>JAZKJV010006571.1:0-1283359 GCA_037367405.1 Ottelia alismoides
GCCCCTTCTCAGGCACATAACAGCGCACTCCAGTCGCCTGCTACCTCCTCCGCGCGTCCTACATGCACCAACTTAGTCTTCTCCAGCCGTGCCCCTGTGAGCCTCCTACGCACGAGCACTCCAACCGTGCCATCGTCGCAGCTGCTACCATCCAGGACGCATGACACTCTCGCAGTCGTCTCCCCCAGCCACACACATCTTGTGTGTTGCTGCCCATCAGCCTATCGCGCCCCAGCCGCGCCACTGTGCAACTTCCTGACTCACGGCTACTTCCAGCCCGTGCACAGGCAGTACGCACGGCCATCCTCTCCAGCCATTTGCACATCCCCGCAACTTTCAGATACGCCATTGCAATCCCATGCGCCAACAACAAGTGCAGCATCTCTCCATGTGTGCATGAAAAACTCTATTTCTCCCTCTCTCTTTATTTCTTCCTCTTTATTTTTGTGTCAATCTTACTTAAATCCACAAACTGTCTTTTATTTTAAGTTATTTCAAGCATATCCTTTAGTTTCAATATTCATTAGTTGCAAGCATTAGATTATTTCTTTAATATCCTCTCTAATTGCATCTACACTTTTTACATGTCATTTCATGTGCTAAAACATTATTTAAAATTCTAGAAAACTCTCGAAAAAATATTAGAAGCATTTCAGTTATTTTGAAATAGGTTCTATCATTTTATTTGACATCCTCTAAGTGAAATTTTCATCATATCTTGTTTCATCAGATTAAGATTAGAATCAAGTTTGAAAGACAAATTTAAAATTACAAATTTACTTGGTACCTCCTTTAGTTTCATCAGGCACATAACAGCGCACTCCAGTCGCCTGCTACCTCCTCCGCGCGTCCTACATGCACCAACTTAGTCTTCTCCAGCCGTGCCCCTGTGAGCCTCCTACGCACGAGCACTCCAACCGTGCCATCGTCGCAGCTGCTACCATCCAGGACGCATGACACTCTCGCAGTCGTCTCCCCCAGCCACACACATCTTGTGTGTTGCTGCCCATCAGCCTATCGCGCCCCAGCCGCGCCACTGTGCAACTTCCTGACTCACGGCTACTTCCAGCCCGTGCACAGGCAGTACGCATGGCCATCCTCTCCAGCCATTTGCACATCCCCGCAACTTTCAGATACGCCATTGCAATCCCATGCGCCAACAACAAGTGCAGCATCTCTCCATGTGTGCATGAAAAACTCTATTTCTCCCTCTCTCTTTATTTCTTCCTCTTTATTTTTGTGTCAATCTTACTTAAATCCACAAACTGTCTTTTATTTTAAGTTATTTCAAGCATATCCTTTAGTTTCAATATTCATTAGTTGCAAGCATTAGATTATTTCTTTAATATCCTCTCTAATTGCATCTACACTTTTTACATGTCATTTCATGTGCTAAAACATTATTTAAAATTCTAGAAAACTCTCGAAAAAATATTAGAAGCATTTCAGTTATTTTGAAATAGGTTCTATCATTTTATTTGACATCCTCTAAGTGAAATTTTCATCATATCTTGTTTCATCAGATTAAGATTAGAATCAAGTTTGAAAGACAAATTTAAAATTACAAATTTACTTGGTCCTTGTGGATTCGAACCTCTACTTGTGCTCTACATTTTTCGTTCCTCCATTACGCTCGTAGTTGTATTATTATTTGTTTGATATCGGTTTCTCATGGAAAAACAACGATGTTATAACATCAACTTTTTAAACCACGAAAAATCACATCAACAGTGGATCACCTCCCTTGCTCGATCAAAGTTTGCCTAGGAGGAGTTCTTGCAGACCTCCTACCCACCGTTGGATCGGCTCCCTTTGCAAGATTCCATCTCAGCCACCAACCGCAACAGCTTTTCAATTGTTGGATCTGACACCATCCGACCACACGTCCCTGATATTCTCTGACTGTCAGATCTGCTGCAGCAGGAGATCAGGGACGTATGCCAGCGACACACTCTACGCACACCACGTGTCTCTGCAGGGGTATATTTCCCTTTACCATTGCATGTCTAGTTGTTTTGCTTTAGTCCATTAAATAATTATTATAGTTTGAACATTTACAGTTTGGACCTTGTAGTTTTGATATTTGCATTTTAGTCATATCTATTTGAACTCGCGTGCACGCCCACATGCTATTTGGGTTATTTGCAGTATTTCATAGGAACTTTTAAATTGTTATGAATTGAATGATAAGTTTCTAGTATTTGCATTTATACCCATGTGAGCTTGGATCACGTGTAGCGTGCACGTTTGTTGGACTTTTGCAATTTCGACCCTAGACTTCTTACTGGTGTTATTGTTTGGCCTTGAAGTTTATTTTAATTGCATTTAGGTCCTTGTAAATTGTGTATAATTACATCTTGTATTTTGGACTTAATAATTATCATATTAATCCTGAAAATTATCTAAAAATTAACCTCAACTCCTGTTGTCGTGTAGTATTTAGTATAATTTTTGCGGGTTAATTTCTTTGCATTTATTATTTTTGAAAAATAAAAAACCTATAAAAATTGTCTTGTCTAATTTTTAAATCCATAAAAATTCGAAAATTGCCTACAAATTTCTTCAAAAATTCCTGTTAATGTATTTTTGTGTGTTTTATCTACAGTAACAATTTTTTTGAAAATTCTTCATAAAAACCCTAAAAATTACAAAAGACCTAAAATCTTATAAAAAACATATAAAATTCAATAAAAATCCAAAAATTCTCATTTCAGTTCCTATTATAGCATTTTATATCTATTTTGCCATAAAATTGCTATCGAGGACTTTAGGCATTTTAAGTAATTTTAATTTGCAATTTAGTCATGGTTGTGCACTTCCCACATTTTTAATCGCTATTTGATTTTATAAAATTATAAAAATATTTGTAAAACTCCAGAAAATTACGGAAAAACTTAAATCCTTAAGAAACCTAAAAATATTTTTATCTTAATTTTCTGAGCATTTTTAGCAATAAGAAAAATCCAAAAAGATGGTTGTGTTGCGTAGTTTTCTTAATTGTTGATTTTGCTTCCTTATTAAAAATACAAAAATTTGCAAAATTAAAAAGCCATCAAAAATATGTTGTTTGACTTTTGAGATTTGACTACTTCGTAGGTTTTCTTGTGCTCCTTGTGTTCGACCCTAGTTGCTATACCAGGTAAAATAAATAGCGAACTACTTGCATTTGTGCTTGATTGTTCGATTTGATTGAGTGGTTTATTTTTCTTGAATGAGACCGACTTATCGATTAGGATCGCAACAACCTTGATATTTCTTGATACGTAACCCTAGTTGATAGGTCGTTCATCCGAGTGACGCCGTTACCGGGGAGCACGGCTTAGTAGTCATTTTTCATTTTTTTATCTCTATTTGATATAACTGCTTTCTGACACATTCATGTTTTGCTTTTTGTGCGAGGGACTGCCCGAGGATGCCTCGGCTTTCTGTTGGAGTACCCTCACCAGAGGAGGAGCAAGAGAGCAGAAGAAGACAATTATAGTAGATATAGTAGATAGTTTATTTTTAGTAAACTATTATTGTAATATTTGTAGACTTGCACTCTCTTGGACTCACTTAGACATTTCAGGGTCTGTCTCCTCAAGTGTTGGTGCACTCGGGGGACCTCACCATAGTTTTCTCGAGTTTTGATTTGATTGCCTTACTTTCTATTTGATTCTCACAGATTTAGCCAGTAGGCTTAGGATTTTTATTGATTGTGACGTAATTAGCCAAGGCCCAACACTTAATTGCTTACTTGTACATATAGATCGTAATTGGACCTAGTTAAAAATAAATTGAAAAAGTTAGCTTAACTGAATTTGAGACCACACGTCGTGAGGAGTCACATACAACGCTAGCAGGACCCGTTGTGGCGGGCACCGAGTGACTCTCAAGATCGGACTCCGGACTCTATTTGATTAGCTAGCTATTGTTCTTCATGATCAATGGAAGTTGCTCGTCTAAGGCCGATTTACTCGTACATCAAATAGTTAGTTTATTTTCTATCTTTAATTTATGCACAGATCACCCTGCATGTAGAGTGCTGGAGACAGGTACACATTTCTATCCCTGCATGCATCATTGTGTTTGATCGCGCATCGGCTTTTTCGACTTCCTCCCCCAGTTTTTGGACTCAAAATAACCAAGTAAATCAAAAAATTCATTAGGCATTATTTTTATCTTGAAAATACCTAAAAAAGTGAAAACAAAAAATTGGGTCTGCTAATGCAAACTTGACCCTAAAATACATCTCACTAAAAAATATTCGTTTTGGGGAGAGTCATCCCCTCATTGGTTGATTTATCTATAGCGAGAGAGTGATCCGCATCCTAGACTAGAGCCATACCTAAACTCCTTTCAGAATACTGGTCTTGTGGTTGGTTGTTCTCCAGTGAGGACTTCACCGGGTAGCCGGTAATCGGTCCGGGACTTCCTTAGCAGAGTGGATATATTGGGTAGCCGGTAAACGGTCCGCAATCCATACTGACTGGGAAAAACTAACTGTGGGATTGGGCCAGTCTCCTGGGAGCATCAGGTTCCTAACAGCTCGTTTAATCTCTCTTATAGATTGATTGATCACCTAAATAAAAATTAACAAGATTAACGACCGATCCTTTACGGTCATCAGCTCAAGAGTTGCTTCTGATCTTGTTTGCATTCCAGATCTCATCTTCAGAATACCTACATCACGATAATGGGAAGGAGGTCCCTTAGGCTGCCTTTGGTAGCACCACTCTCGAGCACTCCTCTCCATTCATCTAGGGCAGCTTCGGAGATCCCAGATCTGCTCTTCGAACCTGAGTTTGCTACCACCTTGTTCCCCATCGACCACCCTTATTCCAGTCCTGAGGTGTCAGAGCATAGACTAGCATAGCTATTTGTCCATTTGACCGCACTTGAGCTGGGGTCTTTTGCCTTTGCAGAGACTCGAGAGATGGCCAGCAACGAGGGACGCACCGATGAGCAGCCCCGGGGTTCCACATATATACTTGATCAATGTTCCATCAACAACACACTCCTAGCCTCCCTGGAGATCATGTAGAGACAGATCCAAGACCAAGGAGCATTTATGGAAGAGGTGCGATGGGAGATTACACAGATGCAAGCTAATCGAGCAGAGCCACAGAGACTAGCCGGTGGAGAGATTCTCGTAGCTAGAGGAGGAGATACACAACCAGAGGATCCACATGAGCCAACCATACCCGCACGGATGATGTGGCAGTTACACACCCATGGTGAAACCCTTACCCACCGTTGAATCCAGCTTTCGGAGATTCTGGGCGACTTTGAGCTTCGCCCCCAGACGATTCAGTTATTGCCCAAGTTCCATGGGCTAGCCATCGAGGAGCCGCATCTGCATCTCCAGAAGTTTGAGATGATCTGCAGTACAGTCCACGATAGATTTGTGGATGAGGACACCATGAAGACGATGGCATTCCCTTTCTCCCTGATTGACAGAGCAGCCTACTGGATGGAACATTTGGGGAGATATGTTACTACTTGGGAGCAACTTCGGACCGAGTATTTGAACAAGTACTATCCACTCAGTCGAACCAATACGGTTAGAGCTTTGATCAACAACTTCACTATGATCCCAAACGAGCAGTTCCACGAGGCTTTGGATCGATTTGGAGAGGTCATTGACTTGTACACATCACGAGATATCAAAGCCCAACTTAGTACAAAGCTTCTTTTGTGGGTTGACATCAGGGCTGCAGGGGATAGTTAATGCCTCATGTGGAGGGTCCTATTTCTCCAAGGATGAGGACCAAGTCTGGGCCATCTACGAGGAGATGGTAGAAAACTACATGGTTATGTCCCAGACTTGGGTCTAGACATAGGGGAAGCCCCTCCCACATGTCGTGTCCTCTCAGAGGATAGCACGGGTCGATGCAAGTCCTTCTACTTCGTCAGCAGCAACACAGGCAGAGTCATCAGTAGCTGACATGGGGATCATCAGCGAGAAGCTGGACCACATCGAGATTATAGAGAAGAAGCAGTGCCAGGGACTTATACAGATAGATCAGTTGGCACAAATGCTTAGTGACCTGAAGACTCAGATCATGTGTCTCCAGGAGGCACAAACGGCTCCACAGCCCCGTCTCAGATGATGGGTTCATCACATCAGCAACAGCTCCACCCAGCCTTTTACCACCTATCGTCAGGTTCAACACATTCAGACAGAGCTGGTCTAGCCAATGCAGCACTACTCCCAGCCATCGCCATCTCAGGACACTCAGATGGTGGTGTATCAGTTGGATCAGCCCTCGGTAGTTCTTCCCCCTTTACTTTACGAGCAGGAGCCATTGATGGAAGTTAACGGGATTTGGTACGACCAGCATCAGCCCGGGATCTGTCATGATCATCCCTGATTCAGATGGTCTACCGGAGGCACCTTGTCCCAGCAACAGTCTCCAGGGGGACAAAGCAACCAGCAGCAGCATCCCCATTACTCCCAGCCATCCCAGCAATACCAGAATGGTCCTCATCCCTACCATTAGGGACAACAGTGGAGGCAACAACAACCTCAGCAGTATTCTTAGCCTCCCCATTGATGAATCTGTGATTCATCACTTCAAAAGTCAAAAATAGAGCCTTGTTCCCGAGTAAATAGAGGCATATTTCCCTTTATAATGCATAAATAGCATTCATGCATACACACATAATACATTCATTTTAGCAGTCCATTTGCATTCAAATAAGAAGCCAAAATCCCTTGTAAAATATCCACTCACTAAAATAACCTCTTCCTTATAATATGTACTCCTTAGTTAATAATATAGGGAAGAATGCCAAAAATCCCCCTTGTAAATTAGTCAATAAAGCCCTAGAACCCCTGTACACTAAAATGCACATAAATCCCTCATACAAACTCCGAACTAGGTCTACTTACTCTTAGAATACTACACATTAAAAGACCTTTAAAATGAGACTAACTTCATCCAATTTGGAGCTCGTATGAGAAAGTTGGGATTTTGGGCCACTTTGTATACTACATATATGTATATATGTATCCTTGTATTTATGTATCATATTTGACCTCATCTCCGTCTTTGGTCAAGATGAAACTTGTAGATCTCATCGAAATCTACAACTTTCATGTTTTGAGTTTTTCCAAATTCGGCCCCCTCTTCTCTCTACACATGTATTTTCTTCCAGCCATTCACAGCCACGTGACGCCCTCTGGTTGCGCCACGCGGCCCGCTCCCCTTGCCTCATCCGCCCGCAGCCACAACCGTTGCATTACGCTATAGATCCAATGGCCTAGCTGCTTCCACGTGTGCCTCAATCTCCTGCCATCCGTTCATCTCTTGCCCTTAATCTACGCCGCACGTTAGCGCCCTCACCAGAGCTCGCCACGTGGCGGCGTGTACACCGCTTGATCAAGCACTTGATCCCTCCATCACAGTCGCTCTTCCGTTGGCGCCCCTCGTCCCTTCGATCATCTCCATCTCCTCATCCAAGCAACTCGCTCACGCTTCGCCCAGCTCCCTCCACGTGGCGCCATCACAGCCTTTTATCAACTCGCCCCGATCTAATCCTACCCAGCCATTACCACTTCGATCACCACCGTTGGATCACAAGATCCAACGGTGGAGACTTCGTCTCCTACCTCCGGGTGCCCCTCTCTCCCACGTTCCCTGCCTTGCGGGAGGGGCGCCCCCTTTCTATTTCCGGCTGCACGTCAGCCACCTTCACCGTCCGCCAACACTCCCACGATGAGACCCACTCTTCCCTTATCCTCGCCAGCTACTCCATAACCCACGTCGACCTCCAGCCCGCTCCCACGAACTCCGTCAACCTCGCTCCATCGACAGAATGGCCGAGACCTTCAACCTATAAATCCCCCCTCTCCGGCCATCGTCGCACCCATCCGCCACCCCAGAGAGCTTCCCTGAACTCTGATCCTCCAATTGGTGACAGCAATTTGACGATTCTTTGAGCGAAGAAGGGTCTCTTCTCCGGCGAGATCCACGGCACCTCCGCCGTGTCGCAGCCGCTACTCCGCGACGCTGCACGAGCTCGGGACACCACCGGTCCCTCGAGCGACGACCTGGACCCCAAGAGGGAGGTCCAATCCCCAGGTGAACCCTCCATTCTTCTCCGATCTTCTCTTCTTTTCTTCTTCAAATTTCTCGCTTTTTATTCTCCGCTCCGGTCACTCCCCCGCCTCCATTTCACTCCGCCGAGCTCCGCGTCGGAGCTCTCATCTTCGCGGCCACCTCTACGCCCGTCGACGACACACTTCATCCTCCATCAGATCCAGCTCCGCCACTTGGCCGGAGCACCATCGCCAACCCACCTCCGTATCCCTTAGGCCTCTCCGATCACCGTCACTTCTCCACAAGCACATGCACGAGCTTCGGCTCTATCTTTAACACTTGCAGGTGCTCCTCTGTTCATTGAACGGAAGCTCGCCGGAGACGACTTCGAGCTTCGTCGCCATCGACATCAGACCACCCTCCGCCGCTTCCGAGACCACCAGCATCTCCGCCACATCGCCACGCGTCTTCTGGGATATCTCTGACAAGTCGGAGAGCGTCAGCGACACGAGGAAAGACGGGTGGAGCTAAGGCACCTTCACCGGAGCCCCGCCATCTCCTCCGCAGGCGGCGGAGGATCATCGGAGCAGACGCACAGCTGCCGTTCGATCACGTTGATCGAACGACCCTCAGCGCGCCACGTCGACTCTTCACCGGGCTTCACAGGAGTCGTTGGATTCACATTAGATCCAATGGCGCCTAGTGAGCCACGTGTCTTCCCACCGCAGCAGCTCTCAGCCGTCTATCGCTCCTCTGATCCAGCGGCTGATCTTCAGCCACGTCGCTGTCTTCACCGAGCCTAGTAGCCATTGGATCAACATCGATCCAAAGGCCCGAGGTCACGCCACGCATCCACATCGCCAACCGTTCGATAACGTTGATCGAACGGTCCACAGCTTGCCACGTAGCCTCGGCCCGAACCTCTTCTCCGAGCCTAGGTTCGGGTCGTCCGAGCCTCACTCCAGACCTCCAGAGTCGTCCGAGCCTATCCCCGAGCCTTCGCAGCCATCCGAGCCTAGGCCGCCCACATGAGGAGCACGTACGGCCTGGGAAATTTACACAGAGGCCCCTGGAGCTTTCAAATATTGCAAAAAGGTCCCTGTGAAGCTGAGCCCACGTGAGGAGCACTTGCCTGTTGGAGAAGTTGCACTTGAGTCCCCAGCATAATAGGTAATTGCATTTTAGTCCATGTCCGCATATTTGCTTATTGTATTTTTATTTTCCTGTACTGCATTTACACCCCTATGTTTGCACGTATCCCTAGGTTGCATTTTACATCATTTTTCAAATCTAAAAATTGCATTTTGTTGAGAAACTTGTCCTCTGTCTATTGGTCCACGTGTCACATTTTTGTAATTTCAGTGGAATTATTAATGAATTAATTGGTACATTTTTGAAATATTTTGCCCAGTGACACCTTTTAATTTGTAGTTAATTCTCTGTGGTTCCAAAAATCATCAAAAATTCACAGTAGCTTAAGGACAGTATTCTTAACATGCCATAAAAATTTCATGTCATTTGCACACATATCGAGGCTAAATAAATTGTTGAGTGATTTTATTATATTAATTTTAATTAATTCATTTTACAGTGAAATTAAGATCTGTCAATTTTCCTGGATTCCTTATCATTAGAGCTATCTAGGATAATTTTATTTCTTGAAGAAATTGTGATTTGTTATTTATTAATAATTAAATAGTGAAAATCACCCTGTCTACATATTTAATTCCCAGTAAATCCATTTAGTGTCTGAAAAATCCAAAAAAATTAGGGTAACTCATTTTCATCATAATTAATCATCTGGCCAATTTTTAGAATTTTTGGACTTCAGTTGATATCTTAATTGAATTAAAAGTTAAATTGGCCTGCATTTTTGCACGAGTCTGCACAGAAATTAAAAAGAACAAAAAAAAATACTTCCTCGAAAATCTAACACTTGGATACTTGTTAAAATTCACCTAAGGAGACAGATGCCTCCCTGAGATCGACCTTGGACTTCACCAAGTAAAAAAATTTGCCGCTTGACATTAAATCAAAGTGGTTTTTGACTAGCCTCTCGTATCCGACTGCAACGAACGATTAAAAGTAATTTGGACATTAATCTGACCAAATTAACTAAGGGTGCGCGGCGTTTATCAAAATGGCGCCGTTGCCGGGGAGGCACGGCTTAGGTTAAATTTTAGCGAATTTTTGAGTGTTTGATTTTCCTTCCCCGGGTAGTTTGACCCCCGATTTTCTTGTAATTATTTTTCTCTCTCCTTTATTTCTGGCATTATTTTTGTGTCACTCTCTGACCTCAATTTGTTTTTGTGCCCGCGAGGAGTCGACGACGCTTCGAGGACTTGGCATTTTAATTTTTATTGAGTGGAAGAGAGGCTTTGTAAATTACATTTTATTTCATTATTATTTCTTTTTCGCATCATTTCCAGCGGTTCCCATTTGGGATCTCGCGCGTGTAAGTATAGTGGAACTGTGTCCCGTGTGCTGTGTGGGTGAATGTAATTTAGATTGCACTAGCGGCTCCTCGAGCCACTCTAGGATTTGCTTGTGCTCGTAAATTATTAGGACCACACAATACACTTAAAAGACGCACCTAGATCGCAGTACTTAGTCAAATTAAACTGTTCTTCACGCTAATAGATCTGCCCTTCTAGGAGCGGCTTTCATCGCTTGCATTTGCATCTAGATTAAAAAGCTTTCAATTATGTATTGCATCCTGCATAAAAAAGCGAAGGGATCACTGTAAGTATTCTTCACTCAGCATAAGCATCATCGATTTTTCGTGCATCGACTTTTCTCGATTTCCCCCTCTGATTTTCTCATTTAAATTAAACAGGAAATTGGGACTGTCCGATAGGCGTGCTTTGTGGTGGACTTAATAAGTGATAACCTAACTTAAAAATCGGGACTGCTAAACAGTATTGACAAAAACAAAAGGAATAAAATTTGAAAATTGTTTGTGGGAGACTAATCCCCGACCTTGTATTCAGGCTGAGTGAGGGTACTTGAGTGTGTGTGAACACATTAAGGTAGAGCCCAAATCCCCGTCTTCCATATCACGTTCTAACTGATCCTAGCAAATATCACAAGCCGAATAATTTCAGATTCTTTGACTAGTACCAAGTAGCCTCTGCCTGTCTCAGGTAGATAGGGGCGAAATTGCGGTACTCTGCGACAAGCTGCCAGTAACCCCCCGGGGTGAAGTTCCGGCCTTGTCAGCCTCCGCCTGCTTGCAGGTAGATAGGGGCGTGGTCATTGAATCCATCGGCTTGGGATAGGAGCGAAGAAAGGAAGGAGCGGCGGTATCTTAGGCGACAGGATAAACAGGGAAGGCGCATTCGGCTCTGAGCCGACTTCCCTATAGGCCGCGTAATCCTTGCTATTTTTGCTTGAAAATCACACTTAAAAACTACAAGATTAATTGGACTCGACTTCGAGTCCTTCACTGTGTTGAGTGTGAACTCAGGGTCTTGGATTGTTCTTTTTGCTTGCTTCAGGTAGGAGTACAATCCTATCTTCTTCTCGCTTCATCAAGATGAGTGACTGGGGAGATCTCGACGCATTATTCACCAATCTCTCTATGAGTCCCCCAAGTAACTCATCTTTATCGGTCCGAGCGCACCTTGGACCACCCAGGACTCATGACCCTCTTGAGTCCTGGTTCCCTCATGCTCAGGGTGGTTACTCTCAAACCAACCCTTTTATCTCCTCCGAGATTGCTGAGGAAGACCATCGCCTCAGTAATCCCTTCCTTGATTTGCCCTCTAACACCGATATTATTTCCCAATCCCCAGAACCAGAGGACAAGATGCCGCCAAGGATGCCACCAGATGAGGACCAGATACGACAGATTCTTAATCGCCTCACTGAAGCCGAACAGAAGAATGCAGATCTCACGGCGCGGATGGGACAGATTATAGTAGCTGGAGGAATCGACCGACCAATGGTCGATACCTACAATCTGGCGGAGAACGAGATCCAGAACTGGTTAGCACCTGCAGTTCCCGCCCAGGCATTCGAGCTGAAGCCCCACTTCCTTAGTCTGCTTCCGAAGTTCAACGGAAACCTCAGTGAAGAACCATACACTTTTCTCCGTGACTTCGAACTGGTGTGCAACAATCTTAGCCATCCCAATGTTGGCCAAGATTATATCCGACTGAAGGCCACCCCTTTTGCCTTAGGAGATAAGGCTGCTCATTGGTTGAAGAACCTAGGGGTGGTATGTACTACCTGGATGCAGTTCAAGGACCTTTTCTTGAAAAAGTTCTACCCTCTCAGTAGGACTAACCAGATGAGAACAAAGATCGCCAGCTTCTCTCAAGGACCCAGCGGACCTTTCCATGAAGCATGGGACAGGTTCAATGATTTAGTGCAGAAATGCCCATGCCACGGCATTTCGAAGGCGATATTAGTCCAGACCTTGTTCTGTGGTCTAACCCTGGAGATGCAGGGGTTAGTCAGTGCCGCCTGTGGAGGAAGCTATCTGAACAAAAACGAGCATGCTGTATGGAAGATCCTAGAGCAGATGGCGGAAACCGGCAGGTCACAGGCCACAAGGGCCTATCAGTTGTCTCCCTCAATCTTATCCAATGAGACAACTTGAAGGACTGTAGCAGATCTGACTGAGGACCTCATCCCCAGCATGGGGATGATTGCCGACAAGCTTACCATGGTCGAGCAGATCCACAAGAGAGTCGCGGAGATGGAGTCTCTTTCGAGCCTACCAAAGAAAGTGGAGGAACTCTTTGAGAAGGTAGCTAAGATCAAGCTACCTACCCCTTCTGCACCACCTGTACCTTTACATCGAGTCCAACTTGTACAGGAACAGGCACCGGGGTCTCAGAGCAGCTGGGACCAGACTTACACCCAGCAGAACCAGCATGCACCCCCACAAGTGGAGATGGGATACGAGGAGCCTCCGCCAGTATACGAGATCAACGGGCTTTGGTATAGCCGTGACCCGATGGTCAGGCAGATCGAAATGGGGAAGGATCAGCCACACCGCCCATCCCCAGTCTACCAAGAAACCAGGCCCGTCCCGCGCTTTCAGTCCAGGCCTGAACATGGGTACCAGCCGCAGCAGCGCACCTACCAGCAGGGGCCAGCACCGTCCCATCAGCAGCAGCAATATCGGCACGGCCAGCAGGGCCAATACAGAACCGCATCTACACAGCAGCAAGCCCAGCCCACCGAATTGGAGTCTCTCACCTTGGCGATCCAGACCCTGTCTGATAGGGTCCAATAGATGCAGAATGACTACTTGGACATGAGAACCGATATCAATCGAGTCTCTCGTACCCAGGACCAGCAAATGGCGCCAAGGACCCCAATTCCCGCACAGGTTCAGGCCAACCCGAACAACTTACACCAGGGCCAGAACCGACCTCGAGATCAGGTATATTATTCAGATAATTATTTATCTGAACATGAGATCCTTTCGTACGATAATGTAAATCATATGTCCCTCAGGAGCGGAAGGACCGTGACCATACCTGATCGGGCACGGGCGTAGAAGGAAGGAACCTCCGAGACTCTACCTGAGGAGAACTCGGAGGAAGAAGAGGAGGAGCATCACCACCACCATCACCGGCAGAAGAAGAGGACATCTGCATCCTCGAAGCAGCATTCTCGCATTCGCATAGAATCAGACGACACCGATGAAGAGCCAGCACCTCCATTTGAGGAGGATCGTCCAGCAGAAGCGGAAGAAGCATCACCGGTCTCGCCGCAGCATTTTCTTTTCAGTCAGAGTCAGAGTCCGAGTTTGTATCAGAGTCAGAGTCATGTTAAGAACTCAGTTCCCGAAGTTAATGAGAAAATTTCAGTTTCCGAACCTGAGTTGGAGTCAATAATCCCTTTCCCCCGAGCTCTCAAAGGTGGAAAGAAGAAAACCAAAAAAATCCAAAAAGATGACCCTGAGATGGCTGAATTCTGCAATAAACACATCAAGGTCACAATCCCCTTTGACAAGTTCGTGGAAATGACCCCTGCATTCCAAAAATACCTTAAGGTGAGATGCACACCTACTAGGGTTAGCAGGAAGACTAAAAGCCGTGTTGAGAAACACATTTTATCAGTAGCCACGACTTGTGCAATAAAGAACTTGTTTCCTCGGAAATGAAGAGACATGGGTGCACATTATGTAGTGAGTCATGTTGATGACATCGCGTTTGCACGCACTCTCCTGGACAATGGTTCCTCAATCAATTTGATGCCCACAGCCCTCTATGAGCGGCTTAATCTCGAACCTCTTAGGAAATCTAGAGCTCTTCTACAGTTCGCCGACAAATCAACTAAGAGGTCCCAAGGAGAGTTAAAGAACATTGTGATCAAAGTCGAGGGGCAAGAATACATGGTGGACTTCACTGTCCTAGATATGGAAACCCCTCGCAATTGGAGAGATTCCCAGATCATTCTAGGTAGGCCCTTCCTCAGAACAGCAGGGGCCTTATTTGATTATAAGAATGGGAAGATTCAGTTCCAAACTCCAGGCGGAGATGAGGAACTTGAAATGAAGCAGACAAGATGGCAGAGACCAGATTCCGAATCTAGCACCGAGTACTCTTCTACCGGAACAGACTGCGAGCATGTAGACTTAGTTGGGCCATGGAGACAGAACCCAGCCAGCACCGATGTGTCCATCTCCTTCGAAGATGATCCAGTGCATGAGTCAGTCTGCGAGATCCTCAGGAACGAGTACAGCTCTGAGCCTGCATCGCCCTACATCTTCGATGACGTAGAGGCCCAGCTGGGCATGTCAATCCTTACATCTTTAGGACAATCGGAAGATGAGGATGACGAGTCGGACGAGGCGTTTACCGATTGTATGGAGACCTTTGACGATCCGACTCCAGAGCCGAACTTGGTGGCAGCTATCACAGAAAACGATCCAGCCACTTTCAACACTGAACCAGAGCAGATTGAGCCAGATTTTTTAGATGATCACACTATTCCTGAGCTCAAACCCCTACCCACAACCTTGAAATATGCCTTCCTTGCGGGCCAAGACAAGAAATTTCCGGTCATTATCAGTTCGCAATTGATCGAGGAGCAGGAATCTCGCTTGCTAGAGATCCTGGAGAAAAACCGCAAGGCGATAGGTTGGAGCATTTCCGATCTCCACGGAATAAATCTCGCTCTGTATTCGCACCATATTTACTTGGAGAAGGAGGCCAAACCCTCTCGTGAATTCCAACGCCGGTTGAATCCAAATTTACGAGAGGTCGTGAAGAAGGAGATAGAAAAATGGTACGACGCGGGTTTCATTTACCCAATATCCGACTATAAGTGGGTGGCCCCAATCCATGTTTTCCCGAAGAAGTCGGGAATTTAGACGACCACCAACGAGGACGGAGAGGAGATCGTGACGAGAGTACCTACGTCGTGGCGCGTCTGTGTGGATTACAGACGCCTGAATGCCGCGACGAAGAAGGATCATTTCCCCCTACCATTCACTGATCAGATCTTAGAAAGACTAGCGGGGAAAGAATTCTTCTGCTTCCTAGATGGGTTCTCGGGCTACAATCAAGTAGCCATTGCTCCAGAGGACCAGGAAAAGACCACGTTTACATGCCCCTTTGGTACCTATGCTTTCAGGCGCATGCCTTTTGGGCTATGCGATGCTCCAGGTACTTTTCAAAGGTGCATGATTGCTGTATTCGCTGAAATGGTCGGCGAATTCCTGGAAGTCTTCATGGATGACTTCTCGGTCTACGGCGATTCTTTCGATTCCTGTCTTAGGAATCTGGACCGAGTCCTCAAGAGATGTTGTGAGGTTAATCTGGTGCTCTCCTGGGAGAAAAGTCACTTCATGGTGACGGAGGGCATAGTGTTGGGGCATGTCATCTCCAAGAGAGGAATGGAGGTTGACCTTGCCAAGGTGGACGTGATCAGACGACTCCAGCCACCAACCAACGTAAGGCAGTTGCGGTCGTTCCTCGGGCATGTTGGATTTTATCGGAGATTTATTAAGGATTTTTCTAAGATTGCCCGACCGCTAACTGAGCTTTTAGGCAAAGACATGGAGTTTATTGTAGATCACAAATGTCTTGAGGCCTTTAAGCTTTTACAAGGAATGATCATGGACGCACCCATCCTGCAAGCCCCAGATTGGTCTCTACCTTTTGAGATCATGACAGATGCCTCTGATTATGCTGTTGGGGCTGTGTTGGGACAAAGAAGAGATGGCGTCCCGTTTGCAATTCACTACGCAAGCAAAGTGCTTGATTCTGCTCAGCGTAACTATATAGTTACAGAAAAGGAAATGCTTGCGGTAGTGTTTGCCTTGGACAAATTCAGATCTCACCTAATTGGATCCAAGGTAACTGTGTTCACGGACCACACGGCACTACGGTATTTGATGGAGAAGAAGGACGCGAAGGCGCGTCTTCTTCGTTGGATTTTACTTATCCAGGAGTTTGATTTGGACATCCGTGATAAACCTGGAAAGAAGAACGTAGTGGCCGATCATCTTTCTCGTCTCGAAGATCTTAATACTTCGGAGGTTTCACCAATTCGAGACTCCTTCCCTGACGAGTCGATTTTTGTTATCGACTCACTCCCATGGTACGCCAATATCGTGAATTATCTTGTCTCCAAGAAAGTTCCCGAAGATTGGCCCAAGAACCAAATCGACCGACTAAAGTCGGATGCAAGACACTGCCATTGGGAGGATCCGATCCTTTTCTTTGAAGGACCGGATTGTGTCTGGAGACGTTGTATTCCTCAGGAGGAATACCAGAGTGTCCTTTCTTTATGCCATAGCTTGGAGGCAAGAGGACACCACTCCGGGAAGAGGACCGCATGGAAGGTACTTCAGTGTGGCTTCTACTGGCCGACTCTGTTTCGCGATGCCACCGCCTTCGCGAAGTCGTGCCCAGTTTGCCAGAGAATGGGAGGAACCGTTGGTTCCAAGGATGAGATGCCAATGCAGCCGGTCATCATTTGTGATGTCTTTGACGCCTGGGGCATCGATTTCATGGGCCCATTCCCTGTCAGCCACGGGTTCGAATATATCCTTCTTGCGGTAGATTATCTGTCCAGATGGGTAGAGGCTATCCCGACCCGAGCCGCAGACATCAGGACTGTCTGTAAATTCATCAGAGAGCACATAATCTCTAGGTTCGGGATCCCCAAAATGATGATATCAGACGGGGGTAGCCACTTTGTGAATCGGGAGGTGAAGAAAGTCCTGAAGGACTACGGCATCGAACACCGTGTCGCGAGTCCTTACCACCCACAAACCAATGGTATGGCTGAGGTGTCAAATAGGGAGGTGAAAACCATATTGCAAAAGCTTGTCTGCCCAGACAGGAAGGACTGGTCTCAGATCTTGGATCAAGTCCTCTGGGCGTATAAGACGGCTTACAAAACACCGTTAGGCACCTCCCCGTTCCGAATGGTATTCGGAAAGCCGCGCCATTTGCCCGCAGAGTTAGTGCACAAATCTGATTGGGAAATCAAGAAGGTCAACTGGAACACACACCTGGGACAGAAGCAGAGAGACATGGATCTGAATGAGCTTGTGGAAGTCAGAAACCACACATATGACAACAGTTTGGTGTACAAGGACAAGGTGAAGCGTTGGCATGATAGATATATCAGACGAAAGACCTTTGTTCCTGGACAGAAGGTATGGTTGTTCAATGCTAGGCTGAAGATTTTCCAAGGCAAGTTGAAGTCTAAGTGGACGGGTCCATTTCTCGTCCGTACGGTGCATGATAGTGGATGTGTCGAGATCTCAGATCTCGCAGATGACGCACCGACATTCCTAGTGAATGGACAGCTGTTGAAGCACTTCGTCGAATCCAATGAGCAGTTAGTCCATGTCGAGGAGATTGTATTCATGCGCGAGATAGATATAGCAGATTCACAATCAAACCGCGTATGAGACCTTGCAGCAGTGAACTCCAGCCATCCGCATCATCTCGAAAGATTCAAACCGACTCATCTGTATATATCATTCTTCCTGTACATCCTATCCTCCCTCTTACGCGACTTTAGTAACCCATCCCCGCCTCATTAGATCACTATCCTGGACTATACTTAGGATAACCAGTACCTAAGTATAGGGGGAGGGGTCACCTGAGTCAGTTCACTGTAAATTCTCCAGATCACATTGGTCCTCATACTCATTTCCTACCGATACTTAGGCTGACCTGAGCCTAAGTATAGGGGGGACCGATGCCCGCATTGTATACTCATCCACTTCTCATCTTTCCCTCGTCTGCCCCATTTTTCGGATCTTCTGCTACACTTGGGCTGCCAGAGCCTAAGTATAGGGGGGCAGGACGACTTCTATACTCTTGTAATTTTAGCTCTCCTACGCTTAGCCCGAGCTATGTCTTTTTAGTCGCTTTCGTGCTCTGAGGACATAGCACACGCTAAGTATAGGGGGGCGTGTATATATTACAAATATACTTTACCCATAGCTCGTACTTCCACGTATTTTTCGCGTATTTTTGTATATATTACAATAATTATGGGTGGGTAAAAATCGAAAAAAAAATCTTGTATACTTGTATAATATGTACTATATGTATAATACTTAAAAAGTTTTGTAAAATTTGTTGTAAAACATGATGTATACCAGAAAAATAAAACAAAAAAGCTTCTTGTTTACTCTTGCATATTATCTTGCATTTTCAAAAGGAAAAGAGTCTTGCATTTTTCATTCATGTCATCTGCATCTCATCTGCATACTTTGCATATGCAAAGTAAAAAGCTAGTGGGTTCTGGACCAAGTTATGAGTAGATATTGAGGATGGACTTGATTTGATCTTAATCCACCTAATTTCAGAGGAACCTTATAGGAACTGGAGTTACGATTTCTCAGGTCAAGTGACTTAATTCTTTGAGTCCGCAAGTCTATGTTCACATGTCATCTTGATTAGTCTAAGTAGAACATCTCGTGCACACGCATAATTCTTTTAGATAATGACCTAACTTGGACAAGCACAATGCACGTAGCTCTTCGTTGATGAGGTGGTGAGGAGGTAGAATCCTTTAGCTTGGAGTAGCACACGGGTGGAAACATCCGTCCTCCTCTAGGGAGGGTAGTGCATCTCAACCTAGTCTGGTGGTGTTGACATCTAAGGACAGGATGCTGTGGGTTGCAATAATGCTTCAAAAGAGGGATAGTCTACTGACTCAAGAGGAAAAACTCCTGATGTACATGCTACACTTTGTTGAAAAAAAAATCAAAAACTCCAAAAAAATCAGACAGTTCCAAGAGAAAATAAAATACCTGTCGGAGTCTGTATACTAGTAAAGAAATGCAGCTGGATGACTTGGCTACACTGGTCAGGCATCCCGGGATAGGTAGCTACACTGGCTACCATCCATTCTTTTCTCTACCCCCTCCTCTTGAGTTGGTCGCACTTGAACTTAGAAGGGAATACCTCGCTCCTCAAGGAAAGAGTTACTGGACCAGGTTATTGAGTTACCTTGTTAGAGGAGGCTGGTTCCGAGTCATTTCTGATGTGGAGAGCTATATCTCACTTACACAGTACAAGTAAGGATCATAGTCATCAGAAATTTGCGTTTGAGGATTTGTTCTGACCTGACTATTGAGGAGTCTTGAATAGAAGACTTGTGGAACTTGGAGTCTGGTAGGTCTTAAGTTCAGCCCCAAATAAGGTTCCGCCACACAACTAATCCAAAGGTTGAGTCAAGCTCCATTTTTTACTTTTGTTCATGACCTTGGTATGAAACCCAAAATCATTTCACTCTTGCATTTCATTTAGTTGCTCGGGGACGAGCAAGGTTTAAGTATGGGGGGTTGATGATTCTGTGATTCATCACTTCAAAAGTCAAAAATAGAGCCTTGTTCCCGAGTAAATAGAGGCATATTTCCCTTTATAATGCATAAATAGCATTCATGCATACACACATAATACATTCATTTTAGCAGTCCATTTGCATTCAAATAAGAAGCCAAAATCCCTTGTAAAATATCCACTCACTAAAATAACCTCTTCCTTATAATATGTACTCCTTAGTTAATAATATAGGTAAGAATGCCAAAAATCCCCCTTGTAAATTAGTCAATAAAGCCCTAGAACCCCTGTACACTAAAATGCAAATAAATCCCTCATACAAACTCCGAACTAGGTCTACTTACTCTTAGAATACTACACATTAAAAGACCTTTAAAATGAGACTAATTTCATCCAATTTGGAGCTCGTATGAGAAAGTTGGGATTTTGGGCCACTTTGTATACTACATATATGTATATATGTATCCTTGTATTTATGTATCATATTTGACCTCATCTCCGTCTTTGGTCAAGATGAAACTTGTAGATCTCATCGAAATCTACAACTTTCATGTTTTGAGTTTTTCCAAATTTGGCCCCCTCTTCTCTCTACACATGTATTTTCTTCCAGCCATTCACAGCATGCCACGTGGTGCCCTCTGGTTGCGCCACGCGGCCCGCTCCCCTTGCCTCATCCGCCCGCAGCCACAGCCGTTGGATTACGCTATAGATCCAACGGCCTAGCTGCTTCCACGTGTGCCTCAATCTCCTGCCATCCGTCATCTCTTGCCCTTAATCTACGCCGCACGTTAGCGCCCTCACCAGAGCTCGCCACGTGGCGGCGTGTACACCGCTTGATCAAGCCCTTGATCCCTCCATCACAGCCGCTCTTCCGTTGGCGCCCCTCATCCCTTCGATCATCTCCATCTCCTCATCCAAGCCGCTCGCTCACGCTTCGCCCAGCTCCCTCCATGTGGTGCCATCACAACCTTTTATCAACTCGCCCCGATCTAATCCTACCCAGCCATTACCGCTTCGATCACCACCGTTGGATCACAAGATCCAACGGTGGAAACTTCGTCTCCTACCTCCGGGTGCCCCTCTCTCCCACGTTCCCTGCCTTGCGGGAGGGGCGCCCCCTTTCTATTTCCGGCTGCACGTCAGCCACCTTCACCGTCCGCCAACACTCCCACGATGAGCCCCACTCATCCCTTATCCTCGCCAGCTACTCCATAACCCACGTCGACCTCCAGCCCGCTCCCACGAACTCCGTCAACCTCGATCCATCGACAGAATGGCCGAGACCTTCAACCTATAAATCCCCCCTCTCCGGACATCGTCGCACCCATTCGCCACCCCAGAGAGCTTCCCTGAGCTCCGATCCTCCAATTGGTGACAGCAATTTGACGATTCTTTGAGCGAAGAAGGGTCTCTTCTCCGGCGAGATCCACGTCACCTCCACCGTGTCGCAGCCGCTACTCCGCGACGCTGCACGAGCTCGGGACACCACCGGTCCCTCGAGCGACGACCTGGACCCCAAGAGGGAGGTCCAATCCCCAGGTGAACCCTCCATTCTTCTCCGATCTTCTCTTATTTTCTTCTTCAAATTTCTCGCTTTTTATTCTCCGCCTCCGGTCACTCCCCCGCCTCCATTTCACTCCGCCGAGCTCCGCATCGGAGCTCTCATCTTCGCGGCCACCTCTACGCCCGCCGACGACGCACTTCATCCTCCATCAGATCCAGCTCTGCAACTTGGCCGGAGCACCATCGCCAACCCACCTCCGTATCCCTTAGGCCTCTCCGATCACCGTCACTTCTCCACAAGCACACGCATGAGCTTCGGCTCTATCTTTAACACTTGCAGGTGCTCCTCTGTTCATTGAACGGAAGCTCGTCGGAGACGACTTCGAGCTTCGTCGCCATCGACATCAGACCGCCCTCCGCCGCTCCCGATACCACCAGCATCTCCGCCACATCGCCACGCGTCTTCTGGGATATCTCCGACAAGTCGGAGAGCGTCAGCGACACGAGGAAAGATGGGCGGAGCTGAGGCACCTTCACCGGAGCCCCGCCATCTCCTCCGCAGGCGGCGAAGGATCATCGGAGCAGACGCACAGCTGCCGTTCGATCACGTTGATCGAACGGCCCTCAGCGCGCCATGTCGACTCTTCACCGGGCTTCACAGGAGTCGTTGGATTCACATTAGATCCAACGGCGCCTAGTGAGCCACGTGTCTTCCCACCGCAGCAGCTCTCAGCCGTCTATCGCTCCTCTGATCCAGCGGCTGATCTTCAACCACGTCGCCGTCTTCACCGAGCCCAGTAGCCGTTGGATCAGCATCGATCCAAAGGCCCGAGGTCACGCCACGCGTCCACATCGCCAACCGTTCGATAACGTTGATCGAACGGTCCACAGCTTGCCATGTAGCCTTGGCCCAAACCTCTTCTCCGAGCCTAGGTTCGGGTCGTCCGAGCCTTACTCCAGACCTCCAGAGTCGTCCGAGCCTAGCCCCGAGCCTTCGCGGCTATCCGAGCCTAGGCCGCCCACGTGAGGAGCACATGCCTGAGAAATTTACACAGAGGCCCCTAGAGCTTTCAAATATTGCAAAAAGGTCCCTATGAAGCTGAGCCCACGTGAGGAGCACGTGCCTGTTGGAGAAGTTGCACTTGAGTCCCCAGCATAATAGCTAATTGCATTTTAGTCCCTGTCCACATATTTGCTTATTGTATTTTTATTTTCCTGTACTGCATTTACACCCCTGTGTTTGCACGCATCCCTAGGTTGCATTTTACATCATTTTTCAAATCTAAAAATTGCATTTTGTTGAGAAACTTGTCCTCTGTCTATTGGTCCACGTGTCACATTTTTATAATTTCAGTGGAATTATTAATGAATTAATTGGTACATTTTTGAAATATTTTGCCCAGTGACACCTTTTAATTTGTAGTTAATTCTCTGTGGTTCCAAAAATCATCAAAAATTCACAGTAGCTTAAGGACAGTATTCTTAACATGCCATAAAAATTTCATGCCATTTGCACACATATCGAGGCCTAAATAAATTGTTGAGTGATTTTCTTATATTAATTTTAATTAATTCATTTCACAGTGAAATTAAGATCTGTCAATTTTCCTGGATTCATTATCATTAGAGCTATCTAGGATAATTTTATTTCTTGAAGAAATTGTGATTTGTTATTTATTAATAATTAAATAGTGAAAATCACCATGTCTGCACATTTAATTCCCAGTAAATCCATTTAGTGTCTGAAAAATCCAAAAAAATTAGGGTAACTCATTTTCATCATAATTAATCATCTGGCCAATTTTTAGAACTTTTTGACTTCAGTTGATATGTTAATTGAATTAAAAGTTAAATTGGCCTGCATTTTTGCACGAGTCTGCACAGAAATTAAAAAGAACAAAAAAAAATACTTCCTCGAAAATCCAACACTTGGATACTTGTTAAAATTCACCTAAGGAGACAGATGCCTCCCTGAGATCGACCTTGGACTTCACCAAGTAAAAAAAATTGCCGCTTGACATTAAATCAAAGTGGTTTTTGACTAGCCTCTCGTATCCGACTGCAACGAACGATTAAAAGTAATTTGGACATTAATCTGACCAAATTAACATAGGGTGTGGGGCGTTTATCACCCATCACAATACCAGCAGAGTCATCCTCATTTCCAGTGAGGCAACTCGTCCGGTCCTCGTGGACCCATCTATGAGAACCCAACCCTTGACAATCTCGCCCGCCTACTCTCAGATCAGCATGCATCCTTCCAGTGGGAGATGGACGAGTTCCGACAGGAGATGAGGGAAATAATAAAGGGCAAGGCCACCATACCCTCTCAGATTGAACCTAAACTGAACAATCTAAATAGGAAGTCCGAGTAGGTACAATTTACAAAGATTACCACTCCTAGTGATTCCTTAGGTGATATATCTTCATATATTTTTGATGCATATTTTGTGACTCTTAGGAGCGGTAGGATGCCAGCCGACGACGCCTCCTCTGAGCGACGACCACATGAAGATTCAGGAGCACCAGATGAGGAGGATAGTGGTGTTGATGCCGCTCGTGATGTTGATGATGGTGGTACCGATGACACCAAGGATGTTGATCCAACCGATGGTACTGAGGTTGTCGTATCTCCAGATGTAGTCGGTGGTATTGATGCCACCATTTCACCATATGCTGATCCAGAGCGTGGTGCTGATGCCACAAAGACCGACATCGTGGGTGGTGCTGATGCCACCATTTTTCATTCCGTTGTGTTACCTTCTCATGTATCTCAGGATAGTTCCAGAAAAACCCAAAAAAGTAGAAAAATGGAAAATACCAAAAATTTGAATAAAGGAAAGGTTTCTGTATCTTCTTTGAGTCCATATGTGTTGCATGATGATATTGGTATGGATTCCACTCCTTCACATACCACCCCCTTCCCCTAGGCACTCCGCTTAGCGAAGGGGAATAAAATAGAAAATCCAAAAAAGAGACATCAATTGGAGTTCATCCAATAGATGATTGATAGATTCCAGATTCAGTTGACAATACATGAGGCACTTGAGAACATCCCTCTCTTCCATAAGAACTTGAGAGAGAAAACCACCATCCACTGGAAGAAGAGGAACAACAATGCAGAGATCCATGTGCTCGTGCCACATGCTTCGCCATCCAGAATCGATTGCCAGCCAAGAGACTTGATGCAGGAGATCCATATGTCAGATGTAATATTCATGAGCAGTGGTTCGATCGGACTCCATTAGACAACGAATCTTTCATCAACCTTCTTCCGGCAGCCTTACCCAACCGGTTTGAGTTTGGTCCTCTTCGACAGAGCAGGACAGTCCTTCAGTTTGCTGATAGATCTGTCAATAGGCCGAAGGGGTTGTTGAAGGATATGGTCGTCATAATTCAGAGCCTAAAATTCCCCGTGGACTTTGTGGTATAGGACATGGAGATCCCTGAGTCTGTGACATATACCCCCATCATACTAGGACATCCCTTCTTGGCCACAACCAAGGCAGTGTCAAATCATGATACTGAGAAGGTATACTTTCACGTCGAGGGTGAAAGTGTGCAAATAGAGATGATCGATGAGGCTTGAGCACGAGATTCAGCCTGCTCCGAGCAGTCTAGCAATGCATAGCAGATGACAGATGTTGAGCGAGACGTCCACGAGGAGTGCGACTTTGTGATTACATATGGTGAAGCAGTTTGGTCCAATCTCATATCACGAGCTCTTGTCGCACCTTCATACACTGCAGAGTTACAGATTCCAGTAGATGAGAGTTCGTATAGCACACTCTTGGAAGAGGACACATTTGAGACTGATGATCGTGGTATGGACAACGAGATAGAGTAATTTCATGTGGTTCAGATTCAGATCCCTCGGATTAGGATATTGTTTGGGATGAGTTAGATGATTATTTATCATGCCTGATTTCAACGGAGCCGACAGCTAGGGTGGAGATTGCGCCGACACATATCACAGAGATACCAGCAGTGCTGTCTTTACCAGATTTACACATACAACGAGAGTTCTCCCAAGCAGATTTGGTTGCTTTCACTCAGACATTTCAAAAGCCAGATTGGCTAGCTCCTAGTTACCAGAGTTGAAGCCCTTGCCACAGTCGATGAAGTACAGATTCCTTACGGGTGAGCCAGAGATGTACCCAGTCATTATCTCAGCAGATTTGACTGGAGAGCAAGAATCTCGTTTGATGGAGGTTCTTGAAAGAAATTGTAAGGCACGAGTGTAGTTGATCTTCAGAGGATAAGTCTGGCCCTGTGCTCCCATCATATTTATCTAGAAGAGGATGCTAAGCCATCACGTGAGTTCCAGCGATGGCTGAACCTGAACCTTCGAGATGTGGTCATTAAAGAGATATCAAAATGGTGGAGCGCCAATTTTATTACCCCATCTCCGACTCCAAGTGGGTTAGTCCATTACATGTGGTGCCTAAGAAGACGGGCATCACTACAGTTGTGACCGAGTCTGGAGAGGAGATAGTTACCCAGGTACCCACTTCTTGGAGGGTCTGTGTGGACTACAAAGGACTGAATCATGCCACCAAGAAGGATCATTTCTCACTACCATTCATTGATCAGATTATCAAAAGGCTGGCTGGGAAGAGTAACTACTGCTTTCTTGACAGGTACTCCGGCTATAACCAGGTGGCCATAGCGTCTGAAAACCAGGAGAAAATGAATTCACTTGTCCGTTAGGGACATATGCTTTCAGACAGATGCCCTTTGGTCTATGTAATACCCCGGCTACATTCCAACGGGGCATGTTGTCCATCTTTTCGGACACGGTGTGTGATTGCTTAGAGGTCTTCATGGATGATTTCTCGATCTACGATGATGTGTTTGATGCTTGTCTTGACTGCCTAGACCGCGTACTTCGGCGTTGTATCAAGATACATCTTGTATTATCTTGGGAGAAGAGCCACTTCATGGTGACTCAGGGGATGGTGCTTGGCCATATCATCTCTAACAGGGGCATGGAGGTCGATCCGGCCAAAGTGGATATCATCAGGAAACTCAATCCACCGTCCAATTTATGACAATTGCAATCTTTTCAGGGGCATGTTGGTTTCTACCGATGATTTATTCAGGATTTCAGTCGTATTGCCCAACCGCTTACCGATCTGCTGACGAAAGACACCGAGTTCATCGTAGATGATAAGTATATAGCGTCCTTCGAGACTCTCAAGCGATTAGTTGTTTAGGCTCATGTCCTTCGGCCACTTGATTGGTCTCTCCCATTCGAGATCATGACAGATGCTTCTAATTTTTCCATAGAGGCTGTGCTAGGACAGAGGAGGGATGGATTGCCTTATGACATTCACTACGCTAGCCGTACTTTGGATGCCACCCATCAGAACTATATTATCATAGAGAAGGAGATGCTAGTTGTAGTATTTGCTTTAGATAGTTCAGATCTTATATTCTTGGATCCAGAGTGACAATTTTTATAGATCACACTGCCATCCGGTACCTCATGGCAAAGAAGGATGCCAAAGCCAGACTGACCAGATGGGTCCTTCTAATCCAAGAGTTTGATATTGAGATTATGGATAAGCATGGAGTCAAGAATGTGGTGGCGGATCACCTCTCTCGATTAGAGAACCTTGAGGAATCAGAGCAGATGTCACCTATTACAGAGATCTTCCCAGTTGAGGCGATCCTTGCTATTGCCTCACTCCCATGGTACATAGAAATTGTGAACTATCTTTTTGCCAAGAAAGTTCCACAAGGTTGGACCAGACAACGACTTGAGACTTTCCTTACGAAGGCCAAGTCGTACCATTGGGAGGATCCCATCCTTTATCATGAAGGAGGGGATAGCGCCTGGCATCGGTGCATTCCTCAAGAGGAGCACCATAGCGTCCTCATATACTGCCACAAGCTTGAGGCAGTAGGACATCATTCTGGGAGGAGGACAACACAGAAAGTGATCCAATCCGGCCTATGGTGGCCTACCCTCTTCAAGGATTCCAATGAATTCACGAAGAGGTGTACTGGATGTCAGAGGATGGGCACTTATGGACAACGTGACATGATGCCAATGCAGCTCATTCACTTCTGTGAGATTTTCAGGCGATCAAGGCTAAGTGATATCAAAGGTCATTGCGTCCTCAACCACCCGAGTTGGACTCAACAAGAAAAATAAAGACCACAAAATAAACAATCAAGCTCAAAAATCGAATGTAGCGGTCTCTGCTATTTATTTAACCTGGTATAGCGATCAGGGTCGAACATAAGGAGCACGAGCGAAGCCTACGAAGTAGTCGAAGATCAAAAAAGAAAAGGAGTCTTTTGTGGTTTTTAATTTGCAAAATTTTTTATATATTTTCTAATAAGAAAATGAATAACAAGATAAAGGAAATCATCCTTTAACAATTTTTATTAAAACTAAAAAGGCTCAAAAATAGAAATAAAAATATTTTTATATTTTTAAAATATGTAAGTGTTTTTGTTGATCTTATGGTATTTTTAAGATTTTTAATGATTTTCTAAAAATGAAATAAACACAAAACAGAAGTTTATTGTTCAGCCATGATCAAAAGGCAAAATTAAAATGCTATCATTGCCCAAAAGTCTTGGTTGCTAAATTTATGAAAAAGTAGAAAAAAAGACCTAATTACAGAACCTGGAATTTCATTTTTTTTGAATTTTCTAGAATTTTTAAGATTTTTTACAATATTTTTGATCTTTCGTGATTTTTAGGGGTCTTATAAATGATAATGGAACAAAAATGGGATGAAGTTAAAAGAAACCAAAACAAATACACATGATTTTTTTATATAATTTTAGGGGTATTTTTATATTTTTTTGCTATGTTATAAAATAGACAGACACATTTTTAGGGGTTTTTGATTTTTAGAAATATCAAAGAAAATCAAATTACATCACAAAGATTACCAAAAATATTACACATTAGCAGGGATAATGGTAAATTTTGGGGAATTTTTGCAGTAAAATTGATAATTATTTGATTGAAAACAACCCACACAGGTTATAGGGACCTATTTGCAAATATTCTAAGTTTTCAGACTAATTAATAACACACATATAAAGTCCAGGGGCATCAATGCAAAAAGCCCATGAAATAACGCACATGCTCAATTCACCACACATAAGGGCATAAATGCAAATACATAAAACATTCCATTCAAATCAGGTACTTCAAAAAGTTCATGATAAGATATGCAAAAACACCACAAAGGTTTGTGGTCGTGCACATGCATTGAGACTGGGGGACTAAAGTGTAAATACTGGAAACATTAGGGACTACAATGCAAAAAGTCTGAACTATAACTTTATTTAACAAACTAGAAAATAACGCATAAAAAGTGCAGGGAAGGAAATGTAATATACCCTTGCAGGCACATGCGATGCACGTGGGGGGACACGTGGTGGCCGCTGGAGGCACGTGAATGTACGGATTAGATGTGGCAGGTGTCAGATCTGACGCCTCAGGAGCTGTTGAGGACGTGGGGCGCAGATACGTCATATGGCAGATGTAACAGCCCGGAAAGTTGTTGCGGTCGGTGGCTTGGATTTGGTCTGGAGAGGGAAGGCCAATCCAATGGCGCTGAAGGAATCTGGAAGAACAGGGCTGAGGCGAACTTCACCAGAGTCTAGGATGGAATCCTTGGCTGTGATGATCGAACGGGAGGTACATGATCAATCGTGGAGGTCCTCCGTGACGACTGAACGGGTCCGATGGAGGAGCTGACAGTCAGATGTGTGTGACGGTAAAGGTGGCCTCGAGCTACTCCGACGAACCCTATGGTGGATGGAACTGTGGCTCCCAACACTCGCAAACACCTGAAAAGGAATGCTTGACTCGAGGCGAAGCTCCGATCGAGGGTTATTCAAACGAAAATAGAAGGAAGCAAGGTGGGGCAAGGTTTGATCTCCGGGGAAGGCGATAGAAGAGATCAGGTCCTTAATCTCGACCTAAGGGATGAGCCTAAGGGGTTCAGGCTATGGTGCAAGGTGGAGCGTGCGTCAGGGGTTTGATCAGAGCGGATGGATGTGGATATTGGGGCTCCGACCAGTTGGTCAGAGCAGATGAACGTGCGGCGGCTGCGAATGAAATGATTAGAGCGAAGCGGAAAATGTGAAGGAAATGAGGGGTACCTGAGGTCCTAGGCGGGCTCTAGAGATTTAGGCAAAGGCGGTTGGCGAGGTAATGGCCTCGACCAAGCTGTGAAAGGCCAGGAGGCTGATCGCTGCGGCGTATGCCGACCATGAGGCTGAGCAGCGTGGCTGCTCCTCCAAGTTTCTGTCCGAAAGCTTCCTCAGGCAGCTGTCACTCAACCGGAGGTGGCAATGGATGAAGGGAGGCACGAGGCACGAGATGTCGCTCCTGGGAGGCGAAAAAGAGTATTTAAATGGTTTCCAAGAGGCTGGAGGAATCGGGCGAAGGCACGCAACCCTAGGAAGATCGGTACCTTCCTAGGGATTCGCGAGGGTCTTGGATCCAAGGAGAGGCCACGGGCGAAGAGTCGGGGCGAGGGGATGCGTGATCCAACGGGAAGAATTTGGAGAAAATGGTCCGGCGAACGACATCGGGTCAGGTCAAGCCTAAAAGAGGGCGTTGAACTGAGTCAACAAAATGATGTGGACCAATCAAATAATTCGAATGTACAAAATACTTGCAAATTCAATAAAAAATAATAAATGATTTTAAATCAAAAAGTATATAAAATGAAAATTATTTGATATTTTTGAAACTATTTTTCTATGATTTTTATTTATTTTTTTGAAAAATAAATAATCTTTATACTGTATAGTGTATTATATACAGGTATAATATAACTATGTATTTTGTACAATTATTTTTATTTTGTTATTTTCACATAAATACCGTAATTATATATTTTATTTATTTACAACATAATTTTTGGAGTATAAAATATTTTTTTATTGATTTTTATTATTTTTTATATATACATGTATTTTGTACAAGAGAGAGAGGATTTTATTTTTATTTTATTTTATTAATTTTTGCTTTATTTTTAGGACTATATATAAGGAGGAAAAAAGAATCTTGTATTTTTATTTTGTCAAAAATAATTATTTATTTACATAAATAAAATGTACAATATAGAGTGGGCTCTATCTCTCTCTACTTGTTTTATTTGGCGATCAGGTCAATCCTTGACTTTCTCTTGGGTTCGTGTCACTCCGTATTTATTCTAAATACCTCCTTCATTTTTTTCCTTTATTCTTTTATTTTGCAGAAATACATGCTAATTATGCAATATTAACAAATTCATGCATAATGCTAACTTATTGTATTTACATCTATTTACATGGTGCTTTGCAAAGATAAATAGCTAAAATAAAAGAATAAAGAGTGAGAATTAGGGATTCATCACCCCCCTATACTTTACCTTTGCTAGTCCCTTAGCAAACACTTATTTGAAAAAGAAGTGAAAGGAGAAAGAAATGAAAAAGAAGGAGAATCAAGGTTGATAATAAACTTGTCTTCGTTAAATTGGAGTATGGAGCTTAATCAGACCTTTGGATTATTAATTTGTCGGAACCTTATTTGGACCTAGGTTTAAGACTCAACAACCTCTAAATACCATTAATCTATGGTCAAGACTCCTCAATAATCATGATCAGAACAATTCTACATACACAAACTTTAATGACCATTAATCTTTTCTTATACTGTGTAAGTGATATGTAGCTCCCCACCTCAAAAATGATAAGGCAATAACCTCCCTCAATAAGGTAACTCTAACGCCCTAGTCTGGCAACTCTTTCCTCAAGGAGAGGGGTATTCCCTTCTAAGTTCAAGTTCAACCGGCTCAGGAAGAGAGGAAAGAAGAGAATGGACCGTGGCCAGTGTAGCCACGTATCCTTGGGACCCAACCAGTGTAGCTAAGTCTCCCAGCTGCAAGCTTCATGAGATGAGAATGGGCAACATAAGCTTTGCTTTATTTGGCTATATACACTCCAACAAGTATTTCATTTTCTATCAGACCCGCCACTTTTTTGGAGTTTTTCTTTCTTTTGCACTTTTTTTTGATGTGCATATGTACAACATATCTACATGGCGCAACATATATACATCAGGACTATTTCCTCTTGAGCCAGTGGGCTATCCCTCTTTTGAAGCATTATTTCAACCCACAACTCCTGTCTTTAGTCCTCAACACTGCCAGACCAAGTTGAGGAGCACTTCCTTCCCTAATAGAAGACGAGAGGTTTCGCCTAGAAGTACTACCCTCATATGCTACCCCAAGCCAAAGGAAACTGCCTCCTCACCACCTCATCCGTAGAGAGCTATGTGTAAGGTGATGGTAAAGCCATTGTTTGTGAGAGTCATGTGTGTGTCATTAAATGTTCTACTTAGGCCCATCAAGATGACATGTGATCGTAGCCTAGTGGACTCAAAGAATTAAGTCACGAATGGACCTGAAAAGTCTCATCCCCAAGTCCTATAAGGTTCCTCTTAGAATAAAGTGGATTAAGGTCTTAACCAAGCTCCATTTTCAAATTTAACTCTGGGCTAGTTTAAATGTCAACTATGATTGAGAAGAATGTATAAGTAGATACGAAAAAATCTTTTTATGCAAAATTTTTGAAAATGTGCAAACTTTCTGAAAAATGTTTGAATGTATGCATGGATGCAGAAGTTTTGCAAACTATTTACAAATATTTACACAAGGATTTTTGCAAACTTTTATTTTTCAAACATTTTACAATATTTTTTTACTATATACATAGTTTTGATACCAAAAATATTTACAAACTTTTCACAAACAAAACATTTTTACAAACATTTATACAAAAATAATTTTTATAAATAGCTATGTATGTGCAAGAAAGAATTTTATGTACAAGAAAAAATTTAAAATTTTTACGATTATTAATAGTTGATTTTTAGCCATTTTATTTATTAACACACTCATACAAAGTACGAGTTATGGCTAAAGTACATATGTAATATATACGACACCCCCCCTATACTTATCTCGAACGATGTCCTCAGGGTGAATAAAGAGCGATGAAGAAGAAGACATAACTCATGCTTAGTATAGGGAAGTGAAAAGGAATGCTATACTACAACAACGAATCAAAGAATAGAATTAAGAGGGATCATTGTTTCCCCCTATACTTAGGATCAAGTAATGCTAAGTGCATCATACTGTGTACAAAGGGAAAATCGAGTGAAAGGATGTACATGGTTTACCTCCCCTATACTTAGGGTAAAATATCCCTAAGTATAGGCAACAACACAGAGGTAAAAGAATCAAAAGAATAATCAAGAGTCTGACATCCCCCTATACATAGGGTAAAGTGCACCCTACATATAGCATAATCACAAGATGCAGATGGGATGTTAGACTAAAGAATGAGATGATATGGACATTTAGATCTATACAATGCGGAAGACAGTGATAATCGGGCACAAGTTGCAACTGATGTGAGTCAAAGACTACATCTCATGCAAAATGAATCGGGGCGATGTCAACGATCAACGACTCATGATCTAGATACGGTTTGAGGCGCTGACTGTTATCACGAAAGGTGGACTCAGATGACATCTTAGATATTTCGATACTCCCATTGTCATGCACCTTTTGGACCAGGTATGGTCCTTTCCACTTACTCTGCAATTTCCCTGGAAATAATATAAGCCTGGCATCAAACAACCATACTCTCTGATCTAGATCAAACTATTTATGGGTGATATGAGAATCATGCCATATCTTCACTCACCCCTTATACTGTAGGATGCTTGAAAAGGTTGTATCTCTAAGTTCCTCCATGGCTGCCAAGTCTGCCTTCCTATGATCACATATACTCTCTAGATCCAATAATCTATCAGTGACAACCCAAAGTGACTTGTGCCTAATCTCCACACATAAATGGCATGGCTTGCCATAAACGAGACAAAAAGGAGATGTACCCAAAGGAGTCTTGAAGGAAGTCTGATATGCCCACAAGATCGAGTCCAAAAGTTGTGACCAATCCTTTCGGTTTGGGCGGACTACCTTATGCAATATCGTCTTGATCTCCCTATTCGATACTTCAGCAAGACCATTGGTCTGAGGATGATATGGAGTGGCAACTCGATGGTCTATGCTGAACTCGTTAGCAAGGGCCTTTACCTTGTCATTGATAAAGTGAGATCCCCCCGTCATATATCAACACTCTAGGCACCCGAACCGTGAAATTATATTCTTCCTCAAAAATTTGCAAACAATCTTAGCATATGCAGTTCGGGCGGGAATGGCCTCAACCCAACGACTCACATAGTCAACAACCAACAGAATGTACTCGAATCCCTGACTCTTAGGGAATGGACCCATGAAATCGATGCCCCATGCGTCAAAAACCTCACAGAAGTGAATGGACTACATCGGCATCATATCACGCTGTCCACTAGTGCCCATCCGCTGACAGTCAGTACACTTCTTCACGAATTCGTCAGAATCCTTGAAGAGAGTAGGCCACCATAGGTCGGATTGGAGCACATTTTGTGATGTTCTCCTCCCAGAGTGATGTCCTCCTGCCTCAAGCTTGTGGCAGTATGCGAGGACGCTATGGTGCTCCTCCTGAGGAATGTACTGACGCTAGATGCTATCCCCTCCTTCAAGATAAAGGATGGGATCCTCCCAATGGTAAGACTTAGCCTTCACAAGGAAGGTCTCAAGTCGCTGGGCCAACCTTGTGGAACTTTCTTGGCAACAAGATAGTTCACAATGTCAGCATACCACGGGAGCGAGGCGATAGCAAGGATCACCTCATCTGGAAAGGTCTCAGAAATAGGATCAGTATGCTCAGATTCCTCAAGATTCTCTAATCTAGAGAGATGATCTGCCACCACATTCTTGACTCCAGGTTTATCTTTAATCTCAATGTCAAACTCCTAGAGTAGAAGGATCCATCTAATCAGTTCACTTTAGCATCCTTCTTAGCCATGAGGTACCTGATGGTGGTATGGTCAGTAAAGATAGTCACTTTGGATCCCAGAATATATGATCGAAATTTATCCAAGGCAAAGACTACAACTAGCATCTCTTTCTCAGTGACGGTGTATTTCCGCTACGCGACATCCAATGCACGGCTAGCATAGTGAATGACAAATGGTACTCCATCCCTCCTCTATCCTAGAACGGCCCCTACGGCAAAATCGGAGGCATCTGTCATGATCTCGAATGGGAGAGACCAATCAGGCGGCTGAAGGATAGGAGCCTCAACAGCTAGACTCTTGAGAGTCTCAAATGATGCAAGACACTTATCATATACAATGAACTCGATGTCTTTTGTCAGCATATCAGTTAACGATCGAGCAATCCTTCTGAAATCATGAATGAATCATCGGTAGAAACCGGCATGCCCCAGAAAAGACCATAACTATCGTAGGTTGGACGGTGGATTGAGTTTCTGGATGATATCCACCTTGGCTGGATCAACCTCCATGCCCCTGTTGGAGATGATATGACCAAGCACCGTCCCTTGAGTCACCATGAAGTGACTCTTCTCCCAAGATAAAACAAGATGAACCTCAATGCAGCACTGAAGGATGCAGTCTAGGCAGTCAAGACAAGCATCAAACCCATCGCCATAGACCGAAAAGTCGTCCTTGAAGACCTCTAAATAGTCACCCACCATGTCCGAGAACATGGACAACATGCACCTTTGGAATGTCGTCGGGGCGTTACATAGACCAAAGGGCATCCGTCTGAAAGCATAAGTCCCAAACGGACAGGTGAATGTCATCTTGTCGTGGTCTTCAGGCGCAATGGCCACCTGATTGTAGCCGGAGTACCCGTCAAGGAAGCAGTAATGACTCTTCCCATCTAGCCAATCTATAATCTGGTGAATAAAAGGCAGCGGAAAATGATCGTTCTTGGTGGCCTGATTCAATCGTCTGTAGTCCATACAGACCCTCCAAGAAGTGGGTACCCAGGTAGCTATCTCTTCTCCAGACTCGCTCACAACTGTAGTGATTCCTGTCTTCTTGGGCACCACATGTAATGGACTAACCCACTTGGAGTTGGAGATGGGGTAGATAAAATCGACGCTCCACCATTTTGAAATCTCCTTCATGACTACCTCTCAAAGATTCGGGTTCAGCCGTCGCTGGAACTCACGTGATGGTTTAGCGTCCTCTTCGAGATAGATATGGTGGGAGAACATGGCCGTATTTATCCCCTCGAGATTAGCTATGCTCCATCCTATCGCCTTGATGTTCTTTTCAAGAATATCCATCAAACGGGATTCTTGCTCTCCAGTCAAATCTGCTGAGATAATGACTGGGTACATCTCATGCTCACCCGCAAGGAATCTATACTTCAGCGACTGCGACAAAGGCTTCAGTTCTGGACAACTGGGAGCTGGAAACTCTGGCTTCTGAAATGTCTGAGTGAATGCAACCAGATATGTGTGTGAGAACTCTTGCTGATCATGAATATCTGGTGAAGCTGGCTCTGCTAGTGTATCTGTAATCTTTGTCGGCTCACTGTCCACCCTAGCTGTTGGCTCTGTTGGAATCAGACAAGGTAATAGCTCATCGAATTCGGCCCAATCTATGTATGAATCCGGGGGATCTGAATTTGAGTCACAAGAAATGTACTCTGCCTCGTTGTCCTGAACACGGTTTTCAACCTCTAATATGTCCCCTACCAAGAGTGTGCTCTTCAAACTCTCCTATGCTAGGATCTGTGAATCTGCAGTATCTTAAGGTAAGAGGAGGGCTCGTGAAATGGGATCGAACCAAGCGGCTTCATCATCAGCGATCACAAAGTCGCACTCCTGGTGGACATCTCGCTCTACCTCTGTCATCTGCTCTGTATCACTATGCTGCTCTGAGCAAGCTGAATCTCATGCTCTAGTCTCGTCGATCGTCTCTATTTGTATACTCTCACCCTCGATGTGAAAGTATACCTTCCCACTATCATGGTCGAGCACTACCTTGGCTATGGCCAAAAATGGACGTCCTAGAATGATGGGGGTATATGCCATAGACTCAGGGATCTCCATGTCCAACACGACGAAGTCCACGGGGAATTTCAGACCCAGAATTGTGACAACCACATCCTTCAACAACCCCTTCAGCCTCTTGACAGATCTATCAGCAAACTGAAGGACTGTCCTGCTCTGTCGGAGAGGGTCAAACTCGAATCAGTCGAGCAAGGCTGTCGGGATAAGGTTGATGGAAGAGATGCTGTCTAATAGAGTCCGATCAAATCTCTGCTCATGAGTATGGCATCTAACATAGGGAGCTCCTGCGTCTGGCCTCTTAGCTGGCAGACGGTTCTGGATGGCAAAGCAGGTGGCACGAGTGAGCACATGGATCTCTGCATTATGGTTCCTCTTCTTCCTACGGATGATAGTCCTCTCTCTCAAGTTCTTCTGGAAGAGGGGGATGTGCTCAAGTGCCTCCTGTAGAGTCAGCTGAATCTGAAATCTATCGATCATCTACTGGCTGAACTCTAACTGTTGTGATTTTTTTTGGATTTTCTATTTTCTTCACCTTTGCCAGGAGAAGTGCATGAGGGAAGGGGATGGTTGGGCCCTCCTCAGATAGAGGGCTAGGAATGGGTTCCTGCTGTTGAGACAGAATAGAGTCCATACAATTATCATCATGCATTACATATGGACTCAAAGATGAAGAACCCTTTCCTTTATTAATATTTTTGGTATTTTCTGTAAAGTCCCGAGGTACAAAAACTGGAGGAAATACAACTAGAATAGAATGGGTGGCCTCAGTACCACCCATGACATCAGGAACTGCGGCATCAACACCGCACTCTGGCTCAACATCTGGATCTCTGGTGGTATCAGTACCACCCTCTGCATTTTGGGACACGATGGCCTCAGTACCACCGGCTGGATCAACATCCTTAGTAGCATCAGAACCACCGTCATCCTCATCCTGAGCAGCATCACCACCGCTATCCTCCTCGTCCAGCGCTCCTGCATCCTCGTGGTGTTGTCACTCAGATGAGGCACTGCCGGCTGGCATCCTACCGCTCCTAAGTGTAATAAAGTTAGCATCAAATGTATATGAAGTGATGTCACCCAATAAATCACTAGGAGTGGTAACCTCTGTAAGTTGTACCTGCTCAGATTATCTTTTAAGTTTGTTCAGGTTGGCCTCTATCTGATGATGCCCATATCAGCGGCCAGCGACTCTGCCTGTGCTACGGTTGTTGAAGAGGTGGATGGACCTGCATCGACCCATGATATCCTATGGTAGGTCACGGCCTGGGGAGGGAGCTTCCCCTAAGTGTAGAGACGGGTCTGGGACATAACTGTGTAGTTCTTGGCCATCTCCTCATATATGGCCCAGACTTGGTCTTCGTCTTTGGCGAAGTAGGAGCCCCTACAAGAAGCGTTCACAACCCCCTGCAGCTCTTATGTCATCCCACAAAAGAAACTCTGTACCAAATTGGGCTTGGAAATATCATGGTGTGGACACCGGTCAATGAGCTCACGGAATCGATCCCAAGCTCCAAGGAATTGCTCATTGGGGATCATGGATAAGTTGTCGATCAACGCTCGAGCTGCATTCGTCCAGCCGAGTGGATAGTACTTGTTCAAGTACTCGATTTGGAGCTGTTCCCACGAAGTGACGTATCTCCCTAAATGTTTCAGCCAGTAGCTGCTTTATCGACCAGAGAGAATGGAAAAGCCATCCTGATACTCGATCACTGCTTGTAGCTAACCCTATCTGGCTGGTGCGGTACTAGAACATGCCACACTCTGTGCCTGTCTCTGCTACTGCCTCCAGACGTTGGAATTCCTACCACGAGAACTCCCTGTATGTTGTGCATGTGCCTGTGACGACTTTGGTTGTGGGCGTGGATCACAAGATCTCCGGGGACACTAATACCGGTAATGTCCCCACTCATGGCACAAGTAACATCAGACTGACCGGGTAGCTGGAGTGGTCATGTATATGCTCCGATTCGGTCTTGTTAGGGGTCTGTTTACTCGCTATGTCCCAGATGGTCGAGCAGAATCTGTGCCATGTCTGACAAGTGCTCCTCCTAAGGTAGTCAATGGAGATGAGCGAGCACTTCCTGAGAATGCCTAACCTGTAGGTCGAAAATGCTTGGCTGACCTCTGTTGTTGTAATGGTTGACGTATCAGCCCAAAATATCGTTGTGGTCTAGGCTCCGCTCCAGACGAGCTCCTAAAGCATCTCTTTCAGATGTCTTCAAGCATTTCTGTTGCATCAGTAGCCTAAGATATGGAAGTAATATACAATCCAACCAACTTCTCGTGCGCTTCTTCCCTCATGCCCTTGATGAACTTTTCCAGATTCTCATCTGGAAATGCAGCGGCAGCTGGAGTGTGTCACGATAGCTCGGTGTATCTTACGAAGTAGTCTCTTGTTGTTATACGTCCATGACGAAGCTCTACAAATAGTCAGCGTTGGGGCTCCTTCCACTTTGCAGAAAAGAAGTGGGATCTGAATCGTGTCTCAAAAATCGTCCCATGTAGGCTCACGACCCAACTAAAAAACTACTGCGTCCCACCATCTCTATGTGAAATCTGTCAGTGAATACTCCATGAAAGATAGCCATTTATCTCGTAGCACACGAATCATCCTTAACACCTTCATCACCCTCTTGAGCCATTGCTCGACAACATATGACGTACCAATGTCCTCAAACATGGGCACGTTGGCCCGCTGGTAGGAAGTAAAGACCGACCCGTGCTTGTAGATAGCAGACTACTCATGTGCACCCTCATCTGCAAAGTCAACAGGGTTCTGCTCCCTGTTGTAGTTTCCATCATCTGCTCCATGCTCTGGTATCTCCTCGCGTGGATAATCGAAATGAGGTTGTTGAACCTTGACTGACTGAGGCTGGTCCTGTCTGATCCCATCCTGGGATGGATGGTATGTGAAATTTGACAACTCCTCAAATCTCATCTCTATATCAGTCTATCATTCTACGATCTTAGTTTGCTGTGCCAGAATCTGGTCCTGCTGGCCTCTCATAATAGCTTGTTGCTGCTGGAGATCGGTGAGAGCGGTCATAATGCACTCTAAACGGTCAGTCATGTCCTGTGCAGCTCTGGACGTCATGGCTCTGCATGAGAACCGTTATTAGTCATAAAAAATGTCATTGTCATACTTTTTTTCTCTTTTTAGGATATAATATGAAAATTAATGAAATTGGTGATATTTGTGATTATGGAATTTGAATGTCATATTTCCCTTCTCAGACTCGCGACAAGTCGGGAGACTATCGTTATCCGATAACTTAATACGATTGGATTTATGATACTGCAAATGTGCGTATCGGGGTACCACGACTCGCATATCATACTGTAATGCCCTCAGATCGGGGCACCCATTTATGACAAGTTCACGGTATTACGTTCGCTAAAGATCGCATTAAGTTATTGAAATTCAGGGGAATTTTTTCACGTTTGTTATTTGCATATGACATCAAATGAAGATAACAATTACAGAACCACAAAGACAAGTACCGCCAACATTGTATTTCATTAATTTCCATGATATACAACATACTGAAAGTTATACATGTATCCCAGAATATATACAGAAGAGAAAAGAAAGCATTTACATTATGAACTGACCAAAAACTGACAAAAGTAATTGTATCACCTGGTATATGTACGGATGCCAGGAAACATCAACCAGCTACTGCAATGCAGGCTCATTGCCTGCCAAAACATGCAAGGAACAAGAGGCATCGGCGAGCACTGGTACTTTCCAACAACTTATTGAAATAAACATGCATTTAAAGTGGTTATAAAAGAAGCAAGTAGTAAATCATAAACAATTTTAAAATTTTGACTACTCGCTACTCAGAAGAGTTGCTCCAAGTTTTACTAATTCTCTTTCATATGTCATATTTTTATAATGCCATGAATGTTGAACATATGATTCCTCCCTTTCCCCATATATATATATTCATATATTAGTTAATGGCCCATAAATAGATGTTATAATATTATTTATGGATCTTGGTAAGAAGATGATGAGGTGATGCTTGATTTGACTCTTCATTTATTAATGGTGGAAAAGATGATATTTTAATATAGTTCTCAGTTCTATATATCTTATCAAGTCTAGTAGATAATCGGTGGTCTTGGTCTATGTATGACCTCACACTATGACTCTAAGGTGTGAATAATGCCTTAGGGTTGGGGTGCCTCTGTAGGCATGCGGTGTTGTGTAATGCATCCGAACTAAGTTCTCAACACATCCACTAACTTATAGAGATGTTTAATCCAACTTAATTATGATTTCATCTCTTAACCAAGATACATTATAACCCATTCAACTTTGATTATAACTCCTCCAATCTCCAACAACAGCTATTTCAGATGTAACCTTAAGAGTTCATATGTAGTATCACCAAGTCAATTAGCGGATAAGTAACCAAAACTCAAGCAGTGAGGTAGTCTCCTAAGGAGACTCTTCCATCTCGTCCTCTAATTGAAAGTGCGGTCCAATGGAGGGATAGGTCTACTCCAAAACTATGCCATAGAAACAGGTGAGAGAGACTCTCTGAAAAAGTCACTCTAGAAATCATTCCAACTAGTATGAGCAGACGAGTTCATATGAAAAAAAACTAAAACTGAGGATCCCCCCATGGGTATCCTAAATAGAGGGTTAGTTGAACTAGTCAAAAGTCGGGATCCCAACGAGGCGTAAAAACACTACGAGCTTGTGTAAAAACCGTAAAAGGACTGGGTTCCTAAACTCACGCACTTGGTAGTCGCTGCCCTATCTGGGCTTCCTATCCCCCGCCCAGTTGAGAGTTATCGCACCCTCACTCAGTCAGGTATGAAAGATACCATAACTGACGTGGTCAATTATCATTATTGTTTAACTAATACTTTCTTGATTTCTCAACTTCTCTCATTCTTTTATATGGATATCTTTAAAGATCTTAGGTCTTTTATTTGACAATCATGTATGATGACGATGATGTGATTTGTGGTGTAGAATAATAATAATAAAATATTAGATAAATAAAAAATGATAAGGAAAAATGGAGGGATACTTACCTGTGATGTCATCGGAGGGTGAGGCTGCGGTGTGCGGCCTCAGTCGTGGCCTCAATCAGCTTGGCGAAAATCTAAGAAGCTAGGCAATCCCCTTGTGGAGGGATGCTACACAAACAAGGCTCGCGGATCTCGTCAATAGCTGAAGATGGCTGGAACTCATCGTCGCTCTATAGAATAAGGTTGCCGATGTCACCTCGACCTCTCTGGAGCTAGAATTCTTTTCACGAAATTGGCGGATGAAGATCAATGAAGAGGGCGAATGGAATAAATAGGGGGAGGAAGTTGGAGAAAATGTGGGGTGGAAGTTGGAGGAGTGGTGGGAGATGAGGGGAGAATGGGGAGTTGGTGACTTGTAAAGGGGAATAAGTAAAGGGAGAAGAAGTAAAAGGGGGAAAATAAATAAATAAATTAATTAAATAAGTAGGCTACTAAAAATAAAGAAGAGAAAATAAATGAAAGAAAATAATAAATAAATAAATTTAATTAATAGAATATATAATAAAATAAAATACAAATTAATAAAAAATTAAAAAATAAGATGACATGTGGCGGCTCTAGGAGCTATCACGTGTTGCACCTAGAAAAATCAAAAATTAAATGTAAAGAAAATAAAAAAGAAATAACAAAAAAGGGTCAAATCAAAAAGTGGTCAACACAAAAGTTGTTCGTCTCGATAACTTCTACAACTTTTGTAAAGGATTGAAAACCAAAATAATCCATATGTACAAAGTATAAAATTGGATGGTATCTTATAGATATAAAACACTGTATTTTTATCTTTTGCAATTTTTTAATTTTTAAATAAGAGATAAATCAAAATAAAGTTAAAGAAAATATGAAAGAATTATTTACAATTAATATATTTTTTTGGATTTTTTTAATTAAGAAAATAAAAAGATAAGATAAAGGGTATTTTGGTCAATTATACAATATATAATAGGGGCCCAAAACCCAAGTTTCACATACGATCTCAGATATTTATGAAATTATTCTTGTTTTGAAGGTCGTTGAATGTTTATTACTTTAAAATTGAGTAGACCTAAATCGGACACTTTATGACAGAGATATGCACATAAAAAGGTTCATAGTTTGAAACTTGGATTTGGGTTTTATTGGATAATTTTTCAAGTTAGTATTTTTTTGATATTTTTCCTTAATTAGTGTTAGTAATATATACACTATAGAGTTAATTTTATTGGATTTGGAATTAGTATAAAATAGATATAAAAAGGTGAATTTGGCTAATATACAGGTGAATATTTACAAGTGAATTTAGCTCCTTATTTAATGCAAATATGAATGCTAAAATGCATATATTATTTATAAGTGCATGAATTATAATTATGCGGAATAAATGCAGAAATACAGCTAATTACTCGGGAACAAAGCTCTATTTTCAACTTTTAAAGTGATGAATCACAGATTCATCACCCACCAAGATAGAGGCAATGGTGTCTAGGGAGCAACCCAAGATTGTTACAGAGATCTGCAATTTCCTTGGCCTCGGGAACAAAGCTCTATTTTCAACTTTTAAAGTGATGAATCACAGATTCATCACCCACCAAGATAGAGGCAATGGTGTCTAGGGAGCAACCCAAGATTGTTACAGAGATCTGCAATTTCCTTGGCCTCGTTGGATACTACATTAGATTTGTCCGATGGTTCTCCCAGTTGGCCCTATCCCTCACCTGGTTGATGTAGAAGGGTGTGCCATTTCTCTGAAGTGATTGATGTGAGTTGAGTTTCTAAATGCTCAAGGAGAGATTGACTTCTACGCTTATTCTCATGCTTCCTTATGGTACCTTAGACTTTATGATTTACAATGATGCTTCCAAGGAAGGGTTGGGTGCTATACTAATGATGCGAGGGCATGTTGTGGCTTACTCATCACGATAGCTGAAGAACCACGAGTGCAACTACCCACTCACTTAGAAATGATGGTTGTGGTCTTTGCACTGAAGCTATGGTGCCACTTTTTGCATGGGGCGACATTTGAGATCGTCACCAACCACAAGAGACTCAAGTACATTTTTTATTAGAAGGAGATGAACACGATGCAGAGGTGGTGGATGGAGCTACTGAAGGACTACGATTATACCATCTCCTACCACCATGGTAAGGGGAATGCAGTGGCAGACACCTTGAGCAGACAGTCACATACTGAGGGTTCAGTGGCTTGGTTGCAGACTTGGGATGTGCTCACTACACTTAGGGAGTGTCATCCATTTGAGGATATATATGATGCAATGATTGTACCGATTAAGTCCAATAGCTCGTGGGAAAAGATTGTCTAGGGGCAATAGATAGATAAGAGGATCTTGGACTTGTACCATAGATTCTTGAAGGATGAGTTCGACGGATTCTGAGTCCATGAATCCATCAAATGGAAGAGGGGACCATGTATGTATCTCAGTTGACAAGGAGCAGAGGAGATATATTCTGGATGAGGCGCACAGTTCGAGACTTTCTATACATTCAGTTGGCACCAAGATGTATTGAGACTTCCGTCAGCACTTTTGGTGGTTGGGCATGAAGAGGGACATATCTGATAACGTCAGCCATGCCTTACATGTCAAATGGTGAAGGCAGACCATAGGAGATCCCTTGGTTTACTACAAGCTATTTCCACAACAGTGTGAAGATGGGGGAGCATCTCCATGGATTTTGTCATATCATTATTGCACACTCAGGCGAGCATGGTGCGATATGGGTGATCGTTGACTGGTTGACCAAGTCATCCCATTTTATTCCGATCAACATAAAATGGACTCTAATTGAGCTATCATGATTATAAATCTAGCATGTCATTAGGTTGAACTGGATACCCAAGTAGGTAGTGTCAGATAGAGATTCGCCCTGCACTTCATACTACTGAGGAGAATTCATGAGAAACTTGAGGACCTAGATACATATGAGTTAAACTTACCATCCACAAATAGATGGACATTCTAAGAGGACCATTCAGACTCTAGAGCATCTGCTGCAGCCTTGTGTTGTTGAATGGAAAGGATCCTATAAGGATCACTTTCCGCTAGTTGAGTTCTCATACAACACCAGTGTAACATCCGGATCTAGTTAAAGCCGAACCCGACCCGACTAGGGTCCGTATAATTCAATACAAATTAATAAATTTTAAATAACATAAATCAATCGATTGATTGTGAATGAAAAGTCATTTGAGCAAAATCGACCAAAAATCGATGGCATTGTAATACGTGCCCGAAAAAGTCGTGACGTAAATTCAGAAACATGAAAAAAAACCAAGACCTCCATAAAATCCGATTCGATAAAATAATATCAATGGAATCGGTAGTTCATCAATCTGATGGCGTTTGGCATTTTTAAATCGCAAAATTTAAACCCAAACCAAAACTGTATCTCAAAAATCTTAGGCAGTCATCCTTGATCAAAAGTATATCAATATTATACTAATTTTTATCGTCATTTAGGGACAATCAAATCGAGATATTGCGCGTCAAAATCCAATGCTTAAGGTGCGAATACGATCAATTTTAACACCATAAGTAATGAAAGAAAATGGTAAAAAATTATAATAATAACAAAATTTAAATTTTCTTAAAAGATTCTGTAATAGAAATCTACAGTTTAAATTTTTTATTAAAAAATATTATAGATTATATAATAATTATTATGACATTAACAGCTGACGTCAGTAGGCTGATGTCACTGTTGATGTCATGTTGATGATATCATAATATATAAAAAAATATGGATGGAGGAAAGTTTTAGGAACCTTCCTCATCTCAAATCCCTCTCCTCTCTCTCCCCATTTAACCCATTCCCAACGTCATCTTCCTTCTTCTTCTCCACCTATTTCTTTCTCTCCTTTTCCCCATTACATTCCCCTCCTCTCAATTCCAGCCGTAATTCTCTATTCTTCTCCCCATCGAAACCGATCTTCTCTCTTCAACTAGGTTGCAGTAACTATTATAGGTTGTTGTCCTAAGAACCTAGAATCTTTGTTGCTTCATGTGCATCCTGGAGCTACTGATTCCTTGCTCCGATTCCAACCTTACATGCAGGATTCACTTCAAATTTGAAGAGATCAAAGGTACAATCCATTTACCTCTCCTCTTGCTACCATGCATGCACAATTAGAATATTTTTCCCACCTATCATGGAACACCCAATTTGGTATATAAAATTTTGGTTTACAAAATATGCATTCAAGTTGGATGATTTCATTTGAAAGATATATAGCAGAAATCTCACTGGATAAGTTTTAATATAGGGTTTGTTTTTTCTCAAAAATATGTAATTGGTTGAAAATTTTCTATGTAGATGAGATTATTAAGTCTTGGGGAAGGAGGTTCTCTGGATTTACATTAAAATTTCATTGTGTAACTGAAATGAAAAAAAAAACATCTCCTAAGGTTTTCTAAAATAGTAGTTTATCTGATCTTAGTAAAACTCCAGAATGTTATTGGAATTGAAAAAATTGATCTCCTGTATAATTCCAATTTTTTATATTTCTAAGTGTGAATTAGTTTTGGTATGCTCTTCAAGTAATTTAGAATTTGCCAAACACGTGCATGTCATAGGAGACAAAATGCATACTATAGATATAAGTAAGGTTGCAAAAGTTATTTGTAATTAGCGATAGGTTAAGGTGGCAGTATTCTGGAGATCAGGCAGGAATATTTAGTTTTATAATTTTGATTAATATAAATATACAACTGGCTTCCTTTAAAAATATATAATAGATATAGATGTTATTATATATTAACCTATTTTGACATCCGAATATTAGCCAACTCAATTATTGTGACCTTATAAGAAATCTTGCGAAAAATAGGATTATAGGGTAATCATGAGAATGGCTGCTATGCCTAAAAAAATGTATCAACGAATGATACAAATATTGTATAAAACTAAACCGGTTCATATATGTTATATAAATAGATATAGATGTTATCATAATTAGAATAATAAGGCAAATATCACTGGATTTAAAAGATATGATGCCATATTAAAAGACAATTACTCCATTAAATATAGGCTTAGTAGAAATAGTCAGTAAGTGTGCTTGAATGTACTTTTTTATAGATACACCCAATATAAAATATTTAGATACATGTATATCAGTAATAATCATATATATATGGATAATGCATCAGTCTATACTAATAAGTTGATAACTACATTTACATTTGCAAGTATCACCACATCTATATCAATACACCTACTAGAAACTCTTGTGATCTATCATTTAGATGGGAATCATAAATTTTCGAATCACTAGTATTGCAAAGACAACCCTTACTTTGAGCATGAACTTGGATATTATTTTTGCATCATTTTATTTAATCAAAAATATCATATTGAATAACACTTAATCATGTATCTCTTGGATATTTAATTATAATTTTGTGAGCATTGGGTAATTAACTAAAATTATTTTGGTGAAAAATTGAATATTTTACCCATTTCGTAGTCCATAATTCATATTTAATCAAATATTAATCCAAAAATTGTGCTAAAATCATATGTGATGACTCTAGTTATGCCATCACCACCTCTTCATTTCACTCCTACATTTTTATTCCCTGTTTAGAAAAATAAAAAATTACAAAAAATAAAAAAAGAAACAGGACGAAGCAGCATCAACGCCCCCCTCTGTCCTTCACGTCACGCACGACCGCGACCTCCATTCGCGCCGTCGTGTGCATCCTCCGACGCTCTACCCACTGTGTCTGCGCTGCTATACATCCTCTCACCGTGCGCGGATCTACGCGCCATCGCTTCTCCTGTGCGTGGCCCTCCCGTGCGAATACGCTATCTCTAACCACCTATTGCGACTCTGCTATAGCACGTGAATGCTTTCCAGCTCAATCGCACGACCACCCAGCCGCCATCCCATGCACGGCGCTCCGCCAAGTGAGCTGCCCCACTTCTTCCTCCGGGCGATGCTCCGACCCCAGTCACACCCCTTCTCCTTCTGCCATCAACCGCTGCTCCATCCTGTCCGCACGCTCGCCATGCCCCAACGCGCCCACCACCACCGTGATCGCGTGTGTGGCTGCACGCGCTCCCACCCGCAAGCTGCATTTGCTCTGCCAGCCGCCAGCGACCCCCTTGCGTGCCTTCCTCGCCGCCGTGTCGCTCCCCCTTGCCGCACGCCCTTCGTGTGCAGCCTCGCCTGCAAAGTCCTCTACCGAGCCGTGCCTTCCTCGTCGTCCATGCCCCATCCCACACCGCCACAAACCCTAGCAGGAAGGTAGGTTCCATTCTTGGAACCCACATTTCCCACAAAGAGCAGAGAAGAGAAGGTTAATTTTATTGATTTTTTTTATTTTTTGAATATTGCACAATTTTCTCTACATATTCAAATATTTGCAAAGTGCCCTTTGGCACAATTTCATAATTGCTGTCCAAATTTCATCTAAATTGGAGTAGTCTTGTGCATAAAATAAATTATAGAGTGATTTCTGTAATTAATTTCTAATTATATCCACAAATAGTAATTTTGCAAAATTTCAAGTCTTTGATTGCCCATTGACATATCTATTTGAGATAATTTTTCTTCTAGAAAAAATAGTTTTGTGGATTTATTAGCAATTAAATACTCCCAATCACTTTGTTTTTAGTAAAGATATAAAATTGTTGTGCTTTCATTTTTCATTGAATATATGGAATAAAAAAGATAAATTATGATATAGCACGACCCATGTTGCTCCACAAGAAATTACCATAAAAGTGAGAATATACATATAACTATATTGGTATGTATTTGATAAATACAATTACTATTACCCGCTTCAACCATATTCTTTAAATTCTACTACCAAAACAAAAAACAAAAAGAAGCCGCGAATCTTTTTTTTGAATATTAAGTGTTAAAATAAAAGTAAATTCTATACTGCTCCTAATTATATTTATATTATTTTGTCTTTATCTCGGAAAATTCCAAAAAAATAGTTCATCATATTACACTTTCAGTAAAAATTTCATAATTTTTGCACTTTGTTTGCACTAAAAATTACATAAAAACCTCTAAAAAAGTTGTATTTTTCATTGTTGCGTCTTAAATCCAAAAATTCCAAAAAAATACATTTTGCATCATAGTTGGATTAGGTTTTTAGGAAAAATATAATTTGGCTAGATTGACTTAGTTTGATATTAAAAATAATTTGGCTAAGTTGCTAGTTTTCCTTATAACCTAGTTCAATCACATTTGTGCATTTGCATTTTAATCGCAAAAAAAATACAAAAAATCTGACTTGGAAAACCGTGAGCTAATTCGTCTAACTCGATCCAAAGTTGTTCCTTTGCCTCATTGAGTCGACCCTGGGGCTTTCTCAGATCAAAATACATAAAACCACATATTAACTAATTCGTTGATTAATCGATTCATGCGGTTAATTTTTTATCGATCCTGATTGCTCGATTACAATAATCAAGACACATTTTCAAATTAAAGAGGGCATGTTAGTGGTACGTTAGTGGGGTCAACTGAAACCCTTGCCCCTGAAACCACATAGCTCAGAAATGCCACCTTACAAAGCTAGAACTTGCATTTGTTTTATTTGATATACAACTAATGCTCTTGGAGTGACTCTAGCACAATGCGAGGATGGGACTCGTGCTTGTACTCATCATGGGAGTAGAATAGAACACCATCGATAAATACAATCATGAACCTATCCAAACACACATGCAAGACTAGGTTCTTCAAATCCACGAATGTGGCAGGTGCATTTGTAAGTCTAAAAGTCATCACCATGAATTTGTAATGACCATATCTAGTAGGAATGTGGACTTCATCACATATCTTTGATCCTAAACTACTGGTATCCTAATCACATGTCAATCTTAGAGAACATCTTTGCTTCCTGTAACTGATCGAAGAGATCAACTATCTATGGGAGCGGTAACTGTTCTTGAATTTTCTCTTGTTCAGCCATATGTAGTCTATGCATAGCCTCAAGGATCCATCCTTCTTATTCATGAAGAGGACTGGTGCTCCCCATGGTTATCTACTAGGGCAAATGAATCCCTTCTCTAATAGCTCAAGTAGCTGCACTTTAAGCTCCTTGAGCTCAGCAGGTGCCAACCTGTATGGAGAGATATAAAATGAATGTGTGTCTAGCAATAGTAAGATCTCGAACGACTTCTACCTCATAGGTGATAGTCTAAATAAATCATCTGGAAACCCATCAAGAAACTCACCCACCACTCTAACGTCCTCCATAATCCGATCTTGTGGCATTAAGTCTACCATGTAGGCAAGGTATCCTACACAACCCTGTTTAAGAAACTAGTTTTCCCTCAAGGCGAAGACTCACTCGATCTCACCCTCAAAAGTACATCCGCCAAACTAAAATGGAGACACTCAAGGTAAATGGAAGACCATCGTCTTTCTGAAATACTCCAAGCATGTGTGGTGCCTCTCTATCCACTCCATGCATAATATGATGTTGAAATCCTCTAACTGAATCAACAGTAGAAATGAGGACATCTCGTGTCCACCTATCTGCATAGCTACATCCTCTATTGTCTAGGGATGATAAACAATTGACCCCCTGGGCCCTTGATGTAAAGTTGGGATGGAGCCCTCATCTCAGACTTGCCCATTATGGGCACCGTACAATATGTACAGAAGGAATGTGTAGCCCATGAATCGAACAATGCATGTAAAGAAATCCCATGGGTTGAAACCATACCTCTAATGGTCGACCTAAAAGAATAAGCCTACCCCTGTGTCATTGTGTTCATCTACCCTCATGATGGTGCGTTAGATCTCGTAGTGATGAATGCCTAAGGTGGGGCTCTATGAAAGTCACGACCTCCAAGTCAGAATCCCGAGCTCTGAAAATATCCAGAAGACCAAACCGGTCTTTCATTCTACTATTGTTATGCATTTGAGCTACTGGAACGCAATGGGCATTTGGCCTTGAAGTGGCTCAGTTGTCTACAATGGTAACAAGTACGACTGCTTGCATATAAGAAGATTCCTCCATAAGCAAAATTTCTACCCCCATGCCTATGACTCTATGTATACATAAGGGGGTGGGAAGAAACTAAACCCCTACATGTCAAGGCTTGCCCCAAGGTAGTGGCTGGTGTGAACCCGCTAGATGTTGGTGCTGTAGCTATCGGGTGGTGGTGACGGTCTTTACGTAATAGAGAAAAGTTCTGACATGCAACTTTGTTAGGCTAACGTGGAGGCAACTATGACCGACCTCCATGTAACTGGCTCTATGCAGCCTCCCACTTCGTCGCCTTTGTAATAACCTCCTTGATGGAGGTAAGGTCCAAATTGTAGAGTCTATCTTGGAACTCCTCGTACATCTTCTGGATGAACTTCTAAAATTTCTCATGAGGATAAGTTGTAGTAGCAGATGAGTGGTGAGACAACTTTGTGTAACAGAACATGCACTCCTAGACTATAATCAACCCTTGAGTTAGCTTAGTGAACTCGTTCATCTGATCATGTACCCAATGGTCATGAAGAACTCTTCATGGAATCCATTAAAGAAGACTTCTTAAGTGATGGGCTCGGTCAAGTGCTCCATGGTGGCATTCTGTTACTGCTCTGCATAGCCAGTAAGCCAGTACTATGCGAAAGATGCCGAAGTGTCCTTAGGCGCATGGATATTCCTTGGAACCTTTTCAACTTGTACCATCCATAGTTCCGCATCATCACAGGTGGTTGTGCCGAAGAACTGTGGTAAGGGAAAAAGAATTGATGCATTTCATTGTAATAATAGGGCTCTTATATAAGAGAAAATCCCTATGGGAAAATTACATAAAGTAGATAAAGGGATAATAAATATGAATAAATGAAAAATAAAAACAACTATCTCAACACTCCCCTCAAGATGGAGCATATATGTCTATCATGCTCAGCTTAGAACATCAATGATGTAATGGGCCTCTAACAAGTGCTTTGGTGAACTTATATGCATTCTGATATCCGGAAGTAACATGAGAAGTGGATTTAAATCACTTCTGAATCATATCTTGAGTGTAGTGATAGTCTACCTTGATGTGCTTCATTCTGTCGTGGAAGGCGGGATTATTGGCTATGAACAAGGAGACCTAGTTGTCGCATTGGAGGAGCATGGGAAGTGGTACTTCAATAGTCAGGACAATCGGGACAGATTTGACCCACATCATCTTTGTGCTACTTGTGTCATGGCTCTATATTCTGATTCAGCAGTAGATCTAGCAATGACAGTTTATTTCTTACTCTTCCATGATACAAGTGAACTCCCTACAAAGATAGTGAAGCATGAGGTAGACTTCATGTCTTTGGGGCATCCCGTGTAATATGCATCACACATGTTGTAACTGTAAGGGATGTGTATCTACTGAACAAGACTCCAAGACCAAGAGAAATCTTGAAATATCTCAAAATCATATGTATAACATCTATATGTACCCACCTCATGATAATCGTAAAGATTAAAGGGTTTTTGTTTATTTAGAAAATATAAAAGTGACTAAAAATGATATAACAATGTGGACGCAACCCAACAATTGCCGAATCAAAAACAAATTATAATTCTAAAAGAAGAACGAGATGCTACAAATTAACCTTGTATATCTTCCAGGATTGAACTTTAGAAGGCTACAAAGAAATAAGAGAAAGTAATTATTCCTAAATAAAGAAGATATTTAATTCATTTCTTTTTCTGCTTTTTATGTCTTTTTTAATGAATTTAATTTTAATAAACTTTTAAATGTTTAATATTTTTATATTTTCTGATTTTTAAATTTTAGTTGATTTTTACTTTTGCAAATTTTTATATGTTTATAATTTTTTAAAAACAATTTATGAATAAGAAATATAGCTCATACGTAGTAATGACTTTGGAATACAAATAACCACGGAATGAGGATCTTTGTTTCTTAAAAGAGATGGGTCATGTGCGTAATGACCTCAATGTTGTTGCCCATATTATTGAGGCAAAATTAGATTGCGCATAGCGTAAATTGATATTCGTTCATTGACGGTTGGTTTAATCAACAACATGCTAACTCCATTTATGTGGGGGTGTGGGTGTTGAAGACCAAATTGAGAATACAAGATGGACTTGTAAGGTTGAAAGAGTTACCACTTCTTTCATCATGGTTGCATTTTCTCATATTATTGGGGTGCAATGAAAATGGAGAGGAGACTCAGATCTCATAGTGAGGCCTTTGGTTAGCCTGTCTCATGTTTTGAAAGCTTATAAGAGAAAGCATTTCAAAGTACAAAAATACGAGACTCTTGATTTTAAAATATTAAATTATTTAATTTCCTTAATCAAGATATTAAAATGTATTCTATTTTTTCTTTTATTTTAGATGAAATCTCTCGACCAACTTAACAATCTGTTTAAGGACAATCAGTTGACCGATCCAAACTATTTGATTGGATCCATAATTTGGAACTCATACTTGAGACAGAACACATAGTGTATGTGCCCTCATCTGTTAAGTATGAGAACCCTCAGACAAAGGATTTATGTGAGTTCAATAAGAAGTGGGACAAGGATCATTCAATCGCTCGTTGTTACATTCTTGGATCATTGTCTAATGTGCTTCAGAAGAAACTTATAGACATTGAATCTGCTTTTGACATCCTCCTGAATCTGAAAGAAAATCTATGGAGATATGAATCGCACTCTTTCTACATTAAAATCCACTGAGGATATTATTAAGAAAGAATTTCCCTCTAGCGGTGCAATGATTGCACAGGCTAAGGGGAAGCGCAAGAGGGAGCAAGGATCTCGGAAGGATCTGATCTAAGAGAAGAAGAAAGGTCAAATTGTTGATCAATCTTCTATTATTTCAACACATCTGACATCCATAGAGATGTATGTCTACCATCACTACTATAAGCAAGGATTATGGAAGAGTAACCATCCAGAATATCTAAAGTACTTAGAGAAGGACAAAAGTATAACATTGTCAAATAAGAAATCTACATCATTGAAGCCAACTTACTCGTAAGATGTGAAGGAAGTTGGATTATTGATTATGGTTCTTCTGTACATGCATGCAATCAGTTGCATATGTTTCATGAAACTGGAAATCTTGATGAAGGGGAGATAGCCATTCAGATGAGATATGATGCAACTATTGCAGCGACCACCACCGGGACATGTAGACTATCATTATCCAGTGGAAGAGTCATTGATATTAGAGATTGTCTATATGTATTGAATGTTAGAAGTAACTTACTATATGTATCTAAGTTGGCTAGACATGTATACACTTTCCTTTTCTGTAATAAAATTATCATAAATCGTTATGGTAATTTTATAGCAGATGGTTCTCTAACACCAATTGGACTCTATGATATGATCATGCATGATTGTGTTATGAATGTCAATACCACTAAAAATATTAACATTAATAATAATGTTAAAATCCCTAAACGATCAAGGGAGTATGGAGATCATTTAACAATGATCTAGCATCAAAGACTTACATGTGTCTATTCATAGGATCAATAGACTGGTAAAGGATGAACCCTTGGATTTCATAGAAGTCCATGATTTACCAACCTGTGAACATTGTATTTGTGGAAAAATGTCCATGACTCCCTTCTCTAAGAAAGGTGAATGATGCGAAGGTATATGGTACCTAATGGATATTGGTGTTTGTGGCCCCTTTTGTACTGCGACTCGAAATGGACATCAATATTATGTGATATTTATTGATGATGATTCGTGGTATGGTTGTGTCTCCTTATTACATCACAAACATGAAACATTTGAAAAGTTCAAAAAGTTCATGACTTTGGTTGAGAACAAAATAGGAAAGAAGATAAATGGATTCGATATGACTGAGGTGGTGAATACCTCTCAGATGAATTCAAAAAAACCTTAAAGAGAGATGAATTATTTCCAATCTCACTCATCCAGGTACTCATCAACTCAACGGAGTTGCAGAGAGACACAACATAACCATGTTGGACATGGTAAGATCAACGATGAGTCAAGCAAACTTACCTCTTAGTTTCTGGGGACATGCAGTAAAGACTACAGCTTATGCCCTAAACAAGATTCCATCTAAATCCATACCGAAACCCCATCATGAGTTTTAGTATGGTACCAAGCCAAGTGTACGAGACTTGAGGATTTGGGGTTGTTTGATCCATGCTAAAAACGTGGATGCAAGCAAGTTGGAATCTCACACTAGAGAGCGCTACTTCATTGGATATGTAAGGAACAATATTGAATATAAAGTTTACGATCTGAGACTCAAAATGTATTTATTTCTAGAGATGTTAAGTTTCTAAAAGATGAATTCCTTAAAAGTCAAGAAAATAATGAAGTTAATGAACTAATCGAATCTACTTAGACCGATGAAGTTCCTAATCCAGAAAATGAAGAGATGGTTGAGAATGACATGATCATACCTACTAAAAGGAGTTCTAGGGTTGTAAGACAATCTGAAAAGTATGGATTCCATGTCTCAATAGAGTCTGATGATGATCCAACTTCATTTTATGAATCTTTGGGTGATCGCAACATGGATAACTGGATGCTAGCAATGAAGTCTGAGATAGACTTCATGCACAAGAATGGTGTATGGACCCAAAAAGATCCGCCTAAAGGGGTCAACCCCATTGGGTGAAAATGGATCTTCAAGAGAAAGAGGGGACCCGATGGGAATGCAGAGACCTTCAAAGCACATCTCATAGCCAAGAGTTACACACAGAGAGAAGGCATCAATTACGATGAGACATTCTCTCTTGTGTCCATGCTTAAATCCATCAGGACATTGCTTGTAATAGCTGCACACATGGACTATGACATATGGAAGATGGATGTCAAGACCGCTTTTCTCACTGGATACTTCGAAGAGGATAACAATATGGAGCAGCATTAGGGCTTCATAGTTGACGAAGGTAAAGTGCACAAGCTAAAGAAATCCATCTATGGGATCAAAAAAGCTTCACGTAGTTGGAACATCTGATTCGATGAAACCATAAAAAGTTATGATTTCGTGCAGAATCTGAATGAACCTGGTGTGTACAAGAAGCTCAGTAGGAGCGCCATCATGTTCATTATGCTTTATATAGATAGCATCCTTATCATTAGGAATGATACATAAATAATGACTAGTGTTAAGGTTTGGTTGTCCAATACCTTTGATATGAAAGATCTCATAGAAGCCTCTTACATCATGGGTCTATAGTTGTTCAGAAATCGACAAAAGAGGATATTGGGGTTGTCACAACATGGGTATATCAAGAAGATCTTGGAAAGATTCAGTATGGATAATTGCAATAAAAGCTTCCTTCCCTTATGACATTGTATTCACCTATCTAAAGGGATGGCTCCTCACATTGTTGAGGAAAAGAAAGCCATGGCCGGATTGTTGGGCATGCGAACCCACGACGAGCCATTATGAAGTAAATGTTATTGCAAATCATTCCATAATCTGATATGAAGAATAAATAATTTGCATTATAGGTCCCATAGTACACTAAGGTTATGTACCATGGCCATCTTAATGATCAAACAACTATTGATTCAAATGTTGGATCATAGAGGTTGGTGCTTGCATGATATCTAAAGAGTTAGATTTAGGACTCATCAAGCACTTTCAAGTGATTATTAAGAGAAGATCTCCAACCTAAGAAGAAGATGGAAATTCTTCTTTAAAGGATGATATCTAACCGACCTCTTTAAGGAGGTCCTCTGCATAGGAATAGAGTTTCAAAGGTGTTACATAAGTTAGATTAAAGAGCTTACTTAACGAGATCGAGATAACCAAGATCTATGTCGTATAATGTCACAATATAGTCATGCATCCTCCGAATAGAGACAGATGTGTACTATATGTTTGAGTATGTACATTTGGTAGACCGATTGGTTGATGATCTAATCAAGGTCTATACACCAGTGAGCTGGTGTGCATATAAGGTCATATGAGTAGTATGATCTCATAAAGGGATCATACAAGTTCATTACTGAATCGGAATATATGAGCTCACTTATGATATATTGGGATCAAATTTTATGCACGGCTGTCTCGCTTTGAAAGCTTGACTGAATTTGTAGGTTTGATATATGCTTTCATAAAGTAAATGATCAATACCTATATATGATATATGATTTTGGAAAGAATATGATCGATGCCAAGTCCCAATGATCGAATGAGAAGCGTAATGATAAAAACCCGGAAGGATACAATTCAAAGAAGATATAAAAACTTCGAGTTTATTCTAGGTCTTCTAGTATGAAAATGTATGAGTATTAGGAATACTCGAGGGAGATGTGAAAAAATGATTGTATAACCATGACACTTCCATTCTGAGGGAGTGATGAAACGGGATTGGATTTTATTGACTCCTCTTGGTAGAGAAGTGATCTAATCTTAGTCCAAATGTTGGATGTTGATCTGAATATGATTCAAATGCAATTAGAAGATTAGATTTATGGCCTTGATTTAATTAATTATCTTTGAGAGGTCCTCCAGATCTGGATTTGAGATATGATCTCAATATCTACGTCACTATGCGTGGAACATACAATCACTATATCCTTATCCCCAAGTGTCCACCGAGAAAGCACATTATTCTTGAAAGAGTTCAAGAATAATTCCATTATTGAATTATATATATGAGCATTGAGCAATTGATAATTAAATGTGGTTTAATTATCATGAATAATGTGTCATATTATTTAAATGCATGGGAATGATGGTCCAAGATCATTAAATAGATTTAATTATCATGGATATGAATAATTTAGATAGTACTATCCATATTAATCATATATATTATAAATGTGATTTATAATATATATAGAGAGAGCGATTTGTAAATAGTATTTACAGATTAAATGTTGATGTGAATAGGACTCACATTGGATAATTAACTGAAAATACAATTTACATTTTATTTTGGGTGTGCGAATATGATTCACAATTTCCAATGGCGTGATTGAAATTGTCACAAAATAATTTGGAATTTTTTGTGAGATAATTTTCAATAAATTTTCTTGCAAATAATTAAAGGATTGTGTGAGATACATAATCTCACATTATTAGAAAAGAGGAAGCCTTTCTATAAAGAGAGGGTGGATGGAAACATTTGAGTCCTAAATCAAGGTCTTGATTGGAAGTTGCTTAGCCTCATTTCCTAATCCTTTAATGTTTATTGCTTTGATTGAATTATTTATATTTCTGATTATTCAATATATTTAATTTAATTAATATTGTAAATTTGAAAAACAAAATAACAGTCATTGAAAGAAAACATAAATCAATTTCTACCATTGATTTTGTGTTGTCCATGGATTGTGATCCATGGACTCCCAACAAATTATAAAAGAGGACAAAAACATAGCTCTTCTTTTAGAAAACATATTCACAAGATCTCTCTCTCTCTCTTATTCTCTCCACATGCCCCACTCTCTCTCAAGAGTGGCTGTCCACTTGTTGACCTAGAGGGAATTGTCGTCGTCGTCGCTACGCCATCGTGTTGTCGCTTGAACTGCTCGTGGATCTCCTCCATCTTCGGCGCTTCTTGCTCGTGAAGAAGGTGTCGGATTTCATGATATGAATTTAGGAGACTCCTAGACCGTATCATCAATATGGATTGCGAGAAGCACGTGTCTCATCAACACAACCACAAGTGCGACCTTCATTGGATTGGACTTGAGACAAGAGAATATCTTACTTTAGAGATTGACAATCGCAACCACGCTTCAAGAGGTATTGATTTGAACCCTATTGTGATCTTTATGAAATGATTTGAGAAGTGTTCTTGAATCATGTGGTTTCATCATTTAAAACTTTTAAATTTTGCTCCTCCTTGCAACTAGTATGATTCAATGCGATATACATGCTTATGTGATGCACTAAGGCCTAAACCTTAGCCCTAAAGTGGTATCAGAGTGTTGATCAAGGTCTTTTATATGATCGAAAACCCTAGGTGAACCATGTTTTGTATATCAGATGAGCGGGGACTTGTTGTTTTGCATGAGATGCAAGTTCCGAATTGATTTTTCACTAAAAAACCTCAGGTTTGTGAACTGTTTGGGATTTTGCTTTGATTATTCAGATTGTCTAAATATGTTCCAAAAATAGTAGCCTATTATTGGTACCAAAAGTACCTGATTAAGATTCGAAAAATTCCTGCTACAAAATTATTTTTTCATGTATTCGGAGATCTATAACAAAATTATTTTTTTCTTATTTTTTTTCCATAGTTAAACATTAAATAAACATATTAAGTAGAATATCAAACCATTATACTGCTCGAATTTATTTCATGTGATTCCATATTTAGTGGAGATGGGTCTGATGGTGATTAGACCATCAAATCTTCCTACTTAATGTGTTTACCATTCAGTGGAACTTAGGAAATTGTCTTGATTAAATTGATGCTTAATATTTATGAAAATAATCTATTAAACATCATTGTCCATTGAATGTATGTTTCATGAAAACCCTACTTTATCCTACAATAGATGTAGGGTATCTATTTCATGTAAAACATGGTTACTTGATAACCTTAGAAATTTTAGGATTTCAAAAATATTTTAAGATGCACATTATTTATGAGTAATTATTATATAGTATAATGTCAGCCATCAAAGTTAATCAATAAAACCACAAGTACATTAGCATTATTTTTTATTGCTCTCAATCGGAATGGTGAAGGTTTCTAGTCTGGGTATGCTGGCTTGGTTTACTAATTAGCGCCTTGCATGTCAAGAAAATGCTCCCTCCCAACATAACTCGAGTGTATTGGACGGATCCATTTTTTAGTAAAGAATAATATGATTAAGTCAAGTTGTACTTTAATTATTAAAATACAAATATATACGTACTTGTGAGGGTGTATGCTATATAGTATTATCAAGCAGACCCTAAATATATATTGGTTGATTGAATTGGATTGATAATTAATTTAATATGATTAAATTAATTAGATCCAATTAAAGTAAACACTCTATCATTAATAGAGTTGTGATTCCCTTTGAAGAATTAATCGTAATGAATATGATTCATAATGATTAATTAAAATTTGAATGGGATATGGAGGATCATATAAATGACATCCACGGTCTCCATCAAGGCGAAGGGTTCTGTCACCAAGGATTGTATGTAGGAGACGCCTATCCGAAGTGATAGCTCCTACATACAAGCGCGCATGTTGGGCTCTTTGCTTCTCAAAAGAGTAAGGTCGTATGGTAGTGACCACAATATTGGTTCCTCATATTATTGGGATAATATTGGATTGTGCATAGCGAGTTCTGTTCTTGTTAACAATTGATTCAATTAACAATAAGTCAACATCACCTTATGGGTGGTGGGACTGGTTGTTAAAGACCGAAATGAGAAATGTATGTTGGACTTGCAAGGCGGAATGAGTTCCCGCTTCTTTTTATCCGAGTTGCAGTTTCTCATATTATTGGGATGGAACAAAGGTACAGAGGAGATCCCAAATATTGCTTGAGATATAATGGTAAGTATATCTCTTACTTTGAAAATGAATAAAGGGAATGAACTTTCAGAGTTGACAAGGTAAGACAACTTTGATATAAAATCCTTAATCAAAGTAAAATATGTATTTAAGAAAATATTTCTTATTTCAGATGACCTGCATTAAACCCGCTCAAAACTATACTGAATAATAAATAGTAAAATATCATGGATTGGATCCATGATCAAAATAATGTACTTGCAGTTGGACACAAAATGTATGTCGTTGCATTGTGCAAGTTTCCTCATAATAATGAGAAATGACAATTAAATAGACAATAGGACAACAACATTGGGTTAGTAGGTCTCTATAGTCTTGATTTCTCATCGAGTGTGCTTCGGAAGTATTATGTCAATGATGATCATAATTATCACAAATCCTTATAAAATCTAAGAAGATGTTTTGGCACATGTGCTCTCGACAATTAATCATGAAAGACATGGTTCACTGCATTATGCAAAATGGTGGCTCGATAAGAGATGATGTACACAAAATGTTTGAGTACCTACCTGAACCAAAGTAGTTAAGATGGAAGTAGATAGGATGAGTGTCGTCATTGTACTATCTATATTCATGCCATCCATGAAGCTTCACAATATTCATATTATATGAATTAGATGAAGCATATGTAAATGTTGAAATGCTCTTATATTGAAGTCTTTTGAGTTCAACTTAAGAGATCCTTTATCTTAAGCAATGGTAGTTTATAGAGTAAGAGAGCGCAGTGGAAGCATGGGTTTGACCCAAATAAGAAGAAAGTCCATGAGTTGATTGTACTTCTGTAATTTCCACGCATATGACATCCAAAGAGTTGGATAAATGTCAATGTTGTAATATATCAATGAACTTATAGTATGACTATCTAGACTATCTAGGATCCTTAGAGAAGGACTCGGATAGTGCATTAGCATATTATGCATCTGCATACAATCATTGAATTTGGCTTGCATATTAGATAAGATCAAAGTCTAATAATTGCATCTCATTCCTCTAATGACACTTGCAATTGGTGGCATATGTTTTAGAAAATTAGAAAATTTGGACTTAAGGTTTAATAGTCATCCATATGGATGTGGATGCAATTGTTGTAACAATCTCCATTGGATAGATAGACTACGTATTTTCAGTGGGAGAGCCCTTAGTCTTAGAGAATATCTCTATGACCGAGATATTAGAATATATTCATTGTTTATTTCTAAATGTTGGAAATAAACATGCATTATAGAATAGACCTATCATAAAGAGTTATGATGGATATATTTAGATAGTAATCTAACATCTTGAAGACTCTACTAAATTAGAAAATTAATGAATAGTTCATTAACATTTCTAAATACTGAAAAAATAAACCTTAAAGGATCAAAAGGAGGATAAAGATCATTTGACAATGATATAGCATCAATCCTTGTACATATGTCTATTGATAAAATCAATAGACTCGTAAGATATTGATCTTTATATTGTCCGACGGTTCAAAACATACATATTATGAATAGATATTCAAAGTAAAATGTTCAAAACACCTTTCTCTGGGAATGGTATAAGATGCATAGGTGTTCAAGTTCTCATATATATCGATGTATGTGGATCATCTATATCATAATAAACATTAATGATATGTTATACCTATTAATGATTTTTGTTATATGGGATTTCTTCCTTGCACATAAGAAACATTTGAAATGTTCAAAGATTTCATAATTTTGGTTGAGAATTAAAGTTTAAAGGGAGATGAAATGAATTTGATCTAACCAAGGTAGCAATAACCTATTAGATAAATTCAAGGAATACATTATTGAGAAAGGAATATCATTCCTATCTCACTCCTCTCAATACACCTCAACTCAATGGAGTTGTAGGGAGATGCAATTGGATCATGTGACATGATTTGATCAATGATGAATCTTAGCATAATTACCTCTTAGTTTCTAGGTGTATATGCAGTAGAGACTACAATATATATCCTTAATAAGATTCCTTGCAAATATAAATCCTAAAACCTTCATAAGTTATATTTTGGAACCTAGCCTAGTGTTGGACACTTGAGGATTTAAGGTTGCTTGGTCCGTAACCATGTCAAAGATGCAAGTAAGCTGGAATCTAGCACCAGAGAGTGCTACTTCATTAGGAATATAAAGGGTGGTATTGCTTATCTATTTTATGACCTTGAGATTCTTAAAAGATTTCATCTCTAAGTATATGATTCTTAGAGGATGGCTTTCTTGAGAACCAAGATGAAAATGAAGTAAAGGAACTCCTCAAATCTTGAGAAGATAATAAGGTTCCTAAAATCGAAAACTAAAATGGACAATTAAAGATGAAACACTCATACATCTTCAAATTAGTTTAAGGGTGGTAAGACCATCTAAAGTGTATGGATTCCATGTGTTAGATAAGTTTGGAAATGATATGGCTTCATATGATGAAGCTTCTGAGGATCATGACATGGGAAGATGTATGTTAGAAATAAAGTCTAATGTAGACTTCATACACAAGTGTTGTGTATGGACCCTCGAGGATACACCTACAAGGATGAGACATGTTAAGTGTAAATGGATCTTCAAGAGAAAGAGGGAACATGATCAGAAGGTATAGACCTTCAAAGCACAGCTTGCATCCATAAGATATACACAAAGATAAGATATCGCTTGCGGTGAGACTTTCTCTTCAGTAACCATGCTTAAACCCATCAAAATATTGCTAACTATAGCTACACAACATGACTATGAAATCTACAAGATGGAAGTCAAGATTGCATTCCTATATGAATTCCTCACTAGGGATATTCATATGAAGTAGCCCTAGGGCTTCATAGTTGAGGAAGGCAAAGTATGTAAGAGAACTCCGTCAACGGACTCAAATAAGATTCTAGTAGTCAGAACATCAGATTTAACCAGGGAAGTGTTCCTCGGTCGAACTCAAGGAGGCAGAATATGGTACTCTGATTTTTTAAGAGAAAATAATTTTGTGTTTATTTTTTATCTCTTCTGAAAGCAATCAAAGAAAAGGTACAATTTTTATTGAGTTTTGATTTTTATTTTTTTATTTAATTTTAATCTTTTCCAATTTTTTATTTATTTTTCAAAGTGGTATTTTTCACACAATTTATTCATTATATAATAGGTGGAATATAGGTGAAAATAAATGATATTATATAATAGGTCAAAGGGACGAGCAACGGGCTCGAACAAGCACACAAAAAAAATCAAAACAAAGACAATTTGCAATGAATTAAAACATGATAAAAACACAAGAAAAATACATGAAATTTTACTTGAAACATTGCTGGGGTAGTCGCGTAACTACCCTAAAAAATCAACAAAAAATGAGGTCAAAAAAGAGGTCCAAAACTCCCTACAGGCCAGGGGTATAAGTACAAGAAAAAGAATCAAAAAAATATTGCAAATTGGTCCTTAACAGGGACTGTTTTGTAAAGAAAACAAGAATTTTTACATTTAGGTCCCTGTAGAGGGACCTAAATGTAAATCTGGAAACCTTCTAGGGCGGGGTTGAACATTCGGAAGTCTTCTGGATTTATTATGCAATTTCTCCATCGGTTTGTTTTGAGCGGCTGAGATTAGAAGCAGAGCTTTGATCTGGTCCGTCCGATGAAGACACGTGTCAGCAACCTATAGCCCCTGGAGTTTTTCAACTGTTCTTGGGCTGTTCGTTGGCTAACGACAGAGGCTTCTTCTCCGAATTTTCACGAGCAGCTGGCGGCGTCTTTGGATCTCCAGCGGGGCTAGAGGGTTAGCTCCTCTAACCCTCAAGCTCTCCCGCGGTGGTTGGCAACCGGCGATGACTCTAAGCGGTGGTGGTTGCTCGAGGAAAGTGGCGGAACTTGTTGAGCAGGAGCTGAAGGAGTTTGTTACATCTTCTTTGACGATGGATTGCGTAAAGATTTAGAGCTTCTAGATGTCTTGATTTTGCTCCTGATTAAAGATGGATCTGCAAATAAGAGAAATCTATGCTCGATTTGCGATAAAATCGGCTAACAAGTTTATTTTTTGCAAGATCAATAATGGTGTTTCCAGAATAAATGTTATCCGGCGTGAGAAATGTATGAAAAAGAAACACGATTCGAGGTTGATTTGAAATGAAATGAGAAGTGATTTTGCTTAAGCGTCTACGGTGAATGATTAGGTGATCTAAGTACGGGATTAGCCATGCTAATCGTGGCACGAAGTTCGAGACAAAATTCGATAGAGATGGAGGATTATATCTTGGAAGATGAGGTGTATTTACCTCTGGTAGTTGCTGCGACGGCCGATCTTCGTCGGAGCTAGATGCGCACGATGGTGGTGATGCAAGGCAGCCAAGCGCCTTGGAACCTCCTCCGATGATCACTCTTCCACGCTAGCTGGCCTTCGAGTGCTGTCACCACCGGAGCGAGGCGGAGCGAGGTGGAGAAGATAGGGGGTCGACCACTAGAGGTGGAGTTTCAGGTGGTTAGGAAAAGTTAGTTGTGAAATGGCGACTTTGGGGGTTTATATAGAGAGATTACGTGATCCCCAAGTTGAATCTAAGGGTTGGCGAGATTTTTGGTAGTTAGGAGATGAAATCCAAGGGCTTAGGTCATCTAAATAAGTTATAATGCACGATGGGTAATGGGTTGAAGGAGGCCGGTTGAAACAGACTCCATTACCAGCTTCTTTGAAGAAGATGAACCAGGTGCTGACACGTGTCAGCACCTAGTTGGCCAGATGTGAAATAATTATTGTAAATTCGATAATAATTAGTAAATAATGTTATTTTATATAGGTATAAATACAAGAATGTAAATAAATTAATTATCTAATTTATGGAATAATTACTTTTTAGAAATAATAAATATTATTTGAAATATAAATATTATATTAATAAATATGTATATATAAATAGGTTTTGGATTTTTAATTTAATAAATAAATAATTAAAAATTAATTTTATATTTTCTTAATTATTAGAATAATAAATAAGGGTTGTATGAATTTTTAGGGATTTTAATAAATTAATTTATATATATTAATAAATATAGGTATTATTTAGCCAGTTCATTTTTACCTATAATTTAGGGTTTTTGATTTTATTATAATAATAAATAAGCTCCAAAAATATGAAATAAATAAGGGTTAAATTACAAGATCATGAAAATAATTAGTAGCCGGAAATGGTCAGTACTTACTCCCATACTGGCTGAGTGTGAGTGATTTTCTGTAAAGACTCGGGCCAATGTTTCAGAGAAACTATCGGGCACCTATCAGCTCGTATCAGCTCGCGATAACCGATTAGATTTGTTTGCTAATTACAACCCTAAAACTGACAAGATAACATACTGAACCCTTACGGTCTTCATCGGGTTGTGTTGGTGAAAATAGGGTTTGCTTTGTGTTTGCTTGCGGGGCGTGAGTTACCGCGGCTTTACGCATTTTCCCTCTCCTTTGAATCGCAAATCGTGCTCTCCCGATCTTTCTCTTGACATCGAAGATGATGTCTCGACGGTTTTTCTGCTCAGACTCCTTGAGCTTTCGACCGTCCACCATCGATCGTACTTCTTCACAAGCTTGGGATGACTCTCTTCCCAAGCTGGTCCCATCTGATCTCGAGGAGAGTCAGACCTAGACTCCCTTGCCTCCTAGCTAGAATATTGAGGCAGACCCTTGCCTCAATACATCTAGATCTCCAGCCGATTATTTGCTGAGTTCTTACGAGAGCTTTTCTTTCAGAGAAGAACTGAAGCATATGGCTCACGACAAAGGACCAGCAGCAGACGAGAGGCCACCAGTTGAGGAGCATCATGAAGGAAGACCAGACTCCGTAGATATCACGACCGGGATTCTCGACACGCTTCAACAGATGAACATCTAGATTCGAGAACAATTCAGAACTCAGATTGAGTTGTGGGCTGAAATAGCCGCGCTGCGAGCACGGGCTGAGAACCAGTTACCGCCTGCAGTGGTTCCCGCTACATTACGGGATGAGTATGACCCGGGCGCTAGAATGCTCCATCATTGGATTAGGCTACCGCCGAATCAAGGGTCATACGAGTTGAGACTGTCCTTCATATCACTGCTTCCCAAGTTCTATGGGAATGCCGCAGAGGAGCCGTTTACAATTTTACAACAATTCGAGATGATTTGCGGTACGGCTTGCTATCCAGGAGTTACGCAGGAGGTTGTACGCCTCAAGGCCTTTCCCTTTGCCTTAGCCGATAAGGCACTTTACTGGCTGAATCACCTGGGAAGGGAAATTTCTACATGGGACGACCTGAAGTCCACATTCCTGCGTAAATATTTTCCTTTGGGGAGGACGAACATGATGAGGAGTCAGATCTCCAATTTCACACAGCTTCCACATGAGTCTTTCCATGAGGCATGGGATAGATTCAAAGACCTTACGGAGAGATGCCCGCATCATGAGATACCAATGAAGGTGCTAGTACAGAATTACTTCAGAGGACTCCAGCCGGACATCCAGGGGCTCCTGAGTGCCTCATGTGGTGGCAGTTATTTGAAAAAGGACGCCGAGTCAGTCCGGGCCATCTCCAAAGGGATGGCCGAGAACTCGAGAGTCCTCGACTCTACTCAGACATTTCAGAAAGCCCCTCAGCCACCACATCACCGAGAGCATCAGAAGGTGCCTAACATCTCAGATTCTGAATCCAACACCAACATGGGATACATTAGCGAGAAGTTGACGTTGGTGGATGTGATTCAGAAACAAGTCCAGGACTTACAGCCTCTGCGAGAGTTGGAGAAACTCTCATCTCTACCTCAGCAGCTGAGTGATCTTTCGAAGAAGGTTTCTGAGCTCCAACTTCAGTACCAACAGAGCTATTCTTCTTCGACCGCACAACCAGCACGGAGGATCTTACCCGCTCCACCCACCCGTCAGGTTCATTACGTACAGAGCGAGTCAGAGACCCCGCAGATTGATTGGCATGAGGATTAGTCTCATGCCAATCCCGGTCAGATCACCAGCACTGAAGAGATGGAGGTTGAGCCGCAAGCCACTCTCGAGATTAACGGGATTTGGTATACTCTGATTCAGCAACCGAGTATACCGAGCAGCAGCCGTACGGTCATCTGCAGCATGGATGTCCACATTTCCAGCACTGCCAGAACTTCACGCAGCAGCAGTCTCACCAGAATGTTTATCATCAGAGACCACAATTATATCAGTATCCTGCTCAGCATTCACAGACATATCCTTATTAGCAGCCGCAACAATCTTCCTCCACACCACAGAGATACTCCCAGCCTTCCACCTCTCAGCAATACACGCTAAGGCAGGAGAGAGGACTAAGCCAGGGCCACCACATCGAACTAAAGATGTTTTCACAGGCCCAGGCACTCAATCAAATCATGGATATGCTGAGTACGCTCCAGATTGCGCTTAAAACTGAGATGGAGCAGGTTAACCGTCGTCTAGACAAGTTAACCGTGCCGAAGACCACTCTTCCAACCCAGCCTCAAATGAACCCTGTTAGCCATGTGAGCCCGAGGAGAACCATTCTTACAATAAATGTTATTGTAATGATTATGTTTTATCAATAAAAGTTATTGATTGTTCACTCCCTTTCTGAAATTAAGTGAATGAATGCACTATAAGGTCCCTCTGTACAATTAGGGTTATGTACCATGGCCGTCTTGATAATCATATAGCTGTTGATTCATCAAATGAATCATAGAGGCTGGTGTTTGGATGAATATCTAATGGGTTAGATAGAGGACTCATCAAACACCGTCAAATGATTATTAAGAGATGATCTCCAGCCTGAGTAGGAGATGGCAATCCTTTCTCACATAGGTTGATATCTGACCGACCTCTCGATGCAGGTCCTCTGCATGGGAATAGTGATTCAGAGGTGTAAGATTAGTTAAGTTAATGGGTTGACTTAGCGAGATAGAGATAACCTAAGTCCTATGTTGAATACTGTCACAGCATAGGCACACATCCTCTGACCAGAGACAAATGTGTTACTACATGTCTGAGTGTGTACATTTGGAAGACCATTAGGTTGATGACCTAATCAAGTTCTATACACCGGCGAGCTGGTTTGCATATAAGGGCATATGAGTTATACGATCTCTCAAAGGGATCATACAGGTTCGCTTATGAACCGGAAGACATGAGCTCACTCATGAGGTATTGGGACCGATCAAATTCCATGCATGGTCGTCGTGTTTTGGAAGCATGACAAGAATTTGAAGGTATGATATATGCTTTGGGAAAGCATATGATCGATACCAAATCCCAATGACCAAGATTGAGAAACTTGGTGATCAAACCCTGAAGAAGATAGTGTAAAATTGATCTATATCTTCAGGTTGATCATTGGTCTTCCAGTATGCAAGATGTGCAGGTATTGGGAATACTTGAGGGTGATGTGATCATAAACGATTGTATAACCATGACGCTTCCAGTCCGAGGGAGTGATGAAACAGGTCTGGATTTTAGTGACTCCTCTCAGTAGAGAAGTAACTTGATCTTAGTCCAAGTGTTGGACATTGATCTGAATGTGATTCCGATGCAATGAGAAGATTAAGTATACGGACTTGATTTAATCAAGCATCTATGGGAGGTCCGTTAGATCTGGATCTGAGATGATATATCAACATCCAAGTCACTATACGTGAAACAATACAATCGCCCTATCCTTATCTCCAAGTATCTGCGGAGAAAGCACATTATTCTTGAAGGAGTTCAAGATTAATTCCTGTGATGAGTTTAGTATCCAAGCAAGAAGATCTTGATGATTAAATGAGATTTAATTATCAAGTAAAATATGAATGAGATTCATGTTGTGAGAATGATTGTCTAAGATAATTAAATAGGATTTAATTATCAAGGATAAGCAGATCGTGGATAGTGATTTTCAGAATATCTGTGTATATTATAAATGCGATTTATAATATATCAGAGAGAGAGAAATATTGTAAATTACATTTGTTAATTATTAATGTGGATTGGATCCACATTAGTTAATTAATTGGAAATATAATTTACAAATTAGTTTGGGATGTGAATATGATTCACATATTTTTCAATGGCATGATAAAAATATTCAAAAATTAATTTGGAATTAATTTGGTTGATATTATTGCAATAATAGTTATTGCAATTAATTAAGAAATAATAATATAAATAAAAGGAGACAAAACCACCAATAATCAAAGGTGGCATCACCTATGACTTATTCATAGGTGACGCCTCCTTGGTTTTAGGAGGGTTGTTGTCTCCTCTTATTTGTTGTCTTATTATCTCTTAATAGATTAATTTATGTTAATTAAATTGTGTTGATAATAATTCAACATATATTTAATTTAATATAAATTAATGTTGTTGGTTTTTAACCAACACCAATCATAGCCGTTGGATGGCTCTTGGATTACAATGACCGTTGGATCCATGAGAACCATGGATTGAGATCCATTGGATCCCAAACTAGTATATAAAGAGGCTAGCCCTAGCCCTTGGAGGGTACACCAAGTAGACGCCTACTCTACTCCTCTCTCTCCCTCTCATTCTCGTGCTTTCTCTCTCTCCCTCTCCATAGGGTGGCCGACCACCTTAGTTGCGAAAAGAGAGAAGTTCTCGCCTTCGCCATCGACTACTCGAGGATCTCCTTCTTCTTTGGGGCTGCTTGCTCTAGAGGAAGACGACGGATTTCATTGGACGAAATCAGGAGATTCGAGGCTTGGATCTTCGTCAAGGATTGCGGGAGGAATGCGACTCATCATCGTGCCCGCAAGTGCGTTCTTCGTGGATCGGACTTGAGACAGGAGGATCTCTTGTTTGAGATCTCGCGATCACAACCACGCTTCAAGAGGTATTCCTTATACTTTGTGGTTTGATGAAACGATCCGAGAAGTGTTCTCGTGATCATGTGGTTTCATCGTTTAATTTAAAAATTTTAAATTCCGCTGAACCGTGCGACTAGTGCGACTAGTCGCCCCGATCGTATTAGATGCGATCGTCACGCTTCCATGATGTGCTTGAGGATTCTCGAGATTAACGGGATTTGGTATACTCCGATTCAGCAACCAAGTATACCGCATCATTAGCAGCAGCCATACGGTCATCCACAACATGGACGTCCACATTTCTACCACTGCCAGAACTTCACGCAGCAGCAGTCTCACCAGAATGTTTATCATCAGAGACCACAATCATATCAGTATCCTGCTCAGCATTCACAGACATATCCTTATTAGCAGCCGCAACAATCTTCCTCCACACCACAGAGATACTCCTAGCCTTCCACCTCTCAGCAATACACGCCAAGGCAGGAGAGAGGACCAAGCCAGGGCCACCACACCGAACCTGAGATGTCTTCACAGGCCCAGGCACTCAATCAGATCATGGATATGCTGAGTACGCTCCAGATTGCGCGTAAAACCGAGATGGAGCAGGTTAACCATCGTCTGGACGAGTTAACCGTGCCGAAGACCACTCTTCCAGCCCAGCCTCAGATGAACCCGAACAACAAGAGGAGGCATCCATATCAGGTAGATACTATAGGTGAGATCTCGTTTCCTAAATTTCTATCTAACTTCATTCGTCTCACGAGCGGTAGATCACCACGAGCACATGCTGGAGTAGAGGAGAGGGCACTATAGGAGCATGAGCAAATCCATGAGCAGCAAGATTATGATGCCGAGGAGGAAAACCAGCAAGATGATAAGGACCACCTCAAAGATCTAAGAGAAGGGAGCGATGCCGATATAGTTGACATGGACACTGGTGAATCAAACGATGACCTCACACCAGACCATGCAGATACTCCCGAGAAAAAACATTTCTTCCCCTGTTTTAGAGAGTTTTGTACATAATTCTGAAACTCTTTATGTACAAGCTGATTCCAGTATGAATAAAAATTCTGATTTTCTGACTCCTGATATTATTCCTTTTCCCGATGCTCTGTTTGGAAAAGGAAAGAAAAACACCAAAAAGAATGTTGTCACTCCAGAGACCGAACGTTTACTTAAAGATCATATCTTTTTAAAGATCCCGCTTCATGATGCCTTAGATCATCTTCCTACGCTTAAGAATCAATTGAAAAACCGATGCACCACACGTAGGAAAAAGAGATCCTGCACAGAGAAACATGTTTTGACTAAGGCTACATCTTGTGCTATACAGAATAAGCTACCGAGGAAGAAGAAGGACTCGGGTGCACATTATGTCAGATGCGAGATCGCAAAAGCCGAATTCGATCGCACTCTCTTAGATAACGGTTCCTCGATCAATCTGATACACTCTTCTTTACTCGATAAGCTCGAGTTAGGACCTCTTTAAAAATCCCGCACGATCCTTCAATTTGCTGATAGATCCGTAAAGAGACCTAAGGGTATATTAAGGAACGTTATCATAACCGTGCAGGGTTTGAAATTCCCAGTGGACATTACGGTCCTGGACATGGATTGCCTTACACAGTTACACCTTACCCCAATCATTCTTGAGAGGCCTTTCTTAGAGATCGCAAAGGCTCTCTTCAATTATGATACAGGGAAGGTATCTTTTTGCGCAGAGGGCGAGAAGGTACATATAGAGATGGCGAGAGATTCGAACACATCTAGTGATGCATCTTCTGATTTTCTGAGTTCTTTAGCCACATGCGTTTATATGGATGAGGTCCGTCTTGACGACCTCGAAAGTTATCAAGGAGAGACCCAAGATTTCTTGGCAGAGGATGGGTCCGAGACTACGATTTGCGATTCTTCAGACGGTACTTTATATTTTAGTCTGGATGATGAGAAGCAAAGGGATCAAACTTCTGAGGAGTTTAATGCAGATATTTCAGATTCAGAGACTGTACAAAATTCCTCTACTTCAGATGATCCGAAGACATAATTTCATTTAGCTGGGCTATTTTCCGCTGATCATTCTGAGGAGTCGGATGATGTTTTGAACATCTTCTGTAGTCCGACTTTAGAGCACATCGACATGGTGGATAATCAGAATGCCGACAAATCCACTATCGATACAGATTCCATTACTCAAACAGAGGATGTTTTAGCAGAGCCAAAATCTACTTTACCTGAGTTAAAGACTTTGCCACCAAACAAAAAATATGTTTTCCTTACGGGTCCACATCAATAGTTTTCGATCATTATCAGTTCATCATTGACCGACGATCAAGAATCTCGTCTGATGGAGATTCTAGAAAGAAACCGCAAGGCTATTAGGTGGACTGTATCTGATCTCCAGGGGATTAATCCTGCTTTGTGTTCTCATCATATATATCTCGATCATGACAGCAAATCCTCCAGAGAGTTTCAGCGTAGGCTGAATCCGGTTTTACGAGAAGTTGTCAAGAAAGAGATTACGAAATAGTGCGACACAGGCTTTATTTATGCCATCTCTAACTTTGAATGGGTTAGCCCATTGCATGTTGTCCCGAAGAAGTCAGGAATTCAGATAGTTAAGAATGATAATGGAGAGGAGATTTCAAAGAGAGTAACCACATCTTGGTGGGTATGCGTTGATTACAAAAATTGAACACCGCGACAAAGAAGGACCACTTCCCTTTGCCTTTTATAGACCAGTTCATAGCTTGGTTGGCATGGAAGGAGTACTTCTGTTTCCTTGACGGTTACTCCGGATACAACCAGGTATCAATTGATCCTGAAGACAGGAGAAAACCACTTTCACATGTCCGTTCGGCACATATGCCTTTAGACGGATGCCCTTTGGATTGTGCAACGCTCCTGCTACTTTCCAGAGGTGCATGCTTGCTATTTTTGCGGACATGGTCGGTGATTTTCTAGTGGTTTTTATGGATGATTTTTCGGTCTATGGTGAGTCCTTTGATGATTGTTTAGCGCACCTAGACCAGGATCTACAAAAGTGTTGTGAGGTAGATCTCGTTCTGTCCTGGGAAAAGATCCATTTTATGGTTACACACGGGATGTGTTGGGGCACGTCATCTCCCAGCGAGGCATGGAGGTTGACCCAGCCAAGGTGGATATCATCAAGCGACTCGAACCACCATCCAACATCAAACAGTTACGGTCATTTCTGGGGCATGTCAGCTTTTACTGACGGTTTATCCAAGACTTCTCCAAAATTGCCTGATCGTTAACTGAATTATTAGGCAAAGACATCGAGTTCTTGTTAAATGATAAATGTCTTAATGCCTTCCTCACTTTGAAAGAAAAGATTATCAGTGCTCCTGTCTTACAGCCGCCTGATTGGTCTCTACCCTTCGAGATCATGACAGATGCTTCAGATTTTGTGATCAGGATTGTACTAGGACAGAGGAGGAATGGACTTCCCATCGCTATACACTATGCCAGCAAAACATTAGATGATGCTCAATGCAACTATACAGTGACAGAAAAGGAAATGTTGGCAGTGGTATTCGCTCTAGACAAATTCCGATCCTATCTTCTTGGCTCGAAAATCACAATCTATACATATCATTCATCTATCCGATTTCTGATGGAAAAGAAGGATGCTAAGCCACACCTTCTTAGATGGATTCTATTACTTCAGGAATTCGACTTGGATATTAAAGATAAACCTGGGGTAAAGAATGTGGTAGCTGATCACCTCTCCCGATTACAGACATATCAGACTTCAGATGAGTACACGCCAGAGATTGCAGCGATATTTCCTGATGAAAGCATCTTTGCAATTACCGAACTTCCATGGTATGTAGATATAGTCAATTTTCTGGTCACACAGAATAATCCTCAAGGTTGGCCAAAGAATCGAGTTGATAAACTAGTTTATGAGGCACGATATTACCATTGGGAGGATCCGATTCTTTTTTGTGAAGGACCAGATTGTGTTTACAGGCGTTGTATTCCTCAGGAGGAATATAATAGTGTCCTCACTTTATGTCATTTTTTAGAGGCAGGGGGACATCACTCAGGGAAGAGGACAACGCAGAAGGTACTTCAAAGCAGATTATGGTGGCCAACTCTTACTAGAGATGCCTGCACATTTGTGAAGAGTTGCCCAGATTGTCAGAGAGCAGTAGGGACATTCAGTGCTAGAGATGCAATGCCGATGCGACCCGTCATTATTTGTGAGATCTTTGATGCATGGGGCATAGATTTCATGGGACCGTTCCCTTCTAGCAGCGGCTTTGAGTACATTCTTCTCGCTGTAGACTATGTTAGTAGATGGGTGGAGGCTATACCCGCACGAACCGCAAACAGTAAGATAGTTTGCAAATTCCTAAGGGAACACATTTTAATTATTTCATGGTTTGGGATCCCATGTATTCTTATTTCCGATGGTGGTAGCCATTGATTAATAAGGAGGTGAAAAAGCTAATGAAGCAATACAACATTGATCACAGAGTAGCTTCTTCTTACCACCCACAAACGAACGGCATGTCTGAAGTTTCAAATAGGGAGGTGAAATCAATTCTCTAGAAACTAGTACGACCGGATAGGAAGAACTGGTCATTGCTTCTAGATCAGGTTCTTTGGGCATATCGTACTGCGTATAAAACTCCCTTAGGTACTTCACTGATAACTAAGAATTTCTGCGGTCTTAAGTTCCACACAAAGCGGGAACTCAGTCGAAGTGTCGACCACTCAGAATTCCCTAATTAATCAACAATTAATCCACACTATAAATATCAAGAAATGACAAACAAATGTGAAGTTAAAATTTATTTTTAACTCTACATAAAAGATGTATAAATGCAAGTACGTAGAGAGTTCAAACACAGGGAGCAAGGCAGGATAGATCAACAAGTGTGTGTGTGTGTGTGTGTGTGTGTGTGTGAATGTGATGTGATTGTCTACACTATGCAAAGCAAATATTTTGTGGGTTTTTTAATTTTTTTAATATATTTTTTATTTTTAATTTTGTATTTTGATTTTTAATTTTCTGATTTTATATTTTCTTTTTATATTTTATATTTTTTATTTTCTTTTTCAATATTGGAATGTATAAACAATATAAGAAAGGAGGTGCTAGGGTATTTATTAAAATAAGAAAAAATAGTTAAAAATTAGGAAATAAAATCTTTTTGGTCTTCTTATAATTTTTTACTATTTTTGTGATTTTTGGGTCTTTTTCCAAATGTGTTTGGTATTTTTAAAAGGCAAAATAAAGGAAAACAGGGACTAAATCACTAGTTGAACTTAAAATGGGAAGGAAAAATATCAAATAATATCAAAATTTTCCCAAATTAATTTTAAAATAAAGATAATAAAATAAGGAATCTGTAGAACTTGAATTTATATTTTTTGATTTTTCTATAATTTTATAGATTTTTTTGAAGTTTTTAGTTATTTTCAAATTTGTAAGGTTTTGGTTTTGAATTTTTTAGTATGACACTAAAAGACAATAAAATAGACAGTAGGTAATTGTTTTGGAAATTTTCAAAGTGTTTTAATATTTTTTTGGTATTTTCTATGACAGACAGTAGCTGAAATGCATGTTTTTGACTTTTAATAAATGCTAAAATGCAACAAAAATAAAATGCAAAAATATGACGTGGAAGTGCAAGTTAACAGGAGCCTACATGAATTTTTTGGTAATTTTAGGAGTTAATATGATGCATGAAATAAATAGAGCAAGCAAGCAAAAATAACTATGCCTGGCAGGGGTATAAGTGCAAATATCAAAACATCCAGGGGCACGCATGCAAATTTTTCACAAAATATACACTGAATAAAATAGTTTCTGGACCAATTACAAAATATAAGACCCGTAGGGGTATCCTTACAAATTGTCCACCAGGGCGCATGACTAGCACGCGCTTGGGAAGGACCTAGGTGCAATATCCAAAAGTCTGAGGGCCTTCATGCAAAATTCCCAAAAGTTTACACATACTACAAAATTTGTTGGACCTAGACTAAATACACAAACCCAAAGGGGGGTCCGTGCAAAATACTCGTGCCTCACGTGAACTGGTCACATGAGGTGACGTGGCCAGGACCCATTTGTAAATAGCATAAATGTGGGGGCTTATTTGCAAATATTACAGCAAAATTTAAACTACAGATAAATGTTTAACTACTGAATGTTAAATACAAAAATAGGCCAGGGGAATGTGCAAAATACCCACGCCTAGGATCCGACGGCTTGGAGATGCTTCACTTGACACGCGTCGGCCTCAGGAGCGCTGATACCCCTTCGCAGATGACGGCTTGGATTAGAACATGAACGGACGATCGGACGGTTGGGAAGCGATCTGATCCTACGGCGGCTGTAGCGGCTGGAACTCCGCCTCGATCTGATGGTGGAGAGGCTCTGAGGAAGAACGGGGAAGAACGTCGGCGAGACGAGCTTCCCCGACCTCGATCTCGGGCCTCCGGTGATCTGGAAGGCTCAAAATGGCTGGGCGTACTCCTGGAGGGTCGTAGAAGATGCTGAGGACTCCAAAAAGCTCCGAGGATGGCCGGATTCTTCGCTGGAAGGTGGTGGAGCTATGGGGCCCCAGATGCTTCCGGTGAAGCGCAAAACGAGCCCCAGGCTCGTTTCAAGGCGCGCGGCCTGCAAAAAACAAGTGAGAGGGTCCAGGGCAAGTTGCTTGGACCCTGCGGTGGCGAAAAGGAGGCGTGAATCGACAGGGCGGAGCTCAACCGGAGGTGCGCTCCGGCGAGCTGAACGGATTGGTCGATTTGATTGATGGAAGGTGGTGATTTTTGAGGGCTTTTAAACCTATGGCTACGGCGAGTGAAATGCAATAAAAATTAGAGGGGAAGGTGGCTTCCTCAACGGTCAATGACCAGAGGGAGAGTACCTCGACGGCGGGCTTTGCCGGAGGTAATGGAGACGCCTCCGACCTCCTTAGCTTTGGCTGATGGCACGAAGATGGAGTTCTCACCTCCAGGTCTTCGTGCAGCACGAAAGGGGCTAGGAGGGGTGGACCGAAGGGACTCGGGTCAACAAGGGTTTGCACCTGGTTGGTCCACGTGGACCAACCAGGAAAAACCCTGGATAATAATTTTTTTAATTCAATTAAAAATAGTAAATGGTCGAATTAAATTTTGGTTATTAAATAAAAAATATTTATTATTTTATGTAGTATTTTATTCTGATTTTTAATTATTTTTATGAAGTATACAATGTGGGTCCAAAACTCAACTTTCAAACCGTAGCTTCGCCAAATGCGAAACCATCGCCATTAAATAGCTTATTTTATTCTATATACAATTAAAACATTATTAAAATAAAAAAGATTATAAATTAATAAATAATTTTATGGTAATTTTTAATAAATTGAATAAATTAATTTATTTGGTTAAAATAACTAAATACATATATTTATAGGTATAAAATACCTATATACATAATATACATAATTTTAGTTATATATTTATATAAATTTACCCACATATTTATATTTTTTATTTATAGATTAATTATAGGATTTTAAATATATATTTTTATTTTATGAACATAATTAAATGGAATAAATAAACACACATATACAATATAGGTACATTATACATATGTTATAAATACAATTATTTATTTTTCAATATTTTAAATTTTGTTATTTTAATTTTAGATATATAATATAAAATATGTATAAGATATTAAAAATATAATATATCCAAAAATTAAAAAAAGTAAACATATAAAAAAATATATAAGTACACTGGTACTTCAAAAAACCGACTTTCACATCTTAATTCCAAATTTTAAAAACCACTTTCATTTCAAATCTTATTTTATTTAAACACAATGAAAGTGAGTTTGATTTATTTTGAGTTCCTATGGAGTAGATATTGATCTTTCAATTATGATTTTACAATTTTTTCATATTGTTATCCCTTTTGTTCTGTACATGATTTATTTTTCAATTATTTTTTTATTATTTACAACACATTTTTATGTACAAATTTCAAGAAGAAAATATTTTTGTTTGAGATTTAATTAATAATAAATAAGAAAGTGCAAGATATTTGTAAAATGAATTGTGATGAATATGTACAATGTGAGATTGGTTTTCTGAGATTTTCATAATTCAAGGACCCTATCTTCCCCTACATTATTCATTGTCGATTAGGTCAAGACTTGACCTACTCTCCGGATTAGGATCGGTTTGTATTTATTTCATATATACGGCCTTCTTTTCTTTCTTCTTTCTTTTTATTTTATTTATTTTTTGGGTTAAAAATGATAATAATACACTATTAATAGATGATATTAGATCATCAATAAATGAGAATTAATGTTATTTACATGTGTTTTATAAGGGATTTTAAACCAAAATCGATGAATAAAGATGATGAATTAGTGATTCATCATCCCCCTATACTTTACATTTGCTATTCTCTTAGCACACACTTATTAGAAGAATAAGTGACTAAAAATAAAAAGAAAAAGAAAGAACTTAGAACAATTTTGATTTTTATACTAATCTTCATAACATCAAAGTATGGATCTCAGTTAGACCTTTGGATTGTTAATTTGTCGAAACCTTATGGGAATAGAAGACTCAACAACCCTTAAGTTCCATAAGTCTCTGTTCATTTTGCCTCAACAGTCAGGTTAGAAAAAGTCTTCATACGTAAATTCTGATGACTATTAGTCTTACTTATATGGTGAATGTAAAGTATAGCTCCCCACATCTGAAATGACAAATAATAGCCTTCTCTAGCAAGGTGACCCTAATTCCCCAGTCTAGCTACTCCTTATTTGAGAAGCAGGGTATTCCCTTCTAAGTTCTAGTTCAAAAAGTCCAAGAAGAGGAGGTAGAGAAGAGAATGGATTGTGACCAATGTAGCCACATATCATTTGGAGCTTGGCTAGTGTAGCCAAGTCTTCGTCTATAGGCTTTCCTTGAAATCTTTCGCTTTGAAACATATGCCTTGCTTATTGATATTTTTCTCCAACGAGAATGTTCTTTTTATTTACTTTTTACCCATCTAACTTTTTTGGAGACTTTATTTCAGACTTTGTACATAAATCATTGCAGCATTTACATAAGGAGTTTTCCCTCATGGACAAGTAGACTATCTCTTTTGATTAGGTTGGGGGCACTGGCCTTCGATTGGGGTTATGTATGTTTCCATTCACATGTGTCTCAAGCCAGCATATTATGCCCCTCACCACCTCTCTGCGTTGAGCTATGTGCAAATTGCTTGTCCAGGTTAGGTCACTGTCTAAAAGAGTCATGTGTGTGTCATGAAATATTCTTCATAGACAAATCAAGATGCCATGTGAACATACTCTTATGAACTTAAACAATTAAGGAGCTCAACCTGAAAAGTTTCAACTCTAGTTCCTATAAGGTTCCTCTGAAATTAAGTGGATTAAAATCTCAACCAAGATCCATACTTCAGACTTTATTCTAGGTGAATTTAATTATCATATCATTCTTAAAAATGTTAATGCAAATGCAACAATTTTTATTGAGGTATATTTTTTGATTTGAACTTTTTATTTGAGATTCAAAGAAATGTTTTGCAAATTTTTATGAGTTTTAAATTTTTTTTAATTTTTATGTGTTTTTGAAAGAGTTAGTGGATATACACAATTTGCACAACATAATTTATATACATGGTTGGAAAATAATTTACAAAACAAGTTTACAAAAGGTTTTTTTACAAACAATTTACAAAACCTTTCAAAATAATTTACAAAAGTTTTACAAAAATTTTACAAAACTTTTTTCAAAACTTTTTATAAAATATTTTATTGATATTTTACAAATACTTTTCAAAACATTTATTTTCAAACAATTTACAAACACTTTACAAAATAATATTTTTTCACAAAAATAATTTTATGAAACATTTTATAGACAGAATGATTTTACAAAGTATTTGCAATAGTCTTTACAAAAAATAATTTTACAAAGTTTTTTTTAAATTTTTCTTAAAGAATTTACAAAAGACTTTACAAAATATTTTAAAAAAATAAAAAAATAAATTTCACAAGAATTTTACAAATCATTTTACAAAATTTTTATTATAATTTTACAAAATGTTACTTAAAATATAATAAAGTACGAGTTATGGCTAAGTTATTTATACAATATATATGACACCTTCTATACTTAGCTCGAACTATGTCCTCATAGTGACCAATTTATCATCTTTATTCAATTATTTTAGGTTAAAATCCCTTACAAAACACATATAATCAACATTAATTCTCACTCGTTAATTATCTAACATCATCATTTAATAGTGTATTATTATCATGTTATTAACCCAAAATAAATAAATAAATAAAAAGAAAGAATAAAAAGGATGTTGTATACATGAAATAAAACAGATTGATTCTGGCCCCAAGAGTAGGTCAAGTCTTTACCTAATCAACAAGGAATAAAGTGGGGGAGATAGGGTCATTAAGTTGTAAAAATTTCGAAAAAAAATCAATTTCATATGTACATATCCATCACTATTCTATATGAACATATCTTGTACTATTTTATTTATAATTAAAATAAACTCAAATAAAAGTATTTTCTTCTTGAAGCTTGTCATGAAAATATATTTTAAATAATAAAAATAATTGCAAAAATGAACCTTGTACAGAATAAAAGTAGCCAACACTTGAAAAAGTTATAAAGTCAGAATTGAAAGATCAATACCTACTCCATATGAACTCAAAACGAATCAGAGTCACTTTCATTGTGTTCAAAATAAAATAAACTTTAAAATGTTCTAGTTTCATAAAATTTGGAGTTAGATGTGAAAGTCGGCTTTTTGGAGTGCTATTGAACCTATATGTATATATTGTACTGCCCTATCTATCTATTTACTTATTGATATTTTTGGACATACTGTACTTTTTATCTTTTTTAAATATTTTGTAGTATTCATATAAAATACAAATAAAATAAAAAACTAAAAATAATAAAAAATAATAAAATAAGTGTATTTATTACATAGGTATAATGTACCTATAGTGTATATAAGTATATTTATGTAGTCCATTAAATAAAATCCATAAAATAAAATTAAAATATATTTAAAATCACGTAATTATTCTTGACATGAATAAAATATTAAATAATGTGTATATTTGTAGAATTAAATAATTAAAAATATACATAGTATGTATAAAAGTGTATTATATTTATAAGTAAGTGTAATTTAATTATTCAACCATATTAATTAATTTGTTTAATTCAAATATCATCAAAAAGTAATTTATTAATCTATAAACAATTTTTATGTGGAAAACTTTTAAATTTAAAACCATTTTGTATTTATGCCATATTTATTCCAATTTAGTTAATTTATTTTTATCTTTTTGTGATTAGCCACATTCAGGCCGGACTCCCATTGGTCAAATCCGAGTTTGTTCACCAAGGTCAACTCAACCATTTATTCCCAGTTACCGATTTTTCCTTGACATGCCTTCTTCCTAGATTTCTTGCACCCAACTCCATGATCCTGCTAACCCAATTTCATGCTTGATTGTTTCACCTCACTATCCACATCCACGTCTGATTTTTATTGCCTGATTTGAACTAAATTTCATGCTAAATAATTTCGATCCTTTTCTTCTTTTTCTCGCACTATAATTAAGAGATCCAACCCATGATTCAGGGATGATCTGTCTTTCTTCCTTCTTTCCCCGAGCTTGATCCACCTGAGGATTTTTTGGTGATAAGAGTACGTCCTGGGCAAGGGGAGAATGAAAGGATCAGAGATCAGCAAGATCGCCTTTGGCGGTCGAAGCTCTATTGTGCAAACGATACTTTGACCTGTCCATCGTTGAATTGAGGCAAGAACAATCCCCATTACATCACATTTCCGTTTTTTCTATAATTAGATATTGTTATTTCTATTTCTATTACATTTTTTGATTTTTTATATCTATTTCGATCTTCTCGATTGGAGGTCAATCTTGTTTGAGCCACTCCCTCCATCATTTCATCCCAATGCTTCTGCTTTTTTGTACCTCCTTCTGTATTTGATCATCTCAGATATGAGGATTTTGGGTTCAATACATCACCTTCACCGAATTTGATCCATTCACCCTCCATTTCTTTTGATTTTCTATCAATAACCGTTGGTCGAGGCCCACGAAGCTTTGAGCTGCTCAAAAACTCAACAAGTCACCATATAAAGCAGTATCATGCCTTTATGTGAACACATCAAAGCTCTCACTTCAAGATCTCCGATAAACAAGATCTAGAGTTGCTTAGAATTGTAGAACGAAGCAAAATGATGCTAGGAAATGTGTGAGATCCTTGCTTCTGAGATCAGAGTCAAATCAAAGGATATCGAGTCGATTGAAGCTAGGGCGAGACAACCTTCTTCAGCGTTCTTCCAACAGCCTTGATTGTCATATGATCAAGCACAAAGCACCCTAGATCCAATACAAGATGTCCATTCAAGCCTAATTTCAAGTCACACGATCAGATTCAATAGAGAAGATCAGAACCTCAAGCTCTGCATGTGCTTGTACGTTTATTGGTGAAAATAACATTTCCACCACTTGCAGTTTTTCGTTATTTGTAAATAATTACAACTTAGCTACGTGTCATGTCATAATTATTTGAATAATTACACTTGAGCTCATGTTTTTTTACAAATTATATTTTAATCTTCCATCTCTGAACTCATGGGCTTCTTCACGTATTATTTGGTGAATTTGTAATAAATCCCATGCATTTGTTTGTTAATAATTAATATATTAATTTATAAATTTGCAATTATGTCATCGTCTATGCAATTTACGTGCAGAAACACGTGGAGTCTTAGATATTTTGCGTAAAAAGCATTGAGTTTATTTTTTTGTCAATAATTACTTGACTTGTTTTTATTATTTGCATTCCAGTCCATTTTCTGCACAATTTTTATTTATTCATTAATTGCTCTTATTAATTTTCCAAATAATTTCTTAAAATCCATAAAGTTCCATTAAAATCATGTTTAATTGTTTTAACTCTCACGATTTTTGTATTGATATTTATTTATTTATTATTTTTTAAAAATAAAGAAAACAACATTCATTTTCTCTGTTTGCACTGAAAAATTCATAAAATTTTGAAAAATTATTTGAAAAAATATAAAAATACAATAGTTTTGTTTTATTGTCTTTTCACTATACATAAATCAACTAAAAAGTAAATCAAAAAACTATTAAAATATAAGTATACAAAAAACTTATAAAAATGATATAATACCACATATAAATAAAAAATACATGATTGGGCTTCTTTTTAAGCTAAATTAAAATTCTCATGTTTAAAGATTATTTCCAGTTTATTTTATTTTGTTTTGTATTTTAAAAATATCAAAATAATAGGTTGTTTTTACTTTATACATTGTTTTAAGTTTAAATCAGTAAAAATCCATAAACATATAAAAGTACTATAGAGATCACTAAAAACTTAAAAAAACACAAAAATATTTTATTTATATATTTGAAAAATACAAAAAGGCTTCTTTTCTCTTTTGTATAAATATTACTCATAAATTAATTTCAAAAATTAAAAATATATAAAAATTTGTAAAAGTAAAAATCATTAAAAATTAGAGTTTGAAAATATATTAAATATATATTAAAAATTTAAAATTTATAAAAGAACCCACTAAAAGAAATAAAAAATAAAATAAAATAAAATAAAATAAAAATCTTCATTAATCAGCAATAATTAATTCCTTTTTTCTTTGTGGCCTCCTTAGGGTATCTTGGTGTATTTCTCAAGGGCTAGGGTTGCCCTCCTTATATATTAGTTTGGGATCCATTGGATTTCAATCCATGGCATACATAGATCCAACGGCTAGGTTGATCCATGTAACAATCAATGGCCATGATTGTTGTTGGTTAAAAACCAACATTATTAATTTATATCAAATTAAATATATATGTTGCATTATTATCAACACAATTTAATTTTAACATAAATTAATTATTAAAAGATAACAAGATAACAAAAGGGGAGTCAACAAATCATCCCTAAAAAATAAGGGGCGTCACCTATGAGTAAGTAAACTTTTATTGCAATAATATCCACAAAATTAATTCCAAATTAATTTGTGAATATTTCAATCATGCCATTGAAAAATATATGAATCATAGTCACAACCCAAACTAATTTGTAAATTACATTTCCAATTAATTAATTAATGTGAATCCAATCAACATTAATAATTAACAAATGCTATTTACAAAATTTCTCTCTCTGATATATTATAAATCACATTTATAATATACACAGATATTATGGATTGTACTATCCACGATCTATATATCCTTGATAAATAAATCTCATTTAATTATCTTGGATAATCATTCTCACAATATGAATCTCGTTCATATTATACTTGATAATTAAATCTTATTTAATCATCAATACCTTCTTGCTTGGATACAAAATCCATCATAGGAATTATTCCTGAACCCCTTCAAGAATAATGTGCTTTCTCCGCAGATACTTGAAGATAAAGACAGGGCAATTGTATTGTTCCACGTATAGTGAATTGGATGTTGAGATCTCATCTCAAAATCCAGATCTAACGGACCTCCCACAGATGCTTGATTAAATCAAGTCTGTATACTTAATCTTCTCATTGCATCTGAATCATATTCAGATCAGTGTCCAACACTTGGACTAAGATCAAGTTACTTCTCTACTAAGAGGAGTCACTAAAATCCAAACCTGTTTCATCACTCCCTTGGGCTGGAAGCATCATGGTTATACAATCGTTTATGATCACATCACCCTCAGGTATTCCCAATACGTGTACATCCTGCATACTGGAAAACCAATGATCAATCTGAAGATATAGATCAATTTTACATTGTCTTCTTCAGGATTTGATCATCAAGTTTCTCAATCTTAGTCATTGGGAATTGGTATCGATCATATGCTTTCCCAAAGCATATATCATACCTTCAAATTCTTGTCATGCTTCCAAAGCACGACGACCATGCATGGAATTTGATCGATTCCAATACCTTATGAGTGAGCTCATATCTTCCGGTTCATAAGCGAACCTGTATGATCCCTTTGAGAGATCGTATTACTCATATGCCCTTATATGCACACCAGCTCGTCGGTGTATAGACCTTGGTTAGGTCATCAACCTAATGGTCTGCCAAATGTACATACTCAGACATATAGTAACACATCTGTCTCTGGTCAGAGGATGCGTGCCTATGCTATGACAGCATTCAACATAAGACTTAGGTTATCTCGATCTTGCTAAGTCAACCTTTTGACTTAACTAATCTGACACCTCCGAATCACTATTCCCATGCAGAGGACCTGCATCAAGAGGTCGGTCAGATATCAACCTATGTGAGAAAGGATTGCCATCTCCTACTCAAGCTGGAGATCATCTCTTAATAATCATTTGACGGTTCTAGATGAGTCATCAATCTAACCCATTAGATATTCATCCAAGCACCAGCCTCTATGATTCATCCAATGAATCAACAGCTATATGATTATCAAGATGGCCATGGTACATAACCCTAATTGTACAGAGGGACCTTATAGTGCATTCATTCACTTAATTTCAGAAAGGGAGTGAATAATCAATAACTTTTATTGAAAACATATTTATTACAATAACATTTATTGTAAGAATGGTTTGCCTCGGGCTCACATGGCTAACACATTCTTCAAACATTCGTAGCGATAGTAGATTATAGTACTAGAGAAATAACCTTTCACTCCCACAATGATAAGGTATAATTTAGGTGATCATGGATCCAAAGCCATCAGAGTATGTGTCAAATGAGAGAGATCCTGCTACACATGAGATAGAGGACTGTGATTTCTTGGTTGAGATCATAGACACCATACTTTTTCTGGATGATATTGGTAGCCAAGAATTCCTCTCCAAAGAGGAATGCTTGGAAAACATAGTCGATATTTTCTTCTTTGATGATGAGGAGGAGTCATATGCTGATGAGTTGTCTGAGTTGTTTGATGATTCATCCCAGTTTGAGCAAAAAGAATTCATTGTATATCAATTTAATATATTATTTTCATATCCATTTATAGTCATGTTGGATAGTCCACAGTTCACAAATCATTCACCTACCACTAGTGTAGTTTCTGAGGTCATTACAAAGTAGATTCGGACCCCACCTATTCTTAAGTTATTAACTTCAACGCTGAAGTATGCCTTCTTTATGAGTGAGCTACAAATGTTTCCGGTCATCATCAGTTTGCAGTTGACCAATGACCAAGATTCTCTCTTGCTAATGTTCTCGAGAGAAACTGCAAGGACATAGGCTAGAAGATTACAGATCTTCGTAGGATTAATCCAGCATTGTGCTCACATCATATCTACTTAGAGGATGACAACAAACCATCCCGTGAGTTTCAGCATCATCTGAATTCTAATCTTCCATAAGTTGTCATGAAAGAGATCACGAAGTGTTGCGAAGATGGCTTTACTTATCCTATTTCTAATTCTAAATGGGTCCGTCTGTTACATGTGGTCCCGAAGAAATCCAGGATTACAAATGTAATGAATGATAAAGGTGAGGAAATTCTGATGCGAGTACCCACTTTATGAAGTATCCGTGTAGATTACCAGTGCATGAACTCAACAACCAAGAAAGATCACTTTACACTGTCCTTTTGACTAGATCGTCAAAATATTGGTAGGGAATGAGTTCATTGTTTCTTGGATGGATATTCTGGGTATACAGATAGCAATTACTCCTGAGGACCATGAGAAAACTACTTTTACTGATTGGTTTAGCACCTACGCCTTTAGACGAATGCCTTTTGGATTGTGTAACGCTCCCGCTACATTCCAAAGGTGCATGTTGATCGTTTTTGCCAACTTGGTAAGTAGTTTTCTTGAGATCTTTATGGATTATTTCCCGTTCTATGGGGATAGCTTCGATTCATGTCTAGCTTATTTAGACCGAGTACTTCAGTGTTATTGTGAAGTGAATTTGGTGCTTTTGTGGGAGAGATTCACTTTATGGTGACTAATGGGAATGTGTTGAGCCATGTCATCTCCAAACATGGTATGGAGGTTTATACATACAAGGTGGATGTGATTGCCAAGCTAGAGCCACCGACAACACTGAAGAAGTTAATGTCTTTTCTGGGCATGTGGGATTTTATAGACGATTCATTAAGGACTTCAACAAGATTGCCCGGTCTTTAACTGAGCTTCTATGCAAGGAGACTGGGTTTATTGCGGATGATAAGGTTCTTCATGCATTCCATCAGATGAAAGATTTGTTTACACAAAGACATGTCCTGTAGCCACCAGAATGACCTCTTCCTTTTGAGATTATGATGAGTGCCTCAAATTATGCTATCAGAGTTGTATTGGGGGTAGAGAAGAGATGTATTAATGTTTTCCATTCATTATGCTATCAAGACACTCGATGTAACATAAAAGAAGTACACCGTTACTTAGAAAGAGATGTTAGCAGTTGTGTTTGCTTTGGAAAAACTCAGATTGCACCAACTTGGTTCAAAAGTGATTGTTTACACTGACCATTTTTCCATACGGTATTTACAAGACATGAAGGATGTTGAACCACGTCTATATCGATGGATTCTTCTACTCCAGAAGTTTGATTTGGAGATACGTGATGAACCTGGAGTCAAGAATATTATGGCAAATCACCTTTCCCGGATTACTGATGCAAAGACTCCTGAGTAGTCAATTCTTCCTATCGTAGAGACTTTCTCAAATGAGGCGATCTTGTCAATCACTTCACTCTCATGGTACGTTGATATTGTAAACTATTTTGTCTCTAATAAAGTTCCACAAGATTGGTCGAGGCTAAAGGTTGACAAGTTTTTGTCTGAGATTCGTTTTTACCAGTGGGAGTATCCGTACCTATTTTGTGAGGATAAGTATTGTATCTCAAGGAGTTGCATTCCTCAGGAAGAGTACACTAGTGTCCTTGATCATTGTCACAAATTAGATGCTGGAGGACAATATTCTGGGAAGCACATGGCAGCAAAGGTACTTCAATGTGGCCTCTAGTGGCCAACTCTTTTCAGGGATCCTACAACTTATGTGAAAGGTTGTACTAATTGTCAGAGAATAAGAGGAACCATCTGCAAGATTGTTTTGTTCTACCCTCGAGTTGCATGTACTATAAATGGTATCGTGCACTTCAGTAGAGAAAGGAGAGGTCTCAAGTCCAATGGGAACACGAACTAAGCAGGTCCAGTGTTGTGTTCCAAAGATACAATGCCCCTCAAGTATATCCATATTTTAGATGTTTTTTATGTTTGGGGCATTGACTTCATGGGCCCATTCCCTTACAATCATGGATACAAGTACATCCTACTTGCCATGGATTATGTTAGTCATTGGGTGGAGTCTATCCTCACCCGAATCATCGATAGTTGTACTATTTGTCGCTTTCTCAAGGACAACATTATCTCATAGTTCAAGATTCCCAAAATTCTCATTTCAGATTGGGAAGACATTTTATAAACAAAGAGGTCAAGAATCTAGTGAAGGAGTTCAAAATTGAGCATCGTGTCGCATCTCCTTACCATCCATAGACTAACAGCTTGACTGAATTTCTAATAGAGAGATAAAGATGATTCTATGTAAACTTATTTGTTCAGATAGGAAGAACTGGTTGCAGTTGCTTGAATCAGTTCTGTGGGCCTATCGTGCGACATACACGTCACTTTTGGATATGTCTCACTATCATTTGGTATATAGAAAGCCTTGGCCCTTTCTAATAGAGTTAATTCACAAAGATTTATGGGTAGTGTATACAATTTGGACTCACAAAGAGCATGCCAGAATAGGAAGGTTGATCTGAATAGATTATTAGGATTTTGAGACTTTGCTTATGACAACAACCTTATGTATAAGGAGAAAGTCAATAGATGGCATGATAGCCATATCAAGAGTAAGAATTTCAAGCCTAATCAAAAGGTATGATTGGTTGACACAAAGTTGAAGCTAATTATAGGCTCAAGAGTAAATGGTCAGGGCCTTTTATAGTGAGATCTATGTGAGACAGCGATAGCATTGTCATTTCAGGGTTGTCATCTGACACATAGTAGTTTATAGTCAACAAACAGTTTCTAAAGCTATACTTATAGCACGACACGTTATTGTCTGTTGTTGATTCTATTCATATGGTATCAGATGATGATTCTTTGATTTCTTCTGTATCTAATACACGAGCTGATTTTCACCTCGTATATTCCTTCGTTTTATTCTTTCTTTCTTCCATTTTTATCATTCACCTCTTTTCCTCATGTGCGTGCTATACTTAAGATGATTAGATTCTAAGTACATGGGAGATGAATGGCTTGAATTGTTCTATTTTCGTTATGTTTCATTGCTTATCTTGTGGTGTATAGTTAGGTATTCTTTACTCTAAGTATAGGGGGTGATATCATTCTTTTCATCTTCTTTATTTTTGTTTTATTTTCTTTTGTTCTCTCGCTTCTCCTTCAACTTGTTGATATTCTTTTATATACTTAAGGATCTTTTACACTTAAGTATAAGGGAGACAAGTTAAGTCATTGAGTTTATACCTTCTTTTCCTCGATTTTCCCAGTTCGTACAGTCTTCTATACTTAGGATTATTTGATCCTAAGTATAAAGGGATAACCTACTTCTGTTCATTTTATTCTTTTTTTTATTTGAGTCATTGTAGTATATGATTCTTTTCACTTTTCTATACTTAGCATGAGTTATGACTTCTTTGTCGCTTCTTGGTTACTATGAGGACATAGTTCGAGCTAAGTATAGGGATGCCGTATATATCATATATATACTTTAGGCATAACTCATATTTTATTGTGTTTTATAATATGGCATGTGTGTATATGTTTAGAATAAAAATATTTTGAAAAATAATTTGTATAATGTTTGTAAAAAATGTTTTGTGAATTGTTTTGCAAAAAAAAGTAAAACATTTTGCAAATCCATTGTAAACACTTTTGTAAAATCTTCATAAAATTATTTGTGTATGAATTGATGTAAAATGTTTGTAAAATCAATTTGTTTGTAAAATAATTTTGTTTGTAAAATGTTTCGTAAAACTATTTTTATACAAATATATTATTTTGTAAACTATTTGTATCATTATTTGAAAATAGATTGTTTGAATAATTGGTTTGTAAAATAGTTTGTAAAAAGTTTATGTAAAAATTTTGTAAAATATTTTTAAAAGGTTTTGTAAATTGTTTGTAAAAATCTTTTGTAAACTTTTTTTATAAAATTTATTTTCCAACCTTGTATAAAAATTGTTCTATAACATATGTATATACTTATTGTAAAATTCTTGTAAATAAAAGTCATAATTATTAGTAAATTATGCGTATAAAATTCTTTTGTGTATAATATTATTTCATAAAAGATGTATTTAATTTTTTTTTAATTAAAATATTTTGTAAAATCTGTTCATAAAATTTATAGATAACATTCTTTTTGTAAATAAAAACTTGTATAAAACTTGTATATCTCTTTTATATATCTTTGTATAAATTCCTTTGTGAATATGTATATTATCCTTCTTAATACGTGTAAATATATTCAATTCTCTAACTCCATCAAAAATACATAATATTGAAAAAATATTAAAACTCATAAAAATTTGAATAGCTCTTTAAAATCATCATAAAAAGCTTAAGTTATAAAATTCACTTAAAATCAAAAAATTATTGAATTGCATTTGCATTTTTTCAGAATGATGTTGATGACTAAACTAGTCTGGAATAAAGTCTAAAAATGGTGCTTGGTTAAGAACTTAACCCACTTTATTTCAACATAACCGTATAGGAACTAGAGTTGAGATTTTCTGTTTGAACAACTTAATTCTTTAAATCCATAAGACTATGTTTACATGTTATTGATGAATCTGTGATTCATTACTCTTAAAGTTAAAAATAGAGCCTTGTTTCCGAGTAATTAGGAGCACATTTCCACCGAAAATGCATAATTAGCATTCATGCATGCAATGACAACATTTGCATTTTAGCATTCGCATATGCATTAAATAAGAAGCCCAATTCACTCATCTGTATATATATTTTACACTAACCATAAATCCCATATATTCACTTTATACTGTATATATTATTGACAAATAATACAAGAAAAATACTAAAAACTGCTAACTTGAATAATTGCCCAATAAAACCCCAATCCAAGTTGGAGACCTTGGACTTTAGAATGCACACATCCCTCTCATACAACCTCCGATCTAGGCCTTTTCACTTTTAAATTAATACACATTTAGAGACCTTCAAAATGAGACCAATTTCATTTTAATCGGAGCTCGTATGCAAAACTTGGATTTTTGGACCCCATTGTACACTATATGTATGTATAAACCTACCCTTGTATTTTATTACTTTATTTGACCTCGTTTTTGTTTTTGGTCAACATAAAACTAGTAGATCTCATCGATATCTACAACTTTCATGTTTTGAGTTTTTCCAAATTCAGTCATCTTATTATCCTTTTCTCACATTCTTTTTCAGCCAACCAGATTGGGCCACGTGGCGCCCTTTGGTTGCGCCACACGACCCACTTCATAGCCCTCCATGTGCCTCGCCTCTCGGCCGTTAGACCGCCTTTTCCTCCTTCAGATCTTGGCCCTCCATTCTTCATCATCTTTCAACCATACGATCGATCCCCAGATCTCATCCAGAGCATCGTCGCCGGAGCCCCGCCAAGTCCACCGCAGGAGGCGATGAACCGGTGAAGAAGGCTTCCAACTACCGTTGGATCTTCCCGATCCAATGGTTCTCATCTTGACACATGGACCAGCGCTCGCATCCGTATGATCTTTCTGATGTAACGGATCGCGTCACGCCATGTTGCATCGCCATCGACCTCCAGATACCGTTGGATGGATCGCAATCCAATGGATCGCAGCAAGTCATGCATCAACAATTACCACTGTTAGATCTCCCAGATCTGACAGTCCGTGATCGAGCCACGTCGCCATCCATCAGCACCGTTGGATTGACTTCTGATCTGACGGTCCATCCGTAGCCACGTGGAGACTCCGAGCCTCTTCCCGACCCCAGGTTCGGAGTGATCGAAGCTATCCCAAAGCTGATCCGAACCTCCAGAGCCATCTGAGCCTCTACCCGAGCCTCCCATGCCATCCAAGCCTAGCCTTCTCAGGTGTCTCTCACATGAGTGCTGGGAAAATTACACAGAGGCCTTGAAAAGTTTCAGAAATTGCACTTTGGTCCCTGTTAGGCGTACCATGTGAGGAGTGATGAATCCACATTTCATCATCTTTATTATATCATTTTGGCCTCATAAACCCTGGCAAATGCATGTAAATACCCTTAATTAGTGCATCTTAGCATTCATGCACATGTGTGTAAATAATGTATAAAATACTGTTTTTAAAGCCAAAATTATAGAATAAAGAAATGAAAAGAAAAAGAATAAAATATTGTAAAATATTTTATGACCTGAAACCCCGAGACCTAGGCATCTTGATGACTAGGTCGACAAGGAATAAAGTAGGGGGAGATAAGGGCCAGAGTACTATAAAAATACCTTTGTATTTATTCATTCCTTATTCATTTTGGGACCTATTTTTGGTTCCACTTTTTATACCTCAAATAAAGAACCTTTGTACATGAAAGTTGTAGATAATTAAATATAGAAAAATACAAAATTGATTTCATCAAGAAAAATGTAAAGATAAAAAGTTATGGTCTGAATAAAATTCCAAAATCCCAACATCCCATACCTGTATCTCCCTAATGAAAACTCGAAACGCATCAAATCATCTTAATTGTATATAATTTTAAATAAGCTATTTAATGAAGGTGGTTTCGCATTTTGCAGAGCTACGGTTTGAAAGTTTAGTTTTGGACACATATTGTATACTTGTACAGATTAAAATATTCATTTTATTATTTATTCGTTATTTTTGCAATTTATATTTTTATAATTTTGTAAATATTACTTATAATATACATGTATATTAAAATCAGAATAAAAACTTAAAGAAAATACAAAAATAAAAATACGTGTATAAAATACATAGATATAATACCAATACACATACCTATATAACTAATACTTTTATTTTATTAAGTGTACAAAATACTTCAGAAAAATAAAATAAAAATATATTTACTTGTATAAAAATATTCTATAAATTCATAAAGTAATAAACAAAAGAAATAAATAAAATACATAAAATAAAAATGAAATCATAAAATATATAGATATATTTACCTATATAGACTCAGAAAGGCAACTTGTATGTTTATACCTCATAAAAATAAATAAAAATCATATTAAAATACCTTAGAAAATAACAAATATTTTTTATTTTATGACCTAAAATTAATATATTCATTTACTAATTTTAATTGAATTTTCTAATAATTTTCCCAGGGTTTTTCCTAGTTGGCCACGTGGACCAACCGGGTGACGGTCCACGTTGACCCGCCGGTCAACTGGTTGTCCTCCCTGCCTGTTCCCCTGTCAGGCCTAGGGTTTCACCAATCTTTGTCGAATTTTCCAGCACGTTCCTTGCGCTATTTCGTGCAACCCTCTTCTGGACTTTTGCTCCTCGATCAACCCTCTTTCACGCCCCTTCGATTTTTTGGGGAACGGGTCATTGATCCTCCCGTTCTACCTCGATCTATGGAGCTCGGTCGTCAACCCCTTATAGTGTGCCTCGACTTCTTCATTCAAATTTGAACCCCATTTGACCCAAACATGCCCGGCCTCTCGTGATCTGGTGAACCTCCGGTGACGGGGGAGTCTTCGCCCGCGATCAACTGGCCCAGGCTACGTCTGTGGCGGTCTCCACCACCTCCGGCAAGCTCGCCGTCGAGGTTCCCCTACCTCAGGTATAACCCCCTGTTGTATGCGCCAGGCATGGGTATTTTGCACCGAACACCTCACCATTTTGTTTATTTAATTATTATTATTTTAACGTTCATTTGCAGTTATAAATGTTTTGTAATATTTGCATTTAGACCCCCAGACTTTGCATAATTGCATTCAGGTCCAATCCACATCACCTCACGTGACCTGTGCACGTGGGGTGGTGGGTATTTTGCAGAGGACCCCCCAAGGTTTTTATTATTTCGTTTAAGTCCAGGAACGTTCTAATTAAGTGTAATATTTTTGGTAAAATTGCATGTTAGCCCCCGGTTGTTTGTGATATTGCAGATATACCCTCGCCAGGTCACGTGCATAGTGTGCATGACCATGGTTTTTTTGCAAGAACACCCTCCCGTATTTGGATATTTGTAATAGGTCCTAGAACTTGTTTAATAAGTTATTTATTTTGTGGAAAATTGCACTTTGGCCCCTGAACCTCTGGATATTTGCATTTATACCCCTGAGCATAAAAGTCCAAAAATCACTAAAAAGTACCATAGATTCCTGTTGCATTGTAGTTCTACGTCAAATTTTTATTTTGCATTTTTATTGCATTTTGATATTTATAAAAATTCAAAAAGATTCATTTTTGCTATTGTTTGCATTAGAAAATACCAAAAAATAGTAAAACCCCATTAAAAATTCCAAAAAAATACATTTTATGTATTTTCGTGTGTTTTAACTTCTATCCAAAAATCACTAAAACATTCAAAGTAAAAACCCTAAAAAGTAGAAAACCCTTAAAAACTTCATAAAAATCTCAAAAATTTGATAAAAATCCTAAAAATAAAATTTTAACCTCTGAATTTTCTGTGAATTATCAGCTTTCATTTAAAATTAATTTGGAGGATTTTTGTTACTGTTTGATATTTTAGTTCTCCCTTTTTGCTTCAGCCCTTTTATTCTCTACATTGTTTCAAGTATTTTTTACTTTAAAAATACTAAAAAATTAGGAAAAATTTAGAAAAAAGTCACAAAAACATCATAAAATTATAAAAACCCCAAAATACATCATTTTATGATTTTTGCTTATTTTCACCTATTTTTACTCTGTATATTATACCCCTTTTCCCTTTATTGTATAAATATCCTTTTATTGGAAAAGAAAATAAAAAAATACAAAATATAAAAAGAAAATAGAATAAAAAATATATAAAAAACTTAAAAATTAAAAACCCACAAAATAATTTGCATGATTATAGGCATTTGATCACTTTCACATTTCTGAGCATTACTGCCTTGATCTATCTTGTCTGCTTCCTGTGTTCGACCCCTACTTGCTTGCCACTATACCTTCTTAGTGGGTATTATAAATTCTGATCCTTGCTCTTGATTGCTTAATTAATTGTGTGGGTTGATTGTTGATAAACGTGAAGGCTTGAGTCGTTGCCTCAGTGATAGTGAGTCTGACATGTCAGACCGTTATTTAGCGGCTCTCGCTTTTCCGTTTTTCAAATGGCGCCGTTGCCGGGGAGCAACAGCGTATAGATCGTCTTGCGATTGATTGTGATTATTTGTTTACCACTATTGCTTCATTTATCTCCCTTGTATTTGACTTACATTTTTGAGCTATTTGACCACCTTCTTTGTTGTCTTTGTGCGAGGTACCACAGATCGAGGGAGGCGGTTTTTCCTAGGCGCCTGGGCGCCTACGTGAATCTGGATACGACTTGCTCAAAGAAGACTTAGAGATTTTGTAGATTATCTCATTTACTTTCTGCATATATTTGTGTAATTATTTGAGAGAGAGAGACATATTTTGTAACTAAACAGGACATTCAGGCACTTCGACATTTCACGAGGTCCAGTGCCCGAGTGATTGTTCCCTTGGGGGCCTCGTTTGCTTGCACGGTTTTCTCGTCGGTTTTGTTTTATTCGCATTTTCTTTTACTTTGATTCACGAAGGTTTTGCCCCCTAGACTTAGGATTTTATTGTGATTGTGACGTAATTGATTAGGATCCTACACTTAATACATTTGCTTGTGTCTATAGATCGTTAAGTGGACCTAATTAATAACTCACAAAGAAAAAGCTATTTTGGTCACCTGAGGGGTCTTGTGCTGCTAGCGGTGGTATACAGCGCTGGCAGGATCCGTTGTGGTGGACACCGATCGGCATCAGAGACCGGACTCCGACTCCTCTTTTTGACCACTTAGCTACTGTTCTTATCGTGTAGACTTTTTCGTCTAAGGCTGATTTCTTCGTGCATCACATAGGTAGTTTAATTTCTGTCTTATATTTTATGCGCGGATCACCCTGCATGTAGAGTGCTGGAGTAAGGTACGCATTTCTATCTCTACATGCATCATTGCGTTTGATCGCGCATCGGCTTTTCCGACTTCCTCCCCCATTTTATTGGACTTAAAAATAACCAGGAGATCGGAAAATTCGTTAGGCGTTGTTTTTATTAAGAAAAATACCTAAAAAGTGAAAATCATAAAATTGGGACTGCTAATGCAAACTTGACCTTAAAACTCACTTCACTTTCAAAAATTTTGTCTTGGGGAGAGTAACCCCCTCATTGGTTGATTTATCTGCAGCGAGAGAGTGACTCGAACACTAGGATAGAGCCACACCCAAAATCTTAGTTGACTACTGGTCTTGGTGAGTCGTTCTCCAGTGAGGATCTCTCCGGTAACCGGTAAAGCGGACCGCGACGTTCTTAGCAGAGGGAGTTGATCGGGGTAGCCAGTAAACGATCCGCAACTCCTACTGGCTGGGAAAGATCTCATTTGGGATTGGGACAGTCGGCTAGGAGAGTTGGGCTCCCAACAGCTTGCTTAATCGCTCTGATAGATTGATTGATCACCTAACTAAAATTGACAAGATAAACGACCGAACATTCACGGTCATCAGCTCAGAGTTGCGTAGGTGAATCGGGGGTTTGTATTCACATCTTGTTTGCATTCTAGATCTCATCCGCCCTTTCTCCAGATCAAAATGATGGGATGGGGATCACTTATGCCGCATCTGGTGGCACCGCTATCGAGCACTCCTTCCTACTCATCTAGGTCGGCCTCGGGGAGTCCAGATCCACTCTCCGAGCCTGAGTTTACGTCCACCCTGTTCCCCCTCGACCACCCTTCTTCTTCCATCAGTCCAGTGGTGTCATAGTTTAGTGCAACACAGAGCTCAGAACATTTGAAGACACCTGAGATGGGTTCTTTTGCCTTTGCAGAGACCCAAGATATGGACGGCTGAGAGGAACACCCAGATGAGCAGAGACCACCACCATTCCTATATGATCAAGCTGCCATCAACAACTCACTGTTGGCTTCCCTGGAGACCATGTAGAGACAGATCAGAGACCAGGGAGTGTTCATGGGTGACATCATGAGGGAGCTGGCGCAGATGCGAGAGGGTAGAGACGACAGACCTGAGGGCGGTGGAGAAGATATACCAGAAGCAGCAGGAGGAGGAGGAGAACCTAACCAGGAGAGGCCGCCGTCGATGACCATGAGGCAGCTGCACAACCCAGCCGCGACCCTCACTCACCAATGGATTCAGCTTCCTCCCATTGTTGGGAACTTTGAGCTTCGCCCACAGACCATCCATCTATTGCCCAAGTTCCATGGGTTAGCCACCGAGGAGCCTCATCTCCATCTATAGGAGTTTGAGATGATTTGCAGCATTGTCCATGACAGATTGGTGGACGAGGAGGCAATACAGATGATTGCCTTTCCATTCTCATTAGCTGATAGAGCAGCCTATTGGCTGAAGCATCTTGGGAGGTACTTCACATCTTGGGCATAGCTCCGGCGCGAGTACTTGAACAAGTACTATCTACTCGGCCAGACCAATACAACACAAGCAATGATCAACAACTTCACCATGGTCCCGAATGAGCAGTTCCATGAGGCTTGGGATCGATTCAGAGAGCTCATTGACCGGTGTCCACATCATGATATATCTAAGCCCAACTTAGTTCAAAGTTTCTTTTGTAGGCTGACACCGGAGCTGCAGGGGCTTGTTAATGCCTCTTGTGGTGGATCTTACTTCTCAATGGGAGAAAACACAGTTTGGGAAATCTATGAGGGGATGTTAGAGAATTCTACACTCATGGCCCAAGCCCACGTCTACACATAGCCAAAGCTCCCACCACAAGCAGTTGGATACTAGAGGATTGCACGCATCGATGCCAGTACACACACTCCGTCAGCAGCCGCAGCTCAGGCTGAATCCATCGCTACCGACATGGGGATCATTTCAGAGAAGTTGGACCGCATCGAGATTCTTGAGAAGAAGCAGAGTCAAGGTCTTGCCCATATGGACCTTTTGACGAAGACCATGAGTGACCTGAAGACGCAGATTCTTTGCATTCAGGAGGCACAGACATCTACTCAGCATCCTCCCAGGTCACGGGCTGATCCCAGCAGTAGCAGCTGCACCCAGTCCTCTGCCACGTACCGCCAGGGCCATCACATCCAAGCAGAGACGATCCAACAACCAAAATACTACTCTTTGCCACCGCCATCTCAGGACACTCAGATGGTGGTCTATCATCCGGATCAGCCACTGGCAATTCTTCCACCACACCCCGTTGAGCAGGAACCATTATTGGAAGTCAATGGGATATGGTACGACTGGTACCCACAGCAGCCCGAGATCCGTCGCGATCAACCCGGATTCCGTTGGACCACTGGTGGCACCTCATCCCAGCAACAGTCTCCAGCTCAGGCACATCAGAACAGCCAGCAGAAGCAGTAGCAGCGGCCCCAGTATGCGCACCAGCAGTACCAGCAGGTTCCTCGTCCCTTCTATCAGGGACAGCAGTGGAGGCAGCGTCAGCAGCCTCACCAGACATACTCCTAGCCCCTTCCCCAGTACCAGCAACAACCCCATTTCCAGCAGGGGGACACTTCCGATTCTTAGGCACCTGCCTTTGAGAACCCAACTTTAGATTACCTCGCCCGCTTGCTCTCTGAACAGCAGGCATCCTTCCGACGGGAAATGGATGAGTTCCGACAGGAGATGAGGGATATCATCAAGGGCAAGGCCACCATACCAGCACAGATTGAGCCTAATCTGAACAATCTGAAGAGAAAGTCCGAGCAGGTACAGTTTACAGAGGATACCTCTCATAGTGATTATTTGAGTGACACGTCGTCTTTTTGTGATGCTGATTTTGTGACTACTAGGAGCGGTATGATGCCAGCCGGTGGCGCCTCATTTGAGCGACAACCACACGAGGAATTAGGAGCGCCAGATGAGCGGAGAAGCGGAGTTGATACCACTGAAGATGATGTTAGTAATGGTGGTGCTGATACCACCAAGGATGGAGTTCCAGATGACGGTGCTGAGGCCGTCGCGACACCCGATGCAGACAGTGGTGCTGAGGCCACCATTTTACTTGATGCAGAGCCAGAGCGCAGTGCTGATGCCACGAAGTCAGATGCCGTTGGTGGTCTTGAGGCCACCACTTCTACTTTTTTTGAGCTCCCACATGTTGTGTTGCCACCTTTTGTATCACAGGACTGTGGTAACAAGAAAAAGAACAAAAATATGAATAAAGGAAAGGTTTTTTATCCACTTCGAGTCCATATGTGTTGCATGATGATCATTGTATGGATTCCATTCATTCACAGGCACAAGGACCTATTTCTAATCATCCATCTGAGGAGGCCTCTACCATCCCTTTCCCTCAAGCACTCCAATTTCCTAAAGGGAATAAAAGAGAAAATCCAAACAAGACTCAATAGGTAGAGTTCAGCGACCAGATGATTGATAGATTCCAGATCCAGCTAGCTCCACAGGAGGCACTTGAGCACATCCCCCTCTTCCAAAAGAGCTTAAAAGAGACGACTATAGTCTACAGGAAGAGGAGGAGCCGCAGAGATGAGATCCATGTGCTCACCCGGTCCACATGCTTTGCCATTCAGAACCGATTGCCTGCCAAGAGACCTGATGCCGGAGCTCCCTATGTCAGATGTGAGATTCAGGAGCAGTGGTTCGATCGTACTCTATTAGACAGCGACTCTTCTATCAACCTCCTTCCGACAGCCTTACTCGACCGATTCGAGTTTGGTCCTCTTCTCCGAAGCAGGACAATCCTTCAGTTGGCTGATAGGTCGATTAAGAGGCCGAAGGGGTTGTTGAGAGACGTGGTTATTACCATTCAGGGTCTGAAATTCCCCGTGGACTTTGTTGTATTGGACATGGAGATCCCTGAGTCGGTAACAGATACCCCCATCATACTTGGACGTCCATTCTTGGCCACTTCCAAGGCGGTGACCGACCATGATAGTGGGAAGGTGTGCTTTCGCTTAGAGGGCGAGAGTATACAAATATAGCCAATCGATGAGACCAGAGCGAGAGAATCAGGATGGTCAGAGCAGTCCAGTGACATCGAGCAGAAGACAGAGGATGAGCGAGACGTCCATCGGGAGTGTGATTTTGTGATTACAAATGATGAATCCATTTGGACATATCCAGTAGCACAGGCCCTCGCCTTTCCTGCAGATTCACCCTATTTACAGCTTATGGCAGTTGAGAGCCTGGAGAGCACACCCCTGGACGAGGACATCTTTGAGGCTGATAGTTATGTGATGAGTGGTGAAGCAGATTTTCATTCGGGTTCTTCTGATTCAGATCCCTCGGTGTCAGACATTCATTGGGATAATTTTGGTGACTATTTACCATGTCTGATTCCTTCTGAGCCGACAACTAGGACGGAATGCGAACCAATACAGTCTATTGATGATTCAGGAAGGTTCCCTTTGTCAGATTTTCATGAACAGCGAGAGTTCTCACATGCAGACCTGGCAGCCTTCACACAGACATATCAGAAGCCAGATCTGCCACCTCCCAGTTGTCCAGAATTGAAGCCCTTACCGCATTCACTGAAGTATAGATTCCTTGCGGGTGAGCCAGATATGTACCCAGTCATTATCTCAGTAGATTTGACTGGAGAGCAAGAATCTCGTCTGATGGAGGTTCTTGAAAGAAACTGCAAGGCGATAGGATGGAGTATAGCTGATCTCCAGGGGATTAGTCTGGCTCTGTGCTCCCACCACATCTATCTTGAAGAGGACGCTAAGCCATCGCGTGAGTTCCAGCGACAGCTGAACCTGAATCTTCGAGATGTGGTCATGAAGGAAATATCAAAGTGGTGGAGCATCGATTTTATCTACCCCATCTCCGACTCCAAGTGGGTTAGTCCATTACATGTGGTACCCAAGAAGATGGGTATCACTACAGTTGCGAGTGAGTCTGGAGAGGAGATAGCTACCCGAGTACCCACTTCTTGGAGGGTCTGTGTGGACTACAGACGATTGAATGAGGCCACCAAGAAGGATCATTTCCCACTACCATTCATTCATCAGATTATCGAGAGGCTAGCTGGGAAGAGTCACTATTGTTTCCTTGACGGGTACTCTGGTTACAATCAAGTGGCCATTGCGGCCGAAGACCAGGAGAAAATGACATTCACCTGTCTGTTTGGGACTTAAGCGTTCAGACGGATGCCCTTTGGATTGTGTAACGCCCCGACGACATTCCAAAGGTGCATGTTGTCCATCTTCTCGGACATGGTGGGTTACTATTTGGAGGTCTTCATGGATGAATTCTCGGTCTATGGCGATGGGTTTGATGCTTGTCTTGACTGCCTAGACCGTGTGCTTCAGCGCTGCATAGAGGTCAACCTTGTCTTGTCTTGGGAGGAGAGTCACTTCATGGTGACTCAAGGGACGGTCCTTGGACATATCATCTCCAACATGGGCATGGAGGTCGATCCGACCAAGGTGGATATCATTAGAAAACTCAATCCACCATCCAATCTACGTCAATTGCGGTCTTTTCTGGGGCATGTCGGTTTCTATCGACGGTTCATTCAGGACTTCAGTCGTATTTCCCGACCGCTTACTGATTTGTTGACGAAAGACACCGAGTTCATTGTAGATGATAAGTGTCTTGCGTCCTTTGAGACTCTCAAGAATATGGTTGTCACGGCTCCTGTCCTTCAGCCACCCGATTGGTCTCTCCCATTTAAGATCATGACGGATGCTTCTGATTTTGCCGTAGGGGCTGTTCTTGGACAGAGGAGGGATGGATTGTCGTATGCCATTCACTACGCTAGCCGAACTTTGGATTCCGCTCAGCGGAATTACACCGTGACTGAGAAGGAGATGCTAGTTGTAGTCTTTGCTTTGGATAAGTACAGATCATATATTCTCGGATCTAGAGTGACTATCTTTACTGATCACACTGCCATCCGGTACCTCATGGCCAAGAAGGATGCCAAAGATCGCCTTACCAGATGGATCCTTTTGCTCCAGGAGTTTGACATTGAGATTAAGGATAAGCCTGGAGTTAAGAATGTGGTGACGGATCACCTCTCCCGCTTAGAGAACCTTGAGGAATCTGAGCCCAGCGCACCTATTACAGAGACGTTTCCAGATGAGGCGATCTTGGCTATCACCTCGCTCCCATGGTATGCTGACATTGGGAACTATCTTGTTGCCAAGACGGTTCCACAAGGTTGGCCCAAGCAGAAACTTGAGGCCTTCCTAGCGAAGGCCAAGTTTTACCATTGGGAGGATCTCGTCCTTTATCATGAAGGATGGGATAACATCTGGAGGAGGTGCATTCCTCAAGAAGAGCAGCATAGTGTCCTCACATACTGCCACAAGCTTGAGGCAGGAGGACATCATTCTGGGAGACGGACAGCACAGAAGGTGCTCCAATTTGGCCTTTGGTGGCCTACTCTCTTCAAGGATTCAGACGAGTTCGTGAAGAGATGTATTGACTGTTAGAAGATGGGCACTTGCGGACATAGAGACATGATACCCATGCAGCCCATTCACTTTTGTGAGGTTTTTGATGCATGGTCCCATTTCCTAAGAGTCAGGGGTTTGAGTACACTTTGCTTGTTGTAGATTATGTGAGTCGTTAGGTTGAGGTCATCCCCGCCCGAGCCGCAGATGCTAAGACCGTGTGTCGCTTTTTGAGGAAAAATATCATTTCACGGTTCGAGGTACCAAGATTTCTGATTTCAGATGGGGGGTCTCACTTTATTAACGACAAGGTTAAGGCCCTTGGAGACGAGTTCAGCATTGACCATCGTGTTGCCACTCCATATCACCCTCAGACTAATGGTCTTGCTGAAGTATCAAACAAGGAGATCAAGACTATCTTACAGAAGGTTGTCCGCCCAGACTGAAAGAATGGTCACAACTTTTGGACTCGGTCTTGTGGGCCTATCGGACTTCCTTCAAGACACCATTAGGGACATCTACCTTTCGTCTCGTCTATGGCAAGACGTGCCATTTGTCAGTGGAAATCAATCACAAGTCACTATGGGCAATTACATAGTTATTGTTTGATCCCGAGAGTATAGGAGAACAGAGGAAAGCAGAGTTGGCAGCCTTGGAGGAGTTGAGAGATACAACCTTTTCTAGCAGCCTACAGTATAAGGAAAAAGTGAAGACATGGCACGATTCCCATATCAGCCATAAACAGTTTGAGCCCGGTCAGCGCGTATGGTGGTTTGATTCCAGGCTGAAATTATTTCCAGGGAAATTACAGAGTAAGTGGAAAGGTCCATAAGTGGTCAGGAAGGTACATGACACTGGTAGTATTGATATATCTGAGCTGTCAATTTCCTCTACCTTTCGTGTTAACGGTCAGCGCCTGAAGCTATATCTAGATCATGATCCGCCGACCGTTGACGTTAACCCCATTCATATGGTATGAGATGTGCTCTTTGATTCATATCATCTGCATCTCATACGTGATTATCACTTTCATCTTCCTCTGTACAGATCCATATATCTATATCATTCATTTTTCTGTTATGTCTGTTACCCCGTCTTCATCTTTTGATTTTGCTATACTTAGGACACACCTTGTCCTAAGTATAGGGGGTACACACACTGAGCTGTGATCTATTCTTTTCTTCTTTTCTTCTTTTCTTCTTTTCCTTTTCCATCTTCTTTTTGTATCGAAAAGGTGTCGCCCCTTGTTGACAGTTTTCTATACGTAGGACATACTTTGTCCTAAGTATAAGGGGGTGTGCACCCCGAGTTCTTTTATTCTTTGATCCTCTCCGTTGTCTCCTCTTCTCATCTATACTTAGGGATATCTTACCTTATGTACAGGGGGAGACAACCTGAGCACGATCTGTTCATTCCCACCCTTGACCCTCCCTGCTTTGTGTACAATCTGCTATACTTAGGATTATTTGATCCTAAGTATAGGGGGGATGGTCAACTTCTCATTCGTTCATTCATCTCCTTATTCATTTATTCATTAGATTTTCCTATACTAAATACAAGTTATGTCTTCTCTTTTTCTCTCTAATCTATGAGGACATAGCTCAAGCTAAGTATAGGGGGGTCGTATATACTACGTATATACTTTAGCCATAACTCGTACTTTCGTATTTTCTTAATAATTATTGTTAATAATTCTTTAAAATTCATTACAAATCCTAATAAAAATATGTTGATTATTCCTCAGATTCTTTTTGTATATACTGATTAATAAATCAAGTGAAAACATTTTTTTTGCAAAATGTTTGAAAAATAGTTTGAAAATCTTTGTGAAAATCTTTTGAAAACTATTTGAAAAATATTTTGTTACATGTTTTCAACCTTTGTAAAACATTTTATTTGAAAATTTTTTTTCTTTGCATGAAATAAAGTGTTTGAAAAATGATTTGCAAATAGTTTGAAAAATGGTTGTAAAATTATTTTGAAAAATCTATATATGTTATTTGAAGAACCATTGCAAAATGATTTTCAAATGTGTGTACATGTTTGTAAAATGTTTGTAAAAATTATTTTGGACTATAGTTTTTCAAAATTGTCTGTAAAATGATTTTCAAATAAGTTTGAGGAATATATACATCACACAAAAATCCATTATATATCTATAAAATTGACCACTTACCTTGTAAATTCTTAAAATCCACTTCTTGTAAATATAAGATGCACTCCCATATAAATATTTGTACCTAGTTTTTGGCCAAAAACTTTTCTTTTCAAAAATCTCAAAAACATTTGCAAAACTAAAATCCAAAAACATTTGAAAAGTCCCTTTTGAAAAATACAAAAAAATGCATATGCATCATCTTTTCAAAAATCTATAAAAAGTTCAAAATCGTTGAAAATTGCATCACAAAAATATTTGCTGCATTTTGCATAGCATTTGCATAGCATTAGCATTTTTTTGGATTAAGTTTGATATTTGAACAAGTCTAAGTAAAATCCGGAGATTGGAGCTTGGTTGGACCTTAAAATCTACCTAATTAACAGGAACCTTATAGGAGCTGGAATTGAGGTACTTCAGGTCTAGATGACTTAATTCTTTGAGGATCACGAGACTTGGTTCAATGTTTTCTTGATTGCCTAAGTAGAGTATTTCGGAACACACGCACGGCTCTTGTTGATAACGATCTAACTTGGACACATGCACCTTTCACATGGCTCAACTCAGTTGGAGCGGTGAGGGGATTGGATTTGCCGGTATGAGACGCACACAAGTGGAAATATTTGTCCTCCTCTAAGGAGGGAAGTGCACCCCAACCCATCCAGTGATGAGGAATTCTAAAGATAGGAGAGTGTGGGTTGCAATAAAGCTTCAAAAAAGGGATAGTCTACTGGCTCAAGAGGAAAAATTCCTTATGTAAATGCTGTTGTAAATAGAATTCCAAAAAAAATGATGGACAGGCCTGTAAAAAAGATAAAATTCCTGCAAAGTGTGAATATGTTGTAAAGCCAATAAGCAAGCTTGAGTTCCAAAGTCAAATTAAGTAAGCCTGCAGCTGGATGACTAGACTACACTGGTCTTGCATCCTAGGATAGGTAGCTACACTGGCTATCGTCCATTCTTCTCTTCACCCCCTCCTCTTGAGCTGGTCCCCACTTGAACTTAGAAGGGAATACCCAGCTCCTCGAGGAAGGAGTTATTGGATTGGGGAATCATTGGGTTGTCATACTGGAGAAGTCAATCTCTTTGTCATTTCAGTTGGGGAGAGCCACCATCACTTACATTATACGAGTTAGATTCATAGTCGTAAGGGTTTGCGTATGAGTTGAAGTATTCTTGACCTGTCTATTGAGGAGTCTTGAGCAGAGTTTTGGGATTCTTGAAGGTTGTTGGATTTCAAGTCCGGTTCCCATTAAGGTTCCGCCCGCACTAAAATTCCAAAGGTCTGACTTAAGATCGAAACTTGATTTTGTGAAGACAAGTTTGATCATTAAATTTAATCCACATTTCTTCTTTTTCTTTTCTTTGTTTTTCTTTGTCTGCACTTATTGCATATGTGTTTGCTAGGGACTAGCAAAGGCAAAGTATAGGGGGATTATGAATCCACATTTCATCATTTTTATTCTATCATTTTGGCCTCAGAAACCCTGGCAAATGCATGTAAATACCCTTAATTAGTGCTTCTTAGCATTCATGCACATGTGTGTAAATAATGTATAAAATACTGTTTTTAAAGCCAAAATTATAGAATAAAGAAAAGAAAAGAAAAAGAATAAAATATTATAGAATATTTTATGACCTGAAACCCTGAGACCTAGGCATCTCGATGACTAGGTCGACAAGGAATAAAGTAGTGGGAGATAAGTGCCAGAGTACAATAAAAATACCTTTGTCTTTATTCATTCCTTATTCATTTTCAGACCTATTTTTGGTTCCACTTTTTATACCTCAAATAAAGAAACTTTGTACATGAAAGTTGTAGATAATTAAATATAGAAAAATACAAAATTGATTTCATCCAAAAATAATGTACAGACAAAAAGTTATGGTCTGAATAAAATTCCAGAATCCCAACTTCCCAGACCTGTATCTCCCTAATAAAAACTCAAAACACATCAAAATCACCTTTAATTGTATATAATTTTAAATAAGCTATTTAATGAAGGTGGTTTCACATTTTGCGGAGCTACGGTTTGAAAGTTGAGTTTTGGACCCCTATTGTATACTTGTACAGATTAAAATATTCATTTTAATATTTATTCATTATTTTTGTAATTTTATATTTTTATTATTTTGTAAATATTAGTAATAATACACGTGTACATTAAAATCAGAATAAAAATATAAAGAAAATACAAAAATAGAAATACATGTATAAAATACATAGGTATAATACCAATACACATACCTATATAAGTAATACCTTTATTTTATCAAGTGTACAAAATACTTCAAAAAAATAAAATAAAAATATATTTACGTGTATAAAAATATTCTATAAATTCATAAAATAATAAACAAAATAAATAAAATTAAATACATAAAATAAAAATGAAATCATAAAATATATAGATTTATGTACCTATATAGACCCAGAAAGGCAACTTGTATTTTTATACCTCATAAAAATAAATAAAAATCATATTAAAATACCTTAGAAAATAACAAATATTTTTTATTTTATGACCTAAAAAAATAAATTCATTTACTAATTTTAATTGAATTTTATAATAATTTTCCTAGGGTTTTTCCTGGTTGGTCCACGTGGACCAACCAGGTGACAATCCACGTTGACCCGCCGGTCAACTGGCTGTCCTCCCCGCCTGTTCCCCTGTCAGACCTCGGGTTTCACCAATTTTTATCGAATTTTCCAGCCCGTTCCTTGCGTTATTTCACGCAACCCTCTTCTGGACTTTTGCTCCTTGATCAACCCTCTTTCACGCCCCTTCGATTTTTCGGGGAATGGGTCATTTATCCTTCCGTTCTACCTCGATCTATGGAGCTTGATCGTCAACCCCTTATATTGTGCCTTGACTTCCTTATTCGAATTTGAACCCCATTTGACCCAAACACGCCCGACCTCTCGTGCTCTGGTGAACCTCTGGTGACAGGGGAGTCTTCACCCACGATCAGCAGGCCCAGGCGACGTCTGTGGCGGTCTCCACCACCTCCGGCAAGCTCGTCGTCGAGGTTCCCCCTACCTCAGGTATAACCTCTTTGAGGTCTTATCTTTTCTCTTATTTTCTTCGCACATGTTGCTCCCCATAGCTTTAGGATCCAATCCCCCCAAGTATCATCGAGTTTGCCTATCAAATCACCCTCCACGAACACCTCGCCGGAGTGCACCTCCGGCCAACATCTCGCACCGAAGTCCCGCACCTCCACTCCACCTCCACAGGGTCCACGCATTTTGCCCTGGGCCCTATCACACCTTTTTATAGGTCGACGCGTGTTGATGAGAGCCTGGGGCTCATTTTGAGCTTCGTCGGAGGACCTTGGAGCTACCCAGCTCCGTCGCCCACTCGCGAAGACCTCAGCCATCGCCGAGGATTTATGGAGCCCCCAAGAGCTAGAGGACCTCCCGAGGAGTACGCCGACCGATTTTGGGCTTCGAAGACTGCTGGAGCACCGAGATCTGGAGCGGGGAAGTTCGCCTCGCCAGCATTCTTCCCTGTTCTTCCTCCTTGTTTCTCCGCCGTTCGATCATGCCGCTACTCCAGGTTGAACAGCAGCCGTTAGATCTTCCCCAGGCGCCACCGTTCGATCATCCAAGGAGATCTAATCGTGGCCATCCGTGTCCGAACAGTCATCGGGTGTTTGGGAGCCGCCACGTGTCAAGTGAATCGACGTACGCCGTTGGATGCGCCAGGCATGGGTATTTTGCACCGAACCCATCGCCATTTTGTTTATTTAATTATTAGTATTTAAACTTTCATTTGCAGTTATAAATGTTTTATAATATTTCCATTTAGACCCCCAAACTTTGCATAATTGCATTCAGGTCCAATCCACGTCACCTCACGTGACTTGTGCACGTGGGGTGGTGGGTATTTTGCATAGGACCCCCTGAGGTTTTTATTATTTTATTTAAGTCCAGGAACGTTCTAATTAAGTGTAATATTTTTAGTGAAATTGCATGTTAGCCCCTGGTTGTTTGTAATATTGCAGATATACCCTCACCAGGTCAGGTGCATAGTGTGTGCGACCTTGGTTATTTTACAAGAACCCCCTCCCACTTTTGGATATTTGCAACATGTCTTGGAACTTGTTTAATACGTTATTTATTTTGTGGAAAATTACACTTTGGACCCCGAACTTCTAGATATTTGCATTTATACCCCTGTGATACCGCCTCCCGCTACCCTAGCTAATTCAGGCAAATTAATGTCCAAATTATTTGTCAATGTTTGTTGCAATCGGATAACGAGAGGGCTAATCAAAAACCACTTTTAATTTAATCAAGTCAATTTCGAGTGGCAATTTTTTTACTTGGTGATGTCCAAGGTTGAACTCAGGGAGGCATCTGTCTCCTTTGGTTGATTTTTAGTGAGGTTCCAGTGTTCGATTTTCGAGGAATATTTTTTTGGTCTTTCTCTATTTTCTATGCAAGACACATGCAAAAATCAAGCCAATTTAGAAGTTAAATCAGAAATATGTTCAAATGAAGTCCAAAAATGATGAAAATTGGCCACAGGATGAAATATGATGTAATTAAGCTACCCTAGTTTTTTTTGGAATTTTCCGACACTAAATGGATTTACTATGAATTAACAATGAATGCATGGTGATTTTGACTAATTTAATTTTAATAAATATCAAATCACAGTATTTTTAGGAACAAAAATTATCCTAGATAGATCTAATGATGAAGAATCCAGGAAAATTATCAGACCTTAATTTTAATGTGAAATGAACCTATTAAAAATAAACTAAGGAAATCACCAATTAATTTGTTTAGCCTAGAAATGTGTGCAAATGAGATGAAATTTTTATGCAATGTTAAGTTGATTATCCTAGAGCTAATGTGATTTTTTTGGGAATTTTTGGAGTTACAGAAAAATTTCTATTAATTAAAAGGTGAAATTGGGCAAAATATCACAGAAATGTACCAATTAATCAATTAAAAATTCTACTGATATCACAAAAAATGTGCCAAGTGTCACATAAGATATAGAACAAGTTACACTACAACATGCAATTTTTGGAATTCAAAAATAATGAAATATGGACACCTAAATATGCGTGCAAAGACAAGGGTATAACTGCAATATAGAAAATTAAATTTGCTCAAATTAAAATATGCTGAAAGGGACCTTAATGCAATTACCTATAATGCAGGGGGGTGGAATGCAAATTCTCCACTGACGCACGCGCTCCTCACGTGAAGGCGCTTCACAGTGACTGATTTGTAATTTCAAAAGTTCCAAGGGCCTCGGTGCAATTTGCCCAAGGCGTACATGCTCCTCACGTGTGGTACCCTAGGCTCGGATGACTTCAATGGCTCGGGACGAGGCTCGGGTGCTCTGGAGGTTCGGCTGGAGTCTCGGAGTAGCTTCGGGTGGTCCGAGCCTAGAAGTCGGGGAAGAGGCTCGGATTAGTCGATGTGGCGCGAAGGGGACCGTTGGATCTAGATTGATCCAACGGTTGCTGCTGATGACGACGTGGCATGATCAATCCCGTTGGATCACTGATGATCCAACGGTGGCTGAGTGAGGCGACGTGGCTGGCTAAGCACCGCTGGATCTAGATGTATCCAACGGCGCGAGGCTGCTCTGGCTGATGGTGACGTGGCTGACTTCGGACCGTTCGATCAACATGATCGATCCAACTGTGATGGGCTTCCTCTAGAGATGGCGACTTAGCGCAATTGTGACCGTGGGATCAAAGAGAGATCCAACGGCTCTCTACTGCTCCGGCGCTTGGACACGTGGCTGGCTACGGACCGTTCGATCAAGATGATCGAACAGTGGTTGTACTTCATCTTCAACGGTCCTCCGCCACCTGCGGAGGAGAAGGCGGGGCTCTGGCGAAGGGGGCTTTGCTCCGCCCGATCCTCCAGGCGTCGATGAAGGTCGCGAGAGACTCTAAAGTAGCTCGGAAGATGCGTGGATGATCGGTGAAGCTTCAGGTGGCTTCAGGAGCGGAGGAGGAGTGCTGGAACATCGTGGCGGTGAAGCTCAAAAAGAACTCCGACGAGCTTCCGGACAGTGAAGGAATGCCACCTGCAAGGGATTAGGGGTATAGCTGAAGCATGTGGGGTTGTGCGTGGTGATGTGGGAAGTGAATGGTGAGGCCTAAGGCGGAGTGTGAGTGGTCCGGCGATGGTGCTTCGCTAAGGTGGCGGAGCTGGAGTCGATGAACGTCGAGATGTGGTGTTTGAAGGAACGGAAGGGTGCACGAAGATCGGAGCTCCGTCGCGGAGCTCGGCGAGGTGAAGGTGTAGCGAGAAGATCACGGTGGAAGGCGAATAAACTAAGAGAAATCAAAGGAAAAATTAAGAAGAAGATCAAATGAGGATGGAGGGGGTTACCTGGGGATTGGAGCTCAGATTTGAGCTCCAGGTCGTCGCTCGAAGGGTCGGTAGGGCCCTGAGCTCAAGCAGCTCACGGAGGGAGGCTGCGACACGATGGGGTTCCCCCTGGATCTCACCGGAGAAGAAACTTGTCTTCGCTCGAAGACACGCCCGATTGATGTCACCAATCAATTGATCTGAGCTCGAGGAACCTCTCTGGAGTGGTGGATAGGCGTGACGGTGGCCGGTGATCGAGTATTTATAGGATGAAGTCGATGGGTTGAGTCGCTGGAAGGTGGAGTTCGAGGTCGTCGTGGAGCATCTCTGGTGGACGTCGTGGGAATAGAGGGAGTTGGCGAGGATGAAGGAGGAATGGTGATGATCGTAGAGGTGTTGGCGGTCGGAGAGGGTGGCAGGAGTGGAGGCGAAAATAGAAAGGGGCGACGTCTCGCGCAAGGTCGAGATTGTGGGAGAGAGGGCGACCGGAGGTGGAAGACGAAGTCCTGGCCGTTGGATCTTGTGATCTAATGGCCCAGATCGAAGCGCCATGGAGTGGCTTGGATCTGATCTGAGGCGAGGTGATCAAGGGGTGCGATTGCGCCACATGGTGCACTGAGGGTTGAGCGCTTGAGAACGGTGTGGATGTTATGAAGGCACTGATCGAGTGGCGCAAAGAGTCGCCATGTGGCGTGAGGTGGGGTAGGCACTAGCGGATGGATGAGATAAAGGATGGGAAGTGATCTGATGGTTGCGATCCTCGAGGTTGTGAACGGTGGAGATCAATGCTCTTAGGAGTTGATCGGGTGGAGGACAAAGCGACGCGTGGCGCATTCTGAGTGAGGCACGCACGGGGGGTGCAGATGAGAAGGAGGGAATAATCAAGCGGTTGAAAATTAAGGCGACGTGGAGGCGGCGCAACCGTTGGATCGGGACGAAGATCCAACGGCTGTGGGCGCGGGTGGCTAGGGCAAGGGGAGCGGGCCGCGTGGCACAATCAGAGGGCGCCACGTGGCCAGCTGTGAGTGGTTGAGAGGAGATATGAGGTTAGAGAGAGAAGGAGGCCGAATTTGAAAAAAACTCAAAACATGAAAGTTGTAGATCTCGATGAGATCTACAAGTTTCATGTTGACCAAAGACGGAGATGAGGTCAAATATGATACAAAAATACATGAATACAAATATACACATATTTAGTATACATAGAGGCCCAAAAACCCAACTTCTTCCTAGGAGCTCCAAATTGGATGAAATTAGTCTCATTTTAAAGGTCTTTTAATGTGTATTAATCTGAAAGTGAGTAGACCAACTTTTTATGAATCAGGGCTTCTAGGTCTTTATTGGATATTTTTACAAAGGAGATTTCTGACTTTCTTCCTCACATTATTAACTAAGGTGTACATATTATAAGGGAGATGTTATTTTTATAGGTGAATATTTTACAAGTGATCTTGGCTTCTTATTTAATGCAAAATGTGAATGCTAAAATGCATATTTTATGAATGCATGTACGAATGCTAATTGTGCAAGAAAGAGGGAAATATGCATCTATTTACTCGGGAACAAGCTTCTATTTTCAACTTTTAGAGTGATGAATCACAGATTCATCAACCCCCTATACTTAAACCTTGCTCGTCCCCGAGCAACTAAAATGAAATGCAAGAATGAAATGATTTTGGGTTCCATACCAAGGTCATGAACAAAAGTTGAAAATGGAGCTTGACTCAACCTTTGGATTAATTGTGTGGCAGAACCTTATTGGGACCTGAACTTAAGACCTAACAGACTTCAAGTTCCACAAGTCTTCTATTCAAGACGCCTCAACAGTCAGGTCAGAACAAATCCTCAAACGCAAATTTCCGATGACTATGATTCTTACTTGTACTGTGTAAGTGAAATGTAACTCTCCACATCAAAAATGACTCGGAACCAACCTCCTCTAACAAGGTAACTCAATAACCCGGTCCAGTAACTCTTTCCTCGAGGAGCGGGGTATTCCCTTCTAAGTTCAAGTGCGACCAACTCAAGAGGAGGGGCTAGAGAAAAGAATGGACGGTAGCTAGTGTAGCTACCTATCCCGGGATGCCTGACCAGTGTAGCCAAGTCATCCAGCTGCAGACTTCTTGCTAATACACATATTCCGACATGTATTTTATTTTCACTTGGACCTTTCTGATTTTTTTGGAGTTTTTGCATTTGTTTCAAACTCATACAAGGTGCACCATGTACATCAGGAATTTTTCCTCTTGAGCCAGTAGACTATCCCTCTTTTGAAGCATTATTGCAACCCACAACATCCCGTCCATAGACGTCAACACTACCATACTAGGTTGAGATGCACTACCCTCCCTAGAGGAGGACGGATGTTTCCACCCGTGTGCTACTCCAAGCTAAAGGATTCTACCTCCTCACCACCTCATCAATGAAGAGCTACGTGCATTGTGCTTGTCCAAGTTAGGTCACTGTCTATAAGAATCATGCGTGTGCATGAGACATTCTACTTAGACTAATCAAGATGACATGTGAACATAGACTTGCGGACTCAAAGAATTAAGTCACTTGACCTGAGAAATCTTAACTCCAGTTCCTATAAGGTTCCTCTGAAATTAGGTGGATTAAGGTCAAATCAAGTCCATCCTCAATATCTACTCATAACTTGGTTCAGAACCCACTAGCTTTCCACCTTGCATATGCAAGATATGCAGATGAGATGCTATGTAGATGATTTGTAAATGCAAGACTCTTTTTCTTTTCTTTTCAGATGCAGAGATGATATGCAAGAGTAAATAAGAAGCCTATATTTTTTTTCATTTTCAAAAAAAATGGTAAACCTCCTATGTTACAACAATTTACAAGAGTTTTAAAAGTATTATACAATTTATACAAGTGTTATACAATATACAAGTATACAATTTTTTTTTCAATTTTTACAATATTTACAAGTATTATACAACAAGTATACAAATTTTTTTTTCAATTTTTACCCACCCGTAATTATTGCAAAATATATACAAAAGTACGCGAAAATACACGAAAGTACGAGCTATGAGTAAAGTATATATGTAATATATACACGTCCCCCTATACTTAGCGTGTGTTATGTCCTCAGAGCACGAAAAGCGAGGAAAAAGAAATAGCTCGTGCTAAGCATAGGAGACTAAAATAACAAAAATGTATAGAAGTTGCTCCGCCCCCTATACTTAGGCTCTGGCAGCCTAAGTGTAGAAGAAGATCAAAAATGGGGCGGGCGAGGTTAAGAGGGGAAATGGAGGAGTATATACACAGCGGGCATCGGTCCCCCCTATACTTAGGCTCTGGTCAGCCTAAGTATAGGACAGGAGTGAGTATGAGAAACAATGTGATCTGGAGGATGTACAGTGAATGGACATGGGTCACTCTCCCCCCTATACTTAGGATCTGGTTATCCTAAGTGTAGTCATGAAATGAAATGTGGAGCGGGGGCGAGTGATTCGAATCACTGGGGAGGGAGGGAGAGAAAGTATATACAAGAAAGAGTGAGAATGTACAAGGATTAAGAAGGTTTGTGACAAACCTTCTTGCGGACGTGAGGAGGTGGATAATATACATATGTGTCGCTGTCGGAATCATCATCAGATGAATAATAGTGAGGTGTAGGGATTGTCCAACGAGGGTCGACACACGATTGCTTGCTTAGATAAGGCTTGAGAACAGCCGAACTGAGCTCACTCATATAAATCACCTTATCCGGACCTGATGAGGATTCCTCTGAAACTTCCTTCTCCGGAATGTTGAAGGAAATTTTCTAAGTCGGTTTTCTAGAACCTGAATCATTGAGAGGGAGATGAGAGCGACACGCCTTGAGAGGTTCGGGGGAACATCTCGAGGAATCAATTCTCGACTTCCTCTCACTAGATAGCCAACTAGAAGAGGGAGCAACCGTGTTTTTATGTGGAGTCAATTTAGTCTTGGTTGTTTCCTTTGAAGGTCCAGGATGTGGTGCGGTGCTGACCACGGGTTCCTCATCAGGCAAGTCACCATATAGATTGGAATATTCCTGAAGGGTCAGCACGCGTCTCGAGAAAGTTCTAGTGATCTCATTTGGCTTGGCATTATTAGGCTCTTGTGTCGGATCATCGAAATGATCAAGGCAGTCCACAAAGGTTGTGTCCGACTCAATGATAGCTTTTGATCGTGAGTCCTCCTTAGAAGCTGTCACGGTGGTGGTGCAAGCAGTTGATGAAGTGGAGGTGTGGGGAGTTTCTGTTTCTGATCCAACGGTCGTCCGGACAATCGGTCTCTCAGGTGTAGTAGAGAGGTGGGACTCATCTTCCTCTCTATGGTCACGACTGTCAGCGGATGTGCAGGTCACCTTAGAGTAAAGTTTATCAAAGAATGGATGAGGTCGTAGTGCTCCCAATGCTGTAAAATCGATTTCCCGAGTCTCGCAATCTATAGCCGCCTTAGCCAAGGCTAAGAACGGTTTCCCGAGAATAATCGGAGACTAGGAAAACTCTCCTCGGTGCTCATTGTCAATGATCGTGAAGTCCACCTGGAGTAGAGAACCTTGTAAAGTAACGATGACTGAAATATTTTCTCTCGACCGTTTGATGGTTCGATCAGCCAGCTGAACGATCTCTCTTGATTTTCCGATAGGCCTGAGTTTGAGCTTGTCAAACATAGAGGTCGGGAGAATATTTATCGGGGAGTCATCATCGATTCTTGCATGGGTAAAGATAGTATCTTTGATTTTACATTCAACTCGGGGCATCCGCTTCACTCTGTGGCTTTTGGTCTTTCTCCCCATCACCAAGGAGGTGGCCATAGACACTATGTGTCTTTCAGTCCTTGTCCTCTTATTGCCCGACCTCTTGGGCATCAATTTACTTTCACAAATCGTTTGAGGTCGGGAAAGTGATCTATGGCCTTTATTAAGGGAAGATTAAAAATCAGTTCTTCATCGAGTGCTTCCCTTAGGGCAGGATCCAATTTTTTTAGGTCTTTTTAATTTTCAATTTTTATGTGATTTTTTGGTTTTTCAATTTTTTTGGTGTTTTGGATAGATGAATGATCAGACTCAAGATTGGAAGGCAAGGGGTTAGTAGAAGAGGAGATAGAATGGACTCCAGCTGTACAGAAGGTGTGGGTTCCCTAATGCTTGCTTGGTTTTCAACATCAGATCTACTTACTTCCTTTTCCACTATCATTCCCAAGCTGGAAGAAATTGAGTGCAATATGTCCATGACATCTCTCAACTCGTTACCAAATGATTCATTTTTCTCGATAAGTCGAGAAATGTCATCCTCCAAAAAATTCTCATGACAAATCATGGGAGATTTCTGCTCAATTGGAGGATACTGCTGAGATATTGGGGTCTCATACTCAACATACCTAGACTCTAGCATGTAATGCTGGGTCGAGTATGGACTATCTAAATGACAAATATTGGTCGGAGCCTCATATGATGAAATGGGGACTGATAAGTCTAGCTCACGAGTCCAATCTTGTGAATGTATAGGCTCTCCGAATGAAGGCTGGTTAATGGAATCTTGATCACTAAAGTTAATCAAGTCTGGGAAATCATGCTGTGCATGCCTCTCCATCCAGGTTGTTCGATCTACCAAGTTATGCCCTAAGGTCAAGTCGGGATGTGTAAATGTAAATTGTTGTATGGTCACTACTTGAGGTGAGAATGAAGTATGTGGGGGCATATAATTTTGCCAATCATCGGTCTCAGCAGTGTCTTGCTCTTCATTCAATTCTTTGATTCCAGCAAGCTCTCGAGAATAAGGATAGTCAGCCCAAGATGGAAGTGGATCTGGGGTGTTAGAATATGGAGTAGATGAGAAATTTGAAGAAGTAGAGAAGTCAGTCGATGTTCTGACTTCATAATCGGATTGAGGTGTAGCCGACCACGGGTAAGGTTCTCCCGTGGGTGGCAGAGGATACATAGAAGACTGAGAAGGTGAAGATGATCAGTATATGGTCGATGAGGAATGATCAGAGGTTTCAGGGTATGAGGACCAATATCCCGACATCTTGAAGATGAAAAGATGAGTGTAAGTAGATTGAGGTAGAGAACGTGCAATTACAAAGGATAGCACACATGGACAGACACAAAGACAAACGCAAGAACAAACCCCGAGTTCACACTCAACACGATGAAGGACTCGAAATCTAGTCTGATTGATCTGGTTGATTTTAAGTGTGATTGTTCAGACAAGATAGCAAAGGTTACGCGGCCTATAGGGAAGTCGGCTCAAAGCCGAATGCGTCTCCCCTGTTTAACCTATTGCCTAAGATACCGCCAGTCCTTCCTTTCTTCGCTCCTATCCCAAGTTGATGGATTCAAAGACCTGCCCCTATCTACCTGCAAGCAGGAAGAGGCTGACAAGGCCAGAACTTCACCCTGGAGGGTTACTGGCAACATGTCGCGAAGTACCGCAATTTCGCCCCTATCTACCTGAGACAGGCGAAGGCTACATGGTACTAGTCAGTGAACCTTAAAAATTCGACTTGTGATATTTGCTAGGATTAGTCGGATCGTGATATGGAAGGCGGGGATTTAGGCTCTGCCTTAAGGTGTTCACACACACTCAAGTACCCTCACTCAGCCTGAAAACAAGGTCGGGGATTAATCTCCCGCAAACAAAATTTCCAATTTTATTGATTTTTTTGATCAATAATGTTTAGTAGTCCCGGTTTTAAGTTAATTTCTCACTGATTTAGTCCAACCACACAGCACGTCTATCGTCCAGTCCCAATTTCCATTTAGATTATGTGTGGAAAACAGAGGGGGAAATCGAGAAAAGCCGATGCACGAATAACAATGATGCGTATGCTGAGTTTAGGAGACTTACAGTGATCCCTTCGCTTTTTATGCAGGATGCAAAACAGAATTGAAAACTTTTTATACTAAATGCAAATGCAAGCAAAAAATCCGCTCCTAGACAAACAGTTCTATTAGCAAGTGAAGAACAAGTTGATTTGGATAGATCTGCGGTCTAAGTGCGTATTTTAAGTGAATTGTGTGGTCCTAGAAATTACGAGCAAAAGCAATTCCTAGATTGGCTCGAGGAGCTGCTAGTGCAAGCCTAAATTACCATTCAACCACACAACACATGGGGACACAGTTTCACTATATTTACACGCGCGAGAACCCAAATGGGAACCGCTGGAAGTGATGCGAAAAAAAGAAAGAAATAAAATAAAAGTACAAATCCTCTCTATTCACTCAATAAATTACAATACCGAATCTTCGAAGCGTCTTCGACTCCTCGAGTTCCTCGCACAGAAACAAATTGAGGTTAGAGAGTGACATAAAAGAATGCAAAGAAATAAAAGAGAGAAAATATTCACAAGAAAATCGGGGATAGAAAATCAAACACTTAAAAATAGCTGCAAATTAACCTAAGCCGTGCCTCCCCTGCAACGGTGCCATTTTGATACCGCCTCCCGCTACCCTAGCTAATTCAGGCAAATTAATGTCCAAATTATTTTTCAATGTTCGTTGGAGTCGGATAACGAGAGGGCTAGTCAAAAACTACTTTTAATTTAATCAAGTCAATTTCGAGTGGCAATTTTTTTACTTGGTGAAGTCCAAGTCGAACTCAGGGAGGCATCTGTCTCCTTAGGTTGATTTTTAGTGAGGTTCCAGTGTTCGATTTTCGAGGATTATTTTTTTGGGTCTTTTTCTATTTTCTATGCAAGACACACGTAAAAATCAAGCCAATTTAGAAGTTAAATCAGAAATATGTCCAAATGAAGTCCAAAAATGATGAAAATTGGCCAGATGATGAAATATGATGTAATTATGCTACCGTAGTTTTTTTGGAATTTCCTGACACTAAATGGATTTACTGTGAATTAACAATGAATGCAGGGTGATTTTGACTAATTTAATTTAATAAATATCAAATCACAGTATTTTTAGGAAAAAATTATCCTAGATAGATCTAATGATGAAGAATCCAGGAAAATTATCAGACCTTAATTTTAATGTGAAATGGACCTATTAAAAATAAACTAAGGAAATCACCAATTAACTTATTTAGGCCTCGAAATGTGTGCAAATGAGATGCATTTTTATGCAATGTTAAGTTAATTATCCTAGAGCTAATATGATTTTTTGGCAATTTTTGGAGTTATAAAAAAATTTCTATTAATTAAAAGGTGAAATTGGGTAAAATATCACAGAAATGTACCTATTAATCAATTAAAAATTCTACTAATATCACAAAAATGTGCCAAGTGTCACATAAGATAAAGGACAAGTTACACTACAGCATGCAATTTTTGGAATTCAAAAATAATGAAATATGGACACCTAAATATGCGTGCAATGACAAGGGTATAACTGCAATACCGAAAATTAAAATTGCACAAATTAAAATATGCTGACAGGGACCTTAATACAATTACCTATAATGCAGGGGGTGGAATGCAAATTCTCCACTGACGCACGTGCTCCTCGCGTGAAGGCGCTTCACAGGGACTGATTTGTAATTTCAGAAAGTTCCAGAGGGCCTCGGTGCAATTTGCCCAGGGCGCACATGCTCCTCACGTGGGGTACCCTAGGCTTGGATGACTTCGGTGGCTCGGGACGAGGCTCGGGTGCCCTGGAGGCTCAGCTGGAGTCTCGGAGTAGCTTCGGGTGGTCCGAGCCTAGAGGTCGGGGAAGAGGCTCGGACCAGTCGATGTGGCGCGATGGGGACCGTTGGATCTAGATTGATCCAACGGTTGCTGCTGATGACGACATGGCATGATCAATCCCGTTGGATCACTGATTATCCAACGGTGGCTGAGTGAGGCGACGTGGATGGCTATGCACCGCTGGATCTAGATGGATCCAACGACGCGAGGCTGCTCTGGCTGATGGTGACGTGGCTAACTTTGGACCGTTTGATCAAGATGATCGATCCAACGGTGATGGGCTTCCTCCAGAGATGGCGACGTGGCGCGATTGTGACCGTGGGATCAAAGAGAGATCCAACGGCTCTCTGCTGCTCCGGCGCTTGGACACGTGGCTAGCTACGGACCGTTCGATCAAGATGATCGAATGATGGTTGTACTTCATCTTCGACAGTCCTCCGCCACCTGCGGAGGATAAGGCGGGGCTCCGGCGAAAGGGGGCTTTGCTCCGCCCGATCCTCCAGGCATCGATGAAGGTCACGGGAGACTCTGAAGTAGCTCGGAAGATGCGCGGATGATCAGCAAAGCTTCAGGTAGCTTCAGGAGCAGAGGAGGAGCGCTGGAGCACCGTGGCAGTGAAGCTCAAAAAGAACTCCGACGAGCTTCCGGCCAGTGAAGGAATGTCACCTGCAAGGGATTAGGGGTATAGCCGAAGCATGTGGGGCTGTGCGTGGAGATGTGGGAAGTGAACGGTGAGGCATAAGGCGGAGTGTGAGTGGTCCGACGATGGTGCTCCACCGAGGTGGCGGAGCTGGAGTCGATGAACGTCGAGATGTGGTGTTTGAAGGAACGGAAGGGTGCACGAAGATCGGAGCTCCGTCGCGGAGCTCGACGAGGTAAAGGTGGAGCGAGAAGATCACGGTGGAAGGAGAATAAATTAAGAGAAATCAAAGGAAAAATTAAGAAGAAGATCAAAGGAGGATGGAGGAGGTTACCTGGGGATTGGCGCTCAGATTTGAGCTCCAGGTCATCGCTCGAAGGGCCGGTAGGTCCCTGAGCTCAAGCAGCTCATGGAGGGAGGCTGCGACACGGCGGGCTTTGTCGTGGATCTCGCCGGAGAAGAAACTTGTCTTCGCTCGAAGACACGCCCGATTGTTGTCACCAATCGATTGATCTGAGCTCGAGGAACCTCTCTGGAGTGGCAGATAGGCGTGACAGTGGCCGGTGATCGAGTATTTATAAGATGAAGTCGATGGGTTGAGTCGCTGGAAGGTGGAGTTCGAGGTCGTCGTGGAGCGTCTCTGGTGGACGTCGTGGTAATAGAGGGAGTTGGCGAGGATGAGGGAGGAATGGTGATGATCGTGGAGGTGTTGGCGGTCGGAGAGGGTGGTAGAAGTGGAGGCGAAAATAGAAAGGGGCGACGTCTCGCGCAAGGTCGAGATCGTGGGAGAGAGGGCGACCAGAGGTGGATGATGAAGTCCTGGCCATTGGATCTTGTGATTCAACGGCCCAGATCAAAGCGCCATGGATTGGCTTCGATCTGATCTGAGGCGAGGCGATCAAGGGGTGCGATTGCGCCACGTGGTGTGCTGCTGGGTGAGCGCTGGCGAATGGTGTGGATGTTATGAAGGCGTTGATCGAGTGGCGCAAAGAGTTGCCACGTGGCACGAGGTGGGGTAGGCACTAGCGGATGGATGAGATAAAGGATGGGAAGTGATCTGATGGTTGCGATCCTCGAGGTTGTGAACGGTGGAGATCAATGCTCTTAGGAGCTGATCGGGTGGAGGACAATGCGACGCGTGGCGCGTTCTGAGTGAGGTGCGCACGGGCGGTGCTGATGAGAAGGAAGGAATGATCAAGTGGTTAAAAATTAAGGCAACGTGGAGGCAGCGCAGCCGTTGGATCGGGATGAAGATCCAACGGCTGTGGGCGCGGGCGGCTAGGGCAAGGGGAGCGGGCCGCGTGGCGCAATCAGAGGGTGCCACGTGGCTAGCTGTGAGTGGCTGAGAGGAGATATGAGGTTAGAGAGAGAAGGAAGCCGAATTTGGAAAAACTCAAAACATGAAAGTTGTAGATCTCGATGAGATCTACAAGTTTCATGTCGACCAAAGACGATGAGGTCAAATATGATACAAAAATAGATGAATACAAATATACACATATTTAGTATACATAGAGGCCCAAAACCCAACTTCTTCCTACGAGCTCCAAATTGGATGAAATTAGTCTCATTTTAAAGGTCTTTTAATGTGTATTAATATGAAAGTGAGTAGACCTATTTTGGAGGTTGTATGAGGGAATGATGGGCTTTTTATGAATAAGGGCTTCTAGGTCTTTATTGGATATTTTTACAAAGGAGATTTCTGACTTTCTTCCTCACATTATTAACTAAGGTGTACATATTATAAGGGAGATGCTATTTTTATAGGTGAATATTTTACAAGTGATCTTGGCTTCTTATTTAATGCAAAATGTGAATGCTAAAATGCATATTTTATGAATGCATGTATGAATGCTAATTGTGCAAGAAAGAGGGAAATATGCATCTATTTACTCGGGAACAAGCTTCTATTTTCAACTTTTAGAGTGATGAATCACAGATTCATCACCCTGCTAGTAGTGTATTTTCTTGTTGTTGTATCTATTTATTGCATGCATCTATAAAATTTCAAAAATCACCAAAAAAGTACCATAGGTTCCTGTTGCATTCTAGTTCCACGTCATATTTTTATTTTGCATTTTGATATTTATAAAAATTTAAAAAGATGCATTTTTGCTACTGTTTGCATTAGAAAATACCAAAAAATAGTAAAACTGCTTTAAAAATTCCAAAAATTTACATTTTGTGTATTTTTGTGTGTTTTAACTTCTACCCCAAAAATCACTAAAAAATTCAAAGTAAAACCGCTAAAAATTAGAAAACCCTTACAAACTTCATAAAAATCTCAAAAATTCCATAAAAATCCTAAAAATATAATTTTGGCCTTTAAATTTTCTATGAGTTATCAGCTTTCATTTAAAATTAATTTGGAGGATTTTTATTTAGTATTTGATATTTTAGTTCTCCCTTTTTGCTTCAACCCTTTTATTCTCTACACTATTTTGCAGTATTTTTAACTTTATAAATACCAAAAAATTAGGAAAAATTTAGAAAAAATCACAAAAACATCATAAATTATAAAACCCCCAAAATACATCATTTCCCGATTTTTGTCTATTTTTACCTATTTTACTCTGTACATTATACCCCTTTTCCCTTTATTGGATAAATACCCTTTTATTGGAAAAGAAAATAGAAAAAAATACAAAATATAAAAAGAAAATAGAAAATTGGAAAATTAAAAACTAAATAAAAAATATATAAAAAAATAAAAAAAAATAAAAACCCACAAAAAAATTGCATGATTGTAGGTATTTGATCACTTTCATATTTCTGAGCATTACTGCCTTGATCTATTCTGTCTGCTTCCTGTGTTCGACCTCTACTTGCTAGCCACTATACATTCTTAGTAGGGTATACTAAATTCTGATCCATGTTCTTGATTGCTTAATTAACTGTGTGGGTTGATTGTTGATAAACGTGAAGGCTTGAGTAGTCGCCTCAGCGACAGTGAGTCTGACCTGTCATACCATTATTTAGCAGATTTTGCTTTTCCGTTTTTCAAGGAGCACGTGTTCCAGAGGGAATTTTGCACTCATACCCCCAACATTATAGGTATTTGCACTTGAGTCCCTGTACGAACATTTTATTTTAACTGATATTAAATTCTTTGTTGCTCCAAAAATACTCATAAAATCACATTAGACTTAGGATAAATTACTCTACATTGTGCCCAAAAATCATTGCATTTCACACATCACGAGGCTTGAATAAATCAAATAGTAATTTGCTTAATTGATTTTTAATAGGTCCAATTCACATAGATTTTTAGGTTTATTAATTTTCCTGGATTCATCTTAATGATAACTATATAGGATAATTTTTATATCTAAAAAATAATGTCTTTTCTTATTTATTAAAATTAATTTTGCGAAAACTGCACTACATTCATATTTTATTCATAGTTAATTCATCTAGAGTCTAAAAATTCCAAAATTATAGATACTTAGTATCATTACATTCCATTATCTGGCCAAGTTTCATTAATTTTGGACTTCATTTTCCCATATTTCTAATTTAACTTGCAAATTTGGTATGAAATTGCATTGTTTTTCCTTAATTGCGTAGAAATTCCTAAAAAAGACAAATATTTTTCCTGAAAATCTGACCTCAAAATTAACTGAAAATTTACCTAAGGAGACAGTTGCCTCCCTGAGTTCGACCTTGAGCTTGCCCAAGTAAAATAAATCTACCGCGTAAACTTGATATAACATTAAGTCTGAGTGGTGTTTTTGATGAATTCTTGATTACCCGACTGCAACGAACTTAACTTTTAATTTGATCGATAATTTGGTTGAATTAATAAGGGTAGCCGAGGCCTTTTAAAAATGGCACCATTGCTGGGGAGGCACAGCTTAGGTTAATTTTTAGATAATTTTGATTTTGGATTTTCCATCCTCGGGTAGTCTGATTCCCGGCTTTTCTTGTTAATATTTCTCTGTCATTTATTTTTGTATTTTGTGTCATCATTTATCTGGCCTCAATTTTTTTCGTGCCAGGAAAACGAGGAGTCGAAGGCGCTTCACCAGGCGAACCGGGGAACTTGCATTAAATAATTTACGAGATTTGAGAGGACTTGTAATTTTTATTTTTTTTATTTTTTGCATTTTTCCAGCGGCTCCCATTTGGGTTCTTGCATGTGTAAGTATAGTTGAACCGTGCCCCCGTGTGTTGTGTGGATTGCTTTTATGCAGATTAGGCTTGCACTTGTGGCTCTTAGAGCTACTTTAGGACATGCTTGTGCTCGTAACATTCTAGGACCACACTTCATCCATAAAAGATGCACTTAGACTGCAGATCTAGCCAAATTCAATATGTGCTTCATTTGCTAATAGAACTTCCTGTCTAAGAGCGTCTTTTACCGTCTGCATTGCATATAGAATAAAGTTTTCAATTCTGTTTTGCATCCTGCATAAAAAGCGAAAGGATCATTGTAAGTCTTCTCTATTTGCATATCATCATTGTTTTATCTTCCATCGGCTTTTCTTGACTCCTTCCCCTTGTTTTTTCAAACTTAGGATAAAAATGAAATTGGGACTGGAGGATAGGTGTGCTTTGAGGTTAGACTAAACCAGTGGTCCCTAACTTTAAACCTTGACTGCTAAACAAAATTGACCAAAAAATCAATAAAATCCGAAATTCTGCTTGGGGGAAATTAACCCTAATCTTGTTTTCAGGTTGAGTGAGGGTACTAGAGTCTGTGTGGGCAGAGCTAAAAATCCTTGCATTCCATATCGTGTACCCCGATCCGAGCAAATATCACCAGCTGAGCTGGTTCAACTAACCAACGCCAAGTAGCCTCCGCCAACTCCGATAGGTAGATAGGGGTGAAACTGCGGTGCACAACGACAAGTTGCTAGTAGCCTCCGCCTGCTCCGGCAGGTAAATAGGGGCGAAGTTAAAGCCTTGTCATCCTCTGCCTACTCTATAGGTATATAGGGGCGGGTCCTTGAACTTTCAGCTGGTGATAAGAGCGGAGAAAGGAAGGGCGTTGGTATCTTAGGCGACATGTTAAACATGGGAGACGCATCCGGCTTTTAGCTGACTCTCCTATAGGCCACGTAACCTTTGCTACTTGTCTGATAAATTCACACTTAAAATCAACCAGATTAAATGGACTCGGTTTCAAGTCCTTCACCGTGTTTAGTGTGAAAAATAGGGTTTGGATTCAATTACTTGCTTCATGTAGGAGTAAAATCCTATCTTACACTTAGAACTCCCGATTCTTCTTCTCACTATCCAGGATGACTGACTAGGGGGATATCTACTCCCGATTCGCCAATCTTTCTTTGAGCCCCCCACGAAGCTCATTTTCACCGGCGAAGCGTAACTTGGACCAACCTGAGCTCATGACCCTCTTGAGTTCGGGATCCATCAACCCCAGGGTGGTTACTCTCAAGACAACCCTTTTCTCTCCTTTGATCTCACCAAGGAAGACCATCGCCTCGGTGAGACTGTCTTCATTGATATGTCCTCTAACCTAGACCATCTTCTTTACCCAGGAAAAGAGGATAAAATGCAGAAGAAAAACCTTGACAAGGAGGAACCCAGAGAGGACCCCGTGCTCCAAGTCTTGGCCCAGCTAGCTAGAGCCGAACAACTAAATGCAGAACTAATGGCTAGGATGGGACATGTGATCGAAGCTGAAGGAATTGATCGACCAATGGTAGATGCCTACAATCCAACAGAGAATGAAATACATAGCTGGCTAGTACCTGAGGTCCCCCCTGAAGCATTCGAGCTGAAGCCCCACTTTCTGAACCTGCTGCCGAAGTTCAATGGAAACGCGAGCAAAGAACCATTTGCCTTCTTTAGAGACTTCGAGCTGGTTTGCAAGACTACATAAGGCTGAAGGGCACCTCGTTTACCTTAGGAGGTAAGGCCGCGCATTGGTTGAAAAATATCGGGGTGAGATGGACAACCTTGATGCAGTTCAAGGACCTTTTCTTGAAGAAGTTCTACCCAATCAGTAGGACTAATCAGATGAGAACCAAGATCGCGAGTTTCTACCAGGGACCCAATGAACCATTCCATGAAGCCTGGGATAGATTCAATGACTTAATGCAGAAATGCCCATGCCATGGCATTACAAAAGCGATCTTAGTCCATACCTTATTCTGTGGCATGACCTCAGAGATGCAGGGGTCAGTGAGTGATGCCTGTGGAGGAAGCTATCTGAACAAGAACAAAGATGTCGTATGGAAGATCCTGGAGTAGATGGCGGAAATAGGCAGATCTCAGGCCACAGGGCCTATCAGTTGTCTCCTTCAAGCCTATCCAACGAGACAACTAGGAGGACTATAGCGGATCTGACGGATGACATTATCCCCATCATGGGGATAATAGCTGACAAGCTAACCATGGTCAAGCAGATTCACAAGAGGGTCACTGACCTTGGGGCACTCTCATGATTGTCGAAACATGTGGAGGAACTGACTAAGAAGGTAGCCAAGATACAGCTACCTGCCACTTCTGCACCACCTGTACATGTACACCGAGTTCATCTTGTACAGGAACATGCACCGGGGCCTCAGAGTAGCTGGGTATATAAGCAGACATACACTCAGTAGGAGCAACACCTACCCCCACAAGTGGAGATAGGATACGAGGAGCCTCCGCAGGTGTTCGAGATCAACGGGCTGTGGTACATCCATGACCCCGTCGGCAGACAGTCGGGGATAGGGAATAGTCAGCCACACCGACCTTCCCTAGCTTACCAGGAAAACAGTTCCGTCCCTGCACCGTGCTTCGTACAGTCCCGACCCGGACAAGGGTACTGATGAATCCATGATTCATTAACTTTTCTGTCGCATTTTGTCTTAAAACCCTTAAAAAATGCATGTAAATATTCATTAATTCTTATCTTTTAACAAATCCTCATTCATGCATAAATAATCACTTTTAACCATCAAAATCATGCAAATAAATAAAGAACAAGAAAAAGAACAAAAAGGTAGATTGGATATATGTATATATGTACAATATGACTTAAAATATAAATATAACTGTAAGGTATATTTATAGCCTAACCCCCGAGACCAAGTCAGCATGGATTGGTCGACAAACCAAAAAGTAGGGGGAGATAAGGAAAGAAAACCCTAAAAAAATTAATACCCACTCCATACACCTTCTACTATTTATAAAATAAATACAAAATTTCAAAGATTTTTAATTAATTCATATGTATATATTTTCACCAAACTCTTTTCCTAATTTGTTCTAAAAATGTATATAAAAATATAAAAATAAAATAAGTTAAAAATATTACCCTATATATATGCCAAGAAATCCATCCTATAAATTGTCAAAATCTCAACTTCCAAACATCATAACTTCTTCATACGAACTCCAATTTCACTCTACTCACCTTTAAAGTTCAAAAAATAATATTCTCTACTTAAAAAAGATGGTTTCATCGAATTTAGAGCCCGTTGGCAAAAAGTTGGTTTTGGGACCAAAAGACAATGGGGTTTCTGGGCTATTTATTTTATATAACACACATTATTTACAGTTTTCTTAATTTTATAATTTCTAAATATTTTCATGATCTTATAATTTAACCCTAATTTATTTCATAATTTTTGGAGCTTATTTATTATTTTAATAAAATCAAAAACCCTAAATTATAGGTAAAAATGAACTAACTAGATACTACTTATATTTATTAAAATATGTAAATTAATTTATTAAAATCTATAAAAATTCACACAAGCCTTATTTATTATTCTAATAATTAAGAAAATATAAAATTAATTTCTAATTACTTATTTATTAAATTAAAAATTCAAAACCTATATATATTAATATAATAATTATATTTTGAATAATATTTATTATTTATAAAAAGTAATTATTCCATAAAATAGATAAATAATTTATTTACATTTCTTGTATTCATACCTATTTAAAATAACATTAAATACTTTTTAATATTGATTTTAGATGTATTTTTGAACTTTTGGCCAACCAGGTGCTGACACTTGTCAGCACCTGGCTCATCTTCCTCAAGAAGCAGGTATACCAGACTGCTCCAACCGACCGACTTCAGCCATTTTTCCCGCGTACCTCTTCACTCCTCCAAGCGATCCAAACCGCCAGATCTAATCCTCCAACAACCTTCAAGCTCGCCAGCCATTCGATCCTACTTGGAGCCCACGCCATTGCTCTATATAAAGCTCCAAAGATCCCATCTTCGAAACTAACTCTCCAGTCTCCAACAGACTCCAGATCATTTGGCCGACTACCCACTTTCTTCCCTCGATTCCGGCCAACATAGGTGGTGACAGCTTCTCATCTTGGGCGCGCGTAGAAGGAGGGAGATCGGAGGGGGAGTTCCAAGGCTCGTCTCAGCCTTGCATCGCCGCACATCGACGCGTTCCGTTCCGGCCAAGGTCGCCCGTCGAGCTTCTTTTGAGGTAATACACCTTGATTTCCCCAGACCTATTCATTCATCCTCTCGAATTTCTTTCTCGATCATCGTTCCTTAATTAGCGATGCTAATCACGTAGTTAGGTAGCTTAATCATCATACTTAGACGCCCAATCGAATTCCCACCTTCAAAACGTTTCAAAGACACTTCAAATCGCGTATCATTTCATCATCCTTCTCACGCATTTCACATATTTCTTCGGGAAACACTAAGTTTTGATCTTGCAAGACCTTAATCCTTCGGCTGATTCTTCGAATCGAGCACATCAATCTTTTATTTGCAGATCTATCTTCCATCAGGAGCCATTTTCCAAGATCTGGAAGCTTTCATCTTCACGGAATTCAACCCCGAAGAAGGGACGTCATGCTTAATTCACTTCCAGGATCAACGAACCCGCCACCTTCCTCGAGATTTCACTGCCGCTCAAAGCCACTTCCGAGAGCCACCTACCGCGGGTGAGCTCGAGAGTTAGACCCTCTAACTCTCTGGCCCCGCTGGAGAGCCAAAGCCTTCATCTACTGGTCGGGATAAATCGGTGAAGAGACGAGCTTCGTCAGGCGCTCAACCGCTCAAGAACAGAATCAAGAACAACCGGTGTACAGGTAGCCGACATGTGGCTCGCTTGACGTCGTCAGATCGCGCCGAATAACTTCTAATCTCAACCGTCAGTTCTGAAACGGTGGACATTTTGCATACTTAACCCAGAGAGCTTTCTAGAATTAATTCCCGCTCCGAGGTTTTAAGAAATTACATTTAGGTCCCTCCGCAGGGACCTAAATGTAAAACTCTATATTTCTTTTTCATTTCAGTCCTTGTAAAGGACCTAATTGCAACAATTTTTAGTATTTTTCTTGCGCTTACACCCCTGGGCTGTAGGGGAAATTTGGACCTATTCTTGTCCTTATTTTTCGTAGTTTTTCTTGGGGTAGTTACACTAACTCCGCAAGATTTTCAAGTATTTTCTCGTGTCTTTTTCTCGTGTTTTCTTCGTGTTTTCATTCTTCGAAAATCACCTTCGTTTTGTTTTGATTTTGTGTGCTCGTTTGAGCCCATTGCTCGACCCGTCCACCTACTATATTGTATCATCTACCTATATTCAATATTACTTAATAAATAAATCTTTTGAAAAATATCCTTTTTGAAAATTAAATAAAAATTTGAAAAGATTTAAATCAAATAAAAAATTAAAAATAAAAATAAAAATAAAATAAAAAGTGTTTCTTTTCTTTGATTACGTTCAGAAGAGATAAAATAAAATCGTGAAAATTTTCTCCAAAAAAAATCAAAATAGCCTATTCTGCCTCCTTGAGTTCGACTCAGGCACACTTACCTGGTAAAAGAAATAGTGTAGATTTTCCTCCAGAAACTGAATTTGTTTGATTCAAGTTAAGATCTGTTTTCGTAGCTTTTTCTACATCGACAACGTTATTCTCTAAAAAAAGCCACGATCTGATTTTAACGCTTATCAAAATGGCATCGTTGCCAGGGAGGCGTTAGAATATTTTGATCTTTTTTGATTTTTTGTGTTTTTATTTTTTTTCTCTTCTTTTTGTTTGTTTTTTCGTAACTTTTCGTACGGTTTTTCGTACGGTTTTTTTCTATCAAAGTTTTTTGTTTTTGTAGTTTTCTTTCGGTTTTTCTTACGGTTTTCTCGACTCTTTTATCGATTAATTTCATACGGGTTTTCGTACAGCTAACTATCTTTGCAGGACCTGCAGGATCAACCGGCTTCTTAGGAAGCCGAATCAGTTGAAAGAGCAGAGGTCGGCTTCTTCTTCACGAGTCAGCTGCAGAGGGCAGACTTAGTTAGTGTCATTTTTTTGTAAAAGAGAGAGAAAGGGAGAGAAACTGTAAAAGAGAATAAACATCCCCCCCCCCCATTTTTTCCGAGGTCTGATTCACCGGATACCGTGTATTCGGAGGATCAGGGCACCCACCGTGGTTTTTCTCGCCTTATCGGATTTTCCGCGGCTTTTTAGATGTTTGCTTAGGTTTTTCTTTCTATCTGATTGTGCCTACGTAGCTAGTTTCAGGACTCGCAACCTAGGTGCATGATTTTAGGGTTTTTATAAAAAAAATCGGTAGACGTTTGTTTGAAAAAACCCAAAAAAATTACAAAACCACAAAATAAAATCGGGGTTGCTAAAATATCTGACTTTAAAAACTGTAATGATTCATCTGTTTTGGGAGAGTAACCCTCGCACAACTTCTCAGAGTGCGTGAGCGAGAGTCGACCCAAAAGGTTAGAGCCCAAATCTCGTATTTCCCGCGAAATACTACTTAGTCCATACACCTGATCACTGTTCCTTAGTGAGTACTCTCGGGTAGCCGGAAATGGTCCGGGTTTACTTAGCAGAGTGGGAGGTTTAGAGGACACTACGCAAGGCTCTGTCCTCAAGTAACACGAGTAGCCAGAAACGATCCGTACTTACTCCCATACTGGCTGAGTGCGAGTGATCTTCTGTAAGGACTCGGGCCAGTGCTTTGGAGAAACCATCTAGCACCGATCATCTAGCTCAGCACGCGATAACTGCAATACTTGTTTGCTAATTACAACCCTAAAACCGACAAGATAAAAGACCAAACTCTTACGGTCTTCATCGGGTTGAGTTGGTGAACACGGGATTTGCTTTGTGTTTGCTTGCGGGGCGTGAGTTTCCGCGGCTTTCGTATTTTTCCATCTCCTTTGAATCGTACATCGTGCTCTCCTGATCAAATCTCTTGACATCGAAGTTGACGTCTCGATGGCTTTTCTGCTCAGACTTCGTGAGCTTTCGACCGTCCACCATCGAGCGTACTTCTTCACAGGCTCGGGATGACTCTCTTCCTGAGCTGGTCCCATCTGATCTCGAGGAGGGTTAGATCCAGACTCCCTCGCCTCCTAGCCAGAATATTGAGGCAGACCCTTGCCTCAATACATCATCTAGATCTCCAGCCGATTTTTCGCTGAGTTCTTACGAGAGCTTCTCTTTCACGGACAATCAGATGGCTCGCGGCAAAGGACCAGCGGCAGACGAGAGGCCACCAGCTGGGGAGCAGTACGAAGGAAGACCAGATCCAGCCGCAGATGTTACTACTGGGATTCTCGATACACTTCAATAGATGAATCTACATATTCAAGAACAGTTTAGAGTTCAGAATGAACTACGGGCTGAAATAGTCGTGCCGCGAGCAGGGGTCGGGACCCACTTACCGCATGCAGTTCCCGCGACTTTACGGGATGAGTATGACCCGGGCACTAGAACACTCCACCATTGGATTCGGCTACCGCCGAATCAAGGGCCATACGAGCTGAGATCATCCTTTATTTCTTTGCTTCCCAAGTACTATGGGAATGCCGCAGAGGAGCTGTTCACCTTTCTACAACAATTCGAAATGATTTGCGGAATGGCTTGCTACCTTGGAGTTACGCAGGAGGTTGTACGCCTCAAGGCCTTTCCCTTTGCCTTAGCCGATAAGGCTCTTTACTGGCTGTGTCACTTGGGACAGGAAATCTCTACCTGGTACGACCTGAAATCCACTTTCATGCGTAAATATTTTCCTCTAGGAAGGACAAACATGATGAGGAGCCAGATCTCCAACTTCACGCAACTCCCACACGAATCTTTCCTTGAGGCATGGGATAGATTCAAGGACCTTACGGAGAGATGCCCGCATCATGAGATCCCGATGAAGGTGCTAGTTCAGAACTATTTTGGAGGACTCCAGCCGGAAATCCAGGGGCTCGTGAGTGCCGCATGTGGCGGTAGTTACTTGAATAAGGACACCAAGTCAGTCTTGGCCTTCTTCGAAGGGATGGCTGAGAACTCGAGAGTCGTGGACTCTACTCGGGCATTTCAGAAAGCCCCGCAGCCACCACATCACCGAGAACACCACAAGGTGGCTAACATCGCAGATTCCAAATCCAACACCAATATGGGATACATTAGCAAGAAGCTAACGTTGGTGGATGTGATTCAAAAGCAAGTCCAAGACTTACAGCCGCTGCAAGAGTTGGAGAAACTCTCATCTCTACTGCAGTAGCTGAGTGATCTGTCGAAGAAGGTGTCTGATCTTCAGCTCCAGTACCAGCAGAGCCAGTATTCTTCGACCGTACAACCAGCATGGAGGATCGCACTCGCTCCACCCACCCGTCAGATCCACTACATTCAGAGCAAGTCCGAGATCCTGCAGATCGATTGTCATGAGGATCAGACTCATGCCAATCCCGGCCAGATCACCAGCACCACAGAGATGGAGGTGGAGCCGCAATCCACTCTCGAGATCAACGGGATTTGGTATACTCCGATTCAGCAGCCGAGTATACCGAATCAGCAACAGCAGCCGTACGGTCATCCGAAGCATGGACGTCTGCATTTCCAGCACCGTCAGAGCTTCACGCCGCAACAGTCTCACCTGAATGTCTATCATCAGAGACCACATTCATATCAGTACCCTGCTAATCATTCACAGAACTATCCTTATCAGCAGCCGCAACAGTCTTCCTCCACACCTCAGCAATACTCCCAGCCTTCCACCTCTCAGCAATACATGCCAAGGCAGGAGAGAGGAGCAAGCCAGGGCCACCACATCGAACTAGAGATGTCTTCACAGGCCCAGGCACTCAACCAGATCATGGACATGCTGAGTACGCTCCAGATTGCGCACAAAACCGAGATGGAGGAGGTTAACCGTCGTATGGACGAGTTAGCCGTGTCGAAGACCACTCTTCCAGCCCAGCCTCAGATGAACCCGAACAACAAGAGGAGGCATCCAGATCAGGTAGACACTACAGGTAAGATCTCGTTTCCTGAATTTTTATTTAACTTCATTCATCTCAGGAGCGGTAGATCACCATAAGTACCTGCTGGAGTAGAGGAGAGGGCACCAGAGGAGCACGAGAAGATCCATGAGCCGCAAGAATCTAAAGCCGAGGAGGAGAACCAGCAAGATGATGAGGATCACCCTGCAGATCCAAGAGATGGGAGCGATGCCGACATAATAGATATGGACACTGGCAAATCAGACGATGACACCATGCCAGATCAGGCAGCGAATCCTGAGAAAACATTTCTTCCCCTGTCTTAGAGAGTTTTGTACATAATTCTGAAACTCTAAATGTACAAGATGATTCTCATATCAATAAAAATTCTGATTTTCTGACTCCTGACTTTGTTCCTTTTCCCGATGCTTTGTTTGGAAAAGGAAAGAAAAACAACAAAAAGAATACTGTGACTCCAGAGACCGAACGATTACTTAAAGATCATATCTTTCTGAAGATTCCACTTCACGATGCCTTGGATCATTTTCCTACACTCAAGAATCAGTTGAGGAACAAATGTACTACATGTAGGAAAAAGAGATCACGAGTTGAGAAGCATATACTGACCAAGGTAACTTCGTGTGCGATTCGGAACAAGGTACCCAAGAAGAAGAAAGATTCGGGAGCTCACTATGTTAACTGCCAGATTGAAGACACTACATTCCAACGTACTCTCTTAGATAATGGTTCCTCGATCAATTTACTTCCATCCTCTTTGCTTGATAAGCTCAAGCTAGGTCCTCTCTACGAATGCGAGCGATACTTCAGTTTGCAGATCGATCTGTGAAGAGACCTAGGTGTGTTGAGGAACATTATCGTGATTGTTCAGGGCTTGCAGTTTCCAATGGACTTCACCGTTCTAGATATGACGTGCCCTACACAGTTACACCTTGCTCCAATCATTCTCGAGAGACCCTTTTTGCAGACAGCAAGAGCACTCTTTGATTATGATGCTGGGAGAGTATCATTCCGCACAGACAACGGAGAGATACACATTGAGATGGAGAGAGAATGTAGCAGTCCCAAATCAGTACTGTCATTCACTTCAGAAGACTCCAGTCTTACAGAAGATTGTCAGCACATAGATGAGACACAGTTTCCTGATCTTGAGAATGTTTATTTTGATACCCATGATATCCTATACGACGATAGGGTAGATCACTTGGTACCTAGTTCTTCAGATGATTATTCACATACAGAGACAGATTTCAACAGTCACTTGCAGTAGACATCTCAGTGCCGCAAAATGAATGTGCGCATATTACATCACAAGAGTCGATTGATTACATTGCACAGATCATACAGTCTATTCAGCGTAGAGAGTCGGATGGTGTGATGCTTACATATATAGACACCTTCTGTGTCCGACTCCAGAGACGCATATTCCAGAAAAGAGAGTTATGCCATGTACAGAGTTCACTTACAGAGGAGTCTCTACTTTTCCAGCCAACGATCAATATGCACATAAAAAGCAGAAAATTCAGTATGATCCTGGTTGAAGTGATCTATTTTGTACAGGAATCACGATCATTCTTTCACTTCATCTCATCATGTACGAATTCTTTTGAGCCATTCGATTCTGGAGATCTACAACACTTGTATATTCTTCGTAGACCACAATCGTCCCCATTTTTGCTCGTTTCTATGCTTAGGATACCAGATACTAAGTATAGGAGGGATCGATTATTCCCTGATTTACGTTTTATTTTTTGTTCTAATTCTTTTGTATAGCCTTTCTTTTTCACAAATCACTGGTTTCCGATTCTTGGCCACACTCTTTTCTATACTTAGGATGCCTTAGCCTAAGTATAGGGGGAACCGAGTGATTTCGATGATTTCGTATTCTTTTCCTTTTGAACTTTCGTTATTTATTCTTTTCACTCAGTCATCCTGTTTTTTCTCTCCCATTATACTTACGATGACCTGATCGTAAGTATAGGGGGTTTGACTGACTTGTACTCTTTATTCTTTTTCACCCACTTTTACTTAGCACGAGTTATGTCTTCCTTTTTCTCTTTTGACGCTATGAGGACATAGCACAAGCTAAGTATAGGGGGCTGCGTATATATTTTATATATACTTTTGTCCATAACTCGTACTTTATTTATTTTCTATATCTATAAAATCCATAAAAAGTGGGTAAGGGTTAATTTAAAATCCACTTATATATTTATTTATTACTTATAAAATCCTTGTAAATAAATAAAATATGTTTAAAACTTGTATTTAAAATCTGTAAGTAAAATATGGAATTAAAAATTTGTATAATACTTATTTAAAATTCTCTTTATTAAAATATGTGTAAAAATCATTCAATCCTTGTAAAAATCCTTTGTAAATAAAATCTATAAAATACATTGGATACTTAAACCGAATAAAATATATCTTGTAAAATCCTTGTATAAAAACTTGTTTATAAAAGCCATAAAATTCATAAAAAATACAAAGTCCTCAAATTCATAAAAATTACAAAATCCTTAAAATCCATAAAAATGAGTAAAATCCAGAAAATACACTTCACAAAAACATGGTTGCATTTGTATTCGCATTTTTCAGAATAAGTTTGATTTCTGTAACGAAGGACTGAGTCTAGTCTAAAGGATGGAGCTTGATTACGGCCTTAAACTTTCGTTGTAAGGAACCTGATTAGGATATGGAATTTAGACTCTTCAGGTCTTTTGACTTTAGATCTTTGGGTTCCGTAAGACCATATTCGGGAAATCAAGTCATTTGTGCTTAAGTAGATCATTTGATGTCATCCGTACAACTCTACACCAGTGAACCAATTCTGAACACATGCACTCTGCACTTAGCTCGACTCGCATGGAGTTACGAAAGGCAGTACATCTTGGTAGTGTGTTTCTATCCTTGTCTTTGCGGCATTGACGTCTAAAGACGGGAGAGATTGGGGTTGCGATAGTTGCTTCAGATGAGGGAAGGATCTGCTGACACAATTTTTCTAAGACCTCAAAAAAGGGATGGAATAAAAGATGCTATATCCGTCGAGGCACAAAAAGATGAATGCAGTGCAAGCAATTTACAAAGTCAAAGCAAAGCAGAAGCCACCAAATAAGACCACAATGGTCCAAGCTTCCACCAAAAATGCCTGCACATCTCAGTGGAGACTCAGCTACACCGGTTGAGCTTCACAAGGAGATGCGTCTACACTGGTCGCACTCCATTTCTTTTCTCATTCTTCTACTTTCTCTCTATATTCGATTGTGGACATAGCAGAACTGAACTCAGAAGGGAATACCTCCCTCCCCGAGGAAAGAGTAGCGGGATGAGGAAGCCATAGAAATGTATAGCCGGGATGGACGGTTTCTTCGTTTCTCTAAGCAGGAAGAGCTAAATCAATTCACACACCGTACAAGTTGACTTCAAGGATGATAGAGTTTGCGATATGAATAAGTGAGTCTCAAGTAGCCGATGAAGTGATCTTGAATAAGGATTTTTGGAACTTGAGGACTGTTGAGGATAAAATCCTAATCCTAGTTAAGGTTCCGACAAAATGCTTGTTTCAGGCCCGATCAAGCTCTGTCCTTTGTATGTTCTCAATAATTGATTTAGGAAAACAAATTCATTCCAACTTTCTTTCTTTTTCACTTACTTTTCAAATAAGTGTTTGCTAAGGGACTAGCAAAGTTTAAGTATAGGGGGTTGATAAATACATGATTCATTCACTTTTCTGTCGCATTTTGTCTTAAAACCCTTATCAAATGCATGTAAATATTCATTGATTCTCATCTTTTAACAAATCCTCATTCATGCATAAATAATCACTTTTAACCATCAAAATCATGTAAATAAATAAAGAACAAGAAAAAGAACAAAAATGCAGATTGGATATATGTATATATGTATAATATGACTTAAAATATAAATATAACTGTAAGGTATATTTATAGCCTAACCCCCGAGACCAAGTCAGTATGGATTGGTCAACAAAACAAAAAGTAGGGAGAGATAAGGAAAGAAAACCCTAAAAATAAATTAATACACACTCCATACACCTTCTACTATTTATAAAATAAATACAAAATTTCAAAGATTTTTAATTAATTCATATGTACATATTTTTCACAAACTCTTTTCCTAATTATTTCTAAAAATGTATATAAAAATACAAAAATAAGTTAAAAATCTTACCCTATATATATGCTAAGAAATCCATCCTATAAATTGTCAAAATCTCAACTTCCGAACATCATAACTTCTTCATACGAACTCCAATTTCACTCTACTTACCTTTAAAGTTCATAAAATAATATTCTCTACTTAATAAAGGTGGTTTCATCGAATTCGGAGTCCGTTTGCAAAAAGTCGGTTTTGGGACCAAAAGACAATGGGGTTTCTGGGCTATTTATTTTATATAACACACATTATTTATAGTTTCCTTAATTTTATAATTTTTAAATATTTTCTTGATCTTATAATTTAACCCTAATTTATTTCATAATTTTTGGAGCTTATTTATTATTTTAATAAAATCAAAAGCCCTAAATTATAGGTAAAAATGAATTAACAAGATACTACTTATATTTATTAAAATATGTAAATTAATTTATTAAAATCTATAAAAATTCACTCAAGCCTTATTTATTATTCTAATAATTAAAAAAATATAAAATTGATTTCTAATTACTTATTAATTAAATTAAAAATTCAAAATCTATATATATTAATATAATATTTATATTTTGAATAATATTTATTATTTATAAAAAGTAATTAATCCATAAATTAGATAGATATTTTTTTTTACATTTCTTGTATTCATACCTATTTAAAATAACATTAAATACTATTTAATATTGATTTTAGATGTATTTTTGAACTTCTGGCCAACCAGGTGCTGACACTTGTCAGCACCTGGCTCATCTTCCTCAAGAAGCAGGCATACCAGACTGCTCCAACCGGCCGACTTCAGCCATTTTTCCCACGCACCTCTTCACTCCTCCAAGCGATCCAAACCGCCAGATCTAATCCTCCAACAACCTTCAAGCTCGCCATCCATTCGATCCTACTTGGAGCCCACGCCATTGCTCTATATGAAGCTCCAAAGATCCCATCTTCGAAACTAACTCTCCAGTCTGCAACAGACTCCAGATCATTTGGTCGACTACCCAATTTCTTCCCTCGATTCTGGCCAACTTAGGAGGTGAAAGCTCCTCATCATGGGTGCGCGTGAAAGGAGGGAGATCGGAGGAGGAGTTCCAAGGCTCGTCTCAGCCTAGCATCGCCGCACATCGCCGCGTTCCGCTCCGACCAAGGTCGCCCGTCGAGCTTCTTTTGAGGTAATACACCTTGATTTCCCCAGACCTGTTCATTCATCCTCTCGAATTTCTTTCTCGATCATCGCGCCTTAATTAGCAATGCTAATCGCGTAGTTAGGTTGCTTAATAATCTTACTTAGACGCCCAATCGAATTCCCACCTTCAAAGCGTTTCAAAGCCACTTCAAATCACGTATCATTTCGTCATCCTTCTCATGCATTTCACTTATTTCTTCTGGAAACACTAAGTTTTGATCTTACAAGACCTTAATCCTTCGATCGATTCTTCGAATCGAGCACATCAATCTTTTATTTGCAGATCTATCTTCCATCAGGAGCCATTTCCCCAGATCTGGAAGCTTTCATCTTCACGGAATTCAACCTCGAAGAAGGGACATTAGGCTTTATTCACCTCCAGGATCAACGAACCCACCACCTTCCTTGAGATTTCACCGCCGCTCAAAGCCACATCCGAGAGCCACCTACTGCGGGCGAGCTCGAGAGTTAGACCCTCTAACTATCTGGCCCCACCAAAGAGCCAAAGCCTTCATCTACTGGTCGGGATAAATCGTGAAGGCGCGAGCTTCGTCGGCACTCAACCGCTCAAGAACAGATTCAAGAACAACCGGTGTACAGGTAGCCGACACGTGGCGCGCTTGACGTGGTCAGATCGCGCCGAATAACTTCTAATCTCAACCGTTAGTTCTGAAACGGTGGACATTTTTGCATACTTAACCCAGAGAGCTTTCCAGAATTAATTCCCGCTCCGAGGTTTTCAGAAATTACATTTAGGTCCCTCCACAGGGACCTAAATGTAAAACTCTATATTTCTTTTTCATTTCAGTCCCTGTAAAGGACCTAATTGCAACAATTTTTAGTATTTTTTCTTGCGCTTACACCCCTGGGCTGTAGGGGAAATTTGGACCTATTCTTAACCTTATTTTTCGTAGTTTTTCTTGGGGTAGTTACACAACTACCTCCGCAAGATTTTCAAGTATTTTCTCATGTCTTTTTCTCGTGTTTTCTTCGTGTTTTCATTCTTCAAAAATCTCCTTCATTTTGTTTTGATTTCGTGTGCTCGTTCGAGCCTGTTGCTCGACCGGTCCACCTACTTTATTGTATCATCTACCTATATTCATCTATTACTTAATAAATAAATCTTTTGAAAAATATCCTTTTTGAAAATTAAATAAAAATTTGAAAAGATTAAAATCAAATAAAAAATTAAAAATAAAAATATAATAAAAAGTGTTTCTTTTCTTTGATTACTTTCAGAAGAGATAAAATAAAATCGTGAAAATTTTCTCCAAAAAAATCAAAATAGTCTATTCTGCCTCCTTGAGTTCGACCCAGACACACTTACCTGGTAAAAGAAATAGTGTAGGTTTTCCTCCGAAAACCGAATTTGTTTGATTCGAGTTAAGATCTGTTTTCACAGCTTTTTCTACATCGACAAAGTTATTCTCTAAAAAAAGCCGCGATCTGATTTTAACACTTATCAAGTACCAACCTCAACAGCACCAACAGCAGCGCATGTTTCACTCGGGCTAGCAGGGCCCTCCACCACCTTCCCATCAGCAGTAGTACCAGCATGGCCAGCAGGGTCAATACAAGAACGCATCCTCGAGTCAGCAACAACAAGCCCCGCCCACAAGCGAAATAGAGTTACTCACCTTGGAGATCCAGACCCTGACAGATAGGGTCCAACATATTCAGAATGACTACCTGGATATGAGAACTGATTTGAATCGTGTTTCTCGTACCTAGGATCAACAGATGGCGCCAAAGACCCCAATTCCCACCCAGGTTAAGGCCAAACCAAATAGCCTAAATCAAGGCCAGAATCGACCAAGAGATCAGGTATACTATTCAGATAACTCTTTATCTGAACATGAGATCCTTTCGTACGATAATGTAAATCATATGTCCCTCAGGAGTGGAAGGACCGTGATCGTACCTGATCCGGCACGAGCACCGGAGGAAAATGTCGCCAAGTCTCTAACTGAGGAGAACTTGGAGGCAGAGGAGCACCACCACCACCACCGGTAGAAGAAGAGAGCTTCCAAGTCCTCAAAGAAGAGGGAGAATCGCACCAACAGTGAGTCCGACGAGACCGATGAAGAGGTCGTACCTCCATCTGAGGAGGATGCCCAGCAGTCGCAGAAGATGCATCACCGGTTTCGCAGCTGAAATTTTCTTTTAGTCAGAGTCAGAGTCTTGTAAAAAACTCAGTTCCTAATTTCAATGAAAATCTTTCGGTTTCGGAATCTGAGTTAGCATCAATACTCCCCGAGCTCTTAAGGGTGGAAAGACGAAAAGTAAAAAAAATACAAAAAGATGACCCTGAGATTGCAGAATTCTGTAACAAGTACATAAGGTCACAATCCCTTTCGATAAGTATGTGGACATGACACATGCATTCTAGAAGTACCTTAAGGTGATATGCACACCTACTAGGATCAGCATGAAGAACAAATCCGTGTTGAGAAACACGTTCTGTGTAGCCACTACTTGCGCAATAAAAAATGCGTTTCTGAGGAAACGAAGAGACATGGGTGCACATTATGTGGCGAGTCATGTCGATGACACTGCGTTTGAATGCACTCTCCTTGACAACGGATCCTTAATTAACTTGATGCCTACAACCCTCTATGAGTGGCTTAATATCGAACCTCTTAGAAAATCCAGAGCCTTACTTCAGTTTGCAGATAAATCAACCAAGAGGTCCCAAGGAGAATTGAGGAACGCATCAAAGTCGAGGGTCAGGAGTACATGGTGGACTTTACAGTCCTTGATATGGAGACCCCTCAAAATTAGAGAGATTCCTAGATCATATTAGGAAGGCCCTTCCTCAGAACAGCAGGGGACCTATTTGATTACAAGATCGGAAAGATCCAGTTCCAAACTCCAGGCGGAGGTGAGGAACTTGAGATGAAGCAGACCAGGTGGCAGAGGCCAAATTCAGAATCCAGCACCGAGTACTCTTCGTATGAAGTAGATTGTATTCATGTAGACATCGTTGGGCCATGGATACAGAACCCAGCTAGCATCGATGAGTCCCTCTCCTCCGGAGAAGATCTTGTGCATGAGTCAGTTTGCGAGACCCTTAGAAATGAGTACATCGTAGAAAGTGCATCTCCCTACATCTTCGATGACTTAGAGGCCCATCTTGGCCGATCAGTCCTTCCCTCTTTAGGACAATCAGAAGATGAGGATGATGAGTCGGACGTGGCTTTTGCCGATTGCTTGGAAACCTTTGACAATCCGACTCCAGAGCCGAATGAGTTGGTGGCAGCAATTTTAAGGACAGATCCAGCCACTACCAGCACAGAGCCAGATTTGATTGAGCCAGACTTCCTTGATGATCACACCATACCTAAGCTCAAACCTTTACCCACAACGCTTAAGTATGTCTTCCTTGCAGGACAAGAGAAGAAGTATCCGGTCATCATCAGCTCGTGATTGACCGAGGAGCAGGAATCTCGCTTGCTAGAGATCTTGGAGAAAAACCGCAATGCGATAGGCTGGAGCATCTTCGATCTCCACGGGATAAATCCCGCTCTGTGTTCACACCATATCTACTTGGAGAATGAGTCTAAACCCTCTCGTGAATTCCAATGTCGGTTGAATCCAAATTAACGAGAAGTAGTAAAGAAGGAGATAGAGAAATGGTGCGACGTGGGTTTTATATATCCCATCTCCGATTCCAAATAGGTGGCTCTAATCCATGTTGTCTTGAAAAAGTTGGGAATTCAGACGACCACCAATGAGGATGGAGAGGAGATCGTGACACGAGTACCCACATCGTGGCGCGTCTGTGTGGATTACAGACGCATGAATGCTACGACAAAGAAGGATCATTTCCCCTACCGTTCATTAATTAGATCTTAGAGAGATTAGCAGGGAAATAATTCTTCTGTTTTTTAGACGGGTTCTTGAGCTACAATCAAGTAGCCATAGCTCCTGAGGATCAGGAGGAAACCACGTTTACATGCCCCTTTAGTACCTATGCTTTCAGGCGCATGCCCTTTGGGCTATGCATTGATCTTGGTGCTTTTCAAAGCTGCATGATTGTTGTATTCGCCGAAATGGTTCGTGAATTCCTAAAAGTCTTCATGGATGACTTCTCGGTCCATGGCGATTCCTTCGATTCCTGTCTTAGGAATTTGGACTGAGGCCTCAAGCGATGTTGTGAGGTCAATCTGGTGCTCTCCTGGGAGAAAAGTCACTTCATGGTGACGAAGGGCATTGTGTTGGGGCATGCCATCTCCAAGAAAGGAATGGAGGTTGACTCTGCCACGGTGGACGTGATCAGACAACTCCAGCCACCAACCAACGTAAAACAGTTGCGGTCCTTCCTCGGGCACGTTGGATTTTATCGAAGATTTATCAAGGATTTCTCTAAGATTGCCCAACCGCTAACTGAGCTTTTAGGAAAGGACATGGAGTTCATTGTTTATCACAAATGTCTTGAAGCCTTTAAGCAATTACAAGAAATGATCATGGATGCCCCGATCCTACAAGCCTCAGATTGGTCTCTGCCTTTTGAGATCATGAAGGACACCTCATATTTTGTTGTTGGGGCTATGTTAGGACAAAGGAGGGATGGCGTCCCGTTTGCCATACACTACGCAAGCAAAGTGCTTGATACTGCTCAGCGTAACTATACAGTTTCGGAAAAGGAGATGCTTGCGGTAGTGTTCGCCTTGGATAAGTTCAGATCTCACTTAATTGGATCCAAGGTAGTTGTGTTCACGGACCATACAACACTACGATATTTAATGGAAAAGAATGACACGAAGGTGCATTTTCTTAGGTGTATTCTGCTTATCCAAGAGTTTGATTTGGACATTCGTGATAAACCTGGAAAGAAGAATGTAGTAGCTGATCACCTCTCCCGTCTCGAGGATCTTAATGCTTCTAATGATACACCAATTCAAGACTCCTTACGTGACAAGTCGATTTTTGTTGTCGACTCACTCCCATGGTACGCCAATATCGTAAACTATCTTGTCTCCAAGAAAGTTCCCGAAGATTGGCCCAAGAGCCACATAGACCGACTGAAGTCAGATTCGAGACATTACCATTGGGAGGATACGATCCTTTTCTTCGAAGGATCGGATTGTGTCTGGAGACGGAGTATTCCTCAGGAGGAATATCATGAAGGATATGGGGAGATCCTTAAGCGCATCACAGAAGCGTGAGGAACACATCATATGCGATCAGGAGCGACTAGTTGCACTAGTTGCTCGATGCAACAGAAATTAAAATTTTTTTCATGTGATGAAACCACATGATCCAAGAACACTTCGCGGATCGTTTCATCTAAACCACAAACAAGTAATAGGATTACCTCTTGAAGCATGGTTGTGATCGAGTCTCTAAACGAAGAGACCTCCTGTCTCAAGTCCGATTTGACGGAGGAGATGCTTGCGAGCGTGTTCATGAAACACGTCCTCCTCGCAATCCATGTTTATGATCCAAGCGTGAATCTTCTGATCTCTTCAAACGAGATACAACGTCTTCTTCACAAGTGAGGCGCACCGGAGGAGACAGAGATCCACAAGCAATTGAACCGGCAGCATAACGACGATGCTGCGGCGATGGAGACTCTTTCTAGGACATCCATGGTGGACGACCATAAGAGAGAGAGAGAGAGTGGGCGTGTAGAGAGAAAGAGAGAGAGAGAGACTTATGTTCTCATCAGCATTTGAAGAGCAAGGGGTTCCCTTCTATTGATAATATTTTGGGATCCATGGATCCCAATCCATGGACAACACAAATCCAATGGCTCTCATTGATTTGTATTTCTTTTAATGGCCAAGATCTTTGTTGGTAAAAAACCAACAACAATTAATTTAATTTAGATTAAATATATATTGATAAATCAATATGATTTAATCCCAAAATAAATCAATCAAATATGGAGATAATGGGAGAGAGAGAGTGCCTCCTTCCATATACATGGAGTGGACGACCACCCTTTCCTAATATGAATTGGTGGTCATCCCTTCCTTCCAATATGGAAGGGACATCTCCAATGTAATCTCCTTAGATTACATTATTCCATGTATCTCCAATTTTACAACACAATTGTTGTAAATTATTCTACAAAAATAATGCATAATTATTTTGTGAATATTGCAATCTTGCCATTGGAAGTTTGTGAATCGCATTCATAACTCAAAATAAAATGTGAATTACACTTTCAATTTAATATCCAATATGAATCCAATTCACATCAACATTTAATTAATAAATGTAAATTACAAATAGCTCTCTCTTATATATTATAAATCACATTTATAATATATGATTAATATGGATAGTACTATCCACATTATTCATATCCATGATAATCAAATCACATTTAATCATCTTGGATCTCTTATTCTCATGTGCTCAAATAATATGAATCACATTTACATTATTCACATCTTTGATAATTAAATCACATTTAATTATCTTAGATTACTCTCTTTATAATATGAATCAAATTCATATTATTCATGATAATTAAATCACATTTAATTATCGTTTTTCTCAATGCTCGGATATATAATATCAACAATGAAATTATCCTGAACTCTTTCAAGGATAATGCGCTTTCTCTGCGGATACTTGGAGATAAGGACAAGATGATTGTATTGTTCCACGTATAATGACTTGGATATTGAGATCACATCTCAAATCCAGATATCGGGCCTCCCATAGATGCTTGATTAAATCAAGACCACAAATATAATCTTCTCATTGCATTTGAATCACATTCAGATCAGTGTCCAACATTTGGACTAAGATCAGATCACTTCTCTACTGAGAGGAGTCACTAAAATCTAGACCCATTTCATCACTCCCTAGGAATGGAAGCGTCATGGTTATACAATTGTTTATGATCACATCACCCTCAGGAATTCCCAATACCTGTACATCCTGTATACTGGAAGACCCAGATCTAACCCGAAGTATAAGATCAATTTTACACTGTCTACTTCAGAGTTTTATTATCAAGTTTCTCATTCGATCATTGGGAGTTGGTATCGATCATATACTTTCCAAAAGTATATATCATACCCAGGTGTTGATCATATACTTTCCAAAAGCATATATCAAGCCTACAAATTCAATCAAGCTTCTAAAGTGAGATGATCGTGTACGGAATTTGGTTCTCTCCAATATCTCATGAGTGAGATCATGTCTTCCAGTTCAGTAACCGAACCTGTATGATCCCTTTGAGAGATCATATTACTCATATGCCCTTATACGCACACCAGCGTGCCTGTGTATAGACCTTGATTAGGTCATCAACCTATTGGTCTGCCAAATGTACGTACTCAGACATTCAGTAACACATATGTCTCCGGTCAGAGGATGCATGCCTATATCGTAACATCATATGACATAGGACTTTGGTTATCTAGATCTCGTTAAGTCAACTCTTTGACTAACTAATCTGACACATCCGAATCTCTATTCCCATGCAGAGGACCTGCATCAAGAAGTTGGTCAGATATCAGCCTAAATGAGAAAGGATTTCCATCTCCTACTCAGGCTGGAGATCATCTCTCAACAATCATTTGATGGTGCTTGATGAGTCCTCAATCTAACACTTTAGATGTTCTCCCAAACACCAGACTCTATGATTCAATATTTGAATCAACAATTGTATGATCATCAAGATGGCCATGGTACATAACCCTAATTGTACTAAGGGACCTATTATGCAAATTATCTATTCTTCATTTCAGATCAGGGAATGATATTCGCAATAGCATTTATTGCATAATGGCTTGTTGTGGGCTCGCATGTACAACATATCAGAGTGTCCTTACTTTATGCCACAGTCTAGAGGCAGGAGGACACCACTCTGGGAAGAGGACCGCATGGAAGGTACTTCTTACTGGCCAACTCTGTTTCGCGATGCGATCACCTTTGCGAAGTCGTGCCCAGTATACCAGCGAATGGGAGGAACTGTCGGTTCCCAGGATGAGATGCCGATGCAGCCTATCATCATTTGTGATGTCACGCCTGGGGCATCGACTTCATGGGTACATTCCCTATTAGCCACGGATTCGACTCCTTCTGGCGGTAGACTATATGTCAAGGTGGGTGGAGGCTATCCCAACCCGAGTTGCAGACAGCATGACTGTCTGTTTCTGGATTCCCAAAGTGTTAATATCAGATGGGGGTTGCCACTTCATGAACAGATATGTGAAGAAGATCTTGAAGGATTACAACATCGAATACCGTGTCGCTAGTCCTTACCATCCACAGACCAATGGCATGGTTGAGGTGTCAAATAGGGAGGTGAAAAACATACTGCAAAATCTTGTCCGCCCAGACAGGAAGGACTGGTCTCAGATCATGGATCAAGTCCTATGGGCTTATATGACAACTTACAAGACATCATTAGGAACCTCCCCATTCAGGATGGTATTTGGGAAGCCGTTCCATTTGCCCGCAGAATTAGTGCATAAATCAGAATGGGCAATCAAAAAGGTCAACTGGAACACACACCTAGGGCAGAAACAAAGAGAGATGGATTTGAATGAGATTGTGGAAGTCAGAAACCGAGCATACGACAACAGTTTGGTGTACAAGGACAAAGTAAAGCATTGGCATGATAGATATATCAGACGAGAGACCTTTGTTCCTGGACAGAAGGTATGGTTGTTCAATGCAAGGCTAAAGGTTTTCCAAGGCAAGCTGAAATCGAAGTGGACGGGCCCATTCATAGTCCGTGCTATGCATGATAGTGGATGTGTTGAGATCTCAGATCTCATAGATGAAGCACATACATTCCTAATCAATGGACAACTGCTGAAGCACTTCGTCGAACCCAATGAACAATTAGTCCATGTTGAGGAATTTATATTCATGCGCGACACAGACTCATCATATACACATAGAGCCACGCATGAGACCTTGCAGCAGTAAGCTCTCGCCATCAGCAACATCTAGAAATATTCAGACCAAGGTCCTTGTATATACCCACCATTCATGTATATTCTCCCCTCCCTCCCGCGACTCTAATCATTCGCTCCAGCTTCATATATTTCAATCTACTACTATACTTAGGATGACCAGATCCTAACTATAGGGGGGAGAGTCACCTTAGTTGATTCACTATTCACTTTACATCCTCCAGATCACATCGGTCCTCATACTCATTCCTGTCTTATACTTAGGCTGACCTGAGCTTTAGTATAGGGGGGACCGATGCCCATCATGTATATATTCATCCACTTCTCCTCTTGACCTCGTCCGCCCCGTTTTTGATCTTCTTCTACACTTAGGCTGCCAGAGCCTAAGTATAGGGGGCGGAGCGACTTCTATACATTTTTGTTCTTTTAGCTATCTTACGCTTAGCACGAGCTATGTCTTTTTCCTCGCTTTTCATGCTCTGAGGACATAGCACACGTTAAGTATAGAGGGGCGTGTATATGTTACATATATACTTTACCCATAGCTCGTACTTTCGCGTATTTTTGTATATACTATAAAATAATTATGGGGTGGGTAAAAGTGGAGTTTTTTTAAAAAAAATTGAAAAATCAAAATTAGAGGCTTCTTATTTACTCGTGCATATCATATCTGCATCTGAAAAGAAAGAAAAAGAGTCTTGCATTTACATAGCATGTCATCTACATCTCATCTGCATATCTTGCATTTGCAAAGTGAAAAGCTAATGGGTTCTAAACCAAGTTATGAGTAAATGTTGAGGAAGGACTTGATTTGACCTTAATCCACCTAATTTCAAAGGAACCTTATAGGAACCGGAGTTAAGATTTCTCGAGTCAAGTGACTTAATTCTTTGAGTCTGCAAGTCTATGTTCACATGTCATCTTGATTAGTCTAAGTAGAATATCTCGTGTGCACACATGATTCTTTTAGATAATGACCTAACTTGGACAAGCACAATGCACATAGCTCTTCATTGATGAGGTGGTGAGGAGGTAGAATCCTTTAGCTTGGAGTAGCACACGGGTGGAAACATCTGTCCTCCTCTAAGGAGGGTAGTGCATCTCAACCTAGTCTGGAGGTGTTGACGTCTAAAGACGGGACGCTGTGGGTTGCAATAATGCTTCAAAAGAGGGATAGTCTAGCTCAAGAGGAAAAACTCCTGATGTACATGTTGCACCTTGTATATAGTTCGAAAAAAAATGAAAAAACTCCAAAAAAATAAGACAGGCAAAAGTGAAATAAAATACATGTTGGAGTATGCATATTAGCAAGAAGTCTGCAGCTGGATGACTTGACTACACTGGTCAGGCATCTCAGGATAGGTAGCTACACTGGCTACCATCCATTCTTTCTCCACCCCCTCCTCTTGAGCTGGTCGCACTAGAACTTAGAAGGGAATACCCCGCTCCTCGAGGAAAGAGTTACTGGACCGGGTGATTAGAGTTACCTTGTTAGAGGAGGCTGGTTTTTAGCCATTTCTGATGTGGAGAGCTATTTTACACTTATATAGTACAAGTAAGAATTATAGTCATCAGAAATCTGCGTTTGAGGACTTGTTCTGACCTGACTATTAAGGCATCTTGAATAGAAGACTTGTGGAACTTGAAGTCTGTTAGGTCTTAAGTTCAGATCCCAATGAGCTTCCACCACACACTTAATCCAAAGGTTGAGTCAACCTCCATTTTCAACTTTTGTTCATGACCTTGGTATGGAACCCAAAATCATTTCACTCCTGCATTTCATTTTAGTTGCTCGGGGACGAGCAAGGTTTAAGTATAGTGGGTTGATGAATCTGTGATTCATAACTCTTAAAGTTGAAAATAGAGCCTTGTTCCCGAGTAATTAGGAGCACATTTCCACCAAAAACGCATAATTAGCATTCATGCATGCAATGACAACATTTGCATTTGAGCATTCACATCTATATTAAATAAGAAGCCCGATTCACTCATCTGTATATATATTTTACACTAACTATAAATCCCATAAATTCACTCTATACTGTATATATTACTGACAACTAATATTAGAAAAATACCAAAAAATTGCTAACTTGAATAATTGCCCAATAAAACCCCAAACCAAGTTGGAGACCTTGGACCTTAGAATGCACATATCCCTCTCATACAGCCTCCGATCTAGGCCTATTCACCTTTAAATAATAAACATTTAGAGACCTTCAAAATGAGACCAATTTCATTTTAATCGGAGCTCATATGCAAAACTTGGGTTTTGGGACCCCATTGTACACTATATGTATGTATATTTATACCCTTGTATTTTATTACTTTATTTGACCTCGCTTCTGTTTTTGGTCAACATGAAACTTGTAGATCTCATCGAGATCTACAACTTTCATGTTTTGAGTCATTCCAAATTCAGCCATCTTAATTTCCTTTTCTCACATTCTTTTTCAGCCAACCAGATTGGGCCACGTGGCGCCCTCTACTTGCGCCACGCGGCCCACTTCATTGCCCTCCACACACCTCACCTTTGGGCTGTTAGATCGCCTTTGCCTCCTTTAGATCTTGGCCCTCCATGATGCATCATCTTTCAACCGTACGATCGATCCCCAGATCTCATCCAAAGCATGGTCGTCGGAGCCCCGCCAAGTCCACCGCAGGAGGCGGTGGACCAGAGAAGAAGGCTTCCAGCTACCGTTGGATCTTATTGATCCAACGGTTCTCATCTCAACACATGGACCAGCACCCGCATCCGTTGGATCTTTCTGATCTAATGGACCACGTCACGCCACGTTGCATCACCATCGACCTCCATATACCGTTGGATTGATCGCAATCCAACGGATCGCAGCAAGTCACGCATCAGCAGTTACGACCGTTAGATATCCCTGATCTGATAGTCCGTGATCGAGCTGCGTTGCCATCCATCAGCACCATTAGATTGACTTCTGATCTGACGGTCCAGCCGCAGCCACGTGGAGACTCGGAGCCTCTTCCCCGACCCTAGGCTCAGAGTGATCGAAGTAGTCCCGAAGCTGATCCGAACCTCCAGAGCCATCCAAGCCTCTGCCCGAGCCTCCAACGCTGTCCGAGCCTAGCCCTCTCATGTGTCTGTCATGTGAGTGCTGGGAAAATTACACAGAGACCCTGGAAAGTTTCAGAAATTACACTTTGGTCCCTACCAGGCGTACCATGTGAGGAGCACGTGTTCCAGAGGGAATTTTGCATTCATACCCCCAACATTATAGGTGTTTGCACTAGAGTCCCTGTACGCATGTTTTATTTTCAGTAATTTATTTTCTGTATTGCATTTTGGCCCCTGCCTTTACAAGCATATTTAGGTGTCCATTTATCATCATTTTTTATTTCTAAAAATTGTTGTTGTAGTTTCACTTGTCCTCTATCTTTATGACACGTGTCTTATTTTTTTATAATATTATTTTGGTGAAATTTGATATATTTTGTCCATTGTGTGCCTTTTAATTGATATTAAATTCTTTGTTGCTCCAAAAATACTCATAAAATCACATTAGGCCTAGGATAAAATATTCTACACTGTGCCCAAAAATCATTGCATTTACACACATCACGAAGCCTGAATAAATCAAACAGTAATTTGCTTAATTGATTTTTAATAGGTCCAATTCACACAGATTTTGACGTTTTTTAATTTTCCTGGATTCATCTTACTTAGACCTATCTAGGATAATTTTTATATCTAAAAATAATGTCTCTTGGCATTTATTAAAATTAATTTTGCAAAAATGCTCTCCATTGATATTTTATTCATAGTTAATTCATCTAGAGTCTAAAAATTCCAAAACAATTGTTGACACTTAGTTTCATTACATTCCATCATGTGGTCAAGTTTCATTAATTTTGGACTTCATTTGCCCATCTTTCTAATTTAACTTGCAAATTTGGCCTGAAATTGCATTGTTTTTCCTTAATTGAATAGAAATTCCTAAAAAAGACCGAAAATATTTTTCTGGAAATCTGACCTCAAAATTAACTGAAAATTTACCTAAGGAGACAACTGCCTCCCTGAGTTCGACCTTGGGCTTGCCCAAGTAAAAAAAATCTGCCACTTAAACTTGATATTCCATTAAGTCTGAGTGGTCTTTTTGATGAAGTCTTGATTACCCGACTGCAACGAACTTAACTTTTAATTTGATCGATAAGCCGAGGCCTTTTCAGGTATCTTTATTGGTCTAAGTAGACTATTTCAAGATGTACGCATGGCTTTTTTAAAAGTGACTTAACTTGGACAAGCACTTTGCATGTAGCTCAACACAAATGAGAGGTGAGGGCCAAAATCTGCTAGCTTGAGATGCACGCGAATGGAAATATACGCTGCCCTAATTGGAGACCAGTACCCCCCAACCTAGTCTAGTGATGCCGATGTCTAAAGATGGGATATTGTGGGTTGTAGTAAAGCTTCAAAAGAGGGATAGTTTACTGGTCCAAGAAGAAAAAACTCCTTATGTAAATACTATAATATGTATATGTTTGAAAAAATAATGTCTCCAAAAAAGTTAGATGGGTAACAAGCAAAATAAAAAAAATAATTCCCTTCTCTGAAAAATACTAATAAGCAATGCATATGTTTCAGAGCCAATGATTTCAAGGAAGCCTTCATCCAGAGCCTTGGCTACAATGGCCAAGATCCAAAGGATATATGGCAACACTGACCATAATCCATTTTCTTATCTGTCTCCTCTTCTTGAACTGTTGAAATTGAACTTAGAAGGGAATAACCCGCTCCTTGAGTAAAGAGTAGCTAGACAATGGAATTAGGGTCACCTTTCTAGGGAAGGTTGTTCTTTACCATTTTAGATATGGGGATCTATATTTCATATTCATGGTATAAGTAAGATTCATAGTCATCAGAGTTTGCGTATGTGAACTTGTTCTCACATGATTGTTAAGGTGAACTGAATAGAGACTTATGGAATTTAAAAGTTGTCGAGTCTTAAATTCTATTCCCAATAAGGTTCCGAAAAGCTAATAATCCAAAGGCCTGATCGAGCTCCATGCTTTGATTTTATGAAGATTAGTTTAAAAATCAAATTTGTTCTAATGTCATCTATTAATAGTGTATTATTATCACTACTTTAACCCAAAATAAATAAATAAATAAATAAATAAAGAAAAAAGAAAGAAAAGAAAGTTGTATATATGAAATAAATATATACTGATCCATACCTCGAGAGTAGGTTGTCTTGACCTAATCTACGATAAATAAAAGTAGGGGGAGATAGGGTCATTAATGTATAAAAATTCTAAAAACCAATTTTACATCTACATATTCATCAATGTTATACATGTACATATCTTTTGCTCTTTTATTTATCACTAAAATAAACTAAAATAAAAATGTTCTCTTTTTGAAACTTGCGTATAAAATGTTTTAAATAACAAAAACAATTGCGAAAATTGATCCTTGTACGAAATAAAAGGGACAACACTCTAAAAAGCCATAAAGCTACACATGAAAGATCAATATCTGCAACATACAAACTTATAATGAATCTAACTTACTTTCATTGTGTTCAAAATAAAATAAGTTTAAAATGAAAGTTGTTTCATAAAATTGGAAATTAAGATGTGAAAGTCGAATTTTTGGAGTGTGATTCGACCTATATATATTGTATTAACTTATCTATTCATTTATTTATTTTTTTGTACATATTGTACATTTTATGTTTTGTACATATTTTATATTAGTCATATGAAATACAAAAAAAATAACAAGAATAAAAATAATCAGAAATAAAATAAGTGTATTCATTACATAGGTGTAATGTACATATAGTGTATATAAGTATATTTAAGTAATCCATCAATAAAAATTCATAAAAATATATTTAACTTATATTTAAAATCTTCTATGTATTTTAGAAATAAATAAATATACAAAAATATGTGTATATTTGTAAAAAATAATTAAAATTTATATGTTTTATATATAGGTATTTTATACTTATAAATAAGTGTATTTTAATTATTTAATCGTATAAAATGTTTGTTTAATTCAATAAAAAATAATTTATTAATTTTCAAACATTTTTGTGCTGAAAAATTTTTAATTTAAAATCATTTTCTATTTATTTCAAATTATTTAATTTCTTTTTGTCTTTTTGTGCTTGGACCTATTTGGATTGCTCCCATTGGTCAGACCTGGGTTTTTTGACCGGGGTCAACTCAATCATTTATTCCTAATTACTCGTTTCTGACATGCCTTCTTCCTAGATTTCTTACGCCCAAATACATGATCATTCTAACATGATTTCATGCCTGATTGTTTAACCTAACAATCCACATCCACACCCGATTTCTCGTTGCCCGATTCGAACTGAATTTCATGCCAAATAATTTCAATCCTTGTCGCCTTTTTCTCACTCTATAAATAAGAGCTCAAGCCCCTGACTCTAGGTTGATCCATCTTTCTTCCTTCTTTCCCCGAGCTTGAGAGACCTGAGAACTTGTTAGTGACACAAGTACATCCTTGGCAAGCGGGAGCATGAGAGAATCAGAGATTAATGAGATCACCACCGGCGGCCGGAGCTCCACCGTGCAGAAATTTCTTCGGCCTATCCATCACCGAATTAAGGCTAGAATAATCTGCATTCCATCGCATTTCCATTTTAGGTATAATTATATAGTTTTCATTCCATTTTGATTTTGTTTTTGGATTTTTTAGATATGTTAAGTCAACCTCCAATCTGCTCGATTAGATGTTAGTCTGGCTTGATTTTATTCCCAATCTACTCCATCCATCAGCTCATCTCTATGCTTCCTCTTCTTCACACCTCCTTCCGCACGTGATCACCTCTGATCATCAGATCTTAGGATCTTGGGTTGAATCCATCACCTTTACTGAATCTGATCCTCTTTTAATTTTCTATCAATAACCATTGTTGAGGCTCACAAAGCTTTGAGATACTCAAAAACCCCTACAGGTCATCATCTAGAGTGGAATCAGGCCTTCATCAATACACATCAAATCCCTTACTTCTAAATCTCTGATAAACACGTTTTGGAGTTGTTAAGCACTATAGAATGAAGCGGAATGATGCTAGGAAACACGTGAGACCTTTGCATCTGAAATTGGAGCCAGATCGTAGGATGTCTAGTCGATTGAATCTTGGGCGAGATGACCTTCTTCAGTATTCATCCAGCAGCCTTGATTACCATCTAATCAAGCAAAATGCATAACAGATCCAATATAGGGCATTTGTTCATGCCTAATTTCAAGTTGCATGACCAGATTCAATATAGAAGATCGTAACCTCCCGCTCTGCACGTGCTCCAAACGTCTATTAGTGAACTTAACATTTCCGCTCCCTGCAATTTTTCATTATTTGTAGATAAATTCAACTTGGCTACGTGTCATGTCATAATTGTTTGAATATAAAACAGTAGCTTGTTTTTACTTTTTACATTGTTTTCAATTTTAAACTAGTAAAAACCCATAATACCATATAAATTAATAAAGTAATAAAACATAGATAAAACAAAAAAATATTTTATTTATACATTTTGAGTATTTTTGACATATTTGAAAAATACAAAATATTTATTTTTTCTTTTGTATATATATTTATATATTACTCGTAAATTTATTTAAAAAATTAAAAATATATAAAACTTTACAAAATTAAAAATCAAAATATATATATATATATATATATTAAACATATAAAATCTATGAAGATATATTAAACCATTAAAAAGATAAAATATAAGAAAGATAAAATAAAATAAAAATCTTCATTAACTAGCAATAATTAATTCCCTCCTTTCTTTATAGCCTCCTCGAGTTCAATCTTGGAAGCCATACCAGGTTTATTTGTAGACTTTTTCTTCATTAGAATAAGATACTATTTGTTTGAAATTGTTTTGGGTTGCAACACACATTGATATCATTCTCACATCTCGTATTCTCCTTAAATAATTAAAACTAGAAAATTTGTGATTCAACACCTCCCACTGGTAAAAATGAATCTCAAACAAAAACTTTTCAACCTTTCATTTTGGTCAATCTTGTAGAACTTTCTTCGAGACAAGATAGTTCACAATATCAATGTACCATGGGAGTGACGTAGTAGACTGGATCGCCTCATCTGGGAAAGTCTCTGTAGTAGGAAGATCTGACTACTTAGGAGTCTCTACATATGTGATTCTGGAAAGGTGATCTGCCACAACATTCTTGACTTCAGGTTTATCTCGTATCTCCAAATAAAACTCCTACAGTAGAAGGATCCATCAAAGTAGATGTGGTTTAACATCCTTCTCGTCTTGTAAGTACCGTATGGTAGAATGGTCAGTGTAGACAAACACTTTTGAACCAAGTAGGTGCAATCTGAATTTTTCCAAAGCAAACACAATAACTAACATCCCCTTCTCAATAACAATGAAATTCTTTTGGGCTTCTTCGAGTGTCTTGCTAGCATAATGAATGGAAAACGACAATGCATCCCTTCTCTTCCTGAATATAGCTCCAATAGCATAATCGGAAGCATCTGTCATAATCTCAAAAGGAAGAGACCAATCAAGTGGTTGTAGGACAATTGCTTGTGTGACCAAATCTTTCATATGATAGAATGCTTGGAGAACCTTATCATCCACAATAAACTCAGTTTCCTTGCATAGAAGCTCAGTTAATGGTCGAGCAATATTGTTGAAGTCCTTAATGAATCGTCTATAAAATCCCACAAGCCTAGAAAAGACCTTAATTGCTTCTGTGTTGTTGGTGGCTCTAGCTTGTCAATCACATCCACCTTGGCTGGGTCAACCTCCATACCATGCTTGGAGATGAAGTAGCCCAAGACAATCCTATCAATCACCATAATCTTCTCCCACAAGAGCACCAAATTCAATTCGCAACAAAGTTGAAGTACTCGGTCTAAATAAGACAGACATGAATCGAAGTTATCCCCGTAAACAGAGAAATCTTCCATAAAGACCCCGAGGAAACTACCTACCATGTTGGAAAAAACATCCAACATACACCTCTGGAATGTAGATGGAGCATTACACAATCCAAAAGGACATCCATCTAAAGGCATAGGTGACTAATGGACAAGTAAAAGTAGTCTTCTCTTGATATTCAGGTGTGATTGCTACTTGATTATACCCAAAGTACCCATCCAAGAAACAAAATAACTCCTTCCCTACCGGTCCTTTGATGATCGGGTCAATAAAGGGCAGCGTAAAGTGGTTGTTCTTGGTCGTTGAGTTCATGCATCAATAGTCTACACATACACGCCATAAAGTGGGTACTCGAGTCGGAATCTCCTCTCTTTTGTCATTCGTTACGACTGTAATCATGGATTTCTTGAAGACCACATGTAATGGACTGACCCAGTTAAAAATCAAAAGTGGGATGGATAAAGCCAGCTTTGCACCACTTCCTGATATCTTTCGTGACAACTTCCTAGAGATTAAGATTCATACGACGCTAAAACTCATGGGACGACTCATTGTCATCCTCTAAGTCGATATGATGTAAGCACAATACTATATTAATCCCACAGAGATTGGAGATCCTCTAGCCTATGGCCTTGCGGTTTCTCTCTAGAATCTCTAGCAAGTGAGATTATTGATCATCCGTCTACTGCGAAGTGATGATGACCGAAAAAGCTTGTGGCTCACCCGCAAGGAAGTCATACTTCAGTGTTGAAGGCAATAACTTAAGCTCTGGTGGGTTACGACTCTGCTCTATAATGACCTTAAAAAGTACACTAGTGGTAGGTGAATGATATGTCAACTGTCCACAATGGCTACGCTCAGCTCTGAACATAAGGTGTCACAAAGACTACAATCAATTCTTTATATTCAACTTGGAATGGATAATCATCAAACAACTCAGCCAACTCATCATCAAATGACTTACCATCAATAAAAGAGCAAATCTTGACTGTGCTTTCCAGGTATTCCCCTTGGGAGGAATTCTTGGGTATCAATATCACCCAAGAAAAGTGTCTTGTCTCTGATCTCATCATAGTCCTTTGTCTCATGTGTCACATGCTCTCTTTCATTTGATACAGAGTATGTTGGCATCAGATCCGTGATCGTCTCTATTATAACCTTATCGTTGTTGAAGTGAAAGGTTAAATTTCCAGTACCATAATCTACTACTGCTTTGATTGTTCGAAGGAACGATTGTCCTTGTATGATTAGGGTATGGAGTAACAATGCTAAGGTGTCCATATCCAGGGCAATGAAGTCCACTGGAATTACATTCCTTGCACCATTTCGATAACATCCTCTAAAAATGCCCCTCGCTTGCTTAATAGATAAATCGACAAACTGAAGGATCATCTTGGTTGATTTGAGCAACACCAACCCAAACTATTAGAGTGGCAAATTTGGTATTAGATTGATATAGGATATAATAAAAAGATGAGTATGATCAAATTATTGTTCGAAGATCTCACATCTGATAAGAGGTTCTCCCTTGTCTTTCTTTTTAAGTGGGAGGTTGCTGCTGGCATTAGCGGTGGCCATGGTCAAGATGTGCTTCTTAGTTCTCATGCATATATTCTGCTTGGGTTAACACTTTGAGGTACACGTTGCTTTCATTCCTCTTTTCACAACTGTCATGTACTCCATAGCCTTCAAGAGTGGAATCTCAAGGAAAATTTTTGTAGAATCTCTACCACTCAAAGATAAGATAGGGATGTTTTAAATTTTTTTGATTGATTTGTTTTTATTCAGTGCATTAATAAATGGAACAAAACTCGAATCAACATTTTTATTCATATCAAAATCAACATGTACATATGGACAACTAGACACATACTGTACAATGTCATCCATAACAGGAAAAGGAAAATAAGAACGGGCTGCTCCATCTGCTGTTGAAGAAGATGGATCTGCAATTGGTGTGCTCTCCTCAATTACTGACTCGACTATGCATCTCCTATTATTGTCTTTTTGGGCCTTTTGATTTTCTTCATTTTTTTGTGTTTTGATGTTGTAGATGCTCCTCCATTAGCTGTAACACTCAATCTCGACTCACTGGATGATGATGGTGAAGCTGGAGCTCGATCAATGGCTTTATTCCCCAATCCTCTGGTATTGGATACTGCAATCTTCTATTGATCCTAAGAGTGATGTCATTAGATAAGCATGAAAAATCACAAGTCATACCTGTCTTAGAAGTGGATGGATCATGACGGATTGGTTTCAACCCGAGTTGGAACAATAGTCTTGGTTGTTGTCATGTCATCAAGCCTCTGGTTGATACCATTCATGTTCTTCATTAGATGGGCTAAGAAATCAAGTGATGGGTTCATCAAAGGTGCTTATGGCTACTCAACAACTGGAGGTCGTTGAGGCTTGATGTGTGTCTGAAGTCATTGTCAATACCCATGATAATCAGACTGAGAAGAATACTAATACTGAGGAGGAGGAGGAGGAGGATATCAATACTTCGCATGATGCTGATGGCATGGCTGATAAGACCGTACATGCTGCGTCTGTTGATAGCTATGTCTCCAAGTCTGCTAATATGGTGAAGACTAAAATTGTTGCCGGTGTTGGTGTTGATATGGTTTCCCTCCATGAAAGTGATGAACTAGCCTAGTAGCTATCTGGGATCCCAACTGAGATGACAATGAAGGATGGGTATGAATGCGCTCTTGGCTGCTCCAAATGCCATTCACCTCTGCGGCCCCTGATTAGAAGTCTGTACGTAGTACATGTGCTGAATAGTATGGGGTTCTCCGGAAGTTTTCTAGGATGTAGTAGAAGAAGTATGCTTTGGTGCAGGTGTTTCTACTACAACACTCGAACTCTAGAAAAAATAAATCGTGCTAACCAGTAACTCCAAATACTTGGTAATCTCATCCAGCTTATCCAACTTCTTTGTCCTCTATTCAATCACATTTAGTTTCTCAAGTTCTTGTGATCCTTTCTCAATTATATCATCTTTGGATATGTGATTTTCAATGATGCTCAAGTCCAACTACCAACCCTATCCACATCATGAGATGCCAACATGTCGACGGTCTTGGGGGGAACAGAAGAAGGATGCTTCTAAAATGTGTGGGAAGATGATAATGCTGTTGAACTCTCTATCATCTCCTCAAAATCAACCAAAGAATATACTCATCCTTTTTGAAATGTAACCCCCAAAGCGACATCTACAAGCTTCTGATTCTCTATACTAAAGTCATCAAGATAGATCTACACTAAGCTCGTCTTTGGAATATCACGATATGGGCACTTTTCTGTCAAATATTTGAATTGTTCCCACGCCTCGTGAATAGGCTCATGGGACATCTGGGAGAAATTGGTTATAAGTTCCTGCATTTGAATCAATCATCCTATGGGATATATTTGTTCAGAAAAGCTGATCTCGATTCTTCTTAGGATGTCACCACCATTCCTAAATTATTGATCCAGTAAAGCTCCTTATCCATAAGGTTGAAAAGGAAAGATATCATCTTAAATACCTCTAACTGGATGTTAAGGTAGTGCATCGTGTTGCATATGAGATCAAACTGTTGAAGGTGAATATATGGTTCCTCACTAGCATGCCCGCAGAATATTGGAGAAGTGGAAGTAGCTGAGGTTTCAACTCGAAATGCCCATGAACCATAATAATTTGAATCCAATTAGCTATATGTCCTACTCTTGGGCTCAAAAAATCATTTTTGTTCCTAAAATGTTTCATAAATTTTTTTGTATAAAAATATTATTTTTATACTATTTGTAAAATTATTTGAAAATAAATTGTTTGAGAAATCAGTTTGTAAAATATCTGTTAAAAAGTTTGTAAATTTTTTTTGTAAAAAACTTGTAAAGCTTTTATAAAATATTTTGATAAGGTTTTGTGTATTGTTTGTAAAAACTTTCTGTAAACTTATTTTATAAAACTTATTTTCCAACCTTGTATAAAAATTGTTTTGTAAAATATGTATATAAACTTGTTGTATAATTCATGTAAATAAAAGTCATAATTACTTGTAAATTATGTGCATAAAATTCGTTTATATATAAAATTATTTCATATAAATTTTGTAATTAAAATCCTTTTCTAAAATATATGTTCGTAAAATTTATAGATAACATTCTTTTTGTAAATAAAATGTTATATAAAACTTGTATAACTCTTTTGTATATCTTTGTATAAATTCGTCTATGAATATGTATATTATCCTTCTTAATACATGTAAATATATTAAATTCTCTAACTCCATCAAAAACACATAAAATTGAAAAAAGATTAAAACTCATGAAATATTGAAAAGCTCGTTTAAAATCAACACAAAAAAGCTTTAATTGGAAAATTCACTTCAAATCAAAAAATTGTTGCATTGCATTTGCTTTTTTTCAGAATGATATTGATGAGTAAACTAGTCTGGAATAAAGTCTAAAAAATGAAGCTTGGTTAAGACCTTAATCCACTTAATTTCAGAGAAACCATATAGGAACTGAAGTTGAGATTTTTCTGGTCAAACAACTTAATTCTTTGAGTCCATAAGACTATGTTCACATGTTATCTTAATTGGTCTAAGTAAATTATTTCATGGCATATGCATTACTCTTTTAGACAGTGACCTAACTTGGACAAGCACTTTGCATGTAGCTTTGCACAAATGAGGTGTGAGGGTCAGAATCCGCTAGATTGAGATGCACACGAATGGAGACACATGTTTCCCCAATTGGAGGCCAATATCCTCCAACCTAGTCTAGTGGCACCGACGTCTAAAGATGGGATGTTATGTGTTGTAATAAAGTTACAAAAAAGGGGTACTCTACTGATCCAAGAAGAAAAAAATACTTATGTAACTACTACAATATGTATATATTTGAAAAAATAGTCTCCAAAAAACTTATATGGGCAAAAAGAAAATATAAAATAATTCGTGGCAGAGAAAATTATCAATAACCAAGGCATATGTTTTAAAGCCAATGATTTCAAGGAAGTCTGCATTTGGAGACTTGGTTACACTGGCCATAATCCATTCTCTTCTCTACCTCCTCTTCTTTAACTGGTTGAACTTGAACTTAGAAGGGAATACCCCGCTCCTTGAGGAAGAGTAGCTATACGGGGAATCAAGGTCACCTTTCTAGAGAAGGTTGTTCTTTATCATTTCATATATGGGGAACTATATTTCACATTCACAGTACAATTAAGAATTCATAGTCATAAGAGTTTGTGTATGTAAACTTGTTCTGACCTGATGTCAAGGTGAACTGAATAGAGACTTATGGAACTTAAAGGTTGTTGAGTTTTAAATCCAATCCCCAAGAAGGTTCCGACAAACTAATAATCGAAAGGTCTGACCGAGCTCCATACTTAGATTTTATGGAGTAGTTTAAAAATCAAAATTGTTCTAAGTTCTTTCTTTTTCATTTTTTTCTTTTTAGTCACTTATTCTTCCAGTAAGATTTTGTTAAGGGACTAACAAAGGTAAAGTATAGTGAGATGATGAATCACCCATTCGTCATCTTTATTCATCAATTTTGGCTTATTATCCTATACAAAAAACATATAATTAGCACTAATTCTCACACCTTAATAATCTATTACCATCTATTAATAGTGTATTATTATCATTATTTTAACCCTAAATAAATAAATAAATAAAGGAAAAAGAAAGAAAAGAAGGTTGTATATATACAATAATGACAGACTGATCCTAAACCTGAGAGTAGGTCGTCTTGACCTATTCGATAAGAAATAAACGTAGGGGAGATAAGGTCATTAATGTATAAAAATTCCAAAAAAATCAATTTCACATCTACATATTCATCAATGTCTATATGCACATATCATGTGCTATTTTATTTATAATTAAAACAAACTCTAATAAAAATGTTTTCTTTTTGAAACTTGTACATAAAGATATGTTTTAAATAATAAAAATAACTAAAAATGATCCTTGTACGGAATAAAAGGGACAACACTCTGAAAAACCATAAAGCTAGACATGAAAGATCAATCTCTACTCCATACAAACTCAAAATCAATCAAGCTCACATTCATTGTGTTCAAAATAAAATAAGCTTTAAAATGAAAGTGGTTTCTTAAAATTAGAAGTTAAGATGTAAAAGTCGGTTTTTTGGAGTGTTATTGGACCTATATGTATATATTGTACTAACCTATCTATTCATTTATTTATATTTTTGGACATATTGTACTTTTTATCTTTTGTACATATTTTATATTATTCATATAAAATACAAATAAAAATGAAAAGATTAAAAATAATCATAAATAAGATAAGTGTATTCATTACATAGGTGTAATGTACCTATATTGTATATAAGTATATTTATGTAATCCATTAAATAAAATTCATTAAAATATATTTAAGTTACTTTTAAAATCCTCTAGTTATTTTGGAAATAAATAAAATATAAAGTAATATGTATAATTGTAAAAATAAATAGTTAAAATATGTATGTCTTGTATATAAGTGTTTTATACTTATAAATAAGTTTATTTTAATTATTTAATTATATAAATTAATTTATTTAATTCATTAAGAATAATTAGAAATTAATTAATTTAATTATAAACATTTTTTGTTGAAAACTTTTTAATTTAAAACCATTTTCTATTTATTTCTTATTTATTCACATTTATTTAATTTCTTTTTGTCTTTTTTGTGCTTGACCCATTTGGGTTGCTCCCATTGGTCGGACATGGGTTTCTTACGCCCAACTAGATGATCATTCTAACCTGGTTTCATGACCGATTGTTTCACCTTACAATCCACATCCACATACGATTTCTCGTTGCCTGATTCAGACTGAATTTTGTGCCAAACAATTTCGATCCTTTTCGACATTTTCTCACTCTATAAATAAGATCTCCAGCACCTGACTTTAGGCTGATCTGTCTTTCTTCCATCTTTCCCTGAGCTTGAGACACCTGAGGACTTGCTAGTGACACAAGTACATCTCATGCAAGAGGGAGCGTGAGAAGATCGATGATCAGTGAGATCACCACCAGCGGTAGGAGCTCCGTTGTGCAGATGCTTCTTTGGCCTATCCATCACTGAATTGAAGCTAGAATAATTCACATTCCATCGCATTTCCATTTTAGGTATAATTAGATTGTTTTCATTCTTTCTTGATTGCATTTTGGTTTTTTAGATTTGTTAAGTCAACATCTGATATGCTCGATCAGAAGTAAATCTTGTTTGAATTTATTTCTGATCTACTCCATTCATCATTTCATCTCGATAATTCTACTTCCTCGCACCTCCTTCCGCATTTGATCACCTCAGATCATCTGATCTGAGGATCTTGGGTTCAGTCCATCACCTACATCGATTCGGATCCATTCACCCTCCAATTCTTTCAATTTTCTACCAATAACAATTGACTGAGGCTCACGGAGCTTCAATCTGCTAAAAAACCCTTGTAGGTCATCATCTCGAGTGGAATAAGGCCTTTATCTAAACACATCAAAGCTCCCACTTCCAGATCTTCTATCAACGAGATCTGGAGTTGCAAAGCACTGTAGAACGAAATGGAATGATGCCAAGAAACATGTGAAACCTTTGCATTTGAGATTGGAGCCAGATCGTAGGAGACCGAGTCGAATGAAGCTCGCTCGAGATGACCTTCTTCAGCATTCTTCCAGCAGCCTTGATCGCCAATGATCAAGCACAAAGCCCCCCATATCCAATATAGGACATCCATTCACGCCCAATTTCAATTCGCATGGTCAGATTCAACAAAGAAGATCAAAACCTCCCGCTCTGCACATGCTCCGTACGTTTATTTATGAAATTAGTATTTTTACTCCCTACAAATTTTTGTTATTTGTAAATAAATACAACTTGGCTATGTGTCATTTCATAATTGTTTGAATAATTGCACTTGAGCCTCTATTTCTTATATAAAATGCATTTTGACCTCCACCTATGAACTCGCATGTTCTTCATGCGATATTTGGTGAATTTACAATAAATCTCCTACGCTTGCTTGTTAATAATTAATACGCTACATTAGAAAATTCTAATAAAGTCCCTATTTATGCAATTAATGTACGGAAACATGTGGAGTCTTGGATATTTTGTATAAAGGCCCTGAGTTTATTTTATTATTAATAATTAGTTCACGGATTTATATTAATTGCATTCTAATCCATTTTATGTAACATTTTTATTTCTTCATATCTCTTATTAATTTGCTAGATAACAACATAAAAATCCACAAAAATTCTATTAAACTCATGTTTAATTATTTTAACTCTCATAATTTTTGTTTTGAAAATTTATTTTATTTGTGATTTTTCAATAATAAAAATAGCATTTATTTGCTCTATTTACATTCAAAAAATATAAAAGTTTAAAATTTTGTGAAAAACTACAAAAATTTACAATTGTTTTGTTTTATTGTCTTTTATCACCTTTTTGAAAATCGACTAAAAATTCAATCAAAAAACAATAAAAATCACATATATAGAAAAACATATAAAAATGATATAAAATCAAAGGAAAAATAAAAAACACACACAGTTGGTCTTTTTTAAAGATAAATAAAAAATTCTTCTTTTTAAAATGTGTTTTCAGTTTGTTATATTTTGTTTTTTATTTTATAAATATCAAAACAGTAACTTGTTTTACTTTTTACACTATTTTCAGTTTTAAATTAGTAAAAAACCATAAAAAATACAATATACCATGGAAATCAATAAAATAGTAAAACATTGATAAAACACAAAAATATTTTATTTCTCTGTTTTGACTATTATGATATATTTGAAAAATACAAAAATACTTCTTTTCTCTTATATATTACTCATAAATTGATTTTTTTAAAAAAATATATAAAATTTTGCAAAATTGGAATCTATTAAAAATTAAAAATAAAAAAATATTAAAAAATATATACTAAACATCTAAAATCTTTAAATATATATAAAACCATTAAAAAAGACAAAAAAGTAGAAAAGAAATGAAAATAAAAATCTTCATTAATTAGCAATAATTAATTCCCTCGTTTCTTTGTAGCCTCCCTGAATTCAGTACTGAAAGCTATGCTAGGTTAATTTATAACATTTATTCTTCATTAAAATAAAAAAATTTGAATTATTTTGGGTTGTAATGACACATCTATATCATTTTCACATCCCTTATTCTCATTCGATAATTAAAACCAGAATTTTCAACACCTCCCACTAGTAAAAATGAATCTTAGACAAAATCTTGTCAACCTTTAGCTTTGGTCGATCTTTTAGAACTTTCTTGGACAAGATAGTTCACAATATCCACATAACATGGGAGTGAAGTGAAAGACAATATTGCCTCATCTAGGAAAGTCTCTCTAGTAGGAAGATCTAAGAGTCTATGAATATGTGATTCTAGAAAGGTGATCTGCCATAACAATCTTGACTTCAGGTTTATCTTGTATCTCCAAATCAAACTCCTGAAATAGAAGGATCCATCAAAGTAGACGAGATTTGACATCCATCTTGTCTTGTAAGTACCGTATGACAGAATGGTCAGTGCAGACAATCACTTATGAACTAAATAGGTGCCATCTGAATTTTTCAAAAGCAAACACAACAACTAGCATCCCCTTCTCAATAACGGTGTAATTCTTTTGAGCTTCATCGAGTGTCTTGCTAGAATAATGAATGGTAAACGGTAATCCATCCCTTCTCGGACCTAATACAGCTCAAATGTGTAATCTGAAGCGTTCGTCATAATCTCAAAAGGAAGAGACCAATCAGGTGGTTATAGGACAGGTGCTTGTGTAACCAAATATTTTATATGATAGAATGCTTCGAGAACCTTATCATCCACAATAAACTCAGTGTCCTTGCATAGAAGCTCAATTTAAGGTCAAGCAATATTTGTGAAGTTTTTAATGAATCGTTTATAAGATCCCACGCGCCTCAGAAAAGACCTTAACTGCTTCAGTGTTGTCGGTGGCTCTATCTTGGCAATCACATCCACCTCGACTGGGTCAACCCTCATACCTTGCTTGGAGATGAAGTGGCCCAAGACAATCCCATTAGTCACCATAAAATGACTCTTCTCCCATAAGAGCACAAAATTAACTTCGTAATCACTGTTGAAATATTCAGTCTAAATAATCTAGACATGAATCGAAGATATCTCCGTAAATCGAGAAATCGTCCATAAAGACCTAAAGGAAACGACCTAACATGTTGGCAAAATCATCCAACATACACCTCTAGAATGTAGCGGGATCATTACACAATCCAAAGGGCATTCGTCTATTGGCCTATGTGCCAAACAGACAATTAAAAGTAGTCTTCTCTTGACCTTCAAGCATGATTGATGCCTGATTATACCCAAAGTACCATCCAAGAAACAAAAGAACTCCTTCCGTACCAGTCTTTTGATGATCTGGTCAACAAAGTGTAGCGGAAAGTAATCTTTCTTGGTCGCTGAGTTCATGCATTGGTAATCTACACAAACATGCCATGAAGTAGGTACTCGGGTCGGAATATCCTCTCCATTGTCATTAGTTACGATTATAATCATGGATTTCTTTGAGACCACGTGTAACAGACTAACTTGTTTAAAATCAGAAAATGGATTGATAAAGCTAGCTTTGCACCACTTCCTGGTCTCTTTCATGACAACTTCCCGAAGATTAGGATTCAGACGATTATGAAACTCACATGATGACTTGTTGTCATCCTATAAGTAGATATGATGTAAGCATAATGCTAGATTAATCCCACGGAGGTCTGAACCTTACGGCTTCTCTCTAGAACCTCTAGTAAGTGAAATTATTGATCATCGGTCAACTGCGAACTGATGATGACTGAAAATATTTGTGGCTTGCCCGCAAGGAAGGCATACTTCAGTGTTAAAGAAAACAACTTAAGCTATGGTGGGGTGTGACTCTACCCTATAATAACCTTAGAAATTACACTAGTGGTAGGTGAATGATCTATCAACTATGTATTATCCACCATGGTTACACTCAACTCTGAACATAAGGTGTATCAAAGATCTACAATGAATTCTTCCTATTCATATTGGAATGGATAAGCATCAAAAAACTCAGTCAACTCATCAGCAAATGACTCATCATACATAAAGGAGCAAATCTTGACTAAGCTTTACAGGCATTCCCCTTGGGAGAGGATTTCATGGGTATCAATATCACCCAAAAAAGTGTGGTATCTCTGATCTCATCTAAACAATCATAGTCCTTTGTCTCATGTGTCACATTATCTCTCTCATTTGATATAGAATATGCTGGTGTCATATCCAGGATTGTCTCTATTATAACCTCATCATTGTTAGAGCGAAAAATTAACTTTCCAGTACCATAATCTACTATTGCTTCAACTGTGCGAAGGAACGACCATCCTTGTATGATTGGGGTATGGAGTAACGGTGCTGAGGTGTCTCTGAGACAATGAAGTCCACTGGGAATTGCATTCCTTGCATCATTACGATAACATCCTCTAAAATGCCCCTCAGTTGCTTAATAGATCGATCAACAAACCGAAGGATCATCCTGGATGATTTGAGCGACCCCAACCCAAACTCTTGGAGTAGTGAGGTTGGCATTATATTGATATAGGATCTAATAACAAGATGAGTACGATGAAATTATTGTTCTAAGATCTTGCTTCTTATAAGTAATTCTCCCGTGCCTTTCTTTTTAAGCAGGAGGTTGTTGATGGCATTAATGGTGGCCATGGTTAACATGTGTTTCTTAGTTCCCGTGCATTTATTTTGCTTAGATTGACACTTTGAGGTACACACATCTTTCATTCCTCTTTTCACAACAGGCATGTACTCCATGGCCTTCAAGAATGGAATCTCAAGGAATTTTTTTTGTAGAATCTCCACCTCTCAAGGATCAGATAGGGCTATTTTTAATTTTTTGATTGATTTGTTATTATTCAATGCATCAGGAAATGGAACAAAACTCGAATCAACATTTTTATTAATATAAAAATCAGCATGTACATATGGATAACTGGGCTCAGACTGTACAATGTCATCCATAACAGGAAAAAGAAAAGAAGAATGGACAGCTCCATCTGCTGTTGAAGAAGATGGATCTACAATTGGTGTGCTTTCCTCAACTATTGACATGGCTATGCATCTCCCACTATTGTCTTTTTGGGATTTTTGATTTTCTTCATTTTTTCGATATTTTGATGGTGTGGATGCTCCTCCATCAGCTGCAACACTCAATTTCAACTCACTGGATAATGATGATGGTGAAGTTGATGCTCGATCAGTGGCTTTATTCCCCAATCCCTCTAGTGTTGGCTTCTGCATTATCCTACTTCTCCTAAGAGTAATGCCACTATATAAGCATGAAAAATCAAAACTCATACCTATCTTAGGAGTGGAAGGATCATGATGTGCTACCTAATCCTTATTGCGGTGGAAATTGTTGTGATCGGTTTCAACCTGAGTTGGAATAATAGTCTTGATTGTTATCAGGTCATCAAGCCTCTGGTCATTACCATTCATGTTCTTCATCAGATGGGCTAGGAAATCAAGCGCTGGCTTCACAGAAGGTGCCTCTAGTTACTCAACAAATAGAGGTTGTTGAGGCTGGAAGTGTGTCTAAGGTTGTTGTTGGTACCCATGATAATCAAACTAGAAGAATACTAATATTGATGAGGAGGATGATATGAATACTGCATAGGCTATTGATGGTATGGCTAATAAGACTGTGCATGTTGCATCTGTTGATAACCATGTCTCCAAGCCTGATAATGTGGTGGAGACTAAAATTGTGGCAGGTGCTAGTGCTGATATGGTTTCCCTCCATGAAACTGGTGAACCGACCAAGTAGCTCCATGGGATCCCAACTGAGATGACCATGAAGGGCGGGTCTGACTACACTCTTGGCTGCTCCAAATGGCATTCACCTCGGCGGTCCCTGATCAGAAGTCTACATATAGTGCACATGCTGAATGATATGGGATGCTTCAGAACTTTGCTAGGATGAAGTAGAAGAAGTATGCTCTAGTGCAGGTGTTTCGGATGCAACACTTGCACTCTAGAAAGAATGAATCTTGCTAACCAGTAACTCCAAATGCTTGGTAATCTTATCCAACTTATCCAACTGCTTTGTCCTCTGTTTAATAACATTTAATTTCTCAAGTTCTTGTAATTGTTTCTCAATTATATCAATTTGGATAGGTGATTTCCAATAATTCTCAAGTCCAACCTATCAACCCTATCCACATCATGAGATTCCATTATGTCAATGATCTTGGCGGGAACAAAAGAAGGATGATTCTGAAATGCGTGAGAAGATGATAATGTTGTTGAATTCTCTGCCATCTCCTCAAAAATTGGCCAAAGAATATCCTCATCCCTTTTAAAATGTGAACCCTCACAAGTGGCATCTACAAGCTTCTGGTTCTCTATGATAAAACCCCAAAATAGTTATGCATTGAGCTCGTCTTTGAAATATGATGACGGAGGGGCACTTCTCTGTCAAATATTTGAAGTGTTCCCACACCTCGTAAATAGGCTCATGGGACAACTAGGAGAAGTTGGCTATAAGTGGCCGCATTTGATTAAATCATCCTAGGGGACAATATTTGTTCAGAAAAGTTGATCTCAGCTCTTTCTAGGACGTCACCACCCTTCCTAAATGATTGATCCAGTAAAGCACCTTATCAATAATATTGAAAAGGAAAGATGTCATCTTAACTACCTCTAACTGGATGTTAGGGTAGTGCATCGTGTTGCATATGTGGTCAAACTGCTATAGGTTAATATATGGTTACTCACTAGTATGCCCATGGAATTTGGGGAGAAATGGAAGTAGATGAGGCTTCAGCTCGAAATGCCCATGAACCACAATAATTTGAATCTAGTTAATCGTCTATTTTGATCCTGGATTATAGGAATCTCTAAGTGTAAGCTTCACCTCTACATGGTTCTCCTCAGGATCTACTCTTTGTGCTCAGGTTCTCCCTCATTCCCATCTCCTCTAGGTTGCATATCTCGCAGTCCATTATGTGTCTTGGCCTGCTCTGTAAGCTGAGACTAAATTACTTGAATAGTCGCCAACATGGTGTTATTGATCTTGGTTTGATCAATCATGGGTCCCTTGCCCTTTCGTGCCATCAAGTCCTCTATATCTGAATCTGTCTCTAAAAGTGTGAAAGGCACTCGATCAGTCATCAGAAATGGAGTAGTCTCAAAAGAACGCTCGAGATTGGAATCCATCTCGAACAATGGATTTATTTGTGAAAGATATGGTGTGAAAGAGAAAGAAGAAAATTTGTGAAGAGAGTCATCCTGAATGAGTGAAGACGAACAAGTTTGATAGTAAAGAGATAAGTTTGCGAAGTACGAACAAAAATCATTCCAATACGACATCTTTGAAACAAAAGGAAGATGCGAGACCACGAAGGTCAAATCAAAGAAAAAAGGGGAAGAAAGGCACAAAACCTGTAGAAGTTGTTGGAATTAATTGTATTGTGATAGTTTGATGCAATTTGATGGTCAATATCAAGTTGTATTAATGTATCTCAATTCCTGGAATTGAATGTTTCAACCCTGTGGGGTGCTGTTTAGTCTCACATCGTGGAGATTTAAACTGGCACTTGATTTTTATATGAGAAGTCCTGAGACTAGTCTGGAAATAGACTAGAGAGGACTTTAGACCACAACACACGTACGGATGCGCGCACGCGCTGCACCGGGCCGGGCACGGGCGTGGGCGTGGTGCGGTGCGGCTGCGGCGTGGCGTGGTGAAGTCCGGGTCAGTTTTGTAACCGCACGTTTGAATTCCAAGGGATACTTCCCATTATCCTCTCATAAAGCGTAACCGCCCGGACATCTTTAGTTATCTCTTAAAGTCGTGGGCGTAGGTCACGAACATATCCCATCCTCATTCTCAACGCCTCTTCTCTCTTGAGGACGCTCGTCTTCTCTCCTCTCTCGATCTCGGTCTTCGTCTACAGAGGTGAATTTCAAGTACACTCAAGCACGACATGCACCTTCGACGAGCGTGGACCGTCGGACCCTGGGAGCGGTACGTCAAGGCCCCATGCGCCGGTAAAGTGGGGGGCGCTATCTCTCTAAGGAGAGTCCTACGACAGGACACTTCGGTTGTGATTTCTAACTCTCTCTATTTTTCTTTGTCACATTGTTTGTCGTGATGTTTGTTTCCGGATTTTTCCCTTGCTTTAATATGCATATGTGGCTAAAACGAATAATTTTCTTATCAATGTTAATATGGATGCATACATACATAAATCTGTTCTGGAAACCTGTTGATAATCGGATTTATATATGTATGTTGATATCAGTTTTCTCAACAATCTTAGAGAGACAGCTTCATAACATGACAAGAAAAATGTCGAATTTGAAGTTTCGGTCTAATGTGGATTTCACTAGTATGTCAGAGAAATTCGGGGGTCAGAATTTCAAGCGTTGGTAACAACGCATGAATATCCAGCTGACCACGATTGGCCTGATTTCGATTCTGGAAACCGAGTGCCCTAAATTATCTGAACAGAATCCGGATCCAAATAGGGTTAAGATTGCTGATGCGTGGAAAGAACATGACCGTCTGTGTCATGGGTGCATTCTTACTGCACTATCGAACGTCCTGTTCGATGTCTATGGTGCATCCACCAAGACTACTAAGTATCTCTGGGAGGAACTGGATAAGAAATACAACACAGAGGATCTGGGTATTGAAAAATACTCAGTATCCAAGTTCCTGAAATTTCAGATGATTGAGGGAAAATCGGTTTCGGAACAGGCTCATGAGTTTTTGTTATTGCTCCATGGGTTAACCGAGGCAGAAATGAAACTCCCTGAAAAGTTTCAGGTTATGTCGATCATTGAGAAATTTACCAAGTCCTGGGAAGATTTTGGGATGTCCCTAAATCATAAGAAAGGGAAAATTTCTCTGGATGATTTAATGGTCTCGATAGCTATTGAAGAGGAGCATAGGAAACAAAAACCTGTGATGCCTTTAGACGTGAACCCTAAGGTTAATGTGATAACCTCAAAGGGAAACACTGCTAAAGAGAAAAATAAGAAACTGAAAGCCAAAGGAAAAATCCAGAAAAAAACGAAAGAACAAACCTTGCTGGCAGTGTGGACAGGTTGGACACTGGAAGAAGGATTGTCCTTCTCTAAAGACCCAACAGAAGTCTACAGATGTTGTTCCTCGGGCTCTTGTGCTAACTGAGGGAGGCGAGCCCGGTGAGGGGTATGTCTCAGTGTACCATGAACTCTATTTTGTAAATGAGCCAAACGAGTGGCTTGTTGATACAGATGCAAATGTACACATTTGTACTGACAGGACAATCTTTGTGTCTTATCAGGCTTTAGCCGGTGGAACAGTAATGATGGGGAACATATCTGTATCCAAGGTGCTTGGGTATGGACGAGTCGAGCTGAAATTCTCAACTGGATGAGTTTGGACTTGTCGCGACCCCGATTCTCGGGCCGTCGGATCCTACCATATCCGGATCTGCTTACTCAGCAATAATGTATACACCAATTACAACTAACATTCAGAAACAAACTGCAAATAAAAATACTCAGAAGGAAGTATTTCAACACTTTGCCATTCACAAAAAAAAGTTTACATGATCCATTGTCCCACAATAACCATTTACATGTACATCAGCTGGAAGAAAATATACAGAAATATTACTAACTACCTTACAAAGAAAAGCTACTATGGTTGGTTGGATGTCTAGTATGTAAGCTGGCTAGATTACTAAAGTCCTTGTGATGGCTCACTGAATCAGGGCACCCACCGCGGCTTTTTCATCGCTTATCGGTTTTCCGCGGTTTTCTAGATGCTTGATTAGGTTTTTCGCTCTATCTGCTTGTGCCTCGTAGCTAGTTTTAGGACTTGCAACCTAGGTGCTTGCTCTAGGGTTTTAACAAAAAGACAAAAATAGACGTTGTTTGAAAATCCATAAACATTGCAAAATTAAAAATTGGGACTGCTAAAAATATCTGATCAAAAACCGTATAATCGATTCAATTGATTTGGGGAGAGTAACCCCCGCACATTTCTCAGAGTGCGCGAGTTGAGAGCCGACACTTAAGGATAGAGACAAAACCCCGTATTTCTTGCGGGATACTACTGGGTCCATACACCTGATCGCTGTTCCTCAGTGGGTAAGCTCGGGTAGCCGGAAACGGTCCGGGTTTACTTAACAGAGTGGGAGGTTTAGAGGACACTGCGCAAGGCTCCGTCCTCAAGTAACACGGGTAGCCGGAAACGGTCCGTACTTACTCCCATACTGGCTGAGTGCGAGTGGTCTCGCGTAAGGATTCGGGCCAGTGTCTTGAAGAAACTATCGGGCTCCTATTGGCTCGCTCAGCCCGCGTAACCACAACGATTGATAATCACAACCCTAAAACCGAAAAGATAAAAAGACCGAACTCTTACGGTCTTCATCAGGGTTGAGTTGGTGAAAACGGGGTTTGCCTTGTGTTTGTTTGTGGGGCGTGAGTTTTCCGCGGCTTTCACATTCCTTCTTCAGTTGAATCGTACACGTGATCTCCCAATCTTCTCTTGACATCGAAGATGACGTCTCGACGGCTTTTCGGCTCAGACTCTGTGAGCTTTCGACCGTCCACCGTCGAGCGTATGTCTTCACAGGCTCGGGATGACCCTCTTCCCGAGCTGGTCCCATCCGATCTCGAGGCGAGTCAGACCCAGACTCCCATGCCTCCTGGCCAGATCATTGAGGCAGACCTTCGCCTCAATACAGAATCCAAATCTCCTGAGTATTTCTCGATGAGTTCTTACGAGAGTTTCCATTTTACAGACGATCAGATGGCTCGTGGGAAAGCACCGGCAGCAGATGAGAGGCCAGCAGCTGAGGATCATCCGGAGGGAAGAGCAGATCCGAACGGAGATGTCACGACAGGTATTCTCGACACACTTCACTCTCTTCTTTAATAAAAAGTGAACACCTGTTGGGTTTTCCACAAATCATAGGATAAAAAATTAGCGAATGCTAAGTAACGAAGAAGAGAAAAGAAAACAAATTGTGTAATTTTTCAAAACTTGTTATCACAAAAGTTTCATTCCTTCTCATTAATTTAAGTCCTATTCCTTTTCTATTCCACGTCAGGGATTAGTTCAGGGGAACCCTACCATTCTTGGACTCTGAAATTGTGGACACTTCGGGATTGGAGATTGTGTTGATCTTGGTAAGCTTATGCCGCTGCACGCCGCCTCAACCAATCCTCCAATACTACCCTGACAATTTTCTTTTCCTTTATTAAATGGGATCTCAAACCCTCAGCCTGGAAAACAAATGAGCACACTGCCCTCGAGGACTCGATTGCTTAAAACCTCAGGCTAACATTATAACCTAGCGGCTTAAATACATGTTGTAGTGACCCAGCCGCTATTGAACCACCCGTGCCTCCACATGGCACGACCACATCTTCTGTCGTTCAACCCTAAGATATTGGCTCCCGGTACCACGTGTTGCAAAACATTCATTTCGTGCGCACTTATCATAATAGGGCAACAATGTACCACCTAAGTAGGGAAACGTCAATATAGGTTCCTTCCGACAAACCTACATGGTGTATGCCCGACCTGTAGTTCTACTCCCAATCATCCTTAACGTGACATACGATCCTTTTTAGGATCCAACTCAAACCACATCAATTCCCATGATGTAATCTTTTGTTAAGTCTTCGATTTGCATAATCAGCAATACTTAGTATATACTCACATATATATTATTCATATGCATATATACTCGTATTTATGCCTATTTTAACTCCCAAACCCTAACTTTCAAAGCCACCGCATCAATTTGATGCTTAAACCTTATTTTAGTGGGAATCACATAGCAAATTTTCAGACTTTTTCAAAAATAGCCAAAATTAGGGTTCTTTATGGCACAGAACATAAAATCAGAAATTTCAACGATCTCATATGAAAATCCAACAGCAAAAGGAAGGATTTCGTTACCTAATCGAGCTCTCTCTCGCGTATGCTGTGCTTTATCGTGTTTCGTTTTCTGAAAGGATGATTTAAGGCTCCTGAAACGATCGAATTTCATTTTCGTATAAAAAATGCTAAGAACGTGTCAAGAACGCAAAGAACGAACGAAGAACACGAAGAATGCGAAGAACACGAAGAACACGAAGAATGTCAAAAATATATTTTCTCTTTAAATTTTGGCAGAGCTTCCCCTTATATGGGGTGATATTTGTAGCAAAATTTTGGCAGAGTTTCCCCTTATATCGGGATATATTTCTCAAAAAATTTCAGCAGAGTTTCCCCTTATATTGGGACATATTTCTCGGAAAATTTCGACAGAGTTTCCCCTTATATCAGGACATATTTCAAAATAAAAATGAAAAGAGTTTCCTTTATAAAATCAATCGAGAGAAAAACAACAAAACTGAAAGAATGTAATTAAACTGTAAGTGATGGAGAATCGGTAGACACCACGCGTCTTAGGTGAGTGAATGTGTGACGAATCACATGGTTCACTGGCGTGCACAGCCGCCCGCACCTAAGTAGGGTGTTACACAGATTTCTTCTTGAACCACAATCGGAAATAAATTGGGAAGAAAGATGAATCAAGAACAAAACTTGGAAGAAAAGAGGATGAATTGAAAGCTTAGTTTACGAAGAAAACTAAGAGAGGATCATATCTTCTTCCTCCTCGTTCTCCCAACAGCACTTCGCTAGCGCTCTTTCCCTGCCTCCCACTCCTCCTCCCGACCACTCGACCCTAGCCCTTGGTGGTGGTGGTAGTGGAAATCGTAGAGAATGAATGGGTAGGGGGCTATTTATAGGCTCTAGAAGACCACTAACCATGGTTAGAAAACCATGGTTTAGACCTTAACCATGGTTTAGCGGCCCATGGTTTTGGCCAAAACCTATCTCAAACATGGGGCTTAAGTCAGAACATTCCAGATGATTCTATATTCTCTAATGACGCTTAATTAACACTAATCGTGATTAACTTTCACTAATCGCGATTTAACTTTCGCGGTTAACGCTTATCTTTTCCTAACTATTGATTAGTGTTTGCTAATGATCATTAGCGGTTTTCAATCAGTCAGTAGTTTCTTTAATCATGTTAAATTGGTATTAATGACAGTCATTATGGGTTAATGACATCTTAACCTTCCTTCTCTTTCTTCCGAAAATCATAACAAATCGACGGGAAGTCCGATTCACACGAAACAAATTCCGTTGGCTTTCTCTTGACGAGCCAGATCTTATTATATAGGATCCTAGAAATGTCAAGTTCAATTCTTTACAAATATAACAACCTTAAAGTTAGTCTCATCCTCAAGACTAGACATGCAGGCATAACAACCTTAAAGAGGATTGAAACCATAACAACCTTAAAGAGAATGAACGCCATTTCATTTATAAAAAAGATATACAATACATAGTGTTATTACTCAAACAAGTAGGGGTATTTCTCTCTCATTTCCACCTCAGGTTCCCATGTGGCTTCTTCAAACTCTTGGTTCCGCCATAATACTTTAACTAGAGGCACCTCTTTGTTTCTCAACTTCTTGATATCCCTGTCAAGTATTTGCACAAGTAACTCTTAATATGTCAAGTCTGGCTCAACATGTAAATCATCATAACTTATCTTATGCTCTGGATCCTTAACGTACTTTCTCAGATTTGATACATGAAAAACATCATGTACTGTCGAAAGATGTGGAGGAAGTGCAAGTCTATATGCCACTTTTTCAATGCACTGAATAATTTCAAAGGGACCCACAAACATGGGTGCTAACTTCACATGCAAGCGAAACCTCTGAACACCCTTCAGAGGTGATACTTTGAGAAATACAAAGTCACCTACCTCAAATTCAAGGTCTCTTCGCCTGGTATCACTATAGCTTTTCTGGCGACTCTAGGCAGTTAATAGTCTTTTTCTAGCAAGCTCTACAGCTTCCCGTGTCTCCTGAAGTCTATCTGAATCATAAAGGTTCTTTATTCCGACCTCTTGCCAACACAAAGGAGTAGTACACCTTCGTCCATATAGTGCTTCAAATGGTGCCATGCCAATACTTGTATGGTAACTATTATTGTAGGTGAATTCTGCAAGAGGAAAATGTTTAATCCACAATCCCTTCCATTCTAAGGCACATGCTCATAGCATATCCTCTAGTGTATGAATCGTACGTCCTGACTAACCATCTGTTTGTGGATGATATGTTGTACTGAAGCATAGTTGTGTACCTAAGGCTTTTATGAAGACCTCCTAATAGTGTGAGGTGAATCGTGAATCTCGATCAGAAACTACTTCCTTTGGGATACCATGGAGGCGAATCACATGTGTAATATATAATTCAGCAAGCTGGTCTGGAGTGAAGATAAGCTTATCAGAATAAAGTGTGCTACCTTTGTCAGACGATCTATTATAACCAGATACTATCTTTACTACAAGTCGTCTGAGGTAAGCCAGTAACGGAGTCCATGGAAATGCTTTCCCATTTCCATTCAGGTATAGGGAGGGGTTGCAATAATCCTGGTGGCTTTTGGTGTGAAGCCTTTACCTGTTGGCAAGTGAAACATGAATTTACAAACTCAGCAACATCTTTCTTCATTCCTGGCCACCAAAAGTATAAATGAAGATCCTTATACATCTTCGTAGTTCCTGGATGGATAGATAATCTAGAACAATGAGCTTCACGTAAAATGTCTTTCCTCAGTTTAGGTATGTCTGGTACACAAGCTCTGTGATGGTTATATAGTAACCCATCTTGTATCTGGAATCCCTCTATCTCATTCTTATCAAGTTGTTGTCTCAAGTCTTTAAGGACTGGATCATCCTCCTGTCCTTTCTTTGTTTTATCCCATATCTCTGGTTTGTATCAGTGAGGAATAGTTATAGTATCAGCACTACTATCAAATGGTTTCCATTTACTTAACGTTGATAGTAAACCCCAGAAGTGGATACCACTCACTAACCCAGGTGAATAAGTTCTTCTGCTAAGGGCATCTGCTACGACGTTCCCCTTACCATGGTGGTAGGAGATAGTGCAATAATAATATTTCAACAAATCTAGCCACCATCTCTGTCTCATATTGAGCTCCTTTTGATCAAACAAATATTTCAAGCTTTTATGATCGGTGAAGATTTCAAAAGTAATACCATGCAGGTAGTGTATCCATATCTTTAATGTGAAAACTATGGCAACTAATTCAAGGTCATGTGTTGGGTAGTTCTTCTCATGTGACTTGAGCTATCGTGATGCATACGCAACTACCTTACCATGTTGCATAAGAACTGCCCCAAGTCCTTCTTTAGATGCATCAGTGTACACTGTAAACCCTTCACTCCCAGAGGGTAGAGTAAGGATCGGTGCAGATGCTAGGCATTCTTTTGGTGTTTGGAAACTAGTTTCGCATGCATCTGACCATATGAATGGAACTTCCTTTTGGGTCAACCTAGTCATTGGCAATGATATTCGTGAAAAGTCCTTCACAAATCTTCTATAATATCCAGCTAATCCTAGAAAAGATCGTATTTCTGTGACAATCTTCAGACGTTCCCAATTCATCACCGCACTAACCTTTGTAGGATCAACTGATATACCTTCCCTGGAAATGACATGGCCTAAGAAAGATACTTTAGATAGCCAGAAGTCACATTTGCTATAATTAGCATACAATTTATTCTTACTTAGAGTTTCAAGTGCCTGCCTGAGATGGTGTTCATGCAGATACTTATCCTTGGAGTAAATAAGTACATCATCAATAAAGACTACTACAAAGTGATCTAAGAACTCCTTGAATACTCTACTCATGAGATCCATGAAGGCTGCTGGGGGATTTGTCAGTCCAAAAGGCATAATTACGAATTCATAATGCCCGTATCTAATTTGAAAAGATGTCTTAGGAATATCTGTATCTTTAATTTTCAACTGATGGTATCCAGATCTTAAATCAATATTGGAATACACAGTTGAACCCTGTAACTGATCAAAGAGATCATCTATTCTTGGCAGAGGATACTTGTTCTTTACGGTCTTCTTGTTTAGTTGTCTAAAGTCAATGCACAACCGCATTGACCCATCCTTTTTCCTGACAAATAAGACAGGTGCACCCCATGGTGAAGTACTAGCATGAATGACTCCTTTATCTAACAGTTCTTGCAACTGTACCTTTAACTCTCGTAACTCAGCTGGTGCCATTCTATACGGAGGGATAGAGATAGGCTGAGTATCAGGTATGAGAGATATTTCAAATTTAATTTCTTGCTCGGGTGGTAATCCAGGTAGTTCCTCTGGAAATACATAAGGAAATTCGCACACTATAGGTATATCTTTCATCATTCTGTCTGGCCCTGATGTAGTGGTTACATAGGCTAAATAACATTGGCACCCTTGCTCTAACAACTGTTGTGCCTTCAAAGTATAGATATATTCGATATTATCATTGGATGTCTTTCTAATGAACTGGAACTCTATCGAGTTAGGAAGGTGAAACGTTACTATCTTCTGAAAACAGTCAAGACATGCATGATACCTTTCTAGCCAATCCATCCCTAGGATAAGATCAAAGTCCTTCTTTTCTATTAGTAGTAGTGAAACAGGTAAGTAATGTCCCGCTATCAATACTATACAATTATCCAGGATTTCTCAGATTATAAACACTTGTCCTTCTGATCCCTTGATCAGATAGTACTATTGTACTTCTACTAGTATCTTACCCAAAGTGGGTCCTAACCGTCGAGCAATAAATGATTGTGAAGTACCAGAATCAAATAAGGCACGTACTGAAAAGCCATGAATAGTAACGATACCTCATACGACCGTGCCTGAATTGTAGGCTTGTTCTTCAGTGATTGCATTGAGTTGTCCATTAGGATTGGGCACGCTAGAACCCACAACACTTTGCAGTGGTTGCTGTGTAGGAGACACTCCTTGTGAGCCACGACCTCTACCATGTCTTCCTCTGTGTGTTGCTCCATTGCTCGAGGTGGATGTTATACTGTTAATTGGGGTTGGTTTAAACCTTGACCCTCTCAACTTTAGACAATCTTTCTTGATGTGGCCTTCCTGATGACAGAAAAACACACACGTGCTTCTGTTCGAGTTGAAGACCCAGCCACAGAGGTGCTAGCTCCTGCTGCTGAGTCGCGAGGATATAGTGGAGGTCTAGAGAAACCCCTTCTTCCGGATAATTCCTGGCCCAAAGTCTGTGGCGAGCTTATATTAGACCCAATTGGATGATAACGACTGTCTCTTCGATTATAATTCATCTTACATTTGGATGGTCCACCAGTTAGGTGAAAGCTTCTTCTTTGGTGGTTTTCATCCCTCTCCATCTCAATACAAGAGGCGATGTCCATGGCTTCATCTACAGTGGTGTCTCTAAAACCTACAAGCTTCTCTCTCAAATCTCCCTGAAGACTGCTAACAAATTTGGTAAGACACTCTTGTGGTGAAGCTTCTAAAGCTGGGGAGTAACGTAGCAGCTCCGTAAAGTGAATATGGTAATCTCGTGCATTCTTGGATACTTGGGTCAAAGAAGCTAACTCCCTCCTCTTTAATTCTTCCCAATGGGAGGGACAGAAGTGAGCTCGGAACCTTTCTTCAAAAACATCCCATGGAACATGATCTACTAATTTCTTGGAAATGGCTCTCCACCATCGTCTTGCATAGTCTGCTAAGGAGTAATCAGCAAAGTGCACCCAAGTATCTGTTGGTGCATGAATTATTCTCAACATCATGCTGACGTCATCAAACCATACTTCTGCCTCAGCAGGTGCCTCTATGCCTTTAAATCAAGGAATCTTTCCCTTTCGGTAATTGTCTAGTAATGTTTGGTGTCTCAGAAGGGCCTCCTCCATTGCTCCTTTAGCTAGGGTAGGCGCAGACTCAGTTGAAGGATGATAACTAGATTCTTCCTCAGAAAGATGGACAGAACCTTCAATCCTGGCATACGCAGGCTTAGATGCCTCGGGTCTTTCATCTTGTGCATTGAGCCTCTCCTCCAATGCTTGTTGTCTTTGCCCCATGTCTTGGAGCATTATCATCATAGTCGCTAATTGTCTAGACACATCTTGGTCTGCCATGATCCTGGGATAAGTCAAGGCTAAAGGTTAGGTCCTATAAGTCTTAGCATGATAAACGTAAGGGACAATGACTTGTGAATGGTATTGCAGTCAATTATTAAGATCAAAGGATCTTAATATAACCTTAGTTTCTGAATACCGCTTATAGTTGTTAATTACTAAATAAATTAATGGAGTAACCGAGCTCTGATAACAATCTGTCGCGACCCCGATTCTCGGACCGTCGGATCCTCCCATATCTGGATCTAGTTACTTAGCAATAATTTATTCACCAATTGCAACTAACGTTCAGAAACAGACTACAGATAAAAATACTCGGAAGGAAGTATTTCAATACTTTGCCATTCACAACATAAAGTTTACATGATCCATTGTCCTACTACAACCATTTACATGTACATCAGCTGGAAGAAAATATACAGAAATATTACTAACTACCTTACAAAGAAAAGCTACTATGCTTGGCTGGATGTCTAGTATGTAAGCTGGCTGGATTAATAAAGTCCTTGTGATGGCTCACCAACACCTGTTGGGTTTTCCACAAATCATAGGATAAAAAATTAGCGAATGCTAAGTAACAAAGAAGGGAAAAGCAAACAAATTGTGTAATGTTTCAAAACTTGTTAACACAAAAGTTTCATTCCTTCTCATTAATTTAAGTCCTAATCCTTTTCTATTCCACGTTAGGGATTTGAACAGGGGAACCCCACCATTCTTGGACTCTGAAGTTGTGGACACTTCAGGATTGGAGATTGTGTTGATCTTGGTAAGCTTATACCGCCGCACGTCGCCTCAACCAATCCTCCAATACTACCCTGACAATTTTCTTTTCTTTTATTAAACAGGGTCTCAAACCCTCAGCCTGGAAAACAAATGAGCACACCACCCTCGAGGACTTGGTTGCTTAAAACCTCATGCTAACATTATAACCTAGCGGCTTAAATACATGTTGTAGTGACCCAGCCGCTATTGAACCACACGTGCCTCCACATGGCACGACCACATCTTCCGTCGTTCAAGACGAAGATATTGGCTCCCGGTACCACGCGTTGCAAAACATTCATTTTGTGCACACTTATCATAACAGAGCAATCGTGTACCACCTAGGTAGGGAAAAGCCAATATGGGTTCCTTCCGACAAACCTACAGGGTGCATGCCCAACCTGTAGTTCTACTCCCAGTCATCCTTAACGTGACACATGATCCTTTTCAGGATCCACCTCAAACTACATCAATTCCCATGATGTAATTCTTTCGTTAAGTCTTCGATTTGCATAATCAGCAATACTTAGTATAGACTCACATATATATTATTCATATGCATATATACTCGTATTTATGCCTATTTTAACTCCCAAACCCTAACTTTCAAAGCCATCGCATCAATTTGATGCTTAAACCTTATTTTAGTGGGAATCACAAAGCAATTTTTCAGACTTTTTAAAAACTAACCAAAATTAGGGTTCTTTATAGCACAGAACATAAAATCAGAAATTTCAACGATCTCATATGAAAACCCAACAGCGAAAGGAAGGATTTCATTACCTAATCGAGCCCTCTCTCGCGTATGCAGTGCTTTATCGTGTTTCGTTTTCAGAAAGGATGATTTAAGGCTCCTAAAACGGTCGAATTTCATTTTCATATCAAAAACGCTAAGAACGTGTCAAGAACGTGAAGAACGAACGAAGTATACGGAGAATGCGAAGAACACGAATAACACGAATAATGCCAAAAACATATTTTCTCTTGAAACTTCGGCAGAGCTTCCCCTTATATGGGGTGATATTTGTAGGAAACTTTCGACAGAGTTTCCCCTTATATCGGGATATATTTCTCGGAAAATTTCAGCAGAGTTTCCCCTATATTGGGACATATTTCTCGGAAAATTTCGACAGAGTTTTCCCTTATATCGGGACATATTTCAAAATAAAAATGAAAAGAGTTTCCTTTATAAAATCAATCGAGAGAAAAACAACGAAATTGAAAGAATGTAATTAAACTGTAAGTGATGGAGAATCGGTAGACACCACGTGTCGTAGGTGAGTGAATGTGTGACGAATTACAGGGTTCACGGACGTGCACAACCGCCCGCACCTAAGTAGGGTGTTACTCATATTTCTCCTCGAACCACAACCGGAAATAAAACGGGAAGAATGATGAATCAAAAACAAAACTTGGAAGAAAAGAGGATGAACTGAAAGCCTAGTTTACGAAGAAAACTAAGAGAGGATCATACCTTCCTCCTCCACGTTCTCTGGCAGCGCTTCGCTAGTGCTCTTTCCCCACCTCCCACTCCTCCTCCCGACCTCTCGACCCTAGCCTTTGGTGGTGGTGGTAGTGGAAATCGTAGAGAATGAATGGGTAGGGGGGTTATTTATAGGCTCCAGAAAACCACTAACCATGGTTAGAAAACCATGGTTTAGACCATAACCATGGTTTAGTGGCCCATGGTTTTGGCCAAAACCTATCTCAAACTTGGGTCTTAAGTCAGAACATTCCAGATGATTCTAGATTCTCTAATGACGCTTAATTAACACTAATCGTGATTAACTTTCACTAATCGCGATTTAACTTTTGCGGTTTACGCTTATCTTTTGCTAACTATTAATGAGTGTTTGTTAATGATCATTAGCGATTTTCAATCCATCATTAGTTTCTTTAATCATGTTTAATTATCCTTAATGACAGTAGTTATGGGTTAATGACATCTTAGCCTTCCTTACTTCTCTTTCTTCCGAAAATCATAACAAATCGACACGAAGTCCGATTCACACGAAATAAATTCCGTTGATTTTATCTTGACGAGCCGGATCTTATTATATAGGATCCTAGATATGCCAAATTCAAGGCTTTACAGGCCTTTGCGCAGTGTGCTGCACGTTCCTTATATTAAGAAGAATGTCTTGTCTGGTTCTTTATTAGTTAGAGAGGGTTTTCAATTAGACTTTAAATGTAATAAAGTAGTTTTTCTGAGACATGGTGTTTTCTTTGGCAAAGGATATTTGTCTGATCATGATCTTTTACTTAGAATAAGATGTGACACTGATAGTTCAATTAATAATATTTCTGATTTTGATTCTTCTACTTATGTTGTTTCAAATATTAAATCTACTGATTTATGGCATGCTAGGCTAGGACAAGTGAATTTCAATTCTATGAAAAGAATGATGAAACTTGATATGATTCCTAATCATACTATAGACAAACACACCAAATGTGAAATGTGTGCTCAACCTAAGTTGCCTAGAAAGCCATTTCATTCTGTGAATAGGGAAACTGAAATTCTAGACTTAGTGCATTCTGATATTTGTGAGTTTGGTGGCATGATGACTAGAGATAACAAAAGATATTTTATCACCTTTATAGATGATAGCAGTAGATACTGTTATGTTTATCTGCTTAAAATTAAGGATGAAGCCTTAGAAAAATTTCTTATTTTTAAGAATGAAGCAGAAACACAAATCGGAAAAGTAATTAAACATCTAAGGTCAGATAAGGGTGGCGAATACACATCTAAGATATTTGATGAACAATGAAAATTATTTGTCATAGTTAATGAGGTCACTGCACCATATTCACCACAATCCAATGGAATAGCAGAATGAAAGAATATGACCCTAACTGATATGGTCAATGTACTTTTACAAAGTTCTGGGCTACCATCTTACATGTGGGGGGAAGCTTTGAATACGACCTGTCATATTCTGAATAGAGTTCCCCTAAGGCATAAAGATGAGAGTCCATTCGAACTTTGGAGAAATAGGAAGCCAGGCCTAAAATATCTCAAGGTGTGGGGATGCTTGGATAAGATCTTAGTCTCAGAACACAAGAGAAAGAATCTTGGACCTAAAACAGTTGATGTTGTCTTCTTGGGGTATCTGGAAAATAGTTATACATATCGTTTCTTAGTAATTCGGTCTGAGATCACAGGCATAGATACTAATACTATTATTGAACTTCGTGATGCTACATTTTTTGAGGATATTTTTACAATGAAAAAAGGGATTCCTGAAAATCTGACTAGTGACGTAGCCTCAACATCTGGTTCTATTCCACAACAAATAGAAAAGATGTCAAAGTGGGGGCTACCTCTTCTGAACCGAATGAATTTTTGGAGGGTGTTGAATGTAGACGAAGTAAGAGACCTAGGATTGCCAAGGATTTAGGTAGCGACTTTGTCTCCTACAAATCGAGGGTGATCCTCCCACATACAAGGATGTCATGGCTTCTACTGAAGCAAGGCATTGGAAGGACGCCATTAAATCTGAAATGGATTCGATCATTTCAAATGGCACATGGGAATTGGTCGATTTACCTCCTGGGTGTTCCACCATAGGAAGCAAATGGGTATTTAGAAGAAAACATAGACCAAACGGATCCATAGAAAAATATAAGGCAAGACTTGTAGCCAAAGATTTCAAACAGAAAGAGGGTATTGATTATTTTGATACCTATTCTCATGTTACTAGAATGACTATGATTCGGATGCTCATTGCGTTGGCCTCCATACATGATCTCACAATTCATCAAATGCACGTGAAGACTGCCTTTTTATTTGGCGATCTTCAGGAGGAGATCTATAAGGACCAACTTGAGGGATTCGTAGCATCTAGTAATGAAAGAAAGGTCTGTACGCTTGTAAAATCTCTTTATGGATTAAAACAAGCTTCGAAACAGTGGCATGACAAGTTTGATAAGACTATCCGGTCTTATGGATTTATTGTTCATGAATCCGATAAATGTGTGTACTCTATGATTAAAGGTGATATGTTTGTTGTCTTATGCCTATATGTAGATGATATTTTGATATTTGGATCAAACATAAGGATAGTGAAGAAACCAAGAGGTTCTTGAGCAGTAAGTTTTAGATGAAGGACTTAGGAGTTGCAAATGTGATTTTGGGGCTCAAACTGATTAGATCTACTTATGGGATAGCTGTGTCTCAGTCACATTACACTGAGAAAGTTCTGGAAAATTTTGGCTATCAGAGCTGTAAATCTGTATGCACTCCTTATGATTCATCTAAACCCCTCTGCAAGAAGAAGAGTGGAGTACCCGTAGCACAGCTACGATATTCCCAGATTATAGGAAGCTTGATGTATCTTGTGAACTGTACTCGACCTGATATTTCATTCACGGTCGCAAAGTTGAGTAGGTATACGAGATGTCCTGACCGTACTCATTGGGAGGCCTTGGATCGAGTGTTGAAGTACCTTAAGGGTACTGCACTTCTTGGACTACATTATGGTAAAAATCCTCCTGTCTTAGAAGTATATAGTGATGCAAGTTGGATATGTCAAATGTGTTAGCAATGTGAGCTCAAGGCGAACCATTCCTACAATAAATGTTATTGTAATTAATGAATTATCAATAAAAGTTATTGGTTATGCTTCACTCCCTTTCTTATATTGAATGAATGAATGCACTATAAGGTCCCTCTGTATAATAAGGGTTATGTACCATGGCCAACTTGATAATCATACAGCTGTTGATTTATTGATTGAATCATAGAGGCTGATGCTTGGATGAATATCTAAGGAGTTAGATAGAGGACTCATCAAGCATCATCAATGATTGACATGTAGTGATCTCCAGTCTGAGTGGGAGATGGCAATCCTATCTCAATAGACTGATATCTGATCGACCTCTTGATGCAGGTCCTCTGCATGGGAATAGTGATTCGGAGGTATCAGATTAGTTGAGTCAATGGGTTGACTTAACGAGATCGAGATAACCAAAGACCTATGATGAATACTGTCACATCACAGGCAAACATCCTCTGACCAGAGACAGATGTATTACTATATGTCTAAGTATGTACATTTGGCAGACCAATAGGTTGATGACCTAACCAAGGTCTATATACCGGTGAGCTGGTGTGCATGTAAGGGCATATAAGTAATATGATCTGTCAAAGGGATCATACATGTTCACTTGTGAACCAGGAGACATGAGCTCACTCATGAGGTATTGGGATTGATCAAATTCCATGCATGGTCATCATGCTTTGGAAGCATGATATGATTTTGAAGGTAAGATATATGCTTTGTGAAAGCATATGATCTGTACCATATCCCAAGGACCAAGAATGAGAAACTTAGTGATCAGACCATGAAGATGACAGTGCAAAAGTGATCTATATCTTCATGATGATCATGAGTCTTCCACTATGCATGATGTACAGGTATTGGGAATACCTGAAGGGTGATTTGATCATAAACGATTGTATAACCATGACGCTTCCATTCCGAGGGAGTGATGAAACAAGTCTGGATTTTAGTGACTCCTCTCATTAGAGAAGTGACCTAATCTTAGTCCATATACTGGACATTGATCTGAATGAGATTCAGATGCAATGAGAAGATTAGGTTTACGGTCTTGATTTAATTAAGCATCTATGAGAGGTCCATGGGATCTGGATTTGAGATGTGATCTCAATATCCAAGTCATTATTCGTGGAATAATACAATCGCCCTGTCCTTATCTCCAAGCATCTGAGGAGAAATAGAATTGTTCTTAAATAGTTAAAGAACAATTCCATATGATCTAAGCAAAGAGAAGTTGATAATTAAATGTGATTTAATTATCATGATGTATGCGGAATTATCCAATATAATTAAATATGATTTAATTATTATGGATAAGAATAATGTGGATAGTAATATCCAATTATTCATAATATATTATAAATGTGATTTATAATGTATTAGAGAGAGCTAATTATAATTTATATGTGTTGATTAATTATTACGTGTATTGGATACACATTGTGTAATTAATTGACAATGTAAATTATATGTTGTTTTGGGTTGTGAATATGATTTCACAATTTTTTCCATGGCAAGATTGCAATATTCTCAAATATAATTGTGAATTATTTTGAAGAATAAAACCCAACAAATTTGTTGCAAATAAATAAAGAGAGATTTCCATAGAGATATGTAATCTCATGAATTATCATGAGATTGCTCTCCCCATGGAAAGAGTGGGCGGCACATCATTCTTAATAGGAATGTGTGGCCGTCCACATGGAAGGTACTTGGAGATGAAATCTCCATGCACATTCTCTCCTTATTTATTGGTTTGATTTAGGACTAATTTATATTTGATTTTGTCAAATATATTTTAACCTAAATTTGTTGGTTTTACCAACAACAATCTTGACCATTGGATTGACATAAATCAATCTCATCTATTGATTTTACATGTCACATGGTTTGAGATCCATGGATCCCAAAATCCTATAAATAGAGAGGCATACCATGCTTTCTATTTACATGCTATTGTATCACACATCTCTCTCTCTCTCTCTATACTCGACAGCCCTCTCTCCCTCTCTTCTTGGTGGCCGTCCACCATACCTTGGTGGAGAGAATCGTTGACGCCCGCACCATCGTGTTGTCGCTTCGACGCTCTGCGGTTCTCCGTCTACTTGGAGTGCTTCGCTCACGAAGGAGACGTTTGATCTCGTGCGATGAGATCAGGAGCAACCGTGCTTAGATCAACTTCTTGGATTGCGAGGACTATGCGGTTCATCCCCGTGCTCGCAAGCAATCTCTCCGACGATAGGACTTGAGAAAGGAGGTCTCTTCTCTTAGAGACCCGATCAACCACGTTTCAAGAGATATTGCATTATACTTGTTGTGGTTATAGATGAAACGATCCGATAATTGTTCTTGGATCATGTGGTTTCATCGAATAAAATTTTTTAAATTCCTCTGCACAGAACAACTAGTAAGACTAGTCGTTCTCCGTCGTATCCGATACGACGATCACGCTTCCGTGATGCGCTTGAGGATTTCTCCATATCCTTCAAAATGGAGGACTCCAGGAGTAACGGTGTGACTGGGTATGTATTTACCATTGGAGGAGATGCAGTCTCCTGGAGGTATGTGAAACAAACCATCTTGGCTCGGTCTACCTTTGAGGCAGAGCTGTGTGCTTTGGACACAACAAGTATAGATGCTGAATGGCTTAGGGGCTTCTCTCTGAGATGCCCATGGTGGGTAAGCCGATACTAGCTATTTCTTTACATTGTGATAGCATGAGTACTATTGCAAAGGTAAAGAGTTCAAAGTACAATTAGAAAACTAGAAGACATATCCAAGTTATACATAAGTCTATTAGGGATTTGGTGTCTTCTGGAGTGATTGCCATGGAATTTGTTGGTACCAAAGATAACACGGCAGATCCACTTACAAAGGGACTTGATAGATCTTTAGTCCAAAAATCCAGACTTGGGATGGGGCTGAAACCCACTGAGAGTTTACCCGCAGTAGCAACCCAACCTAAATGAGTGGAGATCCCACAAAATAGGTTCAATGGGAAAACAAGCTGTAAGGGGAACTGGTTGGAAGTCAATATGCAATACTTTGCATGTGAGTCCTATCCCTGAAAAGTTGAGTGCCTGAAAACTGCAGGAAAAGGTTGAGCATTATGCTCTTAATGGATTCAAGCTTTTATAAGTAGGATGTGAGCAGTGCATCCTTGGAGAATGCCACCTATATGAGTATTTCTGTGGGCTGCTGATAAAGAATGAGGGTTTATTCTTAATATACTCATGAAACAGGGTAGGGTGCATGGCCATTAATAGCATCAAAACCAGAAGATAGTCACCATAAACTTCACTCTGTTGTTACCACTCGATACCATTACATCAAAGGATTAATGTTTAAGACTTAGTTCACTTTATTCCTGTGATGGTGAAAGGGGATAACTCAGGTAAAGGTTCAAACCGGAAGGTACCTTTACTGAAAGCAGAGTGTGGAAACCCGAGATCCTTGGCTCTTTGTGTTTCAACAGTGAATTCGTAGGGGATTGTTGGAATTAACTGTATTGGGATAGTTTGATGCAATTTGATGGTCAATATCAAGTTGTACTAATGTATCTCAATTCATGGAATTCAATGTTTCAACCTTGTGGGGTGCTGTCTAGTGCCATGTCGTGGAGATTTAAACTCGCACTTGGTTTTTATATGGGAAGTCCTGAGACTAGTATGGAAACAGACTAGAGAGGACTTTAGACCACAACACATGCACACACGTGCAGGAATGCCTGCGCCGCGCCGCGTTGGGCCGGGCTCGAGCACGGACACGGGCACGGACGTGGGCGCGACCGCGGCCTCGGCAGCGGCTGCGGTGTGGCAAAGACCGGGTCAGTTTTGTAACCGCTCGTTTGAATTCCAAGGGATATGTCCCATTATCCTCTCACGAAGAGTAACTGCCCGGACGTCTTTAAATATCTCTTAAAGTCGTGGGCGTAGGTCATGAACATATCCCATCCTCATTCTCAATGCCTCTTCTCTCTCGAGGACGCTCGTCTTCTCTCCTCTCTCGATCTCGGGCTTGGACGCTCAAGCACGACGTGCACCGTCGACGAGCGTGGACCGTCGGACCCTGGGAGTGGCACATCAAGGTCCTGTGCGCCAGTAAAGTGGGGGGCGTTGTCTCTCTGTGGGGAGTCCTACGACAGGATGCTTCAGTTGTGATTTCTAACTCTCTTTATTTTTCTTTGTCACATTATTTGTCGTGATATTTGTTTCTGGATTTTTCCCTTGCTTTAATATGCATATGTTGTTAAAACAAATAATTTTCTTATCAATGTTAATATGGATGCATACATACATAAATCTGTTCTGGAAACCTGTTGATAATCAGATTTATAAATGTATGTTGATATCGGTTTTCTCAACAGAAGGACCTTTATTCTAGCAAACAAACACAAATCAAACCTTCAAATTCACCAAATCGACTCAATGATGACAGTGAAAGTTTGGTCTCTTATATTTTAAGTTTTAGAGTTTAGTGATCACAAAGTTAATTAAGTCAAACTCACAAGTGGTGTCACCCTTTCACAAAGTATATGTCTTCACACCTCCCTAAATAGTGGAACCATTTGTCAGGGCTGTTGGGTTATATTAGGCCCAAAGGGAAATGTGAAGCGGAGCAAACCAAAATGACTCTCTATGGTCAGAGGCAAGTGATTGTAGCTCGACCGTGTACCAAAGAGTAATACACGGTTTTTTAGGGCACATGTCCAGGGATTTTTGGCTCTAATACTTAGGTCTACGTCCTCACCCGCTCTGTTTGGAGGTATGTATCTGTAATCAATGAGGACGTTCCTCTTCCCAATACAAAATGACTTACGTTTAATTTTAGGGGTCGAGTTCGACTAGCAGTCTCAATTTTATTTAGATTATCACCTTTTTGGATATTTTTCAATAATAGTTGCATAACATTTTTTCCAATTCCTTTATTTACCTAAGTCCAAGAAATCCAGGGAAGGATGTCAGAAAAGACGATGTGCATGAAATCAATAATGCAAGCACGAGTAAGAATGCGTACCTTGCTCTAGAAGACTACGCGCAAGATAATTAGAGTATATAAAATGAATCTATCCTATATGAATGCAAATGCGAAACAACCTAGCAGAAACTTCTATTAACTGGAAGAACCAATTTATTTGACTAAGTCCAATCCAAATGATCTACATAAATATAAAGTCTGATTATGGTTTAGAGATAATTGATTATCAGGCTCAACCAGAAATAGAAACCTAGAACTAGGGACTCAAGCCCACAAAATAAGTAAAAATAACGATAGAAACTAAATCACAAAAAATAAATAGAAAAAATGAGAAAATAGGGAGGAAGAAAAGTATAAAGTGAAGAAAAAATTGACCATCACATTCCGTACTAGTGTTTGGTGCATCTTCCTGAACATCGGAGCGATATTTTTTGGACATTCATAGAGATAAGCATCCTATCAATCACTCTGATTACATACTAACAATGAATACAACATTCCATATTGTATTACCCTACTGAAACGGTGTTACGTAGACATGAGATGTCATTTGCCAAGGTTTACCTTGAAATATGGATATAAGTTGCTATTGTAGAGTATAACGTCCGGGATCGGGCAATCTTCAACAAGTAGATGGATGAAATGATCTTTGAGGGAGACCATGTGTGTAAGGATATCATTGAGATTCTTTGAAATGGTGTCACCTGAGTGTTGTAAATGTTCACAAAGCACTCGATTCTTTGCATTGTAACATAGGTAATAGAGAAAAATTGATGAATATTGTATTCACATATTAAAATCAACATATTAATCTCCTTGCTTAAATAATTCAATAAAAATCATTGTTAATTCATTGTTCATAACCTGTATTATATTGTACAGGTTATGTGTATAATTAACACTATATTTATTGTATTTAATTACTACCAAATTCCTTGTTTTTATTAAAACCCATAAAAAATAGATCAAATATTGTCTATATTTGTTTTGATAATTAAAATAAAATAAAAATATAAAAAATCCCAAAGCCTTGAAAACAATATTTTTAACCCACTAAAAATGCACCCAAAAATATATATGTATACAAATGACCTCTTTGGACGTTTTGTCCAACATAAAACTTGTAGATCTCATCGAGATCTACAACTTTATATTTGATTTTTCCTACTTTTGCCTCTAAGAACTTCTTTTAGATTTTTCTATGTTTTGTATTTACTGTTTTTTATAAAGCGGCCACGTGGCGCTCTCTGGAGCTGCCACGCGGCCACTGCCTCTTGCGCCACCTGCCACCTCTGTCCGCCCTTGTATCCCCTCCATCTCCACTGTTGATCCTCTCTCCATCTTCAGCTGCTAGATCTTCCTCTGGATAAAATCTCCACCACACCTTCGCACCTAAAACTCAGTCGCCTGATCACCCTCCCATACAACGCCCGAAAACCCTCCACGTCGCCCCATTTTTACGCACCCTCGGATCATTTCCCCACTTCAATCATAACTGCACGCTTATGCCTCTCCCCTCTCTGCTCGATATGATCTGATGGATCAAATCCAATCCATTCATTTGCGCCCCTACCTAAACCATTAGATCGCAAGATCCAACGGCTACCACTCATCGTCCTCCTCCCATGCACCCCTCCCCCCATCTGTTATGTCTGGAGTAACCCTTACCCCCTTTCCATTTTCTCCTCCACTCCGATCACCCCCTCTTCGATTCAAGTCCCCCTCCACATCGCCCCCAATCCACCTTCTTCGTTCATCCATCAATACCCTCACGCCTACCTTCATGACTTCTACAACCATTCAAAACCTCTCCGTCTCCACATAACTCCCGACTGAAGGATATGGGAAAATCCTTAAGCGCATTACGAAAGCATGAGGATCACATTGTATGCGATCGGGAGCGACTAGTCGCACTAGTTGCTCCGGGTAGTAGAATTTAAAACTTTCAATGCGATGAAACCACATGATCAAGAACACTTCTCGGATTGTTTCATCAAAACCACAAACAATTATAAGGTTTACCTCTTGAAGTGTGGTTGTGATTGAGTCTCTAAACGAAGATACCTCCTCTCTCAAGTCTAATCCGACGGAGGAGATGCTTGCGAGCGCGTTGATGAGACGTGTGCTCCTCGCAATCCATGTTGATTATCCAAACTCTGAATCTCCTGATTTCGTCATATGAGATCCGACGTATTCTTTACGAGCGAAGTGCACTGAAGGAGACGAAGGTCCATGAGCAAGCAATCCGACAACATAACGACGATGTTGCAGCGATGGCGACTCTCTCAAGGGATCCATAGTGGACGGCCACAATGAGAGAGAGAGAGAGAGTTGGTGTGTAGAGAATGAGAGAGAGATAGAATATGTTATATCTCTTGTTGTTGTAACTTGAAGAGTAAGGGGTGCCTCTTCTTGTATAGTATTTTGGGATCCATGGATCTCAATCCATGGACAATACAAAATCAGTGGATGAGATTTATTTGTGTTTCTTTCAATGGCCATGACCTTGTTGTAAAGACACAACAATAATTAATTTAATTTAATATATTGAATAATCAATATATATTAATTTCAAATTAAATCATTTATCTTTGGAGATAATTGAAATGAGATAATCATCCGCCAACTTTGTTGATGGCAATCTTCTTCTAATGAGATTACATTATCTCATTTCCAACATTATCTCACAATGATAATTCACAATTACTATGTGGCATTGCAATCATGCTAATGGAAATTTGTGAATCACGTTCACAATCCAAAATAGAATGTAAATTATATTTTCAATTAATTATCCAAATATGAATCCAATTCATATCAATAATTAATCAACAAATATAAATCACAATAGGCTCTCTCTAATATGGTATAAATCACATTTATAATATATATGATTAATATGATTAGTTCTATGATGAATCTGTGATTCATCACTCTAAAAGTTGAAAATAGAGCTTTGTTCCCGAGTAATTAGAGGCATATTTCCACTTATATTGCGTAATTAGCATTCATGCATGCATAAATAATATCTGCATTTTAGCATTCATATTTGCATTAAATAAGGAGCCAAATTCACTTGTAATTATTCACCTATTTATTTGTACTTTTATACCCAGTCCAAAGTCAATAAAACCATCTCTATACTGTGTATATTATTAAATAATAATATAAGGAAAAGGCCAGAAATTCCTAACTTGTAAAATTATCCAATAAAACCCCAAACCTTGTTGGAGACCTCAAACCTTAGAATGCACATATCTATCTCATACCACCTCCGATCTAGGTCTACTCTCTATTAGATTAATACATACTCAGAGACCTTCAAAATGAGACAAATTTTATTTGAATCAGAGCTCGCATGCAAAACTTGGGTTTTGGATCCTATTGTACATTATATGTATGTATATTTGTACCCTTGTATACTTATATTTTATTTGACCTCATATCCGTTTTTGGTCAACATGAAACTTGTAGATCTCATCAAGATCTACAACTTGCATGTTTTGAGTTTTTCCAAATTCGGCCATCTTCTCTCTCTTATTCCATATTTTTTCTCGACCATTCAGATCAGGCCATGTGGCGTCCTCTGGTTGCGCCACGCGGCCCGCTCACATCACGCCACACACCCCTTTTCCGTCGTCTGATCCCTTCTCTTTTCTTCAAATCAGAGCCATCCAAATACGTAGCTGATTTCCACCCTCCGATCTTCTCCAGATAGCATCTCCTCCATTCGTTAGCGCCTCACCCTCAGCAAGCCACAGATTGGGTTGTGAGCCCTCCGATCTTCTCCAGAAGCCTTCATCCCCACCGCACACTTTTGCACTATCCCTAGACCTTCGATCAGATCTCATCCCAGTCATCCCTTAGCGCCTTTACCTGCGCCCGCTACGTGTCGCATCCCTACCCCTTAGATCACACCACCCCGATCTAATCCGGACCCTTCTCTTGCACCCTTCATTTGGCCGTTGGATTACTCGATCCAACGGTCCAGAGACTGTCTTCTACCTCGCGACTGCCTTCCTCACGCACGTCACCAACTCCGCGCACCCTTCACCCCCTTCCTATTTTCTCCACCACCACAGCCATCATCTCCACCCTCTAGCATATCCACCTCATAGCCCATGACTCCCTTATCTTCGCCAGCTACCATGACCCCCATGAAACCCGTCGTTGTCACACCACAACCCCCACGAAACCTCACCCTCCATCACTGTCACCCCCACCTTCTTCCTATAAATACCCCACCTCCGGTCACCTTCGAACCTATCCGCCATTGCAAGAGGTGTCCTAGAGCTCAGAGCTACCCATTGGTGATAGCAATTGAGAGTAAAATCGAGCGAAGATAGGCCTTCACCTACGGCGAGATCCACGGCGTCGTTGCGCCGTACTGCAGCTCCTCCGATGAGTTGCTTGAGCTTGGGCCCTCTACCGTCCCTCGTGCGACGATCGGGAGCCTCATCTGAGCTTCCAAGCCCCAGGTAGACACCTCCATTCTTTCTCCGATCTTCTTCTTCTTTCCCTTCATTTTTCTCTTAAATTTTCTGCCTCCTCCGATTAATTCCACTATCATCTGATCATCCACCAAGGTTAACCTAGAAGATCTGATCTTCGTGTGCTATCTCATTCACCCCGATGATGCACATCACCTCCTCCGACCAAAGATCCGCCTTCACGGTGGAGGAACACCACTCCGACCATCACCACGATACTCCTCAGGCCTCGCCGCACTCGCACACATTCCCATGAGCACGGGCTCCATTCTTTGGCCCCAGCTAACCCTACAGGTACCCCATGCTTCAATTGTCAGAACTTCACTGGATCTTAGCTCGAGCTTCTTCGCCACCGGCGTGCATACCTCTCCAGCCTCATCCAGGACATCAAGCGGAACCCCTACACTCCCACGATCAATCCAGGCACTTCAGGAGCCGTCGGCGAGCTACACCGAGCATGGGGAGAGGAGGCGGAGCAAGGAGCTCAACGTCGGAGCCCCGCCAAGTTCGTCGCAGGAGGCGGCGGACCCGAGAAGAAGACATACAACCACAATTGGATCACCTTGATCCAACAGCCCTCACCATGCCACGTTGCCTTGAGCCTGTGGCCGTTAGATCATCCAGCTCAAGTGGCCCTGGTTGTGCCACGTAGCCGCTGCCCAGCGCTCCAGTCGCCGTTGGATCTATCTTGATCCAACGGTCGATAGGTAGCCACGTCGACATCATCGGCACCGTTGGATCATTGCGATCTGACGTCTTCAGAGGTGCCACGCCACCAGCTCCAGCAGCCATTGGATAACACACTGATCCAACGGTCCACATCGTGCCACGTATTCTCCTCCGAGCCTCTTCCCCGACCCTAGGCTCGGAGCACCCGAAGCACACCCGAAGCTGATCCAAGCGACCAAGGCTTCCCGAGCCTCTACCCGAACCTTGAACGACGTACGAGCCTGGTCCCGCACGTGCTCCCCACGTGAGGGATGGGTATTTTGGATAGAGGCCCCTGAAGGTTTTGGAAATTGCACTTTGGTCCCTGCTAGGCGTGTCATGCGAGGAGCGCGTGACTCTGTGGGAAAATTGCATCCACCTCCCTTGCATTATAGGTAATTGCATTTAAGTCCCTGTTAGCACATTTTATTTTAGTAATTTTATTTTCTGTATTTGCAATTTGGTCTCTGTCTTTGCACGCATATTTAGGCATCCATTTGGCATTGTTTTTCAATTCTAAAAATTGCATGATGTAGCCCAACTTGTCCTTTATCTTATGTGACACGTGTTTCATTTTTGTGACACCTTTGGAATTTAATATTATTAAATTGGTGAAATTTTCCATATTTTCCCATTGTGTGCCTTTTATTCATATTAAATTCCTTGTTGCTCCAAAAATCACCATTAAATCACATTAGACTTAGGATAGTTTCTTTTACATTGTGCCCAAAAATCATTGCATTTGTGCGCATCACGAGGCTTGAATAAATTAATTAGAGATTTCCTTAATTGATTTTTAATAGGTCCAATTCACATAGAATTTTAGGTTTATTAATTTTCCTGGATTCATCATACTTAAATCTATCTAGAATAATTTTTATATCTAGAAATAATGTGTTTTGGTATTTATTAAAATTAATTTTGTAAAAAACCACCTTGCATTCATATTTTATTCACAGTAAATTCATAAAGTGTCAGAAAAATCCAAAAACATTAATGGAGCTTAATTTCATTGTATTTCATATTCTGGCCAAGTTTCATATTTTTTTGGAATTCGTTTGATCATATATCTGATATAACTTGTAAAACTGGCCTGAAATTGCATTTGTTTTTCCTTTATTGCATAAAAATTCTTAAAAAGATAAAAAATAATCCTAAGAAAATCTGACCTCCGAATTCTTTCAAATTCACCTAATGAGACAGCTGCCTCCCTGAGTTCAACCTTGGGCATGCCCAAGTAAAATAAATCTGCCACTCGTAATTAACTAACATTAATTACAAGTGGTATTTTTGACGTAGCCTTGATTATCCGACTGCAACGAACATAATATTTAATTTGACCATTAATTTGATCGAATTAACAAGGGTAGTCTCATGCCCGTCAAAATGGTGCTATTGCCGGGGAGGCACGTCTTAGGTTAATTTCTAGAGAATTTTTGAATGTTTGATTTTCCATCCCCGGGTAGTCTGATTCACGATTTTCTCGTTAATATTTTTCTATCATTTAATTTTAAGTATTTTGTGTCTTCCTTTATCTAACCTCAATTTGTTTTTATGCGAGGAACACGAGGAGTCGAAGGCGCTTCGAGGAGCTTGCATTTGAACATTTTGACTGAGTGTGAGGACTTGTAATTTTGTTATTTTCCATTATTTTTGCATTCTTTCCAGCGGTTCCCATTTGGGTTCTCGTGTGTAAAAAATTGTGGAAACGTGTCCCCATGTGCTGTGTGGATTACTTTTGTAGATTAGGCTTGCACTAGCGGCTCCTAGAGCCACTTTAGGACTTGTTTGTGCTTGTAATATTCTAGGACCACACCACACATAAAAGATGCACTTAGATCGCAGATCTAGTCAAATTTAATCGGTGCTTCACTCGCTAATAGAGCTGCCTGTCTAGGGGAGGATTTTATCGTATGCATTTGCATATAGTGTAAAAAGTTTTCAATTCTGTTCTGAATCTTGCATAAAAGCAGAGGGATTACTATAAGTCTTCTCAACTTAGCATATCATCATTGGTTTATCGTTCATCAGCTTTTCTCGACTCCTTTTTCTTGGTTTTTCAAATTTAGGTAAAAAGGAAATTGGAACTGGATGACAGGCGTGCCGTGTGGTTGGACTTAATCAGTGATAACCTGACTTAAAATCGGGACTTATAAATAAAATCGACCAAAAAAATCAATAAAATCAGAAATTCTGCTTGCAGGAAATTAACCCTCGACCTTATTTTCAGGTTGAGTGAGTGTACTAGAGTGTGTGAGCTCCCTAGGGCAGAGCCAAAAATCCATGCTTTCCATATCGCGTACCCCGATCTGAGCAAATATCAATGACTAAGCTTTGGGTTCAACTGACCAGCGCCAAGTAGCCTCCGCCTACTTTAGTAGGTAGATAGGAGCGAAATTGCGGTGTACCGTGACAAGTTACTAATAGCCTCCGCCTGCGCTTGCAGGTAGATAGAGGTGAAGTTACAGCCTTGTCAGCCTCTGCCTACTCTGTAGGTAGATAGGGGCAGGTCCTTGAGCTTTCGGTTGGGAATAGGAGCGAAGGAAGGAATGGCGTTGGTATCTAAGGCGACAGGTTAAATAGGGAGACACATCCGGCTTTTAGCAGACTCCCCTCTAGGTCGCGTAACCTTTGTTGTTTGTCTGATAAACTCACATTTAAAATCAACCAGATCAATTGGACTCAGTTTCGAGTCCTTCACCGTGTTGAGTATGAAACTACAGGGTTTGGATTCAATTGCTTGCTTCAGGTAGGAGTAAAATCCTATCTTCCACTTAGAACTCCCGAATCTTCTTCTCGCCGTCCAAGATGATTGGCTAGGGGAATATCGAATCCCGATTCGCCAATCTTTCTTTGAGCCCCCACGAAGCTCATCTTCACCGGCCCAAGCTCAACTTGGACCAACCAGAGCTCATGACCCTTTTGAGTTCTGGATCCCTCAAACCCTTGGTGGTTACTCTCAAACCAACCCTTTTCTCTCCTTTGATCTCACCGAGGAAGACCATTGCCTCGGTAAGAATCCCTTCCTTGATATTCCCTCTAATCAAGACCATCTTCTTTACCCAAGAAAAGAGGACAAAATGCCGAAGAAAAACCCTAACAACGAGGAACACAGAGAGGACCCAGTGATCCAAATCTTGGCTCGATTAGCGAGAGCCGAGCAGCTGAATGCAGAACTGATGGCAAGAATGGGAGAGGTGATTGAGTCTGAAGGAATTGACCGACCGATGGTAGTCGCCTACAATCCTGTAGAAAATGAAATACATAGCTGGCTAGTACATGAGGTCCCCCCTGAAGCATTCGAACTGAAGCCCCACTTTCTGAGCTTGCTGCCGAAGTTTAATGGAAATGCCAACGAAGAACCATATGCCTTCCTTAGAGACTTCGAGCTAGATTGCAACAACCTTAGTCACCCTAGGTTTAGGCAAGACTACATCAGGCTGAAAGCCACCCCGTTTGCCTTAGGAGATAAGGCCGCACATTGGTTAAAGAATCTCGGGGTGAGATGTACGACCTGGATGCAGTTCAAGGACTTATTCCTGAAGAAATTCTATCCACTCAGTAGGACAAACCAGATGAGAACCAAGATCGCTAGTTTCTCCCAGGGACCCAATGAAACATTCCATGAAGCATGGGACCGATTCAATGATTTAACTCAGAAATGTTGTGCCACGACATTACAAAAGCGATCTTAGTCCAGACCTTGTTCTGTGCCATGACCCCAGAGATGCAAGGGTTAATGAGTGCCGCCTATGGAGGAAGCTATCTGAATAAAAATGAAGACACTGTATGGAAGATCCTAGAGCAGATGGCGGAAATAGGCAGATCTCAGGCCACCAGGGCTATCAGTTGTCTTCTTCAAGCCTATCCAACGAGACAACTCGGAGGACTGTAGCGGATATGACGGACGACCTCATCCCCAGCATGGGGATAATAGCAGACAAATTAACCATGGTCGAATAGATTCACAAGAGGGTCACTAACCTCGAGGCACTCTCACGATTGCCAAAACAAGTGGAGGAACTTACTGAGAAGGTAGCCAAGATTCGACTACCTGCCCCTTCTGCACCACATGTACCTGTACAAAGAGTTCATCTTGTACAGGAACAGGCATCGGGGCCACAGTGTAGCTGGGTAGAGGAGCAGACATACACTCAACAGGACTAGCATGCACCCCCACAAGTGGAGACAGGATACGAGGAGCCTCCGTAGGTGTTCGAGATCAATGCGATGTTGTACAGCCATGACCCCGTCGGCAGACAGTCGGGGATAGGGAACGGTCAGCCACACCGACCTTCCCTAGCTTACCAGAAAAACATCTCCATCCCCGCACCACGCTTTATTCAGTCCCGCCCCAGACAAGGGTACTAGCCTCAGCAGCACTAGCAGCAGCAGCAATGCACATTCCATTCCGGCTAGCAGGCCCTACACCTTCCCATCAGCAGCAACAGTACCGGCATGGCCAGCAGGGCCAATACAGGAACACGTCCTCGAGTCTGCACCAACCAACCCAGCCCACCGGTGAATTAGAATCCCTCACCTTGGGATCTAGACCCTGACTGATAGGGTCCAACAGATTCAGAATGACTATCTAGATGTGAGAATCGATTTGAATCGTGTCTCTCGTACCCAGGACCAGCAGATGGCACCAAAGACCTCAATTCCCGCCCAGGTTCAGACCAACCCGAATAACTTGAATCAAGGCCAGAACCGACCACGAAATTAGGTATACTATTCAGATAACTCTTTATCTGAACATGAGATCATTTCGTACGATAATGTCAATCATATGTCCCTCAGGAGCGGAAGGATCGTGATCGTACCTGATCGGGCATGGGCATCGAAGGAAGAAGCCACCAAGTCTCTACCTGAGGAGAACTTGGAGGTAAAGGGGCAGCACCACCACCACCATCGGCAGAAGAAGAGGACTTCTAAGTCCTCAAAGAAGCAGGAGAATCGCACCAGCAGTGAGTCCGGCGAGACCGATGAAGAGCCTGCACCTCCATCTGAGGAGGATGTCCTAGCAGTCACGGAGAATGCATCACCGATTTTGCAGCAGAAATTTTCTTTTTGTCATAGTCAGAGTCAGAGATCGAGTCAATTTCATAGTAATGTACAGAACTTGGTTCCTAGTTTAAATGAAAATCTTTCAGTTTCAGAATCTGAGTTGGTATCAATAATCCCTTTCCCCTGAGCTCTTAAGGGTGGAAAGAAGAAAATAAAAAATACAAAAAAATGACCCTGAGATGGTAGAGTTTTGTAGTAAACACATCAAGGTCACAATCCCTTTTAACAAGTATGTGGAGATGACACTTTCATTTCAGAAATACCTTAAGCTGAGATGCACACCTACTAGGGTCAGCAGGAAGACCAAAATCCATGTTGAGAAACATGTTCTGTCAGTAGCCACTACTTATGCAATAAAGAATTCGTTTCCGAGGAAACGAAGAGACATGGGTGCACATTATGTGGTGAGTCATGTCGATGACACTGCGTTTGCACGCACTCTCCTTGACAACGGATCCTCAATTAACTAAATGCCCACAGTCCTCTATGAGCGGCTTCTCGGACCTCTTAGGAAATCCAGAGCCCTACTTCAATTTGCATATAAATAAACCAAGAGGTCCCAAGGATAATTAAGGAATGTTGTCATCAAAGTCGAGGGTCAGGAGTACATGGTGGACTTTACCGTCCTTGATATGGAGAACCCTCGTAATTGAAGAGATTCCCAGATCATATTAGGAAGGCCCTTCCTCAGAACAACAGGGGTCTTATCGATTATAAGATTGGGAAAATCCAGTTCAAAACTCCAAGCAGAGACGAGGAACTTGAGACAAAGCAGACCAGATGGCAGAGACCGGATTCAGAATCCAGCACCGAGTACTCTTTGTATGAAGCAGATTGCATTCATGTAGACAATGCTGGGCCATGGAGACAGAACCCAGCTAGCACCGATGAGTCCTCCTCCGGAGAATATCTTGTGCATGAGTCAGTTTGCGAGGTCCTTAGAAATGAGTACAACACAAAATATGCATTCCCCTACATCTTCGATGACTTAGAGGCCCAGTTGGGCCTGCCAGACCATACTCTTTAGGACAATCAGAAGATGAGGATGACGAGTCGGACGTGGCTTTTGCCGATTGCTTGGAGACCTTTGAAGATTCGACTCCAGAGCCGAATGAATTGGTGGCAGCAATTTCAAAGATAAATCCAACTACTGCCATCACAGAGCCGGATTTGATTAAGACAGACTTCCTTGATGATCACACATTACCTGAGCTCAAACCTTTACCCACAACACTTAATTATGCCTTCCTTGCGGGATAAGAGAAGAAGTATCCAGTCATCATCAGCTCGCGATTGACCAAGGAGCAGGAATCTCGCTTGCTAGAGATACTGGAGAAAAACCGCAAGGCGATAGGCTGGAGCATCTCCGATCTCCACAGGATAAATCCCGCTCTGTGTTCGTACCATATCTACTTGGAGAATGAGGCCAAACCCTCTCGTGAATTCCAACGTCAGTTGAATCCAAATTTACGAGAGGTAGTGAAGAAGGAGATAGAGAAATGGTGCGGTGTGGGTTTTATTTATCCCATCTCCAACTCCAAATCGGTGGCCCCAATCCATGTTGTCCTGAAAAAGACGGGAATTCAGACGACCACCAATGAAGATGGAGAGGAGATTGTGACACGAGTACCAACATCGTGGTGAGTATGTGTGGATTTCAGAGGCTTGAATGCTGCGACGAAGAAGGATCATTTCCCCTACCATTCACTGATCAGATCTTAGAGAGATTAGCAGGGGAAAATTCTTATGCTTTTTTGTTGGGTTCTCAGGCTACAATCAAGTAGCCATAGCTCCGGAGGACCAGGAAAAGATCATGTTTACATGCCCCTTTGGTACCTATGCTTTCAAGCGCATGCCCTTTGGGTTATGCAATGCTCCTAGTACTTTTCAAATGTGCATGACTGCTGTATTCGCTGAAATGGTCGGCGAATTCCTGGAAGTCTTCACGGACGACTTCTCGGTCCACGGTGATTCATTTGATTCCTGTCTTAAGAATCAGGACTGAGTCCTGAAGCGATGTTGTAGGGTCAATCTGGTGCTCTCCTGGGAGAAAAGTCACTTCATTGTGACGGAGGGCATTGTGTTGGGACATGTCATCTCCAAAAGAGGAATGGAGGTTGACCCTGCTAAGGAGGACGTGATCAGACGACTCCAGCCACCAACCGACGTGAAATAGTTGCGGTATTTCCTTGGGCATGTCGGATTTTATCGAATATTTATCAAGGATTTCTCTGAAATTGCCTGACCGCTAACTGAGATTTTAGGCAAAGACATGGAGTTCATTTTTTATCACAAATGTCTCGAGGCCTTTAAGCTACTATAAGGAATGATCATGGATGCCCCGATCCTATAAGACCCAGATTGATCTCTGCCTTTTGAGATCATGACGGACGCCTCAGACTTTGCTGTTGGGGCTATGTTAGGACAGAGGAGGTATGGCATCCCGTTCGCCATACACTATGCAAGCAAAGTGCTTGATACTGCTCAGCGTAACTATACAGTTATGGAAAAGGAGATGCTTGCGGTAGTGTTTTCCTTGGGTAAATTCAGATCTCACTTAATTGGATACAAGGTAATTGTGTTCACTGATCACACGACACTACGTTACTTAATGGAAAAGAAGGATGTGAAGGCACGTCTTCTTAGGTGGATTCTGCTTATCCAGGAGTTTGATTTGGACATTCGTGATAAACCTGGAAAGAAGAATGTAGTAGTTGATCACCTCTCCCGTCTCGAGGATCTTAATGCTTCCGAGAATTCACCGATTCGAGACTCCTTCCCTGACAAGTCAATTTTTGTTGTCGACCTACTCCCATGGTATGCCAATATTGTGAACTATCTTGTCTCCAAGAAGGTTCCCGAAGATTGGCCCAAGAGCCACATAGACCAACTGAAGTCGGATTCGAGACATTACCACTGGGAGGATCTGATCCTTTTCTTTGGAGGACCAGATTGTGTCGAGAGACAGTGTATTCCTCAGGAGGAATACTAGAGTGTCCTTTCTTTAAGCCACAATCTAGAGGCAGGAGGACACCACTCCGGGAAGAGGACCGCATGGAAGGTACTTCAGTGCAGCTTATACTGGCCGACTCTATTTTGCAATGCAATGACCATTGCGAAGTCATGCCAAGTATGCTAGCGAATGGGAGGAACCGTTGGTTCCAAGGATGAGATGCCAATGCAACCTGTCATCATTTGTGATGTCTTTGACGCCTGGGGCATCGACTTCATAGGACCATTCCTTGTTAGCCACGGATTCAAATACATCCTTCTGGCGGTAGACTACCTATCAAGGTGGGTAGAGGCTATCCCAACCCGAGCCGCAGACAGCAGGACTGTTTGTAAATTTATCAGAGATCACATCATCTCTAGGTTTGGGATCCCAAAATATTGATATTAGATGGGGGTAGCCACTTTGTAAACAGAGATGTAAAGAAGCTCTTGAAGGATTACGACATCGAACACCGTGTCCCTAGTCCTTACCACCCACATACCAATGGTATGGCTGAGGTGTCGAATAGGGAGGTGAAAACCATATTGCAGAAGCTTGTCCGCCCAGACAGGAAGGACTAGTCTCAGATCTTGGATCAAGTCCTATGGGCTTATAGGACAGCTTACAAGACACCGTTATGAACCTCCCTAATCAGGATGGTATTTGGTAAGCCGTGCCATTTGCCCGCAGAATTAGTGCACAAATCAGAATGGGCAATCAAAAAGGTCAACTAGAACACACACCTAGGGAAGAAAAGGAGAGAAATGGATCTGAATGAGCTTGTGGAAGTCAGAAACCGAGCATATGACAACAGTTTGATGTACAAGGACAAATTAAAGCGTTGGCATGATAGATATATCAGACGAAAGACCTTTCTTCCTGGATAGAAAGTATGGTTGTTCAATGCAAGGCTGAAGGTTTTCTAAGGCAAGCTGAAATCCAAGTGGATGGGCACATTCATTGTCTGTGCTGTGCATGATAGTGGATGTGTTGAGATCTCAGATCTCACAGATGACGCACATACATTCCTAGTCAATGGGAAACTATTGAAACACTTCGTCGAAATCAATGAATAGTTAGTCCATGTTGAAGAGATTGTGTTCATGCATGAGACAAATTCAGCAGATACACATAGAGCCGCGTAGAAGACCTTGCAGCAATAAACTCTCACCATCAGCAACATCTGGAAAGATTCGGATTGCGATCCTTGTTTATGCCCATCATTCCTGTACATTCTTTCCCTCCCTCCCGCGACTCTAATCACTCGCCCCTACTTCTTATATTTTCATCTACGACTGTACATAGGATGATCAGATCCTAAGTATGGGGGGAGAGTCACCTAAGTCCATTCACTGTACATCTTCCACATCACATCGGTCCTCAAACCACGTCTGTCCTATACTTAGGCTGACCTGAGCCTAAGTATAGGGGGGACCGATACCCATCTTGTATATGTATTCATCCACTTTCCCTCTTGACCTCCTCCACCCCATTTTCGATCTTCTTCTACACTTAGGCTACTAGAGCCTAAGTATAGGGGGTAAGACGACTTCTATACATTTTTTCTCTTTTAGCTCTCCTACGCTTAGCACGAGCTATGTCTTCTTCCTCGCTTTTTGTGCTCTGAGGACATAGCACACGCTAAGTATAGGGGGCGTGTATATATTACATATATACTTTACCCATAGCTCGTACTTTCACATAGTTTTGTATATACTATGCAATAATTACTAGATGGGTAAAATGGAGAAATTTTTTTGTAAAATACATGTATACTTGTATATTGTTTAAAAACATGTAACATAGGTTTTTAATATTAAAAAAATCAATCAAAATCAAAGGCTTCTTATCTACTCCTGCACATCATCTCTGCATCTAAAAAGAAAGAAAGAAAAGAGTTTTGCATTTCATTCATCTACATAGCGTGTCATCTGCACCTCATATGCATATCTTGCATATGCAAGGTGAAAAGCTAGTGGGTTCTGAACCAAGTTATGAGTAGATGTTGAGGAGGGACTTGATTTGACCTTAATCCATCTAATTTCAGAGGAACCCTATAGGAACTGGAGTTAAGATTTTTCAGGTCCAGTGACTTTCTTTGAGTCCGCAAGTCTATGTTCACATGTCATCTTGATCAGTCTAAGTAGAATATCTCGTGCGCACGCATGATTCTTTTAGACAGTGACCTAACTTGGACAAGCACCATGCATGTAGTTCTTCATTGATGAGGTGGTGAGGAGGTATAATCCTTTAGCTTGGAGTATCACACGGGTGGAAACATCTATCCTCCTCTAGGGAGGGAAGTGCATCTCAGCCTAGTCTAGTGGTGTTGACATCTAAGGATGGGATGCTGTGGGTTGCAATAATGCTTCAAAAGAGGGATAGTCTATTGGATCAAGAGGAAAAACTCATGATGTACATGCTGCACCTTGTATATAGTTCAAAAAAAAAAGAAAAGAAAAAATTGCAAGAACTCCAAAAAAATAGACAGGCCAGATAGAAAATAAAATACTTGTCGGAGTATGTATATTAGCAAGAAGTCTACAGCTGGATGACTTGGCTACACTGGTCAGGCATCCTGGGATAGGTAGCTACACTGGCTACCATCCATTCTTTTCTCCACCCCCTCCTCTTGAGCTAGTCACACTTGAACTTAGAAGGGAATACCCCACTCCTCAAGGAAAGAGTTACTGGACCGGGGAATTAGAGTTAGCTTGTTAGAGGAGGTTGGTTCTGAGCTATTTCTGATGTGGAGAGCTATTTTTCACTTACACGGTACAAGTGAGAATCATAGTCATCAGAAATTTGCATTTAAGGATTTGTTCTGACCTGATTGTTGAGGCGTCTTGAATAGAAGACTCGTGGAACTTGAAGTCTGTTAGGTCTTAAGTTCATATCCCAATAAGGTTCCGCCACAAAATTAATCCAAAAGTCGAGTCAAGCTCCATTTCCAACTTTTGTTCATGACCTTGGTATGGAACCCAATCTCATTTCACTTTTGCATTTCATTTTAGTTGCTCAGGGACGAGCAATGTTTAAGTATGGGGGCTGATGAATCTGTGATTCATCACTCTAAAAGTTGAAAATAGAGCTTTGTTACTGAGTAATTAGAGGCATATTTCCACTTATATTGCATAATTAGCATTCATGCATGCATAAAAAATATATGCATTTTAGCATTCATATTTGCATTGAATACGGAGCCAAATTCACTTGTAATTATTCATCTATTTATTTGTATTTTTATACCCACTCCAAAGTCAATAAAACCATCTCTATACTGTGTATATTACTAAATAATAATATAAGGAAAAGGCCAAAATTCCTAACTTGTAAAATTACCCAATAAAACCTCAAACCCAGTTGGAGACCTCAGACTTTAGAATGCACATATCTATCTCATACCACCTCCGATCTAGGTCTACTCACTTTTAGATTAATATATATTCAGAGACCTTCAAAATGAGACCAATTTCATTTTAACCGGAGCTCGCATGCAAAACTTGGGTTTTGGGACCCCATTGTACAATATATGTATGTATAATTGTACCCTTGTATATTTGTATTTTATTTGACCTCATCCCCGCTTTTGGTCAACATGCTTGTAGATCTCATCAAGATCTACAACTTTCATGCTTTGAGTTTTACCAAATTCGGCCATCTTCTCTCTCTTATTCCACTTTTTTTCTCGGCCATTCAGACCAGGCCATGTAGCGCCCTCTGGTTGCGCCACGCGGCCCGCTCACATCACGCCACGCGCCCCTTTTCTTCGTCGTCCGATCCCTTCTCTTTTCTTCAGATCAGATCCATCCAAATGCACGACTGATTTCCACCCTCCGATCTTCTCCAGATCTCATCTCCTCCATCCGTTAGCGCCTTGCCCTCAGCAAGCCACGTGTTGGGTTGTGAGCCCTCCGATCTTCTCCAGACGCCTTCATCCTCACCGCACATTTCCGCACTATCCCTGGCCCTTCGATTAGATCCACCATATCTCATCTTAACCGTCCCTTAGCGCCTTTACCTGCGCCCACCACGTGTCGCATCCTTACCCCTTCGATCACACCACCCCGATGTAATCTGGACCCTTCTCTTGCGCCCTTCTTATGGTTGTTGTATCACTCGATCCAATGGTCCAGAGACCGTCTTCTACCTCGCGCCTGCCTTCCTCGCACACGTCGCCCACACCGTGCACCCTTCACCCCCTTCCTATTTTCTCCGCCACCACAGCCATCATCTCCACCCTCTAGCACCTCCACCTCATAGCCCATGTCTCGCTTATCTTCGCCAGCTACCATGACCCCTATGAAACTCGTCGTGTCGCTCCACGACCCCCACGAAACCTCACCCTCCATCACTGTCACTCCCACCTTCTTCCTATAAATACCCCACCTCCAGCCACCTTCGACCCAATCCTACATTGCAAGAGGTGTCCTAGTGCTCAGAGCTACACATTGGTGACAGCAATTGAGAGTAAAACCGAGCGAAGATAGGCCTTCACCTCCAGCGAGATCCACGACGTTGTCGCACCGTGCTGCAGCTCCTCCGACGAGCTACTTGAGCTCGGGCCCTCTACCGTCCCTCGAGCGATGACTAGGAGCATCATTTGAGCTTCCAAGCCCCAGGTAGACACCTCCATTCTTCCTCCAATCTTCTTCTTCTTTCCCTTTGTTTTTCTCTTAATTTTTCCGCCTCCTCCGATCAATCCCGCTATCACCTGATCATCCACCAGGCTTCACCTCGAAGCCCGGATCTTCGCGTGCTATCTCAGTCGCCCCGACGATGCACAACACCTCCTCCGACCAAAGCTCCGCCTTCACGGCGGAGGAACACCACTCCGGCCATCACCAAGGCACTCCTCAGGCCTCGCCACACTCGCACACATTCCCACGAGCACGGGCTCCATTCTTTGGCCACAGCTAACCGTGCAGGTACCCCAAGCTTCATTGGCTGGAACTTCACCGGAGCTTAGCTCGAGCTTCTTCTCCATCGGCGTGCAGACCTCTCCAGCCTCATCCAGGACCTCCGGCGGATCCCCTACACTCCCACAATCGATCCGAGAACTTCAGGAGCCGCTGGCGAGCTACACCGAGCATGGGGAGAGGAGGCAGAGCAAGGAGGTCAACGCTAGAACCCCACCAAGTCCGCAGCAGGAGGTGGCATACCGGAGAAGAAGACATACAACCACCATTGGATCGCCATGATCCAACGACCCTCGCCCCGCCACATCGCCTTGAGCCTGTGGCCGTTAGATCATCCAGATCAAGCGGCCCTGGTTGTGCCACGTAGCCGCTGCCCCGCGCTCCAGTCCCCGTTGGATCTATCTTAATCCAACAACTGATAGGTAGCCACGTCGACGTCATCAACACTATTGGATCATTGAGATATGAAGTCTCCAGAGGCGCCAAGCCACCAGCTCCAGTAGCCGTTGATAACACACTGATCCAACGGTCCACATCGCGCCACGTATCCTCCTCCGAGCCTCTTCCCCGACCCTAGGCTCGGAGCTCCCGAAGCACACCCGAACTGATCCGAGCTTCCAAGGCTTCACGAGCCTCCGCCCAAACCTTGAACGATGTTCGAGCCTTGTCCCGCACGTGCTCCCTACGTGAGGGCTGGGTATTTTGCATAGAGCCCCTGAAGGTTTTGGAAATTGTACTTTGGTCCTTGCCAAACGTGTCACGCGAGCAGCACGTGACTCTGTGGGAAAATTGCATCCACTTCCCATGCATTATAGGTAATTGCATTTAAGTCCCTGTCAGCACGTTTTATTTCAGTAATTTTATTTCCTGTATTTGCAATTTGGTCCCTATCTTTGCACGCATATTTAGGTGTCCATTTCGTATTGTTTTCAATTCTAGAAATTACATGATGTAGCCCGACTTGTCCTTTATCTTATGTGACACGTGTTTCATTTTTGTGACACCTTTAGAATTTATTATTATTAAATTGGTGAAATTTTTCATATTTTGTCCATTGTTTGCCTTTTAATTCATATTAAATTCCTTGTTGCTCTAAAAATCACTATTAAATCATATTGGACTTGGGATAATTTATTTTACATTGTGCCCAAAAATCATTGCATTTGCACGCATCATGAGGCCTGAATAAATTAATTAGTGATTTCCATAATTGATTTTTAATAGGTCCTATTCACATAGAATTTTAGGTTTATTAATTTTCGTGGATTCATCATACTTAGATCTATCTCGGATAATTTTTATATCTAGAAATAATGTGTTTTGGTATTTATTAAAATTATTTTTGTAAAAATCACCTTGCATTCATATTTTATTCACAGTCTATTCATAAGGTGTCAGAAAAATCCAAAAAAATAGTGTATCTTAATTTCTTTGATTTCATATTCTGGCCAAGTTTCATAATTTTTGGAATTCATTTGATCATATTTCTGATATAACTTGTAAAACTGGCCTAAAATTGCATTTGTTTTTCTTTTATTGCATAAAAATTGCTTAAAAAGACCAAAAATAATCCGCTAAAAATATGACCTCCGAATTCACTTCAAATTCACCTAAGGAGATAGTTGCCTCCCTGAGTTTGACCTTGGGCTTGCCCAAGTAAAATAAATCTGCCGCTCGTAATTAACTAACATTAATTAAAAGTGGTATTTTTGACGTAGCCTTGATTATCCGACTACAACAAACATAATATTTATATTGACCATTAATTTGATTGAATTAACAAGGGTACTCTGACACCCGTCAATTATTCATACCCATGATAATTAAATCACATTTAATCATCTTGGGTCTCCATTCTCATGTGCTCAAATAATATGAATCACATTTACATTATTCATATCTTTGATAATTAAATTGTATTTAATTATCTCAGATAACTCTCCTTATAATACGAATCAAATTCATATTAATTGTGATAATAAAATCACAATTAATTATCCATTTTTCCCAATGCTCGGATACATATATCAACAATGAAAGTATCCATGAACTCTTTCAAGGATAATGCACTTTCTCCGTGGATACTTGGAGAAAAGGATATGGTGATTGTATTGTTCCACGTATAGTGACTTGGATATTGAGATCACATCTCAAATCCAGATCTTGCGGACCTCTCATATATGCTTGATTAAATCAAGACAACAAATCTAATCTTCTAATTGCATCTGAATCACATCCAGATCAATGTCCAAAATTTGTACCAAGATCAGATCACTTCTCTACTGAGAGGAGTTACTAAAATCTAGTTCGATTTCATGACTCCTTAGGAATGGTAGCATCATGGTTATACAATCGTTTATGATCACATGACCCTCAGGTATTCCTAATACATGTACATTCTGCATACTGGAAGACCAAGAATAAACCAGAAGTTTTGGATCTATTTAGATTGTCTCCTTAAGGGTTTGATCATTAAGGTTCTCATTCGATCATTGGGAGTTAGTATCGATCACATACTTTCCAAAAGCATATATCATACCCATGTATTTATCATATAAATTCCAAAAGCATATATCAAACCTACAAATTCAATTAAGCTTCCAAAGTGAGACGACCGTGCACGAAATTTATCATGAACATTCCAGAGTGAGCTCATGTCTTCTGATTTAGCAATGAGCCTATATGATCCCTTTGAGAGATCGTATTAATCATATGCCCTTGCATGCACACCAACGCACCGATGTATAGACCTTGGTTAGGTCCTCAATCTATTGGTCTGCCAACTGTACATACTCAGACATATAGTAACACATATAACTCTGGTCAGAGGATGCGTGCCTATATCTTGACATCATACAACATAGGTCTTTGGTTATCTCGATCTTGTTAAGTCAAATCTTTGACCTAACTAATATGACACCTCTGAATCTCGACTCCTATGTAGAGGACCTACATCGAGAGGTCTGTCAGATATCAGCCTGTAAAGGAAAGATTTCCATCTCCTTCTCGGGCTGGAGATCTTCTCTTAACAATCATTTGACGGTGCTTGATGAGTCCTCAATCTAACTCTTTAGATATTCATCCAAGCACCAACCTCTATGATTCAACAATTGAATCAACAACTGTATGATCATTAAGATGGCCATGGTACATAACCCTAATTTTACTAAGGGATCTATTATGCAAATTAATCATTCTTCATTTCAGATCAGGGAATGATATTCGCAATAACATTATTGCATAATGGCTCGCCGTGGGCACGTATGTCCAACACCGACTACCCTTCCCTATAAAGTCACCTCCTCCGCCCTTAGTTACCACCATCCACCATCTAATGGGCTACGACCTAGCTTCTTCCACCCTCCGATGATAGCGGAGGGTGGCAATTTTGAGGCGACAATGGCAACAAGCCCTGATAAGATCCATGGTCGCCGCCATGTACGCTTCGCCACTCCGGCAGATGATCTAAGCTCCGAGTCCCGGCTGACCTCGCTGGCGACGATCGGAGGCTCCCAAGGAGCTTCATCCCAAGCCTCCCTGACTATCGTCTTCGTCTCTGACCTCCAGATCTTCTTCTCCTATGTTTTGTTTGACTTTTCTCCCAATTTATCCGCCTTCTACGCTACACTCCACCACCACCTGATCATCTCTACACCACCATCGATCACCCACCACCTTTGCCAACAGTTCCTACCACCCTCTCCCTTCCCTAGAACCTCCTTCGCACCACCCCATTTCTCCTCTAGCATGCCAGAGAAGAATAATTGGTTCCCCCACTTTCTCCACCCTGATCAGGGCCTTCACTCACCTTCACCTCACTCGCACCCACTTTGTGCACGCCTCGCTATTCTCTAACGCTTGATGGTACCCCCCAACTTCAATGTCCGAAGCTAGTGCATGTGTCCCATTCGAGCATCTATCCTCCAGCAAGGCCTCGTCGACATGCCACTCTAATCGCTCCCGATGCCTCGCCACACCTCCAGTCTCTTCACCAGGACCTCAGAAAGCTTCCTCGACCCTCAGGCGAGCATCTAGAGCATGGAGGAGCTACACAGAAGTCGACGGAGGGCAGCCTTCTCCGGTGACCTACGACGGAAGACGAAGATATAGATACTGTATGATCCTCACGATCGGACGAGCGACCCGAACCAAACACCAGAGCACCATGATCTAGCCACGTGGCCCGAAGCTGCTGCTCCTCCTGAGCCTGGTGATGAATCCGTGATTCATCACTCTAAAAGTCAAAAATAGAGCTTCGTTCTGGAGCAATTAGATGAATATCTCCACTTATATTACATAATTAACAGTCATGCATGTGTAAATAATATATGCATTTTAGCATGCATATTTGCATTAAATAAGGAGCCAAATTCAATTGTAAATATTAACTTGTATATTAACTAAAATCGCCTATTTGTATATGTTTTATATTTACTTCAAATCCAATAAAATTAACTCTATCGTGCATATATTTATAACACTAATAAAAGAAAGTTATTAAAAATTTACTAACTTGTAAACTTGACCAATAAAACCCGAGACCTAGTTTGAAACTAAGAACTTTAAAATGTGAATATCTCTCTCATACAATGTCTAATTTAAGTCTACTTACTTTTAAAGTAATATACATTCAAAAACATTCAAAACAAGACAATTTTCATAAAAATCGAAATTCGTATATAAAAGTTGGGTTTTGGGCCCCAATTGTATATTGTACAAATTGACCAAAATGCCCTTTATTTTATCTTTCTATTTTCTTAATTACTAAAAATCCAAAAAAATAGACTAAGTTGTAAATATTTCTTTCATATTTTCTCTTATTTTGACTTTTATCTTATCTAAAAATGACAAAAAATTTGCAAAATATAAAATACGGTATTTTATATCTAAAAGGTACCCCCAAAAATATTTGTACAGATGACTTCCTTTGATTTTTGGTCCTTCACAAATTTGAAGATCTTGTTGACATGAGAAACTTTCATGTTGACTACTTTTTGATTTGACCCATTTATTATTTCTTTTTTATTTCTTCACATTTAATTTTTGATTTTTCTAGGTGCGACACGTGGCAACACCTAGAGCTACCACGCTTCACCCTATTTTTAATAATTTATTAATTTTGTATTTTATTTTATTTAGTATTTATTTTAGTTAATTAATTAATTGATTTTGTTTATTTATTTATTTATTTATTTACTTTTATTTATTTTTCCCTTTATTATTTTTAGTAGCCTACTTATTTAATTAATTATTTTATTTTATTTTATTCCTTCTCCTTTTACTTCTTCTCCACTCCAACTTGATCCCCACTCCAAGTCACCAACTCCTCATTCTCCCCACTTTCTCCACATATTTTCTAACTTCCCTATCCTCTTTTTTATTCCCTTCTCCTCTTCATTTCACATCATCTGCTATTTCGAGAAAAGAGAGGTCGAGCCCTTTTATCCTCTAGGTGACAGATGTAAGAGACGGGCTGAGCAATGACAACCTCAAAGGCGAGATCTGCGACATCACCATTGTCGTGTCGCAAGCATCCAATCAAGCTTGCTTATCTTCGCGGCACATCTGCCACACCGCTCAAGGCGACGACAGGAGTGCAGCATAGCTCCTCTAAAAATCCAACAATCCACTGTAGGTAAGTATCTCTCTTCACTTCATCATTTTTTATTTAACGTCATTTGTTTATCTTGTCCATCATCACATTTTTATAAAAACCACTATCATACAATCACCAACACCACGTTCATTTCATTTTTACATTTTTATTTCCTGTCAAAAAAATACAAAAAAAATTAGAAAAATAAAAAAGAGAGCAGGGGAAGCAGCCGCAACCGCCACCTTCTCTGTCACGTCCGCGGCTGACGCCTCCTGCGCAACACCGTCGTCCAACTCATGTGCCTCTTGCGCACCTCCTGTTCTCAATCCAGCTGCAGCCAACCCAGTGCAATCAGCCCTCTTGTCCGCACCTCCCCGTGTGCACGGCCTCCTGCATGCGGCTGCGGAGGCCGTGCCCTCCTCCCTTCGTGCTCCAGACCTCCCTGGTTGCTCACGCCCTCAGCCTGCCCTCCGCTTGTATGGTCACGTTCTCCCCCGATCGTAGGTTGAAGTCCTCCTCAGGCGCGCGCTTCTTGTGCGTGGACGCCTACCCACTCCCACATTGTCCGCACAACCGCCAGCAATGGAGCCTCGCCCTGCCACCTCCACCGTTGACTGATGTGCCCTCCATGGTCGTGCTACCGTTCACGCAACCCGTGCTCCAGGCTATGCGTGCCTCCGCGCACGCGCCCCTGGCCTCCGCGACTCCTTCGCCATCGATTTGTGTCCACCTCAACGGCAAACGTTGAGCAGCTCCAGGCTCCATCGCGCCGCATGCTCCCTCACAACGCCCCGCTCTTGATGTGCCAGCACGCCACCGCCGCCAGTCCTGCTACCACGCGACTCCAGCCGTGGGTGCTGTCGCCGCACCCGCTACTCCCTCAAGATCGTGCCCTAGAACCCACAATCTGCAAGGTTCCTTTTATTTTTTTTTATTTTTTTGGTAATTTGCATATTAAGCCCGCCACATTTCTTTAATTGTAAAAGTGCCCCTGTGCACATCTTAATTCATTTAGTTCTATTTTCAGTATTGTAAAGACAACCCTATAATTGTACTCGAATTTGGATATCAATACTGCATCATTTTTTATACGAAAATTGTTTATTGTAGAACATTTGATTCTCTACATTCTGCTTATTTAGTTATATTTTTGTGAGCATTGGGTAGTTAATTAAAGATATTTTGGTGAAAAATTGGATATTTTACCCAATTCGTAGTCCGTAATTCATATAGTTAATACTTGCTCCAAAAAATGTAAAAAAACTAGAGGTGATGCGTGTGAATGATCTTTAGTTACTATCCAAATTTCATAAAAAAATGAATGTGTCTTTTGCCTAAAATAAAGTATCTAGTGATTTCTGTAATCAATTTTTAATTAAATTCACGAATATTATTTTTTGCAAAATTTCAACTCTCTTTGATTGCTAATTAAAATATCTATTTGAGATAAATTGATTTTTGGATAATTTGATTTAGTGGATTTATTAGAAATTAAAACTCACAGTCACTCTATTTTCAGCAAAAAATTCATAAAAAATCATAAATTGTCAGAAAATTTCAAAAAATATGGTAGCTTCATTTCATCATATTTTACTTCCAGTAAAATTTTCTTAATTTTTCATTCGGTTTGCATGAAAAATTGCATAAACATCCGTAAAAAAATTGCATTTTTAATTATTGCATTTTAAATCCAAAATTTCCAAAAAAAATAGATTTTTCATTCATCATTGGATGAGGTTTCAAAAAAAATATAACTTAGCTAGATTGACTTAATTTCACATTAAAATTAATTTGGCTAAGTAGCTTATTTTCTTAATAACATAGTTCATCTGCATTTGTGCATTTGCATTTTTGTCATATAATAAATTACCAAAAAAATCTTCCTGAAAACCATGAGTAATTCCTATAATTTGATCTGAAGTTGTTCCTTTGCCTCCTTGAGTCGACCCTGGGGCTTGCTCAGGTTAAAAATACAAAAAACAAAAATCACGCATTAATTAATTCCCAATTCGTATGGTTAAATTTTGATCGATCCTGATTGCCTGACTACAACACAAATCGATACAAATTAAATAGGGTGATTGATGAATCCGTCAAATGGCGCCGTTGCTAGGGAGGCAAACGGCTTAAGATCATATTAGAAAATAAGATTTAGGTTTTCCATCCATCCCCGGGTAGTCTGATTCCTGATTTTTCTTGTGAATAGTTCTCTATTTATTTCCAGCATTTATTTAACCATCATATTATTTTTGTGCGAGGAACACGAATCATCGAAGGCAACTCGTCAAGAGAGCCGAAGAACCCGCATTGAATTAAACTGAGTAGCTTTGAAAGAACTTGTAAAAAAACTGCATTTAAAGTGGTTGTTGTTCGGTGATGCAGCGTGACCCCAAATTATGGGGCCACATTTATTCAATTAAATAATTATCATTTTTATTTACGTTTTTAGTGGTCGTAGTGGTCTAATTTAATAATTGAGATCGCCTGTGATCTCAACGTTGATTTCGTAGAGTTTAATTATAATTGTTGGTCAATTAAATAATTAGAGTCCAATTAAGTTAGTTAGAGGTCAATTAGGATTAAATTAGTTGTAATTTGAGTATTTACAATTTTTGTAAACCCTCTCTCCTATATAAAGAGAGGGTAGTCCATCAGTTTTAGTCAGTCAATTATGAAGTAAAATTTGAGATTATCTCATTTTATCCCCTCTCCTTCTCTCTCTCCCTCCACGCGATCTCCGCGGTTCTCCTTCTTCAATCCCTCGTTACCGACGAGATTTCTTCTTCTCAACCTCTCCTTTTCTCCACCAATATTCCACCTCCAAATTATTTTATTTTTTATCGACGACGCCGGAACCCGTTTGCATCATTTTGGTATCAGAGCATGGATATCGAATCGTTCTCACGATTCGACGGTCCTGTCGTATATTGGAGAATGAAGCTCGATCAAGCCACCCTATCACGAGGATCACATGCGCATTCGCGTCAACAAAAATACAAGAAGCGCCTCCGGAAAAGCATCAAGGTTCAACAATGGATAGACTCATGGTACAACGTTGATATTTTTATGGTACAAGTTGACGATGAACAAGATCTTGTCGTCGACGATGATCTGTGCTCTATTCAGATCGTTGTGTATGGAAAAAACGTCAACAACGCTGCTGTCCAGACCCTTTTAGAAGGGAAAGAAGCCGAAGCGGTGGCTGTCCAGAACGATTCAGATCTGTTGTCTTCACCGATAACGGTCACGATGTCCGCCTCAGGCCAAGCGCGGTCCAACGACGGCAAGCCTGCACCCCTGGGACCCCGTCGCACCCCGCCCCCGATCCCTCCAGCACCCCAGGGCGTGGTTGCCCCCCTGCGACGCCTCCAGCCGCCGCCTCCCCCAACCCGACCTCAGCCGCACACCCCTCGCGACACCACCAAACCCCAGCCGCGCCACCCCGCATTTCCCCGAACCCTCCTTCTTCCCCTGCTACCCCCCAGCCGCGCCACTGACAACCCCTTTCCCACCCATCCGACGCCGCCTCCCCCAGCACCTCCCCTCCTCCTCCCTTCGTTCCCGACCACCCCCCTTCCCATCCCGCAAGCGCCAGCCCTACCTCGGCGCCGCCCCGCACTACCGCCTTCGACCCTCCCCACGGCCCCTGCTCCTTCCCCACGCCCTACCCTCTCCATCAGCAGACCTCCACGCGCGGAACCGCGCCACCGCGCCGACCAGCAGGAGGCCTCCCCCGCTCGCACCTGCGTTCTCGCACCTGCAGCGCGACCCCCCTGCCGCCTCCTCCCCAAAGCCTCTCGATCGCGCCGCCCTTATGCGGGAGAGGCCCCCGCGCATCACGCGCAAGCCCTAACAGGAACGCCGAAACTCACGGGTGACGCCCTCCACAGTTTGAGGGGCTGGGAATCATTTGGGGAAAATTGCAAGGAGAGACCCCAGCCCCCTGATATTTCCAGAGCATTCAAAGGCCACAGGAAAGAAATGAATAATAAGGGGGTACGAAAATTGCACCCCTACCCCTGGTGGCGAAAATATTTAAGGAGAAGGGCTGAAAACCAGGATTATGGGGACTGTCCTTATTCAAATAGGACTAGGACCTTGGGTTTTTCCTATATAAGGACCCCATGGCTCTACTTTTTGGACACATCTCCCCTACTCCTCTCTTTGTGCCATTGCTTCATCATGGATTATTCTAGGGCCATATTCTCCATGCCGCATCAATTCTTTGAGCACCATGGGAAGAAGACGACGATCGAGATGATGCCACCGTACGCCCCGCATATGTTTTTCAACCACGGTGGCCACGCCTCTCCCGCCCGCACATGGACTCCACCGTTCGCGGCCCACATATTCTTCCAGAAGACCCTTGACGCCGCCGAATCATCCTCCAAGCTTGCAGTTCACGCAATTCGTCAGGAGCCGAATTTTTGAAAGCGGTGGAGAGTTGATGCAGCGTGACCCCAAATTATGGGGCCACATTTATTCAATTAAATAATTATCATTTTTATTTACGTATTTAGTGGTCGTAGTGGTCTAATTTAATAATTGAGATCGCCTGTGATCTCAACGTTGATTTCGTAGAGTTTAATTATAATTGTTGGTCAATTAAATAATTAGAGTCCAATTAAGTTAGTTAGAGGTCAATTAGGATTAAATTAGTTGTAATTTGAGTATTTACTATTTTTGTAAACCCTCTCTCCTATATAAAGAGAGGGTAGTCCATCAGTTTTAGTCAGTCAATTATGAAGTAAAATTTGAGATTATCTCATTTTATCCCCTCTCCTTCTCTCTCTCCCTCCACGCGATCTCCGCAGTTCTCCTTCTTTAATCCCTCGTTACCGACGAGATTTCTTCTTCTCAACCTCTCCTTTTCTCCACCAATATTCCACCTCCAAATTATTTTATTTTTTATCGACGACGCCGGAACCCGTTTGCATCATTTTGGTATCAGAGCATGGATATCGAATCGTTCTCACGATTCGACGGTCCTGTCGCATATTGGAGAATGAAGCTCGATCAAGCCACCCTATCACGAGGATCACATGCGCATTCGCGTCAACAAAAATACAAGAAGCGCCTCCGGAAAAGCATCAAGGTTCAACAATGGATAGACTCATGGTACGACGTTGATATTTTTATGGTACAAGTTGACGATGAACAAGATCTTGTCGTCGACGATGATCTGTGCGCTATTCAGATCGTTGTGGATGGAAAAAACGTCAACAACGCTGCTGTCCAGGCCCTTTTAGAAGGGAAAGAAGCCGAAGCGGTGGCTGTCCAGAACGATTCAGATCTGTTGTCTTCACCGATAACGGCCCCGATGTCCGCCTCAGGCCAAGCGCGGTCCAACGACGGCAAGCCTGCACCCCTGGGACCCCGTCGCACCCCGCCCCCGATCCCTCCAGCACCCCAGGGCGTGGTTGCCCCCCTGCGACGCCTCCAGCCGCCGCCTCCCCCAACCCGACCTCAGCCGCACACCCCTCGCGACACCACCAAACCCCAACCGCGCCACCCCGCATTTCCCCGAACCCTCCTTCTTCCCCTGCTACCCCCCAGCCATGCCACTGACAACCCCTTTCCCCCCCATCTGACGCCGCCTCCCCCAGCACCTCCCCTCCTCCTCCCTCCGTTCCCGACCACCCCCCTTCCCATCCCGCAAGCGCCAGCCCTACCTCGGCGCCGCCCCGCACTACCGCCTTCGACCCTCCCCACGGCCCCTGCTCCTTCCCCACGCCCTACCCTCTCCATCAGCAGACCTCCACGCGCGGAACCGCGCCACCGCGCCGACCAGCAGGAGGCCTCCCCCGCTCGCACCTGCGTTCTCGCACCTGCAGCGCGACCCCCCCGCCGCCTCCTCCCCAAAGCCTCTTGATCGCGCCGCCCTTATGCGGGAGAGGCCCCCGCGCATCACGCGCAAGCCCTAACAGGAACGCCGAAACTCACGGGTGACGCCCTCCACAGTTTGACGGGCTGGGAATCATTTGGGGAAAATTGCAAGGAGAGACCCCAGCCCCCTGATATTTCCAGAGCATTCAAAGGCCACATGAAAGAAATGAATAATAAGGGGGTACGAAAATTGCACCCCTACCCCTGGTGGCGAAAATATTTAAGGAGAAGGGCTGAAAACCAGGATTTTGGGGACTGTCCTTATTCAAATAGGACTAGGACCTTGGGTTTTTCCTATATAAGGACCCCATGGCTCTACTTTTTGGACACATCTCCCCTACTCCTCTCTTTGTGCCATTGCTTCATCATGGATTATTCCAGGGCCATATTCTCCATGCCGCATCAATTCTTTGAGCACCATGGGAAGAAGACGACGATCGAGACGATGCCACCGTACGCCCCGCATATGTTTTTCAACCACGGTGGCCACGCCTCTCCCGCCCGCACATGGACTCCACCGTTCGCGGCCCACATATTCTTCCAGAAGACCCTTGACGCCGCCGAATCATCCTCCAAGCTTGCAGTTCACGCAATTCGTCAGGAGCCAAATTTTTGAAAGCGGTGGAGAGTTGATGCAGCGTGACCCCAAATTATGGGGCCACATTTATTCAATTAAATATTTAACATTTTTATTTACGTTTTTAGTGGTCGTAGTGGTCTAATTTAATAATTGAGATCGCCTGTGATCTCAACGTTGATTTCGTAGAGTTTAATTATAATTGTTGGTCAATTAAATAATTAGAGTCCAATTAAGTTAGTTAGAGGTCAATTAGGATTAAATTAGTTGTAATTTGAGTATTTACTATTTTTGTAAACCCTCTCTCCTATATAAAGAGAGGGTAGTCCATCAGTTTTAGTCAGTCAATTATGAAGTAAAATTTGAGATTATCTCATTTTATCCCCTCTCCTTCTCTCTCTCCCTCCACGCGATCTCCGCAGTTCTCCTTCTTCAATCCCTCGTTACCGACGAGATTTCTTCTTCTCAACCTCTCCTTTTCTCCACCAATATTTCCACCTCCAAATTATTTTATTTTTTATCGACGACGTCGGAACCCGTTTGCATCATTCTGGTATCAGAGCATGGATATCGAATCGTTCTCACGATTCGACGGTCCTGTCGCATATTGGAGAATGAAGCTCGATCAAGCCACCCTATCACGAGGATCACATGCGCATTCGCGTCAACAAAAATACAAGAAGCGCCTCCGGAAAAGCACCAAGGTTCAACAATGGATAGACTCATGGTACAACGTTGATATTTTTATGGTACAAGTTGACGATGAACAAGATCTTGTCGTCGACGATGATCTGTGCGTTATTCAGATCGTTGTGGATGGAAAAAACGTCAACAACGCTGCTGTCCAGGCCCTTTTAGAAGGGAAAGAAGCCGAAGCGGTGGCTGTCCAGAACGATTCAGATCTGTTGTCTTCACCGATAACTGCCCCGATGTCCGCCTCAGGCCAAGCGCGGTCCAACGACGGCAAGCCTGCACCCCTGGGACCCCGTCGCACCCCGCCCCCGATCCCTCCAGCACCCCAGGGCGTGGTTGCCCCCCTGCGACGCCTCCAGCCGCCGCCTCCCCCAACCCGACCTCAGCCGCACACCCCTCGCGACACCACCAAACCCCAGCCGCGCCACCCCGCATTTCCCCGAACCCTCCTTCTTCCCCTGCTACCCCCCAGCCGTGCCACTGACAACCCCTTCCCCCCCATCCGACGCCGCCTCCCCCAGCACCTCCCCTCGTCCTCCCTCCGTTCCCGACCACCCCCCTTCCCATCCCGCAAGCGTCAGCCCTACCTTGGCGCCGCCCCGCACTACCGCCTTCGACCCTCCCCACGGCCCCTGCTCCTTCCCCACGCCCTACCCTCTCCATCAGCAGACCTCCACGCACGGAACCGCGCCACCGCGCCGACCAGCAGGAGGCCTCCCCCGCTCGCACCTGCGTTCTCGCACCTGCAGCGCGGCCCCCCCGCCGCCTCCTCCCCAAAGCCTCTCGATCGCGCCGCCCTTATGCGGGAGAGGCCCCCGCGCATCACGCGCAAGCCCTAACAGGAACGCCGAAACTCACGGGTGACGCCCTCCACAGTTTGAGGGTCTGGGAATCATTTGGGGAAAATTGCAAGGAGAGACCCCAGCCCCCTGATATTTCCAGAGCATTCAAAGGCCACAGGAAAGAAATGAATAATAAGGGGGTACGAAAATTGCACCCCTACCCCTGGTGGCGAAAATATTTAAGGAGAAGGGCTGAAAACCAGGATTATGGGGACTGTCCTTATTCAAATAGGACTAGGACCTTGGGTTTTTCCTATATAAGGACCCCATGGCTCTACTTTTTGGACACATCTCCCCTACTCCTCTCTTTGTGCCATTGCTTCATCATGGATTATTCCAGGGCCATATTCTCCATGCCGCATCAATTCTTTGAGCACCATGGGAAGAAGACGACGATCGAGACGATGCCACCGTACGCCCCGCATATGTTTTTCAACCACGGTGGCCACGCCTCTCCCGCCCGCACATGGACTCCACCGTTCGCGGCCCACATATTCTTCCAGAAGACCCTTGACGCCGCCGAATCATCCTCCAAGCTTGCAGTTCATGCAATTCGTCAGGAGCCGAATTTTTGAAAGCGGTGGAGAGTTGATGCAGCGTGACCCCAAATTATGGGGCCACATTTATTCAATTAAATAATTATCATTTTTATTTACGTTTTTAGTGGTCGTAGTGGTCTAATTTAATAATTGAGATCGCCTGTGATCTCAACGTTGATTTCGTAGAGTTTAATTATAATTGTTGGTCAATTAAATAATTAGAGTCCAATTAAGTTAGTTAGAGGTCAATTAGGATTAAATTAGTTGTAATTTGAGTATTTACTATTTTTGTAAACCCTCTCTCCTATATAAAGAGAGGGTAGTCCATCAGTTTTAGTCAGTCAATTATGAAGTAAAATTTGAGATTATCTCATTTTATCCCCTCTCCTTCTCTCTCTCCCTCCACGCGATCTCCGCGGTTCTCCTTCTTCAATCCCTCGTTACCGACGAGATTTCTTCTTCTCAACCTCTCCTTTTCTCCACCAATATTCCACCTCCAAATTATTTTATTTTTTATCGACGACGCCGGAACCCGTTTGCATCATTCGGGTTCTCGCATGTGTAACCAAACTAAAAAGACTCCCTGTGTTGTGTGGTTGCTTGGCGTAGAATAGATCCTACACTCATGGCTCTTAGAGCTTCCTAGGTCTGTTTGTGCTCGTAATATCTAGGACCAAACATCACTCTTAACGAGATGCACTTAGACCGCATAACTATTAGTCAAAATCAATTTATTCATCACTCTTTAATAGAATTGCCTGTCTAGGAGTGGTTTTCTTGATTGCATTTAATATAGCATAAAAATTCCAAATTTTTCTCGCATCCAACATATAGAGCATGATGACCACTGTAAGTCTTCTGAACTGGGAATGCATCATTTATTTTTCATTGCATCAACTTTTCTCGACTCCCTCCCCCTTGGTTTTACAACTTAGGATTAAAGGAAATTGGGATTGGACGATAAGTGTGCCTTATGTGTTGGACTAATAAAGTGGTCAACTAACTTAAAATCAGGATTGTTAAATGAATTGACCAAAAAAATCAACTTAAACCTGGAAATTCTGTTGGCAGGAAAGTAACCCCGACCTTGATTTCAGGCTGAGTGAGGGTACAGAGAGTGTGTACGCACACTAAGATAGAGCCCATATCCCCACCTTACATATTAACATACCCTACTCTTAGTGAATATCACGGGCTAAAGTATTCAAAGTTCAACTGACCAGCACCAAGTAGCCTTCGCTTGCTTCAGCAAGTAGATAGGGGTGAAGCAGTGGTGCGACACGAAAAGTTGCTTATTAACCCCTCGGGGCGAAGTGACAAGCCTTGTCAGTCTCCACCTACTTTGGCAGGTAAATAGGGGCATGTCCCTGAACTTCCATCGGTATTAACCGAGTAAGCCGGTGATAGGAGCTAAGAAAGGAAAGGTGTTGGTATCTTAGGCGACAGGTCAAACAAGGGAGACGCAGCCGGCATTGAGCCGACTTTCCTATAGGCCATCATGTAATCCTTGCTAACTTTGCTTGAAAATCACAATTAAAATCAAACAGATGAATCGGACCTAGATTCGGATCCTTCACTGTGTTGAGTTGGTAAAATTAGGGTTTGCTCTTATGTTTGTTTTGTGTCTGTTTGTGTGTGTTATCCTGTGTACTTCCACATTTTCTACCTTGATTCACTTGCATTCATCCATTTTCTCTTCAAGATGTCAGGATATTGGTTATCATATCCAGGTCACTCCTCTTTTACCATAATCCGATCATCTTCACCTTCTTATCCCACCTCATACCCCCATCCAGATCATGAAGTCAAAACTTCGACTGGCTTCCCCAATTCTTCGTATTTCTCACTTAACCCACATTCTCACACCCCAGATCCACTTCCATCATGGGTTGGTTGTTCTTATTCTCAAGAGATTGCTGGAATCAACGAACCATTCGAAGAGCAAGCCACTACTGAGACTAATAACTGGTAGAATTATGTGCCCCCACATACCTCATTCTCACCTCAAGTAGGGACGAGACAACAATTCACATATACACATCCCGACTGACCTTAGGGCATGACATGGTCGATCAAACATACCGAACGGAGAGGCATGCACCTTATGATCTTCCTAACTTGATTGACCCTAGTAATCAAGCCTACATTGACCTGCCCTCATACCACCCATTCAGAGAGCCTACACCTATAAGGGATTGGGCTCATGAGAAAAATCTACAAGCCCCTTATATATCTAATCCACATGAGGCTCCAACCAATATCTTTAAATCGAATGGTCTATACTCGAATCAGAATTACATGCCCGAGTCTAGGCGTGATGTGTATGAGACCCCAAGTTCTCAGCAGTATCCTCCAACTGAACATACTTCTTCCATGATTTGTCATGAGAACATTTTGGAGGATGACATTTCTAGACTTATTGAGAAAGATGAATCATTTGGTAACAAGTTGAAGATGTCACTCGGATATTGCCCTCAATTTCTGCCAGCCTAGGTATGAAAGTGGAAAAGGAAATAAGTGGATTTGTGTTGAAAATCGAGCAGACAATAGGAAACCCACACACTCTGCACAGGTGGAGTCAATTTTACCTCCCCCTTCTACTTACCACTTGCCCTCCAATCTCGAGTCTGCATTTTCTCCCTCCCCTCCTTCACATATCGAAAACATCAAAAAAATTGAAAATCCTAAAAAACAAAAAATTGAAAAACCAAAAAATCACATTAAAATTGAAAACGAAAAGGATATAAAAAAATGCATTCATGCCCTAAGGGAATCACTCAATGAGGAACTGATTTTTAAGCTTCCCTAAATAAAGGCCATAGATCACTTCCCCGACCTCAAACGATTTGTGAGAAGTAAATTAATGCCTAAGAGGTTGGGCAATAAGAGGACAAGGACTGAGAGACACATAGTGTCTATGGCCGCCTCCTTGGTGATAGGGTGAAAAACCAAAAGTCACAGAGTAAAGAAGTTACCTAAGCTTGAATGTGAAATCATAGACACTACCTTTACCCATGCAAGAATCGATGATAACTCACCGATAAATATCCTCCCGACCTCTGTGTTTTACAAGATCAAACTCAGTCCAATCAAAAAGTCGAGAGAGATCGTTCAGTTGGTTGATCGATCTATCAAACGGTCGAGGGGAACCATTTCATCATTACTTTCCAAGGTGCTCTACTCTAGGTAGACTTCACAATCATTGACATTGAGCACCGAGAAGAGTTCACTCAGTCTCCTATTATTCTCGGTAAGCCGTTCTTAGACTTGGCTATGGTGTCTATAGATTGCGAGACTCGAGAAATAGATTTTACAGCATTGGGAGCACTTCGACCTCACCCATTCTTTGACACACTTTGCTCTAAGGTGACCCACAAAGTTGCTGACAGTCGAGACCATCGAGAGGTTGATGATTCCCACCTCTTTGTTACACATAAGATACCGGATATCGAGCTAACTATTGGATTCAAGACTCCCTACACATCCATGACCCCATTGCTTGCATCACCACCATTGTGTCAGCTTCAATAAATAACTCACAACCCAAAGCTTTCATTGAGTCGGACACAATTTTTGTTGATTGTCTTGACCGTTTTGATGATCTGACATCCTTGACTAATAATGCCAAGCCAACTGAGATCACTAGCACCTATCCGATATGTGTGCAGACCCTTAAGGAATATTACAATCTATATGGTGACACGTCATATGAGGAACCCATGGTCAGCACTGCACCACATCTCAGACCTTCATAGCAGACAACCAAGACTGAATTGACCCCTCCTAAAAAAACGATTGCTCCTTCCTCTAGTCGGTTATCTAGTGAGAGGAAGTTGAGAATTGATTCCTCGAGGTTTTCTCCCAAACCCCTAAAGGCGTGTCACTCTCCACTCCCTCTCAATGATTTAGGTTCTAGAAAATCGACTAAGAAATTTTCCTTCAACATACTAGAGAAGGAATTTTCAGAGGAATCTTCATCGGGTCCGGATGAGGTGGTTTATATGAGTGAGCTAAGTTTGATTGTTCTTAAGCCATATCTGAGAAAGCAATCGTGTATCGATCCTCGTTGGACAATCCCTACACCTCATTATTATTCATCTAAGGAAAATTCCGACAGCGACACATATGTATATTATCCACCTCCTCGCTCTTGCAAGAAGGTTCATTATAAACCTTCTTGATCCTCGAATATTCTCACTCCTCCTTATATATATTTTCTTTCCCTCCCTCCCCAGTGATTCATATCACTCGCCCTGGCTCCATATCATTTCATTTTATGGCTATACTTAGGATGACCAGATCCTAAGTATGGGGGTAGAGTGACTCGAGTCTCTTTACCATTCTCTGTGTATTCTCCAGATCTCATAGGTTCTCACACTCACTTATGTACTACACTTAGGCTGACCAGATCCTAAGTATAGGGGGGACCGATGCCCATCATGTATATATACTCATCCATTTCCCCTCTAGCCCTCGCCCGTCCCATTTTTTTGACCTTCTTCTACACTTAGGCTGCTGGAGCCTAAGTATAGGGGGGCGGGTCGAATTCTATACTTTTGTTATTTTAGCACTCCTATGCTTAGCATGAGCTATGTCATCTCCTCGCTTCTCATGCTCTTAGGACATAGCACACGCTAATTATAGGGGGGCATGTACATATATACTTTACCCATAGCTTGTACTTTCATGTATTTTTGTATATATTATGCAGTAATTACGGTGTGGGTAAAAATTGGTAAAAATTGAAAAAAAAATATAAAATACATGTATACTTGTACAGAATATAGTTTAATATGTATAATACTTGTAAAAAATGTTGTAAAATTCTTGTAAATAATATTCTTATAAATTTTTTTTGTAAAATAGGAGGGGGGCTCCTTGTTTACTCTTGCATATCATCCTTGCATTCAATTACATTCATTTATCGCACATCATCTACATCTCATCTGCATATCTAGCATATGCAAAGTGAAAATTTAGTGGGTTCTGAACCAAGTTATGAATAGATGTCGATGATGGATTTGATTTGTCCTTAATCTACCTAATTTCAGAGGAACCTTATAGGAACTGGAGTTAAGATTTTTCAGGTCGAGTGACTTAATTCTTTGAGTCTGTAAGTCTATGTTCACATGTCATATAGATTGGTCTAAGTAGAATAATCATCTTGATTGGTCGAAATAGAATATTTCATACACAAGCACGGTTCTTGGAGATAGTGACCTGACTTAGACAAGCACCATGCACGTAGCTCTTCATTGATGAGATGGTGAGGAGGTAGAATCCTTTGGCTTGGAGTAGCACACGGGTGGAAACAATCGTCCTCCTTTAGGGAGGGTAATGCATCTCAACCTAGTCTAGTAGCGTTGACGACTAACGACGGGATGTTGTGGGTTGCAATAAAGCTTCAAAAGAGAGATAGTCTACTGGTTCAAGAAGAAAAACTCCTTATGCATATGTTGCACCTTGTATATAGTTCGAAAAAAAAGAAAAAAGAAAGAGAAAACCCCAAAAATGTGGACAGGCCTGATTGAAAAATAACTGCATGCCGGAGTATGTACATTTGCAAGGCATATGCTTCAAAGTCTCATACTAAGAAAGCTTGCAGCTGGATGAACATTTGCAAGGCATATGCTTCAAAGTCTCATACCAAGAAAGCTTGCAGCTGGATGACTTGGCTACACTGGTCAAGCATCCTAGGATAGGTAGCTACACTAGCTATCGTCCATTCTTCTCTCCACCCCCTCTTCTTAAGCTGGTTGCACTTGAACTTAGAAGGGAACTCCTCGAGGAAAGAGTTGCTAGATCGGGGAATTAGAGTTACCTTATTAGAGGAGGCTTTTTTTTGCCAATTCTGATGTGGAGAGCTATATTTCATTTATACAATACAAGTAAGATTCATAGTCAACAGATTTTACGTATGAGGATCTGTTCTGACCTGAATATTGAGGTGACATGAATAGCAGACTTGTGGAACTCAAAGACTGTTAGGTCTTAAATTCAGATATCAATAAGGTTCCGCCTCACTGTTAATCCAAAGGTCGAGTCAAGCTCCATTTTAACCTTTTGTTCATGACCTTGGTATGGAACCCAAAATCATTTCACGTTTGCATTCCATTTTAGTTGCTCAGGGACGAGCAAGGTTGATGAATCCATGATTCACTCTAAAAGTCAAAAATAGAGCTTCGTTCCTGAGCAATTAGATGAATATCTCCACTTATATTACATAATTAGCATCCATACATGTGTAAATAATATATGCATTTTAGCATGCATATTTGCATTAAAAAGGAACCAAATTCACTTGTAAATATTCACATGTATATTAACTAAAATCATCTATTCATATATATTTTAAATTAACTCCAAACCCAATAAGATTAACTCTATCATGTATATATTACCAACACTAATAAACAATATCAAAAAATACTAACATGTAAGATTGACCAATAAAACTTGAGCCCTATTTTGAAACTAAGAACCTTAAAATGTGAATATCTCTCTCAACCGATGTCTGATTTAGGTCTACTCACTTTTAAAGTAATATACATTCAAAGAACTTCAAAACAAGACCAATCAGAATTCGTATGTGAAACTTGGATTTTGGGCCCCTACTGTATATTGTACATATTGACCAAAATGCCCTTTATTTTATCTTTTCATTTTCTTAAATACTAAAAATCCGAAAAATAGATTACGTTGTAAATATTTATTTCATATTTTCTCTATCTTATTTTGACTTCTATCTTATTTAAAAATGACAAAAAAATTCAAAATATAAAAATACAGTATTTTATATCTATAAGGTACCCTCAAAACTATTTTTCGTACAGATGACTTCCTTTAATTTCAGATCCTTCACAAAATTTGTACCCTGTCAAGATGAGCAACTTTCATGCTGACTACTTTTTGATTCACCTATTTTGTTATTTCTTTTTTATTTTTTTACATCTATTTTTTTATTTTCCTAGGTGTGACACGTGGTTGTTCCTAGAGCTGCCACGTGTCACCCTAATTTTGATTAATTTATTAATTTCGTATTTTATTTTTATTTTTATTTTATTTATTTTATTTATTTATTTAATTATATTTATTTATTTACTTCTATATATTTTCCCTTCATTATTTTTAGTAGCCTACTTTTTTACTTTATTTATTTTATTTTTTTCTTCTCGTTTCACTTCTTCTCTACTCCAACTTGTTCTCCACTCCAAGTCACCAACTACCCGTTTTCCCCACTTTCTCCACATCTTTTCTAACTTCTCTCTCCTCCTTTTTATTCCCTTCTCCTCTTCATTTCACATCATCCGTTGTTTCGAGAGAAGAGAGGTCGAGCCCCATTACCCTCCAGGTGACAGCTGTAGGAGATGAGTTGAGCACTGACAACCTCAAAGGCGAGATCCACGGCACCACTGTTGCCGTGTCGTAAGCTTCCAATCATGCTTGCTCAGCTTAGAGGCACATCCGCCATACCACTTGACGTGACGACAGGAGTGCAACATAGCTCCTCCAAAATTCCGACGATCCACCGTGGGTAAGTATCTCTCTTCACTTCATCATTTTTTTATCTAACGTAGTTTGTTTATCTTATCCATCATCACATTTTCATAAACACCACTATCATACAATCACCAACACCTCCTTCATTTCATTTCTATATTTTTATTCCCTGTCAAAAAATTACAAAAAATTACAAAATAAATTTAAAATAAAAAAGTGAGCAGGGGACGTAGCTGCAGCTACCTCCCCCCTACGCCACAGTCGCGACCGACGCCTCCTGCGTAGCACCACCGTCCACCTTGTGCATCTCTTGCGCACCTCCTGTCCTCGATCCAGCTGCAGCCAGCCCAGCACCATCAGCCCTCCTTTCTGCACCTCCCTGTACGCGTGACCTCCTGCATGTGGCTGCGCCCTCCTCCCTTTGCGCTCCAAAACTCCCTGGTTGCTCGCGCCGTCAGCATCCCTCTGCACGCACGACCATGCACTCCCCTCGACCACAGGTCAACGTCTTCCTCAGACGTGTGCCTCCTGTGTGTGGATGCCTGCTCTCTTCCTCACCGTTCGTATAGCCGCCAGCGATGGTGCCTAAACTTGTCACCTCTGCCATCGACCGTTGCGCCCTCCATGGGCGTACCGCCATTCGCATAACCCACGCTCCAAGCTGTACATGCCTCCGCACATGCACCCCTGGCCTCTGCCCCTACACTGCACACCCCCTCGCACCGCCCCGTCCTCGACGCGCTAGCATGCCACCGCCGCCAATCCTCCTGCTATGCGACTCCAGCTGCGGGTGCTACCGTTGTATCCGCTCCTCCGTCAAGATCATGCCTTAATCCACGTTCTGCAAGGTTTCTTTTATTATTTTTTGGAAAATTTTCATAATACGTTTGTCGCATTTCTTTAATTGCAAAAGTGCCCATGTGCACATCTTAGTTCATTCAGTTCTATTTTCAGTATTGTAAAGACAACCCTATAGTTGTACTCGAATTTGGATATCAATACTACATCTTTTTTTACATAAAAATTGTTTCTTGTAGAACATTTAATTCTCCACATTTTGGTTATTTAATTATATTTTTGTGAGCATTGGGTAGTTAATTAAAATTATTTTGGTGAAAAAATGGATATTTTACCCATTTCGTAGTCTGTAATTCAAATTTAGTTAATACTTTCTCCAAAAATTATAAAAAAACTAGAGATGATGCGTATGAATGAGCTTTAATTACTATCCAAAATTCATCAAAAAATAATATGTTTTTTGCCTAAAATAAATTATCCACTGAATTTTGTAATTGATTTTTAATTAAATCCACGAATATTATTTTTGTAAAACGTCAACTCTCCTGGATTGCTAATTAAAATATATTTTTGAGATAAATTAGTTTCTGGATAATTCGATTTAATGGATTTATTAGAAATTTAAAACTCACAGTCACTCTGTTTTCAGTAAAAAAATCATAAAAAACAATAAATTGTCAGAAAAATCCAAAAAAAACATTGTAGCTTCATTTCTTCATATTTCACTTCTAATAAAATTTTCATATATTTTTCATCTATTTGCATGAAAATTTTCATAAAAAATCCGTAAAAGTTTGCATTTTTAATTGTTGCATTTTAAATCTAAAAAGTCCAAAAAATACATTTGCATTTATCATTGGATGAGGTTTAAATGCCACGTGGCCTTAGCAGGGCCGTCCCATCTCGGTCGATCGGACAACTGTTGCCCTTCGTCTTCCTCCCCCTTCTTCTTTTGCTCCGCCGCCCTTTCCCAAAATTTCAGCCACCGCCTACGAATCTCGGCCATCCTCCGAATCTCCTCCACGATTCTCGGCCGACCGCCGCTCCACGAGTCCCTCACCGCCACTGAAATCTCCATCACTAATCCTAATCACATCTCGTCAAAATCACCGACCCATCGTCAACCACCTTCCATAGCCGACCTCCTCCTCAAGTCCTATTTAAGAGACAACCGCCCCCTCGTCGCCTTCATCCGCCCAACACCAAAAGGGAGGGAGCTCGATCAACCGAAGGTGATTGCTCCGCGTCCATCTTGCGTCCTCGATAGTGCAACGAGATCTGAGGTCCCCCATCGACCTCGTTGGAGCGCCACCCTCAACGCGTGCAGCTCACAACTCCGACCCCTGTCGTCGAGCCAACAACTTCTCCTTCAACAACGTCTTTGACTCCACCTGCAACACTTCTTCACCTCCAACGACGCGCGTCATCGCCAACGACCACCACTCTTGGAACCCCACCGAAGGACCTGCGCACCCCCAACCATAGAGGCTCCTCCGCCTTTGCTCAGCTTTACCGTGTCGTCCCTCCGCCTCCTCCAGGAGCACCCCCGCAGTAGCTCCTTCATACGTGCACGTCGACAACGCCTCCGTGCACGTCGACAACGCCTCCGTTCCAGTCACTAGCCAGAGCCATCCATCCCCCACCATCGATCACCGCAGGAGGTAGTGCTCCTCCACCACTCCGCCACGCCATTGCACCTCACCGCCAGGTGGGATGCCCGAGACCCCCACACATGTGCATGACACGTGCGTCGGGGGGACGTCATCCTTCCCAGGGTCACGTGCTTTGCACGTGACCACTGGGTAAATTGTGGAGAAAGCCCCCGGGGTTGATCTATTTGCCCAGAAGTCCACCAGCCAGAGGTCATGTGCTACGAACATGACCCTCTGGCAATTTTAAGAATTTACCCTGATAATTTTGGTAATTACATTTAAGTCCTTTCTTTACATTATCTTATTTTATATTATTACAGAAATACCCATGTTTCCACCCGTTGTTTCAAACCACTATGTTGCATTATTTTATTATTCAAAAATAGCATGATGTTCTTCAAGATAATTCTCTACATTTTTGCATATGTTTGACATTTATATGATCTGTGGTTAATTAATAATTAATTGTTTTGTGGAAAATTGTATATTTTCCCATTCTGTGCTCGAAAATTCATAACTCATTAACCACTGCTCTGAAAATTGCTAGAAAATAAAAAATTGTAGAATTAGTTGAATTTCACATCGTGCTCAAAAAATTGCATTTGCATGCATCGTTTTCCCTCTAAAAATAATTTTACGTATATCAGTATTTAATTTTTAATAGGTATTAAATCTTGTATTTTTGAGGTTTAGCATATTTCTGAGATCCATCACCTAGTGATAGATTTTGAATAGTTTTATCTCTTGAAAATAAATAGGTTTAATATTTATTATAATTAATAATTGAATTTAACATCGTTTGCATTCATAAATTCATAAAATATTAATTTTGCATCCAAAAATTCCAAAAACATTACAGAGCATTAATTTCATCATAATTATCATCTTGGCCAAGTATTATATTTTTAGTACATCGTTTGATTGATATTCATTTTTAGTCCCTAAAATCGGCCAAAGTTGCATTTTGCATCCCAAATTGCATTAAAAATTACAAAAAAAAAGTCCGCCTCGAAAACTGTACACAAACTTTGATAGACAAATTTCTAAGTTGTTCCTTTACCTCCTTGAGTTTGAACTTGGGACTTACCCAAGTAAAATAAACATAAAACCGCATTGATCAAAATTAACTAAAATTTCTTGTGGTTATTTCATGACCGATTCTGATTGCCCGCCTATAACGAAACGACACATTAATTTAAACGAACGATAATTCACGCAGATTAACCATGGCATTTCGTGACCTGTCAACAACCCCTAAATTTTATTGATAATCATAAACCTACAACAATGATATAATCTTATAACATGCCTCCAGAGTAAGATTTAACAATGTTGTGGAACCTAGGGGATTCGACACATACCTCGATGGCATGAAAAATCCACCCATAATTGATTCCGCGTATATAAACCATCGTCGACCACATCATGGCTCCTCTGATTTTGTCGGATTAAAACTTTGACGCTGGCGGAGAGGGATTTTATTACCGAATTTGAAATGGCATCGATGACATAATCTCGTCACCGGTCTCTCTCTCTCCCTCTCCTTTCTTTCTCTCTCTCTCTCAATGCAACTCTCTCTGTCTCTCACATGTGAGGAAAGATATGAAGGTTCACTCGGATGTTTTTAAAGGCACTCAAAAAAGAATTTAAGGATTTTCTTCAAATTAATAAGAGATAATGAGGGGATAAAATGAATAACTTATTTAGGATTATTGCCTAATTTGTTGAATGGTTTTCTTTTTTAACTATTCCCATATTTAATTAATTCTCAATTTACATTTTGAGATATGTTTTTCTTTTTTTAGAAAAATTCGCTTCAATCAGTTACAGATGCCAACTGACCTATGTAAGGTTCTTAAGATCTCGAGTAGGGTTAATTTTGTTGGCTAGTATCTATTTGGAGTTCGACACATTCTAGGATGTCTTGTCTACTCTCTCGATGAAGTTTTCTTACACTAATACATTACTTGAACTTGAAGATGGCACAACCTCACACATTTTGTACCTCTTCTTAGACAAGACCCAAAGGATATTAAAAAATACTAACAAAAAGAACCATGATTTATTAGTATATAAATCAAGTGTATAAATTTATTTGAGTCTTGTGAAGTATGAACAATGTGAGTGATGCTATTGAAAGTGTGAAGAAGACTTGAGAGAAATTGAGAGGTTGATTAAAACATTGAGAGCTTAAGAGCTTTTAATTTCACAAAATTGAGAGTATAGTAGCTCATAACTCACTTTAAAATGCAACAAAATTTCCAGCATGGATGAAGTGTAATTGGACTTTGGATTTCTATTTATAGGTTTGGAGAAATGTTTAGTGATTCTTTTAGGCTAAATAAATTGGGTAACAAGAAGGATACTAATGACTATTATAAAAACATCCTCTATAAAGTCTATCAAAAGAAAAAGAAGAATTGTTTCATTTGGATTCTTAAGATTTTTTTACCAAATAACCACCAATGATCTAAAATACAAACAGCAGCAGAGACCGCACTTACATGTATCGTGGTTCATAAGATTAAAATTAGCTGGGATGTCAAATGATCAGCTAACATCATTAAAGATGGAACTCGCAATACCAAAGGAAGCATTCGATCTAAGGAAGATAATGGATGCAACTACAAAAAACTATAGTGACTAGAGTTCGCCATTGGCGAGAATACTAGGTGACTTCTTACCATTTTTATTTAGATAGTACATGCATAGCATTGGTTATAATTCCTCTGTCCCAATCTTATAAGGAGAGTCGTAAGTACATAAATAATGGGGAGTTCTTATGCAAAAGAAAAAAAAGAGGAGCTCATAAAAATGAAAATATTCCCTATCGGTATTAAGATATTATTGGCTATCAACTACATTATTTTGAGAATGATTTTAAAAATATAAACTTCAATTTTAATAATGTCAAAAGAGGAAAAGTATTGATTAGAGTGTTTTCCAAATGTTTTCTAAGTTTTTCAAAAAGGGAAGAAGTGTTTTTAAAAAAGTATCACATTCTTCATCTATATCTTTTTGATAAGCACTTTTAAATAGTTTTGTCATTATCAAAAAGAGAGATTGTTGGTGATATGCATTCATGGATGCACATTTTTATTATAACAAAAAGTTGTTCTTATTTCAGCTCATTTGTTAGCTAAAACGTCAAGGATAGAAAGAATATCAAAATATGATAAACATAATGAGTTTTACGATTTCTTATTTTTTTAGTTAGAAATTTATTCTCTAAACTTTATGCATATGCATAGCATACAACTCTCCAACTCAACCTTTTAGTTCTCGAAGAAGTTAGTTGACCAACTGGATATCCAGTTGATTGATTCTTGTCCAACTGACTAACGACTTTGATCAAGTGACTACTCATGTTAAATGATTCATTCAATGTTCATTTGATCAATGCTACCTTTGGAAAACCAACCACCAAGTGGCTATTCAGCACAACAGAGCAACTCTTGGCTTTGTCAAATAAAAAGTTAGTTGACTAATTTAGGTGTGTACTCAAAGTACGTGGTGTGGTAACATCTACTTTGGCCAACTATAACATCCTTTTCTTTATTAATGTTTAGCATTTTCCATAATGTTGGGTTTTCATTTTCTTCAATACTCTAAACACTCAACTCTCACTCATTATTTACTCTTTCTAATGCTAAAGAATCCCTCAAGTAATTTCAATTCCATAATGTATACTATACGCAATCAATTTTCAAGATATTATTCTCATGCATCAATGATATGTAGATTGTTCTCATTTCACCTCATGTTACATTATATTATATAGAGGTTCTTAGGCTTACTTCATGTGTTGTAATTGTATAAGGTGTCTAAGGAGTGGGTCTAACGTCCCAGTCTTAGGTCACTGGACCTTTATTGATGAAAACTAGATCTAACAATTCGTTGGATTGTGCTCGATTGAACTCATTGACAACCACAAAATACTTAAGCCTACATTGTAAAGTAATAATCTCCCAGTCTATTAACACACTATCACATCTTTTGAGTTTACGATGTGGGACTATGTTGGGAGTGTTACAAACTCCCCCACTTCTATTGCAGTGTCCTCATAGCGACATGGCATATTGCCTATTTTCAATGATAGTGGTTTTGACATCTCGGGATCCGGGTTACTCGTTTACACAACATTCGCTTCATTCAATTAACAATAGTTCGCATCAAATACAAAAATTTCAAGGAAAATTTTTTGTGAGTGGAATGACATTTACAATAATGTAATAAACCACATACAATCACATGTCACCATAAGAAGAAAGGCATTCCACTAAGATAAAAATTTCCAACAAAATATTCAAAATGAACATCAAGTCCCATATAACATAACATGTATCAGAAGAGAACTAAGTGTTGAATACATGTATCTTGAAAGCCTAGTAAAAGAGAGAGCAATCACAATAAAAATATAAATATAAAAGATGTTATCAAGTACAACATCAAAAAGATGTCTCTGCACCATCCACCAAAAAGTTAGGAACCTCACCAACCAAACTACTCGACTAGAGGCACTTTCCTTGTCATCCATGTTAGGGACAAGGAGACATAAACATTTTTTATGTCCAAGCATTTCATATAATATTAAATAAGAATTTAATTGGATACAATATAAGAGAAGCAAGTGGATGGGTAATGATAACATACATGGAATTAACTACTTGCATGAGAATAAGGTTACCCAACAACACATTACCTAGGGCATGTTTGATAACTGTGTTGAGTTGGATTGGGGTATCCTCCTGTGAATAAAAGTTATTTGGATGGTTGGGAGGGTTGGAGAGGGTTGGAATGATAAATATGATGTGATGTGACATTGATTATGTATTATATTATCTTTTTTAATGATTATAATATTTTTTATATTAATTTTTTATTTGAAAATGGTTAAAAGAATATTATAAAAAAGAAATTGTATGGTCGATACAATTAATTCCAAAACAAGAATGTAGGGATAGCGCAGTGCATGGTTATTCCGGGTAACCCGGCAACCAAACAGGCCCTAAGGACTTGTTTAGGTTCTAACATCAACACTAACCACACATCACACTAACCCACTCTCTCACTCACCACATCCCAAAGCTCAACAATTAGCAAATTCATTTTTTAATTATGAGACGATATGGAAGTAAGAGATCTAGAGATAGGTCATGTCCTTCAATTAATTTCATTTGTAGGATGTAGCGATGGATCTCATTAAGAGGAAGCTGATTGATGATTTCCATGTCATGGTCCTTTTCCTTGCCAAAGCCTAATGGTGGAACAGTAACCAAACTCAAAACGGTGAAGAAGCCCTCCCTAAGGGACTTATCCGTCTCGATCAACTAGTGGAAGGGTGGCTGATGAATGAACAATTCATCATCTTTATTCATCTATTTTGGATTAAAATCCCTTAATTTTATAAATAGAATAAATTTTCATTATTAACAATCTAACATCTATGTTAATAATGTATCATTATCATTAATTTAACCCAAAATAAATAAATAAAAGAAAAAGAATGAAATAAGGTCGTAGATATGAAATAAATATAGACTGGTCTTGATAAAAATGTACCCTAAATAATAAAAGTAACTGTAAAAATAACCATGTTCAAAATAAAAGGGACAACACTCAGAAAAAAGTCATAAAACCATAATTGAATGATGAATATCTACTCCATATTAACTCAAAATGAACCAAACTCACTTTCATTGTGTTTAAAATAAAGTAAGCATTAAATTGAAAGTGGCTTTATAAAATTTTGAGTTAAGATGTGAAAGTCGGCTTTTTGGGGTGTTATTGTATATGTATGTGTGTATTATACCTATTTAGTTATTAATATTTTTGAATATATTGTATTTTTATTATTTCGCACATATTTATATTACTTATATAAAACACAAATATAATTAAAAAGGGAAAATAACAAAAAAATGTATTATATAGGTATAATGTATCTATATTGTACAAATGTGTATTTATTTATTCTATTAAATAAATTCAAAAAAAACATAAAAATTTATCTATAATCATGGATTTATTGTGTCAATAAAGAAAATATAATATAACATGCATTTTTTGTATAAATAAATAATTAAAAATAAATATATATTGTATATATATTTAGTACATGTAAATAAGTGGATTTTAATTATTTAAATAAAATTAATTTTAGTTTTAAATAAGAATAACTAAAAATAGTTTATTAAATCATAAATATTTTTATGTTAATAAGTTTTTAATTTATATCATTTTATAATTTATTCCTATTTTTATTATTTTATGCTTTCCCTATTTTGTCTTATTCCTAGACGCACCTGATTGACCCATACGAGAATGTTGACCTTCGGTCAACTCATCCATTCCTTTTTTAACTCGAATAAATAGCTTGACCTACCTTTTCTCCCATTATTCCAATCGATCGAGACCCCCATTTTATCTGATTTTCCTCTTGATTAACCACAAACTAATCTAGATGCTAACCTGATCAAAATTTTCCTATCTTGCCTCGATTCACACACTTCATTTTTGTTTGAATTTCACCATCCTTCACGCTCTATAAAAACCCCTCTAGGTCTTCTTCTCGATCTGATCTGTCTTCAAGCCACTAAACCCTCGAGATCAACTACGAGTCTTGCACAGTGACAGAGTGCTGGAAACCAATGATTGGAGTGCAACGGGGTAGCTTTGGGAGAGATCCATCATTCTGATGAGTACCTCCTCTGTGAACAAGCTTATTCGACCTTATACCACCAAATTGAGGCGAAGACCACCTCTGATTCATCATCTTTCAATTCTAGGTAATATAGTTTATATTTAGAGTCTTATTTCATTTGATTTTGCACAATTTGAGTTCGATTTCATATTTGCATTAGTAGCTTCATCTCCGATCTTCGATCTTCTCGATTGGAGGTCCATCGTCTTTATTTTGCATCTGATTCACTCCATCAAATCACCTCATCATGAAGCACCATTTCTTTGCATCTTCTTTTCATGATATGATCGTCAAATATGGTCCCCAAATTAGATCTGAAGTTTTGGGTCAAACACCTTCACTAACGCATAGACCCCATCAATCCACCCCATTCTCCTTTATTTTCATTTTTTTGCAAAAAATCTCAGGCCTAGGATATCTTCCTTCGAGCCATCAATAACTTGCACGTGTGATGAACATTGACCTGGAGATGATCTGGAGTGGAATAGAATTCAGCAGTACGAGCTGAGACCTCATTTCATCCAAATCTCATGTCAACGAGATCCAGATCCTAAGACCATCACTGATCAGTGTGGAATCTTTGCAAGAGTAGATTGAGTCAATTTATAGTTGAGATCTAAGCTCCAAAGTTCCAGATCTAGTAGATTGAAGGTCAAAGGAGATGACATGCTTCCGTGTTCTTCCATCACCTTCCAGAGGCGTCCGATCAAGGAAAAGAAGACTAGATCTGATCTAAGCCGTCGTTTCACACCCTAATTCAGACTGGATGATCAGGCATGATGATAATATCTGGACCACACGTAGTGTACATGCTTTACACACATCATTGTTGAATTTGTGCCTGTGCCCATTTTAGTTTTGCAAATTTCATATTAGCCCTTCGTTGGTATAATAAACTTTGGAATAATTGCTATTTGGTCCTACTGTTTTATAATTACTTTGCATTTCAGTCCCTCTTATTTAAACTCATATGGGTCCCCACTTGTATTTTGGTCATTTTCCACATTTAATCCTATAATTATTCTTCTTAATAAAAGTTGATTAGTTTTGTGACAATTGTGTATTAGTCCTTTTTTCTTCTGTATACATGAAGCTTCACGTGAGTTTGTGGTATAATTGAAAATTTGTCTTGGATTATATTTCTTATTATGCAACTTACCTTATATTTTTGCATAATTGCAATCTAGTCCCTACCTTGTTGATTTTAAATTCTTGATTTATTTTGCTTTGATTATTTAGCTATTTTGCTTTAAAAATGCATAATATTTTCATTAAGATCCTAATTAAATTTTCTAACTCCTATAATTTTGGTTTTCAAAATTAATTTTGTTTGTGTTATTAAAAATATAAAAACGCATTTATTTCACTATTTAATCATTAAAAAATCATAAAAATTCATATATTAATTGAAATTTTCTAAAAAAGTTAATGTAGGTATATTTTATTGTATTTTATAACATATAAAAAATCAAAGAAAAATTCAATCAGAAAACACTAAAACTTTAGAAATACAAAAAATCTTATAAAAATCAAATAAAATTGTAGAAAATCAGAAAAAATATATATTTTTAGTCTTGTTTTAAAGGCTAATAAAACTTATTTTGTATAAAATTAATTTGCATATTATTTTCTTTTATTTTTATATTCTAAAATTCACAAAAACAGTAGCCACTTTTTACTTTAAAATTTGTTTCCTTCTTATTTTAGTAAAAAATCCATAAAAGATACAAAACACCTCAAAAATCAACATAAACAGTAAAAAACATTCAAAACACAGAAAACATTTGATTTTATGACTTTTTAACATTTTTCACATATTTTAAAAATACAAAAAGGCTTTTATTTTACTTTTGTTATATATCTTACTTATAAATTGATTTTCAAAATTAGAAAACATAAAAAATTGCAAAATTAAAATCAATTTAAATAAAAAACTGGAAATGAATAAAAACATTTAAAAATACATAAAAATATGAATTCTATAAAAATAAATAAAATTCATAAAAGATCTTTATAAAAGACATAATAATTAGATTAAAAAACGAAATTTAAAATCTTTTTTAATTATCAATAATTAATTTCCCTTGTTTATTTGTAGCCACCTTGAGTTTGATCTTGGAAGCTATATTAGGTTAATAATTAACATCTCATTATTCCCTTTTGAATACAATATTTTTGTTTGAATTGGTTTTGGCTTGCAACGACACTTTCACATTCATTATTCTATCTTACAAACATGAAAATTGTGGTTCAACAAATGACGCCATTTCCAGGGAGGCACGGTAAAGAAAGATATATTTTTCTTTCTTCTTTTCTAGATGCTTGTCTTTATTTTTCTTTTATCTCTTTTATTGCTTTTTTATTTTTGATAAAAACTGTTCTGATACATTTTTTTTCACCTTCTTTGCAAGGGCCCGACAAGCGAGGGAGGCGATCCTAGGAGAGCTGACTCACCTGAGCGAGGCAGAGCTGATCATTCTTTACTGATCAGCAGGAGAGAGCAACCGATGAGGAGTAGTAGCCGTAGAAAACCAGTTTCTTTTCTAGTTTCACTTTTCCTTTAGTCATTCATTCTTGTAATTACTTTGTAAAAATTTGTTGGCATTTGCCCTTTTTCTGACGAGTTGACAAGTCACATTCAGGATGAGTTACCTTGGTGTATGTTATTTGTTGATGATATTGTGTTGATTGACGAGACTATAGATGGAGTAAATGAGAAGCTTGAGGTTTGGAGACATGCATTGGAGACTAAAGGTTTTCGTATAAGTAGGGCTAAGACGGAATATATGGAATGCACCTTTGATGGAAGCAATGGTGAAGGAATCGAGGTGAAGATTGGTGACGATAACATCCAGAAGAGAGATTCTTTTAGATATCTGGGATCTATTTTGCAACATGATGGAGAAATTGATGGAGATGTTACTAATAGAATAAATGCAGGCTGGCTAAAGTGGAGAGGAGCCTCTGCTGTTCTCTGTGATAAGAAAATGCCTTTAAAAATTAAAGGAAAGTTTTACAAAGCAGCCGTGAGACCTGCTATGCTTTATGGTTCTGAATGTTGGCCTGTGAACCATAGACATGTGCAGAGAATGGCTGTAGCAGAAATGAAAATGCTAAGATGGATGTGTGGACATACATGTAAAGATCGGATTCGGAATGATGCAATCAGAAAGAAAGTTGGTGTAGCTCCGATCGAGGATAAGATGCGAGAAAACCGCTTAAGATGGTTTGGTCATTTGCAAAGAAGGTCAACTGATGCACCGGTTAGGAGATGCGAGTGTTGGGATGTTGAGCCAGCTAAGAGAGGGCGAGGACGGCCCAAGAAGTGTTGGAAAGAGACTATACGAAGGGATCTTAGTTTGCTGGATATAAGTCCAAGATTGACCCAAGATAGATCTGAATGGAGGCGAAGAATCCATGTAGCCGACCCTACTTAATTGTGGGAAAAGGCTTTGTTGTTGTTGTTGTTGTATTTGCCCTTTTTCTGTTTTCTATAAAATATTAGACCTCTTTTGTGGTTGTGTGAAGCATGTTTTGCTGGCACAGGTGCTATTGGGCTTCATCGGTTTTTTGTTTGCTTCAGTTTCTATCTTTCTTCCTCCCTATTTTCTCATTTTTCTAATTATTTCTCGTGATTTGTTTTTTTTCTCCTTTCTTTTTTATTTATTTTGTATGCTTGAACCACCTAGTTAAAGGTTTTTATCTGTGGTTGAGCTCGATATCAATAGGTCCAAAAACCCTAATAGAATATCTGTTCCTATAGACATATGCTTTGGATTTAGCCAAATAAATCGGTGCTTCCAACAAATAGAAGTTCCTGCTAGGACGGTTCTCTTTGCATTCATATAGGTTGGATTTATTTTATATGCGCGGATCATCTTGCATGTAGACTGTTAGAGGAAGGTACACATTCTTATTCATGCATGCATCATTGATTTCACGCGCATCGGTTTTTTCGACTTCCTTCCCTCATTTTCTTTAACTTAGGTAAATAAAGGAATTGGAAAAACTGTTAGGAGACATTAATTGAAAAATATCCAAAAAAGTGATATTCAAATAAAATTAGGATGGCTAACTGAACTCGATCCCTAAAATTAAATTTAATTATTCATTTTGTATTGGAAAGAGTAAACCCCTCATTGAACACATGTACTTACCTCCAAATAGAGCAAGTAATAGTGAAGCCCTAAGGATTAGAGCCAAAAGTCTATGGACTTGTGCCTAAAGCACCAATGTACTACTTTTCGATACTCGATCCAGGGAAAAGAACTCGTGCCCGAATTCAAAAGTCTCTGACCTTAGAAAGTCATTTTAGTGTGCTCCTCTTCACATTTCCCTTTGAGCCTGATATAACCCAACAGCCCGGGCAGATGGTTCCACTATTTGGGAAGGTGTGAAGACGTACACTATGCAACATGGCGACACCACTTGTAAGTTGTACTTAAGTAACTATATTATCACTTAACTCTAAAATCGGGAAGATAAGCGACCAAACTTTTAAGATCTTCATTGTGTTGAATTGGAGAATTTGAGGGTTTGATTTGTGTTTTCTTGTTAGAATAAAGATCCTTCTACACGTTTTGGGACATTCTTCACTTTCTCTTTTTGATTTGGCCTTCATGTTCTGGCATCTACCTTTTATTTCGAAGATGTTAGATTGGAGCGATTCGTGTTCGGACATTACAAACTTATCTCTTTCCTCTCTAATTCGTTCATCTTCATCTTCTTTTAGTTAGGATGACTCTCTTCTCGAGATTTCTTCATTTTCTTTCACTCCAGATTTGTCACCAATAAATCCATTGTTCGAGATTGACCCTCTTCTTGAACTATCTTTTGAGACTCCTTCATTCATGCAGACTGATCAAGTTCTTTTTACATTTCCAGATACAAAACATGTGATTGAGCACTTGATGCCACCAAAGCACAAGGGATCCATGACAAACAAGACTGAGTTCAACAACACTATGTTTACATTCATTAGGGCCATTCAAGCCCATTTGACAGAGTAGGCCAACATTCAGATCGAACTGAGAGAGATGATCTTGAAGATCAGAGGACGGGATGAGATGAGAGAGGAGGTGGGAACGGGGAAGAACCTAAGAAGAACATCATGAGATGAACCATGTAGAGGCGAAGCTGACACTAAGATAATCTTATAACCATGAGCAGGACAAACAATTAATTGTATTCAGATTCATGCGGTTCATGGTCATTTTGAGCTGAAACTCAGATACTTCCACCTCCCCATATTCCATGGATATACTAATAAAGAACCATATATTCACCTCCAGTAGTTCGACTGCATGTGTAGCGCAATGCACTACCTAACATGCTGTTAGAAGTAGTGAAGATGACAACTTTCCCCTCCAGCCTTATGGATAAGATGCTTTATTGTATCAGTTATTTAGGAAGGGTGATGACATCCTAGGATGAGCTGAGATCATCTATTCTAAATAAATATTATCCCCTAGGATGATTGAATCAGATGCAGTCACTTATAACTAACTTCTCTCAGATATGCCATGAACCTATTCACGAGGCATGGGAAAGATTCAAAGATTTAACGGAGAAGTACCCCCATCTATTGGACATGCGAGCCCATGGCGTTCCATTATGCAATAAATGTTATTGCAAATATCATTTCCTGATCCGAAATGAAGAATGACTAATTTTCATAATAGGTCCCTTCGTACAATTAGGGTTATGTACCATGACCATCATAATGATCATTGAGTTGTTGATTCAATAATTGAATCATAGAGGATGGTGCTTAGATGAATATCTAAGGAGTTAGATTGAGGACTCATCAAGCATCATCAAATGATTATTAAGAGATGATCTCCAGCCTGAGAAGGAGATGGCAATCGTTTCTCTATAGGTTTATATCTAACCGACCTCTTGATGCAGGTCCTCTACATAGGAATAGAGATTCGGAGGTGTTAGATAAGTTAGGTCAAAGAGTTGACTTAATGAAATCGAGATAACCAAAGTCCTATGTTGTATGTTATCATGATATAGGCACACATCCTCTGACCTAAGACAGATGTGTTACTATATGTCTAAGTATGCACATTTGGCAGACCAATAGGTCGATGACCTAACCAAGGTCTATACACCGGCGCGCTGGTGTGCATGCTAGGGCATATGAGTAATATGATCTCTTAAAGGGATCATACATGTTCATTACTGAACCGGAAGACATGAGCTCCCTCATGAGATATTGGGAAGAATCAAATTCCGTGCATGTTCGTCTCACTTTGGAAGCTTGACTGAATTTGTAGGTTTGATATATACTTTTGGAAAGTATATGATCAAGACCTAGGTATGATATATGCTTTTGAAAAGTATATGATCGATATCGACTCCCAATGATCACCTGAGAAACTTAATGATAAAACCCCGAAGTAGTCAGTGAAAAGAGATCTAATACTTCGGTTTTATTCCGGGTCTTCCAGTAAGCAGGATGTACATGTATTAGAAATACCGGAGGGTTATGTGATCATAAACGATTGTATAACCATGACGCTTCCATTCATAGGGAGTGATGAAACAGGTCTGGATTTTAGTGACTCCTCTCAGTAGAGAAGTAATGTGATCTTAGTCCAAATGTTGGACATTGATCTGATGTGATTCAGATGCAATGAGAAGATTAGATTTGCGGTCTTGATTTAATCAAGCATCTATGGGAGACTCGAGATCTGGATTTGAGACGTGATCTCTATATCCAAGTCACTATACATGGAACAATACAATCTTAGATGTGAATAGAGATCTAAGATGATTAAATGAGATTTAATTATCATGGATATGAATAATATGGATAACACTATCCATATTAATCATATATATTATAAATATGCTTTATAATATATAAGAGAGAGCTAATTGTAATTTATATTTCTTAATTAATTGTTGATGTGAATTGGATTCACATTGGACAATCAATTTAAAATGTGATTTACATTTTATTTTGGGTTGTAAATGTGATTCACAAATTTCCAACGGTAAGATTGCAATATTCTCAAAATAATTATGAATTATTTTTGTCGAATAATTTACAACAATTGTTGTAAATATTGGAGATACATGGAATCATGCAATCGTGGAGATTGCATTGGAAATCTCCTACTAATAGGAGTAGGGACGTCCACCAATTCCTACAAGGAAAGGGTAGCCGTCCACCACTCCTATATGGAAGGGGAGATTCTCCTTTCCATTATCTCCAAGATTACTTGATTTAATTTAAGATTAAATTATATTGATTTATTAAATATATTTTATCTAAATTAAATTAGTTGTTATGTTTTTCCAACAACATCTTGGCCATTGAAAGAAATGCAAATCAATCTCATCCATTGATTTTGTGTAGTCCATGGATTGTGATCCATGGACTGCCAAAACCCTATATAAGAAGAGGCATCCCTTGCCCTTCTAAGAAGTTACAAGTTTACAACAACTCTCTCTCTCTCATTCTCTACACGCCCTCTCTCTCTCTTGTGGCCGTCCACCGTGGAGCCCTAGACAGAGTCGATCTTGCCCCAACGTCGCCATTAAGTTGCCGAACTGTTTGATCATGAATCTTCATCTCCTTCGGTGCACCTCGATCGTGAAGAAGACATCGGATCTTGTGTGACGAGATCAGGATATTTGCCGTCTAGATCATCAACATAGATTGCGAGAAGCACGCGTTTCATCAACGCGCTCGCAAGCATCTCCTCCGTCAGATTGGACTTGAGACAGGAGGTCTCTCCATTTAGAGACTCGATCACAACCACGCTTCAAGAGGTAACCCTAATACTTGTTTATGGTTTAGATGATATGATATGAGAAGTATTCGTGGATCATGTGGTTTCATCGCATAAAAAAAATTTAATTTCTACTGCCTCGAGCAACTAGTGCGACTAGTCTCTCCTGATCGCATACGATGTGATCCTCACGCATCCGTGATGCACTTAAGGACCTAACGATATCCTTCAAGTGGTATCAGAGTGATGAGTATCAAATTTGCCTCTTTAAGAATAGATAATTGTCGAAGTATAGGAGGCAAATTCGGTTCAGCAAAAACCACAATCTTTGAATGTGGTGGAGTATTTATACCAGGCAAGTCTACCAAGGTCGAACACAGGGACACGAGCTACTCCATCTATTTATCGAACATCGATCAATTAAGAGCAAGTCTGAGTCAATTCTTAATCACAGGGTTCTATGCATGACACATAATGCAAATTATAATGCAATAAAATGATGCATGCATTTTTTAGTTGATTTTTTTACGCAGTTATAAAGCTGATGAATGAACAATAATGCAAGGTTAAATATATGCTATGAGGATGCAAACAATTATGCTGAAGAAAGATTACATAAATGAGCGACAGAATATGGGTTGACATTAGAGTCGTATTGAACATAAGAATAAGAGCAATCAGCTATTCATGGCAAAGACATGTAGAGCAGGACATCATCTAACATTTAAAACTTTACTTCATTTAAAATGGTATCAGATGAGAAAATTAAACATGCCATGAAATAGATGAAGAAACAAGGATCAAAACGACACTAAATCATGCAATTTGGACCTACGATGCTCAAGTTATGCTAAAAACAATGTAGGGGCATAAGTGTAAATAAAATGCAAGAAATAGAAGGATAAATATTACATTTAGGTCCTTGGAGGGACCTAAATGTAAATACCAAAAACCGCTTGGGGTCTTCTATAATTTTTCCATGCACGCTGGGACATTTTTGCAAATTTTCAAACTCGTGAGGGCCTCCTTGTAAAATACCCAGGCACGCACGCGAGGCACGTGCCTGGGGGCCATTTTGCAAATATCAAAGGTTCTGGGGTCTTTCGTGCAAATTACCCAAGCCCTCACGTGCTATGTGATGAATACCCATTCATCACTCTTTATTCTTTTATTTTAGCTACAAAACCTTTGCCAAACACATGTAGATATATGTAAATAATAATTAACATTTGGCATGCATGGTGTAAAAATAAATAATTAGCATGTTTTTGTGCATAAATAAAAGAATAAAGAAACAAAAAAAAGAGGGAGATATTTAGAATAAATATTGAGCGACCTAATTCCAAGGGAGGGCTCAGCATGGCCTGACCGCATAAAAACCGAAGTTAAGAGAGATAAGGAAGCTCATGTGTGTATATATACCTGTATATTTATAAATAAAATTATTTTCCTCTAAATAAAAATAAAAATGGGTTTGTATTTATATGTATATATTTGTAAATATTAAATTAAACTAAAAATGAGAAAAACAAAAGAAAATTAAAAAGAAAATACCCTTCCTCATTGTAGATACACCATGTACATAAAACACTTTCCCTATTTATTTATCCCTATAAATAAATAAATTGAAATCTCATAAAAATTGGATGTGCTACTTCGCTTTTCTCTCTCGCGCTACGCATTCTTTTCCCCCCGCATTTTTTGATCTATTTGCCTCACCCTTTCCATTACCTTTGTTCATTCGCCACTCGGAACTACCTTTCTCTGTTCTGCTCCTTCCTCCGTTGGGTGCTTTATGGGCAGAGTCAAAGCGGGGGTACATATTCTATATTTCATAGTCTAAATAAATAAAATAAAAATTACAAAAATATAAATAAAATAAAAAGAAATAAAAAAAATCAAAACCAACCTTGTATATATACCATGTATATAAATGTACATAATTATTTATTTAACCCTTGTAAATAAATAACTAAAATAAAATAAAAATACAAAAATATTCCAAATTTTATTCTATAAATAAATAAAATATAAAATTGGAGCAAAATATCTAAAAATAAACAATTAAAAAATCAAAATAAAAAATACAATATTGTATATACCTATATATAATATACTATATTGTAAATACCTAATTTTTATTTCAAAAAAATAAATAAAAATCACAAAAAATAGTTTATAAATAAATAAACATTTTTCATGTTTTAACTTTTTCCAAAATCGGCCATTTACTATTTTATATTGAATTTCCAATTCTTTATGACGTGGCCGCATCCCATTGGTCCACGGGGGATGTTGACCCCCCGGTCAACTGCCCCCCTTGGACCACTAGCCTGCGGATCTTGTCGCCCGACCCGACTTTCCTGATTTTTTGCCACTCGATCCGATCGCCAATCCCCTTAACCATGGATCCTAATCCTTCCTGATGCATCCATGATCCACGCCTGGGGAGGGTTTTCGGGGTCCGAGCTCCGCCACACCCCTAGTCATATAAAGCATCTGCTCCGCCGCACGATTACAGCCATCTTTGGCTCTACCTTTCCATCCCAGGATCTCCACCACCTTCGCCTGAGTGACGGCTTGCTGCGGGTGGTGTCGCAGTGAGGAGGAGGTGCCCCGGCCACTGATCCGGCAACCTAGCATCGCCGTGCGCCGCCCCTTGAGTAGCGCTCGAGCCTCGGGCATCGACGACCCTCGAGGCAAGGACCAGGAGCTTCAGGAGCTCATTTCCAGTCGACCTCGACCATCCGGTAATCCCAGTTCCTCTTAGTTTACTCTAATTTTCATTTACGCCCAATTTCATCCATCGCCGACGACCGTCGATTCCGACCATATCCGTCCCTCCACCGTTGGATCAGAGCTGAGGGCCCTTTGTTCAGCCGCAACGCGTCTCTACCGCACGATCATCCACGTGGCGCGCATCCAGTCCCTCGGATAATAAAAGGGTAAATTACCCTTAGGCCCTGTCTCTTTTAGTTTTTAGCATTTAGTCCTGTAAATATTTTCCGCAGTTATTTTTTAGTTTGGTAAAATTGCATAGAGGACCTGGTACTTTTTGATATTAGCATTTTTACCCCTGTATATCGTGGACACGTGCTTCGTCACGTGATCTTTTGGTGAAATTGCATACCGCGGGCTTGTAGTTTCTGGTTGTTCTTGAATGAGAAATACTTTTTGTAAATTGCACTTATGCCCCCATGAATGGTTTATTTCCGCATGTGTCGAATATAGTGGGCTTTTTACAACTTAGCCCATAGACTTTTAGCGCATGTTGCTAATAAGTCAAGGGACTTAAGTTTCATTGCATATAGGTCCTCAATGCCCAGCCCACGTGCCGCGCGCGTAGGGAACGTGGTGAGATTGCACGAAGACCCCTTGCATTTCTGAGTTTGTTCCTTTTAGGCCCCCAGAAGATACTTTTATGACAATCAAGTCCCTGTGCACTGTGGGCTCTTGATTGTTTTAAATAAAATATCAAAGTTCATCCAAATTGAGTAAAAATTTGATACGTGGCTCCTGCCACTGTGTAGAATTTTCACTAATTTTCGGGAAAATTTTTGAGCACTTTTATTATTTTTAAAAATTCAAAAATCTATAATTTTCTGCCTGTCCAGATTTAAAATTCAAAAAAAAATATAAAAACCTCTTTAAAAATTACCAAAAATTTAGATTTTGTTTGTTTTGGTGTGCTTGATTTTCTGATTAATTTTAATCATTTTTTGATTGATAAAAAATATAAAAATTGAAAAATACTAGAAAACTTATAAAAATTCTAATAATTAAATGAAAATCTCGAAAATAATAAACTCTTACTCTGATTTTTCCTTTTTGTTTATATTTTTCAAGAAAAATACCTCCAGGCTATTTTAGGACCATTATATATTTTATTTTGGTCCTCCAAGCCTGATTGGACATCCTTCTTCCGTTTTTGACTTATTTCATTTTTATAAAATTCTATAAAAATCAGAAAATTATAAAAAATTCACCAAAAATAGTACAAAATATAAAAACCATAAAAATATTTTTGTTTGAATTTTTAGAGCATTTTTGACTAATTAAATAATTGCTTGAAGTTGTGTGTTTTCGTTGTTTTTTATTTTCTTTATAATTAAAAATTCCAAAAAAATATAAAATATTAAAAATCCACCAAAAATAATTTGTTTTTATTTTTCTTTATTATAGACTACTTCGTAGGTCGCGAGGCCAATCCGCGCTCCTCGAGTTCGACGTTGGGTGCTATACGAGGTTAATCTCATAGCAAGACTGCTGCTTGATTTTTATCGTGTTTTTATCTTTATTTGGTGGTCAGATCTTTTTCTTGTTGAGCTCTAAGTCCCGAGTGACTGAGGTCACAACGACCGTATTGATTAATACTTTACCTTCGTTTCTCGGGCGGCTCATCAGAATGGCACCGTTGCTGGGGAGCACGACTTAGTAATCCGTTTCTTTTTCATTTTATTTCGTTTTCTTTTTCGTGTCTTTCCGCGGCTTTTTCGTAGTCCGTGGCTTTTCACAGCTTTTTATTTTTCTTTTAATTTCATTTTCATTTTTTTATTTTTATTTTCTTTTCTTTTATTTTTATTTTTGTCTTTGTTTGTTTTTGCTTGTTTATTTTTATTTTCATTTTCTGCATATATACCCTGTTTCTTTTCTTTATTTTATTTGCCTTATTTTTTGTCATATGGTTTGACACTCTTCTGTTTTCTTGTGAGGGCCCGAGGACCGAGGCAGCGACTTTCGAGGAGCCGGCGCAACTGCGGCTATCAGAGGCGTCTCCCTTCTGCACGAAGCCGCAGGAGAGCGCGAGGAGGCAGCCGAGTGTGGGAGCTTAGATTAGAGTAGATTAGGTTTATTTTTAGCATTATTTGGATAATTGTAATAATACAGGGACATCAAGACACTTGGACTCTTTTGAGACTTTAGGGGTCTGTTTCGCCGAGCACCGGTGTGCTCAAGGGACCCTCAGTTTTTACACTACTTTTTCGCAGTTTTGATTCCTTTTCTGCCTATTCGGTTTCTCGCGATTTTCGAGCCCCTAGCCTTAGGATTTTCTACTTGACTGTGACGTAATAAATAGGATCCAAACACCCTAATATATCTGTCTGTACCTATATATCAGTAATTGGACCAACAATAAAAGATTAATAAAATAGTCGATCCACTACCTTCGAGCCTACGTGTCGCAGCCCACTCTGCCAAGCGCTGCTCATGAACTCGATTTGTCGAGAGGAGGAGGGGTGGACCGAGACCGGACTCTTGGATTGGAGGCTGGTGGTCGACTAGACGTTCTTTTGAGTAGAACTGTTGTTTAGGGCTCAGTCTTCCGCTTGCACCATTTAGGTAGTTTTATTTCAGTGTTTAAATTCTGCGCGGATCATTTTGCATGTAGACTGCTGGAGTCAAGTACGCATCTCTTACTCTGCATGCATCATTGATTTTATCGTGCATCGGCTTTTTCGACTTCTCCCCCCTGATTTTTGGACTTAATAACCAGGAGAACCGAAAAATTTGCTAGGCGTTTGCTTTTTATTGAAAAATACCTAAAAATTTGAACCATAAAATTGGGACTGGTTAACTCTATTTGACCCTAAAAGACGCTCACCGGAAAATTTATCTTGGGGAGAGCAACCCCCTCCTTGTGTTGTTTGCTTGCGCGAGAGAGTGACCCGCACACTAGGTAGAGCCATATCCGATATTTTTCTCGACTGATTACCGGCTCTTTCTGTATGGGACAGTCGATTAAGAAAAACATTGGATTACCCAACAGGTCACGTTAATCGCTCTGCTATCCTGACTTATCACCTAATAAAATTGACTAGATAATTGGCCGAGCCTTTACGATCTTTAGCTCGCGTTGCGTAGGTGAATCGGGGGTTTGCTTGTGATCATTGTTGTTACCAGATCTTATCCACCCAACTCTCCAGATCAAGATGATGGGCAGAAGGTCTCTTAGGCAGCCTCTGGCTGCACCGCTTCCCAGCACTTCTGCCCGCTCATCTAGGTTGGTTCGCGAGAGCCGTGACCCGCTCTCCGAACCCGAGTTTGACTCCACCCAGTTCCCCCTCGACCCCCCTTCTTTCAGTTCCGAGATACCAGTGCTAGAGGAGAGACAGTCAGATGATTTATCGGCACTTGAGTTTGGGTCTTTTGCTTTTGCAGAGACCATGGCTGGAAACAGTGATGGTCGCACCAAAGGTCCTCAGCATGATCAGACATTCATTATCGACCAGGGTACGATCAACTCCACCCTGATCGCCTCCCTCGAGACAGTTCAGCAGCAGTTGAGGGATCAGGGAGCATTCATGATAGAGATGAGGCGTGAGATGGAGCAGTTGAGAGCATACCGCGAGCAGCGCGAGCCAGGAGACGAGCCGAGGATACCCGACCATGCGGCAGCCGCCGCAGCAGCCGCAACATCAGTAGCAGATCCACCGAGACCGATGCGGGAGTTACAGAACCCCGGATCGACTTTGATGCATCACTGGGTAGTTCTTCCAGCCATCGTGGGGGACTTCAAGTTCCCCCCGAACACTTTGCAGCTTCTCCCCCGGTTCCATGGGCTCACCACCGAGGATCCCCATCTCCACCTTCAGGAGCTCTTGATGATCTACAGCACAGTCCACGACAGACAGGTGGACCACGATACCATCCGCATGATTGCCTTCCCCTTCTCACTAGCAGACAGAGAAGACACATGGCTTAAACATCTGGGGAAGTTCGTCTACACCTAGGAGCAGCTCCGCACCGAGTACTTGCACAAGTACTATCCACTCGGGCGGACGAACGCAGCTAGAGCCTTGATCAGCAACTTCTCCATGCTCCCCAACGAGCAGTTCCATGAGGCATGGGAGAGGTTCCGTGAGCTGACTGACAGATGCCCGCACTATGACATCTCGAAGACGAACCTAGTTCAGAGCTTCTTCAGCGGGTTGACACCAGAGCTACAGAGCCTGGTGAATGCTTCTTGTGGAGGGTCATATTTCGCCAAGGATCACGATCAGGTCTGGGCCATCTACGAGGAGCTGGTCGAGAACTATATGGTGATGTCCCAGACCCAACTCTACACACAGGGATGACCCCAGCCACAGACCGTGCAGTACCAGAGGATAACACGAGTTGACGCCGGTCCTTCCAGTTCGTCAGCGGCAACAGCAAAGGCCGAGTCCACAGCCGCCGACATGGGGATCATCAGCGAGAAGCTGGACCGGATGGAGATCATTGAGAAGAAGCAGTGCCAGGGCATCACGCAGATGGAGCAGATGGCACAGACACTGAGTGACCTGAAGACATAGCTCATGTGTTTCCAGGAGGCACAGACGGCTTCCCAGCCCTGTCTTCAGGCACGAGGCGATCCGAGTAGCAGCAACAACTCGTCCCAGCGCTCCAGCCACTAGCAGCCTAGACAGGTTCACCTTGTACAGGCGAAGCCATACTAGCATCCGCAACCCACTTACCAGCCACCGCCATCTCCGGACACGCAGATGGTGGTATACCAGGCGGATCAGCCTCTGGCAGTACTCCCTCCAGCGCCCAGCAGCAGCCGTCAGGACAGGGTGGCCAGTACAACCATCAGAGAGAGCACCAGCAACAGCAGCCCCCAGTGTACACCCAACAGCATTAGCAGCAGTCACAGTAGTATGGTCCTCGTCCCTATCAGCAGGGACATTTTTGGAGGCGTGATCAGCCTCACCAGCCGCAGCATCATCCACATACATACCCCTCTCACTCCCAGCAGCAGCAGCAGTCACAACAGTATGGTCCTCGTCCCTATCAGCAAGGACATTTTTGGAGGCGTGATCAGCCTCACCAGCCGCAGCATCATCCACAGACATACCCCTCTCACCCACAACAGCAGCAGCAGCAGCCTCACTACCATAGAGGCTACGCGTCAGGTTCTCATGGGCCATCCTAAGAGAACCCCGCCTTGGATGACATAGCCCGCCTCCTTACCGATCAGTAGGCTACATTCCGACGGGAGATGGATGAGTTCCGCCAGGAGATGCGGGACATCGTGAGAGGGAAGGCCGCCATCCCTGCCCAAATAGAGCCCAATCCGAACAACCTCAAGAGGAAGTCTGAGCAGGTAGTTTGTACTGAGTATGCCACTCCTAGTGATACATTTGGAGATATGTGTGCGTATTTGTTTCATATTGATTTTGTCACACTTAGGAGTGGTAGGATGCCAGCAGACGGCGACTCGTCTGAGAGACACCCCGAGGCTACTTCCAGAGCGCCCGACGAGGAGGAGAGCGGTACTGAGGCTGCTAGAGATGATGACGGTGGTACTGATGCCACCACGGATGCGGATCCCACCAGCGGTACTGATGCCACCGTTTCATCAGTTGGAGGTGGTGGTACTGAGGCCACCCATGTTGCCGAGCCAGAGCGCGGTACTGAGGTCGCGAGTCGACCAGCCGAGGGTGGTGCTGATGCCACCATTTTTACTTCTGAGAGTCCTGTAGTTTTTCCTTCTGTTGATGTATCTCGGGACATTTCTGGCAATAAAGGAAAGGATTTGTTTTATTCTGGTCCACCTATAGTTCCTAGTCCTTCATCTAAGAAGGACCCTGTGATCCCCTTCCCTAGAGCTCTTCAGATGGGGAAGGGGAAGAAAATAGAAAATCCCAAAAAGAGGCAGCAGGAAGTGTACAACCAGCAGATGATAGACCGTTTTCACATTCAGCTGACTCTTCAGGAGGCTTTGCAGCACATCCCTCTACTCCAGCGTTCACTCAGAGACAGGACCACAGTTAGGAGGAAGAGGAGGAACCACCATTCTGAGATCCATGTGTTGACCAGAGCTACTTGTTTCGTGATCCAGAACCATCTGCCGGCCAAGAGGCCAGACTCAGGAACTCCATATGTCAGATGCCATATCAGAGAGCAGAGGTTCGACCGTACCCTATTAGATAGCGGATCATCGATCAACCTACTTCCGGCAGCCCTTCTCGACCGCTTCGAGTTGGGCACTCTTAGACAGAGCAGGACAATCCTTCAGTTTGTTGATCGATCGGTCAAGAGGTCGAAGGGGTTGCTGAGGGACGTTGTCATCACGATTCAGGGCCTGCAATTCCCCGTGGACTTCGTAGTGTTGGACATGGAGATCCCTGAGTCAGTGACCGATACCCCCAACATTCTAGGTCGCCCGTTCTTGGCCACAGCCAAGGCAGTGACTGACCATGATAGCGGGAAGGTATACTTTCGTGTCGAGGGCGAAAGTGTACAAATAGAGACGGTCGAGGACAACCGAGCCAGAGACACAACATGCTCAGAGACTACTTTCGATACAGAGCAGATGACAGATGCAGGGCCAGACATCCACCAAGACTGCGACATCGTGATTACAGATGATGAGGCATTATGGGCAGACCCAGATGCACAGGCCATCCTCTCACCTTCAGAGTTTGCTGATGCAGAGACGCCAGCAGGGAGAGATTGGAGAGTGCATTCCTGGTCCAGGATACTTGTGAGGCAGTAGAGCCGGTTCTCGACTGCAAGACTGATTTGTTTTGTGATGACGGTGGTACTAAGGCCACCTTGGATGATACAGATCCCTCGGAGTCAGATTTTGGCTGGGCAGAGTTTGATGATTTCATTCCAGATCTGACTTCCACTAAGCCTGCATCTAGGGAGGAGGTAGATGCCGAGCAGAGTAGAGACAGTCCATCAGGGCAGCCTTCTCCAGTTTCAGAGTGTGACAGAGAGTTTCAGTTCTCCCATGCGGATTTGGCAGCCTTCACGCAGAGTTTTCAGAGGCCATATCCACTAGCACCCAGTTGCCCAGAGCTGAAGCCACTTCCTACATCGCTGAAGTAGAGGATCCTTGCGGGTGAGCATGAGATGTACCTAGTTATTATCTCCGTCGATTTGACTGGAGAGCAGGAATCCCATCTGATGGGGGTTCTTGAAAAGAACCGCAAGGCAATAGGATGGAGTGTAGCCGATTTCCAGGGGATAATTCCGGCCATGTGCTCCCACCATATCTATCTCGAGGATGAGGCAAAGCCGTCGCGTGAGTTCCAGCAGCGGCTGAACCCGAATCTGAGAGAGGTTGTCATGAAGGAGATATCAAAATGGTGGAGCGCCGATTTTATCTACCCCATCTCCGACTCCAAGTGGGTCAGCCCTTTGCATGTGGTGCCCAAGAAGACGAGCATCACTACAGTAGTCAGCGAGTCTGGAGAGGAGATTGCTACACGGGTACCCACTTCTTGGCGAGTCTGCGTGGATTACAGATGACTCAATCAGGCCACCAAGAAGGATCATTTCCCCCTGCCCTTTATAGATCAGATCATTGAGAGAATGGTAGGGAAGAGCCATTATTGTTTTCTAGATGGGTACTCCGGCTACAACCAGATGGCCATCGCTCCCGAGGACCAGGACAAGACTACCTTTACCTGTCCCTTCGGCACATACGCCTTCCAACGCATGCCATTTGGGCTATGCAATGCCCCTGCGACCTTTCAGAGATGCATGCTGTCGATCTTTTCGGACATGGTGGGGGAGTGCTTGGAGGTCTTCATGGATGATTTCTCGGTTTACGGCGACGGATTCGACTCTTGTCTTGACTGCCTAGACCGAGTCCTTCAGTGATGTATAGAGGTTCACCTTGTGCTGTCTTGGGAGAAGTGTCACTTCATGGTGACTCAAGGGACGGTGCTTGGCCATATCATCTCCAACAGGGGCATGGAGGTTGATCCGGCCAAGGTAGATGTCATTAGAAAACTCGCACCGCCGTACAATTTGCGGCAATTACGGTCTTTTCTAGGGCACGTCGGTTTCTACCGGTGCTTCATTCATGATTTCAGTAGGATTGCCCGACCGTTGACTGACCTGCTGATGAAAGACACCGAGTTCCTTGTCGATGACAAGTGTCTTTCTTCTTTTGAGACTCTCAAGAGATGTGTTGTTGAGGCTCCTGTTCTCTAGCTGCCTCATTGGTCTCTCCCATTCGAGATCATAACGGATGCCTCCGATTTTGCCGTGGGGGCCATGCTGGGATAGAGGAGGGATGGAGTTCCATTTTCCATTCACTACGCTAACCGCACATTGGATTCCGCGCAGCGGAACTACACCGTCACTGAGAAGGAGATGCTAGCCGTAGTCTTCACCCTAGATAATTTCAGATCATACATTATTGGATCTAGAGTGACCTTGTATACTGATCATACCGCCATCAGGTACCTCATGGCAAAGAAGGATGCCAAAGCTAGATTGACCAGATGGATCCTTCTACTCCAAGAGTTTGACATAGAGATTAAGGATAAACCTGGAGTCAAGAATGTGGTGGCGGATCATCTCTCCCGATTAGAGCATCTTGAGGATTCTAAGCAGACTGATCCTATATGTGAGACCTTCCCAGATGAGGCGATCCTTGCTATCGCCTCTCTCCCGTGGTATGCCGATATTTGTGAACTTTCTTGTTGCTAAGAAAGTTCTACAAGATTGGCCCAGGCAGAGGCTTGAGACCTTCCTCACGAAGGCCAAGTCTTACCACCGGGAGGATCCCATCCTTTACCACAAAGGAGGGGATAGCGTCTGGCGTAGTTGCATTCTTCAGGAGGAGCACCATAGCGTCCTCACTTACTGCCACAAGCTTGAGGTAGGAGGACATCACTCTGGGAGGAGAACATCACAGAAAGTGCTCCAATCCGTCCTATGGTGGCCTACACTCTTCAAGGACTCTGATGAGTTCGTGAAGAGGTGTACTGATTGTCAGAGGATGGGCACTTGTGGACAGCGTGATATGATGCCGATGCAGCCCATTCACTTCTGTGAGGTTTTTGATGCATGGGGAATCGATTTCATGGGTCCATTCCCTAACAGTCAGGGATTCGAGTACATTATGTTGGCCGTTGATTATGTGAGTCATTGGGTTGAGACCATCCCTGCCCGAACCACAGATGACAGGACTGTTTGCAGATTTTTGAGGAGGCATATCATTACACAGTTCGGGGTACCTCGAGTGTTGATATCTGACGGGGATGTCTCATTTCATCAACGACCAGGTGAAGGCCCTTACTAGAGAGTTCGGCATAGACCATCGAGTTGCCACTCCATACCATCCACAGACGAATGGTCTAGCCGAGGTGTCGAACAGGGAGATCAAGATTATATTGCAGAAAGTCGTCCGCCCTGACCGAAAGGATTGGTCACAGCTTTTGGACTCGGTCTTGTGGGCATATCGGACGTCTTTCAAGACACCTTTGGGCACATCTCCCTTTCGCCTCGTTTATGGAAAGCCGTGCCATCTACCTGTTGAGTTGAGTCACGGGTTACTTTGGGCAGTCACAGATATACTTTTGGATCCAGATAGTATAGGAGACCAGAGGACGGCAGAGTTAGCAGCCTTCGAGGAACTTCGTGATACCGCCTTCTCAAACAGCCTACAATACAAGGAGAGAGTGAAGGAGTGGCATGATTCTCATATCAGCCACAAGCATTTTGAGCCTGGACAGAGAGTATAGATGTTTGATGCTAGGCTTCGTCTATTTCCTGGGAAGCTACAGTGCAAATCGAAGGGACCGTATCTAGTGAGAAAGGTACACGACAATGGGAGTATTGATATATCTGAGTTGTCTTCTGAGAGTACCTTTCGAGTGAACGGCCAGCGGCTCAAGCCATTTCTAGATCATGAACCGCGGGTCGTTGATGTTGCCCCTATTCACTTTGCGTGAGATGTGGTCTCGTGACTCACATCTATTACATCTCACTCCTGGTTATCACTGTTCTCCGGACTTGTATAGATCCAATTGTCCATATCATTCCATTCTTTAGTCCCACATCCCTTTACTCATCCTTTGATTATGCTATAGTTAGGGTGTACCTTACCCTAAGTATAGGGGGATGTAGGACTCTCGGGTATTCTTTTGATTCATTCTACCCCTGTTTTTGCTGCCTATACTTAGGGATATTTTACCCTAAGTATAGGGGGTAGACCATGTACATTCTTCACTCGGTTTTCCCTTTGTGTACAGCCTGCTGTACTTAGGATTATTTGATCCTAAGTATAGGGGGAAAAGCCGAGATCCTCTTGATTTTATATTCTTTCATTCGTCTTTGTAAATAGCCTTCCTTTTCACTTCCTTATATCTAGCACGAGTTATGTCTTCTTCATCGCTCTTGACTCTGAGGACATTGTTCGAGCTAAGTATGGGGGTGTGTATATATTTCATATATACTTTAGCCATAACTCGTACTTTGTGTGAGTGTGTAAATAAATAAAAATGGCTAAAAACCAAAAATTCATAAAAAAATCATAAAATTTAAAAATTTTCCCTGTAAATAATCATTCATTTATTGCACATACATAGCTATTGTACAAATTATTTTTGTAAAAATGTTTTCAAAAACTTTTTGTGTAAAGATTGTGTAAATATGTGCATATTAAAATTATGTATAACAACAACAACAACAAAGCCTTTTCCCACAATTAAGTAGGGTCGGCTACATGGATTCTTTTCCTCCATTCAGATCTGTCTTGGGTCAATCTCGGACTTATATCCAAAAAACTAAGATCCCTTCGTATAATCTCTTTCCAACACTTCTTGGGCCGTCCTCGCCCTCTCTTAGCCGGCTCAACATCCCAACTCTCGCATCTCCTAACCGGTGCATCAGTTGACCTTCTTTGCAAATGACCAAACCATCTGAAGTGGTTTTCTCGCATCTTATCCTCGATCGGAGCTACACCAACTTTCTTTCGGATTGCATCATTCCGAATCCGATCTTTACGTGTATGTCCACACATCCATCTTAGCATTTTCATTTCTGCTACAGCCATTCTCTGCACATGTCTATGGTTCACAGGCCAACATTCAGAACCATAAAGCATAGCAGGTCTCATGGCTGCTTTGTAAAACTTTCCTTTAACTTTTAAAGGAATTTTCTTATCACAGAGAACAGCGGAGGCTCCTCTCCACTTTAGCCAGCCTGCATTTATTCTATTAGTAACATCTCCATCAATTTCCCCATCATGTTGCAAAATAGATCCCAGATATCTAAAAGAATCTCTCTTCTGAATGTTATCGTCACCAATCTTCACCTCGATTCCTTCACCATTGCTTCCATCAAAGGTGCATTCCATATATTCCGTCTTAGTCCTACTTATACGAAAACCTTTAGTCTCCAATGCATGTCTCCAAACCTCAAGCTTCTCATTTACTCCATCTCTAGTCTCGTCAATCAACATAATATCATCAGCAAATAACATACACCAAGGTAACTCATCTTGAATGTGACTTGTCAACTCGTCCATAATCAAAGTAAAAAGAAATGGACTCAAAGCTGAACCTTAATGTAAACCAATGTTGATATCAAAATAGTCAGTCTTCCCTGTCGGGGTCCTTACACAAGATAAAGCCCTATCATACATATCTTTTATGAGATTAATGTATAGGATAGGTACTTGTCTCTTCTCTAAAACTATCCACAGTATCTCTCGTGGGACGGAATCATAAGCCTTCTCCAAATCAATAAAGATCATATGGAGATTCTTCCTTTTAGCTCTATAAATCTCCATTGTTCTCCTCAGCAAATGGATGGCTTCAATAGTTGAGCGACCTGGCATGAATCCGAATTGGTTTTCTTTTACGTGGGAAACTTACCTTAACCTTCTTTCGATCACACGTTCCCAAATATTCATAGTGTGACTCATCACTTGATACCTCTGTAATTTGAACAATTTTGAATGTCTCCTTTGTTCTTATAAAGAGGCACCACGATACTCCTCCTCCAATCTTCAGGAATTTTCTTGCTTCTCCAAATAACATTGAATAGATTCGTAAGCCAAGTCAAACCACGCTCACCTAAAACTTTCCATACTTCTACAGGGATGTCATCCGGTCCAACACCTTTCCCAGGTCACATAACCTTCAAAGCCTCCTCTACTTCTTTTCTTTGTATTCGTCTATAGCATGCACGATTCAAGCAACTTTCACTACTAGCTAGATCACCCAAAGTGATCTCTCTATTTCCTTCTCCAATGAAAAGTTTATGGAAGTATTGCTCCCATCTAGTCTCTATATCCTTCCGAGTAACAAGCATGTGACCTTCCTCGTCCTTAATACATCTCACTTGAGAAAGGTCTTTGGTCCTTCTTTCTCTTGCTTTGGCCAACCTGAATATATACTTCTGGCCCTCCTTAGAGTTGAGATTTTTATACAAAACCTCATAAGCTTTTGACTTAGCTTCACTTACATCCTTCTTTGCTTCCTTCTTCGCTATTTTATAGTCTGTGACAGATTCCTCTGTTCTATCCTTAGACATAGCTTTAAAGCAAGCTCTTTTAATTTTTAGCTTCACTTGCACCCCTACACTCCACCACCAAGCCTCCTTTTGACCCGGAGCTCCTCCTTTTGACTCTCCTAGCATCTCTTTGGCTACCTTTCGGATACAAGATGCTACTGCCTCCCACATCTCGTTTGCACTACCGCTACAATTCCAAGATAAGTCTTCTAAAACCTTCTCCCTGAAGCGTGATTGCTTCAGCGGAAGATTTCACCACCTAGTTCTAGTGATCTTAGGAACCTTCCTTTTCTTTACCAGCCCTTTTATTTGTAAATCCAAGACTAACAAGAGATGTTGGGTTGTCAAACTCTCTCCAGGGATTACTTTGCAATCTTTGCAACACAATCGATCTCTTCTCCTCAACGCAAAGTAATCTATCTGTGTTCTAGTTGAGCCACTCTTATAAGTAATTAAATGCTCCTCCCTCTTCTTAAAAAGAGTGTTTGCTATGAAAAGATCATATGCAGTTACAAAATCCAGAATGATTTTTCCCTCTTCGTTTCTATCCCCAAAACCATGTCCTCCATGCACACTTGCATACCCTGAAACATCTTTTCCCACATGTCCATTAAGATCTCCACCTATGCAAACCATCTCTCTTTGTGGGATTCCTTGTAAAATCTTATCCAGATCCTCCCAAAAAGCTTGTTTAGTCCTTTCATCTAAACCAATTTGCGGTGCATAAACTGAGATGATATTCAGAATTTCTTCTTCAAGCACCAACTTTAACAAAATAATCCGATCCCCAAATCTTTGCACCTCAACCACACAATCCTTCAAATCTTTTTGAACAACCACTCCAACACCGTTTCTACCCTTATCTTTACCTGAATACCAAAGTTTAAAGCCTGTCATCTCGATCCCCCTTGCTTTATCTCCAACCCATTTAGTCTCTTGTAGACATAATATATGAATCTTCCTTCTTTCCATTGTATCCACTATCTCCATCAATTTTCCAATTAAAGTACTGATATTCCAACTACCAATCCGTAACTTCCTTTGCAATCTCTTTTGGACTAACTTCTTTACTCGCATGCGTCCATTATGCGAGAACCCTTGCAAATTTTAGACTGCATCCGGGCGGTGATGCAGCGGAACTAGTTTATTTACCTGCATGCGTTCCTCATGCGAGACCCCTTGTAAATTTTGAACTACATCCAGGCTGCGATGTAGCGGCCCTTGCCAATTTTTTGTTGCATTCGGGCGATGCAATGCGTCGCAAGTAGGGAACGCCCCAACGAAATCTGTATGTTTGCTTAAATACATGTTTAAAAGATCCGAACGGTTTCGAGATAAATTCATAAATAGTGTTCTTAGAAGAACTTTAAGAACACTATTTACGAATTTATCTCTCCTGCGCTGGCTGTCGGATACCTAACGTGCAACCCTCCTCATTTACCCGGGCTTGGGACCAGCCATGGCTAAGTTATTAAAATTATGTATATAGTACAAAATTTTTCCAAAATGTTTTGAAAATCAAAAGTTTGCAAAAACCTTGTGTAAATTTGTGTAAATATTTTGCAAAACTTGTATTCATGCATACATCCATGATTTCAAAACATTTTTCAAAAATTTTGCATTTGTGTAAATATTGTGTAAATAGCATCCTTGTATATATTTGTATAGTTTTTCCTGGATTATAGTTGGCATTTAAACTAGCCTGGAATTAAATTGGGAAATGGAGCTCGATTAAGATCTTAGTCCACCTAATTCTAAGAGGAACCTTATAGGGCTTAAGGTTAAGGATTTTCAGGTTCATGGTGACTTAATTCTTTGAGTCCACTAGGCTATGATCACATGTCATCTCAATGAGCCTAAGTAGAGCACTTAACACCACACACATGATTCATATAGACAATGGCTTGACTTGGACCTGCACTTTACACCGAGCTCTCTACGGATGAGGTGGTGAGGAGGCAGTCTTCCTTGACTTGGGGTAGCATATGAGGGTAGTACGTCTAGGCGGAACCTCTCTTCTTCTTTTAGTGAAGGAAGTGCGTCTCAACTTGGTCTGGTTGCCATGAGGTCTAACGACAAGAGTTGTGGGTTGCAATAATGCTTCAAAAGAGAGATAGTCTACTGGCTCAAGAGGAAAAACTCCTTATGTATATATGTTGCACATGTATATGTTGTATAGATGCACTTGAAAAAAATGCAAAAAGAAAATAACTCCAAAAAAGTGGTGGGTCTGATAGAAAATGATAATCCCACCGTAGTATGTATATAGTGCAATAAGCAAAGCTTGAGACTTATGGATTCCATCTTATGTAGCTTGCAGCAGGGAGACTTAGCTACACTGGTTGAGCTCCCCAGGATACATGGCTACACTGGCCATGGTCCATTCTCTTCTTCCCCCTCTTCTTGATCCGGTTGAACTTGAACTTAGAAGGGAATACCCCGCTCCTCGAGGAAAGAGTGGCCAGATTAGGGTCATAGAGTTACCTTGTTGGGGAGGGTTGTCAAGTTGCTACTTCTGAGGTGGAGAGCTTATATCACATACACTGTACAAGGAACGACTCATATTCTTCAAGGTTTGTGTATGTAGACTTGTTCTGATCTGGATTATTGAGGAGTCTTGATTATAGATTAGTGGATCTTAGAGGCTGTTAAGTTTTAAACCTAAGTCTAAATAAGGTTCCGACACATTAATAATCCAAAGATCTAATCGAGCTCCATAATTCAATTTAATGAAGGCAAGTTTAATTATCAGCATTAATCCATGTATATTCTCCTCTTTTTCTTTTTCTTTTTCTTTTTCACTTCTTTTTCAAATAAGTGTTTGCTAAGGGACTAGTAAAGTTAAGTATAGGGGGGTGATGAATACCCATTCATCACTCTTTATTCTTTTATTTTAGCTACAAAACCTTTGACAAACACATGTAGATATATGTAAATAATAATAATTAACATTTGGCATGCATGGTGTAAAAATAAATAATTAGCATGTTATTGTGCATAAATAAAAGAATAAAGAAACAAAAATAAAAGAGGGAGATATTTAGAATAAATATTGAGCGACCTAATTCCAAGGGAGGGCTCAACATGGGCCTGACCGCATAAAAACCAAAGTCGAGAGAGATAAGGAAGCTCATGTGTGTATATATACCTGTATATTTATAAATAAAAATATTTTCCTCTAAATAAAAATAAAAATGGGTTTGTATTTATATGTATATATTTGTAAATATTAAATTAAACTAAAAATGAGAAAAACAAAAGAAAATTAAAAAGAAAATACCCTTCCTCATTGTAGATACACCATGTACATAAAACACTTTCCCTATATATTTATCCTATAAATAAATAAATTGAAATCTCATAAAAATTGTACATATTCTATATTTCATAGTGTAAATAAATAAAATAAAAATGACAAAAATAAAAATAAAATAAAAAGAAATAAAAATAAAAATCAAAACCAACCTTGTATATATACCATGTATATAAATATACATAATTATTTATTTAACCCTTGTAAATAAATAATAAAAATAAAATAAAAATACCAAAATATTCCAAATTTTATTCTATAAATAAATAAAATATAAAATTGGAATAAAATGTGCAAAAATAAATAATTAAAAAAATCAAAATAAAAAATACAATATTGTATATACCTATATATAGTATACTATATTGTAAATACCTAATTTTTATTTCAAAAAAATAAATAAAAATCACAAAAAATAGTTTATAAATAAATAAACATTTTTCATGTTTTAACTTTTTCCAAAATCAGCCATTTATTATTTTATATTGAATTTCCAATTCTTTATGACGTGGTCGCATCCCATTGGTCCACGGGGGATGTTGACCCCCCGGTCAACTCCCCCCCTTGGACCCCTAGCCCGCGGATCTTGTCGCCCGACCCGACTTCCCTGATTTTTTGCCACTCGATCCGATCGCCAATCCCCTTAACCCCGGGTCCTAATCCTTCCTGATGCATCCATGATCCACGCCAGGGGAGGGTTTTCGGGGTCCGAGCTCTGATAAGCTCGCCCGACCATCACCTAGCCGGACCCCTAGTCATATAAAGCATCTACTCCGCCGCACTTTTACAGCAATCTTTGGCTCCGCCTTTCCATCCCAGGATCTCCACCACCTTCGCCTGAGTGACAGCTTGCTGCGGGTGGTGTCGTTGTGAGGAGGAGGTGCCCCAGCCACTGATCCAGCGACCTAGCACCGCCGTGCGCCGCCCCAAGAGTAGTGCTCGATCCTCGGGCATCGACGGCCCTCGAGGCAAGGACCAGGAGCTTCAGGAGCTCATTCCCAGTCGACCTCGACCATCCGGTAATCGCAGTTCCTCTTAGTTTACTCTAATTTTCATTTACGCCCAATTTCATCCATCGCTGACGACCGTCGAGTCCGACCATATCCGTCCCCCTTTCGACCATCGGACTCGACCCTCACACCCACGAGACTCCTTCGCACCTTCTCCACCCACTCATACCCCCCGACTAGCCCCAGAGCGGGGACTTCGATCTTCATCGCCGACGCATCGTCGGAGATCGACCATCTCGACGCACAGACCACCCACCTCGCTTCTAACCAGGTCGAGGCACTTTGCCCTCGACCCAGGAGTCTTTGTGTGCTGCTTTTCAGGTACAAGGAGGTCCATCTGAGGTCCTCCACCATCAGGCACAGGAGCTCAGCTCCGCCGTTGTCGCCCCAGCTCCTCGGAGCTCCTTGGCGCCATCGGAGGGGTCTTTCATACGCGGGAGGCTTTGACGATTCCTCTCCACCCATCAGCCGCCCCCGAGGAGGTCCAGCAAAGCAGCATTCCTCCAATGAAGTTTGTCGGCGAGGAGTTCTTCCAAGAGCCTCCCCCACCGTCCGTTCACCCCCGGAGTGCCAGATCATCTCAGGACCGTTCGATCAGGGCGAAGAAGAGGCCTAGCAGCCACCGTCAGATCGACACGTGGCCTCTTCTCTGCCCTCCATCCATCGAGGGTTAGCCACGGCGTATAGTAGTCATTGATCTTCCACGTGGCGAGCCCTCCACCGTTGGATCAGAGCCGAGGGCCCTTTGTTCAGCCGCAGCGCGTCTCTACCGCACGATCATCTACGTGGCGCGCATCCAGTCCCTTGGATAATAAAAGGGTAAATTACCCTTAGGCCCTGTCTCTTTTAGTTTTTAGCATTTAGTCTTGTAAATATTTTTCGCAGTTATTTTTAGTTTGGTAAAATTGCATAGAGGACCTGATACTTTTTGATATTTGCATTTTTACCCCTGTATATCGTGGACATGTGCTTCGTTACGTGATCTTTTGGTGAAATTGCATATTGTGGGCTTGTAGTTTCTGGTTGTTCTTGAATGAGAAATACTTTTTGTCAATTGCACTTATGCCCCTGTGAATGGTTTATTTCCGCATGTGTCGAATATAGTGGGCTTTTTACAACTTAGCCCCTGGACTTTTAGCGCATGTTGCTAATAAGTCCAGGGACTTAAGTTTCATTGCATATAGGTCCTCAGTGCCCAGCCCACGTGCCGCGTGCGTGGGGAACGTGGTGAGATTGCACGAGGACCCCCTGCATTTCTGAGTTTGTTCCTTTTAGGCCCCCAGAAGATACTTTTATGACAATCAGGTCCCTGTGCACTGTGGGCTCTTGATTGTTTTAAATAAAATATCATAGTTCATCCAAATTGAGTGAAAATTTGACACGTGGCTCCTGCCACTGTGTAAAATTTTCACTACTTTTAAAAATTCAAAAAAAATCACAAAAAAATATAAAAACCTCTTTAAAAATTACCAAAAATTCAGATTTTGTTTGTTTTGATGTGCTTGATTTTCTGATTAATTTTGGTCATTTTTGGATTGATAAAAAATATAAAAATTAAAAAACACTGAAAAAATTATAAAAATTCTAATAATTAATAGAAAATCCAAAAATAATAAACTCTTACTCTGATTTTTCCTTTTTATTTATATCTTTCAAGAAAAATACCTCCAGGCTATTTTAGGACCATTATATATTTTATTTTGGTCCTCCAAGCCTGATTGGACAACCTTCTTCTATTTTTGACTTATTTCATTTTTATAAAATTCTATAAAAATCCGAAAATTATCAAAAATACACCAAAAACAGTACAAAATATAAAAACCATAAAACTATTTTTGTTTGAATTTTTAGAGCATTTTTGACTAATTAAATAATTGCTTGAAGTTGTGTGTTTTCCTTGTTTTCTTATTTTCTTTATAATTAAAGATTCCAAAAAATATAAAAATATTAAAAATCCACCAAAAATAATTTGTTTTTATTTTACTTTATTTTAGACTACTTCATAGGCCACGAGGCCAATCCGCGCTCCTCGAGTTCGACCCTGGGTGCTATACCAGGTTAATCTCATAGCAAGACCGCTACTTGATTTTTATCGTGTTTTTATCTTTATTTGGTGGTCTGATCTTATTCTTGTTGAGCTCTGAGTCCCGAGTGACTGAGGTCACAACGACCGTATTGATTCATACTTTACCTTAGTTGCTCGGGAGGCTCATCACTATGCACGTTTGGAGCCTAGGCTCGGGAGGCGCCTCTAGCTCGGGCAACGTGGCGCGAAGTGGTGGCTTGGGTTTTGGTCCGGCGAACCCGAGCCTACTGGGTCGGATGGAGGTTGGTGCATCTACGTGTCTTCAGCAGAGCCGTCCGATCGAAGTGATCGGACGGTATCTGTATCTTCGTGGTCCTCCGCTGGCTGTCGGAGGAGGCGGGGATCCGACGAGGACGATGGAGTTCGGCCACGCGCCGTTCGCACGCTTGAAGGTCTGAGAGGATAGCTGGACAGCTGGTGGAGATGGTGGGGATCCGACGAGGCTCCGGGAATGGTCAGAGCTTGGAGTCGACGAAGCCTCGCTAGAGGAAATCAGCTCGACAGAGCTCCGATACGATCTTCGGCCAATGAAGATGGTAGCACATGCAAGGGTTAGCATAGCTGAAGCTCAATGTGCGTGAGTGATTTGTGAGGTGATTGAAGGCCCTAAGGTGACTAGAAGTGGAGGCCACTGCTCCTCCTTCGACGAAGTGGAGGAGGAGATGAGTCGGTGTGGGGGAGGTTCTGAGGAAGAGAGGTGTGGTTGGCGAGGATGTGGGTGAACTAGCGGAGATGGTCAGGTGATCAATGGAGGGTAGGAGTGATTGCAGGTAACGCGATAATTAGGAGAAGAAGTCAAGGAAATGTTGAGGATCTGACCTGGAGATCAGAGAGACACCGGCGGAGGAGGTGGCTTGGGCTGAGGTCCCAGACGATCCTCGGGTCGTCGCCCAGCTGGGCAGCCGAACCAGCGAGCTTAGCGGACGCCAGAGGCACCACGAAACGATAGAGTAACTAAGGGTCAAAACCGGGGCAAGAAGTCGTCGTTGCCTCGATGATCCACCCCTCTGATGTCACCGGAGGGGCGGGGGAAGCTGGGCTAATGCCTAAAATGGTGGACGACGGCTGAAGGTGGTGGAGGAGGAGGTTTTATAGGAGGGGATTATGCCGTTAAGAGGTGGTGGGGTGTGCTTGAATGGCTGATTGATGGCGGGTGAGTAATGGAGGAGGAAGGCTGGAGGTTACACGAGGAAGAAGGAGCAAAGAGCTACGTGAGGGAGGCGTTATGAGAGGGGGAGGTGGAGAGAGGTGATGGCTAAAAATGGAAGGGGACGACAGACTTTAGCGGTGTAACGGACGAGCTGGAGGCATTGGGAGGTAGGGGACGATCTTCCGACCGTTGGATCTCACGATCCAACAGCCGTAGGGCTTGCACGTATGGAGGGTTACGATTAGATCCAGGATCTGATCAAGCGACTGAGGTTAGGGCGCGAAGGAGTGGATGAGATTGGGAGATGGGGGAGATACAACGGTGGGAGAACAAGAGGCGACGTCGGTGAATGAGAAGCGTAGGATGAGGATGCAATCGGGTGGTTGTGATGTAGGCGCGATAGAGCGGATGAGATTGCATCCATAGGATGATCGGGCGGCTGAGGGATGAAGCGGGTTTGGAGGGCTAAGATGGAGGTGATTGGATAAAATCCGATGGTCGGGAGCTGTGATGAGTGGCGGAAGGAGTGGCGGCTCCAGAGAGCGCCATGTGGCTGCACTAGAAAATTCAAAAATGCAAATACAAAGAAAAATACAAAAGAAATAGTTAGAAGCAAAATTAGGAAAAAGTCAAAACATGAAAGTTGTTTGTCTCGATGAGATATACAAGTTTCATGTTGGACAGAAGCCAAAAGAGGTTATTTGTACAAAAAGTATTTTTGGGGGTATTTTTAAGGGGATAAAAATATCGATTTTTATCTTTTGAATTGTTTTTGTATTTTTTTATTCTTTTTGTAGGTTAGTGAATTATGAACAATTACTCTACCTAATTTTTAGGAGTTTTTGATGAGAAAATAAATACAAAGAAAATAAAAGAAAATTAAGTACAATTAATTCAAGGTTAATTATACACAATATAATACAAGATAAAAATAAAGAATTAATGGTGATTTTTATTGGATTGATTAAGTCAGGGGTTTAATTAATGACTTTTAGCATGATGAATTCGAGGTTCATCATACCCCTATACTTAAACCATGCTCGTCCTCGAGCATCTAAAGAATGAAGGAGTTAGATTAATTCCTGAAAGTGCAAGTGAAGATTTCAAGGCTCAATCTTTCGAAGACCCTTAATTTAAGTGATCCTAAACTTCTGGGTTTATCCAAGCCTTAGTCAGAAGGAATCCAACTTCTCCAATTATAAGACTCTTTTTGTACATATAATATAAGGATATGAAGTTAGGTGTACTACATTTCATGAGAGTCGAGTCAAGGCATCACTCAAAGTTCCAGTCCCAAAGACTCTCCCCTAGACCTCATCCTCAATACTAGGGAATAAGTCTATTCTTACTTCAGTCAACCGTCTCATTGCTTTGTCAGACTTAAAAGTGTAGATGGACGGCCAGATGATGGAGGGCATGTGATTGTGTCTGATTTTCTCTTCCTCACACTGGAACAAGGGGCTTCTCGAGTGCCTTTTTATGCGTCACATGTAAATTTTTAGATTGTTGATCAATGTTTCCGTCAAGAGAGTTGGAGTAGTCTGCACTTGTTTTTCTGGGAGTACACCAGGGTGTGTCTTTTTTGAGTATCTAAGATACCTTCGACACCCAGACTTGTATCGCTTACGATGCAGAGCCCTTTTTGTGGTGTCAGCCTGACTCCTTGGTCCTAATTAGCACTTGGTCAAAGTGGACACTTTGAAAATATTTGGTAGCGCTTGCCATTGATGAAAGCTCATTTGCAATTTGACTTTGGATGATAGAGCTTTTCTTTGTCATTTCTTTTCTTTTCTTTTGTTGGCTAGCTCCACTGCTTTTACCAAAAGTTGGCGCACACTGATCAATAATTATTTTTTAGTTTCATCACACACTGGCACATAGGTAGATATCAAAGAGATAGCATATGAATCTTGTTCACATACTGGATAGGGTTTTGCTGACACTCATATTTTTTGAAGCCTTCGTTAACTTTATCCCATCCTCGAATATCATTCGATCGGGTCTAAACTCAAATCTCTAGTCCTAGTTCCTCAAGTGATATCTCAACTCATCTCATCAATCATGTAGTTGTGAAAGTGATTGTGCTGATCATATTCTTTGAAGGTAGAGATGAAGAGTGCAATATAGCACTCAAATCTTTCAAACTAGGGAAGTGTGGATATTTAAGCTTAAAAACCCTAATGACTAAGTCATGTTAACTCTGACTCTTTAGATCACAAAGATCCAGTGTCCTCAAAATCCTCAAGCCTTGAGTGAATGTGTTTATGTCAGGAATACACCAACTCCTTAGTTAGTGACTTTTTGGTGTGGTCTTTTTCTTTTGCAGATTTTTATGGATTTTACTTTTCAATTTTTTTAATTAATTCTTTGGAGAGACAATGACTAGCCCAGGATAAAATGAATAAAAGTATCTACTTCAGCCAGTATGGGTGTAAGTACGAGACGTTAGATGGACTCGTGTTACTTGAGGATGGAGCCATATACAGTGTCCTCTAAACCACCCACTCTGCTAAGGGAGACCAAAGTTCACTCACTGAAAGTGTCTACTAAGCCTAGTAGTCAGAGTCTAATTCAAAGAATGGTTTTCAATTTTTCAATTTTTTTAAAAAGGAGTATTTACACAAATAATCCCTCAAATTTTAAGAAACCATTTTTACAAGGTTTTTACAAATAGAGATACTAAAACCAAGCCTGAGAAAGAATTTTCAATTTTTTTTTAAAAAAACAAGCTATGTAAATATACAGTAATATACAGTATACCCCTATACTTAAATTCTGCTATGTCCTCATAGCACAAGTGATATGAACCCATGGCTTTGTCAAATATAGGGTGATATGGCGGAACTGAGGAGGAGGGTCTCCCTATACTTAGGTCAAAATATGACCTAAGTATAAGAAGACAACATGAGGGATGGATGACTAAGCGGGTCCCCCTATACTTCGACTACAGTCAACCTAAGTAACGGATCTGAGTCGGGGTTGGGGGTTATTGTGTTTGGAGGAATAATTACACTAAGATACAAGGGCGGAGGGGTTGTTTTTACAGAAGATGGCAATCGGGGAGAGAGCGAGCGAGAGAGAGAGTGATTGTAAAATATACAGAGAAGGGGGTGTGTGTGAGTGTGTATGTGCAAGTGTGTGTGTGGGGGGGCGGGGGGGGGGTAGGTCATCAAGTGATCTACTTTTTTTTTCTTTTTTTGTTTCCTTTTTTTACAACATGCAAACCCTGAGGGAAAATGAATATGCACATGCAAGTTTTTTTACAGTGTGCGAATGTTGGCTGACTGATAAAAGATCCTAAAATTTCTTTGCCAATTCTTTTGCAGCCTCTTCAGCGGAAGCTCCCGACTTCACACCTCCATGAAGATCAAGCGTCCTCAATTTTAATGGGCCCTGCCACAAAAGAGAAAAATTTGAAAAATACAGAGGAAATTAATCAGCAGACATGATGCAAGAAATGATGCATGAAATGAGTACTTGTAAATCTTGAAAATATTCAACAAAGACAAATCAAAATTCAACAAATAAATTAAGTTAAGTCGGATCCCCGGTAATGATGCCATATGATGAGCGTCAAATTTACCTTTAAGAATAGATAATTGTCGTAGTATAGGAGGCAAACTCGGTTCAGCAAAAACCACAATCTTTGAATATTGTGGAGTATTTATACTTGGCAAGTCTACCAAGGTCGAACACAGGGACACGAGCTACTCCATCTATTTATCGAACTTCGATCAATTAAGAGCAAGTGTGAATCAATTCTTAATCACAGGGTTCTATGCATGATGCATAATGCAAATAATAATGCAATAAAATGATGCATGCAATTTTTAGTTGATTTTTTTATGCAGTTATAAAGCTAATGAATGAACGATAATGCAAGGTTAAATATATACTATGAGGATGCAAACAATTATGCTGAAGAAAGATTACATAAATGAGCGACAGAGTATGGGTTGACATTAGAGTCGTATTGAACATAAGAATAAGAGCAATCAACTAGTCAGTGCAAAGATATGTAGAGCAGAACATCATCTAACATTAAAAACTTCACTTCTTTTAAAATGATGTCAGATGAGAAAATTAAACATGCCATGAGATAGATGAAGAAACAAGGATAAAAAACGACACTAAAATCATGGAATTTGGACCTACGATGCTCAAGTTATGCTAAAAACAATGCATGGACATAATTGCAAATAAAATGCAAGAAATAGAAGGATAAATATTACATTTAGGTCCCTAGAGGGTCCTAAATGTAAATACCAAAAACTGCCTGGGGTCCTCTATAATTTTTCCATGCACGTAGGGACCTTTTTGCAAATTTTCAAACCCGTGAGGCCCACCTTGTAAAATACCAATGCATACACGTGAGGCACGTGCTTCGGGACCATTTTGCAAATATCAAAGGTTCTGGGGTCTTTCGTGCAAATTACCTAAGAGCCTAGGCTCAAGAGGCGCCTCTGGCTCGGGCAACGTGGCGTGAAGTGGTGGCTTGGGATTTGGTCCGGCGGACCCGAGCCTACTGGATCGGATGGAGGCTGGTGCATCCACGTGTATTCAAAATAGTCGTTCGATCGAAGTGATCGGACAGTGCCTGTATCTTCGTGCTCCTCCGCTGGCTGCCGGAGGAGGCGAGGATCTGACGAGGTCGATGGAGTTCCGCTACGCGTCGTTCGTACGCCTGAAGGTCTGAGAGGATAGCTAGGCAGCTGGCGGAGATGGTGGCGATCCGACGAGGCACCGGGAATGGTCAAAGCCCGGAGTCGGCGAAGCCTCGCTGGAGGAAATCAGCTCGACGGAGCTCCGATACGATCTTCGGCCAATGAAGATGGTAGAACCTGCAAGGGTTAGCATAGCCGAAGCTCAATGTGCGTGAGTGATTTGTGAGGTGAGTGAAGGCCCTCAGGTGACTGGAAGTGGAAGCCACTGCTCCTCCTCCGGCGAAGTGGCGGAGGAGATGAGTCGGGGCGGGGGAGGTTCTGAGGAAGAGAGGGTTGGTCGGCAAGGATGTGGGAGAACTTGCGGATGTGTTCAGGTGATCAATGGAGCCTAGGAGTGATTGGACGTGACGTGATAATTAGGATAAGAAGTCAAGGAATTGTGGAGGATCTGACCTGGAGATCGGAGAGACACCGGCGGAGGAGGTGGCTTGGACTGCTGTCGCAGACGATCCTCGGGTCGTCGCCCAACTGAGCAGCCAAACCAGCGAGATCAACGGACGCCAGAGGCACCACGACCTGGCGGAGTACCCGAGGGTCAACACGGGGGAAAGAAGTCATCGTTGCCTCGATGACCCGCCCCACCGCTGTCACCGGAGGGGCGGGGGAAGCTGGGCTAATGCCTAAAATGGTGGACGACAGATGAAGGTAGTGGAGGAGGAGGATTTATAGGAGGGGGGTTATGCCGTTATGAGGTGGTGTAGTGTGCTTGAATGGCTGATTGATGGCACGTGAGTATTGGAGGAGGAAGGCTAGAGGTTACATAAGGAAGAAGGAGCGAAGGGCTACGTGAGTGAGGCGTTATGAGAGGGGGAGGTGGACGGAGGTGATGGATAAAAATAGAAGGGTACGACAGACTTTAGGGGTGTAACGGATGAGCTGGAGGCATTGGGAGGTAGGGGACGATCTTTCGACCGTTGGATCTCACGATCCAACGGCCGTGGGGCTTGCGTGTATAGAGGGTTATGATTAGATCCATGATCTGATCAAGCAGTTGAGGTTAGGGCGTGAAGGAGTGGATGAGATTGGGAGATGGGGAAGATCCAATGGTGGGAGAACAAGAGGCGACGTGGGTGAATGAGAAGCGTAGGATGAGAATGCAATCGGGTGGCTGTGACGTAGGCGCGAAGGAGCGGATGAGATTGCATTCAGAGGATGATCGGGCGGCTGAGGGATGAAGCGAGTTTGGAGGGCTAAGATGGAGGCGATTGGAGCAGATTCGACGATCGGGAGCTGTGACGAGTGGCAGAAGGAGGAGCGGCCACGTGGCGGCTCCAGAAAGCGCCACGTGGCTGCACCCGAAAATTCAAAAATGTAAATACAAAGAAAAATTAGAAAGAAAAAGTTAGAAGCAAAATTAGGAAAAAAGTCAAAACATGAAATTTGTCGCCCCGATGAGATCTACAAGTTTCATGTTGTATGAAAAGCCAAAAGAGGTTATTTGTACAAAAAGTATTTTTGGGGGTATTTTAAAGGGGGTAAAAATACCCAATTTTTATCTTTTGAATTGTTTTTTGTATTTTTTTAGTCTTTTGAAGAGTAATGAATTATGGATAATTACTCTACCTAATATTTAGGGGGTTTTGATGAGAAAATAAATACAAAGAAAATAAAGGAAATTAAGTACAATTAATTCAAGGTTAATTATACACAATATAATACAAGATAAAAATAAAGAATTAATGGTGATTTTTATTGGATTGATTAGGCTGGGGGTTTAATTAATGACTTTTAGCATGGGGAATTTGAGATTCATTATACCCCTATACTTAATCCATGCTTGTCCTCGAGCATCTAAAGAATGAAGGAGTCGAATTAATTCCTAACAGTGCAAGTGAAGATTTCAAGGCTCAATCTTTCGAAGACCCTTAATTTAAGTGATCCTAAAATTATGGGTTTATCCAAGCCTTAGTCAGAAGGAATCCAACTTCTCTAATTATAAGACTCTCTTTTTGTACATATAATATAAGGATATGAAATTAGGTGTACTGCATTTCATGAGAGTCGAGTCATTGCATCACTCAAGGTTCCAGTCCCAAAGACTCTCCTCTAGACCTCATCCTCAATACTCGGGAATAAGTCTATTCTTGCTTCAGTCAACCGTCTCATTAGTTTGTCAGACTTGAAAGTGTAGATGGACGGCCAGATGATGGAGGGCATGGGATTGTGTCTGATTTTCTCTTCCTCACATTGGAAGAAGGGGCCTCTCGAGTGCCTTTTTACGCAACACTAGTAAATTTTTAGATTGTTGATTAATGTGTCCGTCAAGAGAGTTGGAGTTGTCTGCATTTGTTTTTCTGGGTGTACACTAGGGTGTGTCTTTTCTGAGTATCTAAGATACCTTCGACTCCCAGACTTGTATCTCGTACGATGCAGAGACCTTTTTGTGGTGTCAGCCGGACTCCTTGGTCCTAATTAGCACTTGGTCCAAGTGGACACTTCGAAAATATTTGGGAGCGCTCGCCAGTGGTGAAAGCTCATTTGCAATTTGACTTTGGATGATAGAGCTTTTCTTTGTCATTTCTTTTCTTTTCTTTTGTTGGCTAGCTCCACTACTTTTACCAAAAGTTGGCGCACACTCATCAATAATTATTTTTAAGTTTCATCACACCCTGGCACATAGGTAGATATCAAAGAGATAGCATATGAATCTTGTTCACATACTGGCTAGGGTTTTGCTGACACTCATGTTTTCTGAAGCCTTCGTTAACTTTATCCCTTCCTCGAATATCATTAGCTCAGGTCTAAACTCAAATCTCTAGTCCTAGTTCCTCAAGTGATATCTCAACTCATCTCATCAATCATGCAGTTGTGAAAGTAATTGTGCTGATCATATTCTTTGAAGGTAGAGATGAAGAGTTCAATGTAGCACTCAAATCTTTCAAACTAGGGAAGTGTGGATAATTAAGCTTAAAAATCCTAATGACTAAGGCATGTTAACTCAGACTCTTTATATCACAGAGATCCAGTGTCCTCAAAATCCTCAAGCCTTGAGTGAATGTATTTGTGTCAGGAATACACCAACTCCTTAGTGACTTTTTGGTGTGATTTTTTTCTTTTGCAGTTTTTTATGGATTTTACTTTTCAAATTTTTTTAGTTAAATCTTTGGAGAAACAATGATTGGCCTAGGCTCAAATGAATAAAAGTATCTACTCTCAGCCAGTATGGGTGTATGTACGAGCCGTTAGACGAACTCGTGTTACTTGAGGTAGGAGCCATATACTATGTCCTCTAAACCACCCATTCTGTTAAGGGAGACCGAAGTTCCCTCACTGAAAGTGTCTACTAAGCCTAAGCCTAGTAGTCAGTTTAAGAAAACATGTTTACAAGGTTTTTAAAAAACTCAGTTCACAGAGATACTAAAACCAAACCCGAGAAAGAATTTTCAAAAGGTTTTTAAAAAAACGAGCTATGGCTAAAGTAAATATACAGTAATATATAATATACCCCATATACTTAAATTCAGTTATGTCCTCATTGCACAAGTGATATGAAGCCGTGGCTTGGTCAAATATAGGGTGATATAGCAGAACTGAGGAGGAGGGTCCCCCTATACTTAGGTCAAAAATTGACCTAAGTATAGGAAGACAACACGAGGGATGGATGACTAGGCGGGTCCCGCCTATACTTCGGTTACAAATAGCCTAAGTAACGGATCTGAGTTGGGGGGAGGGGTTATTATGTTTGGAGGAATAATTACACTACGATACAAGGGCGGAGGGTTTGTTTGTACAGAAGATGTGCGATCGGGGAGAGAGCGAGAGAGAGAGATTGTGAAATATAAAGAGAAGGGGGTGGGGGTGAGTGTATATGTGCATGTGTGTGTGTGGGGGGGGGGTAGATCATCAAGTGATCTACTTTTTTTCTTTTTTTACCTTTTTTTTCTTTCCTCTTTTTTACAACATGCAAACCCTGAGGAAAAATAAATATGCACATGCAAGTTTTTTTACAGTATGCAAATACAGGCTGACTGATAAAAGATCCTAAAATTTCTTTGGCAATTCTTTTGCAGCCTCTTCAACGAAAGCTCCCAATTTCACGCCTCCATGAAGATCAAGCGTCCTTGATTTTCAAGGACCCTGCCACAAAAGATAAAAGTTAGAAAAATACAGAGGAAATTAATCAGCGGACATGATGCAAGAAATGATGCATGAAATGAGGATCTGTAAATCTTGAAAAAATTCAACAAAGATAAATCAAAATTCAACAAATAAATTAAGTTAAGTTGCATCCCCGGCAACAACACCATTTGATGAGCGCCAAATTTGCCTTTTTAAGAATAGATAATTGTCGTAGTATAGGAGGCAATTTCGGTTCAACAAAAACCACAATCTTTGATTGTTGGGGAGTATTTATACTAGGCAAGTCTACCAAGGTCGAACACAGGGACACGAGCTACTCCATCTATTTATCGAACATCGATCAATTAATAGCAAGTGTGAGTCAATTCTTAATCACAGGGTTCTATGCATGATGCATAATGCAAATTATAATGCAATAAAATGATGCATGCAATTTTTAGTTGATTTTTTATGCAGTTATAAAGATGATGAATGAAACAATAATTCAAGGTTAAATATATGCTATGAGGATGCAAACAATTATGCCGAAGAAAGATTACATAAATGAGCGACAAAATATGGGCTGACATTAGAGTCGTATTGAACATAAGAATAAGAGCAATCAACTATTCAGGGCAAAGACATGTAGAGAAGAACATCATCTAACATTTAGAACTTCAATTCATTTAAAATGTTGTCAGATGAGAGAATTAAACATGCCATGAGATAGATGAAGAAATAAGGATCAAAACGACACTAAAATCATGCAATTTGGACCTACGATGCTCAAGTTATGCTAAAAACAATGCAGGGGCATAGATGTAAATAAAATGTAAGAAATAGAAGGATAAATATTATATTTAGGTCCTTGGAGGGACCTAAATGTAAATACCAGAAACTGCCTGGGGTCCTCTATAATTTTTCTATGCTCGTAGGGACCTTTTTGCAAATTTTCAAACTCACGAGGGCCTCCTAGTAAAATACCCAGGCACACATGTGAGACACGTGCTGGGGGACCATTTTGCAAATATCAAAGGTTCTGGGGTCTTTCGTGCAATTTACCCAAGCCCCCACGTGCTATGCACATGAGGAGCCTTGGCTCGGGAGGCGCCTTTGGCTCGGGCAACGTGGCACGAAATGGTGGCTTGGGTTTTGGTCCGGCGGACCCGAGCCTACTGGGTCAGATGGGGGCTGGTGCGTCCACGTGTATTCAACAGCACCGTCCGATCAAAGTGATCGGACGGTTTCTGTTTCTCCGTGCTCGTCCGCTGGCTGCCGGAGGAGGCGGGGATCCAGCGAGGTTGATGGAGCTCTGCCACACGTCGTTCGCACGCCTGAAGGTCCGAGAGGATAGCTGGGCAGCTGGCGGAGATGGTGGGGATCCGGCGAGGCTTCAGGAATGGTCAGAGCTTGGAGTCGACGAAGTCTCACTGGAGGAAATCAGCTCGACGGAGCTCCGATACGATCTTCGGCCAATGAAGATGGTAGAACCTACAAGGGTTAGCATAGCCGAAGCTCAATGTGCGTGAGTGATTTGTGAGGTGAGTGAAGGCCCTGGGGTGACTGGAAGTGGAGGCCACTGATCCTCCTCCGACGAAGTGGAGGAGGAGATGAGTCGGGGTGGGGGAGGTTCTGAGGAAGAGAGGGGTGTTCGGTGAGGAAGTGGGTGAACTTGCGGAGATGGTCAGGTGATCAATGGAGGGTAGGAGTGACTGGAGGTGATGCTATAATTAGGAGAATAAGTTAAGGAAATGTGGAAAATCTGACCTGGAGATCAGAGAGACACCGGCGGAGGAGGTGGCTTGGGCTGATGTCGCAGACGGTCCTGGGGTCATCGCCTAACTGGGTAGCCGAACTAGCGAGCTCAGCGGACGCCAAAGGCACCGCGACACGGCGGAGTAGTCGAGGGTCAACACCGGGGCAAGAAGTCATCGCCGCCTCGACGATCTGCCCCTCTGCTGTCACCGGAGGGGAGGGGGAAGCTGGGCTAATGCCTAAAATGGTGGATGACGGTTGAAGGTGGTGGAGGAGGAGGATTTATAGGAGGGGGTTCTGCCGTTATGAGGTGGTAAGTTGTGCTTGAATGGCTGGTTGATGGTGGGTGAGTAATGGAGGAGGAAGGCTGGAGGTTACGCGAGGAAGAAGGAACGAAGGGCTACGTGAGGGAGGCATTATGAGAGGGGGAGGTGGACGGAGGTGATGGCTAAAAATGGAAGGGGACGGCAGACTTTAGGGGTGTAACGGATGATCTGGAGGCATTAGGAGGTAGGGAACGATCTTCCGACCGTTGGATCTCACGATCCAACGTCCCTGGGGCTTGCTCGTATGGAGGGTTACGATTAGATCCAGGATCTGATCAAGCAGCTGAGGTTAGGGTTCGAAGGAGCGGATGAGATTGGGAGATGGGGGAGATCCAACGGTTGGAGAACAAGATGTGACATGGGTGAATGAGAAGCGTAGGATGAGGATGCAATCGGGTGGCTGTGCTGTAGGCGCAAAGGAGCGGATGATATTGCATCCAGAGGATGATCGGGCGGCTGAGGGATGAAGCGGGTTTGGAGGGATAAGATGGAGGCGATTGGAGTAGATCCGACGGTCAGGAGCTGTGACGGGTGACGGAAGGAGGAGCGACCACGTGGCGGCTCCAGAGAGTGCCACGTGGCTGCACAAGAAAATTCAAAAATGTAAATACAAAAAAAAATACAAAAGAAATAGTTAGAAGCAAAATCAGAAAAAGTCAAAACATGAAAGTTGTTCGTCTCGATGATATCTACAAGTTTCATGTTGGACGAAAATCCAAAAGTGGTTATTTGTGCAAAAAGTATTTTTGGGTTTATTTTTGAGGGGGTAAAAATACCAATTTTTATCTTTTGAATTGTTTTTGTATTTTTTTAGTCTTTTGAAGGTTAATGAATAATGGACAATTACTCTACCTAATTTTTAGGGGTTTTTGATGAGAAAATAAATACAAAGAAAATAAATGAAAATTAAGTACAATTAATTGAAGGTTAATTATACACAATATAATACAAGATAAAAAAAAAGAATTAATGGTGATTTTTATTGAATTGATTAAGCCAGGGGTTTAATTAATGACTTTTATCATGATAAATTCGAGATTCGTCATACCCCTATATTTAAACCATGCTTGTCCTCGAGCATCTAAAGAATGAAGGAGTCGGATTAATTCCTGACAATGCAATTGAAGATTTCAAGGCTCTTTCTTTCGAAGACCCTTAATTTAAGTGATCCAAAAATTCTGGGTTTATCCAAGCCTTAGTCAGAAGGAATCCAACTTCTCTAATTATAATACTCTCTTTTTGTACATATAATATAAGGATATGAAATTAGGTGTCCTGCATATCATGAGAGTCGAGTCAAGGCATCACGCAAAGTTCCAGTCCCAAAGACTCTCTCTAGACCTCATCCTCAATACTAGGGAATAAGTCTATTCTTGCTTCAGTCAACCGTCTCATTAGTTTGTCAGACTTGAAAGTGTAGATGGACGACCAGATGATGGAGGGCATGGGATTGTGTCTGATTTTCTCTTCCTCACATTGGAAGAAGGGGCCTCTCGAGTGCCTTTTTACGCAACACATGTAAATTTCTAGATTGTTTATCAATATGTCCGTCAAGAGAGTTGGATTCACCTGCACTTGTATTTCTGGGAGTACACCGCGGTGTGTCTTTTCTGAGTATCTAAGATACCTTCGACACTCAGACTTGTATCGCTTACGATGCAGAGCCCTTTTTGTGGTGTCAGCCCGACACCTTGGTCCTAATTAGCACATGGTCCAAGTGGACACTTTGAAAATATTTGGGAGCGCTCACCATTGGTGATAGCTCATTTGTAATTTAACTTTGGATGATAGAGCTTTTCTTTGTCATTTCTTTTCTTTTCTTTTATTGGCTAGCTCCACTGCTTTTACCAAAAGTTGGCACACATTGATCAACAATTATTTTTAAGTTTCATCACACCCTGGCACATAGGTAGATATCAAAGAGATAGCATATGAATCTTGTTCACATACTGGCTAGGGTTTTGCTGACACTCATGTTTTCTGAAGCCTTCGTTAACTTTATCCCATCATCGAATATCATTAGATCAGGTCTAAACTCAAATCTCTAGTCCTAGTTCCTCAAGTGATATCTCAACTCATCTCATCAATCATGCAGTTGTGAAAGTGATTGTGCTGATCATATTCTTTGAAGGTAGAGATGAAGAGTGCAATATAGTGCTCAAATATTTCAAACTAGGAAAGTGTGTATAATTAAGCTTAAAAACCCTAATGACTAAGGCATGTTAACTCAGACTCTTTAGATCACAGAGATCCAGTGTCCTCAAAATCCTCAATCCTTGAGTAATTTTGTTTGTGTTAGGGATACACCAACTCCTTAGTTAGTGACTTTTTGGTGTGATTTTTTTCTTTCGCAGATTTTTATGGATTTTACTTTTCATTTTTTTTAAAATAATTCTTTGGAGAAACAACGACTGGCCCAGGCTCAAATGAATGAAAGTATCTACTCTCAACCGGTATGGGTGTAAGTACGAGCCGTTAGATGGACTCATGTTACTTGAGAATGGAGCCATATATAGTGTCCTCTAAACCACCCACTCTGCTAAGGGAGACCAAAGTTCCCTCACTGAAAGTGTCTACTAAGCATAGTAGTTAGAGTCTAATTCAAAGAAAGGTTTTCAATTTTTCATTTTTTTGAAAAGGAGTATTTACACAAATTAATCCCTTAATTTTTAAGAAACCATTTTTACAAGGTTTTTACAAAACTCAGTTCACAGAGATACTAAAACCAAGCCTGAGAAAGAATTTTCAAAAAGTTTTTAAAAAAAACGAGCTATGGCTAAAGTAAATATACAGTAATATACAGTATACCCCCCTATACTTAAATTCTGCTATGTCCTCATAGCACAAGTGATATGAAGCCATGGCTGGTCAAATATAGGGTGATATGGCGGAACTGAGGAGGAGGGTCCCCCTATACTTAGGTCAAAAATTGACCTAAGTATAAGAAGACAACACGAGGGAAGGATGACTAGGCGGGTCCCCCATACTTCGGCTACAAATAGCCTAAGTAATGGATCTGAGTTGGGGGGAGGTTTATTGTGTTTGGAGGAATAATTACACTATGATACAAGGGCAGAGGGGTTGTTTTTACATAAGATGGCGATCGGGGAGAGGGAGAGAGTGATTGTGAAATATAAAGAGAAGGGGATGGGGGTGAGTGTATATGTGCAAGTGTATGTGTGTGGGGGGGGATAGATCATCAAGTGATCTACTTTTTTTTCTTTTTTTCTATTTTTTCTTTCCTTTTTTTACAACATGCAAACCCTGAGGAAAAATAAATATGCACATGCAGGTTTTTTTTACATTATGCAAATGCAGGCTGACAGATGAAAGATCCTAAATTTTCTTTGCCAATTCTTTTGCAGCCTCTTCAGCGGAAGCTCCCGACTTCACGCCTCCATGAAGATCAAGCATCCTCGATTTTCACGGGCCCTGCCAAAAAAGAGAAAAGTTAGAAAAATATAGAGGAAATTAATCAACAGACATGATGCCAGAAATGATGCATGGAATGAGGACCTGTAAATCTTGAAAATATTCAACAAAGATAAATCAAAATTCAAAAAATAAATTAAGTTAATACGCATCCCCGGCAATGGCACCATTTGATGAGAGTCAAATTTGCCTCTTTAAGAATAGATAATTGTCGTAGTATAGGAGGCAAACTCGGTTCAGCAAAAACCACAATCTTTGAATGTTGTGGAGTATTTATACCTAGCAAGTCTACCAAGGTCGAACACAGGGACACGAGATACTCCATCTATTTATCGAACTTCGATCAATTAAGAGCAAGTGTGAATCAATTCTTAATCACAGGGTTCTTTGCATGATGCACAATGCAAATTATAACGCAATAAAATGATGCATGCAAGTTTTAGTTGATTTTTTTATGTAGTTATAAAGATGATGAATGAACAATAATGCAAGGTTAAATATATGCTATGAGGATGCAAACAATTATGCTGAAGAAAGTTACATAAATGAGCGACAGAATATGGGTTGACATTAGAGTCATATGAACATAATAATCAGAGCAATCAGCTATTCAAGGCAAAGACATGTAGAGCAGAACATCATCTAACATTTAAAACATCACTTCATTTAAAATGATGTCAGAGGAGAAAATTAAAAATACCATGAGATAGATGAAGAAACAAGGATCAAAATGACACTAAAATCATGGAATTTGGACCTACGATGCTCAAGTTATGCTAAAAAAATGCAGGGGCATAACTGTAAATAAAATGCAAGAAATAAAAGGATAATTACCAAAAACTGTCTGGGGTCCTCTGTAATTTTTCCTTGCACGTAGGGACCTTTTTGCAAATTTTCAAACTCGTGAGGGCCTCCTTGTAAAATACCCTGGCATGTACACGAGGCACGTGCCTGGGGACCATTTTGTAAATATCAAAGGTTCTGGGGTCTTTCGTGCAAATTACCCAAGCCCTCACATGCTATGCACGTGAGGAGCCTAGGCTCGGGACACGCCTCTGGTTTGGGCAATGTGGCGCGAAGTGGTGGCTTGGGTTTCGGTCCGGCGGACCCCAGCCTACTTGGTCGGATGGAGGCTGGTGAGTCCACGTGTATTTAGCAGAGCCGTCCCATCGAAGTGATCGGATGGTATCTGTGTCTTCGTGCTCCTCCGCTGGCTGTCGGAGGAGGCGGGGATCCGGCGAGGTCGATGGAGCTCCGTCACGTGCCGTTCGCACAACTGAAGGTCCGAAAGGATAGCTGGGCAGCTGGCGGAGAAGGTGGGGATCCGGCGAGGCTCCGGGAATAGTCAGAGCTTGGAGTAGACGAAGCCTCTCCGGAGGAAATCATCTCGACGGAGCTCCGATACGATCTTTAGCCAATGAAGATGGTAGCACCTGCAAGGGTTAGCATAGGCGAAGCTCAATGTGCGTGAGTGATTTGTGAGTGAAGGCCCTAGGGTGACTGGAAGTGGACGCCACTGCTCCTCCTCCGACGAAGTGGAGGAGGAGATGAGTCGGGGTGGGGGAGGTTCTGAGGAAGAGAGGGGTGGTCGGCGAGGATGTGGGTGAACTTGCGGAGATGGTCAGGTGATCAATGGAGGGTAGGAGAGTTTGGAGGTTACGTTATAATTAAGAGAAGAAGTCAAGGAAATGTGGTGGATCTGACCTGGAGATCGGTGAGACACCGACGGAGGAGGTGGCTTGGGCTGAGGTCCCTGACGGTCCTCGAGTCGTCACCCTGCTGGGCAGCCGAACCAGCAAGCTTAGCAGATGCCAGAGGCACCGTGACACGGTGGAGTAGCCGAGGGTCAACACCGGGGCAAGAAATCATCGTCGCCTCGACGATCCGCCCCTCTGATGTCACCGGAGGAGCGGGGGAAGCTGGGCAAATGCCTAAAATGGTGGACGACGACTGAAGGTGGTGGAGGAGTGATGAATCTCGGATCCATCACTCTAAGTCTCATTAATTAAGCTCAAGTCCCTCAAAATCAATTGCATTTCTGCATTTATTTTGCATAATTAGCATTTGTGCATGATTTCATAAGAATTGTATTTTAGCATTAATTTCGGCATAAAATAAGAAGCCAAAAATCCAAGCCAAAAATGACCTGTAAATAGCCTAACTTCCCCCATTTTTAACTCCTTCATGCTAACACCGCGTGATACAAAATCACCTCCATTGTGTGCACATCACTAACAAGAATAAATAAAAAATACAAAAAAATAATTGACCCAGGTAAGTGGACCAAAAACCCAAACCCTAGTTTCAGGATTTTCGGACTAAAAGCCACATATCTTCCCCATCCAATGTCCGATTTGATCCTACTCACTTTTGAACTAATGCACATTCAATTACCTTCAAAACAAGACCAAGTTCAAGTGAATCGGAGCTCGTATGCGAAAGTTGGGTTTTGGGCCTCTTTTGTACATTGTATTTTTTTCGCGGTTTTCTGACCTATATTTTATGTATATATTTTCTTTATTAATAAAAATATAAAAAAATTAGATTAAGGTGTCTTTTATTTATCTTTGATTTTTCCTTATTTTTTCCAGATTTTTATCTTGTTTAAAAATGACAAAAAAATTAGAAAATCCAAAAATCAAGGTATTCTATGTACTTGGGATACCCCAAAAATTCACTTTTCACATTTGATCGAATTTGGCTTTGATGTCTTCATGAAAGTTGTAGATCTCGTCGAGTCGAGCAATTTTTGTGAAGAAACTTTTTCGATCCGAGGTCGTTTTCTATTTCTTTTTGATTTTACAAAACATTTATTTTTTGATTTATCAACAGCTGACACGTGGCAGCCCCAGAGGCCGCCACGTGTCAGCGTTTTTTAGCCTTTGTTTTTATCATTTTTAATAAAAAAAATTAAAATAAAAAATATAAATTAGCGGACGCACGTGCGTCGCACGTGCCTCCCAGGCACGTGCTCCGCACGTGCCCCGCTCCTCCCCACTTAATCGCCACGTGGCACGTCTCCAGCCGTTCGATCTCGGTCGATCGAACGGCAGGAGACCCGTCTTCTCCAGGCCTTCTCCCCTCCGTAACTTCCGCTGCCGCTCTCTCGCAACAGCCACCGGCCCCGCCAGTCTCGCCAACCTCCTCCGCTATCCCCTCACCGGCCGCCTCCCTCGTTTATTTAAACGACGCACCGCCCCCTAACCCGATCATCCGCCGACCTCTGCCTAGGGAATCGTTGAGGTGGTGACAGCCCTCCCACTCCTACTCCGGCGAGATCCAAGCTCCCCAAGCTTGTCGCAGCAAACGGCTCCACCCCCGCCTCGGCTGCTCGCTCCGGCACCGCCGTTGACCCTTCCAGGTTACCTCTCTCTCTCTCTCGCTCTCTCTATCTCTCCACCTCCGAGCATATTTGCTCCGCTCCGAGCTTCACCCTCTCATCTCCGCTCCACCCCCGTCGAACCCTTCGCTCCGCCTTATCATCGTCCTCTTCGACAACCTCCGCCGCGTGACACCGGTTCTCCGACCTCCGTCATCGACAGCTGCTCCTCCGGCAACTTCGACTCCACCGGCCATCGTCTTCGACTTTGCGCCCCCACCGCCTGCTCCAGCGCCACCGCCAGGAGCGCTGGTCCTCCTCCACCAGCGACTCGGCCTCCCGCCGCCTTGGCCGAGCCGACCAACGCCTCGCCGCTCGCCATCGACTCCAACACCACCAGCGCCATCGACGGCCCACGGCCGTGTGTCGGCCGTGCAAGGCGACGTCACCGACCACCGGTTCTCCGACCTCCGTCATCGACACCACCCCTCCGCCAGCGCTCCAGAGCCACCGCCGGCCCGCCTTTGCCTCCACTCCGCCGGGAGGGGTTGGGCTCCGCCTCCTGGGCTCCACCTCGACCGGCCCGCCAAGGCCGAACTCCTCCACCCGTCGCCGGGCTTGAGGCCCGAGGTCCCCCGCACGTGCGAGGCACGTGCGTGGGGAAGCTTCCTTAGCACTCTACCCCATGTCACGTGCATTGCACGTGACGTTGGGTAACTTGCAAACAGCCCCCCCGAAGTTCCCATATTTGCGCCAGAGCCCCTCCAGCCAGAGGCACGTGCAGCGCACGTGACCATCTGGCGACGTCACCGACCACCGGTTCTCCGACCTCCGTCATCGACACCACCCCTCCGCCAGCGCTCCAGAGCCACCGCCGGCCCGCCTTTGCCTCCACTCCGCCGGGAGGGGTTGGGCTCCGCCTCCTGGGCTCCACCTCGACCGGCCCGCCAAGGCCGAACTCCTCCACCCGTCGCCGGGCTTGAGGCCCGAGGTCCCCCGCACGTGCGAGGCACGTGCGTGGGGAAGCTTCCTTAGCACTCTACCCCATGTCACGTGCATTGCACGTGACGTTGGGTAACTTGCAAACAGCCCCCCCGAAGTTCCCATATTTGCGCCAGAGCCCCTCCAGCCAGAGGCACGTGCAGCGCACGTGACCATCTGGTGAATTTGCATAAAGACATCCAGTTTCATAGGTAATTGCAATTAGGCCCCCCGCAGTTCATTCTTTTTCATAATTTATTTATTTTATTTGCATCTGTACCCCTACATTCCTCGTGCATTTTAGACCTCTAGTTTACATTATTTTATTCATTTAAAAATAGCATTTTGTTCATCTTTTAATTCTCTACATTTTGACATGCTGTGGACATTTTTGTGATTTATGGTTGATTAATAAATAATTGTTTTGTGGAAATTGGTATATTTTGCCCAATTTGTGCTCTGAAATTCATAGTTAATTAACCGTTGTTCTAAAAATTCCCCAAAAATCAAATATCGTAGAGATTACTTTGATCAACATTGTGCCCAAAAATCTTTGCATTTGCATGCATAAATTGCTCTGTAAAAATCATTTAGCACAATTCAGTATTTGATTTCTAATAGATATTCAACCCCACATTTTCAAGGTTTAGGATTTTTCTAGGATCCATCACCTAGTGATAGATTTTAGATAATTTTGTTTCTTGAAAATAAGTAGGTTTAATATTTATTATAATTAAATATTGAAAATTAATTTGTTTGCATTTAAAAATTCATAAAAAATTCATATTTCATCTAAAAATTCCAAAAAAATTATAGTGCACTCATTGCAGCCGAACATGCATTTTGCATCTCATATTGCATTGAAAAAATTCCAAAAAAGACCGCCTTGAAAACCGAACTCAAAATTGGATAGACACAACTCTAGGTTGTTCCTTTGCCTCCTTTTGATCGACCTTGGGACTTGCCCAAGTAAAATAAACATAAACCACGAGATTAAAATTGAATAATTATTTTGTGATTATTTCTTGACCGTTTCCGATCGCCGCCTACAACGAACGACCATAATCATTTTACTCACGAAGATTAAAAACAACTCCTTAACGCGGCTTTTCCGGACTCGTCAGATGGCGCCGTTGCCGGGGAGGCAAACGGCTTAGTTTTTTGTTTTGAAAATTTTTGTTCGGTTTTCCGAATTCGGGTAGTCTGACCCCCAAATCTATCACTGTAAATCCCATTTTATTTCTTATATTTATTTTTCAGCATTTATTTCATTTATTTTAATTTTGATTATTTTCTGAGTCACTCTCTTACATTCTCTCTCTTATTTTTCTTGCGAGGTACCTGGCGCACGTGGAGCGATTTTTCAAGGAACCGACACATCTTCACCGACACCCGAAGAAAACGCAATTAAATTAAGATCGAGTCGAGTCGTGAGAGAGAGTAGAGTCTAGGTTTTTAATTTCTGCACTTTTAATTTCTGCTCATTTATAACGGTGTCCGTTTGGACTCTCGCGTGTGTAAAAAGACCTTGAACTCTATTTGTGGTGTGTCGTGGCCTGTTTCACTCTCCGGAGAGGGTGGGGCCCGACTTGAGTGGCGATTAGGATAGACTTGCACATACGGCTCTTAGAGCATTTTTTATTTTTTGATTGTGCTCGTAGGATCTTAAGCCACACTGCACTTTAACTAGGACGCACATTAGATCGTTCAACTTAGCCAAATCCAACTCAATTCTTCCCGCTAATAGAACTTTCTGCTTAGGTGCGGTTTTCATCGGCTTGCACGCATTTAGTATAAATTTTTCAATTATGTATGGCATCCCACATGGAGATTGCGAGGAGGCACTGTAAGTCTTCTAACTAAGCATTCATCATAGTTTTCAACGTGCATCGGCTTTTCCCGAATTCCTCCCTCTTGTTTTATCACATAAATCTAAAGGAAATTGGGACTGGACGGTAGACGTGTATTTGTGTTCATCTAAATTCTTCAGTGATCGCCTCATTAAAATTGGGACTGCTAAATATAGCCGATCTTAAAAACCCATAAAATCAAGAATTTCTGCGGGAGAGCAACCCTGACATTGTTTGATTTTATCTTGCAGCGAGGAGAGAGACACACACTAGGATAGAGCCCAGCTCCAAACCTAACAGCTCGTTTAAACGGCTTGCAAGACTTGAATTCTCACCAATTAAAACTAACAAGATAGTTGACCGGACCCTTACGGTCTTCACTTTGAGTTGAGTTGGTGAAACAACCCTTGTATTGTGCTTGATTGTGCGTAGAAAATAGTTCATCAACGAATACCACACAATTGTGTCTACATCATAAAACATCTTGTTGACCCCGAGAATGGAGGACTGTGGTAATTTTTGTTCAGGCTCGTCTCTCTCTACCACAAACTCCCCAATCTCAAAAGCCCAGAGAAACTCTTACTCTAGACCTGCTTGGCCTCCGGGAAACCCTTCCCAAGAACCCTATTCCTTCTTCCTCCTAGAAGGAGGACAAACCCACCCTGTCTATTTCTCACCACAAAAGATCGAGGATAACTGTTACATCAATTCTTTCCAATCTATTAACTCAAACCCTTTATATTCTCCAGATAAAGAAAAAGAGATGCCGCCCAAGATACCTTCCAAGAAAGACCCTGAAGATGAACATAATGAAGATCCAATGAAGATGATTCTCGCGAGACTGGCTGCATCTGAGCAGCAACAACAGCTACTGAGGGAGCAGCTCGAACAAATGAATGCTGGGGGAGAAGTGCCAATGGAAGCCGCATATAACCCTGGACAGTACAGAGTATGGAACTATTTGCAACCACCGCAGCCAGAGATCCACTATGAATTAAAGCCACATTTTGTCAGTCAATTACCTCAATTCCATGGTAATACGACTGAGGAGCCATATGAATTCTTGAGGGACCTGGAGTTGATATGTTCTAATCTGAGGCACCCACAAGTCAGCCAAGACTACATTCGTCTCACTGCACTACCTTTCGCCTTGAAAGGGAAAGCAGACTACTGGGTGAAAAACATGGGGGTGACTGTGACGACTTATGAGAGGTTCAAAAACCTCTTTCTGAAGAAATTCTACCCCTTGAGCCGGACCAATCAAATGAGGACCCGCATCACCAGTTTCTCTCAGATGCCCAATGAACCACTCTGTGAGGCATGGGATAGGTTTAAGGACCTGCTACAAAAATGTCCCTGCCATGATCTGGACAACAACATCCTAGTCCAATCACTCTACTCTGGCCTCAACCACGAGACTCAAGGGTTAGTTAGTGCTGCCTGCGGAGGGAATTACACATCACATGGAGCTGAGACCGTCTGGAAAATACTATAGCAGATGGCAGAAACAAGCCGGTCTCAAATTGCCAGTAGAGCATACACTGATTCCCTGAACACCCTTCAAGCCAAAGGCGGGAAGCAGACGGTGGCAGAAATAGCTGAGGACTTGATTCCAAGCATGCACTTTATTTCTGATAAATTGACAATTGTGGACAAGAGAATGAACGATATCGACAGTAGGATTTCGCAATTCCCAAAGCAGATGGAGGAACTCACCGAGAAGGTGTCCAAGATGGGGATGCCTAGTGCACCTACTGTCCCGATATATCATGTGCATCATGTCCAGGAGCAACCAGGATCAGAGCAACAGCAACCATGGGCTCACGATCAATCCCACGCCCAATTTTCCCAACAGCCGCCCCCACCGACTGAGACAGTCAAGGAAGCCCCGCCTCTGACATTTGAAGTGAATGGCATCTGGTACACCCAGGACACTACCCGACAGGGTAACATGGGAGACCGTCAGACTTATCAGCGTCCACCCACCTTCTATAATGCCGCATTTCCTCCACAACACACTACATCGTTCCAGCAGCCGAAGCAGCAGCAACCCTACAATCGCCAGAGCCAACCTCAGCAATACCATCAGCAATCTCAAGCCCCCAGACAATCAGCTCAGTCGTCCAAACCACCAGAAGAACCGATCGACATCAAGAGATAAATACTTGAAGAGTTTCGTCACTTCCGAAATGAGCTGCAAGATCTACGGGTTGATGTCAACCGCTTGTCCCGTTGGAAGGATGAGCAGACAGCTCCAGCCACAACCATTCCCGCCCAGGTTCAAGCTAACCCCAATAGCTTGAACAAATTCAACGCATCTCAACACAATAACCAGGTATACTATCCAGACTTTTCCACATCTGAACATGAGATCCTTTCGTTTGACAAAATCAATGCCATGTCACTGAGGAGCGGAAGGACCGTGGTCGTACCTGACCGGGTAAGGGAATCGGACCATGAAGAATCGGAAGATCAACCGGAGGATGTTTCCGAGGAGGAAGATGAAGGACGCCTGAAGATCCCAGCAGTAGTTAAAGGGAAAGCATCTATGGAGCCTGCAGAGGACCTTGAACCTCAAGTTGCTGCAAAAATACCTTTGTCACCTTTTCAGCAACCTGATTTTGATTATTATGATTGTAATAAAAACTCCAAATCGAATAAAGATGCTCTTATTTTTGATTCTGATCCTCTATCTCCTGTCTCAAATACTTACATACCTTTCCCCCATGCCCTAAAGAAAGGAAAACAAAAGAAAAACATCAAAGATGACCCAGTCATGGAAAAATTCTGCCAACAAAACATCACAGTCAAAGTACCCTTTGATCAGTACGTGGCAGGTAATCCAGCCTTTCAGAAATACTTAAAGGCAAAATGCACTCCCACCAGGACTCATACAAAGAGAACAAGTCAATTTGTGGAGACTCATATCTTAACAGTTGCCACCACCAAATGCGTCAAAAACCAGCATCTGCCAAGAAAGAAAAGGGATCTGGGTGCCCATTATGTGGAGAGTCACATTGGCGGCATAGCATTCACACGCACACTTCTCGACAATGGATCTTCCATAAATCTTCTACCCTTAGCCTTATATTATCGATTGGAGTTGGGCCCTCTAAAGAAATCATCATCTTTACTCCAATTTGCTGATAAATCCACTAAAAGACCTAAGGGAGAAGTGAAGAATGTCATCATCATTATCGAGGGTACAGAATACAAAGTAGACTTCACTGTCCTGGACATGGAGACCCCGAACCATGGAAGAAATCACAAATCATTCTCGGAAGACCTTTCTTAAGAACCGCTAAGGCCGTATTCGACTACGGAACTGGCATGATGATTTCGTTCTCCAGGCAGAGAAGGGGACTTGGAGATGAAACAAACAAAGTGGCAAAGGCCAGACTCCGAATCCACAACTGAAGATGCCGAAACATCAGAATGCAATCTCCTCAGAACCACTGGGCCATTGGACCAACTGCCAGACATACAGGTAGAAAGCACATCCTCAGAAGAAGAAATAATACACGATGCTGTCTCTGAGACTTCTAGACCCCCATATTATCACACACTTGACAACACAGAAATCCTCTTGGATTTGTCAATCCCATCACCTTTGGGGCAGTCAATCAATGATGAGTCGGACGCGGCTCTGGCCGAGTTACCATTCTACTCTAGCGATCCGACTCACTTTTCTTCGGAATTGGTAGCCAACATCTCACACAGTGATTCACCTCCAACCGATACTGAGCCAGAAGCAAAAGTAATTCAGCCAGACTTGATCGGCGATTCAGAATTGCCAGAGCTGAAGCCACTTCCTCCCACACTGAAGTATGCATTCCTCAATGGACCCAAAAAAAATTCCCTGTGATCATTAGCTCATCATTAACAGTGGACCAAGAATCCAGACTGATCGAAGTCCTTGAGCGAAATCAAAAAGCCATAGGTTGGACTGTGTCGGATCTCGTAGGAATAAACCTCGCTCTCTACTCGCACCAAATTTATATTGAGGATAATGCAAGGCCTTCCCGTGAATTTCAGAGAAGATTAAACCCCAATCTTCGGGAAGTAGTGAAGAAAGAAATAGAGAAATGGTGCAAAGTAGGATTTATTTACCCCATTTCTGACTCCAAGTGGGTAGCCCCCCTTCATGTCGTCCCAAAGAAGTCGGGAATCCAGATGGTTACCAATGAGGAGGGGGTAGAGATCGCGACCCGAGTACCCACGTCGTGGCGCGTCTGTGTCGATTACCGGCGCCTGAATGCTGCGACTAAGAAAGACTACTTTCCACTGCCATTCATTGATCAAATATTGGAGAGACTTGCAGGGAAAGCATTCTTCTGTTTTCTTGATTGGTACTCCGGCTACAATCAAGTAGCTATCGCTCCTGAGGACCAGGAAAAGACCACATTCACATGTCCCTTCGGCACTTATGCATTCAAGCGCATGCCATTCGGGCTTTGCAATGCCCCAGGCACATTTCAGCGGTGCATGATTGCCGTATTTGCCGAAATGGTTGGTGATTTCCTGGAAGTCTTCATGGACGACTTCTCGGTTCATGGTGATTCATTTGATACATGCTTAGCACACTTGGACCGAGTCCTTCAGAGATGCAGGGAGGTTAATTTGGTACTCTCCTGGGAGAAGAGTCACTTTATGGTGACTGAGGGTATCGTGTTGGGGCACGTCATCTCCAAAAAGGGAATGGAGGTGGACCCTGCCAAGGTGGATGTGATCAAGAAACTTGAGCCACCAACCAACGTCAAGTCAGTGAGGTCGTTCTTAGGGCATGTTGGATTTTATCGACGGTTCATTCCAGAGTTTTCAAAGATCGCCCGCCCACTGACTGAGCTCTTAGGAAAAGACACCGAGTTTATTGTAAACTACAGATGTCTAGAGGCCTTCAAGCTCCTAAAAAAGAAAATATGTGAATCGCCGATATTACAAGCTCCCGACTGGTCTCTTCCCTTCGAGATCATGACTGATGCATCGGATTTTGCTGTCGGAGCGGTACTCGGACAAAGAAGAGATGGAATTCCTTATGCGATTCACTACGCGAGCAAAGTGTTGGATCCTGCACAGAGAAATTATACAGTGACTGAAAAGGAAATGCTCGCGGTTGTTTGGGCCCTGGAAAAATTCATATCATACATATTGGGCTCCAAGGTGACAATCTTCACAGATCACACAGCAATCAGATATCTCATGGATAAGAAGGATGCCAAGGCACGACTTTTGAGATGGATCTTGTTAATCCAGGAGTTTAATTTGGAGATTAAGGATAAACCTGGAATAAAGAATGTTGTTGCTGATCACCTTTCCCGAATCGAGCAAAACGATCATCCTGATATTGGACCAATCATGGAGACTTTTCCAGACGAATCGGTTTGCGTCATTGATTCAACCCCATGGTATTCCGACATAGTGAACTATCTTGTCTCCAAGAAGGTTCCCTATGGTTGGACCAAAAAAATGATTGATCGATTAAAGTAAGATTCGATAAAATACCATTGGGACGATCCTTTCCTTTTCTATGAAGGACCGGATTGTATCTGGAGAAGATGTATTCCTCAGGAGGAATATCAGAGTGTCCTCACACACTGTCACTCTCTCGAGGCTGGAGGACACCATTCGGGAAAGAGAACCGCGCACAAGGTACTCCAATGTGGATTTTACTGGCGGACCTTATTTCAGGATGCTAATGAATTTGTACGGTCATGCCCGATTTGTCAAAGAATGGGAGTGACTATGGGACATAGAGATGAAATGCCCATGCAACAAATAATTTTCTGTGATGTTTTTGATGCATGGGGGATTGATTTTATGGGTCCCTTTCCCAACAGCAATGGATTTGAGTACATCTTGTTAGCGGTGGATTATTTATCAAGATGGGTAGAGGCTATTCCAACCCGAACCGCAGATAGCAAAGTCGTTTGTAAGTTTATCAAAGATAACATCATTGCGAGGTTCGGGATACCAAAAGTATTGATTTCTGATGGAGGTAGCCACTTCATGAACATGGAGATGAGATCTTTGGCTAAGGAATACAAATTTGAGCATAGAATAGCCAACCCGTATCATCCACAATCTAATGGCATGGCAGAGGTTTCTAATAGAGAGGTGAAGAGCATTCTCCAGAAGTTGGTTCGTCCCGATAGGAAGAATTGGTCGACATTGTTGGACCAAGTTCTATGGGCCTATAGGACAGCCTATAAGACTCCACTCGGTACTTCACCTTTTAGGATGATCTATGGCAAGCCATGTCATCTTCCTGCCGAATTGATCCACAAATCTGAATGGGCAATCAAAAAGTTGAATTGGAGTTGTCACCTTGGGAAACTATGTCGAGACTTAAATCTGAATGAGCTAATTGAAATCCGAAATCGGGCATATGACAACAGTGTGATTTATAAGGACAAGGTCAAGAGATGGCATGATAGACACATTCGAGAGAAGACCTTTGTCCCTGGACAGAAAGTATGGTTGTTTAATGCTCGGTTGAAGATTTTTCATGGGAAACTAAAATCAAAATGGACGGGTCCCTACATTGTCATCGATGTGCATACCAATGGAAGCGTAGATATTGCTGAACTCAAAGAGAATGCACAACCGTTCTCAGTAAATGGACAAATGTTGAAGCCATACATTGAATCACCCAAATAACAAACAGTTCAAGTCGAGGTCATCTATTTCACGCAGAGCGAGGACATTGAAAATCTATCTGATCATTCCCACCCTCCCTCCCGACCACATCAGCCTCCTTGTACAGCTTCTTCCGTTACTTAGGCCAAGGCCTAAGTATAGGGGGGGACTGATGCCATCTGTATATATCATTCTTCTCCTGACTCCTAATTGCTCCATTTTCACCCTTTTTCCATGCTTAGGCTGTCCACAGCCTAAGTATAGGGGGAACCATCATCCACCTGTATATACTCTCCTCATTTCCTGACCGCTTTTCTTTTCATTTTTTTCTTTTTTCTTTTTTCTCACTCTCATACGCTTAGCCCGAGCTATGTCTTCTTTATGCTTCTTGTGCTCTGAGGACACAGTACTCGCTAAGTATAGGGGGTCTGTATATATACTTTGTATATATTTTACCCATTCGTACTTGCGCGTAAGTCTATATGTATTTACGGGGTGGGTACTAACTTGAAAAAAAACAAAACTGAAAAAAAAAGAGAGTTTGGCTACTAACACTGACTTGCCCAAAATTTTTTGAAAAAAAAGGGCTTCTTATTCCATTTTCTGCATAAAAAAAAATCCCTTACATAAAATGTCAAAAAAAAATAAAAAATAATTTCAAAAAAATGTGTCTGCATTGCACACACCTGCACTTCATCCAACATTACATGCATTTGCATCTATGAAAAGTCATTGGGTTCTGAACCGAGTTATGAGCCGAAACCGAGAGTGGTCTGGACTTAACCTTAATCCACCTAATTTTCAGAGGAACTTCATCGAGAAATAGGATTTTAAGAGCTTCAGGTCTTTGTGACTTAATTTCTTAAGTTCCACATGACAATGTGCAGCGTTTGACTCTTAGTGTCTAACCTGGTCTCTTCATTCTGGGTACAACTCTAGAATAGAGAATTAATTTGCACTCTCGCACTATGCACTTAGCTCAACCCAAACGGGATGTTGGAAGACTGTGTGAGTCTCTTTTCTGGTAGCGTGGAAATCTAAAGACCGGAGTACGGGTTGAAATAAAGCTTCGGAAAAGGGATGGACAGCTGGGCACAATTTTTCTAAGACGCCAAAAAATGTACGGAACAAAAAGATTCTATATCCGTAGGGGCACAACAAGATCCAAGCAGAACCACCAAAAATTCCAAATACAAAGAAGCATTCTACCAAATAAAAATCCGACCAAAAAGGTCCAAGCTTCAAAAACCTGCAGATCTTGGTGGAGACTCGGCTACACTGGCCATCTTCACAAGGAGAGGTGACTACACTGGCCACCCTCCAGTTCTTTTCTCTTTCTTCTATCTTCTCCCTCATTCGATTGTGAACACAACGCGACAGACCTTAGAAGGAAATACCTGACTCCCCGAGGACGAGTTACTGGAAAGGAGAGGAGCATGGTAGTCCGGCATTCTGAATGGGAAGAGCTAAAATCCTTCACACACAAGAGTCGGTTATTCAATGTTCATAGGGTATACTTTGGGAAGAGGATTGATCTAAGATGACTTCTGAGCCGAAACTGTGTCAATGATGTGTAGAACTTTAGGACTGTTGATTTTAAAATTCTAAGTCTCACAGAAGTTCTGACACATTATTAATCCAAAGGTCGAGTTTAGTTTCACTTTCACCTTCAGTTCATGGTCTTGGTATGGAACCCAGTCTCATTTCACTTCATGGCATTTCTTTTTGATGCTCAGGGACGAGCATGGTTTAAGTATAGGGGGATGATGAATCTCGGATCCATCACTCTAAGTCTCATTAATTAAGCTCAAGTCCCTCAAAATCAATTGCATTTCTGCATTTATTTTGCATAATTAGCATTTGTGCATGATTTCATAAGAATTGTATTTTAGCATTAATTTCGGCATAAAATAAGAAGCCAAAAATCCAAGCCAAAAATGACCTGTAAATAGCCTAACTTCCCCCATTTTTAACTCCTTCATGCTAACACTGCGTGACACAAAATCACCTCCATTGTGTGCACATCACTAACAAGAATAAATAAAAAATACAAAAAAATAATTGACCCAGGTAAGTGGACCAAAAACCCAAACCCTAGTTTCAGGATTTTCGGACTAAAAGCCACAGATCATCCCCATCCAGTGTCCGTGTTGATCCTACTCACTTTGAACTAATGCACATTCAATTACCTTCAAAACAAGACCAAGTTCAAGTGAATTGGAGCTCGTATGCGAAAGTTGGGTTTTGGGCCTCTTTTGTACATTGTATTTTTTTCGCGGTTTTCTGACCTATATTTTATGTATATATTTTCTTTATTAATAAAAATATAAAAAAATAGATTAAGGTGTCTTTTATTTATCTTTGATTTTTCCTTATTTTTTCCAGATTTTTATCTTGTTTAAAAATGACAAAAAAATTAGAAAATCCAAAAATCAAGGTATTCTATGTACATGGGATACCCCAAAAATTCACTTTTCACATATGATCGAATTTGGCTTTGATGTCTTCATAAAGGTTATAGATCTCGTCGAGACGAGCAATTTTTGTGAAGAAACTTTTTCGATCCGAGGTCGTTTTCTATTTCTTTTTTATTTTACAAAACATTTATTTTTCGATTTATCTGGAGCTGACACGTGGCCGCCCCAGAGGCCGCCACGTGTCAGCGTTTTTTAGCCTTTGTTTTTATCGTTTTTAATAAAAAATAAAATAAAAAATATAAATTAGCGGGCGCACGTACGTCGCACGTGCCTCCCAGGCACGTGCTCCGCACGTGCCCCGCTCCTCCCCACTTAATCGCCACGTGGCACGTCTCCAGCCGTTCGATCTCGGTCGATCGAACGGCAGGAGACCCGTCTTCTCCAGGCCTTCTCCCCTCCGTAACTTCCGCCGCCGCTCTCTCGCAACAGCCACCGGCCCCGCCAGTCTCGCCAACCTCCTCCGCTATCCCCTCACCGGCCGCCTCCCTCGTTTATTTAAACGACGCACCGCCCCCTAACCCGATCATCCACCGACCTCTGCCCAGGGAATCGTTGAGGTGGTGACAGCCCTCCCACTCCTACTCCGGCGAGATCAAAGCTCACCGAGCTTGTCGCAGCAAGCGGCTCCACCCCCGCCTCGGCTGCTCGCTCCGGCACCGCCGTTGAGCCCTTCCAGGTTACCTCTCTTTCTCTCTCTCTCTCTCTCTCTCTCTATCTCTCCACCTCTGAGCATATTTGCTACGCTCCGAGCTTCACCCTCTCATCTTCGCTCCACCCCCGTCGAACCCTTCGCTCCGCCTTATCATCGTCCTCTTCGACAACCTCTGCCGCGCGACACCGGTTCTCCGACCTCCGTCATCGACAGCTGCTCCTCCGCCAACTTCGACTCCACCGGCCATCGTCTTCGACTTCGCGCCCCCACCGCCTGCTCCAGCGCCACCGCCAGGAGCGTTGGTCCTCCTCCACCAGCGACTCGGCCTCCCGCCGCCTTGGCCGAGCCGACCAACGCCTCGCCGCTCGCCGTCGACTCCAACACCACCAGCGCCATCGACGACCCACGACCATGTGTCGGCCGTGCAAGGCGACGTCACCGACCACCGGTTCTCTGACCTCCGTCATCGACACCACCCCTCCTCCAGCGCTCTAGAGCCACCGCCGGCCCGCCTTTGCCTCCACTCCGCCGGGAGGGGTTGGGCTCCGCCTCCTAGGCTCCACCTCGACCGGCCCGCCAAGGCCGAACTCCTCCACCCGTCGTCGGGCTCGAGGCCCGAGGTCCCCCGCACGTGCGAGGCACGTGCGTGGGGAAGCTTCCTTAGCACTCTACCCCAAGTCACGTGCATTGCACGTGACGTTGGGTAACTTGCAAACAGCCCCCCCGAAGTTCCCATATTTGCGCCAGAGCCCCTCCAGCCAGAGGCACGTGCAGCGCACGTGACCATCTGGTGAATTTGCATAAAGACCCCCAGTTTCATAGGTAATTGCAATTAGGCCCCCCGCAGTTCATTCTTTTTCATACTTTATTTATTTTATTTGCATATGTACCCATGCATTCCTCGTGCATTTTAGACCTCTAGTTTACATTATTTTATTCATTTAAAAATAGCATTTTGTTCATCTTTTAATTCTCTACATTTTGACATGCTGTGGACATTTTTGTGATTTATGGTTGATTAATAAATAATTGTTTTGTGGAAATTGGTATATTTTGCCCAATTTGTGCTCTGAAATTCATAGTTAATTAACCGTTGTTCTAAAAATTCCCTAAAAATCAAATATCGTAGAGATTACTTTGATCAACATTGTGCCCAAAAATCTTTGTATTTGCATGCATAAATTGCTCTATAAAAATCATTTAGCACAATTCAGTATTTGATTTCTAATAGATATTCAACCCCACATTTTCAAGGTTTAGGATTTTTCTAGGATCCATCACCTAGTGATAGATTTTAGATAATTTTATTTCTTGAAAATAAGTAGGTTTAATATTTATTATAATTAAATATTGAAAATTAATTTGTTTGCATTTAAAAATTCATAAAAAAATTCATATTTCATCTAAAAATTCCAAAAAAAATTATAGTGCACTCATTGCATCGTCACTTACATTGTGGCCAAGTTTCGTATTTTTCGGACTTAGTTTGATTGAAATTTACATTTTAGTCCCTAAAATAGGCCGAACTTGCATTTTGCATCTCATATTGCATTGAAAAAATTCCAAAAAAGACCACCTTGAAAACCGAACTCATAATTGGATAGACACAACTCTAGGTTGTTCCTTTGCCTCCTTGTGATCGACCTTGGGACTTGCCCAAGTAAAATAAACATAAATCACGAGATTAAAATTGAATAATTATTTTGTGGTTATTTCTTGACCATTTCCGATCGCCGCCTACAACGAACGACCATAATCATTTTACTTACGAAGATTAAAAACAACTCCTTAACGTGGCTTTTCCGGACTCGTCAGATGATGCACAAATGCTAATTATGCAAAATAAATGCAGAAATGCATTTGATTTTGAGGGACTTGAGCTTATTAATGAGACTTAGAGTGATGGATTCGAGATTCATCAAGGAGGAGGTTTTATAGGAGGGGGGTTCTGCCGTTATGAGGTGGTGGGGTGTGCTTGAATCGCTGATTGATGGTGGGTGGGTAAAGGAGGAGGAAGGCCGGAGGTTACGTGAGGAAGAAGGAGCGAAGGGATACGTGAGGGAGGCGTTATGAGAGGGGGAGGTGGACGGAGGTGATGGATAAAAATGGAAGAGGACGACAGACTTTAGGGGTGTAACGGATGAGCTGGAGGCGTTGGGAGGTAGGGGACGATCTTCCGACCATTGGATTTCACGATCCAACGTCCCTGGGGCTTGTGCGTATGGAGGGTTACGATTAGATCCAGGATCTGATCAAGCGGCTGAGGTTAGGGTGTGAAGGAGCGGATGAGATTGGGAGATGGGGGAGATCTAACGGTTGGAGAACAAGAGGCGACGTGGGTGAATGAGAAGCGTAGGATGAGGATGCAATCGGATGGTTGTGATGTAGGCACGAAGGAGCAGATGAGATTGCATCCATACGATGATCAGGCAGCTAAGGGATGAAGCGGGTTTGGAGGGCTAAGATGGAGGCGATTGGAGCAGATCCGACGGTCGGGATCTGTGACGGGTGGCGGAAGGAAGAGCGGCCACGTGGCGGCTCCAGAGAGCGTCACGTGGCTGCACCAGAAAATTCAAAAATGTAAATACAAATAAAAATATAAAAGAAATAGTTAGAAGCAAAACTAGGAAAAAGTCAAAACATAAAAGTTGTTCGTCTCGATGATATCTATAAGTTTCATGTTGGATGAAAAGCCAAAAGAGGTCATTTGTACAAAAAGTATTTTTGGGGGTATTTTTAAGAGGGTAAAAATACCGATTTTTATCTTTTGAATTGTTTTTGTATTTTTTTAGTCTTTTGAAGGCTAATGAATTATGTACAATTACTCTACCTAATTTTAGGGGTTTTTGATGAGAAAATAAATACAAAGAAAATAAAGGAAATTAAGTACAATTAATTCAAGGTTAATTATACACAATATAATACAAGATAAAAATAAAGAATTAATGGAGATTTTTATTGGATTGATTAAGCAAGGGGTTTAATTAACGAATTTTAGCATGATGAATTCGAGATTCATCACAGAGTCTGGTTGGAGGTTCTGGATGCAATCCATAAACCTAGGAAGACTTGGGTTCTTTAGGGTTTGCAAAAGTTTTCTCGCATTTTATTTCCGCATCTCTGTTTAGTGAATATTTTCGGCCCTGTTTAAATTATTTAAACACGAAAATAAAACTAAGATTGTGTTCCCCTTTAAAGAAGAAAACTTTAGGATCTGAGTTTGCGTGATTTCAAATCTGTTTGCTCAAGTTATGGTCGTTTTAGTGAACATGTATGCACTGTTTCGAGGACTGCGAATCATGACGTAATTAAGGAGTTAATTACTAATTTGAAATGCCTAGAAATGCATGCAAATAACTTAGATTCTGTTGTAAATCAAATAACCAAACTTTAGAAACTTATTTTTCTTAATTTGGATTTAAATTGATTGAGATATACTAATTTTTGTAAGTGAGGGACACTGGTGGAAATTATTTTCCTATCTTGTGATTGTCATTTAATCAATTAGTGAAATTAAATTTTTAATTTCCTGGAATAATTATGGATAAATATTTGTGAAATATTTGATGATAATTATTTCCTTAAATGACATTGCCTTAACCAATAATTAATTAGATATGATCTAGATCACAAATTGGTTACATGATCTGCATTCCAACAAACAATGTTGCTTGAATAGAATTGAGGATTTGTTTAGCAAAACTCCTTATGTAGTTGGTTCAAGTTGAGGTCATCAACTTCATGCAAAGCAAATACAATACAGATACATCAGACCACTCTTCATGAATATGTAGCATCCAGATTCAACAACGAGAAGATTCACTCATTCTTTCCTACTTACACACACTTGATTTGTTCATTCTTTAAGAGCCTAGGTTCCCTCTATTGTTGATAGCCTAAGTAAAGTGGGAACCTCGCTCTTTTCTGCCCATCCTTGTCATCCTCGTTCCCTCTCTATTCTTCACCTATTGATCCCTCTTTTTGGTCCTCTTCTTATACTTAGGTTATCTTTAACCTAAGTATAGAGCGCCTGAGTCAGTTCCATTCTATTCATTTGTATTAAACATGAGCTATGCCTTCATATCACTTAGTACTATGAGTACATAGCACAAGCTAAGTAAACGGGGGTATACCTCATATATTTCATATATACTTTAGCCATAGCTCATATTTTCAAAAAAAATTCAAACTTTTTGAGGGCTAGGGTAAAGTATCTTTTGAACTGATTTGTGTAAAAATGTTTGTAAAATTGATTTGAAATTTGTTTTGACTACGTGACATTATTTTGAAAAATGTTTGATAATGGTTTGGAAAATGTGGATTTCACTTGTTTTGAAAACCTTTTGAAAATTTCTTGAAAAATTCTATATATTATGTGACATGGTTTGGAAAATATTTTCAGAAATCTTTTAAAAAATATGGGTATAAATGAGACTAACTTGTGTTTGTAAATATATCTAACCTTATTGAAAAACAAAAAAACAAAAATACCCACAAATATCCTTAGCTTCTTATTCATACTCGCATAAAAAATCATCATTCAAAAACCTGCACTTCGTTCATGTGCATTGCATTACATTTTTTGCATTAACATATCATGCATATGTAAAGTGGAAAGTTAGGGGGTTCTGATCAAGTTATGAGTAAAAAATTGAGAATGGACTTGACCTTACCTAAATCAACTTAAATATCAGAGGAACTTCATTGAGAAGTATGATTTTAGAAACTTCATATCATAGACTTAATTCTCCAAGTTTACTAGTCAATGCCTAGACTTTGACTATTAGTATATAACTCAATCGCCTCAATCTAAGTGGACTCCTGAATGAGGAATTGGTTTGCACTCTACATCATGCTCTTAGTTGAACTCAAATGACGTGTTGGAAGATTGTGTGTCTTTTTCTTTGGTAGCATAGACATCAAAAGATCGGAGTACTGGGTTGAAATAAAGCTTCAGATGAGGGATGGACTACTAGCAGAACTGTTTTCTAAGACGCCAAACCCCGGGTGGAAAAAATGATTCTATATTCATCAGGGCACAAAAGATCAATGCAAAGCAACACAATTCCTACTAAAAAGAAGTCATACCAAAAACAACAATATTTGAACAAAAAGGTCCAAGCTTAAAAGAACATACAGATCTGGTGTATACTTGGCTACACCAGCCAAACTTCATGGGAGAGTTAACTACACTGGTCACTCCCCACTTCTTTTCCCTTATTCTAGACTCGCCCCCTCCCCCGCTCATTGTGAACTAGCATGTTCCTCAACTTAGAAAGAAATACCTGACTCCCCGATGAAGAGTTATTGGAGGAGGAGATTCCATGTTAGTCCGGTATTTTGGATTGGAAGAGCTAATACCCTTCACACACTAGAGATTCAGTGTTCATGTGGGATGCTTTGGGAGGGGGTTGGTTTAAGATGAATTTTGAGACGAGTCGGGATGATGACTTATATAGCTTGGAGATTATTATTCTTAAAACCCTAGTTCTTATAAAGAATTTTGTCACATTATTAATCTAAAGGTTGAATCGAGGTCCATTTTCACCTTCTGTTGATGACCTTGGTATGGAATCCAATATGATTTCACTTTTGTATTTCATTTTAGTTGCTCGGAGACGAGCAATGTTTAAGTATAGGGGGAAGATGAATATGTGATTCATAACTCTAAAAGATGAAAACAAAGATCCATTCACAAGTAATTCATTGCATGTATTCATTTAAATTGCATATTATCATTCATGCATAAGTGATTAAAATTAATGCCTTAGCATGCATAATTGTGTTTAATAAGAAGCCTAAAAATCTTGTACATTATCACAAGTATATTACCATAACTTCCTAGATTTTTAATTATTTTCACTAGCTCCAAATAAAATAAAATCAACTTTGTTGTGTACATATTACTAACATTAATTAAGGAAAAATACAAAAAAAAATAATAACTTGCATACTTCCAATAAAACCCAAACCCTATTTAAAGACACAAAGTTGTAAATGTCAATATCTCTCTCATATATTCTTCTATGAACCCCTACTGACTTTTAAATTAATGTACGTTCAATTATCTACAAAATAAGATCAAATTCAAAAGAATCGGAGTTCGTACATGAATCTTGGATTTTAGGACCTCATTCTATGTTATACATATTCACTAATTTTAACCCCTATTATTTTATGTAGAAAAATAATTCTTTTTATTTATTTATTTTTCATTTATCTTCTTTGATTTATGTTTTAATAAAGTTTGCAAAAATCCATATCAAAATTTAAGTAAAAAATCAAAGAAATAAATCACTCGGTGTCTGTATATATGTCCCTTTTTATTTTATTTATTTATTTTCTTAATTATTAAAAAATACAAAAATGAGATTATTGTCTAATATTTATTTTAAATTTTATCTAAATTTATATTGATTTTTACCTTTATTTAAAAATCACAAAAAGTTGTAAGATACAAAAAATACGTGTATTTTATATCTATAGAGTACCACCAAAAATACGTTTTGTACAAATTATCTCTTTTGGTTTTGGATCCTTCATGAAAGTTGTATATCTCTTCGAGCCGACCAACTTTCATGAAGACTACTTTTTGATTTGATCATGTTTGCTAATTTTATTTTAATTTATTTTTCGAATTTTTTGGGAGTTGCCATGTATCACCCTCTTTTATTTCCTTTTTATTTTATTTTTATTTTTTTTCTTGTAATATCTTTTTCGCCATGTGTCTCAATCACGTCTGTTCGATCTCGGTCGATTGAACGGTCGAGGTTCCTTCCCCTTCCTCCCTCCTCCAAGCGGATAGCCCCATCGTTATGCTTCCTATCCACCTTCGCCCAGTTATGCTGAGTCGGCCATTCCACCTCCCCACGACCATTAGACGGCTCCTCAACCTCCCCGAGCTCCTCCTCATATACCCCTATCCGCCCTCGTCCTTCATATCCGTCAATCCTTCCTTCATCATCAAGAGAGAAGAGTTGAGAGGTGGTTAATGACATCGGCTCTTCACCTCCGTCAATATATGTGGAGTGAACCTCCATGCTTGTAGCAGCTCTGCTCGAGCTTCTATGATCCATCACTGATCAGATCGGAGTGATAACAAGCTCCGACGAGATCCATCTACCTAGGATACATTCTGTCTATCTTCTTCTCCTCTTTGTCCCCTTCGTTATATCCTATCATTTGTTCATTGCCACACGATTCTTCTTCACCATTCACCTCCACTCGTTATCCACTCCATCTCACATCGAACCCTCTCCACCTTATGCCTCCACCCATGCAAGCACTGGTCTCCTCCTGCACCTCCTCGACAATTCAACTTTACTGTCACAGTACCAAAGCCCTAGCTCTGTCAACCATTCACAAACAGCCAACGCCCTGCTCGTATTTAGCGACATCTCACCCCGATCCCCTTCGCTTGCGAGCTGCACCTCCGGAAGATCTTCAATGGTCAAGAACCAACGATCTCTAGCTTTACATCACCGCCTCGACTTCAATGCTCTTCCCGCCTCAGGCTAACTGGGAGCTCCCCCGTCGTCTCGACTTGCATGCCATGACCGTCCGATCGCCATCAAACAGTTCCTACGATGTCATGATAGACACCTCTCGAGCCTCACGCCTTGGACATCTGAAGCGACCAGAGCTGCCACGTGGAGGTTGGGGGAGCTCCAAGCCACATATTCTACCCTGAAGTGCACATCACGTGCATCTTGCGTGCGGGCAGGAATTTTGTGCCCCCAGCTCTTGCAACTACCAAGAACTTCAAGTATACCCCAGCATCGGTGTAATTTACAAGAGAGCCTGACAACTTCAAGAAATTACGCAACACCCAGAAGGTCTAAATTGCAAGATTTTGTTTATTTTTATTACTATTTAGTTCCTGAAACTTCAAATACTCATATGCGGAGCATTATTCATTGGATTTTTGTGTTCTTCATGTTGATTTGAACCTTATACCGGTCTCTTTCATCTTGAACACTGATATTTTATTTTTGAGACATTTGAACATCAATTAATTTGAAGAGTACTTTTATTAATATTGAGTACACTTATTTTCAATTAATTATATAGGAAAATATTTTGGAACCTAAATTGAAAAATATCTCTATAATTGATTATAGGTGTTAGGCCTTGAGTTGAACTAATTTGCTCGATTGGATTACTTCATATGTTAAACCTGCACCTATTGTTTTTGCATTATCGTATCATCATCACACTGCATCATATAAAAATCAAGTAATTACATCTATTTCTCTCACCACATAACATGGCATTATTATGTCTTCTCATTAAAACTATTTATGAAAAATCATGAATCATATTTCCTTTGATAATTAATTACATATCTTATAATACAAATCAATAAAAATCTAAAGAGGATAAAAACACTAAAAAATCCCGTTTTGAAAACTGTGCATTGAGTTCGATAAATTGAGCCTTAAATTATTCCTTTGCCTCCTTTAATCAATCATGGGGCTTGTCCTTGTTAAATAAACTTGAAATCGTTCTTTGCTTCATTAATCAATAATTGTTCGTGTCGTTAAATTTTGATTGATTCCTGATTTCCTGACTACAACATAAAATGGCAAATTAATATAGGTTATTCACGGGATTCATCACCCACAATCCCAAAATCAATAAAAAATTTTATTCTACGGAAATAATATGATGCTAATTATTAGTTTGGTATGGCTCCTAGGGTCAAACATATGAAGGCAATTGTTTTTACAAGGCTATTAATTAGAGAATAAAAAAGATTTTCAATTTCTTTTTCTTATTTTTATTTTGCTTTTATATGATTTTATGATTTTTTATGGATTTTAAAGAATTTTAAATTTTTATTTAATTTTAAATGTTTTATATTTTTCTTGTTTTTTATTTTAATTTTAGGTTATTTTTTGCAAAATTCTTATATATTTTTAATTTTCCAAAATTTATTTAAAGACTAAGATATGTACAAAAAGAAAAGAAGCCTTATTTGTATTTTTAAAATATGTCAAAAATGCTCAAAAATAAAGAATGAAATATTTTTATCTTTGAATCATTTTTTCATGTTGATTTTTAAGGTATTTTTATGCTTTTATGGATTTTTTACTGATTTAAGATTGAAAACAATTTTTAAAACAAAACAAGCTACTATTTTTGTGTTTTAAATATAGAAAATGGTTGAAATAAATCTGGAAACTAATTTTAAAAACAAGAGTTTTTATTCTGCCTTAAAACAAGTTCAAATAGATATTTTCTGTGATTTTTTCTGATTTTCAAAAAATTTTATGTATTATGAACAAATAAATAGTGTATGTTTTATACAAATATACACAGAATAAATTCAAAAAGAAAAAATGAAAAGTATTTGCAAATATTTTATTTTGGGTTTTTTTGATTAAAGACTCTATCTCCCCCTACTTTATTCCTAGTCGATCAGGTCAAGTCTTGACCTTCTATCGTGGTTCGGGTCCGCTTGTATTTATTACATATATACTGTCTTTTAAATTTTGTATTTTTCCTTTATTAATTTATTTTGGTTAAATTAATAATATATCTATAATATTTACACACCGATGCAGGTTACTAAGAAAATGGATTTATTAATATATATATGTGTGTGTGTGTGTGTGTGTGTGTTTTATAAGGGATTTTAAGCTAAAATAAATGAATAAAGATAACACACGGAAGATAAAGCTGCAGCAAGTCTCTGAAAGTCGCCTGTGAGGCGATGAAAAGACACATGTGAAGCAAAGGGATAAGATGTACACCTCCGCTTCTGCTTCCGGATAGCAATAGGAAGATCAAGATCATCTTCCGCTGTATTGGATGGTGTAGTCTCCTCCTGCAATGAAGAATCCTGCACATGTACCATATCTGACCCGTTAGTAACAATGCCATCTGAACATACCTGAGGCGTGATGGATGTCTAACGTGTAGCCTGAGCAGGACCTGACCGACGTGTATAGAATTTTGGTAAAGGTGGAATAGGAGGTCGTGGAGGTGGTGGAGGTGGAGCTGGTGGTGAAGATGACGTAGAGTCAGGAACAGGAGTGGACTCAGGTGGACTCAAAGTAGGTGGTGGAGGGACATAGACATCATCGTTGGTAGTGGATGGTACCAGTCTGTCACCTGCAGGGGAAAAATACATAACAGACTCAAAGAACGTGACATCAACACTGACAAAGTATTTCTTGTTTATGGGATCATAACACCGATAGCCCTTTTGAGTCCAAGAATAACCGACAAAGACACACTTGACAGCTCTAGGAGAGAGTTTGTCAAGTCCAGGAGTCAGAAGATGAACATATGCCGCAGTACCAAAGACACGAGGAGTAAGTGAGAATAATTCATTGTCAGAAAAAATGATAGAGAGAGGAATTTTCTCACCAAGAACAGAAGATGGCATACGATTGACTAGATAACAAGCGGTAAGAACAGCATCCCTCCAGAAAGAAATAGGAGCACAACTCTGAATTAGTAGGGTTCGAGTAATGTTGAGAAGGTGGCGATGCTTTCTTTCTGCCACACCATTCTACTGAGATGTGTAAGCACAAGTGGTTTGGTGAATAATGCCCTTTGACGAAAGAAACTGAGAGAGGAACCGTATGCAGAAATCAAGAGCATTATCAATACAAATGTATTTGACAGTAGAAGAAAACACATTTTGCACTTCATTAATCAAATTCTTAATCACATCGCCTGCTTCAGATTTATTCTTTAAAAGGAAGACCCAAGAAACACGAGAAAAATCATCCACTACGTAGATAAAATATGTGTCCCTGATGATCGGGTACACGACTTGGACCCCATATATCTATGTGAAACAACTCAAATGGGGAGCTACTGCTCCGACTCTGACGACTAGGAAAGCTCGACCGATGATGCTTTCCCAACTGACACGCTTCACAGCGAAAGGAAGAACTGGGAGAGATCTGAGGCAAAAGATGTCGCATTTTCTGGAGCGGGAGATGACCAAAACGGAGATGCCAGATATACGGAGAAACCGGTCCGGCAAAATGAGAAGAGACACCAGCATAAGTATTCCGGACCAGCCGATATAGACCATTCTGCTCAGAGCCACAGCCAATCACCCTGCCCATTAGTATGTCCTGAAAAATAAGAGAAGACGGGTCAAATATAGCACGACAGTGCAAATCCTTCGTAATATGACTAATAGACAACATATTCATCGAGAACTCAGGAGCATGTAGGACATTCTGCAGATGCATAGTAGAAGATAGGAAGACCTCCCCCTGTCCAACGAGGGGAGAATGAGTACTGTCTGCAATCTGTACTGAGCGGCCATGAGGAATGTCCCTGTAGGACTCAAGTCTCTCTCGATCACGGCAAAGATGATGTGTGGCACCAGAATCTATAATCCAATCAGAGATATCATGAGAAGATGTAAGTGCAGTAGCACTACCTGAGGTACTAGCAGCAACAGAGGAACTGGCAGATGCTGTAGCAGCAACATCTGAAGGTCCACCGGAAGAATCACCAGATGATTGTGGCATAATATCACGTAGACGTGCCACGAGTTCCTCGAAATGATTGTCTACAGTAGATGCCAATTGGGGCTGAGAATGCTCTGCTACACGTGCCGATGCTGGGAACCCATGCTTAGAGTAGCATGTCTCCTCCGAGTGGCCTGTGCGGTGATAATATGAACACGACCGAAAGCGACCACCCCTACCCTGGGGTCCATGTCCATGACCACGGCCAGAAGAGTGACCACCTATCCCACGTGACACTGCCATCACCGATGGGGATGGAGTAGATGAGCTGGAAGAAACTGATATGCGACTTAGTCTCCTGTAGACATCCCCCATCGGAGGAATAACTGCATCAACCAAAATCTGAGAGCGGGCGACCTCATACTCAGGATCTAGGGCCGCAAGTAGAACACCCACCATGGTGGCATTCCCAAATGTCTTCTGTTGTTCAGGAGTCGCTGTGAGGGGAATGGTGCTGTACAACTTCTCAAACATCCCCCTCAGGGATGTGTACAAGGAGTGAAGAGGTCTGCCATTCTTCTTCATCGTGAATATATCATGCTGAAGTTGTAACATCTTGGTCTCATTTCGTACCTGGGAATATGTAGCAGCCAGAATATCCCACATCGCCTTCGTAGTGGATTGATGGAGGACATCATTGGCAATCTCCATCGGCAGTGTTCCTGATAACCAGACCTTGGCATATGAATCATCAGCCTCCCACGAGGCATATATCCATGTCTTCTCTGCTGGCTCATCCTCGGTAAGAATGTGCTTCTTACCGTTCTACTTCATGATGCTCATGAACTGCATCGCCCAGAGCTCATAGTTCGACCCGTCCATCTTTACTATTGGCGCGGGACCTTTGAACACGTCTATAGAGGGCATATCAACCTTTGATTTTGACATATTGCCGCCGGAGAAGAGCTAGGATATGTAGACGAAGTGATAGATGTCTACACAAACTTCATAGGATTCGAGTGTGTATATAGACTTTATGCACCCAAATCCATATATCTAGAGGAAGAGACAGCTACGATCAAGTTAGAAAAAGTACGGCTAGGGCAAGCCGAAGATGAAGACGAGGCGGCGGACTGGGGTGCTACGGCATCAATTGGAGGAGACCTGGGGGGGAGGGGGGTCGGGCGGCACTGGGTGGACCCGGGGGGGGGGGGTCGGGCGGCACTGGGTGGACCCGGGGGGGGGGGGGGGGGTCCGGCGGCGCTGGGGTGACCCGGGGGGTCCGACGGCGGTGGGAGGGACCTGGTGGTGGTCGGGCGGCGGTGGGAGGGACCCGAGAGGGTCCTGCAGGACTGGAGGGTGGCCCGGGAGGGGGAGGCGGCGGAAGAACGAGAGGGGGGCGGCGCGTGGGGAAGCCCTAGGGCTCTGATACCATGTTGTGAGAAAAAAAAGTAATCTATTATTCAAGGGAACCCTAGGCTCTCTTATATAGGGAGAGACCTCAAGGGTAAAATACAAAGTAGTCCAGAGAAAAATATAAATGATGAGCGGGTACATAGCATATAATAATATCTATCTCTACAGTACACGATGAGCATGTCCTTCTCAAAAGGCTAAGAGGCATGTATAGGAGATCGCCGATGATCTTGAGGTGCCCATTACACTTAGGAAGCAGAGGCATACATGTGCCTTGTATCCTCTTGCTTCCATTGTTTCTTCGACACACCCGTCGACAGATTTTAGGAGATTTGTCGTAGGCTTATATACCGTGGAGATTCCACGGATCTATGGATCTACCAGGAGGCTATGACGGACAATCAGTGGAGTCTTATGATAGAAGAGGAAATGGTTGCATTGCAGTCACATGGCACTTGGAGTTTAGTCCCAGCTCCCTCTAAGGCATCTGTTGTCAGTTGCAAGTGAATCTCCACTATGAAACACCGAGCAGATGGTACAGTCAATTGTTATAAGGAAAGACATGTTGCACGTGGGTTTAACCAGATATATGGTGTGGATTATTAGGATACCTCTTCACCAATGGCACACCATTCTACGTTTCAGATTTTTCTTACTGTAGTTGTGGTACATGATTGGCCTTTGTTTCAGCTTGACCTCAAGAATGTGCTCTCTATGATAGGGTTGGGGATCAAGCCCAACGAGCTGAGCAAAGCCCTGGCTCGAGCTTGATAGTTGGGCTCAGGCTCGTGCTCGTTCGAGCCCAACCGAGCTACCTCAGGTTTGAGCTTAACGAGTTCAATCCTCTTAACGAGTTAACCCAGGCTCAATAAGGCTCGAATTGAGCCCGTTATTGAGCCTGGTATGGGTTCATGCCAAGTCTAGCTCGTTTAGGGAAATGTCATTTTTTGGTACAAAAGTGCAATACTTTGGCTTGAACCCATGACCTCTTCCTTAAGGGACTGTCTTCCTTACCACTATATGAGTTACATTTCAAAATCTAAATTATCTCATATATTATAACATTCTATTTGCTAATAAAAAATACTAATTTTTTAATTGTAATCTGAAAAAATATAGATATAGGTGTTGCTATATGTTTCTTAGAAAAAAATAATATTGGTCGACATATTAGTGGCTAACATATATATATTATCAAATATGTTCCTATTTAAAGGTGTAAAAAAATATGAGATCGTAATTAAGTATACAATGTAATATATGGCTTCCATTACCACGTCAGAATTCACATTCACATATATGGACATATATAGTTCTAAGGTGCCCATGAAACAAAAGTATATAGATTTACAATTTGGTTTGGTATAATAAACATATTTAATTACTGCCTACATAAAGAACTACAACTATAGATATAGGTACCGATTATCGAACATGCAACTCCTCTTGCATGTATATTATATATAAATATATATATTCCTTATCAAGTCCCTTATTGAGTTATCGAGCCAAACATGACTCAGATCGGCCTCAGCTCATTAAGCTATCGAGCCTAAAATTCTGGCTTGGTGTTGAAGCGAGAATATCGAGGGTCGTACGTTTCACAAGGCGAAACCGCAGTCGATGCGGTGACCGCTCAAAAATCCTGATTCAAACAACAATTAACCCACAACAGATAAATCAAGCAATGAAAGTAAATGTGCGGAGTTAAAATTTATTATAACTCTACAACAAGATATGTATAGGTGCAAGTATTGTAGAGGTCGAACACAGGGAGCAGAAAGGATAGATCGGGGCAAAATTGCTCAAAAGTGTGAATGTGACTGTTTGTCTACAGGAAGGCTATGTTTTTGTGGGTTTTTTATTTTATATTTTTTTATTTAATTTATAATTTTATATTTTTGTATTTTGATTTTTAATTTTCTGATTTTATATTTTCTTTTTATATTTTATATTTTTTTAATATTTTTTTTCAATAAAGGAATATACACAATCTAAGAAATGAGAGGATAAAGGATTTATGAAAATAACTAAAAATAACTAAAATTCAGAAAATCAAATGTTTTTGTGGTTTTTATAATTTTATAATGTTTTTGTGATTTTTCTAGATTTTTCCAAATTTTTTTTGGTATTTTTAAAGTCAAAAATACTGAAAATAGTGGATAAAAGACAAGGCTAAAACTAAAATGGAGAAATAAAATGGAAAACAGTAGCAAAAATTCTCCAAACTAATTTTCACTTAAAGATAATGAAACAAGGAAATTTTAGAGACAAAATTTGTATTTTTAGGAATTTTAAGGAATTTTTAGAATTTTTTGGAAGCTTTTTAGAGTTTTAATATTTTTAGGAGTTTTCTTTTATATTTTTTGGTGATTTCTGATGTGAAATTAAAACACACTAAAATATGCAAAATATATTTTTTTGGGATTTTCTGGAGTGTTTTTATATTTTTTATGGATTTTATAATGCAAACAGTGCTGAAAATGAGTATTTTTTATTTTTTATAAATATTAAAATGCAGTAATTATGAAAAATAAAAATATGATGTTAAACTACTATGCAACAGAGACTTATGATGATTTTTAGGGATTTTTTCGAGTTTAATAGATGCATACAAAAATTGCTAGAAGCATAAGGAAACTACATGCAACCAGGGGCTTATGTGTAATTAAGGCAAAGTTCAAGGGCTGGTACGCAAACTTCCCAAAAGTTCAAAACTGAAATATAAGGTTACAGCACTAGTAGGAAATAAATAAAGCCGCAAGGTTACTTGAGCAAAAACCCCATGGTGCACGTGACTTTCACGCGCACCTGGCAAGGATATACAAGTAATTCACGAAAGCTGCGGGGCCAAAACGCAAAATATACAAACAAAAAAACTGCAGAGGAATGTTTACGTTCTTCATTCAAAATACAAAAATGCCCAAGGTGAAGTGCGCAAAATACCCAGGGCTGCTTGCGATCCGACGGTGTGGCAAAAGCCACTTAAACACGTGTCAGCATGCGAGGAGGCAATACCCTTTGGGACTGTGCGGCCCAGATTAAAAGGAGTAGATCTGATTTGATGGTCAAGAGAAGCGCGGATCCTACGGCTGTTGTAGAGTCTGGAGAAGAGCGGCGATCGGATGGTGGATGAGTCCAGAGGAAGAACCGTCGAGGAACTCGTGTGGGGCGAGTTTGAATCGTGCTCCTTAGGTTCCTCCGACCTTCGTCTAATGTCCAGAACAATCCAGAAGACTCCTGGAGCTATCCCCTAAAGGGCGGCGGGCGCAAAATGGCTTGGAAGAAGCCAAATGTCTGCCGCGACGTGGAGGTGTGGTGGCTGCTTCAGGAGACCCGGCTGCTGCAAAAATCGATCCCCAGGTGGGGTCTTTGGCACCTGGACCTGCAAAGAAGATTCACGACGAAAATAAAAGGTCCCAGGGCCAGCAAAAAGGGTGTGGGTGGCGACGTGGTGAGGTTGGTGGTCGCCGGAGCTCGTGTGCTCCGGCGAGGTGTTCGAGATGGAGATCTACACTAATAATGACTTAAACAACGAACTAAACACGCAGGTTAAATACTGAAACTAACATCTAACTAATGAGCAAGAAAATAGAAGAAACACGATCTCCATTGGTTGTAGAAGCCAAGAAGTGAAACCTCACGGCGGACGCCGGAGATGGGGTGGTGGAGCGCTCTTCGGCCCTCGCCTGGGCTCCTCCGACGAGCTAGAGGAGGCCTGTCATGCCTCCAGTCCTGAGCTTCACGAGCGAGATCCAATCAAGGGTCCAAAAAGGTTCAAGGGCCAATGGAAGGTGTGGGGGTGTTTTTGAAGCAATGGTCGAGTGGGCTCCTTGATCGAGGCATGGTGAGCAGATGAGGAAGATTTAGGAGGATCTAGGAGGTCGGCGTGGATCATGGAGATGCCAGGTACAACTTTCATGAAGGGACCATCTTCCCTCGAGCAACGCAATGTTGGCGAAAAATCGAGAAAGTCGGGTCACGGGCACTCTGACATGCAGCAGGGAGAAGACAGGAGAGTTGACCAACGGGTCACCTGGTTGGTCCACGTGGACCAACCAGGAAAATCCCTGGAAAAATGCATTCTAAAATCTATTAAAAATAGATAATGATTTTATTGATTTTTAAATATAAAGTGAAAAATGTTTATTTTTTTATAAATTATTTTATTATTATTTTTAATTATTTTTATGAGGTTTATTTTTACAAGTTTACCTTTACACCCCTACATAGGTATATTATCTATATACTTTATTACTTTATTTTTATTTTGTGTATTTTAACTTTATTATTTTAAATTATTATTTTCTAAAATTATAAAATACTTTTATACACTTAAATATATTTTTATTTTATTTTTCTGATATGTTTTGTATATTTAATAAAATATAAGTATGCATCATATAGGTATATTTATAGGTATAATACCTAGGTTTTGTGTATACAAGCATTTTTATTGTGAGTTTTCTTTGCATTTTTATTCTAATTTTAATGTACATAATTATTATAAAAAATATTTAAAAAATTATAAAAATATAAAAATACAAAAATAATGAATAAATAATAAATTGAATATTTTAGTTTGTACAAGTATACAATGAGGGTCCAAAACTCAACTTTCAAACCGTAGCTCCGCCAAATGCGAAACCACCGCCATTAAATATCTTATTTTATTCTATATACAATTAAAGGTGAGTTTGCTGCATTTGGAGTTTCATTTGTGAGATACAGGTCTAGGAAGTTGAGATTTTGGATTCTTATTCAGACCATAACTTTTTATCTGTACATTATTTTTCAGTGAAATCAATTTTGTATTTTTATTTATTTAATTATCTACAACTTTCATGTACAATGTTTCTTTATTTGATGTGTAAAAAGTGGAACCAAAAATAGGTCCCAAAATGAATAAAGAATGAATGAGATAAAAGGAATTTGTATTGTATTTTGGCCCTTATCTCCCCCTACTTTATTCCTTGTCGACCTATTCATCAAGATGCCTAGATCTCGGGGTTTCGGGTCATAAAATATTTACAATATTTTATTCTTTTCCTTTTCTTTTCTTTATTCTACAATTTTGGCTTTAAAAACCGCATTTTATACAATATTTACACACACATGAATGAATGTTAAAATGCCTATATTAAGCCTATTTATACGCAATTACTAGGGTTTTTAAGGCCAAAATGATAGAATAAAGATGATGAAACGTAGATTCAACACTTGGGCAGGGCTCAATAGCTTAATGAGCCAGGCTCATGAGCCCTTATCGAGCCGAGCCCGACTCATTGAGGCTTGACTCAATTGCCATCCCTACTCTATGGTGATCTCCAAAAGGAAGTCTACCGACATGGTTTTTTACTGAGAGGGAGTGGCAACAAGTTTGTAGACTTTACAAGGCTATCTATGGCTTTAATTAAAGTCCAAGAGCATGGTTCCATAAGCTCTTGGACTTGATTGGTCATGAGGTCAAATATAGATCAATTGTTGTTTGTTTAGAGAACCCAACGAGTAGAATTGTTATTATTGTTTATGTTGATGATATCATCATTTCAGGAGATGATGTAGGTGGATTTGTGACGCTAAGGAGTTCCTTGGGTAATAATTTATTACCAAGTATCTTGGTCCTCTACGATACTTCTTTGGATTAGAGTTTGTCAGGAACCAGCAAGATCTTGTGATGACCAAAGGAAGTATGTTACAGACCTTTTGATAGATACAAGTATGAGCGTGTATAGACCTACTACTACTCCCATGGACCCCAGCGTGATGCTATATGATGATGATACAAGGGAAGTGGATAAGAGGAGATACATAGAGCTGGTTGGGAAGCTATTGTATGTTACAGTCATCAGAACAAACATCTCATTTGTTGTTAATTGGATTAGCCAGTTCATGTAGCTGCCCAAACAGGTACATATGAATGCAGTTCATATGTTTCTGAGGTATTTGAAGTCACCTCCATGTGCAAGGCTACTTTTCAGGATAGGAACATCTCTCAATGTCTCAACTTGCACAAATGCAGGTTATGCATGATGCCCCAAGGACAGAAAGTTTACCTTAGGGTTCGTAGTATTTATTATTTTCTTTTTAATATCCTGGAAGAGCATGAAGCATACAATGGTTGCTAGATCCAACGTAGAATCAGAGTTCAAAGTTATGACACAAGGGACCACTGAGATGATGTGGGACGGATCGGTCCTAAATGACCTTGGCATAGATGTACCACTTCCCACGAAACTTACAATGTGACAAATGTAATGTGTTGTATATTGCCGATTATCCTATTTTTCATGAGAGGACGAAGCATATTGAGTTGTATTGCCACTATACACGTGACATGATTCATGGAGGATTTATCTTCACTTCTCACACCAGCAGGGGAGCAGATTGCAGATATTTTCACCAATGCCTTAACCAAAGGCCCGTTTCAGAAGTGTGGATTCAAGTTGAGCCTGGTCGACATCTATGCTCCATCTTGAGGGGGGAAGTGTAGAGATATTTCTATGTTATTCATACTATTTATCTACTTTCTATTTCTTTTATCTACAATGTGCAATTTACCCATTGAGACTCTTCTATAAAAGAGAGCCCTAGGGTCTCGTGAGTAATATAGATTAGTTTTCACCCAACAATCATTATAGAATTTCCTATTTGGATCTATGGGAGTGGTGGCAGGTCCGTAGCCTACCATCCATGACTCTAGGAGAAGATCTATCACCAGATATCTCTAATTCTTAACAAACTCAAGCCCACAGAAGTAACATAGTTTGCCAAGGTTTATGGTTATAAAATATCATCAAAGGAACGCCTTATCCTCGCTGATGTTCCGTAAGTCATTCTTGTAACAATAATATCTTCAACATAAATCAGATTGACAACAATACCTCTTTGTATCCTGTGTATAAAGAGCCAATGATTTGCAGTCGATCTCTTAAAGCCTTACTGCTCTATCAAGTTCGAGAACTTCTGGAACCATGCTTGGGGGTTCTGCTTAAGGCCATAAATAGTCTTATGAAGTCTGCATATCTTCTAAAACCCCCCTCAACAACAAAGCTAAGTGGCTGCTGCATATATACCTCTTCATACAGTTCTTCATACAAGAAAACATGCTTGACATCAAGATATAAAAGTGATCAGTCTCGTACCACTGCAACAGTGGGGAGGATTTAAGTGTTGAACAACAAGCTATGGGTGAAAAAGTGCCATGATAGTCCACCCCATATGTTTGAGTGAACTCATATACCACAAGTCTAGCCTTGTAGTGATCAGTACTACCATATGCTCTCTGCTTCACTGTAAAAATCCATTTGCAGCCAATTACATATGCCCTTTTTAGGGTAGTAACAAAACTCCATGTGCCACGTGACTAGACTGCATCCATCTCCTCTTCCATACCAAGAGGCCAATGACTATCTCGCATTGCCTTCTGATATATGCGTTGGATCTCTGCAATTGATAGTATCACCACAAACTTCTTAAATCCTTTGAAAGAAGCTCCATCGAAACATGGGCTACAAGAGTTTACATAACACACCTACTCCTTTGCTTTCGAAAAGAAATTTGCCGATCAAGATCCTCTGGACGATCTGTCTCCTATACAGTAGTCTCCTAAGGTACTACATGCTCAACCTATAAAGTTTTACACTGTACAGACAAATCACTCGTGCCATCAGTAGAAACTAGGTGCTCATAATTTACCTGAGGTGTGCTGGACGATGGAGAATGCACATGATTAAGGGGTACAATCGATGGCTTGCGAATGTAGTAATGAGGCAAAGTATGAGCCACTGGAGGAGGTGAAGGAGCTACATGAGGACACACAAGAGGAAGTGGAGGAGATACATGAGGAACCATAGGAGGTGGAGGTGGTGGCGAAGGAGGAAGTGAATTGTAAACCTCCTTACTAGACTCATACATGGTCATCTTGTCACTTCAAGGAGAAAAGTACATGATATATTCAAAGAATGTGATAGCTGCACTAACATTGTACTTTAGTATGATAGGAGTAAAACAGTGGTACCCTTTCTGGGTTCAGGAGTAGCCCACAAAAACACACTTAATAGCTCTGGGGGAGAGCATTTCATGACAAAGCATCGAGTGATGAACAAAAACCAAAGAGGTGAGGTAATAGAGGGAAAAGTACTTATCGAGAAACACAATCAATTAAGAAACATTTTCTTTTAACACAAAGGACGACATACGATTGACTAGGGAGGAAGAAGTGAGGACAACATCATTCCATGAAGAATGGGGAACATGACTCTAGATTAGGAGAGTCTTAACAACATAAAGAAAAGGTTGATATTTGTAGAAAAATATAATGCGGAAGCTGTTGAGATACTATTTATTTTATGTTTCGTCTATGTATTTCTATTCCTACGGTTCTTTTAATGCAATTTGCCCAGTGCATCTCTCCTTTATATAAGAGAACCCTAGGGCCTCATGAATAAGCAAGTTATTGTTTTCTCCCAACATGATATTAGAGCGATTGTCCACCGAAGTTCAAGTACCCCACTTGTGCCCTAGTCCCCACCCACCAGCTTCCGTGTGCCCCCGCGCCCCCACGACCCCTCGCACGCTGCTACAACAACCATCTTGGCTCCTAGCACTGCCATAGCAGAATCACAAGGACCCCAGCATTGCTGCAACAGAGCCACAATGGCCCCAACACTGTCGTAGTGGCTCCGCATTGCTGTTCGGTGTTTCGGTACCGCCGTAACACCTCCGTATTGTTGTAGTGTGGCCCCTCGCGATCCCTCACAGCCTCTCACGCCTCCCGATGTCATATAGATCCCCAGGGCTGATTTATTTCCTCTCTGATGTCAAACTGCATACTGAAACAATATGATTTTGATCGAAAATGTGATTTCAGACCTCAAAATCATGTTTTCTGACTTTAGTGCATATTGAGGATTGACGAGGATGGTTGTATGAGTCTACACGTACAACTAGTCCTTTATATAATCATGTGGATTTATTCGGATCGGTCTTTCTCTTCGGAAGAATTTCGTTTTGGCCTTTTTTTCATCATGTCAAAGAACAACGGTGACATTTTCTCTTCGTATGATGCCTTCAAGGGCCTGGCTCTTATTCTCAAGATGGATGGGACCAGCTATGAGTTGTGGTCCATCCAATTTATTATCTTTATACAATGCAATCACAAGGAGCACTTCCTGACAAAACCTGAGCCAACAGATAAGACTACGGGCAATGCTTCGTGGAAGCAAGATGATGTGTATGCGTGTGTTTGGCTTTCTAGGACACTCACCACAGACTTCGCCAACGATATTGTGAACTAGTCCACTGTCAAGGAGGTGTGGAATATTCTGGCAGCCATGTATGCCTAGACGAAGAATGATGCCAAGACTTTCATCTCCAGTTTGACATATACAGGGCCAAGCAGAATGGACATCCATTGCATATATTCTACTCTTCCCTTTCTGGCATGTTTGAGAAGCTTTACAGCTTCATGCATGTCACCACTTTCACAGAGCAACAACTGGCATATATGACCTCCACGATGGTTGGAGTTTTCTTGGTAGCCTTAGATCCGGAATACAAGGCTACATGCGCACAACTCCTTACAGGCACGACCATGCCTCCCATGGAGGAGGCCTATAGTCTCCTCAACATGCTTCTTATCTCACTCACCACTACCACATAGACCTCCTCAACAATAGCTGCATCTCGCGATGGGAGGGAGGGGTTTCTATGCAGTTCAGAGGTCATGGTCCCCATGGCAGAGGATATGGATGCTGGCGTGGCCCCTGCACCTATTGTCATCGTCCATGACACTCTGAGGACGCATGCTATCAAAAACATGGATACCCAACATCTGGTCGAGTGACATAGCAGATTGAGCCTTCAGACACTTCGACTACGTAGATCCATTCCTTAATGATATTGTTTCTCTTATATGGGAGATCATGACTCATGTTGTTGGCACCACTACAGGTTCCTCGGATATTCCAGGTGTTGCTAGAGCCTCTTCGAGCTCCTCAGGTAGTGCATATGCATTTACCAATTGAAGAAAGACAGATATGAAAGAAGCGATCATGGACTCTGGTGCTTCACACTATTTGCATGGACATAGAGCCCAGTTCAGTTCTTATAGGTCTACACCCCATGGTAGATGTGTTGTCATTACGAATGGAGTTTACTTACACATGACATGACATGGGGAGGTGCATTTGACGCCATACATGCACCTACATAATATTTTATGTGCTCCTTATTTTCTGACAAACTTACTTTCTATTAGTCAGATCACGAAAGATCTGCATTGTCATGCCATTTTTGACCCCTCTTCTCTTGTGTTTCAGGACATAATCACGGGCAGGGTGATTGGATGTGGTCGTAAGCAGCGGGGGCTCTATAGACTAATCCAGACTCATCATGTTGGTGCCTCTACTATTCATATCGAACCAGTCTCATCGTACTTGTGGCATCTTCGTTGTGGCCACCTTCTTCTGCAGAATCTGTGTCATGTCCTCCCACAGATTTCCACGCGATCTTCCTTCCAATACGAGGCTTTCCAGCTTAGGAAGCATCACTCTTCTTTTCTTGGTCATTAGAGTGGTAGAGGTACTCATTTATTTGAGCTTATTCACTTGTATATTTGGGGTTTGAGTTGTATTCTTGATCACCAAGGACATTATTTTTATCTTGTTACTGTGGATGACAATTCTAGACTTTCTTGTGCCTTTGCTAAATACCAAATATGAGGTTGTATCTGTCAATAAAACCTTTATTAATGAAATAAAGAACATTTTCTCTACTACTGTCAAGTATTTGCAATCTGATAATGTCTTAGATTTATGTACTTTACATCTATCCGAGTTCCTCAGATCTCTTGGCATTGTACATCAAACCTCGTATGCCTATACATCCCTACAAATCGGTGTTGCAGTACTTAAACACTATCATTTACTCGATGTAACCTGAACTCTTTTGATTTTGAGTCATGCCTCTCACTCTTACTGGGGTGATGCGGTACTCATAGCTTGCTACTTGGTAAACCGTATGTCATCTTTTATTTTAATAGAAAAGGTTCCTTTCTTGATTGCATTTCTCAAGGACATGTTCCCCCTTACACCTCCAGTGTTTGGCTCTATGGCCTTTGTTCACAATTTGATGCATGTTCGTGACAAGCTCTCCCCTTGAGCTATCAAGCGTGTCTTTGTTGGTTACTCTCATACCTAGAAGGGATACCATTGTTTTGATCCGCTTCAGCGGTGTTGATGTCACCTTATTTTAGTCTGTTAAGTATTTCTCTCCTACAGATTACATGTTGAGTCTATCTGACTCTGGTACGGAGGTATACATGCTTCCTCCTCCTATGGCTCCACCACCTCCAATACCTACTCTACCTCCACCGCCATCCCTAGTACCTATACCGGATCTTGTAGCTGCCCCTGGATCGCCACCTAGTATCTTGACTCTGTTTTTGCCATGTGTGTTTACTCATAGGTCTCATACTATTCCCCCTGCTCACGGACCTTCCCCATCATCCAACACATCCCAAGTATGTAATAAGCACATTGTTTCTACTGATGGAACTATTGAATTGTCTATGCATCATGATTTTGAACAGGATGAGAAGGTGCCCTCTCAAGGGGCAGAAGATGATCTAGATTTGCCTATTGCTTTGGAAAGCAGAGACGTAGTTATGCTACATATCCTCTTACATCTCATGTATCCTTGAGTAGACTCTCAGAGAACTTTAGGAGATTTGTCAGGGAACTATCTACCGTAGAGATACCACTGACATATCAGGATGGCATACATGATAGTCACTGACATCTTGCCATGGAGAAGGAGAAGGTCGCGCTACAGTCGCGTGGCACTTGGAGCATTGTTAAAGCACCTACAGAAGCATATGTTGTTGGATGCAAGTGGGGTGTTTATAGTGATACGAAGCAAATTACAATGTAGATCGCTATAAGGCAAGACTTGTGGCACATGGGTTCACCCAGTCATGGTGTAGACTATCAGGATACCTTGTCTCAAGTTGCTAGGCATTCTACGCTGCATATTCTTCTTCCTGTTGCAGTGACACGGGATTGGCCCCTATATCAGCTAGATATGAAGACCGCATTTCTCTATGGTGATATACAAGAGGAGGTCTACATGCAACAACAACTTGAGTTTGCTGCTGAGGGGAAGTGTAAGAAGGTTTGCAGGCTTCGTAAGGCAATCTTTGGCCTTAAACATAGTCTAAGAGCATGGTTCCAGAAGCTCTTAAACTTGATTGAGCTACAAGGGTTTGCGAGATCGATCATTCACTGTTGTTCAAACGACTTAGAGAGGCATTGTTGCTATACTTCTTTATATTGATGATATCATTGTTACAGAGGATGGTGTGCAAGGCATCCATGTTGCGAAGGATTTCCTAGGTCAGCAATTTGTGACCAAGGACCTTGGCAGTCTACGCTACTTGGAGTTTGCCAAGTACCAACGAGGAGTGGTGATGACCCATAGGAAGTACGTTACAAATATTTATTCTGAGACATGTATTGCAGATTGCAACCCTGCCACTACTCCCATGGACCCGAACATGAAGCTATATGATGATGACACTAAGGAGGAAGACAAGAGGAGGTACATGGAGCTCATTGGGAAGCTCGTATATAATACCATCACCTGGTAAGATATATCCTTTATAGTAGGTAATGTGAGTCAGTTCATGGAGCATCCTATACATGCATATATGAATGCAATCCATATGATTCTGAGGTATCTGAAGGCCTCACCTGGTACTAGTCTTCTATTCATCAGAGGTACATCTCTTTCCATTACAACGTGCACAGATGCAGATTATGCAGGGTGCCCCAAGGACAATAAGTCTACCTCTGGCTTTGCATGTTCGTAGGAAGTTCCTTGGTATCATGGAAGAAAAAGAAGCAAGATGTAGTAGCCAGATCCAGTGCAGAACCAGTATACAAGGCCATGGCACATGCTAGTACAGAGATGATGTGGGTCAGATCTGTTCTTACTGACCTAACAGTTGAGGTGCCTCTTCCATTGAACCTCTAATGCAACAACCAGGCTGCTCTCTTCATCGCCAACAACCCATCCTGAGAGGAACAAGCATATCAAGGTAGATTATCAGTATACTCGAGACATGATACAAAAGAACATCATCTACACTACTCATGTTGGCTTGGGAGATCAGACAACGAATGTACTTACCAAGGCCATTGCTAGAGGGCCTTACTAGAAATGTTGTTCCAAGCTGAGCATGATCGATGTCTACGCTCCAACTTGAGGGGAGGGTTGAAATACAATTTATCTAATATTTCTTTTATGCATTTTCTATTCTTTCCGTTCTGTTTGTAATTTGGCCAATGGGTCTCTCCTCTATATAAGAAAACCCTAGGATCTCATGAATAAGCAAAATATTATTTTCTCTCTACAGAGGCAATATTCAAGAACACGAATGATAAACATGAAGAACACATAAGATTTTACGTGAAACCATACTCAATGAGGAGCGAGATGAAACCATGGGAGAACAACTCAATGGGCAAATTATTTTAGTTCATTCTCTCAATGAGTACATGGGTGCGGGAGCTTTATATAGCCCCATTGGATCTCCAGAGTTCCACTAACAGATGATGTAGGATTAATATCATAGTACGGTAATTGGATCCTGGGAAAGTCCAATTACCTACCTAGGTCATTTTCCAATACTTCCTCTCAAGTTGGAACATGCAACACTCAGCTTGGATGAACATTAAGAAGACACGAACTCACTCGATGAATACATGACACTATGGACCATAATGACTTAACCTATACTCCATCGATTGTTGCGGAGGACAGTGTTCAACATGCCATGCTAGTGAGGATGAACTAGAGGTCTAACCTTTGTAATGAGTCTCTTTGTTGTCGAAACATGTGATGGTGCGACATCGTAGCGTATGGGGGATCTGTTGATGTCATTGAATGCCCATTTCTTCATGTCGTGGGAATATCCATATGTAAATATCTGAATGTAAGCCACTCTCTTGGGACCTCGGTTCTTTCTCTTAGGCATTGCCTTTGGGCAACGTTGGTAATATGAGGTTTCTCGGATATCTGGATGTCTTGGATAAAGAGTTGGATCGCCACTACCTCATAGTCAATGCTCGTCAGTGAACGTTCTGAAAACGGTTTCCCTTAGCCGCAAAGGGGCATGCGTCAAGGGTGCTCCTTTGCTCTTATGCTTTTTGTTATCTCACTTGATGTGTTGCCTTGTTTGGTTGCTCAGATGATGCATCAAGGGGTCACTGCTGGTTTTTCTCTCGAGGATATTTGTATCCCCCTTTTGCAGTACGCAGACAACACCATTTTTTTCATTGAAGCGGGAGAGAACAAGCTAAGGGGATGGCTATTACGATCGAGATATTTGGGAAACTTTATGGGCTTGTCCTTAATAATGGCAAATACACAGTTATTCCATTTGGAATGACATTATTGGAGGCTCAAGCATGTTGTGAGGAACTTAGGATGGAGAGATGGTCCCTACCTATCAGTTACATTGATTTACATTTAACGAGTGGCATGTTTAGGATGGCTGACTGGCTACCCTAATTGAGAAGATATAAAAAAAATTTCTAGTTGGAGGGCTTTAATTTTGTCATGAGGGGAACACCTAGTACTTATAAAGGTTGTTTTCTCTGCGATATCTGTGTTTTCATGTCGGCACAACTTCTACCTGTGGGTATTCGTCGTTAGCTAGAGTTGATCATGAAGATAATTCTTTGGGGAAAGTCAGTCCATGAGGGCTCTGGAGCCCATATGTTGTATTGGGAGATGGTCACTCACCCAAATTTTGCAGGCATCCTTGTGATCCACCATTTTGGAACTATAATTGTGGCTCTAATTCTTAATTGAGCTAGTATAATATTGGGTAAAGTTAAGGATTTTTGTTGTAGATTTATTCACCACATTTATGACATCCTAGCTCATGGGAGCCTTTACATCACTATACTTACTTTCCATCGACTTTTTGGACATAAATTTTATGGGTTATGTTGTGATCCCTAGAACTATTTCGCCAAATTTTTGGTAATGACATCTCCTTCGTGTTTTGTATAGACGATTGGATGGGCACCGGTTCGTTTGCATCACCCTTCCCCTGCATTTTTGCTTTGACATCAGACTGCGAGGCACGTGTGGGGGGCTATTGGATTGATGAGTGGTGGATGCCTTCTTTTTGGATGAATTTCTCTGATCTACACTTGCTGGATTTCGTCAGCCTATTAGATTCCCTGAGCCATGTTGAGGGCCTTAATGGTGGTCGTGACCAATGGGTTTGGAAAAATAACGTGTTCTCAATGAAAAGGGTCTACAAAGCAATGAATAAGATGTCATATATAGTTGATGATAGTTTGATATGTGATAGTAACTTTATTTGAGGTTTAAAACTCCCTGGCAGAATCAACATTTTCATATGGCTTATTAGTTCTGACTAGGGAGCATTGTGCAAGGCTCTTTGTAGGGATATACAACTTGTGCGTCTTTTTTCCATTGTGTTAGATCTTCCCTAATTTGGCATGTCCTAGGTGTTGGATGAGTGAACCTTGCTAGCTTTGACTCCTTTTAGGCCTCTCTGCATGATTCAAAGCTCAAGCTAAGGGAAAAGCTACTTTTTATTGTGGTAGTTATTTGAGCACTATAATTAGGACTAGCTAGAAATGGTGTACTTTTTGCCTCTCAACACTTTTATCTCGATAATGTCATTTCTGACGCCAAGATTCTCCTCGAGTCTTGTCTCCTGCAAGTATTTTTGTTCCTCCTTTTTAATATATTTGGGGTGGACACCGTAGCATGTTCTCCCCTTTTTGACTTAAAAAAGAATATCATACTAGAGTTCATGGTCATTGGAGTCTGTTCTTGTTTGTATTATGTTTGTTCTCGTAGTAGAATCTCTGGAAAATTGGATTATGTACTCTCTCTCATTCCCCCTTTCTCCCAAACTTGTCATAGCTTAGAGGGGTACTTGACAAGTTGGGAGAACAAATGAAGAGGTGGTAAATAAAAAACTTCATCATTTTTCTTTTTTTGTGTTATAATTTTTCTCAGCTTTTCTCTTTTTTATAAGCCATAATTTTTGTCGGATATTCTACTCTTCTTTTTTAAGCAGTACATGTTTTTCTTCTTTTTTTGGCCTTTTCTCTTTTTCTTTTCGCATACTATAGTATCACATGTACGTCTCCGTTTCTGCGAAGCAATAGGCATCAAGATCCTCGGCCTCCTCAACTTGTAGACTAACCTCCTAAGAGGGCACCTACTCACCCTGTAAAGACCTGCTGCATGGACAAATCACTAGTACCACCAGTAGAAACAATGTGCTCTTACCATACCTGTGACACTCTGGATGATAGGGAAGGCCCGAGGAGGGGAACTGTGGGAGGCTTGCAAACTTAGAACTATGGTAACAGGTGATCCGGGGTATTAGGTAGCGGTGGTGGAGGTGCTGGTGGGATTGGAGGTGGCGGTGCTATATGAGGAGGCACGTATACCTCCTCTCAAGAGTCAACATGAGTCAACCTGACACTTGTAGAAGAGAAATGCATGGTAGAGCACTGACGTAGTGCTTCTGCCTAACAGGGTTGAAGCAATGGTACCCCTTATGGGTATGAGAGTAGCCTACAAAGGCACACTTGACAATTCTAAGGGAGAGCTTGTCTCGACTTGGAGTCATATGGTGTACAAATGCCAGAGCCAAACACATTGGGTGTAAGGGAGAACATTTCCTTGGCACCATCGAGAGTGGAATCTTTTTCCCCCTAAAATAGAGGATGATATATGGTACACCAAGTAATAGGTAATGAGAACTGCATCACACCAAAAAGGGTATGGAGCATGACTCTTAATCAAAAGTGTCCTAGCCACATCAAGTAAGTGATAATGTATGCATTCGACAACAAAGTTCTGCTGAGAAGTGTAAGCACACGGGATTTGATGTATTATACCAAGAGACCTGAAGAACTCAGAAAACTGTAATGTACATAACTTTAAGGCATTATCAAAGCGAATAGACTTAGTAGGAGAGAAAATATTCTTTATTTCAAAAATCTGATATTTAAGGATAGTCTAGTTTCAAACTTGTTTTTCAATCGAAAAACCCAAGATAGTCTAAAAAGGTCATCCACAGCTATAAAATAAAACACATGTCCCTAGTGATCAGGAACACTATTGGGACCCCAAATGTCAAAATGGATTAGCTTAAATAAAAGGTTGCTACTACAACTTTGATAACCATGAAAATAAGAACAAGGGTGCTTCCCAAGCTGGCTAGCCTTGCGATGGAAGGTAGAACACACGGATATCTGTGGGAGGATATGTCACAACTTCTGCAGAGGAAGGTAATCAAATTGAAGATGCCACATCCATGGTGAGACTAACCCAGTAGGAACGAAAGAGGCACCGACATATGGAGACTAGACCAGTCTGTGGAACCCTTATTGCTCATGACTATATCCAATCACCTAACGCTTGAGTACATCTAGAAACACAAGAGAAGAGGGATCAAAAATGGCATTATTATGCAAGTTCTTAGTGATTGTGCTAATAGAAAGAAAATTCATCTCAAAATCTGGTGCATGTAGCACATTTTACAGGCACATGGATGTCGTCAAATGGACATCCCTTATCTTGTAAGAGGTAAATGATCCCCATTCGTAATGACAATTGGTCTGCCAGAGGGTATAGTTCTCTTTGAAGTAAAATATGCTTCGTCTCCTCACAAATAGTGAGAAGCACAAGAAATCGTAATCCACTCTGTCATATTTGCCATGCTACAACTGGTGAAAGTATAGGTTATGTATGAGGAACTCAATGATGCTCTGGGAGAGGCTGCAACATCTAAAGTATCTATAGTAGTGCTTGTTGGGAGAAAGAAATGAATTGCTTATTCATGAGGCCATAGGGTTCTCTTTCAGAGAAGACGGAAAGAATAAATAATACAAAAGAAATAAAAGATAACTAATATCTTAAGACTCTTCCTCAAGCTAGAGTGTAGATATCTATCATGCTCAGCTTGGAACAACATCTCTGGTAAGGCCCGCTGGCAAGGGTCTTGATAAGTACATCTACTGTCTGATCTCCTGAGCTAACATGAGTAGTGGAGATGGGACCTTCTGCATCATGTCTCGAGTAGTGATAATCTACCTCGATATGCTTGGTCCTCTCATGAAAGGCTAGGTTGTTAGCGATGAAGAGAATAACGTGGTTGTCACATTGTAGGTGCATGTGAAGAGGCACCTCAACTGTTAGGTCAACTCTTCCATGCCACCAAAAAAGTCCCTATGAACACTGCAAACCCAGATGTAGACTTCCTGTCCTTGGGACACCTTGCATAATCTACATATGTACAAGCTATAATGGAAAGTGATGTACCTCTTCTAAATAAAAGACCAGTGCCAGGTGAAGCCTTAAGATACCTCAGAATCATATGGACTGCATCCATATGTGTCTGTAAAGGTTGCTCCATGAACTGACTCACTTTGCTTTCTACAAAGGATATATTTGGTCTGGTGATGGTCACATATAGGAGTTTCCCAACAAGCTTCATGTATCTCATATTGTCTACCTCCTCTATCATCATATAAAACTTCATGCTCAGGTCCACGGGAATAGTGGTTGGCATGCAGTCTGCCACACTTGTCTCAGAGAGATCTGTAACATAATTCCTCTAGATTATAACATGACTTCGCTGGTTCATCACAAACTCCTGTCCAAGGAAGTAGCATAGACTGTCGAGGTCCTTGGTCACAAAATGTTGACCTAGAAAACCAGTGGTAGCTTGGATGACCGGCTCATCATCCCCTGTAACAATGATATCAACAACATAAACAAGTATGGTAATTGTACATCTCTGAGTCCTTTGAACAAAGAGTGAATGATCGATGGTCGATCTCACAAATCCCTATTGCTCTATCAAGTCCGAGATCTTCTGGAACCATGCTCCTGGACTCTGTTTAAGGTCATAGATCATCTTATGATGCTTGCAAACCTTCTAACACTCGTCCTCAGCAACGAACACACGTGGTTGCTACATGTAGATCTCTTCCTATAGGATACCATAAAGAAATGAGTTCTTCACATCTAGCTGGTAGAGGGTGTTGAGATTTATCATGTGAAGACTTATTGGTTGAATCTAGTGGAGAACATTACCGATGTGTTTGATCTTCCTCCTGCCTTCTGATTGGTTGAGAGATGTTGGGCTGGATTGCCGAGGTGGTTGATTCGCCTCCTGCATCTTTATTGGCTGAGAGCCGATGGGTTGGATTGCTGAGATGCTCAATCCACCTCCCCCATCCTGATTGGCTGAGAGCTGATGGTGGGGATTGCTGAATACTTGGTATTCTTTTGTTGTAGTATAAAAGGAATCTTGTGGCCTCACATATTGTATCCATCATTGTTGGAGTATTTGTTTATATGCGTCACTTAAGAGGGAGATGGGTAAATGGATCCCTCATAATCCATTTACCCCATCCAGAGTTTAGTCCCACATCTACCGTCTGTGGGATGTGGAGACTCAGTGGGAGCTATATATAGACCCCCATACCCATTGTATTCAAAAGAGAAAAGCAATAGACTATCAGCCCTTTGAGATGTCTCCTGTGGTTTCATCCCGCTCCTTAGGGAGTAGGGTTCCACATTAAATACCGTGTTCCAATAATATTTTTATCTGTATTCTCTGATATGCTTCTGCATCATATTTTCTAACATGGTATCAGAGCGGGTTCGATTCTCGCGGATTTATTCTTGAAGATTTATTCTTGCATTTTCTTTTCCCCATTTTCAGGTCTTCTCTCAACTTTGTTAACGTCATATGTTCCGATTGTATGGAAGAAAGGGGGAGTATTATGTAGAGTTCTACAAGATATTATGTAGAGTTCTATAAGACATTCAAGCTCTCCAATTCATATATATCTAGATTTCAAACTCTACCATTTGATGCGGACATGCCTGCGATCATTATTTGAGAGGTCTTTATCTTTGATTTGGACTTAGAGTTTTCATGTGATCCATTGGGACTTCAAAGCTGAGATCCCATTCTTCATGCTAGTGTAGACTAAGGGTTTTCATATGGATTCATAGGGACTCCAGAGTAGAGATCTCATTCTTTGTGCCAACTATGGAAGAGACCAAGTTCTCTGATGAAACTTGTAGACTCCTTTCTCCAACAACCGTGAACTCCGATTATGATGTTTCCACGATTTTTTTCCAGTTTATCCCTTCAGATAGATGAATCAATTGCGGGCTAGAGTTTTCCAGATGGAGACTCATTCTAGTTTCAGTGACTCTGACAGACACAGTACATAGTGCATGTTCTCTGACAAGAAGACTCGACTCGATTCACACTCCAGCCCTTCAATTGCTCCTCACCAGCACGACATGAAAAGCAACATCCTCATCAGGCAGCCAGTAGAGTATGCATTGATTTGGTATTGTTTGTATTATCTTGTATTGTGAATGAGCGATTTCTTTATATTTGTCCAAGTTGAGCATTGCATGCTCCTGCTTGAGGGGAAGTGTTAGAGTATGCGTTATATGTACAGATAGGCAATTAGATCCCTCCAGGGTCCAATTACCATATCCACAGGTTTAGTCCCACACAATATTATCGGGACTTCGGTCTATATGTGGGGATACATAAAAAGCCTCACACCCATTGTAAGAGAAGGGAGAGAGAAATACAGAGTATCCGACCTATTGAGAGGCCTTCCCCCGTGGTTTCATCCAGCTCCTTATGGAGTATGCTTCCATGTTAAATCCTGATGATCTTGCACTATTTTTTATTCTTTATCTTTAATACGATCTAATATTATCGTTTTCTATAGTAATAATCCGATTATTCCGTCCGCACCCAGTGGAACCAATGGTTAGAGACCACTTTCACCAACAACAACTTGAATAAGGAAAAATAAATAACCACTCAATAAAAGCAAGGGGATATGGCATCAACATGACTCCCATATTATGTACAGGTTACAATAGTAGAGTAGCATGCATATTTTGATGATAAGAAAACTTATTTATTTAGCTTGATGCTAGGTGAAAGGCAAGTAAGCTAAAGGACCAAGAAGAAGCTCGGACATATTGATCCCAAGCTCTAAGGAAAAAGAAAGAAAGCTCAAGATAAAGAAAGGACCTCAAGCTTAAGATAAAGTCAAAGGTTGTTTTTTATGGAGTGTTATTTAGAGATATTTTTATCTTTTTTTATTTTATGTATTTTCTTTACTTATTGTCTCTTTTATGTAATTTGTGCAACATGATTTTTCTCTCTATATAAGAAAAACCTAGGGCCTTAAGAATATGCAAGTCATTCTTTTTCTTTCCATATGGTATTAGAGCTATGGTCCTCGATCAGAGTTCTTGTACTCGCCAACCCCTTTCTTCTCCTTCCAAAGCCACTGACACCTATACTGGCTCTTACCTTGTGCCACCGCTGATCGCTAAATCCCGAGCGACACCACCACCAAACACCGCTGCAGTTGCAACCGCAACTGCCCTAACAGCGTCGTCGCCAACATAAATGTCCTAGTGATACCGTTGCAGTCGCAACAACCCTAGCGGTGACTGCTAGTGCATCCACAGGAATCTTATGACACCTTTGGTGCCTCTTTAGCACCTTTGGTTTTGCCTACCTCCCGTCGTTGATGCATTATAGTGCCGCCAACGACATTATCTAGTCCTACTGGAGGCTTCTATGTTACTCATTCACACTTGGTAGCATCTTTTGGTGCTCCACGAGTCCTATTAGTGCCGCCTAGGTCTAATTGCGATCCAAAAGGGGTGGTTTCAGATCTATAAACCATCTCTCCAACCCTAACGCAAACCTTTTTCGCGATGGGATCAATGTGCCTTGCGTCTGTGTACCCAATCGGTTCCCATATGACTATGTAGACATCTACAAATCGGAATACTTCCAAGTCGAGTTTTGTATCATACTTTTTATCATCATGTCAGGAAATAAGGTTGACCTATCTTCCTTCGGTGACTTCAAGGTCCTAGCACCCAAGGGTAACTCAGTGTATTTTATGAATAGTGCATGATAAGTAACAAACAATTGTATTAGCAATAGTAACATAATTCTCGTATAAGTAAATTAAGTAAATACATCACTAACTAATTAATGGATATAAGTAAATTGAATTGAAAAATGCTTGAATAAGAAGTTCGTTGTTAGTGATACTTGAATAATCTATAGTAATATAAAAGGAATTCTCAGTAAATATCATAACTGTTATAGGTAACACATTGATCAAGATTGGTAAATTTATGAGTTGATGAAAATTTTAGTTCTCTATTATATGAAATCAAAATGTCTTCGATAGAAAACCAATTAGGATTGCAGATTGTGTATCAAAACGAATAAAATTTGATGATATGAACACCTCTTCTTCAGATTTCAATAACACTTCTCGAATAAATACTGCTTATGATAAAAAGCATGCAGTATTCACGGAATAAACAACAACAACAAAACCTTTTCCCATAGAATAAATATTAGATAAAATAATAGAAATCACATTGCATGCATATAAGAAACGAATAAAAAATTACAATCTCAAAGCCTTTGAAGATGACCTACTTTCTGTTGCTCGAGAATTTGAGTTTTCGGATACACGAGTGATGAATCCACGATTCATCATCTCAATATCTTGATCTTAGCAAAATCCTCAAGTAAAATCCCAGAAAAATGTCTATAAAATCTATAAATTAACAAAATGACTCTTGTAAATAAAAGACATTAATTATTGTATATTAGATTATACAAAATAAATTAACACTAAAAAGCCGCAAATTAAAGGAGTTTTTCACCTGTAAATAGCCCAAAACTTTATGGATTTTTAAAAATTTTATTTCAACTCATTTTTGGCTAATTCTTTCTCTAACTTGTTTATAAAAATGTACATAAAAATACAAAACAAATTTTACCTCAAATAAATGGTCCTAGATCCCAAAGACAAAAAGCTGTAAAGTCCAACTTCCAAGCCAAATTCCTTCTTCGTATGAATTTTGAATTCACCAAACTCACTTTTAAAGTTCAAGTTATAAAATTATCTATCCAACGGAAGTGGTTTCATTAAAATCGGAGCTCGTTTGCAAAAGTTGGATTTTGGGACCTAGATGTACATTGTATATTATGTATATATTCTTTCTTTCTTCATTTTTTATTTTATCTTTCTTAATTACTAAAATCCAAAAAAATAATTGTTGTGTTGTATTTTAATTATATTATTTTATTGTATTTTTTCCGTTGTAAATATCTCTTATTAAAAAGACAAAAAAATACATATTAGAAAAGCAAATAAAAAATGTACATGTTGTATATATTCCTTTGTAAATTCTCCACTATTTTTCCTTCTTTATATTTTTGTTGTATTTAAAGTAGCCTACTTTATTTCATTTTATTTTCCTTTATTTATTCACATTCTCTACAATAACTTCTCTACAACCAACTTCTATTCAACTCCACCATTTCTAATAACTCCCATTCCACTCCATATTCTTCCACCAACCTCCCATTCAACTCCACCAATAATACAACTTCCCATTCAACACCACCACCATTCTAACCTCCCTTTCTCTTCTCTTTATATTCATTTGTACATCCTCATTTTTTTGCATCTGTCATTCTTATAGAAAAAGGAGAGAGCTTGGAACGTGGTGTCGGTGACAGCGGCTTATCATCTTCCTTAAGCGACGACCTCCTTCAGGCGAGATCCGCGGTGACCACCATTGCCGCGTCACGAGTTCCCCATCGAGCTCGCATAACTTCTCCAATTTTGATTTCGCCAATCGGATCGAAGCGACGACAGGAGTCCAGCGTAGCTGCTCTGCCAATCCGGCGAAGATCAGGTAAGTATTTCTCCTCATTTATCTTGTTGTTTTATTTTATTTAATATTTTGTTTTCCTTGTTGTTTCATAACTATATCATTTTCACCATCTTCCCCATCATTCACCAACCACTTCATCACCATCTTCATCTTCACATCACTATTTTTTCCCTCTCCTTTTTGTGTACATACTATTTCCTGTTTAAAGGAAATTAAAAAAATTAAAAAAATTAAAACAAAAAAAACATTACAGCAGCAAAAAAAATAAATATAAAAAAACAAAAAAAAGAGAACGGAGGTGGAACAGCAGCTCCACACCGTCGCCCCACCTCCCCATTGCCGGTCGCCTTCTCCTCCTCGTCGTCGCCGGCTCCGCCCCTCTGCGCCACTGCCAGGTCGGCGCCGCCACCTTCCCTCCTCCGTGTGGCCGCCGTTGCCAGCGGCTACCTCCACACGCGTGGCCATGCGCGTGCGCCAGCCAGCCCACCTCTGTCCAGCCACTGCCCGACGCCGCAACTGCCTACTCCACCCACCGTCGACCTTCCCACGCCACCGCCCCCCCCCCCCCCCCCCCCCCGCCCGAGCCGCCCGCCACGCGAACGAGCCGCCGCCGCCGCTCTCGCCATTGGGTTCTCCCCACCTAGAACCAAGGAATAAGAAGCTCCTCTTTTCCTTATTTCTTTTATTTGTAAAAATTGCATCTTTTATTTCTCATATTTCCGTAATTACAATTCCGTCCCTGCACATAAGTTGCTTTGTTTTTTTTAGTTTCCGTATTTGCAAAGACACCCTTGTGTTCGTACTTAAATTTGGACTTCAATATTGCATCTTTTTATTCAGTAAAAAATATTTTCATGTTGAGCAACTAATGGTCTACCATTTGAAAATTTATTTGTATTTTTGTGAGATATTGTGAATTAACTAAAATTGTTCAACTGAAATATTGCATATTTTACCCCAATTGAGCTCTTAAATTTATATCTCATAGACAGTTGCTCTAAAAATTCTCCAAAAAATAGATGTGATGTCTTGATATGTGATTGCTTTACTATCCAAATTTTATCCAAAAATGGAGTTGTCTTGTGCCTGAAATAAATTGTAGAGTGATTTCAGTATTTGATTTTTAATTAAATCTATGTATATCATTTTTGCGAAAATTCAAGTATCCTGGATTCTATATAAAAATAACTTTTGTGGATAATTCGCACTCTGATTAATTTGAATTGTGGATTAATTAGGAATTATTTACTCACTATCACTCTAATTTCACTAAAAAATCCATAAAAAATTTATATATTGTTAAAAAATTCCAAAAAAAATACTGTAGTCTCATTTCATCATTTTTTCATTCCAGTAAATTTTTGATCATTTTTGCTTATTGTTTGCGTGATAAATTGTTTAAAAAACCCATAAAAAGTGTATATTTTTATTTGTTACATTTTAATTCCTAAAAATACAAAAAATGTGCTTTGTGTTTCTTACTGGATTAGAATTATAGGAAAAATATAATTTGGCTGAATTGAACTGATTTGACATTAAAATTAATTCGGCCTTGTTGTGTGTTTTCTTAGAGTCTTAATTCACCCGCATTTTGCATTGGCATTTGTTTTTGCATTAAAAAATCTAAAAAAATACCGCTTGGAAATCTAAAACTAATTTTCGAATTGAACCCGACGTTGTTCCTTTGCCTCCCTGAGTTCGACCCCGGACTTGCCCGGGATATAAATTAAGCCGAGACACTCTTCACGGAGATCCTTCTCTCGGTTCTGACTGAATCGCTAAGTACACGTACTACAACGTACACAAATTAATTATCCTATTTAGCGACTCGTCAGATGAAACCCAATTTCATCATCTTAATGTTCCATTATTAACCCCCTTTCTTAAAGTTTTGTCAGTAAAATCCAGATAATGTCTTGCAATTATCAGAGTCCTTAATAAATTGAAACCACAAAAAAATCACAAAACTAAAATCTATGGTATTTTTAGCCTTAAAAATACCCTTAAAAATATTTTGAATCTTTGTTTGACCTCATCTCCAGTTTCGATCAACATGAAACTTATAGATCCCATCATGATCTACAACTTTCATGTTTTGAGTTTTCTCAAATTCGGCCTTCTAACCCCTCAAAAATAAAAAAATGCTCTCTGAATAATCTGATTGGGCCACATGGCCCGTTCTGCGTGAGCCACGTGGCCCGCCTCTCTTTGTCTTATCCACCTTCGCTCAACATCGTTGGATCTCCTTCTGATCCAACGGCCCAGCTATCTCCACGCGCGCTCATTTTCCTAGCCGTCTGATCTTCCCTCTCCTTCCATCATTGTCGTCCATTATCGCCTCTTCATCCTTTTGCCACGTAGCAGCCTTACGCACCCCACGATCATCTCCAGGCTGTTCCATCTTAACCGCTCAATCCGCATCAACTCTCGACCCTTCGATCTGCAGCCACTTATCATCGTGCCCGTCCGCTAGCGCTACTGCCTCACCACGACACGTGGCACGCTCCTGACGCTTCGATCCCGCAGCCGCGACCTAATCCAAGCTGCTTCTTAGCGCCTCGCTCCCGGCCGTTGGATCACAAGATCCAACGGCCACGGACTCGTCTTCCACCTCCAGTATCCCCTCTTCCCCACGTTCTCCACCTCGCACACATGCTTGCCCTTTCCATTATCCCGTCGTCTCCGGCCACCATCTCCACTAGATAACACCCCCACGACGTTCCTCCATCTTCCAGCTTCCTCGCGGTCATCCACTCGTTCCATAAACGCCATCCACTCGCTACATATCCACCCCACAAGTCATGCCCATCACCTCTCCAACAGTCGACCCTCTCACTTCAAATACACCCTCCTCTCCGCCTTAGACCGCCGTCCACCTTTACGCGGGAGGAGGCTCAGCCCTCCTCCACCTCCCTGTGACAGGGGGAGGCGATTGGATTGAGCGAAAATGACCTCTACTCCCCGGTGAGACCCACCTCCGATCACGGCGGTGCTGCGGAGGCTAACGCCCCGCCTGAGGTCGCTGGGGTGGTCGTTCAGCACGTACGAAGACCTAGTGATGAATCTCAGATTCACCACTCTAAGTCTCATTAATTAAGCTCAAGTCCCTCAAAATCAACTACATTTCGGCATTTATTCTGCATAATTGGCATTCATGCATGATTTCATAAGAATTGCATTTTAGCATTAATTTCTGCATAAAATAAGAAGCCAAAAATCCAAGCCACAGTTGACCTGTAAATAGCCTAATTTCCCATATTTTCAACTCCTCCATGCTAACTCAGAATGCCACAAACCCACCTCCACTGTGTACACATCACTAACCAGAATAAATTAAAAAATACAAAAAAATAATTAACCCTGTTAAGTGGACCAAAAACTCAAACCCTAATTTCAGGATTTTCAGACTAAAAGCCCCATATCTTCTTCATCTAGTGTCTGATTTGATCCTACTCACTTTTGAACTAGTGTACATTCAATTACCTTCAAAACAAGACCAAGTTCAAGTGAATCGGAGCTCGTATGTGAAAGTTGGGTTTTGGGCCTCTTTTGTACATTGTATTTTTCGCGGCTTTTGACCTTGTATTTTATGTATATATTTTCTTAATTACTAAAAATAAAAAAAAAATTAGATTTAGATGTATTTTATTTAAATTTAATTTTTCATATTTTTCCAGAATTTTTATCTTGTTTAAAAATGATAAAAAAATTATAAAACCCAAAAATCAAGGTATTCTATGTACATGGGATACCCCAAAAATTCACTTTTTACATTTGACCGAATTTGGCTTTGATATCTTCATAAAAGTTGTAGATCTCATCGAGACGAGCATTTTTTGTGAAGGAACTTCTTCGATCCTAGGTCATCTGCTATTTTTTTATCGATTTTACAAAGTATTTTATCTCTGATTTTTCTGGTGCTGACACGTGGCAGCCCCAGAGGCCGCCACGTGTCAGCTATTTTTCGCCTTTTTTAATTTCGCTTTTAATAAAAAAATAATAGCGGACGCACGTGCGTCGCACGTGCCCCCTGGCACATGCTCCGCACGTGCCGCGCCCCCTCTCATCTCTCCCGCCACGCGTCAACATCTGGGCCATCCGATCTCGGCCGATCGGACGGCCCTTGGCCTTCTTCCCCATGCGTCACCCCCTTCCACAACAAACCCCGCCGCTGCTCCTCCCATCTCGCAACCGCCATTGATCCCCTCCTCCGTAACCACCGCCCCAACCTCGCGCGCCTCTGTTATCCCTGCGCCAACCACCCAACCTCCTCCGATATTTCCGCAACCACCGGCCGCCTCCCTCGACCTATTTAAAACCCGCCACCCCCTTCGTCATAGCCATCCGCCGGTTGTATCCTCTACCACGGAGCTCGGTGGTGACAGCCCGAGCTCCGCCTTCTTCTCGACGAGATCCGGCGTCTCTCCCTCGACGCCGCTGCAGCCACGGCCCTCCGTGCCTTCTGCCCCACTCCGAGGTTCCTCTCATCGAGCCTACGATTTCACCATCGACCGACTCTTCAGTCGTCTTCTCCGAAGCGCGCCACCACCTGCGTTCACGAACATCATCGACAACCACCTCCAGCTTCACCGTCGGAGCCGGGCACAGCAACAGCGTGGCCGACCCACCTCTGCCGCGCCACCTTCGTCTCCAGCTCCTCAGCTCCGGTCTCCAACGTCGCGCGACCTTCGCCCACGAAAACTCCACCGCCCTCGCGCGAGCTGCCTTCGCTCCGGCCATCTCCGTGCCGTCGAGCCTACGACCGCTTCATCGACATCTCCTCATCCACGAGCTAATCCCACCGCCTTCGACTCCGCCTTGCGCCATCGAGCATCGTCTACTCCGCCTCGTCAACGTCATCGCCACCGGAGCCCCGCTCCGCCGCTCTCGCTAACAGAACTCTGCCCAGCGCCTCGAGTCGGCCACTCCTCCGCCACCAACGACGACGACTCCACTGACCATCTTCTTCGTTCTTCATCGAGTTTCGCCGTCATCGACCTCGGCTCCGACCACCGTCTTCACCAATGCCCCGCCTCTCCACGACACCGGAGCTCCACCGCCTTTCACTCGCCGACCGCCACGACTTCGACAACTCCGACCCTCCTCCGCCTCCGCGACGCTGGTCGTCCTCGGCCATCCAAAAAGCATCTCCGCACTCGCTTCAGCCACCGCCAGCACCGGGTGCAACGCCCGAGGCCCCAGCACGCGCGAGTCGCGTGCGTGGGGAATGTCAGGCTGACGTCAGCCCAGGTCACGTGCTACGCACGTGACCGTGGGCAAATTGCTGAGACACCCCCTGCACTTCCTCCTAATTACGCGCCAGCCCTCCATTCCAGGCACGTGCCCCTCTGGACTTTTTGCAGAAATACCCCCACTGGTATAGGTAATTATCCTTAGGTCCCCGTCTGCATATTTTTATTTATTTTATTTATAATTACTGCATTAACACCCCTGTATTCCCCTTAGTTTTTGAACCTCTTCTAGACATCGTTTTATTTATTAAAAATTGCATGATGTTCCTCATATAATTCTTTACATTTTGACATACTGTGGGTATTTTTGTGTACAGTGGTTGATTAATAATTAATTATTCTGTGGAAATTACCATATTTTGCCCAGTCTGTGCTCTTCAAATTTTATTTAATTAACCGTGACTCTAAAAATTCCTCAAAAATCAAATATCGTAGAGATTATTTTGATTAACATTGTTCCCAAAAATCTTTGCATTTGAATGCATAATTTGCTCTATAAAAATCATTTTGTATATTTCACTATTTAATTTTTAATAGGTATTAAACTCCACATTTTCGAGGTCTAGGATTTTTCTAAGATCCATTACCAAGTGATAGATCTTAGATAATTTTATTTCTCGAAAATAAGTAGGTTTAATATTTAATATAATTAAATATTGAAAAATCATTTTGTTTGCATTTAAAAATTCATAAAAAAATTCATATTGCATCAGAAAATTCTAAAAAAATTACAATGTATGCATTTCATCATCATTCACATTGTGGCCAATTTTTATATTTTTCGGACATCGTTTGATTAAAATTTACATTTTAGTCCCCAAAATAGGCCAAAACCGCATCTTGCATCCCTTATTTGCATTGAAAATTCCAAAAAAAAAGACCGCCTTGAAAACCGAACACGAAATTGGATAGACATATCTCTAGGTTGTTCCTTTGCCTCCTTGTGATCGACCTTGGGACTTGCCCAAGTAAAATAAACATAAAACCACTGGATTAAAATTGATTAAAAATTAGTGGTTATTTCTTGACTGTTTCCGATCACCGCCTACAACGAACGACATTCATTATTTTCACACACGAAGATTAAAAACACATACTTAACCCAGCGTTTCCGGACTCGTCAGATGGCGTCGTTGCCGGGGAGGCAAATGGCTTAGATTTTTGTTTTAAAAATTTTTGTTCGGTTTTTCGAATTCGGGTAGTCTGACCCCTGAATTTTTCATTGTAAATCCCATAATTTTTTTCCAGCATTTATTTCCTTATTTTATTATTTTTTTGAGTCACTCTCTGACATTCTCTCTCTTATTTTTCTTGCGAGGTACCTGGTGTACGTGGAGTGGTTTTTCAAGAAACCGACGCATCTTCACCGACATCTGAAGAAACCGCAATTAATTTAAGATCGAGTCGAGTCGTGAGAGAGCTTAGAGTCTAGGTTTTAAATTTCTGCAAATTTTATTTCCTGCTCATTTATAGCGGTGTCCGTTTGGACTCTCGCGTGTGTAAAAAGACATTGAACTCTATTTGTGGTGTGTCATGGCATGTTTCACTCTCCGGCGAGGGTGGGGCCCGACTTGAGTGGCGATTAGGATAGACCTGCACATACGGCTCTCTGAGCATTTTTTATTTTTGATTGTGCTCGTAGGATCTTAAGCCACACTGTACTTTAACTAAGACGCACATTAGATCGTTCAACTTAGCCAAATTCAACTCAATTCTTCCCGCTAATAGAACTTTCTGCTTAGGTGCGGTTTTCATCGGCTTGCACGCATTTAGTATAAATTTTTCAGTTCTGTATTGCATCCCACATGGAGATTGCAAGCAGGCACTGTAAGTCTTCTAACTGAGCATTCATAGTTTTCCGCGTGCATCGGCTTCTCACGAATTCCTCCCTCTTATTTTATCACATAAATCTAAAGGAAATTGGGACTGTACGATAGACGTGTATTTGTGTGCTCATTTAATTTCTTCAGTGATCGCCTAAAAAAATTTGGGACTGCTAAATATAGCCGATCAAAATAACCCATAAAATCAAGAATTTTTGCGGAAGAGCAACCCCGACCTTGGATGATTTTATTTTTCTGAGTGAGCGAGGGACGACACTTGAGGCTAGAGCCCAAATCCAAAATCTCAGATCGCTAAATATTTGCCAAGATTGATTTATCACCAACTAAAATTGAAAAGATAATAGCCGAAATCTTACGGCTTCATTGTGTGAGTTGGTGAACCCGGGGTTTGAATTGTGTTTGCATTGGTGTGCATGAACCGATTTTAAGATCAATAGCCGCACATATGATTTCTCTTGACTATCCCGTGCAATCATCTCTTCCCTATCTTGATTCGAATCTCATCATGGAACCCTTTTACAAAAACAGACCCAACCCCTCATTCCTCTCAACTCTTTCAGAAATAACTGAGAATCCATCAGAACTATACTATGAAAACGAATTCGTATCGGTTAGACCCAAAACACCTCCTCCAAGAGACTCTCAACCACCATCTCTTTTCACCAATCCGATAGGCTTCATGAACGACAACCCCCTCTTCAGACATGCTCCACCATACCAAGATCCGACCACTCATGATCAAAGAAATAAATTTTACTCGTATCAACTCCGCATGTCTGGACCATATGAGCAGCCGCCTTCCATGATTATTGAGGAGACATTTTCTGAAATTAATGATCATATATTGGATATTCCAAGAAATTCTCTTCTCAGCACAAACGAGAAAATGGAAGATGAAATTATCGAACACACACCGACTACGCCTATGATTGATCATGAATTGAATTTTGAGGACGATATTTCGAGGATAAAAACAAGATTCAATTCAATAGAGGAGAGATTTCAAAAATTTACCAATCGATTCATCGCATTCTATGGTGGCTCGGACAGTAAAATGAATGAGGAAATAACTGGATCTGAGATTGAAAATTATGAGGATATTCAGGGAGCTAGGGACGATTCTGAAAATGACTATGTCATTGACCCTCACCCTGAACACCAGAGCCCCTCTTCGTCTAAAGAACACCCCACACCCCCACACCACCCAAAAAATACCAAAAAAATAAAAATATTTGAAAACCACAAAAAAATTGAAAATTCAGAAAATTTCATAAAAATTGAGACTAAAGACGATCTGAGGAATTTGGATCCGACTGTACGGGAAGCACTGGAAAAAGATTTATAATAGATTAAAGACATTTGATGTTTGAACTTCCCTTTATACAGGCCATTGAACACTTCCCCGACCTTAAAAGATTTATAACAGATAAATTAATGAACAAAAAGTCAGGCAGGATTAGAACAAAGACTGAAAGACATATCTTGTCAATGGCCTCCTCCTTGGTGTTGAGGAGAAAAACCAAGAGCCGCATAGTGAAGCGGTTGCCTAGATTTGACTGTGAAATCATAGACACAATTTTCACCCATGCTCGGATTGATGACGATTCACCAATTAATATCCTCCCGACCTCTGTATTCCATGAACTCAAACTCGGACCGATTCGGAAGATACGAGAGATTGTACAATTAGCGGACCGATCTATAAAGCGGCCGAGAGGAATCATTTCTGTCATCATGAAATTCCAAGGTGCCCGCTCAAAGTAGAATTCACGATCATTGATATTGAGCATGAAGGAGAATTCACCCAATCTCCAATCATTCTCGGAAAGCCATTCTTGGCATTGGCCAAGGCGAGTATTGATTGTGAGACTCGGGGAATCAATTTCACAGCATTGGAAGCACTTAGATCTGACCCTGTCTTTGAGGAACCACGATCTTCTGAGGCAGCCCACGAAGTCCCCGACAACCGTAACCATGAAGCGATAGAAGAGCCCTACCCCGCAGCCACACCTGAGATAGCGGTTGTTGATGAGACTATTGGTTTAGAAAATCTCCCCCCTGCTCCATTCTCAGCCGCTCTCACCATGGAGAATCATGCATATGAATCATATGATCCGGAGACTTATGCATGGGCACATCCTGGGTCAACCTACTCTGACTACATGGATTACATCAACTCGACACATGAATGCGCCAACATCGAATCAATTGAGAAAGAACATGCAGAGACTCTCCCCAGTATTTCTATTCCCGCGGATCTCAAAATAGACAAATCTTTCTACTACGATCCTGAGACATATGCATGTTCACACCCTGGAGCAACATTCTCTGAATATCTCGACCAAATCATCCCAAATTGAGAATGCTCAAATATTCGGGAGACTAAGAACAAGCACGCAGACCGAGCACCGACCAAGGAAAATTCAAATGGATATTCATCTGGATACTCAAGTGAACCAACACCTGCACGACGAAATAAAAAGAGAGTCACCTTTGACCTTTCGGAAGAGGAATCAGCTGATGATCCCTCATCAGGTCCGGAAAAGATGGTTTACATGAGTGAAGTCTGTTCCGCAGCCCTGAAGCCATATCTTCGCAAGGATCCAAAATTCAATCCCCGTTGGACAACTCCCGTTCCTAACTACTACTCATCCAAAGCTGATGCTCCTGTACTCTTGAAGTACACTGGAATTATTTCATATGAGCTGACTGAGAGCGGTGCTTCTGAGTATTCATCTGAGGACAAAAAGATTGACCCTAAGAAGGAATGAATTCTGAGAAAACAATTGAAGAAACAAAAAGACCAGAATACTTGGAGTATGTCAACTTTCAAATACTATTCCTCTGAGAATAACTCTGGTGATGGATATCTTTCATCTGACTCAAACACTTCATCGATTATCCATCATGAATTTTCTGAGGATGACAATGATTGTAGTTGGGAATCATATGCCTCATCGCCGACTCATCACTACGATCTCCCACCACAGGCTCACAAAAAGATCAGTCGAAAACTGCCTTAATCATCGGCTACCCACCCTCCCTCCCGACCACATCGGTTCCCTTGTACAGCTTCTTCCTCTACCTAGGCCAAGGCCTAAGTAGGGGGGGACCGATGCCATTTGTATATACCATTTCTCTCATCACACTCCTTCTCTCGATCACTCCAGTTCCATCCTTCTCTTACACTTAGGTTGATTAGAGCCTAAGTATAGGGGGAACCGACATCCACCTGTATATACTCTCCTCATTTCCTGACCGCTTTTCTTTTCATTTTTTCCACTCCCTTACGCTTAGCCCGAGCTATGTCTTCCGCTTCTTGTGCTCTGAGGACACAGCACTCGCTAAGTATAAGGGGGTCTGTATATATACTTTGTATATATTTTACCCATATCTCGTACTTTCGCATAAGTCTATTTACGGGATGGGTACTAACTTGGAAAACAAAAAACAAAAAAAAACAAAATAACAAACAAGCACAAAAAAAAGGTTTTTGCTACTAACACTAACTTTGCCCAAATTTTGAAAAAAAGAAGAAGAAGAAGAAGAAGGCTTCTTATTCCATTTTCTGCATAAAAAAAAATCCCTTGCATAAAATGTCAAAAAAATCAATCAAAAATCACAAAAAAATGTGTTTGCATTTCACACACCTACACTTCATCCAACATTACATGCATTTGCATCTGTGAAAAGTCATTGGGTTCTGAACCGAGTTATGAGTAGAAACCGAGAGTGGTCTGGACTTGACCTTAATCCACCTAATTTTCAAAGGAACTTCACTGAGAAATAGGATTTTAAGAGCTTCAGGTCTTTTTGACTTAATTCCTTAAGTTGCACATGACAATGTACAGCGTTTGACTCTTAGTGTCTAAACTGGTCTCTTCATTCTGGGTACAACTCTGGAATAGGGAATTAATTCGCACTCTCGCACTATGCACTTAGCTCAACCCAGACAGGATGTTGGAAGACTGTGTGAGTCTCTTTTCTGTTAGCGTGGAAATCTAAAGACCGGAGTACGGGTTGAAATAAAGCTTCGGAAAAGGGATGGACGGCTGGGCATAATTTTTTCTAAGACCCCAAAAAATGTACGGAACAAAAAGATTCTATATCCGTAGGGGCACAACAAGATCCAAGCAGAACCACCAAAAATTCCAAATACAAAGAAGCAACTACCAAATAAAATCTGACCAAAAAGGTCCAAGCTTCAACAACCTGCAGATCTTCGTGAAGACTCGGCTACACTGGCCATCTTCACAGGGAGAGGTGACTACACTGGCCACCCTCCAGTTCTTTTCTCTTTCTTCTATCTTCTCCCTCATTCGATTGTGAACACAACGCGACAGACCTTAGAAGGAAATACCTGACTCCCCGAGGATGAGTTACTGGAGAAGAGAGGAGCATGGTAGTCTGGCATTCTGAATGGGAAGAGTTAAAACCCTTCACACACATGAGTCGGTTGTTCAATGTTCATAGGGTATACTTTGGGAAGAGGATTGATCTAAGATGACTTCTGAGCCGAAACTGTGACGATGATGTGTAGAACTTGAGGGCTGTTGATTTATAAATTCTAAGTCTCACAGAAGTTCCGCCACACTATTAATCCAAAGGTCGATTTTAGTTTCATTTTCACCTTCAGCTCATGGTCTTGGTATGGAACCCAGTCTTATTTCACTTCATGGCATTTCTTTTTGATGCTCAGGGACGAGCATGGTTTAAGTATAGGGGGATGATGAATCTCGGATTCACCACTCTAAGTCTCATTAATTAAGCTCAAGTCCCTCAAAATCAACTACATTTCGGCATTTATTCTGCATAACTGGCATTCATGCATGATTTCATAAGAATTGCATTTTAGCATTAATTTCTGCATAAAATAAGAAGCCAAAAATCCAAGCCACAGTTGACCTGTAAATAGCCTAATTTCCCATATTTTTAACTCCTCCATGTTAACTCCGAATGCCACAAACTCACCTCCACTGTGTACACATCACTAACCAGAATAAATAAAAAAATACAAAAAAATAATTAATCCCGTTAAGTGGACCAAAAACTCAAACCCTAATTTCAGGATTTTCGGACTAAAAGCCCCATATCTTCTCCATCCAGTGTCCGATTTGATCCTACTCACTTTTTAACTAGTGTACATTCAATTACCTTCAAAACAAGACCAAGTTCAAGTGAATCGGAGCTCGTATGTGAAAGTTGGGTTTTGGGCCTCTTTTGTACATTGTATTTTTCGCGGCTTTTGACCTTGTATTTTATGTATATATTTTCTTAATTAATAAAAATAAAAAAAAATAGATTTAGATGTATTTTATTTATCTTTGATTTTTCCATATTTTTTCCAGATTTTTTATCTTGTTTAAAAATGACAAAAAAATTATAAAATCCAAAAATCAAGGTATTCTTTGTACATGGGATACCCCAAAAATTCACTTTTTACATTTGACCGAATTTGGTTTGATGTCTTCATGAAAGTTGTAGATCTCGTCGAGACGAGCATTTCTTGTTAAGGAACTTTTTCGATCTGAGGTCATTTGCTATTTTTATTGATTTTACAAAGTATTTTATCTCTGATTTTTCTAGTGCTGACACGTGGCAGCCCCAGAGGCCTTCGCCCTTTTTAATTTCGCTTTTAATAAAAAAAATAATAGCGGACGCACGTGCGTCGCACGTGCTCCGTGGCACGTGCGTCGCACGTGCCCCGTGGCACGTGCTCCGTACGTGCCGCGCCCCCTCTCATCTCTCCTGCCACGCGTCAACATCTGGGTCGTCCGATCTCGGCCGATTGGACGGCCCTTGGCCTTCTTCCGCATGCGTCACCCCCTTCCACAACAAACCCCGCCACCGCTCCTCCCATCTCGCAACCGCCGTTGATCCCCTCCTCCGTAACCACCGCCCCAATCTCACGCGCCTCCGTTATCCCCGCGCCAACCACCCAACCTCCTCCGATATTTCCACAACCACCGGCCGCCTCCCTCGACCTATTTAAAACCCGCCACCCCCATCGTCATAGCCATCCGCCGGTTGTATCCTCTACCACGGAGCTCGGTGGTGACAGCCCGAGATCCGCCTTCTTCCCGACGAGATCCGGCGTCTCTCCCTCGACGCCGCTGCAGCCACGGCCCTCCGTGCCTTCTGCCCCGCTCCGAGGTTCCTCTCATCGAGCCTACGATTTCGCCATCGATGAACTCTTCAGCCGTCTTCTCCGAAGCGCGCCACCACCTGCGTCCACGAACATCATCGACAACCACCTCCAGCTTCACCGCCGGAGCCGGGCACAGCAACAGCGTGGCCGACCCACCTACGCCGCGCCACCTTCGTCTCCAGCTCCTCAGCTCCGGTCTCCAACGTTGCACGACCTTCGCCCACGAAAACGCCACCGCCCTCGCGCGAGCTGCCTTCGCTCCGGCCATCTCCGTGCCGTCGAGCCTACGACCGCTTCATCGACATCTCCTCCTCCAGGAGCTAATCCCACCGCCTTCGACTCCGCCTTGCGCCATCGAGCGTCGTCTACTCCGCCTCGTCAACGTCATCGCCACCGGAGCCCCGCTCCGCCGCTCTCGCTAACTGAACTCCGCCCAGCGCCTCGAGTCGGCCACTCCTCCGCCACCAACGACGACGACTCCACCGACCATCTTCTTCGTTCTTCATCGAGTTTCGTTGTCATCGACCTCGGCTCCGACCACCGTCTTCACCAGCGCCCTGCCTCTCCACGACACCGGAGCTCCACTACCTTTCACTCGCCAACCATCATGACTTCGACAACTCCGACCCTCCTCCGCCTCCACGACGCCAGTCATCCTCGGCCATCCAAAAGGCGTCTCCGCCCTCGCTTCAGCCACTGCCAGCACCGGGCGCAACGCCCGAGGCCCCAGCACGCACGAGTCGCGTGCGTGGGGAACGTTAGGCTGACGTCAGCCCAGGTCACGTGCTACGCACGTGACCGTGGGCAAATTGCTGAGACATCCCCTACACTTCCTCCTAATTACGCGCCAGCCCTCCATTCCAGAGGGCACGTGCCTCGCACATGCCCCTCTGGACTTTTTGCAGAAATACCCCCACTGGTATAGGTAATTATCCTTAGGTCCCCGTTTGCATATTTTTATTTATTTTATTTATAATTACTGCATTTACACCCCTGTATTCCCCTTAGTTTTTGAACCTCTTCTAGACATCATTTTATTTATTAAAAATTGCATGATGTTCCTCATATAATTCTTTACATTTTGACATACTGTGGGTATTTGTGAACAGTGGTTGATTAATAATTAATTATTCTGTGGAAATTACCATATTTTGCCCAGTCTGTGCTCTTTAAATTTTATTTAATTAACCGTGACTCTAAAAATTCCTCAAAAATCAAATATCGTAGAGATTATTTTGATTAACATTGTGCCCAAAAATCTTTGCATTTGCATGCATAATTTGTTCTATAAAAATCATTTTGCATATTTTACTATTTAATTTTTAATAGGTATTAAACTCCACATTTTCGAGGTCTAGGATTTTTCTAAGATCCATTACCTAGTGATAGATCTTAGATAATTTTATTTCTCGAAAATAAGTAGGTTTAATATTTAATATAATTAAATATTGAAAAATCATTTTGTTTGCATTTAAAAATTCATAAAAAATTCATATTGCATCAGAAAATTCTAAAAAAATTGCAGTGCATGCATTTCATCATCATTCACATTGTGGCCAATTTTTATATTTTTCGGACATCGTTTGATTGAAATTTACATTTTAGTCCCCAAAATAGGCCAAAATCGCATCTTGCATCCCTTATTTGCATTGAAAGTTCCAAAAAAAGAAAGACCGCCTTGAAAACCGAACACGAAATTTGATAGACATATCTCTAGGTTTTTCCTTTGCCTCCTTGTGATCGACCTTGGGACTTGCCCAAGTAAAATAAACATAAAACCACTGGATTAAAATTGATTAAAAATTAATGGTTATTTCTTGACTGTTTCCGATCGCCGCCTACAACGAACGACATTCATTATTTTCACACACGAAGATTAAAAACACATCCTTAACCCGGCGTTTCCGGACTCGTCACCTGGCCATCCTTTCCGATGCCCCGCCCAGGCTATTTCCTCCATCTCCGGTCATGTAAGCCTTTCGATCCCCTTTTTGTATTTTTTACTTAATTTCTCTTAATTTTCTAGGTCGCTTCACCCATCTCCGACTCCCGTTGATCACTCCCCGAGCTCCGTCGCGCATCCCCCTTCTACGCGCATCGCTTTGTTCATCTTCTTCTTCACAATCTCATAGCACCCCATTCACCTCCTCCACCCTCCACGGCGGAGGAGCTCAGAGCTTCCACTCTCTTCGCCCATCGAAAGCTCCCATTCCACTCGCACACACTTCTCCTATCTGCTTTGGCTACATACTAACTACTGCAGGCGCTCGAGACTTCAATGGTCGGAAAACCAAATCTGCCTCCGATCTCCTCTCCAGCCATCGACGATACTTCATCGATAGGAGACATACTTCGACCTCAGGCCACCTCCGAGCTTCAGCCATTTTCGCGATGACATCAGGAGTCTTCCCAGACTCTCAGCGAGCAAGGAGGACAGAGGAGTCGCTCAGAGCCATTCGCCGGAGCTCCATACGCGCTACCAGCCTTGTGGCTGAGGAAGATGACCGACGACGCACAGGCGTCGTTGGATGGCATCCTGCGGTGCGCATCTAACCGTTGATCTTCAGCCACTTCACTCCAGCAGATACGCACAACAGCCATTCGATCTTCATGATCGGATGGACCTCGATCGACCACGTGGCGTCTTCAGAGCCTCTCCGAGCTTCGGAATCCCCGAGCCTTATCCGAACCTACACCGAGCCCGAGCCAGCCCCCGAGCCTAACCGAAGCACCCCGGGCCTCCTCCGAACCTCAGAGCCGACCCGAGCCTAGGAGAGCACGTGCACAGCACGTGCCTCCTGGGTAATTTGCAGGAAGCCCAGCCAATTTCTCCAATTTGCATCCAGGTCCACCATCACGTGCAACGCGCGTGCACAGTGGGTATTTTGCAATGAAACCCTCGCAGGTTTCCAAAATTGCAAAAATGCCCCTGTGCGTGTGGGTATTTTAAAGGGAAGGCTTCGTACTTTTACATATTTCCATTTTAATCCCTCCCAGGGACCTAGTTGTAATTTTGTTTTCATGTTTTCTTTAAGTTATGCCCTTGCTTTCTTTTATGCATATTTTGAGCTCTGTATCTCTGTTTTAGTTGATTTCAGTTTCATTTCAAATCTCGTTTGATGATCTTTCTAATGGATTGCTCAATTATTAGTTTGGACACAAAGATTTTCATTATATTATTTTAGAATCCATGTGTCTCTTAGAGCTTAAGCTTTTGCCTTGTTTAAAATTGTTCATCAAACCTGACTCCTTAATTAAACTTGAAATTGACTCTTGTTTAATTTTGCTCATCTTTTTGTACTAGGGCATATTATTTGTGATGCATTTCATTGCCTTCATTTGCATGATAAAATATAATAAAAAAATGCATGTTTCTACTTTTGCTCTAATGCATTGTCTTATCCTCATGCATAATTTGACCTATGCTTCTTTAACTCAACACTTAGTTAAACAGATAAAAATCTAGATAATACGAGAATGGCTCGTGTCCCTGAGTTCGACCTTGGTTTCTTACCAAGTAAAAAATACATGACCATCCGATTTGATTGATATATCTAAATTAGATGGTCTTTTGATGAGCCCATTTCGACCCGACTGTGATGACAACTTCAGGTGTTAATTCAACACTATTAAAGGGCCGATTTAGCGGGTTATCAACGAGGAAGACAACTTTCATGGAATTATTGGAAATAATTATTATTGGAAACAAATGCATAAGAATGAGAAAAGAGTTTGTTATGGCTAGATGATTAACGTTAAAAAAAGAGATACACGTGTAATACAGTGATCATTGGATTAAGATCAAAAGGTTGAAAAGAGGAGCTCATGACAATTCTAACGGGCACAAGTCCCATTGGATATATATATATATATATATATATATATATATAAGATTTTTATCCAATGGGCCCCATGCCCATTAGAGATGAAATGAGCCCGCTTTATCTCCAAAAACTCCAGTAATAAAAATACAAGCTCCAGTAAGTAATATATATCCAAACTTTAGTAAGTGATATCATAGCTCTAGTAACTTATATAAAGTTACAAGTAAGTGCAAACCAAAGTTACTGATTAAATTCCTTCCTTTACTTACATTTGATTCAAAGTTATTGATGATAATACGAAAGTTACTTGTGCGTATAGTATTACTGAGTTCAGTTACTGAGGGCAATACAAAAGTTAGTGAAATTACTGATCGTTGGATTAAGATCTAACGACTGGGATTTGGGTCTCATCTCATCTCTAATGTGCACAAGGGTCATTGGATAAGTCCTCTCTCTCTCTCTCTATATATATATATAGAGAGAGAGATGGGGTTGAAGGATCTCCCCGAGGTACGCCCTTCTCGTTGGCTGTGAGATAACGAGAGAGAGGTAGGATTAGGAGATGGGAGAAGGTTCCCTAATGCGACAAAGATCGTATATCTTTCCCTTCCCGGAGGAGTTGTTTATTTATAGGGCGTGAATGCCCCTCGCACTAGTCCGCCCTTACTCCCCCACACCCAACGGATCCCCGCAAGACTCGGTCTTGCCGCAACCGCCGTCTCCGGAATGGTCGGTGGCATTTCTTTGACCATGTGATCACCTGGATCCGTTCAACATCTCCCACTTGACCATATTGGTCAAAACCTTTACACTCCCACTATTCGTGTAGTGTATAGAGATGTCTACATTGAGGTTTATTATTCATGAAAACCTTTTCCGTGGCTCATGCATTCATGAGTCCCATTAAACCAGCATGTTTAATGTATGTTCCTGCTGCTATTTCCTTAGTTAGGGAATCAACTAACATGTCATTGGTAGGTATGTAGGTTACCGTGATTTCTTGTTTCCCAACTATACCTTGTATATAGTGATATTGGATCTCAATGTGTTTTCCTTTGGAACTATTGGCCCCACTATTAATCAAGCTTATCGCAGCTTGATTGTCGCAATACATTTCAATTGACCCTTTGACCAATTCGAGGCTTAGCTTCTCTAGAAAATGTCTGACCCACACAACATGAGTGCTGGCCATGCTACATGCAATATACTCAGCCTCCTTCATATGTCGAGATACACTGATAACCGCCCCGCACCCTATGTTAATTCGGTCAAGTTAATGTCCAAACCAATTTAATATGTCGTTCGTTGCAGTCGGATACGAGAGGCTAATCAAAAACCACTTAATTAGATTCAAGTTAATTTTAAGCGGTAATTTTTTTACTTGGTGAAGTCCAAGGTCGAACTCAGGGAGGCAATTGTCTTTTTAGGTGAAATCTTGGCAAAAAATCGAGTGTTGGATTTCAAGGGAATTAAATTTTTTTTGTCCTTTTCTGTCCTTTTCTATTTTCTGTGCAGACACATGCAACCAGCAGGCCAATATAAAGTTTAATTCAATTAAGATATCAAATGGAGTCCAAAAATTCTGAAAATTGGCTAGATGATTAATGATGATGAAAATTACCTACCCTAATTTTTTTTGGAATTTTTAGACACTAAATGTATTTACTGTGAAATAAACATGCAGACAGGGTGATTTTCACTATTTGATTTTTAATAAATAACAAATCACAATTTTTTCAAGAGATAAAATTATCCTAGATAGCTCTAATGATAAGGAATCCAGGAAATCTTGACAGATCTTAATTTCAATGTGAAATGAATTTATTAAAATTAAAATGATTAAATCACTCAACAATTTATTTAGGCCTCAATATGTGTGCAAATGACATGGAATTTTTATGGCATGTTAAGTTCACTGTCCTAGAGCTACTTTGAATTTTTGAGGATTTTTGGAATCACAGAGAATTAACTAGAAATTAAAAGGTGTCACTGGGCAAAATATTCCACAAATCAACCAATTAATTCATTTAAAAATCTACTGAAATTACAAAAATATGACACGTGGCACAATAGATAGAGGACACGTTTCTCAAAAAAATGCAACTCTTGGAATTTAAAAAGGATGTAAAATGCAACCTAGGGATGCGTGCAAACACAGGGGTGTAAATGCAATACAGGAAAATAAAAATAAATAAAAGAAATATGTTGATAGGGACTTAAGTGCAATTACCTATAATGCTGGGGACTCGAGTGCAAATTCTCCACAATGCACGTGCTCCTCACGTGGAGTCTGCTTCACAGGGACTGATTCGTAATATTTGAATGTTCCAGGGCCTCGGTGTAAATTTCCCAAGCCGCACGTGCTTCTCACGTGGGCGGCCTAGGTTCGGATAGCTGCGGAGGCTCGGGGCTCGGCTCGGGCGCTTCTGGAGGTCTGGAGTGAGGCTCGGGTGATCCGAGCCTAGGCTCGGGGAAGAGGCTCGGACCGTAGCTGCGTGGCACGCTGTGGACCCTCGGATCGAGCTCGATCCAATGGATGGCGATGAAGACTCGTGGCGTGACCTCAGGCCGTTAGATCTAAGTTGATCCAACGGCTATTGGCTTCAGTGGAGATGGCGACGTGGCTGACGGTCCACCGCTGGATCAGATGAAATATCCAACAGCTGAGAGCTGCTGCAGAGAGGGTACGCGTGGCACACTAGGCGCCGTTGGATCTAAAGGGATCCAACAACTCCTGTCAAGCTCGGCTGAGAGGCAACGTGGCACGCTGTGGACCGTTCGATCGACATGATCGAACAGCAGCTGTACTTCTCCTCCGATGGTCCTCCGCCGCCTGCGGAGGAGATGGCGGGGCTCCGGCAAAGCGGTCTTTGCTCCGCCTGTTCCTCCTAGCGTTGATGAAGCTCTCCGATTGCTCAGAGCTATCCCAGGAGATGCTCGAAGGTGCGGTGAAGATAACGGTGGCCTCAGGAGCTGGAGAGAGGCGGTGGAGCACGATAGTGGCGAAGCTCAGGAAGAGCTTCGGCGAGCTTCTGATCAGTGGACGAAACAGTACCTGCAAAGGTTAGAAAAAGAGCCGAAGCTCGTGCGTGCACTTGTGGAGGAGTGGAGGTGATCGGAGAGGCCTAAGGAGTACTGAGGTGGTCTGGCGAAGGAGCTCCGACAAAGTGGCGTAGCTTGAGCTGCTGGAAGATGGAAGGCGTCGTCGGAGGGCGTGAAGGGAGCCGCGAAGATGGGAGCTCCGACGCAGAGCTCGGCGGAGTGAAATGGAGGCGAGAAGGTGGCCGTAGGCGGAGAATAAAAAGCGAGAAAAAGCGAAGAAAAATGAAGAGAAGATCGAAGAGGGATGGAGGAGTCACCTGGGGATTGGAACTCTTCCTTGAGTTCCAAGTCGTCGCTCGAAGGGGCGGTGGATCCCTGAGCTCAAGCAGCGGCTCGATGGAGGAGGGCTGCGACTCGGCGGAGGCCGAGGATCTCGCCGGGGAAGACGGACGTTTTCGCTCGAGGATACTCGCAATTCCTGTCACAAATTTGAAGCTCCGAGCTCGGGGCGTCTCTCACGAGGGGCGGATGGGTGCGACGATGGCCGGAGGGCACGTATTTATAGGTCGAAGGTCTCGGCTGGAATGGAGATGGGGCGAGGTTTATGGAGTTCGTGGGAGAGAGCTGGAGGTCGACGTGATTATGGAGTGGCTGGCGAGGATCAGGGATGAGTGGAGGCCATCGTGGAGGGTGTGGCGCTCGGCGACGGTGGACGGAGCGTAGCTGAAAATAGGAAGGGGGTGCCCCTCCCGCAAGGCAGAGAACGTGGGAGAGAGGGGCACCCGAGGTAGGAGACGAAGTCTCCACCGCTGGATCTTGTGATCCAACGGTGGTGATCGAGGCGGGCTGGAGCGGTTGAGATTAGATCTGGCCGTGGCGATCCGAGGGCGTAGCGAGCGCCACGTGGTGCTCTAAGGACTCGGCGCTGATGGATGGTTAAGATGGGAGTCGGGTGTTTAATCGGACGGTCCAGGTGCCTGTGGTGCTAACGGTCCAGATGAATCGACAGGAGCGTGATCTGATGGCGCGGAATGCGCCACGTGGCATGATGAGGGAAAGGCGCGAATGGACGATGGAGATGAGGCGGGGGTTCTGATCGAACGGTCAACTGAGGGGTGTATGTGGAAAAGGCTTAGCCGTTGGATTAGGAGGGTAATCCAACGGCTGTGGCTGCGGGCGGATGAGGCAAGGGCAGCGGGCTACGTGGCGCAACCATAGGGCGCCACGTGTCCTGCTGTGATTGGCTGGACCAAAAAAATGAAGGTAGAGAGAAGAGGGAGCCGAATTTGGAGAAACTCCAAACATGAAAGTTGTAGATCTCGATGAGATCTACAAGTTTCATGTTGACCAAAGACGGGAATGAGGTCAAATATGATACATAAATACAATAATACAAAAATACATACATGTAGTATGCAAAGAGGCCCAAAATCCCAACTTTCTCATACGAGCTCCAAATTGGATGAAATTAGTCTCATTTTAAAGGTCTTTTAATGTGTAGTATTTTAAGAGTGAGTAGACCTATTTCGGAGTTTGTATACGGGATTTATGTGTCTTTTCTGATCCAGTGATTCTAGGGCTTTATTGGCTATTTTACAAGGGGGATTTTTGGCTTTCTTCCCTATATTATTAACTAAGGAATACATATTATAAGGAAGAGGTTATTCTGGTTAGTGGATATTTTACAAGGGGTTTTGGCTTCTTATTTAAATGCAAATGGACTGCTAAGATGCATGTATTATGTATGTATGCATGAATGCTATTTATGCATTATAAAGGGAAATATGCCTATATTTACTCGGGAACAATGCTCTATTTTTAGCTTTTGAGTTGATGAATCACAAATTCATCAACCCCATATGCTTAAACCTTGCTCGTCCCCGAGCAACTAAATGAAATGCAAGAGTGAAATGATTTTTGGGTTCCATACCAAGGTCATGAACAAAAGTTAAAAATGGAGCTTGACTCGACCTTTGGATTAATTGTGTGGTGGAACCTTATTGGGATCTGAATTTAAGACCTAACATACTTCAAATTCCACAAGTCTTCTATTCAAGACTCCTTAATAGTCAGGTCAGAACAAATTCTCAAACGTAAATTTCTGATGACTATGATTCTTACTTGTACTGTGTAAGTGAAATGTAACTCTCCACATCAGAAATGGCTCAGAACCAGCCTCCTCTAACAAAGTAACTCAAATAACCCGGTCCAGTAACTCTTTCCTCGAGGAGCGGGGTATTCCCTTCTAAGTTCAAGTGCGACCAGCTCAAGAGGAGGAGGTGGAGAAAAAAATGGACGGTAGCCAGTGTAGCTACCTATCCCGGGATGCCTGACCAGTGTAGCCAAGTCATCCAGCTGCAGACTTCTTGCTAATATACATACTCCGACAGGCAATAATATTTTTTTTGTTTTGGCCTGTCTATTTTTTTCTGGAGTTCTTGCATTTTTCTTTTTCTCTTTTTTTGGAACTATATACAAGGTGCAGCATGTACATCAGGAGTTTTTCCTCTTGAGCCAGTAGACTATCCCTCTTTTGAAGCATTATTGCAACCCACAGCATCCTGTCCTTAGATGTCAACACCACCAGACTAGGTTGAGATGCACTACCCTCCCTAGAGGAGGACGGATGTTTCCACCCGTGTGCTACTCCAAGCTAAAGGATTCTACCTCCTCACCATCTCATCAATGAAGAGCTACGTGCATTGTGCTTGTCCAAGTTAGGTCATTATCTAAAAGAATCATGCGTATGCACGAGATATTCTACTTAGACTGATTAAGATGACATGTGAACATAGGCTTGCGGACTCAAAAAATTAAGTCACTTGACCTGAGAAATCTTAACTCCAGTTCCTATAAGGTTCCTCTGAAATTAGGTGGATTAAGGTCAAATCAAATCCATCCTCAATTTCTACTCATAACTTGGTTCAGAACCCACTAACTTTTCACCTTGCATATGCAAGATATGCAGATGAGATGCAGATGTCATGCTATGTAGATGAATGAAAATGCAAGACTCTTTTTCTTTTCCTTTTAGATGCAGAGATGATATGCAAGAGTAAATAAGAAGCCTATTTTCATTTTCATTTTTTATTGGTATACCTCCTATTTTACAACAAATTTTACAAAAGTATGTTGTACAACTTTTTATACAAGTATTATACATATAGTACATATTATACAAGTATACAAAATTTTATTTTTTTTGTATTTTTTTTAATTTTTACAAAAGGTTTACAAGTATTATACAAGTATAAAAAATTCTTTAGATTTTTACCCACCCATAATTATTGCAAAATATATATACAAAAATATGCAAAAGTACGAGCTATGGGTAAAGTATATATGTAATATATACACGCCCCCCTATACTTAGCGTGTGCTATGTCCTCAGAGCACGAAAAGTGAGGAAAAAGATATAGCTCGTGCTAAGCGTAGGAGAGCTAAAATAACAAAAATGTATAGAAGTCACTCCGCCCCCCTATACTTAGGCTCTGGCAGCCTAAGTGTAGAAGAAGATCAAGGGCGGGTGAGGTTAAGAGGGGAAATGGATGAATATACAATGCGGGTATCGGTCCCCCCTATACTTAGGCTTAGGTCAGCCTAAGTATAAGACGATGGCCAAAGGGCGAGTATTTATAGGTCGAAGGTCTCGGCTGGAATGGAGATGGGGCAAGGTTTATGGAGTTCATGGGAGAGAGCTGGAGGTCGACATGGGTTATGGAGTGGCTGGCGAGGATCAGGGATGAGTGGAGGCCATCGTGGAGGGTGTGGCGCTCGGCGACGGTGGACGGAGCGTAGCTGAAAATAGGAAGGGGGTGCCCCTCCCGTAAGGTAGAGAACGTGGGAGAGAGGGGCACCCGAGGTAGGAGATGAAGTCTCCACCGTTGGATCTTGTGATCCAACAGTGGTGATCGAGGCGGGCTGGAGCGGTTGAGATTAGATCTGGCTGTGGCGATCCGAGGGCGTAGCGAGCGCCACGTGGTGCGCTAAGGACTCGGCGCTGATGGATGGTTAAGATGGGAGTCGGGTGTCTAATCGGACGGTCCAGGTGGCTGCGGTGCTAACGGTCCATATGAATCGACTGGAGCGTGCGCCACGTGGCATGATGAGGGAAAGGCGCGAATGGACGATGGAGATGAGGCGAGGGTTCTGATCTGACGGTCAACTGAGGGGCGTACGTGGAAAAGGCTTAGCCGTTGGATTAGGAGGGTAATCCAACGGTTGTGGCTGCGGGCGGATGAGGCAAGGGCAGCGGGCGACGTGGCGCAACCAGAGGGCACCACGTAGCCTGCTGTGATTGGTTGGACCAAAAAAATGAAGGTAGAGAGAAGAGGCAGCCGAATTTGGAGAAACTCCAAACATGAAAGTTGTAGATCTCGATGAGATCTACAAGTTTCATGTTGACCAAAGACGGGAATGAGGTCAAATATGATACATAAATACAATAATACAAAAATACATACATGTAGTATGCGAAGAGGCCCAAAATCCCAACTTTCTCATACGAGCTCCAAATTGGATGAAATTAGTCTCATTTTAAAGGTCTTTTAATGTGTAGTATTCTAAGAGTGAGTAGACCTATTTCGGAGTTTGTATGTGGGATTTATGTGTCTTTTCTGATCCAGGGATTCTAGGGCTCTATTGGCTATTTTACAAGGGGGATTTTTGGCTTTCTTCCCTATATTATTAACTAAGGAATACATATTATAAGGAAGAGGTTATTCTGGTAAGTGGATATTTTACAAGGGGTTTTGGCTTCTTATTTAAATGCAAATGGACTGCTAGGATGCATGTATTATGTATGAATGCATGAATGCTATTTATGCATTATAAAGGGAAATATGCCTCTATTTACTCGGGAACAATGCTCTATTTTTGGCTTTTGAGTTGATGAATCACAGATTCATCATATGCATCCTTGTTTCTTGCTACCCCAAGAAACGGCTGCACCACCAAACATGAACAGGTAACCGGATGTGGATTTTCTATCATCCACGTCCCCTACGAAATCGACATCGGAATATCCTACCACCTCAAGCGATTCTGCTTGATACACAAGCTTCAAATGTAATGTCCCTTTCAGGTATCGAAGAATCCTCTTTACAACTTCCCAATGTGCTGGATCGGGATTGCTTTGATATCTACTGACTAAGCTTACTGGATAAGCTAAATCAGGTCGAATACACATCATTGCATACATTAAACTTCCCACCGCTTTGTGCATATGGTACATCTAAAGGTTTCTGCCCCTTTCTGGGACACTGACTCTTACTGAGTCTCTTTCCCATCACAAGTGGTGTTGGAGCTGGAGTGCTGTTATGCATTCCAAATCTCCTTAATACAACACTTTCCTGACTAAGGATCAAGGTCCTTGAGTCCCTATCTCTTGTTGATTGAATTCCAAGAACATAGGATGCTTCGTCCATGTCCTTCATCTCAAATTCATTGCTCAATTTCTGTTTAATTTCATTGAGCATTTGTATGTCACTACCTGCAAGCAGAATGTCATCTACATACAATGACATGATTGCAAACTTGCTCCCACTTTTCATGACATATACATAGTTATCCAATTTATTTGAAACAAATCCACATTGAATAACTTTCTCATGAAATTTAAGATACCATTGCCGTGAAGACTGCTTTAAGCCATATAATGACTTTCTTAACTTGTAAACCTTTTTCTCCTGACCTTCAACCTGAAATCCCTCAGGTTATCGCATATAAATTTCTTCCTTTAATTCTCCATTAAGGAAGGCCGTCTTCACATCCATTTGGAACAATTCCAAATCCATATATGCGATTATGGCTAAGATCATCCGAATGGATTCAAACTTAGCCACTGGAGAAAAGGTTTCCTGGAAGTCTATTCCAGCTTGCTGAGTATAACCCTTGGCAACTAATCTTGCTTTGTAGTTGTCAACTGTACCGTCAACTCTGTACTTTTTCTCGAATACCCACTTACATCCGATGGATTGACTACTTTCTGGCGAATCACATAATTCCCAAACACTGTTTCGTTCGATTGAGTCCAACTCATCTCTCATGGCGGCCGACCATGATTCCGACTCATATGAAGCCATAGCATCATCAAAGGATATGGTTTTTGTACAATCCGCGACATCCTCATCCACGGTGTAACACGACGCCTCGCATCCATAGAAATGATAATCTTCCATCCATGCGGGCTGTGTTCTGGGTCTCTTGTTGCCGATTATACTCGTAGGTTGTGTGGGTCCACCCACTTCCTCTAAAGGATCATCATGTTCCATAGGTTCATTCTCTACATTTGGATGATCGATATCATCCTCAAGTTCTTGTCTAATGCTCAAGTTGTCTTCATTGTCTTGCATGAAAATCAGAGGATCTGATTCCTCCACTTCATGCTCCTTTTCTTGATGAATTTCAAGAAAAGTTGCATCACGACTTTCTATCAGACCTTTAGTTCCATGGAAGAACCTATATCCTTTAGAATTCTCACTATATCCAATAAACTTGCACTTTAATGTCCTGAAGTCTATCTTGTCTCTAAGCTGACTTGGTACCAGAACATGTGCAACACATCCCCATTTCCGGAGATGGCCCAACTCGGGCTTTCTGCCATTCCATATTTTATATGGCGTTGATTCTACGGACTTGATGGGAATCCTATTCTATATATAATTCGTAGTCAACACTGCCTCTCCCCAGAATTTCTTGGAGAGTCCTGAGTGTGAAAGCATACACCTTACTGCATTCATCAAAGTTCGATTCTTTCTTTCTGCTACACCATTCTGTTGTGGTGTATAGGGCATTGTAGTCTGCCTACGAATGCCTGCCTGAATACAGTAATCCTCAAACTCCTTTGAGGTATATTCCCCACCTCTATCTGTCCTAAGAGTCTTGATTGATTTTCCCAATCTTCTCTCCACTTCTGTCTTATATCTTTTAAATGTTTTAAGTGCTTCCGACTTTCTTCCTAAGAGATAGACATAAGAGAACTTCGAGTAGTCATCAATGAATGTTATAAAGTATTCCTTATTTCTATGTGTGTTGACGCTCAGTGGTCCACATATGTCTGAATGAATCAAACCTAGTAACTCTGTTGACCGAGTCCCGATTGAGAAGGGTCTTCTCGTCATTTTACCGGTCAGACAGTGTTCGCAGGGTAATGTCCATGCACCCGTGATCTTAGGAAACAGATTTGCCTTAATCATTTGATCCGTCTTAGAATTTCCTGGATGACCAAGTCTTATGTGTCATAGTTAGACAAATAACACAAGGGATAATCAGAAGAGACATTCATTGATTCACTAGAATTTATTACAGGAAGACAAAATAGGTCATGCTCGGGCACAAACTTTCCCATCGCATAAACCTTCTTATTCTTGTCAATAGAAACACGCTTATTATAAAAGCGGACTTTGAAATCCTTCTTAACCAGCACTGGGACAGAGATCAGGTTCCGGCGTATCCCTGGGGAATACAATACATCATTCAGTACCATAATGATATCCCCCAGGTCAAGTCTGTAAGTCTCAACACCTTCCATGTCCAGGTAGGTGTTATTTCCCATGAAGATCCTATGTTCGCCTTTTCTCAGTTCCTTGAAGTCCACCAGGCCTTCCTTCATCTTGGCGATGTGTTTGGTTACTCCAGAGTCGATCCACCATCCATCACTGTCCGTGATGACAGAGTTTCATTTCACGACAACCGCGAATTCTATTTTCTTTTTGCCTTTGTTTTCAGACATTTTAGAATTTCCTGGCTTTTTCTTATTGGGGCAATTGACCTTGAAATGGCAATATTTGCCGCAACCATAGCCAGAGCCACGTGGATATTTCCCACTCTTTCCCTTGAAATTCACTTTGGAGGGGCCCAACCTTTTCTTTGCATGCACGACATTTGCTTCTTCTTCTTCCTCGACCTCCTCAGTTTTCGATCTTTGTTTATAGAGGTCCTGCTCAATTGCCAACTGTGCAGGTAGGTCCGTCACGGACTTAATGTTGCCATTCATCCACAAAGATGTGGCAACCATGTCGAATGACGGTGGGAGACTTCGTAGCATGGCTGCAATCTGCATCCTTTCCGGAATCGCACAATCAGCAGCCGCCGGATCTTTGGCCATCACGATCATCTTGTTCACGTGCTCGAGGAAGCTTTCATATTCCTTCATTCTACACGAGTTGTACTTGTGTAGAAGAAGCTGGACGCTCACTTCAGATTTGGAGTGATATTTCTCCTTAACCATGGTCCAGAGCTCATAAGCTGATTCGCAGGTCTCAAAGATCCAAATCTGGTTCAGATCCATGTGGGTCAGCATAAAACTCCTTGCCCTATTATCTGTTTTCTCCCACTGTTCGCGGGACCTAATTTCCTCCATAGTTGGATTTTCAGATAAGGTTGGGCTGGATTTATCTATGATGGAGTGTATGCTATCGTGCAATAGGCTATAGTAGATCTTCCTACTCCACAACTCATAATTAGTACCGTTAAGGTACTCTATTTTTCCCACCTCAGTGGCAATTGTCTTGTTTGTCATATCTCTTTGGTTGATCTAATGAAATAAATATAAGGTTGGAAAAAGATTGAACAATTTTGTGAAAGTACTTTTAAAGAAAACTAGAGGTCTAACTTACAATACTACTAAGATTTAAAAAAAAAGATCAACTTAATAGCAACTTTAGCTACCTCCCTTAAAAAAACTTAATGCAAGACAAAACAACGAACAATAACTGTTAAAAGTGTGAGTTAATTAATCCAACACCAGATTTTAATACAATGAAAAAATATAGCAAATTGTTTTAATAGGAGTATTCAACAAAAAACTTAGACAAAAAAATATTTCTATTCAATGATAGTTTAAAAAAAAGTTAACTTTTAATTTAGTCAACAAGCACATGTAAAAGAAACTTTTTCTATTAGTAAGTAGTCAATGTTAATTATACTTTAATTAAACTATCACATAACGATGATGCTCGAACCGGCAAAGCAATAAGGAGCGTCGATGGTCGGCGATGATGCTCGAACCGACAAAGCAACAAGGAGAGGCGATGGTGCTCTGATACCAGTGAAGGATCTCCCCGAGGTACGCCCTTTTCGTTGGCTGCGAGAGAACGAGAGAGAGAGGTAGGATTAGGAGATGGGAGAGGGCTCCCTAATGCGAGAGAGATCGTATATCTTTCCCTTCCCGGAGGAGGTGTTTATTTATAGGGCGTGAATGCCTCTCGCACTAGTCCGCCCTTACTCCCCCATGCCCAACGGATCCCCGCAAGACTCGGTCTTGCCGCACCCGCCGGCTCCGGAATGGTCGGCGGCGTTTCTTTGACCATGCGGTCACTTGGATCCGTTCAAGAGGGGTTGCTCCCACCCCATTTTTGGCGATTTTTTTTGTTTTTTTGGAAAATACCGCCACGAATTTATAATCAGTTTATCCCTCCAATATGTCGCTCCAACTTGGCAAGAATAGAAACTTATATGCCATCCATCCAAAACATTACCGTTGAAGACAACAGTAATGCGGTCTACATTAGGTGAGCAATAAATGCTATGGAAGAATAACTTCTAGATAATTCCAAACTTTTTTCTTGGTTATGTCCCTCTCATGTGGATGTAATGTTATACGACTTGCGAGCACATCATGTTCTTTTAGATGATATCAGGGAGATAATCTAAAGCTAATTGGTATGAAAGAGGGTGCTGTAAAGCTGGTACTAGTGCTTCTGAATGTAGGAGAGAGAGTATCATTATGTGCTCTATCTATTGGTGTAGTTCATTTTGGACAAGATTTCAAGCCATTGTTTGAGGTGAGGATATTACAATATGACCTGCAGAATTGTTTACGTAAACAAGCTATATCTAGTATTTCATTGCAGATCATTTTTTGATGGGATTCACCTATTTTACCACTGCGTCTGCTTGTTCCCTCCAATCATCATTAACACCTCTTGTTTTGGAGGAAGAAAAATACAAATCGAATACCTTTGTATTTTTCACTCCCGTGAAATTCAGCTGTAAAGTTTAATGTTATTTTGTGTTATCAGTCATACTTCCAAATGTCTATTGGCCAAGGTAAGATTCAGATTTTGAAAGTCTCTCATGAAGATGCCATGAAAACAATATGGGATCATGATTTGAAAACAAAGTATATTTATGTATGGTTTGACAAATGTATGAGACTTTTTTTGGATATTCTATTGCTGTGGATGTACCTAAGAAGAGGAGTTCTAGTATGTATTCTTCTTGACATACCTTATTTGTTATTCACTCTTATATCTAACCACATGTTATGATAACCATATAGCTGATTATTTCAAAGCTTTTGTAGATGAAAATAGTGAAACTACCGATTTGACAAAGTTCACCATCAAAATTTGGAGTTTGACTTGCAGTGTTGCCTTAATGTAAACTCAATTCATGTTATGTTAATTAGTTGATATTTTTTGACCATATTATACAAATACTTTCTAATTATATATACAATAAGCGTGACCTGCATATTTATTAGGTACATACAATGAAAAGGAAATGACTCGCGTAAGCGAAACTAAATGATTTTGGTATACATGATATTCAAATGAACGTAAAAAAAAAGGTAAGGAAAAAAGGACAATGGAGGATCCCTTATCTTAATGATGTGGATCCTAGTGATGAATGGGTATTCAAGCTTCAATCTTGTGAACATGAAGCATATCAAGATCTTGATGCAAGTACTTCTCCCAAGGATGATGTTGTGGGAACTGAGGAAGCACAAGATGATTTACATAGGAAGAAAATGAAGAAAGGTAAAGGTGATGTTAAACTTATTTAGTTAGTACAATCACAAAATAATTAACAATGCTATTGTATAATACAAGTAAAACAATGATTGATGTTGATAAGGATTATGCTCGTGATGGATACAAAAGCAGTGATGAAGATGATGATGGGGCAAAATTAGATTACACGGATGATTCGTTAGATGATCCAATTGGCAATAATGGATCGTAGGATGACAATCTTGATGTAGATGTAGATCTTTGAGTTGAGAGCAATGAGTAGAAGATCTTTAGAAGACTAGGAATTGGATTGTACATTTTACTTTTTCCATTGTTTGGACTAGACTAGGAAATTTAAATGCAGAAGGTAATATATTTTGTACTCCTTATTTTGTTGTGTGTTTGATTCTATCAACATATGCTCATCTATGAGATTACGACAACGATGAATTAAACTAAAAATCCTTTATTTGCTTTACATGCTTGGAAATTTATGTTATAGTATATTTTTCTTAATTTTATTACAATATGTTTAGTTAAAATTCAAATTTCTTTGAAAAAACTTAGGCTAACTCCTGACCACCTCGAGGCTACTCCTTGCCCCTTTTTTAGTTAAACGGCATCTTTATGCCTTTCATTTTTTTTCAAAACTTGTATGAGATATCTGCAAATTTTACAATGTAAATATGAGCTTCCTAATCATCAAAATTTTAATTATTTTGTTACCAAAGAGGTAATAACATAAGACGAGGAAAGTTCCAAAAAAAGGGTGTTAGCAATACGAGTTTTAATAATATTTACAATATCATATAGGAAAATCACGCAAGCACTATGAAAAATATTGCTCACACAAGATTTCTTTAAACAATATTTTTTATTTGATTTGCCATTGTATTCCGTTTATGCATAAATCTCGTTATCTTATCATTTATGTAAAAGTTAGTGTTATTGGAAAAAGTCTAAATGGTACAAGTGTAAAATTCCTTTCATTGTAGGTATTCCTTTGCCGCTCCAAAGCTCTCCCGCTCTCCTCATCAGAAGGCTATTTGGCGATCCATCAAAGCGTTCTTTCTCTCCGCCTCGTTCCATTCTGCTCCCATCTTCCCTCCCGAACCCTAACGGACCTTCTTCAAAGGAGGACGATAGCCTTCTGAAGGCTGCGAGGATAGGCGTCTCCCTTTCGACTCCATCCCTCCCCGAGCCCTAACGGCCCGTTTTCAAAAGAGGTGCTGCGATGAACGCGCCGGAAGGGGCTGGATGGCGAGCGAAGCTGCCGCCTGAGGCGCGTCCCCGCATCGTCCGCAAGATAGCGGATGCTTTGGTGCGGCTCTTGCCGATTTCTGCACCCGAGGGTTTAGGCGAACTCAACAACATCGCTTCAAGGTTCGAAGAAAAGATCTTCCACGCTGCTACAAGTCTGTCTGATTACGTGCGTAGGATTTCTACGAAAATGGTTACCATGGAACGGAGTCATCCCCGTACGAACACAATTGCTCTTGTTGGTTCACGAAGGAAAAGACCACCACAGCACTTATCCTCTCAGGTGGAACAGCGAGCTCTTTCTAAGATTGGAACACCTTTGCAACCTGCCACCCTGCCTTTTCTTGTTCCATTTCGGTCTACACCATCACCACCATGTATCTTGTCTCTTTCAAATACCGGAGATCATGGACGCCAGCAATCTGTTCCCGGACAAGCTCAAGTCCAATCTCTTGCTGTTGGCGCACCAGGAGTATCAACTTCTCCTCTGATGGCAGAGTTGGATGGCTTGCAGCCTGAACTGTCTACTTGTGTTTTTCCTGGCAGAGCATCTTTGACAGAACAGTCACTTGAACGCTTACTCAAAGCGATTAAATATTCATCTTCTTCAGTTCCCCATTCCTCAGTCAGTGATATTGCTTCTGTTGCCAATACGATTGATAGAATAGCAGGTATTGCACCTGGTGATGATGGGTCACGGGCTGTTGTTGGTGAAGATTTGCTGGCTATGACAAAAAATCGATTGCAGATGTGGAACTTCACATCCCTGGACAGCAGTGATACAACAAGGAACAAGAAAAGGAAGATAAGTGGGATGCCCTTGAACGCTATGCCATATGCAGAAACTCTCACGATTGCTATGTGTGAATTAGAAGAATCGACGGGAACCTCCCATTTAAAGAGGCGTAAAATGGAGGCGAGCCATGCTCTCCTTGATGAGATCAGGGACATAAATAATGAGCTAATTGATACCGTAGTAGATGTTGTCGATGATGACATGGATTCTGCTTCTGAGAGCAGGGAAGGGACAGTGGTCAAATGCACTTTCTGCGCTGTTGCTCTCAGCCCTAACTTAAAATCGCAGCTTGCATCAGCTGGTCTGTTACCAATTTTACCTATTCATCTTCTCATCCCCACCAAGTACCCTTTATGTTCACCAGTTCTTCTCTTAGACAAGATGCCTGTGGATTATAGCAATGGGGAATGCAGAGATTTGTCAGCCAAGGCAAGATCAAGGTTTGCTGTTTCATTACGAGGCCTTCCAGAAAAGATGTCTCTCAAAGATATGGCAAAGAGCTGGGATGTTTCAGTCCGTGAAGTCATCCTCAAGTATGCCCAGCAGAATGGGGGTGGTAGCTTCACCTCGATGTATGGTGCTTGGGAGAACTGTGCTGGTTCTTGAAGGTTGGAATGCCCCTGCTATACAGAGTATGCAATCAGCTAATCTCATATAGGACAGGACTGTGTGAAAGGGCTTTTTTTTTTAATGTAATTGAAAATCTCATATAGGACAGAGTGTGCATAACAAGATGGAACTGTCAATCTGATTTCCAATGAACAATGATATATCTGGACTTTTCAAAAGTATTTGGTCTTTTAAAATAACAAAAGGCATTTGTGTGACCACTGTAAAAGAATTAATGAGGAAATCCATGCTCTTCTGGCTCCACGTTTGAATCAATCTTCCCACATTCCTAAGCTGAATGTGATCTTCGACAACAAATGATAAAAAAAACCCTAAAATAAAATGGGAATGCTTTAACCCTTATGTGATCCTCAATTCTTGCATGTGCTGAGATGGATCATTTGAATAATATCTATGAAAGTATCAAAATGACCAATTATCGTAGGTTTTGAGCTAAAGTAGCCTTTAGTCTTGTGATTCATATCGGATTGATCAAGTTGTTATCTTGTCAGTGTTAATGTGAGAACATAAATTTTGTTAAAAGCATTAAAAATCCTAAATAACTAAATTACTAATACAGAGGAGCGGATAGTCCAAGTCAACTGGTATGATGCACACACTGTTAAGGGTTCTATTTCCATTTCGTGCTGGTTGAGAAAGGATTTTTTTGTGCTATTAGGCTTTCACTATATCCAATATATCAATCAAAACCTGCTTTTCCCTTCAAAAGCAACCAGAGACTCGTTCTAGAACGGATGATGAAGACTCAAAATTGCACAAAACGTGGATAGATTCAAATGCAAGAAAAAAATTGTACTGAAATCAATTGATCCTTGTACACATTGCATGGAGTTTCGTGAAATGGATTTTTTATTTGTTTTTGACTTTGATGAAATTTGTCTAAAAAATAATAATCTACTTATTGTAGTGTGAAAGGTAAAATGCAAAAAAAGAGCAAGTGTATTCGAAAAATATTACAGGTCAATATAATAACATCACACTCTATATCCTATACTAATTACTAAGAAAGGCTAGAAAGGGCATCAATGTATATGTCGATCATGAGAAAAATGGTCAACCTTCGCTTCAAAGATGGATGAGAATTTGTGAAAACAAAAAGATAAATATATTAGAAATCAAGAGGGGTTTAAAATGGAATTTGATGGTTCATTAAAAGGTAAAAATAACGAAAGTGGCACATTGAACCGGTCATAAAAACCAGGTACCACATTGTACCTTTTACAAGTTTGGGGACCACATTCAAATCTAGCATAAAGTTCAAGGACTTTGATGTAATTTACCCTAATTTGAACAATGCACACAAGAAAATGTATAGTGTTCATTACATATGGATCATTAAAACAAATTGTAGTTGTAGAGAAGAATAATTTAAGGATTCGTTGTATACCTTTTAATGTTATATATATAATAATGAATATTATTCATTGTAAAATTATCTTTGATTCCTTGAAATATGCGAAGCATGTCTTATTCAATGTTATAATGCTAACAAGGAATCATGTAACATCGATAATCCATTGACTTTCTCAAGTACTTTTCTTAAAATCTAATTGATAAATTAGCAATGATTAATACTGATTAGAATGAAAAGTAACGAATAATCATCATTATATGAATAGTTAGCAATGAATATATCATTATATCATTTGTTCCGAATTCTAAAATTAACTTTTTGGGGGGAGACTTGATATATGCTATTATATGCTTAATATCATATTCTTCTTTTATATTTGGCATTATCAAACTTGCTATTTGACATGACTCCACAAATATATACAAGAAAATGACAATGGCATTAATAAAACTTTACTTGGTGAATAAAATCTTCAAAGGCCATATCACCAAGAAATCGATGTAATTTAGCGGTCAAAAGAGGCTTGTGAAGTAGGTATCCCATGTAGCTTTCCACTTACATTATGGAGCTTTTTCCCCCGATAGGGCATGGGACTGCCTAGAATGCCCGGTTAGGGCATAGCAACACTCATTTTCCCTATCAGGACATAGATCGGCAAACGGTTTATCGATCGGCTAACTGTTCGCCGATCAACCCGAACAAAGACAATTCAACGCTCATTCCCGAGGTGCCTGTTCCTGAGGGCGCAACGCCTGAGCCCCGGATTCACGGAAGACCGCTCAGTTGGCAAACCGTTCGCCAGTCAGCAAACGGTTCATCGAATTAACCCCTTCCACGTGCCTATTTAAGCAGCCCCCTCCCACTCATTCGATCACGCCTCCTCCACCTCCAGCCCTCCCTCTCTCTCACTAACTCCCTCTCCCAACAATCTCTCTCAAGACTCTCTCTCCTCTTAAGGTATGATTTATTATTTATTAGTTATAATTCCAATTTTTGCATCTATATTCTTAGTATGAAAAATCCTTCCAATTTAATAATCTTTTATAATGTCTCTATCAACAATAGTTTGTGAAATTGTAAACTTTGTAAGTTATTTTCTTGTAAAATTTCCTTTAGTATAATAAATGTAGATGAAACTATGCCTTTAATTTTTTTGTAATCTTCACACGTTATTTCAGTCCCCCAGCACTGGATTCCATATGTAATAGTCACAACATTTTCATACCCCCATCTATGTACAGAATTATCCATCTAAATGCCAATTAGTGAAAAACATTCACGTTTAGGGATGTGTATATGTCCCGTTAATTAATTATTTCTCAATTTATATGTACTGTTTAGAAATGAATAATCACGTAATTAAATGATTTAATATGAAAATTCCAATATAATTGAATTATTTATATGGATTATTTCTAAATTAATAATATTTTAATTAAATAATTTAATATAAAAAACTCGTCTAATTACTAATAACGTGATTAATTTAAATGATATGTAAATTTCTCTCTAATTAATTATAGTTTAATTAGAATGAATTGATCTTGTCATTAATCATCTTCTAAATATTATGATTAATATGGAGGTGTCCCTTTAATTAATAATTTCTTCATTATAGATAATTTTTAAATTAATAATAATCTAATTAAGTATTAATATAAGTGAGATGTAAATTACCATCTAATTAATAATGTAATTAATATAAGTGGTATGTAAATTACCACTTAATTAATAATAGTCTAATTACTGTGAATCTATTATCATTAATCATTCTCCAAGTTAGTTAATAATTTCTTAACTAATATAGATTATTTTGCATTAATAATATTTTAATTAAATAATTTAATCTTAAAAATACCCGTCTAATTATGAAAAATGTAACTAATTTTAGTTGTATGTAAATTGTCATTTAATTAATAATAAATCAATTACTATGAATCTATCTTTTCATTAGTCATTCTCTAAATTAATTAATAATTCTCTGATTAATATAGATTATTTTTATAGTAATAATATTTTAATTAAATAATTTAACATAAAAATACGCGTCTAATTACTAATAATGTAATTAATATAAGTGGTATGTAAATTACCATTTAATAAATAATAGTCTATTTATTACGAATCTATTTATCATTAATCATTATCCAAATAATTAATATTGTCTTAATTAATATGAATAATTTTCACATTAATAAACTTTTTAATAAATAATTTAATATGGTGACACACACCTTTCATCTACGATACAGTGAAGCAACCGTGACATTAAAGGATGTCTCTATCCTTAGAAGTCTTGGCGTCGATGGGGCTCTCGTGACAGGGTACAAGCACCCTTCACGATATAACTGTGGAGCTTATTGTGAGCAATGGTTCGGAGCCAATCCTAGCACTGGAGGAGGAGAGAATTTGTCAAGTGGACATTTGAAGCTCACTTGGATTCTCGACACTATTCTATCATATGTGAATCTCCAGAAGCAAGATGGGAAGTAGTTGGAGGAAATTATATGGGCTTTCATCTTATACCAGATTGGAGAGTCCTTTTTTCCGGACTCCACTGGTGATAAGGTACCATTATGATACCTATGGTTGCTCAAGGACATACAAGAATGTGGTCAGATGGCTTGAGAGCAGTGCTTCTTGCCAATTATATCAACAATTGGACGATTTCTCTTTAGGGAAATCCAGGAGATGTTATGGTTTTCTGACCTTACTGCAAACTTGGTCTTGGGAGCACATACAATCGGGGTGCCCCAGCCATACCGAATGGATCCAGTTGTTTGAACCAAGGTCCATACACTTGCAGGTATGAGATGAAAGTATTCTAAAGTTTGATTATTTGATATAATATTAATACATAATTAAAACAGATGGACGTCAGGATGTAGGTTTTTCAATCAGAACATCCAAACTACGAACCTGACATTCTACCGCAACGATTTGGATATACAAGGCGAGCATCAGGTATGGTTCGTACATATACCATTTTATTGGATTAGTATGAAAATATTAACCTCATACTTTTAACAAATGTGTTGGTCTCCATATGATATGGAGATTGTAAATATCTTACATGCTATATGTCGAGAAGGACAGTAACTATGGAGGTCCCGGACAGTGCTAATTTGCTTTAAAGTAGGGGTTATGCACATGCTGAATCCCGTTTTGTGACAATTTGATCTGTGACCTCATATCCCAGATCATATGTCTCCTATAGTTTTCCCGAATCGCCGGTCTCTTCAATGAGACAACGATCCGATTGATTGGGTTGATTGAGTCCGAGAAAAGTTCGGTCAATGGAATCAACGTTGTCAAACATTTGTGATAAAGAGAACTTTGGCACAATCTGGCGAGCAGCGACTGGAAACATACATGTAGTGGTACTGGAAGATTATATAGCGTTGGATACATACTTCAATCCTGCCATCAAAATTTAAATACGAGCCTTACACTCCCATATTTAGGCCTGAGATAAGTGTTTAACTTTTTGCTAAGATATTCTTGAAAGAACACTATGTCACATATGAATTACTTACAGGTGCAGAGTGTGTATGAAGCTCGTGGGATATTTGAGGACTACGAACGGAGCTCAGAGTTGCGGAATGTAATTGGCTAACTTGACTCCAAATTACAAAACTTTGGATTGGCAGATCAAATGAGCCAGTATAATTCGAGGTACTCTTACTCCATCGAGCCTTCCGCGGTCCCTTTCCATGACCATGAACCCCAACAACAACACGAGGACATTGCACAAAAATCTGCTTTTCATGCACAATATGTTGTCCATGGAAATGATGACGAGGCGGGACCATCTCAGGTACAATTTACACAACCTTCGTAAGCTGGTGATTTTGGGGTCTAAACCCTAGCCAGCCCTACAGACACAAACACTTACACAATTCTTAACCAGCGATTTTATTCCCTACCAATCGAACATTGGATTCTCCTTTTACGCAGATTCCAGTCATGTGCCTCCATTCCAGAATCTCCCATGCACACCTCTACCAATTATGATGCAGATACACCGATAGCAGTCTGCACCTCAACCAGAGCAGCGACCATCACATCATCGTCAACGACCTCCATAGATTGATAGAGCCGCATCAGTTAGGGATACACCACAACAACTATCAAGAGAACCAAGTGAAGAGACTGAGGGTGGCACTAATGGTGGTAGTCGAGGTCGTATGGCTAATCTTTCATCACTCTTCCGTGGGGCATAGAGAATTTTTAATTAATGAAAATTTGCACCAACGATATCATTCTGTTTAGTAAAATAATGACAGTATTATCATCTATGTTGATTTTGGTACAATATCATGCATGATTCAATATTAATGCTACAAACACAGAGAAATATTATGCTCCACATATTTGAAAACCGTATTATCATGTGATTATTGCAATGATTGTAATCCATATTAACTCAATGTTAATTTGTAGGCGTGGTGCAAATTTACCTGTAAGTAATCTTCATATTATGACATTTCAAATGATAGTTTATTTTTGTAGGTTATCACAGATACTGGTTGCAACTCTTAACAAACTTAAGATAACTTTATATTATTACATTTCTAATACTATTGTATTATTATAGGTTATGGTAAAAACTCGCTTCACAACTCATAAGTCTGTATATCTTCCGGACAACCTCTTCCTAGCGGTTCATGCACCGTCCAGTTCTAATGCATCACGTCATCATCCACTTGCTTCACCATGACCATTGCGAACTAGAGTTTCTGCAGTCCCACTAACACATACTGCTCTACCACAGTCGTCCCGTGAGGATGCTCTCCAGAACTCAGAGATGGGAGCTGGCTCTCACAGGCTATCAATTGCTCCTATGGAGTATCCATTAGATGATCGATCGTTCACTCAACCGTTTCAATCGATTGACTCTCCGTTCACGTAATACTCGCCACAATCAATGCCTCCACCTATGGTTGAGAGTTTCCAGAGCGAGACCTCACTGCTCATGGAAGTATACGGCGAGAAGGAAGATATGTACACTGACTTAGCTAATTTGCATTACACAATAGCACTGAAGTACATGCGTCTGAGCGTAATATGATGACATCGATTATGATCGAGGACATGATTTAGGCCATTAATGCAATGTAATTTTATTTAAGTCAAGTTTATCTAATGTAATGGTAGAAGTGGTCCTTTTATTTTTCATATGGAACATTAGATTATCGAAATTGGAGTATGAAGTGTGTACTCCTTTTTGAAACATGTGTTCAAAAAAATTGGATATCATGAATCTATTAACATCTATTAATTTTTTGGTGCATTAAATTTAAATATATTAAAATTATAATGACTTTGACCATTCTTATCGATATAATTATTTATTTATTAAGTATTTATACCTTAATTATATTGCTGAATATGTATCACTATAAACTATATTATACTTTTCTAGCATTTATTTATAATTTTTTAATATATCATTTTGTTTTCATATTTTTCCTATTTAGTGTAAAATTTACTTACTCATTCATTTTCTTTTATATAGCATTTATAGTTTTCATATTTTTTCAATGTACTCTATTTAATTTTTCTATTTATAATTTCATATTTTTATAAATATTTGACATAGGGAGCAAAAAAATATAATGTAAAATGAAAAAGACGGGAAATGGCAAACCATTTGCCGATCGACGAATGATTTGCTGACCGGAATTAATGCCAATCATTACCTCCTTGTCGCATTATGGGCGCAGAAATTATGGGTCTTGATCGACGAATGGTTCATCAATCGGCAAACCGTTTGCTGATCCGTGCCCTGACATGGAAAATGGACGCTGTCATGCCTTGATCGGGCATTCTGGGCAGTCCCAAGCCCTGTTCGGGAAAAAGCTCTACATTATATGCATGTAAAGTGCTTTAGGATAAAAGGCAAAAGCTAATGGGGGCCATGGCCACTGAATGACACCATATATTGCTCTACAAAGGAAGGTCCCCCCTTGGAATGATCCTCTTTGCAGGGAGAATCATTCACCATTCATCCTCTGATTTACAAATTACGATCAAAGGAGGATGACTGCAATATGTTTGTATAAGTATATAGGGGTTTCTCGCGTCACTCCAAAGACCAAAAGGGAAGCTAGATCTTCTTGTTTGGAAGGAGCATATTAATGGAATGATTGGGCATGATCATGTGAGACCATCAACATGTGGATGGTCTATTTGGTGGCGGACATTTGATGTTACAAAGATGGATAAAGATTATATTACTCATCCGTTCCTCTCTCGTGTAGTCCTTGAGAATCTCCAAAAGACTCATGTTCCTCGTCCACTATACATGAGCTCTCTTTAGCCACCATCCATGTAGGCAAGGAATGAATGATAAGTGGTTCTCGATCTAAGTGGTTTTCATTTTTTTAGTTATTTATTTGGCTAGAAATTCATATTTACCACTGCTAGTTTAGATGATTACAATGACATGTTTTTCTCTAAGTTTAATTAAATTAATAAATCGATCTTAGTATAAATTCTATCTATATATTTCTGATGTATTTAATTCCCAATGCTATTAGGATGCTATTTATTTTAATGTATTTAAGTATTCTGTATAAAATATTTTGATACTATAAGAAGTCATTTTCTAACTCAAAAAGTCCCGAAGACAGTCGAGCAATATATGCAATAAATACCAATACATAATTAAGCTAATATTTTCTCATTACTTCCTTGTCAATTGGCATGATCTTGTCATTGTGTTATACTTCATCTCTTATTGCGCAAATCAATTATTATTTATCGAACGAAATTATGCCTTTTGATTGTTATACTCGAACTTAACTCTCTCTCCCTCCCCTCTTTCTTATTTTAGCTAGCTTGCAAAAAAAATCCCACCTTTCATGCATCGACTCTATCGCCAATGATCCCAATATTCTCATCCAATAGCCAATGTTAAATATATGATATTATGTAAAAAAAGACTGGTTATTGTAATTTACATATGTTTTGTTGCAAAGTTAAGTTTGTAGCTACTTCATTGTCGCTACGAAGTTAACATCTCTTCCTAAGGATGAAAACGAATGTGAATATATTCGTATCTGATCCGTTATCGTATTCTTTTTATACATATTCTGACATTTATATTCGTATTCATTTTAAAATGGATGCGAATAAGGATATCACTTTAACATTCGTTAATATTCGCATTTGTATTCGTATATTCGTTTTCATACATAAGTATAGTAATAGATTTATTTATAACTTTGTGTAACAACATTTTATGAGTTCATTTGCCATTGTTGATATAATTTTCATGAAATAATTATATACGGTACATCTATTTTATGTGTAAATCATCCTAAACATGTATATTTTTGTTAATCTATTGAATATTTCTGCTAGTATTCGTATCCGATTCGTATTCATTTTACATTCGTATCCGTTTTTTAAGGATATGGTAACACATTTTTCACATCCGCCAATATTCGTATCGGCATTCGTATTCGTATTTTAAAATGGATAAGGATATGATTATACCTATGTTCGTATCCATATCCGATCATTTTCATCCCTTCCACAACTATTCTGACGTCGATAAGATTATTAGAGATAGGGGTTAATCACTACGATATACATATAGTCTTAAAGGAATTAAATTCTTAGTTATAATTATACTGGAGTTGTATTTTTAGTAAAGTCCTTGCAGGAAAATGACTATGCCTCTTGTATTGTGATATATACTTCCATTCCACAATGCAAGACACACCAAGAAGAGAGTTGGTAAAAGAAGAAGAGGAAGAGAGCAGAAAAAATGAAAAGAGTTGTAAATTTTTCCTTTTTCGATGGTCGTGAGAAAGAACTTATTACCATCATATTGTGTATATTCTTCTTCACGTGCTTATGTAGTGGTGATTGCGCATTAGCTCTTCCCAACAACAATTGGTATCAAAGTTGGCTTTAAAGTAAAGTCGACGAAGAAACGTGATGCAATTGATACGCATTCATTAGAAAGCCACAAAGAATTAGGATGTGTTTGGATGTCGCGGTAAGCTGGTAGTAGAGTAACCCTTTTTTGAGGGGTAAGATGGTGGGTAAGTTGTTTGCTTTGTTGTTTGAATGGTAAGGTAGTTGCTAGGAAGAGTAGTTGTGATGAGACTTTCATTGAAGTTTAAAAAATAACTAGATTTTGATTATTTTATAATTTAGATAATAAGATATGATAATGTAATATTTTTTGTTTAAATAGAAAAGAGAGGAAGAGAATATTAACGAGGAGAGAGAAATAATGTATTAATGGGTATTTGGCTGAAAGGAGAGAGAGATTAATGGCGATTTGATTGAAAGAAGAAAGAGGAAGTTGGTGGGGCCCACGAGTAGGATAAAGGATTTGATGGATTGTAACATGGTGGCCAATGGGTCCCATGGTGGAAACTTGATGGATAACCTCTTTTTGGAAGAGTAACTCTCCAAGTGAATACATACTTATCGGTGGCTATTTGGAGAGACGTACGAGTGTCATTGAAGGATTGTACTAGTATAGTAAGTAGCGAGATCATGCATGGAGGTACAACAATAGTAAAATAGATAGAAGATTGGGTTCATAATGTCATAAAATTTGATAACTACATTGAAGCTTTGAGATCGAAAACATTCAAAGTTCAATCGATAAGACTTTTGAGTACATATATATGTTATTAAATGTTCAAAATGAATTAGATGGTACAAGATGACATATTTGGCTCCAGTTTTTCAGATCTTGCAAATTGATTCGAACTTCAACATTTTTGAGGTAATCGATAGAGATACAATCCTTCTTGATGTATGACAATTTATGGTAGAGAAAGACCATCTTGCACCATATATATTTGGTGTCGGAATGCACACCAAAGGATGCGTGTTTTCTTTGAATTGTTTAACATAAAGAACCACCACACCTTAAGCAGCGATGGATGAAGAATATACTCACACAAAAGGGCTTTTGAAAGTTCTTCGAGCAATAGAGGACAAATTATAGAAGATGAAAGAGGACGAGTGAAGGAAATGAGGGATTTTATAAATTATATAATATAAATATTCTTTTTGAACAACATTCTTCATAAAGCCATCATCTTGAATAATTCGATGGAGGTTTGATAAAAGCTTGATGGATGATACAAGTTCAAATATCTAAAAAGAAATTTATTATGGAAAGATAAGTTATATGGCCTTTGAATAATCGATAGCATAAATTGGAGGTGAAATTGGATGAGTTTAATATGATTCTAATAGATGTACTTATACTTGAGGAGAAGATCACAAAAGGAGACTTTTTCTTTAAGGAGGACAAGGCAATGGTATTCTTGAGCTCTTTTCCATATTGTTATGATCACATGATGAGGGTATTGCTCCATGCAATAAGATCATATCAATAGATGAACAACAATTTCATTGTTTATGAATGAGTTTCTACGCAGGTTGGTCAATGAAACAACAAATGATGAAAGTCTTATAAGATAATCAAGAGCATGTATTCTCGATCAAGGGATATGCGATTTAGAGGTTGATACATGTTACAAGATTCTATGAGATGATTATATTGTTATAAATTCTTATGACTTTGAATTATAAAAAAAGGTGTTACATAGAAATTGATGGGAGACGGGCAACAAGTTGCACCGCCAATCCTTTTTGGATGGCAAATCCAATTCTTCAGAACACAACATTCATAGATCCAGGACTCATAACATTGCTATGCATATTTTTTTGGGCCCTCTTGAGGAGCTCAACAACTTCACTTGCCAAGAACACAAATGTATCAAACCCGAAGGGGATGGATACATGTTGATTGTCCATACAAGCCTTCTCATGCTTAGCCACTTTAGCTGATGCAAATTTTTGTGCAGCGTATCCCGCAACAAAATCACTTCTCATAGGATCCACCAATGGAGAAACTCTAGTCAAATCAACACATACATGTTTCCCTCCAGCCCATCCAAATATTAAAATATCTGCTGTTCTAAGGGTCGATCTCCCCTCCTGTGGATTCGTCAGAAAATTCACATGTGCTTAATTCTTGAAGCAACCCCTACTTGCCTGAGAACATTCATTGTTATAAATGAGGTTGAAAGACTGCTTCTTAATCGAGGCATGAAAAGGATAAAGGAAAGAAGGATATTTGAAATTTAGACTCGAGTAATTCCACTACATTTTGTGAGGGAGACTTGGTAGAATGTTCAAGAGATATGAAGGCAAATATAAGATGGCTTTTGGACTCAACATGTTTAGATCATATATGCTTATTTGAGTAGTTCGAAAGTATCTATCCTACGATGATGTGATGAGTATGGTAGGTGGAGAGGTTCACCACATCAAAGGAGCACGATTAGTGCATTTTTTTATGTTTACATGACAATACAAATTCTTGAACGTGTCAAACACTTGCCTACAACAAAAAATGGCATTCGCTATTATTGCTTCATCTATGAGGGCATCAACTTGCCATAAGATGGAGAGTTCTCAAAGCGAGTAAAAGAGCATGCATGGTGATGCAAGGACCATGGATGTCAAACAGGATGTACATGCTCGAGGAAAGTATTATGATATGTGGGAGAGCTCCAGATTTTCCCAAGATAAGTAGGTTGAGAAGAGAGAAAGACATCTCTACTATAGAAACATGCAAGAAGAATGTAATTTTCTTTACCAGAGGATGGCATATGCTCTGATCATGAGAATGTCTAGTGCCTTGTCCAAAGGTACAATATTGAATTGTGCAAAAACATCCAAGAGGCAAGTGTCAAGAGCATCCAGAGTTTAAAATGATGTGAACATTGTGGTGAAATATAATCCAAGAGGAAAAGGAAAGAAGAGGAACAAAGGCATAACAACAAGAGAGAGGGGGGAGAAGGAATTAAGTGAATTAACAAGGAGAGTTTTGCTTGTTCTTCTTCTTAGTAATTATTCGTAGGTGGTAGTGAGATTTGACTGGCTAGCATTCATATTATGCTTTTAACTTTTTCCCAAGTATGTGTGTGCCTCTATTCTTAAAAAAATCACAATATTAACCTTTTTTTAATATATTATAGGGGCAAAAGTGTGACAACAATAGGGCCTCATTATAGATTTTGTAGAATAATGGGGAGGTAAGGGCATAAGTGCTATTGAAAAACTAACAAAGGCGAAGGACAAAAATCCATATTTTTAAATGGTAAGTTTCTTAAATTTGGAAAGAATAGGCATCTTATTTCCATGATGTAGGAGGTATGACTACATGAAAAAAAGAGAGGTTTCGTGCTTCCGTTGGATCTTCCCTATCTCTTAGTCATACCTATGAGATGTATACTAGGATCGATTGTAGTACACCATACCGACGGAGTGAGATTTGTTTTAGATCTTGTTATGTTCTTAAAGATTACCTATTTGCGAGTCAATGCATGCTTTTCTAATTCAAGATATGTGTTTTCTAAGACTGCATTTGTCGATGAGTGTATTGCTACTGCAGTTGCTTCCTCTTCTACCGTCACCGCCGCTTCCAACGTCCATTTGAGCCCATGTAGTCGAGCCTCTTCCGCAAGTAATGTACCCATAAACGACCATCTGAGGACCGTGCCTTCTTCTGCTTCTTGGCGAGTGCTGTGAAACCGAATCGAATTCAACTCACATGGATCAATTTGCATCGATTGAGCTCAAGATTTAGCATCTGCATGCAAGCCCAGGTGAAGTAGTTTTGGTAATGATGCTTCTTATTAGTCAGATCAAAAAAATAATTCCCATTGGTTCATAAAGCAAGATTACACAAAATTAGGGATCCAAGTGGAGCAAAGTAATGGGGTGTGAGATGTGCATGCACGATCTTTGGATTGTGCTTTCGGTAGATAATGACAAGTAAAGTAAAGTAGCATGAGATCATAGACAAATAATTAGGTGTTGGCAGCTTTAAACTCTCTTTTGATCACACTTTAGATCCACTCTACGACAATGGTCGTTAAAAGCCATTATAATATGGTTTGTACTTTTTGGTCCAATTCAAATTCAGATTTCCAACTTGAGAATCACCTTTAACATATATCATCAATATTTATATACAAAGCTAGTTGCAAGATGTGAATACATGTTAGTTACGATATAAATTTTACAGAATTTGCTTGTAAATTTGCATTGTCATATATTTAAACACACATGTAAACTTTATATTTAGAAATATAGACGTATAAAATTCACTATCTAAAAATACATTGTTAATGTGTGTGTGTGTATATATAATGTTAATAATGCTGTTATTTAACTTGCAAATAAAAATTAAAAATATGCATGTACTCCCTTTTGAAAATGGGTCCTTTTGCTCGAAGGAGGACAACGATCGAAGGATAAGGGATAAGTGATGTTAATCTATCATCTTTTCAGTTGATTTGAGGAATGAAAAATGGATAAATGTTGTAGACATATATATTATAAATGATATAATTATGATATAACTACTTCATTCTTGGTTAGTGATGAATCCCTATTTCATTACCTTTATTCTTTCATTTAGGCCTCTAAACCCTAGCTGAATGCATGTATATATCATTACTTTGTCAAAATAAATATTCATTAAATTCTACAAAATACTATATGAAATACTGTACATTTATTGTATTTATCGCCAATAAAAGAATAAAGGAAAGAAAAGAAAAAGAGTGAAGTGTAAGGACACTGAAGTGACCCTAGTCCCCTAAACCCAGTCATCATGATGAATTAGTCGACAAGGAATAAAGTAGGGGGGAGATATGGTAACTAATTGTACAAAAAATACAGAACATATCATTCTACAAAACATGCCTATAATTATCTTTTGGAACCTATTTTATTATTTATTATTCACAACTCAAATGATGAAACTTTATGCATGAAAAATGTAGCTAAAATATATAGAAAATAAAAAATTTATTTCATACAAAAATAACACACAATGTACATCTTATATACAGAATAAAATCTTGAAACCCAAACTTCACAAACCCGTATCTCCCAAAAAAAATCAAAATATATCAAATCATCTTTAATTGTATATAACATTTCATAAATTATTTAGAAGGTGGTTTCATATTTTTTGGAGTTAAGGTGTTAAAGTTAGATTTTGGATCCCTTTTGTATAATACAACTGATTAAAATATTCATTTTATTTATTCCTTATTATTCCTAAAATTTGATATTTTTTATAATTTTGTAAATATTATTTATAGTATATGTAAATATTAAAACTTAAATAAAAAACAAATAAAACATTAAAATAAAATACTTATATAAAATACATAGGTAAAATACATGTACTTATACCTATAGATATCACACTCCTATTTAATTAAGTACATATTACTTCAGAAAAATATCATAAAAATATATCTAGATGTATAAAAAAGTTATAATATATAAAATATGAAAACAAAATAATAAAATGTAAATACAAAATAAAAAAATACCTAAAACATAGGTAAATATACCTATATATATACCCTAAAAAAGTAACTTGTAAATAAACAACTCAAAAAATAAATAAAAATATGCATAAAATACTATAGAAAATTAGAAACATTTTTTATTTTATAACATAAAATTAATTAAATCAAATACTATTTATTATCTATTTTCCAAGACATTTTTGCCTTGGAATTTCCTGGTTGCTCCACGTAGACCAACCAGGTGCGGCTCTTTGTTGACCGCCGGTCAACTGTTCGGCCTACCCTTTAACTCCTGTCAGATCTCATGCGGGTCGTCCTTCGCCATTTTCTCAACACCTCCACCCTCACTCATTACCCTCGAGACCACCACCATTTTGTAGCCTCTTCATCCTAGATCCACGCCCATCCTGCGCTCGATCTCACGCCATTACACCTCGAAAACCCTCAAAATATCTCCTATAAATAAACCCCCTTCGCCCCCTTTTTATATTTGATCCCTCTTCTTAGAGCTTTAGCCCATTAGATCACTCTTATGGGTTTCACAATGGTGACAGCAAGGTGGAGCCTTGCAACGAGGAGAGCAGGGGAGGAGGTGAATCCAACCCACCACCGGAGCGCCACTGGCTGGTTCTGCTCCAGAGCCCCCATGCTCTGTTGAGCCCATTTCCCGTAATTCTTAAGTAACTTTGTAGTCTAATCTTCATTTTGCATCATTAATTCGTAGTTTAATCGAGCGGGTAGCACTCAAATTAAAAACCTCAATTCCTGGAGCTCAACCTGTAGGTTAAAATCATCGTCAAATGACCGTCAACTTGCCTCGTTTTCATGTCATCTCAGTCCCCATTGCCTTCTCCACCGATTGCCCACTTCATCCAACCCAGATCCATTGTGGATATGGGATCCGAGCTTCCTCCGCTGCTTCACACCGGAGCTCCCCCTCCATTCCATTCCTCCTGCCATTTCATACAAACCCTGGGTCAAGGAGATAGCCCTCGTACCCAGAATTCTTTTGGTGCTTGTTTGCAGGACTCACGAAGTGTATGGGACTTCAACAACCACCTGGAGCTGCTCCAGGTGGTTCAGCCTCGCCGGAGCACCTCGCATCTTCTCCGCCACCTCGAACCCTACAGGCGCACATGGTGGTGGCCTAGCTACCTATCGGGCTCATCGAAGGAGAGAAAGAGCGTTAGAGATTGGAGAAACGACGAATCAAAGTTCGTCGGTGAGCAATTCTTGCATGTTCTTACAGCAACCTCCCTCACCGTTCGATCAAGAATAGTAGTCCAGATCTAATATGGACTGCTGATTATTCACGAAGGGGTACGCAAAGAGAGCTGCTTGATCAGCCACGTAGCGAGCTCCGGACGACTGGATCCCGACGTGTTAGTGGGTAAATTGCATATCCTCCCTCTACCTTTTTATATTTATTAAAAAAATCCTGTAAATACTTTAGGTAGTTTGAAAAGTAGCGAATAAATTGCATGTAACCCCTTGAACTTTTTGAATATTGCAATTTAGTCCCTACTAGTGTCACGTGCATGCGTACGTTTGATCTTGTAAAAATTGTATGTAAACCCTTTTGGGTTATTTAAATTGTCGTTTAATATATAAAGTTGGAAAATCAGTGCTAAACTTTGGGTAAAATCGCATTGTAATCCCTACCTTTATTTATATTTGGATTTATACCCCTGCTAGATTGAATATTTTTGTGAGTCATTTTCTATCTATGAAAAATAGTTGTCATGCCTCAAAAATTACTAAAAAATAGGAGTAGGTACATAGATGCATGCTTGATTACGCTATGAATTTACATTTGCATTTTATGCCCCTTTTCTATTTTCTAAAATTTAAAAAGTGCACGACCAGTCCCTGCTTGCTTTTAAAAAGCCAAAAAAATTATAAAACCATTTTAAAAAATTCAAAAAAAATCTTATTTATATATTTTTAACTTTCAGATATAAAGTCACTAAAAATAGAAAAAAGAAAACTCCTAAAAAGTGAAAAACCCTAAAAACCATTATACAAATTTATAAAATTCATAAAAGAACCCAAAAAATTTGTTTTCTATTCTATAATTTTCTATATATATTTTTTTTTATAAATTGAAATTAATTTGGAAAATTTTGGACTCCATTTGTTATTTTTACTTTCCATTTCACTTTCAGGTATTTATTTTATCCTTGTTTTAGGGTATTTTCAACTGTAAAAATATATAAAAAAATTAGCAAAATTATTTTTAAAATAAAAAATAAGAAATTATTTAAAATCCAAAAATATTTCATTTTCTTTATTTTGTCTATTATTATTTATATCTATATTAGTCTATATTATATAAATATACTCTAAATATATCGTTATAGTATATATTTAAAAGAAAAAATATAAAATCCAAAAATTGATATAAAAATACAAAAATATAAAACAAAAAAGAAAAAAAAGATTTTTTTAATAATTAAAAACTCACATTATTTGATAAATATTGTGCATAGCTGTATTAACATATATACCTATTTTATTTATTTATAAATAATATAAAAGTACTATATCGTAGTGTTCCTTGTGTTTGACACCCTACTTTGCTTGTCACTATACACATTTTATTGTAGAGTCTATAATAAATTTTGATCTGCATTATCTTTATTGCCTAATATTTAATTGTAGGTTGATTGCTGAACTAGATTGGGTTTTGTGATAGGTCACTGCATCGATTGGATATCTCTCCTTGTGAGATTTCTAGACCCTCGTAGAAACCCTCTGTTTCAAATGGTGCCGTTGCCGGAAGCAATGGATTGTAGCACATTGTTTTTTATATATAGCTGTCATTTTTATTTACATTATTCCGCCACTTATTCTTTGATAATTATTTGACTATCCTGACCTAAATTTTCTTGTTAATCTTTCTTGTGAGGGACCGCTTGACAAGGACTATCTCTTAAGAGGTGGGTGCACCCGATGCGAGCGGAGGTTGGCTTTCTTCTATGGAGCTGACCATGATAGAGCATGAGAAAAGAACAAGTAAGGAGGAGAAGAACAACCCTTTAGCATTGTATTTTCCATATTTTAATGAGAGAGACTTATTTTCTGCAAAATATTTTGTAAATACTTTGGACACTACTCTCTCCACCACACGAGGTCTAGTGCCCGGGTGTCTGTTCACCTGGTGGCCTCATACAAGATTTTTCATGTTTTATCACCTTTGTTTTATTTGTTTCTCGTGATTTGAGCTTTTCGACTTTGTTTTTATTTGTTTGAGTGAGCCCTTATATAGTAGGTTGCTTGACTCGGTAGCTAACTCTAAAGCCCTAATAACATTGCATGCACCTATAGTGACACACACTTGGACTTAGTAAAAAATTAATTATCGATTATTTGGACTTGAGATCGAGCGCCGAGAGAAGTGTTATACAGCGCTTGCAGGATCCGTTGTGGCAGACACCGATGCACTTCAGAGACCAGACTTTTGGATCTCATTTCTGAGTGATTGGCATTTGGTTCTTCCCATAATACCAGCTGTTGTTTATGACGCTTTCTCGCTTTTGCATATCGCCATATAGTGTAATTATTTCAATTCTGCCTTGTATCCTACATGGAGAGAGCTGGGAAGCACTGTAAATAACTCTATCTTTGCATGCATCATTAGTCACTAAGGTGAGATTTCCATCTTAGTGACGACTTGCACGGTTTTTCCGTCCTCTCCCCCTGTGTTAATATCACTTAGGACTTAAAGGGAAAATATAAAAAAAAATCGTTAGGCAACTTGCTATGAAAAATACTGAAAAAATTGAAAATCCAAAAATCAAAAAAGGGATTGCTAACTTGACCTTAATTAAAATTCGTAATGAACCATTCAGTGTTTGGGGTTCATAAATCCCACATTATTTTTAGGTACACTCTAGACTGAGTGAGGCGCATCCTGTTAAGGATAAGAGCACAAATCCTGATCTATGGCGCGTTGGGAATCACCTGGGTTGGTGAAGTTTTGGCGCTTCTATAATACATGACTGAGTAGGGCCTAGGTGAGCACGGCATTCCCGCCTTGAGTGGAGCATCCGACTTGGTCTGAAGTACTAAGATTAGGCCATGCCCTCACGGGTGTGTCTGTCTCATTGGCTTGCATCTGAGTAGGTCCTTGCATGCTCACGGGTTATTCCATTGCGAGTGAGGACCGAAGTATTGGTTTCGTCTATTAGCTTCCTTTCTATTTCTTTGGTTGAGTATCCGGCCATGAACGAGATCAAGGACCTTTAAGTGTGTGGATCACATGTTACAAAGGAGGTGGAACAAGTACATGGCACTTGCCTAGCAGTACACATGCTCCTATAGGGATAGCGTACTAAAGGACTCGTGATGAGATTGCCTGAAATAATAATAAAACTGAAAAGATAAAAATAGTCGAACTTTTACAACTTCACATGTGTTGAGTGGGTGAACCTATCCTTGTTTTGTGTTTGTTTGAATTAGAATTAAGGTTCAAATATCATTCTAGCATAGTGTGTGCCATTTCTCACTTTCTTCTCTTTGATTCCCTATTTGATCCCCTGCTCATTTGGAGCATTCTAATGTTTTACACTCCCTTTATAAGGCATCCTCCAGATAATTCCAATCAGAACAATTTGATGTCTGAATCAGGTCTATATGACAATCAGTGATCGATAGAAATACTCCAACACTCCACCTTTGTCATATATTCCATATATCACACTATATAAGTATCATATTCATGGTATATGATTCACTTTCAAGATGCCTTGATGGTGAAATGGTAGACACATCTTGTTTCACCTCTGTATCATTCTTCCAATATCGATCTCCTCCTGACCTTTGAGATGGCGACACATGGATAGCTTAGTCGGGACCCCGCTGACACCAACATCGATTCCATGCGCTCGTCACCTCCAATAATTCGGGGTGATTCCCGAGAATCCGGTTCAATCTCCATGAATCGATCTCCAGACTCCCCGTCTTCTCTAATAAACTGGGATCACTCTCGTCCTGAAACCTGCCCATTTTTTATGGCAATTGATTTCACTCCATACACACAACCATCCTTAAGGAAATTCTGTGTTGACCTTAACACAACCCAATTTGCTACTTATGGTGCCTCCATACAGACTGATCAGGGCATTGCTTCATTTGTAGATCAAGAGCCCAATCTGGAGCCAGAAATTGTAATAGAATCAGACTCAGGATCAGAGAGAGAGAGATGACTCCTGGAGGAAAAGGGAAGGGACCAAAACCACCATCTCAGCCAAATCAGAGTCCGCAGTTGGATCAGAATGTAGTGAATGGTCAGATCCTTGCTTCTATTCAAGCAATCCAGCAACAGCTCACGGATCAGGCCTTAGCACAGGTCGCCTTCCAGGACATGCTCAATGACTTACAGAGAAGGAGAGACAATGTGGGAGGAGGATTCGAAGAAAATCCCGAAGGTGGAGGCGATAGAGGCCCAACAGATGAGCCTAGAGTAGAGCAACCCAAGCCGACTCTCAAAGAAATATACAATCCTGGGGCATGACACATCTCTGAATGGTTCCAGATTCTTGCAATCCATGCCCATTTTGAATTAAAGCCTCATCTACTGGTGCTCTTACCCACCTTTCGGGGAAACACCAATGAAGAACCGTATATTCATGTACAACAGTTTGGGTGCATCTGTTGCACAACTCACTATCCGGGTATACCTCTTGGGGTAGTCAAGATGATGCCATTTCCCTTCAGCCTTCAGGATAAGGTCCTTCAATGGATCAACCACTTAGGAAAGGTCGTCACCACCTGGGAAGAACTGAAGTCATCCTTCTTGCATAAATACTATCCTCTAGGGAGACTTAATCAGATGTGTGCCAGTATAGCAAACTTCACCCATGTCGCTCACGAATCTATCCATGATGCTTGGGAGATGTTTGCTGAGCTACAAGAGAAAATGTCCCCATCACGAGATTCCTAGGACCAACCTGGTCCAACATTTTTTCGAGGGGACTCACAATAGAAAGTCAGAAGCTTGTAGACGCTTCCTGCGGCAGCTCACATTTTTAAAAAGTGCTATCGTCGTCCCGTGCCTATCAGTGCTAGCCAAAAAATGTTCAAAAGTTGGCATATGGCAACATCCCATGAGCCAGACAGGGATGAGAGCTCCAATCTGAGCATTATAGCGAGCCACCTGACCAAAGTAGACATCATTGAGAAGCGATCATGATGAACCTCTGATTCGCACTCTTTGTTCTTTTATTTTAACTCATTTTCTTGGAAAAACATCATGTAAATTTCTGTAAATAGAATAACATAGCAAATTGCATGCTTGTGTTAATGTTGCATAATTAGCATGTTTTTGTACAAAAATAAAAGAATAAATGAAAAGAAAAAAAGAATGATGTATTTAGAATAAATACAGAGTGACTCAAACCCCAAGAGAAGGTCAAGCCTCGACCTGATCGCAAAATAAAATACGTAGAGAGAGATAGGGCTCACTATGTATTGTATATATTGCCTATATTTGTATACATTATTTATATAATTATTTTTGACAATAAAATTAAATTATTCTTTTAAAGCCTTGTATATAATACTAGAAATAATATAAAAATAAAATAAAAATCATAAAAATAAAATAAAAATAAAATCCTCAATTCATTGTACAAAACACACTTGTATATATTACATCCATTATTTATTATATACCGATATTAGTTTGTAAATATAAAATAAAAATTAATTTATACTCCTAAAATTACATTGTAAGTAAATAAAATATAAACTAAAATTATTTATGTTAAAGCAATAAAATAAAAATACTTGTACATACTACATAGGTATATTATACATGCATATAATATTGTATATTGTATATACCTTAATTTGTTTTCATAAACATAATTTAAAATTACAGAAAAATACTTTAAAAAATAATAAACATTTTATATTTTGTACACTTTTTATTTTAAATCTAGTTGTTATTTTTTTTATTTTTTATTTATTTTGTGTATTCAATTTTTTAATGGTCCAAGAGGTTTCGTTGACTCCAGTCAATGCCTCCTTCAAAATCGGGTCAGGTCGAAGCATCCTTGCCGAAGCTCCTTCTCTGATTTATCACGCCTAATTCTGAGATCCTTCTGCCTCGATATCCGGATCCATGATTCCCCATATAACCAAGAATATCGTGGATCCCTTACATCATCCGGATCCCTTTAGGGTTTCGTGCTCCATGCTGATCTTTCTAGACCCCTGAGTTGCCTATATAATCTTCTCTTCTGCCTCCTAGCGCGGCAGCTCGTTCCTCGCCCCCATTTCGACCCTTAGTAACCTCCAGCTGAGTGACAACTGTCTGGAGCGCTCTTTGGAGCTCGATTTGGTGCAGCAGCGACGCAGCTCAAGCGTCGTGGCTGGAACTTCATCGCGAGTAGCCTCCCCATCCGCTGCAACGTGGTTGAGGCCATTACCCTGACATCCACCTTCGCCTGACCTTATTAAGCACATTAATAGCTTCAAGTAACACTCATTTCCTTTGCATTTCGCATTTCGACTCATCCTTTCATTCCATCTCTACCGCCTTTCACTTGCTCCGACCAACTGGTCGGAGCCCCGTTTCCTACATCTACATGCTCTGATCTACGCTAAATCTTACTCCGTACCCTATTATGCAATCCAACCATCCTAATATTCAGCCATCGGGTCGCGATTAGGCTCAGACCTCCTTCTCACGCCTTCGCCAGAGGTCGACAACCATTCCCCGCCGCTTCCCCTATCCTTTGAAGAAATAACTAGGGTCGGAGCGTAGCCTCGAGCCCTCTCTTCCCCTTACAGGTCTACACGCACGTATGGAATCATTTTGGAGCCTCTACTGCCAAGGCGGAGGAACTCCAGGAGGAGCTTCACCATTGTCACCATCCGAATGTTGTCACCTCCATCAGAGTCGTCCATCTGAAGCAGAGCAGCTCAACGACACTGCATGACCCTTTGGAGACCACATCGGAGTAGTGGATTGCCTCCATTGGCTGATTGAAGGTTGCCCGAGGGGGTGTTCCTTCAGACCCTCCGTTATCCGTTGAATGCCCGCACCTCTGCCAGATTCCATCACGTCCATCCGACAGCATCAACTTTTCTGCCGTTGGATCAGACCCTCTAGAGCATCTGACACGCATGTAGCCAACATTCTCTGATCGTCAGATCTGTAGCAGCGGGTTGATCAGACCCGTACACCAACGCCTCCGCCCGAGCCTGCCATGTGTCCCCACATGCCTCACACGCGCCTGCGAAGGTTATATTTCCCTTTTACCCTCATTTATTTCCACATTTAGATTTAGTCTAATAAATAAAAGTTGAAGTTGAGACATTTTGCAGCTTGGCCCTTGTGTTTTTATCTATTTGCATTTCAGTCCTTCTTTATGTGTAGCACGTGCTATCCCACATGACTTTTTGGGTTATTTGCACTGTATGCCCTGCAAATCTGTGATGAATCTCCATTTCATCACTTTTTTCTATCATTTTGGCCTTAAAAACCCCAACAAATGCAGGTAAATAGCATCAATTTGTCTATAATAGCATTCATTATTTATTGTATTATTGTACATAAAATAAGGTTTTTAATGCCAAAATTATAGAATAAAGAGAAGAAAAGAAAAAAGAATAAAATCTTGCAAATATTTTATGACCCGAACCCTGAGACCAAGGCCAGAATGGAATTGGTCGACAAGGAATAAAGTAGGGGGAGATAAGGGCCAATAATACAATAAATTCCTCATTTATTTATTCATTCATTTATGCATTTTTGACACCTATTTTGTATTTAATTATTTATTCATAAAATAGAAATATTTTGTACATGAAAGTTGTATAGAATAATGCAAATAAAAATACAAAATTGAGTTTGTGCAAAAATAATATATAGTGAACATTTTATACATAGAATAAAAAGCTAGAATCTCAACTTCACAAACCCATATCTTGCAAATAAAAACCTAAAATCCACCAAAATCACCTTTAATTGTACATAACTTTTCAAGAGCTATTTAATAAAATTGGTTTCATAATTTTTGGAGTTAATCTATGAAAGTTAGGTTTTTGACCTTCATTGTACACTCTACCCGATTAAAATATTCATTATATTCATTATTCATTATTTTTATAACTTTATATTTTTAGAATTTTGTAAATAATATAAAAAATGCATGTACACATTGAAATTAGAATATAACCAAAAAGAACATGTAAAATAAAATAAGTTTATGGAATACATATGCAAAATACCTATGCTATATATGTATATAAATAAAAGGGAAATACATTCTTTAATTATTTTATTCATTTATATTTTTATTAAATTGTAAATATTATCTATACTATATTAAAAATGTAAATCCAAAATAAAACCCAATAAAATTCAATAATTAAATAAAATGAATATAAAATATAGGTAAAATACCTATAAGTATACCTACATAGTATATATACCTATTTATTTAAATACGCAAATAAACTCATAAAAATTAAATAAAACTATATTTAGAATCAAAAAAATGAGTTAAAAATTTATAAAATAAGAAAATAAAATAATAAAATAAAATATACAAAATAAAAAATAAATTGTATAAAATACATGTAAATATACCTATGAATACACCATTAAAATAAACTCATAATAAAATACATCCAAAAAATAAATAAAAATCATAAATAAATACTAAATTATTTAACTAACATTTTTTATTTTATAAGCAAAATTTAATAAAGTCATTTATTATGTCTAATTAATAAGTCAAGCTGACACTGACGTGGCCCAATCACTGCCCTGCGAATGTTGACCGCTCGGTCAACTCGACCTCCAGGCGGCTGATTAGACGTGGCCTATCTTTTCGCCCGTCTTCTCCCTTTATTCCCGCTTGCCTCAGGCATCTTCTGCCATCGCCGCCTTCAGACGACTTGCTCCCTGATCGATGTACATCGACGCCCATTCGTTTATTCTTTTGTACATAGCTTGTAGCTCCGCCAATGGCCCGGTCAATAAGGGTGCGCCACCTGTGTTTAAATAAGAAACCTCTGCCTTCTCTTCAATTTTGGTCAGCCTTTCTCCCGTTTCCTTCCTCGTATTCGGTCCTGGCGGTGCTCCTCGTGACAGGAGGACGTCTCCGGCGCCTTGAATCGGTCGGGTTAGGCAGAGGTTGCACCCAAGGCCGCCGCTCCGGCGAGGCCTCTGCTCCTTGGCCCAAAGCAAGGTATGAGCTGCGCTTTTTAATTATTTTTAGTAGCTTTTAATGTTAGCTTTTTAATCGTGTCATTAGATTAATCATTAGACTCTAGGTTTAGCTTAGAGTGGTCGATACGTAGTTCGCCGGAGCTCCGCTCCGGCGAACCGTTCACTGTGATCAACCTATTTTCTTACCTCGCCTACACCTCCATCTTCCTGCCCTTCCATTTCCCTATGCCCCAGGCACCTCACTCACCCTGATCTTCTTCGGATCTGGCGACCCGACCTCCATCTTCCACCCATCGCCGGAGGTCTCCGCCCCAAGCCACCCTTCGTCCATTCTCTGTTCTAAGGGGACGAGGCAGTTTGCCCTCGTCCCTTGTTTCATCCTACGTAGGTACAAGGTGCATTGAGGCACCTGGAGGCAGTTTTCGACGCTCGTCGTAGGTACCTGGAGCGCCAACTCAACATCGACCTGGTGGCGATGCTCCGGTGGTCTCCGGTTTGATCTGAAGCCTCCTGCGGATAAAGGGAAGCGCCTACGATGTGTTGGGACACTTTGGAGCAGCAGAGATCGGTGGGGGAGGGAGATGTCGCCGGAGGATGTTCGCCCTGGCCAACCTTCCTCCCTATTCTTCAAGAGGCCCTCTCAGCCGTCGGATGAAGAAAGAGTCCCAGTTAGAAGCCCAACCGTTGGATGGTGTCGCGCCTTGACCGTCAGATCAGCTCGACTTATCTAATCCGCGCCATTCAGCAGCGAACCGGTACCAACCGCGGGATGGACACCACGTTTTTAAGTGAGCAAGATCGAGCCGTCCGTCCGCGCGCCTTTTGGGGTAATTTTCACATATAGCCCCCACCTTTTTTGTATTTAGATTTTAATTCTGTAAAATAAATTTCATGTGTAAATAAAATTGTAAATTTTGCAAAAGGGCCCCCACATTTCTTGTATTTACAATTTGGTCCTTCCACGCCTCACGTGCAGTCCCACGTGAGGCGCGTGAAAATTGCATTGTATACCCTGGCGGTTTTTGTAATTATAAAATAGTTCTTAAAAATAAAATAAATGTTTATTTCTATTGGTATTTTTGGACAGTGCCCCCTGCATGTTATTTTATTTACAAAAATGCCCATACCAGGTTGTTTTATTTTGTGTTTCTTGTCTTTATTAAAAATACCTATATTGCTCCTAAAAATCCACAAAAATTAGCGTAGATGCTTCACGTAGTGTACTTTCACGCCCACATTTTTAACATGCATTTTTTTGCATTTTATCTAATTTTTAAAATTCAAATGGAGCCTAAATAATCATTGTCTAAATTATAAAATACCAAAAAATATAAAATGTTTTTGAAAAATTCCAAAAATATTATATATGGTGTATTTATATATATTGAGTCCGGAAAATGAAAAACTCTAAAAATAAGAAAAAGAAAACTATAAAAATCAGAAACCCCAAAATCCAACAAAAAATATAAAAACCCTAGAAAAATACCAAAAATATATTTTTCTCTTTTATAAATATATATACTATTATTTACATATTAAAATTAATTTGGGTAATTTTTAGATTTATTTTTATTTTTAAAACCCAAATTTTTTTCGGCCTATTTAATTAGTCCCATATTAGGGACATTTTTGAAATTAAAAATATATAAAAATTAGTAAAATTCCAGAAAAATAACAAAAAATTAGAAAAATATAAAAGCCAAAAAATATTTTATCTAATATATATATTATTCATATAAATATATATCCTTATATTACTCCTCTCTCTTCTCTTATATATCTCTTTATATATATATGTGTATTTATATATATATCTATATTTATATAATTAAAAATATAAAAAGAAAATATAAAAAAATATAAAATATAAAACAAAATAAAAATTATAAAAACAAAAAAATGAAATTAAAAAATAATATAAAATTAAAAACCCACAAAAACATAAAGAAATGGACATGAACTAAGAATTGAATAATTGTGCAATCAACTCCACCACACAACCATTCGCCTCCCAGTGTTCGACCTCTACTTGTGCTTACACCTATACACACTTGCATGTAGAGTTATAATAAATTTTAATTCCACATTTTTGATATTAATTGCATATATTTCATTGTGGGTTAATTGTTGATTGATCGAGATTTCGTGAGCGGTCGCCTCAGCGACATTGTGATCCCGCATTGTATGGATTACTTTAGACCCTCGTGAAATCCTCGTTCATCAAATGGTGCCGTTGCCGGGAAGGCAATGGATTTTGTATGGTTGTTCACTCATTTATTTAATTCTTTTCTCATGTCCAGTATTCATTTATTTATTTGATTATTATTGAGATTATTGAGACTATTCTGACCCATCTCCTTTACTTGTCTTTGATGCGAGGGACCGCCAAGCGAAGGAGGACCTCTTAGGAGGACCAATGCACCTACGCGAGGCAGAGTTGGCTCTTCTACACCAGCCAACAGGAGAGAGCATCGAAGGCAGATGGAGGAGAATTTTTGAAGACAGTCTATATTTTTTATGCATTTCATTTTATTATGTATATTTAAGTGAGAGAGCGATTGAGAAACTTGTAATAATTGGACTCTCACAGGTACACTCAGACTTTCCGAGGTCCATTGCCCGAGGGATTGTTCCCTTGGGGGCCTCGATGGTTTTGACGCTTTTTCCTTTTTTATTTTATTTTTATTATTTTGTGTGAATGAGCCCTAGCTTAGGAATTGCTTGCTTGTAGATTAGATCCAAACACGTTAATATCTTGCATGTACCTATAGTACACTTTGGACTTAGTTTAAATTTTAAACAGTCAACCTCATCATCTTCGAGCCTTCGTGCCGCAACCCACCCTGCCAAGCGCTGCTCCTGAACTCGATGTGTCGAGAGGAGGAGGGGTGAGCCTAGCCGGACTCCTGGATTGAAGATCGGTGACCGACTTGTGGTGCTTCACGATAATAGCAGTTACTATCCTAGGGCGATTTCTTCGGCTTGCATTTTCATATAGCATAGGTTTCAAATTCTGTTCTGCATCCTGCATGGAGAGAGATGGAGGCACTGTGAGTTTTCTTACTTAGCATGCATCATCGATTTCTGACTTGCATGGCTTTTTCTGATCTTCTCCCTCCGATTTTGACCACTTAGGATGCTTAATGGAAATTGAAACCTCGATAGGCACGTGCATTAAAAATACCCAAAAAAAAGTGATAACAAAAATAAAATAGGGACTGCTAACTCTATTGGACCTAAAAATAAAACATAATGGACTTCCTTGTCTTGGGGAGTGCAACCTCCTCATTATATGCGTTTTAATTGCTCACGCACACACTAAGGAGTAGAGCCCAAATCCCATCAATCCTCCTAAGTGTTTGTACAACTTTGTGATTCTCACCTCACTCTAAAAATGAAAAGATAAATGATCGTCATCTGACGGTCTTTACTGTGTCGAGTAGGTGAATCGAGGGTTTGCCTTGTGTAGTGAATGTGACTTGGAGTCCGTTGTGTTTTTCATTCATTATTAGAGTAGTCAGTCCCATCGTGTGAGTCATCTTTTTCATCTTTGAGTCTCTCTACCTCTCTTATAAATAAATATATATATATATCCTCATCTGCATCGAGTCGTGATATTGGCGCTTGAGCTCAATCATTCTTCACCAAGTCCTTCGTTTCCCTCTTCTTCACTATCTTCCTTGTATCCACCGTACCATCCCCATCTTCTCAGGTTCAAGGAGAGCATGATCTTCGGACCACCATTTTGACGGTGTTCCCGCCTTGTGTGGAACACCCAATTTTGTCTATGTCCCAATCTTCTCGCCCGCCCTCCTCGTCCCCTCTGTATCACTTTTCTATTACCCAGGAATGTTGTGCACATCGATGAGGCCCGCATCGAGGATTTTATGATTACCTTGATTATTTGTGTGAGCTAGGCCAAGGATTGAGGATGCTGAGATGAGTGTGCCATGGGATTGTGATCAGATACGTGCATGTTTTTGAGGTTATTTGATTTTGGGCACAAGTATAGGTGTGATGCATTATTGAGGAATTTTTGGTCTCTCACACTGGATTGAGAGTGTGACGTATTTTGATGCTTCGATGTGGAATTCATGTGACCTGATTGATTGATCTACCCATTCGATTCGGCCCGTCTGGATTCGGATTTTGGATTGACTATCTTGATATATGCTTCATGATGACGGTGCCCCGAACCCCCATGAACCTCCTCATCTTTTTTTTTTGACCCATCCTTGATCTCCTGACTCTTTGACCCACCCATGGCACTTTGAGGATTCCTGATTATCGTTCATGCCATGTCAGACAGATTTGATTGACCTGAGGGATGTTTTGTGAATGACCTGATTATTTGCTCCCTCACATGATCCTATGCCCTCCGGATGATTGAATGAGGGAATGCTTTTGAGGACCTGAGATGACTTGCCAGCATTACCATGACCTACATTGATCTATCTCACATTCGTCCCCGAGGACTATCTGCGGGAGAATGCGATAATTTCATGGACTTCGGTTTCATCTACTACTTTGGTCGCCATTGTGGTGGGATCCGGAACCGAGTCAGATGATATGCTTGATTGGCCTCCCCCTGTGATTGTGTACCCGACCTGTCAGTACCTGAGGCCAACTGTCTGATTGCTCTCCTTGACGGTCCTCGCAAGGAAGAGCCTTGATATTCCAATTGCTCACTGCCTAGTTCATAGCTCTCCGAGGGTTATCTGCAAGAGGCTAGGACACATTTCAGCTCTTTTGGTCTCTTCTGCTGGTAGGCGGTCTGTCGTCTACCAAGACCATATTCTCTGTGGATCCGTCTGATGGATACGGCTCCTTTGAGCCTCTTTCTCTCCTTGACGACCCTCGCAAGGATGAGATGTACTCTGACTATTCACTATGTATCTCACATCGCTTCCTGAGGACTATCTGCGGAAGGATGTGACACTTTCTTTACGATCAGCTTCACTTACTTCTGGTGCCTCCATCTGTTGGGGCACGTTGTCGCTTCGTCTGATATGGGCAGTTGGTCTCCCTTTCTGATTATGCGCCCGATCTGTTGGGGCATGAGACTGACTTGCTCAGACTTCTTTGAGTCTGCTCTCCTTGAAGGTCCTTGCAAGGATGAGATCTTTTCTGATTATTCCCTGACTAGCTCATAGCTCCCCGAGGGTTATCTGCGGAAGACTACGACATATTTACGAACTGATTGGTCTCCTTTGTTGGTAGCCGACTTGTCGACTACTGAGACCATTATGTGGATCCGTCTGATGGATCTGGCTCCTTCGAGCCTTTCTCTCTCCTTGACGACTCTCGCAAGGCAGAGACACATTCTGACTATTCCTTGCCTAGATTGCATTACTCCCCGAGGACTATCTGCGGGAGCATGCGACACTCTCTTTACGCTCGGTTCCCCCTTCTGATTGTGTCTTCGATCTGCGGAGCACGGAATCGAGTCGTTTGATATATATGATTTTGGTCCCATCCTGAGTTGCCTATCCGATTTGCAGATCATGGGACCCATTTGATTAGACTCCTTTGAGCATGCTCGCCTTGACGACCCTTTCAAGGTTGAGTTTGTGTCTGATTATTCGACGATTAGCATGTACTACTCCCTGAGGGTTATCTGCGGGAGGGTATATCATATTCTAGGTACTCGGTTTCATTTCTGGTGTCTCCTATCTGTTGGAGAACGAAGCCATGTCTTCTGAATTGTGTACTTGGTCCTCTCTCTGATTGTGTATCCGATCTGCGGATCACAGGACCGAGTCTTCTAATTAGTCTGATTTTTGACTCCTTTGAGCCTGCCCACCTTGACGACCCTCGCAGGATTGAGCCACGACTTGTAGTATTCAGTGTGTCTCCTGTGATCTTCCGACTTCATGACCATCGAATGCCATGATGTCTCTTGTTCCTTACCTTTCCATATCTTATTGAGACTCTGATTGACCGGAGGAATCTATAATGTTCCTTCTTCCTCCCGATCTTATAGTATCGGCTCTGTTTCCTCATGCTGACCCTACAAGCCGATTGACTGCTACATGCTACCAGACCCCGTATCTATTTCATGATCCCTTTCGCCCTGGTAGCCGACACCCACCTGACTGTCTATCCGAGTGTCTTACACTATCTGAGTGCGTCACTGTTCTCACAGGGAGACAATGATGCAAGTACGGTATCCACTTGTCAGATACCGTCCTGTACTTCACCAGTTCTTCACCACTTGTATATATGTGTTGTATATTGTTCCTTCTTCTTCCGTATGTCTTGTGTGCCCCAGATCTCGCGCCATATCTGCATGTCTATACTTAGGACGTACTCTGTCCTAAGTATAGGGGGGTACACATCATGTTATTCTATGTCCCGTTTCATCACTCCTGTCGTTGCCTATACTTAGGGATATCTCACCATAAGTAAAGGGGGAGTGGTGTGTATATTCTCCATGATCTTTTCATCTATTTGTATATATCTATCTTTTCTTCTTTTCTTCTTTTCTTCTTTTCCTTTTCATATTTCTTTATCTAAATAAAAGGCGTCACCCCTTTGTGTCAGTTTTCTGTACTTCGGACATACTTTGTCCTAAGTATAGGGGGGTGCATCCCTGATTTGTTAATTCTTTGATATGTTTATTCCCACCTGTGACCCTCCTTGCCTTGTATATAGCCTGCTATACTTAGGATTATTTGATCCTAAATATAGGGGGGTCGGTCACCTTCTTATTCATTTACATCTTCATTCTTTCATTTTTTATTTAGTCGTTCTAGTTTAGGCTTTTCTATACTCAGCACGAGTTATGTCTTCTCTTTGTCTCTTTGATGTATGAGGACATAGCTCATGCTCAGTACAGGGGGGTCGTATATACTATGTAGATACTTTAGCCATAACTCGTACTTTCGTATTCTCTTATTAATATGCCTAATAATTCTTTAATATTCATTAAAAAACCCTAATAAAAAATGTATCATTCCTTAAATTCTTTTTATATGTATTTATTAATAAATCAGGTGAAAATGTTTTTTGCAAAATGTTTGAGAAATAGTTTGAAAATCTTTGTGAAAATCTTTTGAAAACTATTTTGAAAACATTTTGTTACATGTTTTCAACCTTTGTAAAAACATTTTGTTTTGTAAAGTTTATTTTCTTTGTGTGAAATAAAATGTTTGAAAAATTTTTTGCAAACGATTTGAAAAATGGTTGCAAAAATATGTGAAAAATCTATATATTTTGTTTGGAAAACCTTTACAAATAAATTTTCAAATGTGTGTACATGTTTGTAAAGTGCTTGTAAAAAAATTGAGTTGGACTATAGTTTTTTAAAATTGTTTGTAAAATAATTTTCAAATAAGTTTGAGGAATAGATACATCAAATCAATAATAAATAAAATAATAAATAACACAAAATTCTTTAATAATTGTACATATATACCTATAAATAAAAAGTAAACTATAAATCCTTCATTCTTTGTAAATAAAGCGGCACACCCGTGTAAATAGATGTACATAATTTAGGTGCCAAAATTCTTTTATTTGTAAATTCTTTGTTTAAAAATTCCTCTCTTTGTTTTCAAATTTTCTTTGAAAAATTTCATTATTCTTTGCATATTTGTAAATAGCATTTGCATAGCATTCATATTTTTTGATTGAGCTTGATGTTGAACTAGTCCAATAAAGTCGAAGATTGGAGCTTGGTTGGACCTTACCGCACCTAACTGCACTGGAACCTTATGGGAACTATGTTTAATGTACTTCAGGTCTATTCAGACTTAATTCTTTGAGAAATCAGGGCTGGGTTCAGGTCACCTCAACTGACTAGTTAGAACTTTTCGAGACACACGCATGACTCTTATCGGCCGTGACCTAACTTGGACACTTGTACCTTTCACTTGTCTCAACTCAGTTGGAGTGGTGAGGGGGTTGGATTTGCCAGTCTGAGACACACACAGATGGAAACATTCGTCCTCGTCTAGGGAGGGAAGTGCACCCCAACCTGGTCCAGTTTCAATGAAGTCGAATGACAGGAGAGTGTGGGTTGCAATAAAGCTTCAAAAGAGGGATAGTCTTCTGGCTCAAGAGGAAAATGTCCTTATGTAAATGCTGCTGTAAATAGTATGTTTGAAAAAAAAACTCCAAAAAGTGGACAGGCTTGTAAATAAAAATAAAAAGTTCCTGCTGGAGTATGTATATATGTTGTATAGAAAATAAGCAAGCTTGAGCATCAAAGTTATACCATGTGAGCCTGCAGTTGGATGACTTGACTACACTGGTCTTGCATCCCAGGATAGGTAGCTACACTGGCTACCGTCCATTCTCTTCTTCACCCCCTCCTCTTGAGTTGGATGCCACTTGAACTTAGAAGGGAATACCCCGCTCCTCGACGGTAGAGGGCTGGATTGGGGAATCTTTGGGTTGTCATTATAGAGAAGTTAGTTCCTTTGTCATTTCAGTTGGGGAGAGCCACCATCACTTACACCGTACAAGTCAGCTTCATAGTCATAAGGGTTTGCGTATGATGTAGGCTAGTTCTGACCTGGCTATTGAGGAGATTTGAACCGAGTTCTGTGACTCTCGAAGGCTGTTGTGTTTTAAATTTGATTCCCGACCAGGTTCCACACACATTTTTCACACCAAGGTCTAACCTGTGCTCCAAACTTTGATTTTGTACAGATGAGTTTAGTAATCACGATCAATTCAATTGATTCTTTATTCTTTATTTTTGCCTTTTCTTTTCTTCTTATTCTTTATTCTTTTGTACTTATTGCATAAGAATTTGCTAGGGACTAGCAAAGGCAAGTACGGGGGGTGATGAATCTCCATTTCATCACCTTTATCCTGTCATTTGGGCCTTAAAAACCCCAACAAATGCATGTAAATAACATCAATTTGTCTATAATAGCATTCATTATTTATTGTATTTATTGTACATAAAATAAGGTTTTTAATGCCAAAATTATAGAATAAGTAGAAGAAAAGAAAAAGGAATAAAATATTGCAAATATTTTATGACCCGAACCCCGAGACTAAGGCCAGAATGGAATTGGTCGACAAGGAATAAAGTAGGGGGAGATAAGGGCCAATAATACAATAAATTCCTCATTTATTTATTCATTCATTTATGCATTTTTGACACCTATTTTGTATTTAATTATTTATTCATAAAATAGAAATATTTTGTACATGAAAGTTGTAGAGAATAATGCAAATAAAAATACAAAATTGAGTTTGTGCAAAAATAATATATAGTGTACATTTTATACACAGATTAAAAAGCCAGAATCTCAACTTCACAGACCCATATCTTGCAAATAAAAACTCAAAATCCACCAAAATCACCTTTAATAGTATATAACTTTTCAAGAGCTATTTAATAAAATTGGTTTCATAATTTTTGGAGTTCATCTGTGAAAGTTAGGTTTTTGACCTTCATTGTACAGTCTACCCGATAAAAATATTCATTATATTCATTATTCATTATTTTTATAACTTTATATTTTTAGAATTTTTTAAATAATATACAAAATGCATGTACACATTGAAAATAGAATAAAACCAAAAAGAACATGTAAAATAAAATAAGTTTATGGAATACATAGGCAAAATACCTATGCTATATATGTATATAAATAAAAGGGAAATACATTCTTTAATTATTTTATTCATTTATATTGTTATTAAATTGTAAATATTATCTATACTATATTAAAAATGTAAATCCAAAATAAAACCCAATAAAATTCAATAAATAAATAAAATGAATATAAAATATAGGTAAAATACCTATAAGTATACCTACATAGTATATATACCTATTTATTTAAATATGCAAGTAAACTCATAAAAATTAAATAAAGATATATTTAGAATCACAAAAATGAGTTATAAATTTATAAAATAATAAAATAAATTATACAAAATAAAAAATAAATTGTACAAAATACATGTAAATATACCTATAAATACAACATTAACATAAACTCATATAAAATACATCAAAAAAATAAATAAAAATCATAAATAAATACTAAATTATTTAACTAACATTTTTTATTTTATAAGCAAAATTTAATAAAGTCGTTTATTATGTCTAATTAATAAGTCAAGCTAACACTGACGTGGCCCAATCACTACCCTGCGAATGTTGACCGCTAGGTCAACTCGATCTCCAGGCGGCTGATTAGACGTGGCCTGTCTTTTCGCCCGTCTTCTCCCTTTATTCCCGCTTGCCTCAGGCATCTTCTGCCATCGTCACCTTCAGACGACTTGCTCCCTGATCGATGTACATCCACGCCCATTCGTTTATTCTTTTGTACATAGCTTGTAGCTCCGCCAATGGCCCGATCAATATGGGTGCGCTACTGGTGTTTAAATAAGAAACCTCCGCCTTCTCTTCAATTTTGGTCAGCCTTTCTCCCGTTTCCTTCCTCGTATTCGGTCCTGGCGGCGCTCCTCGTGACAGGAGGACGTCTCTGGCGCCTTGAATCGGTTGGGGTAGGCGGAGGTTGCACCCAAGGCCGCCGCTCCGGCGAGGCCTCTGCTCCTTGGCCCAAAGCCAGGTATGAGCTGCGCTTTTTATTTATTTATAGTAGCTTTTAATGTTAGCTTTTTAATCGTGTCATTAGATTAATAATTAGACTCTAGGTTTAGATTAGAGTGGCCTATTCGTAGTTCGTCGGAGCTCCGCTCCGGCGAACCGTTCACTGTGATCAACCTGTTTTCCGACCTCGCCTTCACCTCCATCTTCCTGCCCTTCCATTTCCCTACGCCCCAGGCCCCTCACTCAGCCAGATCTTCTTCGGATCTAGCGACCCGACCTCCTTCTTCCACCCCTGGAGGTCTCCGCCCGAAGCCACCCTTCGTCCATTCTCCGTTCTAACGGGACAAGGCAGTTTGCCCTCATCCCTTGTTTCATCCTACGTAGGTATAAGGTGCATTGAGGCACCTGGAGGCGGTTTTCGACGCTCGCCGGAGGTACCTGGAGCGCCACCTTGACATCGACCTGGTGGCGGCGCTCCGGTGGTCTCTGGTTTGATCTGAAGCCTCCTGTGGATAGAGGGAAGCACAGAGATCGGCGGGGGAGGGAGATGTCGCCGGAGGAAGTTTTCCCTGACGAACCTTCCTCCCTGTTCTTCCAGAGGCCCTCTCAGCCGTCGGATGAAGAAGGAGTCCCAGTTAGAAGCCCAGCCGTTGGATGGTGTCGCGCCTCGACCGTCAGATCAGCTCGGCTGATCTAATCCGCGCCATTCAGCTACGAACCGGTACCAACCGCGGGATGGACACCACGTGTTTAAGTGAGCGAGATCGAGTCGTCCGTCCGCGCGCCTTTTGGGGTAATTTTCACATATAGCCCCCGCCTTTTTTGTATTTAGATTTTAATTCTGTAAAATAAATTTCATGTGTAAATAAAATTGTAAATTTTACAAAAGGGCCCCCGTATTTCTTGTATTTACAATTTGGTCCTTCCGCGCCTCACGTGTAGTCCCACGTGAAGCACGTGAAAATTGCATTGTATACCCTGGCGGTTTTTGTAATTGTAAAATAGTTCTTAAAAAAATCAAATGTTTATTTCCGTTGGTATTTTTGCATAGTGCCCCTGCATGTTATTTTATTTGCAAAAATGCCATGCCAGGCTATTTTATTTTATGTGTTTCTTGTATTTATTAAAAATACGTATATTGCTCCTAAAAATCCACAAAAATTAGTGTAGATGCTTCATGTAGTGTACTTTCACGTCCACATTTTTAACATGCATTTTTTGCATTTTATCTAATTTTTAAAATTCAAATGGGACCTCTAAAAATAATTTTGCGTATATCAATATTTAATTTTTAATAGGTATTAAATCTTGTATTTTTGAGGTTTAGCATGTTTCTAAGATCCATCACCTAGTGATAGATTTTGAATAGTTTTATCTCTTGAAAATAAATAGGTTTAATATTTATTATAATTAATAATTGAATTTAACATCGTTTGCATTCATAAATTCATAAAATATTAATTTTGCATCCAAAAATTCCAAAAACATTACAGAGCATTAATTTCATCATAATTATCATCTTGGCCAAGTAATATATTTTTAGTACATCGTTTGATTGATATTCATTTTTAGTCCCTAAAATCGGCCAAAGTTGCATTTTGCATCCCAAATTGCATTAAAAATTACAAAAAAAAGTCCGCCTCGAAAACCGTACACAAACTTTGATAGACAAATTTCTAAGTTGTTCCTTTACCTCCTTGAGTTTGAACTTGGGACTTACCCAAGTAAAATAAACATAAAACCGCATTGATCAAAATTAACTAAGATTTCTTGTGGTTATTTCTTGACCGATTCTGATTGCCCGCCTATAACGAAACGACACATTAATTTAAACGAACGATAATTCACGCAGATTAACCATGGCATTTCGTGACCTGTCAACAACCCCTAAATTTTATTGATAATCATAAACCTACAACAATGATATAATCTTATAGCATGCCTCCAGAGTAAGATTTAACAATGTTGTGGAACCTAGGGGATTCGACACATACCTCGATGGCATGAAAAATCCACCCATAATCGATTCCGCGTATATAAACCATCGTCGACCACATCATGGCTCCTCTGATTTTGTCGGATTAAAATTTGACGCTGGCGGAGAGGGATTTTATTACCGAATTTGAAATGGCATCGATGACATAATCTCGTCACCGGTCTCTCTCTCTCTCCCTCTCCTTTCTTTCTCTCTCTCTCTCAATGCAACTCTCTCTCTCTCACATGTGAGGAAAGATATGAAGGTTCACTCGGATGTTTTTAAAGGCATTTAAAAAAGAATCTAATGATTTTCTTCAAATTAATAAGAGATAATGAGGGGATAAAATGAATAACTTATTTATGATTATTGCCTAATTTGTTGAATGGTTTTCTTTTTTAACTATTCCCATATTTAATTAATTCTCAATTTACATTTTGAGATATGTTTTTCTTTTTTTAAAAAAATTCGCTTCAATCAGTTACAGATGCCAACTGACCTATGTAAGGTTCTTAAGATCTCGAGTAGGGTTAATTTTGTTGGCTAGTATCTATTTGGAGTTCGACACATTCTAGGATGTCTTGTCTACTCTCTCGATGAAGTTTTCTTACACTAATACATTACTTGAACTTGAAGATGGCACAACCTCACACATTTTGTACCTCTTCTTAGACAAGACCCAAAGGATATTAAAAAATACTAACAAAAAGAACAATGATTTATTAGTATATAAATCAAGTGTATAAATTTATTTGAGTCTTGTGAAGTATGAACAATGTGAGTGATGCTATTGAAAGTGTGAAGAAGACTTGAGAGCAATTGAGAGGTTGATTAAAACATTGAGAGCTTAAGAGCTTTAAATTTCACAAAATTGAGAGTATAGTAGCTCATAACTCACTTTAAAATGCAACAAAATTTCCAGCATGGATGAAGTGTAATTGGACTTTGGATTACTATTTATAGGTTTGGAGAAATGTTTAGTGATTCTTTTAGGCTAAATAAATAGGGTAACAAGAAGGATACTAATGACTATTATAAAAACATCCACTATAAAGTCTATCAAAAGAAAAAGAAGAATTGTTTCATTTGGATTCTTAAGATTTTTTTACCAAATAACCACCAATGATCTAAAATACAAACAGCAGCCGAGACCGCACTTACATGTATCGTGGTTCATAAGATTAAAATTAGCTGTGATGTCAAATGATCAACTAACATCATTAAAGATGGAACTCGCAATACCAAAGGAAGCATTCGATCTAAGGAAGATAATGGATGCAACTACAAAAAACTGTAGTGACTAGAGTTCGCCATTGGCGAGAATACTAGGTGACTTCTTACCATTTTTATTTAGATAGTACATGCATAGCATTGGTTATAATTCCTCTGTCCCAATCTTATAAGGAGAGTCGTAAGTACATAAATAATGGGGAGTTCTTATGCAAAAGAAAAAAAAGAGGAGCTCATAATATAAAAAAAATGAAAATATTCCCTATCGGTATTAAGATATTATTGGCTATCAACTACATTATTTTGAGAATGATTTTAAAAATATAAACTTCAATTTTAATAATGTTAAAAGGGGAAAAGTATTGATTAGAGTGTTTTCCAAATGTTTTCTAAGTTTTTCAAAAAGGGAAGAAGTGTTTTTAAAAAAGTATCACATTCTTCATCTATATCTTTTTGATAAGCACTTTTAAATAGTTTTGTCATTATCAAAAAGAGAGATTGTTGGTGATATGCATTCATGGATGCACATTTTTATTATAACAAAAAGTTGTTCTTATTTCAGCTCATTTGTTAGCTAAAACGTCAAGGATAGAAAGAATATCAAAATAAGATAAACATAACGAGTTTTACGATTTCTTATTTTTTTAGTTAGAAATTTATTTTCTAAACTTTATGCATATGCATAGCATACAACTCTCCAACTCAACCTTTTAGTTCTCGAAGAAGTTAGTTGACCAACTGGATATCCAGTTGATTGATTCTTGTCCAACTGACTAACGACTTAGATCAAGTGACTACTCATGTTAAATGATTCATTCAATGTTCATTTGATCAATGCTACCTTTGGAAAACCAACCACCAAGTGGCTATTCAGCACAACAGAGCAACTCTTGGCTTTGTCAAATAAAAAGTTAGTTGACTAATTTAGGTGTGTACTCAAAGTACGTGGTGTGGTAACATCTACTTTGGCCAACTATAACATCCTTTTCTTTATTAATGCTTAGCATTTTCCATAATGTTGGGTTTTCATTTTCTTCAATACTCTAAACACTCAACTCTCACTCATTATTTACTCTTTCTAATACTAAAGAATCCCTCAAGTAATTTCAATTCCATAATGTATACTATACGCAATCAATTTTCAAGATATTATTCTCATGCATCAATGATATGTAGATTGTTCTCATTTCACCTCATGTTACATTATATTATATAGAGGTTCTTAGGCTTACTTCATGTGTTGTAATTGTATAAGGTGTCTAAGGAGTGGGTCTAATGTCCCAGTCTTAGGTCACTGGACCTTTATTGATGAAAACTAGATCTAACAATTCGTTGGATTGTGCTCGATTGAACTCATTGACAACCACAAAATACTTAAGCCTACATTGTAAAGTAATAATCTTCCAGTCTATTAACACACTATCACATCTTTTGAGTTTACGATGTGGGACTATGTTGGGAGTGTTACAAACTCCCCCACTTCTATTGCAGTGTCCTCATAGCGACATGGCATATTGCCTATTTTCAATGATAGTGGTTTTGACATCTCGGGATCCGGGTTACTCGTTTACACAACATTCGCTTCATTCAATTAACAATAGTTCGCATCAAATACAAAAATTTCAAGGAAAAGTTTTTGCGAGTGGAATGACATTTACAATAATGTAATAAACCACATTCAATCACATGTCACCATAAGAAGAAATGCATTCCACTAAGATAAAAATTTCCAACAAAATATTCAAAATGAACATCAAGTCCCATATAACATAACATGTATCAAAAGAGAACTAAGTGTTGAATACATGTATCTTGAAAGCCTAGTAAAAGAGAGAGCAATCACAATAAAAATATAAATATAAAAGATGTTATCAAGTACAACATCAAAAAGATGTCTCTGCACCATCCACCAAAAAGTTAGGAACCTCACCAACCAAACTACTCGAATAGAGGCACTTTCCTTGTCATCCATGTTAGGGACAAGGAGACATAAACATTTTTTATGTCCAAGCATTTCATATAATATTAAATAAGAATTTAATTGGATACAATATAAGAGAAGCAAGTGGATGGGTAATGATAACATACATGGAATTAACTACTTGCATGAGAATAAGGTTACCCAACAGCACATTACCTAAGGCATGTTTGATAACTGTGTTGAGTTGGATTGGGGTATCCTCCCGTGAATAAAAATTATTTGGATGGTTGGGAGGGTTGGAGAGGGTTGGAATGATAAATATGATGTGATGTGACATTGATTATGTATTATATTATCTTTTTTAATGATTATAATATTTTTTATATTAATTTTTTATTTGAAAATGGTTAAAAGAATATTATAAAAAAGAAATTGTATGGTCGATACAATTAATTCCAAAACAAGAATGTAGGGATAGCGCAGTGCATGGTTATTCCGGGTAACCTGGCAACCAAACAGGCCCTAAGGACTTGTTTAGGTTCTAACATCAACACTAACCACACATCACACTAACCCACTCTCTCACTCACCACATCCCAAAGCTCAACAATTAGCAAATTCATTTTTTAATTATGAGACGATATGGAAGTAAGAGATCTAGAGATAGGTCATGTCCTTCAATTGATTTCATTTGTAGGATGTAGCGATGGATCTCATTAAGAGGAAGTTGATTGATGATTTCCATGTCATGGTCCTTTTCCTTGCCAAAGCCTAATGGTGGAACAGTAACCAAACTCAAAACGGTGAAGAAGCCCTCCCTAAGGGACTTATCCGTCTCGATCAACTAGTGGAAGGGTGGTTGATGAATGAACAATTCATCATCTTTATTCATATATTTTGGATTAAAATCCCTTAATTTTATAAATAGAATAAATTTTCATTATAAACAATCTAACATCTATGTTAATAATGTATCATTATCATTAATTTAACCCAAAATAAATAAATAAAAGAAAAATAATGAAATAAGGTCGTAGATATGAAATAAATACAGACTGGTCTTGATAAAAATGTACCCTAAATAATAAAAGTAACTGTAAAAATAACCATGTTCAAAATAAAAGGGACAACACTCAGAAAAAAGTCATAAAATCATAATTGAATGATGAATATCTACTCCATATTAACTCAAAATGAACCAAACTAACTTTCATTGTGTTTAAAATAAAGTAAGCTTTAAATTGAAAGTGGCTTTATACAATTTAGAGTTAAGATGTGAAAGTCAGCTTTTTGGGGTGTTATTGTATATGTATGTGTGTATTATACCTATTTAGTTATTTATATTTTTGAATATATTGTATTTTTATTATTTCGCACATATTTATATTACTTATATAAAACACAAATATAATTAAAAAAGTAAAAATAACAAAAAAATGTATTATATAGGTATAATGTATCTATATTGTACAAATGTGTATTTATTTATTCTATTAAATAAATTAAAAAAAAACATAAAAATTTATCTATAACCATGGATTTATTGTGTGAATAAAGAAAATATAATATAACATGCATTTTTTGTATAAATAAATAATTAAAAATAAATATATATTGTATATATATATTTAGTACATGTAAATAAGTGGATTTTAATTATTTAAATAAAATTAATTTTAGTTTAAATAAGAATAACTAAAAATAGTTTATTAAATCATAAATATTTTTATGTTAATAAGTTTTTAATTTATATCATTTTATAATTTATTCCTATTTTTATTATTTTATGCTTTCCCTATTTTGTCTTATTCCTAGACGCACCTGATTGACCCATACGAGAATGTTGACCTTCGGTCAACTCATCCATTCCTTTTTTAACTCAAATAAATAGCTTGACCTACCTTTTCTCCCATTATTCCAATCGATCGAGACCCCCATTTTATCAGATTTTCCTCTCGATTAACCACAAACTAATCTAGATGCTAACCTGATCAAAATTTTCCTATCTTGCCTCGATTCACACACTTCATTTTTGTTTGAATTTCACCATCCTTCACGCTCTATAAAAACCCCTCTAGGTCTTCTTCTCGATCTGATCTGTCTTCAAGCCACTAAACCCTCGAGATCAACTACGAGTCTTGCACGGTGACAGAGTGCTGGAAACCAATGATTGGAGTGCAACGGGGTAGCTTTGGGAGAGATCCATCATTCTGATGAGTACCTCCTCTGTGAACAAGCTTATTCGACCTTATACCACCAAATTGAGGCGAAGACCACCTCTAATACATCTTCTTTCACATCTAGGTAATATAGTTTATATTTAGAGTCTTATTTCATTTGATTTTGCACAATTTGAGTTCGATTTCATATTTGCATTAGTAGCTTCATCTCCGATCTTAGATCTTCTCGATTGGAGGTCCATCGTCTTTATTTTGCATCCGATTCACTCCATCAAATCACCTCATCATGAAGCACCATTTCTTTGCATCTTCTTTTCATGATATGATCGTCAAATATGGTCCCCAAATTAGATCTGAAGTTTTGGGTCAAACACCTTCACTAACGCATAGACCCGATCAATCCACCCCATTCTCCTTTATTTTCATTTTTTTGCAAAAAATCTCAGGCCTAGGATAACTTCCTTCGAGCCATCAATAACTTACACGTGTAATGAACATTGACCTGGAGACGATCTGGAGTGGAATAGAATTCAGCAGTACGAGCTGAGACCTCATTTCATCCAAATCTCATGTCAACGAGATCCAGATCCTAAGACCATCACTGATCAGTGTGGAATCTTTGCAAGAGTAGATTGAGTCAATTTATAGTTGAGATCTAAGCTCCAAAGTTCCAGATCTGGTAGATTGAAGGTCAAAGGAGATGACATGCTTCCGTGTTCTTCCATCACCTTCCAGAGGCGTCCGATCAAGGAAAAAAAGACTAGATCTGATCTAAGCCGTCGTTTCACACCCTAATTCAGACTGGATGATCAGGCATGATGATAATATCTGGACCACACGTAGTGTACGTGCTTTACACACATCATTGTTGAATTTGTGCCTGTGCCCATTTTAGTTTTGCAAATTTCATATTAGCCCTTCGTTGGTATAATAAACTTTGGAATAATTGCTATTTGGTCCTACTGTTTTATAATTACTTTGCATTTCAGTCCCTCTTATTTAAACTCATATGGGTCCCCACTTGTATTTTGGTCATTTTCCACATTTAATCCTATAATTATTCTTCTTAATAAAAGTTGATTAGTTTTGTGACAATTGTGTATTAGTCCTTTTTTCTTCTGTATACATGAAGCTTCACGTGAGTTTGTGGTATAATTGAAAATTTGTCTTGGATTATATTTCTTATTATGCAACTCACCTTATATTTTTGCATAATTGCAATCTAGTCCCTACCTTGTTGATTTTAAATTCTTGATTTATTTTGCTTTGATTATTTAGCTATTTTGCTTTAAAAATGCATAAAATTTTCATTAAGATCCTAATTAAATTTTCTAACTCATATAATTTTGGTTTTCAAAATTAATTTTGTTTGTGGTATTAAAAATATAAAAATGCATTTATTTCACTATTTAATCATTAAAAAATCATAAAAATTCATATATTAATTGAAATTTTCTAAAAAAAAATTAATGTAGGTATATTTTATTGTATTTTATAACATATAAAAAATCAAAGAAAAATTCAATCAGAAAACACTAAAACTTTAGAAATACAAAAAATCTTATAAAAATCATATAAAATTGTAGAAAATCAGAAAAAATATATATTTTTAGTCTTGTTTTAAAGGCTAATAAAACTTATTTTGTATAAAATTAATTTGCATATTATTTTCTTTTATTTTTATATTCTAAAATTCACAAAAACAGTAGCCACTTTTTACTTTAAAATTTGTTTCCTTCTTATTTCAGTAAAAAATCCATAAAAGATACAAAACACCTCAAAAATCAACATAAACAGTAAAAAACATTCAAAACACAGAAAACATTTGATTTTATGACTTTTTAACATTTTTCACATATTTTAAAAATACAAAAGGCTTTTATTTTACTTTTGTTATATATCTTACTCATAAATTGATTTTCAAAATTAGAAAACATAAAAAAATTGCAAAATTAAAATCAATTTAAAAAAAACTGGAAATGAATAAAAACATTTAAAAATACATAAAAATATGAATTCTATAAAAATAAATAAAATTCATAAAAGATCTTTAAAAAAGACATAATAATTAGATTAAAAAAAGAAATTTAAAATCTTTATTAATTATCAATAATTAATTTCCCTTGTTTATTTATAGCCACCTTGAGTTTGATCTTGGAAGCTATATTAGGTTAATAATTAACATCTCATTATTCCCTTTTGAATACAATATTTTTGTTTGAATTGGTTTTGGCTTGCAACGACACTTTCACATTCATTATTCTATCTTACAAACATGAAAATTGTGGTTCAACAAATGACGCCATTTCCAGGGAGGCACGGTAAAGAAAGATATATTTTTCTTTCTTCTTTTCTACATGCTTGTCTTTATTTTTCTTTTATCTCTTTTATTGCTTTCTTATTTTTGATAAAAACTGTTCTGATACATTTTTTTCACCTTCTTTGCAAGGGCCCGACAAGCGAGGGAGGCGATCCTAGGAGAGCTGACTCACCTGAGCGATGCAGAGCTGATCATTCTTTACTGATCAGCAGGAGAGAGCAACCGATGAGGAGTAGTAGCCGTAGAAAACCAGTTTCTTTTCTAGTTTCACTTTTCTTTTAGTCATTCATTCTTGTAATTACTTTGTAAAAATTTGTTGGCATTTGCCCTTTTTCTGTTTTCTATAAAATATTAGACCTCTTTTGTGGTTGTGTGAAGCATGTTTTGCTGGCACAAGTGCTATTGGGCTTCATCGGTTTTTTGTTTGCTTCAGTTTCTATCTTTCTTCCTCCCTATTTTCTCATTTTTCTAATTATTTCTCGTGATTTGTTTTTTTTCTCCTTTCTTTTTTATTTATTTTGTATGCTTGAACCACCTAGTTATAGGTTTTTATCTGTGGTTGAGCTCGATATCAATAGGTCCAAAAACCCTAATAGAATATCTGTTCCTATAGACATATGCTTTGGATTTAGCCAAATAAATCGGTGCTTCCAACAAATAGAAGTTCCTGCTAGGACGGTTCTCTTTGCATTCATATAGGTTGGATTTATTTTATATGCGCGGATCATCTTGCATGTAGATTGTTAGAGGAAGGTACACATTCTTATTCATGCATGCATCATTGATTTCACGCGCATCGGTTTTTTCAACTTCCTTCCCTCGTTTTTTTTAACTTAGGTAAATAAAGGAATTGGAAAAACTGTTAGGAGACATTAATTGAAAAATATCCAAAAAAGTGATATTCAAATAAAATTAGGATGGCTAACTGAACTCGATCCCTAAAATTAAATTTAATTATTCATTTTGTATTGGAAAGAGTAAACCCCTCATTGAACACATGTACTTACCTCCAGATAGAGCAAGTAATAGTGAAGCCCTAAGGATTAGAGCCAAAAGTCTATGGACTTGTGCCTAAAGCACCAATGTACTACTTTTCGATACTCGATCCAGGGCAAAGAACTTGTGCCCGAATTCAAAAGTCTCTGACCTTAGAAAGTCATTTTAGTGTGCTCCTCTTCACATTTCCCTTTGGGCCTGATATAACCCAACAGCCCGGGCAGATGGTTCCACTATTTGGGAAGGTGTGAAGACGTACACTATGCAACATGGCGACACCACTTGTAAGTTGTACTTAAGTAACTATATTATCACTTAACTCTAGAATCGGGAAGATAAGCGACCAAACTTTTAAGATCTTCATTGTGTTGAATTGGAGAATTTGAGGGTTTGATTTGTGTTTTCTTGTTAGAATAAAGATCCTTCTACACGTTTTGGGACATTCTTTACTTTCTCTTTTTGATTTGGCCTTCATGTTCTGGCATCTGCCTTTTATTTCGAAGATGTTAGATTGGAGCGATTCGTGCTCTTTCCTCTCTAATTCGTGCATCTTCATCTTCTTTTAGTTAGGATGACTCTCTTCTCGAGATTTCTTCATTTTCTTTCACTCCAGATTTGTCACCAATAAATCCACTGTTCGAGATTGACCCTCTTCTTGAACTATCTTTTGAGACTCCTTCATTCATGCAGACTGATCAAGTTCTATTTACATTTCTAGATACAAAACATGTGATTGAGCACTTGATGCCACCAAAGCACAAGGGATCCATGACAAACAAGACTGAGTTCAACAACATTATGTTTGCATTCATTAGGGCCATTCAGGCCCATTTGACAGAGTAGGCCAACATTCAGATCGAACTGAGAGAGATGATCTTGAAGATCAGAGGACGGGATGAGATGAGAGAGGAGGTGGGAACGGGGAAGAACCTAAGAAGAATATCATGAGATGAACCATGTAGAGGCGAAGCTGACACTAAGATAATCTTATAACCATGAGCAGGACAGACAATTAATTGTATTCAGATTCTTGCGGTTCATGGTCATTTTGAGCTGAAACTCAGATACTTCCACCTCCCCATATTCCATGGATATACTAATAAAGAACCCTATATTCACCTCCAGTAGTTCGACTGCATGTGTAGCGCAATGCACTACCTAACATGCTGTTAGAAGTAGTGAAGATGACAACTTTCCCCTCCAGCCTTATGGATAAGATGCTTTATTGTATCAATTATTTAGGAAGGGTGATGACATCCTAAGATGAGCTGAGATCATCTATTCTAAATAAATATTATCCCCTAGGATGATTGAATCAGATGCAGTCACTTATAACTAACTTCTCTCAGATATGCCATGAACCTATTCACGAGGCATGGGAAAGATTCAAAGATTTAACGGAGAAGTACCCCCATCTATATGACATGCGAGCCCATGGCGTGCCATTATGCAATAAATGTTATTGCAAATATCATTTCCTGATCCGAAATGAAGAATGACTAATTTTCATAATAGGTCCCTTCGTACAATTAGGGTTATGTACCATGACCATCATAATGATCATTGAGTTGTTGATTCAATAATTGAATCATAGAGGATGGTGCTTAGATGAATATCTAAGGAGTTAGATTGAGGACTCATCAAGCATCGTCAAATGATTATTAAGAGATGATCTCCAGCCTGAGAAGGAGATGGCAATCGTTTCTCTATAGATTTATATCTAACCGACCTCTTGATGCAGGTCCTCTGCATAGGAATAGAGATTCGGAGGTGTTAGATAAGTTAGGTCAAAGAGTTGACTTAACGAGATCGAGATAACCAAAGTCCTATGTTGTATGTTATAATGATATAGGCACACATCCTCTGACCTAAGACAGATGTGTTACTATATGTCTAAGTATGTACATTTGGCAGACCAATAGGTCGATGACCTAACCAAGGTTTATACACCGGCGCGCTGGTGTGCATGCTAGGGCATATGAGTAATATGATCTCTTAAAGGGATCATACATGTTCATTACTGAACCGGAAGACATGAGCTCACTCATGAGATATTGGGAAGAATCAAATTCCGTGCATGTTCGTCTCACTTTGGAAGCTTGACTGAATTTGTAGGTTTGATATATACTTTTGGAAAGTATATGATCAAGACCTAGGTATGATATATGCTTTTGAAAAGTATATGATCGATATCGACTCCCAATGATCACCTGAGAAACTTAATGATAAAACCCCGAAGTAGTCAGTGAAAAGAGATCTAATACTTCGGTTTTATTTCGGGTCTTCCAGTAAGCAGGATGTACATGTATTAGAAATACCGGAGGGTTATGTGATCATAAACGATTGTATAAACATGACGCTTCCATTCATAGGGAGTGATGAAACAGGTCTGGATTTTAGTGACTCCTCTCAGTAGAGAAGTAATGTGATCTTAGTCCAAATGTTGGACATTGATCTGATGTGATTCAGATGCAATGAGAAGATTAGATTTGCGGTCTTGATTTAATCAAGCATCTATGGGAGACCCGAGATCTGGATTTGAGACGTGATCTCAATATCCAAGTCACTATACATGGAACAATACAATCTTAGATGTGAATAGAGATCTAAGATGATTAAATGTGATTTAATTATCATGGATATGAATAATATGGATAACACTATCCATATTAATCATATATATTATAAATATGCTTTATAATATATAAGAGAGAGCTAATTGTAATTTATATTTCTTAATTAATTGTTGATGTGAATTGGATTCACGTTGGACAATCAATTGAAAATGTGATTTACATTTTATTTTGGGTTGTAAATGTGTTTCACAAATTTCCAACGGTAAGATTGCAATATTCTCAAAATAATTATGAATTATTTTTGTCGAATAATTTACAACAATTGTTGTAAATATTGGAGATACATGGAATCATGCAATCGTGGAGATTGCATTGGAAATCTCCTACTTCTAATAGGAGTAGGGACGGCCACCAATTCCTATAAGGAAAGGGTAGCCGTCCACCACTCCTATATGGAAGGGGAGATTCTCCTTTCCATTATCTCCAAGATTACTTGATTTAATTTAAGATTAAATTATATTGATTTATTAAATATATTTTATCTAAATTAAATTAGTTGTTATGTTTTTCCAACAACATCTTGGCCATTGAAAGAAATGCAAATCAGTCTCATCCATTGATTTTGTGTAGTCCATGGATTGTGATCCATGGACTGCCAAAACCCTATATAAGAAGAGGCATCCCTTGCCCTTCTAAGAAGTTACAAGTTTACAACAACTCTCTCTCTCTCTCTCTCTCATTCTCTACACGCACTCTCTCTCTCTTGTGGCCGTCTACCGTGGAGCCCTAGACGAGTCGATCTTGCCCCAACGTCGCCGTTATGTTGCCGAACTGTTTGATCGTGAATCTTCATCTCCTTCGGTGCACCTCGATCGTGAAGAAGACATCGGATCTCGTGTGACGAGATCAGGATATTTGCCGTCTGGATCATCAACATGGATTGCGAGAAGCACACGTTTCATCAACGCGCTCGCAAGCATCTCCTCCGTCAGATTGGACTTGAGACAGGAGGTCTCTCCATTTAGAGACTCGATCACAACCACGCTTCAAGAGGTAACCCTAATACTTGTTTGTGGTTTAGATGATATGATATGAGAAGTATTCTTGGATCATGTGGTTTCATCGCATAAAAAAATTTAATATCTACTGCCTCGAGCAACTAGTGCGACTAGTCTCTCCTGATCGCATACGATGTGATCCTCACGCATCCGTGATGCACTTAAGGACCTAACGATATCCTTCAATTGGTATCAGAGTGATGAGTATCAAATTTGCCTCTTTAAGAATAGATAATTGTCGAAGTATAGGAGGCAAATTCGGTTCAGCAAAAACCACAATCTTTGAATGTGGTGGAGTATTTATACCAGGCAAGTCTACCAAGGTCGAACACAGGGACACGAGCTACTCCATCTATTTATCGAACATCGATCAATTAAGAGCAAGTCTGAGTCAATTCTTAATCACAGGGTTCTATGCATGACACATAATGCAAATTATAATGCAATAAAATGATGCATGCATTTTTTAGTTGATTTTTTTACGCAGTTATAAAGCTGATGAATGAACAATAATGCAAGGTTAAATATATGCTATGAGGATGCAAACAATTATGCTGAAGAAAGATTACATAAATGAGCGACAGAATATGGGTTGACATTAGAGTCGTATTGAACATAAGAATAAGAGCAATCAGCTATTCATGGCAAAGACATGTAGAGCAGGACATCATCTAACATTTAAAACTTTACTTCATTTAAAATGGTATCAGATGAGAAAATTAAACATGCCATGAAATAGATGAAGAAACAAGGATCAAAACGACACTAAATCATGCAATTTGGACCTACGATGCTCAAGTTATGCTAAAAACAATGTAGGGGCATAAGTGTAAATAAAATGCAAGAAATAGAAGGATAAATATTACATTTAGGTCCCTGGAGGGACCTAAATGTAAATACCAAAAACCGCTTGGGGTCTTCTATAATTTTTCCATGTACGCTGGGACATTTTTGCAAATTTTCAAACTCGTGAGGGCCTCCTTGTAAAATACCCAGGCACGCACGCGAGGCACGTGCTTGGGGGCCATTTTGCAAATATCAAAGGTTCTGGGGTCTTTCGTGCAAATTATCCAAGCCCTCACGTGCTATGTGATGAATACCCATTCATCACTCTTTATTCTTTTATTTTAGCTACAAAACCTTTGCCAAACACATGTAGATATATGTAAATAATAATTAACATTTGGCATGCATGGTGTAAAAATAAATAATTAGCATGTTTTTGTGCATAAATAAAAGAATAAAGAAACAAAAAAAAAGAGGGAGATATTTAGAATAAATATTGAGCGACCTAATTCCAAGGGAGGGCTCAGCATGGGCCTGACCGCATAAAAACCAAAGTCGAGAGAGATAAGGAAGCTCATGTGTGTATATATACCTGTATATTTATAAATAAAATTATTTTCCTCTAAATAAAAATAAAAATGGGTTTGTATTTATATGTATATATTTGTAAATATTAAATTAAACTAAAAATGAGAAAAACAAAAGAAAATTAAAAAGAAAATACCCTTCCTCATTGTAGATACACCATGTACATAAAACACTTTCCCTATTTATTTATCCCTATAAATAAATAAATTGAAATCTCATAAAAATTGGATGTGCTACTTCGCTTTTCTCTCTCGCGCTACGCATTCTTTTCCCCCCGCATTTTTTGATCTATTTGCCTCACCCTTTCCACTACCTTTGTTCATTCGCCACTCGGAACTACCTTTCTCTGTTCTGCTCCTTCCTCCGTTGGGTGCTTTATGGGCCAGAGTCAAAGCGGGGGTACATATTCTATATTTCATAGTGTAAATAAATAAAATAACAATTACAAAAATATAAATAAATGAAAAAGAAATAAAAAAAATCAAAACCAACCTTGTATATATACCATGTATATAAATGTACATAATTATTTATTTAAACCTTGTAAATAAATAACTAAAATAAAATAAAAATACCAAAATATTCCAAATTTTATTCTATAAATAAATAAAATATAAAATTGGAGCAAAATATATAAAAATAAACAATTAAAAAATCAAAATAAAAAATACAATATTGTATATACCTATATATAATATACTATATTGTAAATACCTAATTTTTATTTCAAAAAAATAAATAAAAATCACAAAAAATAGTTTATAAATAAATAAACATTTTTCATGTTTTAACTTTTTCCAAAATCGGCCACTTACTATTTTATATTGAATTTCCAATTCTTTATGACGTGGCCGCATCCCATTGGTCCACGGGGGATGTTGACCCCCCGGTCAACTTCCCCCCTTGGACCACTAGCCTGCGGATCTTGTCGCCCGACCCGACTTTCCTGATTTTTTGCCACTCGATCCGATCGCCAATCCCCTTAACCATGGGTCCTAATCCTTCCTGATGCATCCATGATCCACGCCTGGGGAGGGTTTTCGGGGTCCGAGCTCCGCCGCACCCCTAGTCACATAAAGCATCTGCTCCGCCGCACGATTACAGCCATCTTTGGCTCCGCCTTTCCATCCCAGGATCTCCACCACCTTCGCCTGAGTGACGGCTTGCTGCGGGTGGTGTCGCAGTGAGGAGGAGGTGCCCCCGCCACTGATCAGGTAACCTAGCGCCGCCGTGCGCCGCCCCTTGAGTAGCGCTCGAGCCTCGGGCATCGACGGCCCTCGAGGCAAGGACCAGGAGCTTCAGGAGCTCATTCCCAGTCGACCTCGACCATCCGGTAATCCCAGATCCTCTTAGTTTACTCTAATTTTCATTTACGCCCAATTTCATCCATCGCCGACGACCGTCGATTCCGACCATATCCGTCCCTCCACCGTTGGATCAGAGCTGAGGGCCCTTTGTTCAGCCGCAACGCGTCTCTACCGCACGATCATCCACGTGGCGCGCATCCAGTCCCTCGGATAATAAAAGGGTAAATTACCCTTAGGCCCTGTCTCTTCTAGTTTTTAGCATTTAGTCCTGTAAATATTTTCCGCAGTTATTTTTTAGTTTGGTAAAATTGCATAGAGGACCTGGTACTTTTTGATATTAGCATTTTTACCCCTGTATATCGTGGACACGTGCTTCGTCACGTGATCTTTTGGTGAAATTGCATGCTGTGGGCTTGTAGTTTCTGGTTGTTCTTGAATGAGAAATACTTTTTGTAAATTGCACTTATGCCCCTATGAATGGTTTATTTCCGCATGTGTCGAATATAGTGGGCTTTTTACAACTTAGCCCATAGACTTTTAGTGCATGTTGCTAATAAGTCAAGGGACTTAAGTTTCATTGCATATAGGTCCTCAATGCCCAGCCCACGTACCGCGCGCGTAGGGAACGTGGTGAGATTGCACGAAGACCCCTTGCATTTCTGAGTTTGTTCCTTTTAGGCCCCCAGAAGATACTTTTATGACAATCAAGTCCCTGTGCACTGTGGGCTCTTGATTTTTTTAAATAAAATATCAAAGTTCATCCAAATTGAGTAAAAATTTGACACGTGGCTCCTGCCACTGTGTAGAATTTTCACTAATTTTCGGGAAAATTTTTGAGCACTTTTATTATTTTTAAAAATTCAAAAATCTATAATTTTCTGCCTGTCCAGATTTAAAATTCACAAAAAAATATAAAAACCACTTTAAAAATTACCAAAAATTTAGATTTTGTTTGTTTTGGTGTGCTTGATTTTCTGATTAATTTTAATCATTTTTTGATTGATAAAAAATATAAAAATTGAAAAACACTAGAAAACTTATAAAAATTTAATAATTAAATGAAAATCTCGAAAACAATAAACTCTTACTCTGATTTTTCCTTTTTGTTTATATTTTTCAAGAAAAATACCTCCAGGCTATTTTAGGACCATTATATATTTTATTTTGGTCCTCCAAGCCTGATTGGACATCCTTCTTCTGTTTTTGACTTATTTCATTTTTATAAAATTCTATAAAAATCAGAAAATTATAAAAAATTCATCAAAATAGTACAAAATATAAAAACCATAAAAATATTTTTGTTTGAATTTTTAGAGCAATTTTGACTAATTAAATAATTGCTTGAAGTTGTGTGTTTTCGTTGTTTTTTATTTTCTTTATAATTAAAAATTCCAAAAAAATATAAAAATATTAAAAATCCACCAAAAATAATTTGTTTTTATTTTTCTTTATTTTAGACTACTTCGTAGGTCGCGAGGCCAATCCGCGCTCCTCGAGTTCGACGTTGGGTGCTATACGAGGTTAATCTCATAGCAAGACCGCTGCTTGATTTTTATCGTGTTTTTATCTTTATTTGGTGGTCAGATCTTTTTCTTGTTGAGCTCTAAGTCCCGAGTGACTGAGGTCACAACGACCATATTGATTAATATTTTACCTTCGTTTCTCGGGCGGCTCATCAGAATGGCACCGTTGCTGGGGAGCACGGCTTAGTAGTCCGTTTCTTTTTCATTTTATTTCGTTTTCTTTTTCGTGGCTTTCCGCAGCTTTTTCGTAGTCCGTGGCTTTTTACAGCTTTTTATTTTTCTTTTATTTTCATTTTTTTATTTTTATTTTCTTTTATTTTATTTTTATTTTTGTCTTTGTTTGTTTTTGCTTGTTTATTTTTATTTTCATTTTCTGCATATATACCCTGTTTCTTTTCTTTATTTTATTTGCCTTATTTTTTGTCATATGGTTTGACACTCTTCTGTTTTCTTGCGAGGGCCCGAGGACCGAGGCAGCGACTTTCGAGGAGCCGGCACAACTGCGGCTATCGGAGGCGTCTCCCTTCTGCACGGAGCCGCAGGAGAGCGCGAGGAGGCAGCCGAGTGTGGGAGCTTAGATTAGAGTAGATTAGGTTTATTTTTAGCATTATTTGGATAATTGTAATAATACAGGGACAACAAGACACTTGGACTCTTTTGGGACTTTAGGGGTCTGTTTCGCCGAGCACCGGTGTGCTCAAGGGACCCTCAGTTTTTACACGACTTTTTCGCAGTTTTGATTCCTTTTCTGCCTATTCGGTTTCTCGCGATTTTCGAGCCCCTAGCCTTAGGATTTTCTACTTGACTGTGACGTAATAAATAGGATCCAAACAAACACCCTAATATATCCGTCTGTACCTATATATCAGTAATTGGACCAACAATAAAAGATTAATAAAATAGTCGATCCACTACCTTCGAGCCTACGTGTCGCAGCCCACTCTGCCAAGCGCTGCTCATGAACTCGATTTGTCGAGAGGAGGAGGGGTGGACCGAGACCGGACTCTTGGATTGGAGGCTGGTGGTCGACTAGACGTTCTTTTGAGTAGAACTGTTGTTTAGGGCTCAGTCTTCCGCTTGCACCATTTAGGTAGTTTTATTTCAGTCTTTAAATTCTGCGCGGATCATTTTGCATGTAGACTGCTGGAGTCAAGTACACATCTCTTACTCTGCATGCATCATTGATTTTATCGCGCATCGGCTTTTTCGACTTCTCCCCCCTGATTTTTGGACGTAATAACCTGGAGAACCGAAAAAATTGCTAGGCGTTTGCTTTTTATTGAAAAATACCTAAAAATTTGAACCATAAAATTGGGACTGGTTAACTCTATTTGACCCTAAAAGGCGCTCACCGGAAAATTTATCTTGGGGAGAGCAACCCCCTCCTTGTGTTGTTTGCTTGCGCGAGAGAGTGACCCGCACACTAGGTAGAGCCATATCCGATATTTTTCTCGACTGATTACCGGCTCTTTCTGTATGGGACAGTCGATTAAGAAAAACATTGGATTACCCAACAGGTCACGTTAATCACTCTGCTATCCTGACTTATCACCTAATAAAATTGACTAGATAATTGGCCGAGCCTTTACGGTCTTTAGCTCACGTTGCGTAGGTGAATCGGGGGTTTGCTTGTGATCATTGTTGTTACCAGATCTTATCCACCCAACTCGCCAGATCAAGATGATGGGCAGAAGGTCTCTTAGGCAGCCTCTGGCTGCACCGCTTCCCAGCACTTCTGCCCGCTCATCTAGGTTGGTTCGCGAGAGCCGAGACCCGCTCTCCGAACCCGAGTTTGACTCCACCCAGTTCCCCCTCGACCCCCCTTCTTTCAGTTCCGAGATACCAGTGTAGAGGAGAGACAGTCAGATGATTTATCGGCACATGAGTTTGGGTCTTTTGCTTTTGCAGAGACCATGGCTGGAAACAGTGATGGTCGCACCAAAGGTCCTCAGCATGATCAGACATTCATTATCGACCAGGGTACGATCAACTCCACCCTGATCGCCTCCCTCGAGACAGTTCAACAGCAGTTGAGGGATCAGGGGGCATTCATGATAGAGATGAGGCGTGAGATGGAGCAGTTGAGAGCATACCGAGAGCAACGCGAGCCAGGAGATGAGCCGAGGATACCCGACCATGCGGCAGCCGCCGCAGCAGTCGCAACATCAGTAGAAGATCCATCGAGACCGATGCGGGAATTACAGAACCCCGGATCGACTTTGATGCATCACTGGGTAGTTCTTCCAGCCATCGTGGGGGACTTCAAGTTCCCCCCGAACACTTTGCAGCTTCTCCCCCGGTTCCATGGGCTCGCCACCGAGGAGCCCCATCTCCACCTTCAGGAGCTCTTGATGATCTACAGCACAGTCCACGACAGACAGGTGGACCAGGATACCATCCGCATGATTGCCTTCCCCTTCTCACTAGCAGACAGAGAAGACACATGGCTTAAACATCTGGGGAAGTTCGTCTACACCTAGGAGCAGCTCCGCACCGAGTACTTGCACAAGTACTATCCACTCGGGCGGACGAACGCAGCTAGAGCCTTGATCAGCAACTTCTCCATGCTCCCCAACGAGCAGTTCCATGAGGCATGGGAGAGGTTCCGTGAGCTGACTGACAGATGCCCGCACCATGACATCTCGAAGACGAACCTAGTTCAGAGCTTCTTCAGCGGGTTGACACCAGAGCTACAGGGCCTGGTGAATGCTTCTTGTGGAGGGTCATATTTCGCCAAGGATCACGATCAGGTCTGGGCCATCTACGAGGAGCTATCCGAGAACTATATGGTGATGTCCCAGACCCGACTCTACACACAGGGATGACCCCAGCCACAGACCGTGCAGTACCAGAGGATAACACGAGTTGACGTCGGTCCTTCCAGTTCGTCAGCGGCAACAGCAAAGGCCGAGTCCACAGCCGCCGACATGGGGATCATCAGCGAGAAGCTGGACCGGATGGAGATCATTGAGAAGAAGCAGTGCCAGGGCATCACGCAGATGGAGCAGATGGCAAAGACTCTGAGTGACCTGAAGACATAGCTCATGTGTTTCCAGGAGGCACAGACGGCTTCCCAGCCCTGTCTTCAGGCACGAGGCGATCTGAGTAGCAGCAACAACTCGTCCCAGCGCTCCAGCCACCAGCAGCCTAGACAGGTTCACCTTGTACAGGCGAAGCCATACTAGCAGCCGCAACCCACTTACCAGCCACCGCCATCTCCGGACACACAGATGGTGGTATACCAGGCGGATCAGCCTCTGGCAGTACTCCCTCCAGCGCCCAGCAGCAGCCGTCAGGACAGGGTGGCCAGTACAGCCATCAGAGAGAGCACCAGCAACAGCAGCCCCCAGTGTACACCCAGCAGCATTAGCAGCAGTCACAGCAGTATGGTCCTCATCCCTATCAGCAGGGACATTTTTGGAGGCGTGATCAGCCTCACCAGCCGCAGCATCATCCACAGACATACCCCTCTCACCCCCAGCAGCAGCAGCAGCAGTCACAGCAGTATGGTCCTCGTCCCTATCAGCAAGGACATTTTTGGAGGCGTGATCAGCCTCACCAGCCGCAGCATCATCCACAGGCATACCCCTCTCACCCACAACAGCAGCAGCAGCAGCCTCACTACCAGAGAGGCTACCCGTCAGGTTCTCATGGGCCATCCTAAGAGAACCCCGCCTTGGATGACATAGCCCGCCTCCTTACCGATCAGCAGGCTACATTCCGACGGGAGATGGATGAGTTCCGCCAGGAGATGCGGGACATCGTGAGAGGGAAGGCCGCCATCCCTGCCCAAATAGAGCCCAATCCGAACAACCTCAAGAGGAAGTCTGAGCAGGTAGTTTGTACTGAGTATGCCACTCCTAGTGATACATTTGGAGATATGTCTGCATATTTGTTTCATATTGATTTTGTCACACTTATGAGTGGTAGGATGCCAGCAGACGGCGACTCGTCTGAGAGACACCCCGAGGCTACTTCTAGAGCGCCCGACGAGGAGGAGAGCGGTACTGAGGCTGCTAGAGATGATGACGGTGGTACTGATGCCACCACGGATGCGGATCCCACCAGCGGTACTGATGCTACCGTTTCATCAGTTGGAGGAGTGGTACTGAGGCCACCCATGTTGCCAAGCCAGAGCGCGGTACTGAGGTCGCGAGTCGACCAACCGAGGGTGGTGCTGATGCCACCATTTTTACTTCTGAGAGTCCTGTAGTTTTTCCTTCTGTTGATGTATCTCGGGACATTTCTGGCAATAAAGGAAAGGATTTGTTTTCTTCTGGTCCACCTGTAGTTCCTAGTCCTTCATCTAAGAAGGACCCTGTGATCCCCTTCCCTAGAGCTCTTCAGATGGGGAAGGGGAAGAAAATAGAAAATCCCAAAAAGAGGCAGCAGGAAGTGTACAGCCAGCAGATGATAGACTGTTTTCACATTCAGCTGACTCTTCAGTAGGCTTTGCAGCACATCCCTCTACTCCAGCGTTCACTCAGAGACAGGACCACAGTTAGGAGGAAGAGGAGGAACCACCATTCTGAGATCCATGTGTTGACCGGAGCTACTTGTTTCGCGATCCAGAACCGTCTGCCGGCCAAGAGGCCAGACTCAGGAACCCCATATGTCAGATGCCATATCAGAGAGCAGAGGTTCGACCGTACCCTATTAGATAGCGGATCATCGATCAACCTACTTCCGGCAGCCCTTCTCGACCGCTTCGAGTTGGGCACTCTTAGACAGAGCAGGACAATCCTTCAGTTTGTTGATCGATCGGTCAAGAGGCCGAAGGGGATGCTGAGGGACGTTGTCATCACGATTCAGGGCCTGCAATTCCCCGTGGACTTTTAGTGTTGGACATGGAGATCCCTGAGTCAGTGACCGATACCCCCAACATTTTAGGTCGCCCGTTCTTGGCCACAGCCAAGGCAGTGTCTGACCATGATAGCGGGAAGGTATACTTTCGTGTCGAGGGCGAACGTGTACAAATAGAGACAGTCGAGGACAACCGAGCAAGAGACACAACATGCTCAGAGACTACTTTCGATACAGAGCAGATGACAGATGCAGGGCCAGACATCCACCAGGACTACGACATCGTGATTACAGATGATGAGGCATTATGGGCAGACCCAGATGCACATGCCATCCTCTCACCTTCAGAGTTCGCTGATGCAGAGACGCCAGCAGAGGAGAGATTGGAGAGCGCATTCCTGGTCCAGGATACTTGTGAGGCAGTAGAGCCGGTTCTCGACTGCAAGACTGATTTGTTTTGTGATGACGGTGGTACTAAGGCCACCTTGGATGATACAGATCCCTCGGAGTCAGATTTTAGCTGGGCAGAGTTTGATGATTTCATTCCAGATCTGACTTCCACTAAGCCTGCAGCTAGGGAGGAGGTAGATGCCGAGCAGCGTAGAGACAGTCCATCAGGGCAGCCTTCTCCAGTTTCAGAGTGTGACAGAGAGTTTTAGTTCTCCCATGCGGATTTGGCAGCCTTCACGCAGAGTTTTCAGAGGCCATATCCACTAGCACCCAGTTGCCCAGAGCTGAAGCCACTTCCTACATCGCTGAAGTAGAGGATCCTTGCGGTTGAGCATGAGATGTACCTAGTTATTATCTCCGCCGATTTGACTGGAGAGCAGGAATCCCATCTGATGGGGGTTCTTGAAAAGAACCGCAAGGCAATAGGATGGAGTGTAGCCGATTTCCAGGGGATAAGTCCGGCCATGTGCTCCCACCATATCTATCTCGAGGATGAGGCAAAGCCGTCGCGTGAGTTCCAGCAGCGGCTGAACCCGAATCTGAGAGAGGTTGTAATGAAGGAGATATCAAAATGGTGGAGCGCCGATTTTATCTACCCCATCTCCGACTCCAAGTGGGTCATCCCTTTGCATGTGGTGCCCAAGAAGACGAGCATCACTACAGTAGTCAGCGAGTCTGGAGAGGAGATTGCTACACGGGTACCCACTTCTTGGTGAGTCTGCGTGAATTACTGATGACTCAATCAGGCCACCAAGAAGGATCATTTCCCCCTGCCCTTTATAGATCAGATCATTGAGAGACTGGCAGGGAAGAGCCATTATTGTTTTCTGGATGGGTACTCCGGCTACAACCAGATGGCCATCGCTCCCGAGGACCAGGACAAGACTACCTTTACCTGTCCCTTCGGCACATACGCCTTCCAACGCATGCCATTTGGGCTATGCAATGCCCCAGCGACCTTTCAGAGATGCATGCTGTCGATCTTTTCGAACATGGTGGGGGAGTGCTTGGAGGTCTTCATGGATGATTTCTCGGTTTACGGCGACGGATTCGACTCTTGTCTTGACTGCCTAGACCGAGTCCTTCAGCGATGTATAGAGGTTCACCTTGTGCTGTCTTGGGAGAAGTGTCACTTCATGGTGACTCAAGGGACGGTGCTTGGCCATATCATCTCCAACAGGGGCATGGAGATTGATCCGGCCAAGGTAGATGTCATTAGAAAACTCACACCGCCGTACAATTTGCGGCAGTTACGGTCTTTTCTAGGGCACGTCGGTTTCTACCGGTGCTTCATTCATGATTTCAGTAGGATTGCCCGACCTTTGACTGACCTACTGATGAAAGACACCGAGTTCCTTGTCGATGACAAGTGTCTTTCTTCTTTTGAGACTCTCAAGAGATGTGTTGTTGAGGCTCCTGTTCTCTAGCTGCCTCATTGGTCTCTCCCATTCGAGATCATAACGGATGCCTCCGATTTTGTTGTGGGGGCCATGCTGGGATAGAGGAGGGATGGAGTTCCATTTGCCATTCACTACGCTAGCCGCACATTGGATTCCGCGCAGCGGAACTACACCGTCACTGAGAAGGAGATGCTAGCCGTAGTCTTCACCCTAGATAAGTTCAGATCATACATTATTGGATCTAGAGTGACCTTGTATACTGATCATACCGCCATCAGGTACCTCATGGCAAAGAAGGATGCCAAAGCCAGATTGACCAGATGGATCCTTCTACTCCAGGAGTTTGACATAGAGATTAAGGATAAACCTGGAGTTAAGAATGTGGTGGCAGATCATCTCTCCCGATTAGAGCATCTTGAGGATTCTGAGCAGACTGATCCTATATGTGAGACCTTCCCAGATGAGGCGATCCTTGCTATCGCCTCTCTCCCGTGGTATGCCGATATTTGTGAACTTTCTTGTTACTAAGAAAGTTCCACAAGATTGGCCCAGGCAGAGGCTTGAGACCTTCCTCACGAAGGCCAAGTCTTACCACTGGGAGGATCCCATCCTTTACCACAAAGGAGGGGATAGCGTCTGGCGTAGTTGCATTCCTCAGGAGGAGCACCATAGCGTCCTCACTTACTGCCACAAGCTTGAGGTAGGAGGACATCACTCTGGGAGGAGAACGACACAGAAAGTGCTCCAATCTGTCCTATGGTGGCCTACACTCTTCAAGGACTCTGATGAGTTCGTGAAGAGGTGTACTGACTGTCAGAGGATGGGCACTTGTGGACAGCGTGATATGATGCTGATGCAGCCCATTCACTTCTGTGAGGTTTTTGATGCATGGGGCATCGATTTCATGGGTCCATTCCCTAAGAGTCAGGGATTTGAGTACATTCTGTTGGCCGTTGATTATGTGAGTCATTGGGTTGAGGCCATCCCTGCCCGAACCGCAAATGCCAAGACTGTTTGCAGATTTTTGAGGAGGCATATCATTACACAGTTCGGGGTACCTCGAGTGTTGATATCTGACGGGGATGTCTCATTTCATCAACGACCAGGTGAAGGCCCTTACTAGCGAGTTCAGCATAGACCATCGAGTTGCCACTCCATACCATCCACAGACAAATGGTCTAGCCGAGGTGTCGAACAGGGAGATCAAGATTATATTGTAGAAAGTCGTCCGCCCTGACCGAAAGGATTGGTCACAGCTTTTGGACTCGGTCTTGTGGGCATATCGGACGTCTTTCAAGACACCTTTGGGCACATCTCCCTTTCGCCTCGTTTATGGCAAGCCGTGCTATCTACCTATTGAGTTGAGTCACGGGTTACTTTGGGCAGTCACAGATATACTTTTGGATCCAGATAGTATAGGAGACCAGAGGACGGCAGAGTTAGCAGCCTTCGAGGAACTTCGTGATACCGCCTTCTCAAACAGCCTACAATACAAGGAGAGAGTGAAGGAGTGGCATGATTCTCATATTAGCCACAAGCATTTTGAGCCTGGACAGAGAGTATAGATGTTTGATGCTAGGCTTCGTCTATTTCCTGGGAAGCTACAGTGCAAATAGAAGGGACCGTATCTAGTGAGAAAGGTACACGACAATGGGAGTATTGATATATCTGAGTTGTCTTCTGAGAGTACCTTTCGAGTGAACGGCCAACGGCTCAAGCCATTTCTAGATCATGAACCGCGGGTCGTTGATGTTGCCCCTATTCACTTTGCGTGAGATGTGGTCTCGTGACTCACATCTATTGCATCTCACTCCTGGTTATCACTGTTCTCCGGACTTGTATAGATCCAATTGTCCATATCATTCCATTCTTTAGTCCCACATCCCTTTACTCATCCTTTGATTATGCTATAGTTAGGGTGCACCTTACCCTAAGTATAGGGGGATGTAGGACTCTCGGGTATTCTTTTGATTCATTCTACCCCTGTTTTTGCTACCTATACTTAGGGATATTTTACCCTAAGTATAGGGGGGTAGACCATGTACATTCTTCACTCGGTTTTCCCTTTGTGTACAGCCTGCTGTACTTAGGATTATTTGATCCTAAGTATAGGGGGAAAAGCCGAGATCCTCTTGATTTTATATTCTTTCATTCGTCTTTGTAAATAGCCTTCCTTTTCACTTCCTTATATCTAGCACGAGTTATGTCTTCTTCATCGCTCTTGACTCTGAGGACATTGTTCGAGCTAAGTATGGGGGTGTGTATATATTTCATATATACTTTAGCCATAACTCATACTTTGTGTGAGTGTGTAAATAAATAAAATGGCTAAAAACCAAAAATTCATAAAAAATTCATAAAATTTAAAAATTTTCCCTGTAAATAATCATTCATTTATTGCACATACATAGCTATTGTACAAATTATTTTTGTAAAAATGTTTTCAAAAACTTTTTGTGTAAAGATTGTGTAAATATGTGCATATTAAAATTATGTATAACAACAACAACAACAAAGCCTTTTCCCACAATTAAGTAGGGTCGGCTACATGGATTCTTCGCCTCCATTTAGATCTGTCTTGGGTCAATCTCGGACTTATATCCAAAAAACTAAGATCCCTTCGTATAGTCTCTTTCCAACACTTCTTGGGCCGTCCTCGCCCTCTCTTAGCCGGCTCAACATCCCAACTCTCGCATCTCCTAACCGGTGCATCAGTTGACCTTCTTTGCAAATGACCAAACCATCTGAAGCGGTTTTCTCGCATCTTATCCTCGATCGGAGCTACACCAACTTTCTTTCGGATTGCATCATTCCGAATCCGATCTTTACGTGTATGTCCACACATCCATCTTAGCATTTTCATTTCTGCTACAGCCATTCTCTGCACATGTCTATGGTTCACATGCCAACATTCAGAACCATAAAGCATAGCAGGTCTCACGGCTGCTTTGTAAAACTTTCCTTTAACTTTTAAAGGAATTTTCTTATCACAGAGAACAGTGGAGGCTCCTCTCCACTTTAGCCAACCTGCATTTATTCTATTAGTAACATCTCCATCAATTTCCCCATCATGTTGCAAAATAGATCCCAGATATCTAAAAGAATCTCTCTTCTGAATGTTATCGTCACCAATCTTCACCTCGATTCCTTCACAATTGCTTCCATCAAAGGTGCATTCCATATATTCCGTCTTAGTCCTACTTATACGAAAACCTTTAGTCTCCAATGCATGTCTCCAAACCTCAAGCTTCTCATTTACTCCATCTCTAGTCTCGTCAATCAACACAATATCATCAGCAAATAACATACACCAAGGTAACTCATCTTGAATGTGACTTGTCAACTCGTCCATAATCAAAGTAAAAAGAAATGGACTCAAAGATGAACCTTAATGTAAACCAATGTTGATATCAAAATAGTCAGTCTTCCCCGTCGGGGTCCTTACACAAGATAAAGCCCTATCATACATATCTTTTATGAGATTAATGTATAGGATAGGTACTTGTCTCTTCTCTAAAACTCTCCACAGTATCTCTCGTGGGACGGAATCATAAGTCTTCTCCAAATCAATAAAGATCATATGGAGATTCTTCCTTTTAGCTCTATAAATCTCCATTGTTCTCCTCAGCAAATGGATGGCTTCAATAGTTGAGCGACCTGGCATGAATCCGAATTGGTTTTCTTTTACTTGGGAAACTTGCCTTAACCTTCTTTCGATCACACGTTCCCAAATTTTCATAGTGTGACTCATCAGCTTGATACCTCTGTAATTTGAACAATTTTGAATGTCTCCTTTGTTCTTATAAAGAGGCACCACGATACTCCTCCTCCAATCTTCAGGAATTTTCTTGCTTCTCCAAATAACATTGAATAGATTCGTATGCCAAGTCAAACCACGCTCACCTAAAACTTTCCATACTTCTACAGGTATATCATCCGATCCAACACCTTTCCCAGGTCACATAACCTTCAAAGCCTCCTCTACTTCTTTTCTTTGTATTCGTCTATAGCGTGCACGATTCAAGCAACTTTCACTACTAGCTAGATCACCCAAAGTGATCTCTCTATTTCCTTCTCCAATGAAAAGTTTATGGAAGTATTGCTCCCATGTAGTCTCTATATCCTTCTGAGTAACAAGCATGTGACCTTCCTCGTCCTTAATACATCTCACTTGAGAAAGGTCTTTGGTCCTTCTTTCTCTTGCTTTGGCCAACCTGAATATATACTTCTGGCCCTCCTTAGAGTTGAGATTTTTATACAAAACCTCATAAGCTTTTGACTTAGCTTCACTTACAGCCTTCTTTGCTTCCTTCTTCGCTATTTTATAGTCTGTGACAGATTCCTCTGTTCTATCCTTAGACATAGCTTTAAAGCAATCTCTTTTAATTTTTAGCTTCACTTGCACCCCTTCACTCCACCACCAAGCCTCCTTTTGACCCGGAGCTCCTCCTTTTGACTCTCCTAGCATCTCTTTGGCTACCTTTTGGATACAAGATGCTACTGCCTCCCACATCTCGTTTGCACTACCGCTACAATTCCAAGATAAGTCTTCTAAAACCTTCTCCCTGAAGCGTGATTGCTTCAGCGGAAGATTCCACCACCTAGTTCTAGTGATCTTAGGAACCTTCCTTTTCTTTACCAGCCCTTTTATTTGTAAATCCAAGACTAACAAGAGATGTTGGGTTGTCAAACTCTCTCCAGGGATTACTTTGCAATCTTTGCAACACAATCGATCTCTTCTCCTCAACGCAAAGTAATCTATCTGTGTTCTAGTTGAGCCACTCTTATAAGTAATTAAATGCTCCTCCCTCTTCTTAAAAAGAGTGTTTGCTATGAAAAGATCATATGCAGTTACAAAATCCAGAATGATTTTTCCCTCTTCGTTTCTATCCCCAAAACCATGTCCTCCATGCACACTTGCATACCCTGAAACATCTTTTCCCACATGTACATTAAGATCTCCACCTATGCAAACCATCTCTCTTTGTGGGATTCCTTGTAAAATCTTATCCAGATCCTCCCAAAAAGCTTGTTTAGTCCTTTCATCTAAACCAATTTGCGGTGCATAAACTGAGATGATATTCAGAATTTCTTCTTCAAGCACCAACTTTAGCAAAATAATCCGATCCCCAAATCTTTGCACCTCAACCACACAATCCTTCAAATCTTTATGAACAACCACTCCAACACCGTTTCTGCCCTTATCTTTACCTGAATACCAAAGTTTAAAGCCTGTCTTCTCGATCCCCCTTGCTTTCTCTCCAACCCATTTAGTCTCTTGTAGACATAATATATGAATCTTCCTTCTTTCCATTGTATCCACTATCTCCATCAATTTTCCAGTTAAAGTACTGATATTCCAACTACCAATCCGTAACTTCCTTTGCAATCTCTTTTGGACTAACTTCTTTACTCGCATGCGTCCATTATGCGAGAACCCTTGCAAATTTTGGACTGCATCCGGGCGGTGATGCAGCGGAACTAGTTTATTTACCTGCATGCGTTCCTCATGCGAGACCCCTTGTAAATTTTGAACTACATCCAGGCTGCGATGTAGCGGCCCTTGCCAATTTTTTATTGCATTCGGGCGATGCAACGCGTCGCAAGTAGGGAACGCCCCAACGAAATCTGTATGTTTGCTTAAATCCATGTTTAAAAGATCCGAACGGTTTCGAGATAAATTCATAAATAGTGTTCTTAGAAGAACTTTAAGAACACTATTTACGAATTTATCTCTCCTACGCTGGCTGTCGGATACCTAACGCGCAACCCTCCTCATTTACCCAGGCTTGGGACCAGCCATGGCTAAGTTATTAAAATTATGTATATAGTACAAAATTTTTCCAAAATGTTTTGAAAATCAAAAGTTTGCAAAAACCTTGTGTAAATTTGTGTAAATATTTTGCAAAACTTGTATTCATGCATACATCCATGATTTCAAAACATTTTTCAAAAATTTTGCATTTGTGTAAATATTGTGTAAATAGCATCCTTGTATATATTTGTATAGTTTTTCCTGGATTATAGTTAGCCTGGAATTAAATTGGGAAATGGAGCTTGATTAAGATCTTAGTCCACCTAATTCTAAGAGGAACCTTATAGGGCTTAAGGTTAAGGATTTTTAGGTCCATGGTGACTTAATTCTTTGAGTCCACTAGGCTATGATCACATGTCATCCCAATGAGCCTAAGTAGAGCACTTAAGAACACACACATGATTCATATAGACAATGGCTTGACTTGGACCTGCACTTTACACCGAGCTCTCTACAGATGAGGTGGTGAGGAGGCAGTCTTCCTTGACTTGGGGTAGCATATGAGGGTAGTACTTCTAGGCGGAACCTCTCTTCTTCTTTTAGTGAAGGAAGTGCGTCTCAACTTGGTCTGGTTGCCATGAGGTCTAACGACAAGAGTTGTGGGTTGCAATAATGCTTCAAAAGAGAGATAGTCTACTGTCTCAAGAGGAAAAACTCCTTATGTATATATGTTGCACATGTATATGTTGTATAGATGCACTTGAAAAAAATGCAAAAAGAAAATAACTCCAAAAAAGTGGTGGGTCTGATAGAAAATCATAATCCCACCGTAGTATGTATATAGTGCAATAAGCAAAGCTTGAGACTTATGGATTCCATCTTATGTAGCTTGCAGCAGGAAGACTTAGCTACACTGGTTGAGCTCCTCAGGATACATGGCTACACTGGCCATGGTCCATTCTCTTCTTCCCCCTCTTCTTGATCCGGTTGAACTTGAACTTAGAAGGGAATACCCCGCTCCTCGAGGAAAGAGTGGCCAGATTAGGGTCATAGAGTTACCTTGTTGGGGAGGGTTGTCAAGTTGCTACTTCTGAGGTGGAGAGCTTATATCACATACACTGTACAAGGAACGACTCATATTCTTCAAGGTTTGTGTATGTAGACTTGTTCTGATCTGGATTATTGAGGAGTCTTGATTATAGATTAGTGGATCTTAGAGGCTGTTAAGTTTTAAACCTAAGTCTAAATAAGGTTCCGACACATTAATAATCCAAAGATCTAATCGAGCTCCATAATTCAATTTAATGAAGGCAAGTTTAATTATCAGCATTAATCCATGTATATTCTCCTCTTTTTCTTTTTCTTTTTCTTTTTCTTTTTCACTTCTTTTTCAAATAAGTGTTTGCTAAGGGACTAGTAAAGTTAAGTATAGGGGGGTGATGAATACCCATTCATCACTCTTTATTCTTTTATTTTAGCTACAAAACCTTTGCCAAACACATGTAGATATATGTAAATAATAATAATTAACATTTGGCATGCATGGTGTAAAAATAAATAATTAGCATGTTATTGTGCATAAATAAAAGAATAAAGAAACACAAATAAAAGAGGGAGATATTTAGAATAAATATTGAGCGACCTAATTCCAAGGGAGGGCTCAACATGGGCCTGACCGCATAAAAACCAAAGTCGAGAGAGATAAGGAAGCTCATGTGTGTATATATACCTGTATATTTATAAATAAAAATATTTTCCTCTAAATAAAAATAAAAATGGGTTTGTATTTATATGTATATATTTGTAAATATTAAATTAAACTAAAAATGAGAAAAACAAAAGAAAATTAAAAAGAAAATACCCTTCCTCATTGTAGATACACCATGTACATAAAACACTTTCCCTATATATTTGTCCTATAAATAAATAAATTGAAATCTCATAAAAATTGTACATATTCTATATTTCATAGTGTAAATAAATAAAATAAAAATGACAAAAATAAAAATAAAATAAAAAGAAATAAAAATAAAAATCAAAACCAACCTTGTATATATACCATGTATATAAATATACATAATTATTTATTTAACCCTTGTAAATAAATAATAAAAATAAATTAAAAATACCAAAATATTCCAAATTTTATTCTATAAATAAATAAAATATAAAATTGGAATAAAATGTGCAAAAATAAATAATTAAAAAAATCAAAATCAAAAATACAATATTGTATATACCTATATATAGTATACTATATTGTAAATACCTAATTTTTATTTCAAAAAAATAAATAAAAATCACAAAAAATAGTTTATAAATAAATAAACATTTTTCATGTTTTAACTTTTTTCCAAAATCGGCCATTTATTATTTTATATTGAATTTCCAATTCTTTATGACGTGGTCGCATCCCATTGGTCCACGGGGGATGTTGACCCCCCGGTCAACTCCCCCCCTTGGACCACTAGCCCGCGGATCTTGTCGCCCGACCCGACTTCCCTGATTTTTTGCCACTCGATCCGATCGCCAATCCCCTTAACCCCGGGTCCTAATCCTTCCTGATGCATCCATGATCCACGCCAGGGGAGGGTTTTCGGGGTCCGAGCTCTGATAAGCTCGCCCGACCATCACCTAGCCGGACCCCTAGTCATATAAAGCATCTGCTCCGCCGCACGATTACAGCAATCTTTGGCTCCGCCTTTCCATCCCAGGATCTCCACCACCTTCTCCTGAGTGACATCTTGCTGCGGGTGGTGTCGCAGTGAGGAGGAGGTGCCCCAGCCACTGATCCAGCGACCTAGCACCGCTGTGCGCCGCCCCAAGAGTAGTGCTCGATCCTCGGGCATCGACGGCCCTCGAGGCAAGGACCAGGAGCTTCAGGAGCTCATTCCCAGTCGACCTCGACCATCCGATAATCGCAGTTCCTCTTAGTTTACTCTAATTTTCATTTACTCCCAATTTCATCCATCGCTGACGACCGTCGAGTCCGACCATATCCGTCCCCCTTTCGACCATCGGACTCGACCCTCACACCCACGAGACTCCTTCGCACCTTCTCCACCCACTCATACCCCCTGACTCGCCCCAGAGCGGGGACTTCGATCTTCACCGCCGACGCATCGTCGGAGATCGACCATCTCGACGCACAGACCACCCACCTCGCTTCTAACCGGGTCGAGGCACTTTGCCCTCGACCCAGGAGTCTTTGTGTGCTGCTTTTCAGGTACACGGAGGTCCATCTGAGGTCCTCCACCATCAGGAACAGGAGCTCAGCTCCGCCGTTGTCGCCCCAGCTCCTCGGAGCTCCTTGGCGCCATCGGAGGGGTCTTTCATACGCGGGAGGCTTTGACGATTCCTCTCCACCCATCAGCCGCCCCCGAGGAGGTCCAACAAAGCAGCATTCCTCCGACGAAGTTTGTCGGCGAGGAGTTCTTCCAAGAGCCTCCCCCACCATCCGTTCACCCCCGGAGTGCCAGATCATCTCAGGACCGTTCGATCAGGGCGAAGAAGAGGCCTAGCAGCCACTGTCAGATCGACACGTGGCCTCTTCTCCGCCCTCCATCCATCGAGGGTTAGCCACGGCGTATAGTAGTCATTGATCTTCCACGTGGCGAGCCCTCCACCGTTGGATCAGAGCCGAGGGCCCTTTGTTCAGCCGCAGCGCGTCTCTACCGCACGATCATCTACGTGGCGCGCATCCAGTCCCTTGGATAATAAAAGGGTAAATTACCCTTAGGCCCTGTCTCTTTTAGTTTTTAGCATTTAGTCTTGTAAATATTTTTCGCAGTTATTTTTAGTTTGGTAAAATTGCATAGAGGACCTGGTACTTTTTGATATTTGCATTTTTACCCCTGTATATCGTGGACATGTGCTTCGTTACGTGATCTTTTGGTGAAATTGCATACTGTGGGCTTATAGTTTCTGGTTGTTCTTGAATGAGAAATACTTTTTGTTAATTGCACTTATGCCCCTGTGAATGGTTTATTTCCGCATGTGTCGAATATAGTGGGCTTTTTACAACTTAGCCCCTGAACTTTTAGCGCATGTTGCTAATAAGTCCAGGGACTTAAGTTTCATTGCATATAGGTCCTCAGTGCCCAGCCCACGTGCCGCGTGCGTGGGGAACGTGGTGAGATTGCACGAGGACCCCCTGCATTTCTGAGTTTGTTCCTTTTAGGCCCCCAGAAGATACTTTTATGACAATCAGGTCCATGTGCACTGTGGGCTCTTGATTGTTTTAAATAAAATATCATAGTTCATCCAAATTGAGTGAAAATTTGACACGTGGCTCCTGCCACTGTGTAAAATTTTCACTTTTTTTTGGAAAAAATTTTGAGCCCTTTTATTATTTTTAAAAATTCAAAAAAAATCACAAAAAAATATAAAAACCTCTTTAAAAATTACCAAAAATTCAGATTTTGTTTGTTTTGATGTGCTTGATTTTCTGATTAATTTTGGTCATTTTTGGATTGATAAAAAAATATAAAAATTAAAAAACACTGAAAAATTATAAAAATTCTAATAATTAATAGAAAATCCAAAAAATAATAAACTCTTACTCTGATTTTTCCTTTTTATTTATATCTTTCAAGAAAAATACCTCCAGGCTATTTTAGGACCATTATATATTTTATTTTGGTCCTCCAAGCCTGATTGGACAACCTTCTTCTGTTTTTGACTTGTTTCATTTTTATAAAATTCTATAAAATTCCGAAAATTATCAAAAATACACCAAAAACAGTACAAAATATAAAAACCATAAAACTATTTTTGTTTGAATTTTTAGAGCATTTTTGACTAATTAAATAATTGCTTGAAGTTGTGTGTTTTCCTTGTTTTCTTATTTTCTTTATAATTAAAGATTCCAAAAAATATAAAAATATTAAAAATCCACCAAAAATAATTTGTTTTTATTTTCCTTTATTTTAGACTACTTCATAGGCCACGAGGCCAATCCGCGCTCCTCGAGTTCGACCCTGGGTGCTATACCAGGTTAATCTCATAGCAAGACCGCTACTTGATTTTTATCGTGTTTTTATCTTTATTTGGTGGTCTGATCTTATTCTTGTTGAGCTCTGAGTCCCGAGTGACTGAGGTCACAATGACCGTATTGATTCATACTTTACCTTAGTTGCTCGGGCGGCTCATCACTATGCACGTTTGGAGCCTAGGCTCAGGAGGCGCCTCTAGCTCGGGCAACGTGGCGCGAAGTGGTGGCTTGGGTTTTGGTCCGGCGAACCCGAGCCTACTGGGTCGGATGGAGGTTGGTGCATCTACGTGTCTTCAGCAGAGCCGTCCGATCGAAGTGATCGGACGGTATCTGTATCTTCGTGGTCCTCCGCTGGCTGTCGGAGGAGCCACGCACCGTTCGCACGCTTGAAGGTCTGAGAGGATAGCTGGGCAGCTGGTGGAGATGGTGGGGATCCGACGAGGCTCCGGGAATGGTCAGAGCTTGGAGTCGACGAAGCCTCGCTAGAGGAAATCAGCTCGACGGAGCTCCGATACGATCTTCGGCTAATGAAGATGGTAGCACATGCAAGGGTTAGCATAGCTGAAGCTCAATGTGCGTGAGTGATTTGTGAGGTGATTGAAGGCCCTAAGGTGACTAGAAGTGGAGGCCACTGCTCCTCCTTCGACGAAGTGGAGGAGGAGATGAGTCGGTGGGGGGGAGGTTCTGAGGAAGAGAGGTGTGGTTGGCAAGGATGTGGGTGAACTAGCGGAGATGGTCAGGTGATCAATGGAGGGTAGGAGTGATTGGAGGTAACGCGATAATTAGGAGAAGAAGTCAAGGAAATGTTGAGGATCTAACCTGGAGATCAGAGAGACACCGGCGGAGGAGGTGGCTTGGGCTGAGGTCCCAGACGATCCTCGGGTCATCGCCCAGCGGGGCAGCCGAACCAGCGAGCTTAGCGGACGCCAGAGGCACCGCGAAACGATAGAGTAACTAAGGGTCAAAACCGGGGCAAGAAGTCGTCGTTGCCTCGACGATCCACCCCTCTGATGTCACCGGAGGGGCGGGGGAAGCTGGGCTAATGCCTAAAATGGTGGACGACGGCTGAAGGTGGTGGAGGAGGAGGTTTTATAGGAGGGGGTTATGCCGTTAAGAGGTGGTGGGGTGTGCTTGAATGGCTGATTGATGGCGGGTGAGTAATGGAGGAGGAAGGCTTGAGGTTACACGAGGAAGAAGGAGCAAAGAGCTACGTGAGGGAGGCGTTATGAGAGGGGGAGGTGGAGAGAGGTGATGGCTAAAAATGGAAGGGGACGACAGACTTTAGCGGTGTAACGGACGAGCTGGAGGCATTGGGAGGTAGGGGTCGATCTTCCGATCGTTGGATCTCACGATCCAACAGCCCTAGGGCTTGCGCGTATGGATGGTTACGATTAGATCCAGGATCTGATCAAGCGACTGAGGTTAGGGCGCGAAGGAGTGGATGAGATTGGGAGATGGGGGAGATACAACGGTGGGAGAACAAGAGGCGACGTGGGTGAATGAGAAGCGTAGGATGAGGATGCAATCGGGTGGTTGTGATGTAGGCGCGATAGAGCGGATGAGATTGCATCCAGAGGATGATCGGGCGGCTGAGGGATGAAGCGGGTTTGGAGGGCTAAGATGGAGGCGATTGGATCAAATCCGATGGTCGGGAGCTGTGATGAGTGGCGGATGGAGTGGCGGCTCCAGAAAGCACCATGTGGCTGCACCAGAAAATTCAAAAATGCAAATACAAAGAAAAATACAAAAGAAATAGTTAGAAGCAAAATTAGGAAAAAGTCAAAACATGAAAGTTGTTTGTCTCGATGAGATATACAAGTTTCATGTTGGACAGAAGCCAAAAGAGGTTATTTGTACAAAAAGTATTTTTGGGGGTATTTTTAAGGGGGTAAAAATATCGATTTTTATCTTTTGAATTGTTTTTGTATTTTTTTATTCTTTTTGTAGGTTAGTGAATTATGAACAATTACTCTACCTAATTTTTAGGATTTTTTGATGAGAAAATAAATACAAAGAAAATAAAAGAAAATTAAGTACAATTAATTCAAGGTTAATTATACACAATATAATACAAGATAAAAATAAAGAATTAATGGTGATTTTTATTGGATTGATTAAGTCAGGGGTTTAATTAATGACTTTTAGCATGATGAATTCGAGGTTCATCATACCCCTATACTTAAACCATGCTCGTCCTCGAGCATCTAAAGAATGAAGGAGTTAGATTAATTCCTGAAAGTGCAAGTGAAGATTTCAAGGCTCAATCTTTCGAAGACCCTTAATTTAAGTGATCCTAAACTTCTGGGTTTATCCAAGCCTTAGTCAGAAGGAATCCAACTTCTCCAATTATAAGACTCTTTTTGTACATATAATATAAGGATATGAAGTTAGGTGTACTGCATTTCATGAGAGTCGAGTCAAGGCATCACTCAAAGTTCCAGTCCCAAAGACTCTCCCCTAGACCTCATCCTCAATACTAGGGAATAAGTCTATTCTTACTTCAGTCAACCGTCTCATTGCTTTGTCAGACTTAAAAGTGTAGATGGACGGCCAGATGATGGAGGGCATGTGATTGTGTCTGATTTTCTCTTCCTCACACTGGAACAAGGGGCTTCTCGAGTGCCTTTTTATGCGTCACATGTAAATTTTTAGATTGTTGATCAATGTTTCCGTCAAGAGAGTTGGAGTAGTCTGCACTTGTTTTTCTGGGAGTACACCAGGGTGTGTCTTTTCTGAGTATCTAAGATACCTTCGACACCCATACTTGTATCGCTTACGATGCAGAGCCCTTTTTGTGGTGTCAGCCTGACTCCTTGGTCCTAATTAGCACTTGGTCAAAGTGGACACTTTGAAAATATTTGGTAGCGCTTGCCATTGATGAAAGCTCATTTGCAATTTGACTTTGGATGATAGAGCTTTTCTTTGTCATTTCTTTTCTTTTCTTTTGTTGGCTAGCTCCACTGCTTTTACCAAAAGTTGGCGCACACTGATCAATAATTATTTTTAAGTTTCATCACACACTGGCACATAGGTAGATATCAAAGAGATAGCATATGAATCTTGTTCACATACTGGATAGGGTTTTGCTGGCACTCATATTTTCTGAAGCCTTCGTTAACTTTATCCCATCCTCGAATATCATTCGATCGGGTCTAAACTCGAATCTCTAGTCCTAGTTCCTCAAGTGATATCTCAACTCATCTCATCAATCATGTTGTTGTGAAAGTGATTGTGCTGATCATATTCTTTGAAGGTAGAGATGAAGAGTGCAATATAGCACTCAAATCTTTCAAACTAGGGAAGTGTGGATATTTAAGCTTAAAAACCCTAATGACTAAGTCATGTTAACTCTGACTCTTTAGATCACAAAGATCCAGTGTCCTCAAAATCCTCAAGCCTTGAGTGATTGTGTTTATGCCAGGAATACACCAACTCCTTAGTTAGTGACTTTTTGGTGTGGTCTTTTTCCTTTGCAGATTTTTATGGATTTTACTTTTCAATTTTTTTAATTAATTCTTTGGAGAGACAATGACTAGCCCAGGATAAAATGAATAAAAGTATCTACTTCAGCCAGTATGGGTGTAAGTACGAGACGTTAGACGGACTCGTGTTACTTGAGGATGGAGCCATATACAGTGTCCTCTAAACCACCCACTCTGCTAAGGGAGACCGAAGTTCACTCACTGAAAGTGTCTACTAAGCCTAGTAGTCAGAGTCTAATTCAAAGAATGGTTTTCAATTTTTCAATTTTTTTTGAAAAGGAGTATTTACACAAATTAATCCCTCAATTTTTAAGAAACCATTTTTACAAGGTTTTTACAAACAGAGATACTAAAACCAAGCCCGAGAAAGAATTTTCAATATAGGGTGATATACAGTATACCCCCTATACTTAAATTCTGCTATGTCCTCATAACACAAGTGATATGAACCCATGGCTTTGTCAAATATAGGGTGATATGGCGGAACTGAGGAGGAGGGTCTCCCTATACTTAGGTCAAAATATGACCTAAGCATAAGAAGACAACATGAGGGATGGATGACTAAGCGGGCCCCCCTATACTTCGACTACAGTCAACCTAAGTAACGGATCTGAGTTGGGGTTGGGGGTTATTGTATTTGGAGGAATAATTACATTAAGATACAAGGGCGGAGGGGTTGTTTTTACAGAAGATGGCAATCGGGGAGAGAGCGAGCGAGAGAGAGAGAGAGAGTAATTGTAAAATTTACAGAGAAGGGGGTGGGTGTGAGTGTGTATGTGCAAGTGTGTGTGGGGGGGGGCGGGGGGGGGGGTAGGTCATCAAGTGATCTACTTTTTTTTCTTTTTTTGTTTCCTTTTTTTACAACATGCAAACCCTGAGGGAAAATGAATATGCACATGCAAGTTTTTTTACAGTGTGCGAATGTTGGCTGACTGATAAAAGATCCTAAAATTTCTTTGCCAATTCTTTTGCAGCCTCTTCAGCGGAAGCTCCCGACTTCACACCTCCATGAACATCAAGCGTCCTCAATTTTAATGGGCCCTGCCACAAAAGAGAAAAATTTGAAAAATACGGAGGAAATTAATCAGCAGACATGATGCAAGAAATGATGCATGAAATGAGGACTTGTAAATCTTGAAAATATTCAACAAAGATAAATCAAAATTCAAAAAATAAATTAAGTTAAGTCAGATCCCCGGTAATGATGCCATATGATGAGCGTCAAATTTACCTTTAAGAATAGATAATTGTCGTAGTATAGGAGGCAAACTCGGTTCAGCAAAAACCACAATCTTTGAATATTGTGGAGTATTTATACTTGGCAAGTCTACCAAGGTCGAACACAGGGACACAAGCTACTCCATCTATTTATCGAACTTCGATCAATTAAGAGCAAGTGTGAATCAATTCTTAATCACAGGGTTCTATGCATGATGCATAATGCAAATAATAATGCAATAAAATGATGCATGCAATTTTTAGTTGATTTTTTTATGTAGTTATAAAGCTAATGAATAAACAATAATGCAAGGTTAAATATATACTATGAGGATGCAAACAATTATGTTGAAGAAAGATTACATAAATGAGCGACAGAGTATGGGTTGACATTAGAGTCGTATTGAACATAAGAATAAGAGCAATCAACTAGTCAGTGCAAAGATATGTAGAGCAGAACATCATCTAACATTAAAAACTTCACTTCTTTTAAAATGATGTCAGATGAGAAAATCAAACATGCCATGAGATAGATGAAGAAACAAGGATAAAAAACGACACTAAAATCATGGAATTTGGACCTACGATGCTCAAGTTATGCTAAAAACAATGCATGGACATAATTGCAAATAAAATGCAAGAAACAGAAGGATAAATATTACATTTAGGTCCCTAGAGGGTCCTAAATGTAAATACCAAAAACTGCCTGGGGTCCTCTATAATTTTTCCATGCACGTAGGGACCTTTTTGCAAATTTTCAAACCCGTGAGGCCCACCTTGTAAAATACCCAGGCATACACGTGAGGCACGTGCTTGGGGACCATTTGGCAAATATCAAAGGTTCTGGAGTCTTTCGTGCAAATTACCTAAGAGCCTAGGCTCAAGAGGCGCCTCTGGCTCGGGCAACGTGGCGTGAAGTGGTGGCTTGGGTTTTGGTCCGGCGGACCCGAGCCTACTGGGTCGTATGGAGGCTGGTGCATCCACGTGTATTCAAAAGAGTCGTTCGATCGAAGTGATCGGACAGTGCCTATATCTTCGTGCTCCTCCGCTGGCTGCCGGAGGAGGCGAGGATCCGACGAGGTCGATGGAGTTCCGCTACGCGTCGTTCGTACGCCTGAAGGTCTGAGGGGATAGCTAGGCAGCTGGCGGAGATGGTGGCGATCCGACGAGGCTCCGGGAATGGTCAAAGCCCGGAGTCGACGAAGCCTCGCTGGAGGAAATCAGCTCGACGGAGCTCCGATACGATCTTCGGCCAATGAAGATGGTAGCACCTGCAAGGGTTAGCATAGCCGAAGCTCAATGTGCGTGAGTGATTTGTGAGGTGAGTGAAGGCCCTCAGGTGACTGGAAGTGGAAGCCACTGCTCCTCCTCCGGCGAAGTGGCGGAGGAGATGAGTCGGGGCGGGGGAGGTTCTGAGGAAGAGAGGGGTGGTCAGCAAGGATGTGGGAGAACTTGCGGAGATGTTCAGGTGATCAATGGAGCCTAGGAGTGATTGGACGTGACGTGATAATTAGGATAAGAAGTCAAGGAAATGTGGAGGATCTGACCTGGAGATCAGAGAGACACCGACGGAGGAGGTGGCTTGGGCTACTGTCGCAGACGATCCTCGGGTCGTCTCCCAACTGAGCAGCCGAACCAGCGAGATCAACGGACGCCAGAGGCACCACGACTTGGCGGAGTACCCGAGGGTCAACACCGGGGAAAGAAGTCATCGTCGCCTCGATGACCCGCCCCTCCGCTGTCACCGAAGGGGCGGGGGAAGCTGGGCTAATGCCTAAAATGGTGGACGACAGCTGAAGGTAGTGGAGGAGGAGGATTTATAGGAGGGGGGTTCTGCCGTTATGAGGTGGTGTAGTGTGCTTGAATGGCTGATTGATGGCACGTGAGTATTGGAGGAGGAAGGCTAGAGGTTACATAAGGAAGAAGGAGCGAAGGGCTACGTGAGTGAGGCGTTATGAGAGGGGGAGGTGGACGGAGGTGATGGATAAAAATGGAAGGGTACGACAGACTTTAGGGGTGTAACGGATGAGCTGGAGGCGTTGGGAGGTAGGGGACGATCTTTCGATCGTTGGATCTCACGATCCAACGACCGTGGGGCTTGCGTGTATAGAGGGTTATGATTAGATCCATGATCTGATCAAGCAGTTCAGGTTAGGGCGTGAAGGAGTGGATGAGATTGGGAGATGGGGAAGATCCAATGGTGGGAGAACAAGAGGCGACGTGGGTGAATGAGAAGCGTAGGATGAGAATGCAATTGGGTGGCTGTGACGTAGGCACGAAGGAGCGGATGAGATTGCATTCAGAGGATGATCGGGCGGTTGAGGGATGAAGCGAGTTTGGAGGGCTAAGATGGAGGCGATTGGAGCAGATTCGACGATCGGGAGCTGTGACGAGTGGCAGAAGGAGGAGCGGCCACGTGGCGGCTCCAGAAAGCGCCACGTGGCTACACCCAAAAATTCAAAAATGTAAATACAAAGAAAAATAAGAAAGAAAAAGTTAGAAGCAAAATTAGGAAAAAAGTCAAAACATGAAAGTTGTCGCCCCGATGAGATCTACAAGTTTCATGTTGTATGAAAAGCCAAAAGAGGTTATTTGTACAAAAAGTATTTTTGGGGGTATTTTAAAGGGGGTAAAAATACCCAATTTTTATCTTTTGAATTGTTTTTTGTATTTTTTTAGTCTTTTGAATAGTAATGAATTATGGATAATTACTCTACCTAATATTTAGGGGGTTTTGATGAGAAAATAAATACAAAGAAAATAAAGGAAATTAAGTACAATTAATTCAAGGTTAATTATACACAATATAATACAAGATAAAAATAAAGAATTAATGGTGATTTTTATTGGATTGATTAGGCTGGGGGTTTAATTAATGACTTTTAGCATGACGAATTTGAGATTCATTATACCCCTATACTTAATCCATGCTTGTCCTCGAGCATCTAAAGAATGAAGGAGTCGAATTAATTCCTGACAGTGCAAGTGAAGATTTCAAGGCTCAATCTTTCGAAGACCCTTAATTTAAGTGATCCTAAAATTCTGGGTTTATCCAAGCCTTAGTCAGAAGGAATCCAACTTCTCTAATTATAAGACTCTCTTTTTGTACATATAATATAAGGATATGAAATTAGGTGTACTGCATTTCATGAGAGTCGAGTCATGGCATCACTCAAAGTTCCAGTCCCAAAGACTCTCCTCTAGACCTCATCCTCAATACTCGGGAATAAGTCTATTCTTGCTTCAGTCAACCGTCTCATTAGTTTGTCAGACTTGAAAGTGTAGATGGACGGCCAGATGATGGAGGGCATGGGATTGTGTCTGATTTTCTCTTCCTCACATTGGAAGAAGGGGCCTCTCGAGTGCCTTTTTACGCAACACTAGTAAATTTTTAGATTGTTGATTAATGTGTCCGTCAAGAGAGTTGGAGTTGTCTGCACTTGTTTTTCTGGGAGTACACCAGGGTGTGTCTTTTCTGAGTATCTAAGATACCTTCGACACCCAGACTTGTATCGCTTACGATGCAGAGCCCTTTTTGTGGTGTCAGCCTGACTCCTTGGTCCTAATTAGCACTTGGTCAAAGTGGACACTTTGAAAATATTTGGTAGCGCTTGCCATTGATGAAAGCTCATTTGCAATTTGACTTTGGATGATAGAGCTTTTCTTTGTCATTTCTTTTCTTTTCTTTTGTTGGCTAGCTCCACTGCTTTTACCAAAAGTTGGCGCACACTGATCAATAATTATTTTTAAGTTTCATCACACACTGGCACATAGGTAGATATCAAAGAGATAGCATATGAATCTTGTTCACATACTGGCTAGGGTTTTGCTGACACTCATGTTTTCTGAAGCCTTCGTTAACTTTATCCCTTCCTCGAATATCATTAGCTCAGGTCTAAACTCAAATCTCTAGTCCTAGTTCCTCAAGTGATATCTCAACTCATCTCATCAATCATGCAGTTGTGAAAGTGATTGCGCTGATCATATTCTTTGAAGGTAGAGATGAAGAGTTCAATATAGCACTCAAATCTTTCAAACTAGGGAAGTGTGGATAATTAAGCTTAAAAATCCTAATGACTAAGGCATGTTAACTCAGACTCTTTAGATCACAGAGATCCAGTGTCCTCAAAATCCTCAAGCCTTGAGTGAATGTATTTGTGTCAGGAATACACCAACTCCTTAGTGACTTTTTGGTGTGATTTTTTTCTTTTGCAGTTTTTTATGGATTTTACTTTTCAAATTTTTTTAGTTAAATCTTTGGAGAAACAATGATTGGCCTAGGCTCAAATGAATAAAAGTATCTACTCTCAGCCAGTATGGGTGTATGTACGAGCCGTTAGACGGACTCGTGTTACTTGAGGAAGGAGCCATATACTATGTCCTCTAAACCACCCATTCTGCTAAGGGAGACCGAAGTTCCCTCACTGAAAGTGTCTACTAAGCCTAGTAGTCAGACTCTAATTCAAAGAAAGGTTTTCAATTTTTCAATTTGTTTTTGAAAAGGAGTATTTACACAAATTAATCCCTTAATTTTTAAGAAAACATGTTTACAAGGTTTTTAAAAAACTCAGTTCACAGAGATACTAAAACCAAACCCGAGAAAGAATTTTCAAAAAGTTTTTAAAAAAACGAGCTATGGCTAAAGTAAATATACAGTAATATATAATATACCCCATATACTTAAATTCAGTTATGTCCTCATTGCACAAGTGATATGAAGCCGTGGCTTGGTCAAATATAGGGTGATATAGCAGAACTGAGGAGGAGGGTCCCCCTATACTTAGGTCAAAAATTGACCTAAGTATAGGAAGATAACACGAGGGATGGATGACTAGGTGGGTCCCGCCTATACTTCGGTTACAAATAGCCTAAGTAACGGATCTGAGTTGGGGGGAGGGGTTATTGTGTTTGGAGGAATAATTACACTACGATACAAGGGCGGAGGGTTTGTTTGTACAGAAGATGTGCGATTGGGGAGAGAGCGAGAGAGAGAGAGAGATTGTGAAATATAAAGAGAAGGGGGTGAGGGTGAGTGTATATGTGCATGTGTGTGTGTGGGGGGGGGGGTAGATCATCAAGTGATCTACTTTTTTTCTTTTTTTACCTTTTTTTCTTTCCTCTTTTTTACAACATGCAAAGCCTGAGGAAAAATAAATATGCACATGCAAGTTTTTTTACAGTATGCAAATGCAGGCTGACTGATAAAAGATCCTAAAATTTCTTTGGCAATTCTTTTGCATCCTCTTCAACGAAAGCTCCCGATTTCACGCCTCCATGAAGATCAAGCGTCCTTGATTTTCAAGGACCCTGCCACAAAAGATAAAAGTTAGAAAAATACAGAGGAAATTAATCAGCGGACATGATGCAAGAAATGATGCATGAAATGAGGACCTGTAAATCTTGAAAAAATTCAACAAAGATAAATCAAAATTCAACAAATAAATTAAGTTAAGTTGCATCCCCGGCAACAACACCATTTGATGAGCGCCAAATTTGCCTCTTTAAGAATAGATAATTGTCGTAGTATTGGAGGCAATTTCGATTCAACAAAAACCACAATCTTTGATTGTTGGGGAGTATTTATACTAGGCAAGTCTACCAAGGTCGAACACAGGGACACGAGCCACTCCATCTATTTATCGAACATCGATCAATTAATAGCAAGTGTGAGTCAATTCTTAATCACAGGGTTCTATGCATGATGCATAATGCAAATTATAATGCAATAAAATGATGCATGCAATTTTTAGTTGATTTTTTATGCAGTTATGAAGATGATGAATGAAACAATAATTCAAGGTTAAATATATGCTATGAGGATGCAAACAATTATGCCGAAGAAAGATTACATAAATGAGCGACAGAATATGGGTTGACATTAGAGTCGTATTGAACATAAGAATAAGAGCAATCAACTATTCAGGGCAAAGACATGTAGAGCAGAACATCATCTAACATTTAGAACTTCAATTCATTTAAAATGTTGTCAGATGAGAGAATTAAACATGCCATGAGATAGATGAAGAAATAAGGATCAAAACGACACTAAAATCATGCAATTTGGACCTACGATGCTCAAGTTATGCTAAAAACAATGCAGGGGCATAATTGTAAATAAAATGTAAGAAATAGAAGGATAAATATTACATTTAGGTCCTTGGAGGGACCTTAATGTAAATACCAGAAACTGCCTGGGGTCCTCTATAATTTTTCTATGCTCGTAGGGACCTTTTTGCAAATTTTCAAACTCACAAGGGCCTCCTAGTAAAATACCCAGGCACACATGTGAGACACATGCTGGGGGACCATTTTGCAAATATCAAAGGTTCTGGGGTCTTTCGTGCAATTTACCCAAGCCCCCACGTGCTATGCACATGAGGAGCCTTGGCTCGGGAGGCGCCTTTGGCTCGGGCAACGTGGCGTGAAATGGTGGCTAGGGTTTTGGTCTGGCGGACCCAAGCCTACTGGGTCAGATGGAGGCTGGTGCGTCCACGTGTATTCAACAGCACCGTCCGATCGAAGTGATCGGACAGTTTCTGTTTCTCCGTGCTCGTCCGCTGGCTGCCGGAGGAGGCGGGGATCCAGCGAGGTTGATGGAGCTCTGCCACGCGTCGTTCGCACGCCTGAAGGTCCGAGAGGATAGCTGGGCAGCTGGCGGAGATGGTGGGGATCCGGCGAGGCTTCAGGAATGGTCAGAGCTTGGAGTCGACGAAGTCTCACTGGAGGAAATCAGCTCGACAGAGCTCCGATACGATCTTCGGCCAATGAAGATGGTAGAACCTACAAGGGTTAGCATAGCCGAAGCTCAATGTGCGTGAGTGATTTGTGAGGTGAGTGAAGGCCCTGGGGTGACTGGAAGTGGAGGCCACTGATCCTCCTCCGACGAAGTGGAGGAGGAGATGAGTCGGGGTGGGGGAGGTTCTGAGGAAGAGAGGGGTGGTCGGTGAGGAAGTGGGTGAACTTGCAGAGATGGTCATGTGATCAATGGAGGGTAGGAGTGATTGGAGGTGATGCGATAATTAGGAGAATAAGTTAAGGAAATGTGGAGGATCTGACCTGGAGATCAGAGAGACACCGGCGGAGGAGGTGGCTTGGGCTGATGTCGCAGACTGTCCTGGGGTCGTCGCCCAACTGGGTAGCCGAACCAGCGAGCTCAACGGACGCCAGAGGCACCGCAACACGGCGGAGTAGTCGAGGGTCAACACCGGGGCAAGAAGTCATCGCCGCCTCGACGATCCGCCCCTCTGCTGTCACCGGAGGGGAAGGGGAAGCTGGGCTAATGCCTAAAATGGTGGATGACGGCTGAAGGTGGTGGAGGAGGAGGATTTATAGGAGGGGGTTATGCCGTTATGAGGTGGTGGGTTGTGCTTGAATGGTTGATTGATGGCGGGTGAGTAATGGAGGAGGAAGGCTGGAGGTTACGCGAGGAATAAGGAACGAAGGGCTACGTGAGGGAGGCATTATGAGAGGGGGAGGTGGACGGAGGTGATGGCTACAAATGGAAGGGGACGGCAGACTTTAGGGGTGTAACGGATGATCTGGAGGCATTAGGAGATAGGGGACGATCTTCCGACCGTTGGATCTCACGATCCAACGTCCCGGGGGCTTGCTCGTATGGAGGGTTACGATTAGATCCAGGATCTGATCAAGCGGATGAGGTTAGGGTGCGAAGGAGCGGATGAGATTGGGAGATGGGGGAGATCCAACGGTTGGAGAACAAGATGTGACGTGGGTGAATGAGAAGCGTAGGATGAGGATGCAATAGGGTGGTTGTGCTAAAAGCGTGAAGGAGCGGATGATATTGCATCCAGAGGATGATCGGGCGGCTGAGGGATGAAGCGGGTTTGGAGGGATAAGATGGAGGCGATTGGAGTAGATCCGACAGTCAGGAGCTGTGACGGGTGACGGAAGGAGGAGCGACCATGTGGCGGCTCCAGAGAGTGCCACGTGGCTGCACCAGAAAATTCAAAAATGTAAATACAAAAAAATACAAAAGAAATAGTTAGAAGCAAAATCAGAAAAAGTCAAAACATGAAAGTTGTTCGTCTCGATGAGATCTACAAGTTTCATGTTGGACGAAAATCCAAAAGTGGTTATTTGTGCAAAAAGTATTTTTGGGTTTATTTTGAGGGGGTAAAAATACCAATTTTTATCTTTTGAATTGTTTTTGTATTTTTTTAGTCTTTTGAAGGTTAATGAATAATGGACAATTACTCTACCTAATTTTTAGGGGTTTTTGATGAGAAAATAAATACAAAGAAAATAAATGAAAATTAAGTACAATTAATTGAAGGTTAATTATACACAATATAATACAAGATAAAAATAAAGAATTAATGGTGATTTTTATTGAATTGATTAAGCCAGGGGTTTAATTAATGACTTTTATCATGATAAATTCGAGATTCGTCATACCCCTATATTTAAACCATGCTTGTCCTCGAGCATCTAAAGAATGAAGGAGTCGGATTAATTCCTGACAATGCAATTGAAGATTTCAAGGCTCTTTCTTTCGAAGACCCTTAATTTAAGTGATCCAAAAATTCTGGGTTTATCCAAGCCTTAGTCAGAAGGAATCCAACTTCTCTAATTATAAGACTCTCTTTTTGTACATATAATATAAGGATATGAAATTAGGTGTCCTGCATTTCATGAGAGTCGAGTCAAGGCATCACGCAAAGTTCCAGTCCCAAAGACTCTCTCTAGACCTCATCCTCAATACTAGGGAATAAGTCTATTCTTGCTTCAGTCAACCGTCTCATTAGTTTGTCAGACTTGAAAGTGTAGATGGACGACCAGATGATGGAGGGCATGGGATTGTGTCTGATTTTCTCTTCCTCACATTGGAAGAAGGGGCCTCTCGAGTGCCTTTTTACGCAACACATGTAAATTTCTAGATTGTTTATCAATATGTCCGTCAAGAGAGTTGGATTCACCTGCACTTGTATTTCTGGGAGTACACCGCGGTGTGTCTTTTCTGAGTATCTAAGATACCTTCGACACTCAGACTTGTATCGCTTACGATGCATAGCCCTTTTTGTGGTGTCAGCCCGACGCCTTGGTCCTAATTAGCACTTGGTCCAAGTGGACACTTTGAAAATATTTGGGAGCGCTCACCATTGGTGATAGCTCATTTGTAATTTAACTTTGGATGATAGAGCTTTTCTTTGTCATTTCTTTTCTTTTCTTTTGTTGGCTAGCTCCACTGCTTTTACCAAAAGTTGGCACACATTGATCAACAATTATTTTTAAGTTTCATCACACCCTGGCACATAGGTAGATATCAAAGAGATAGCATATGAATCTTGTTCACATGCTGGCTAGGGTTTTGCTGACACTCATATTTTCTGAAGCCTTCGTTAACTTTATCCTATCATCGAATATCATTAGATCAGGTCTAAACTCAAATCTCTAGTCCTAGTTCCTCAAGTGATATCTCAACTCATCTCATCAATCATGTAGTTGTGAAAGTGATTGTGCTGATCATATTCTTTGAAGGTAGAGATGAAAAGTGCAATATAGTGCTCAAATATTTCAAACTAGGAAAGTGTGTATAATTAAGCTTAAAAACCCTAATGACTAAGGCATGTTAACTCGGACTCTTTAGATCACAGAGATCCAGTGTCCTCAAAATCCTCAATCCTTGAGTAATTTTGTTTGTGTTAGGAATACACCAACTCCTTAGTTAGTGACTTTTTGGTGTGATTTTTTTCTTTCGCAGATTTTTATGGATTTTACTTTTCATTTTTTTTAAAATAATTCTTTGGAGAAACAACGACTGGCCCAGGCTCAAATGAATGAAAGTATCTACTCTCAGCTGGTATGGGTGTAAGTACGAGCCGTTAGATGGACTCATGTTACTTGAGGATGGAGCCATTTATAGTGTCCTCTAAACCACCCACTCTGCTAAGGGAGACCGAAGTTCCCTCACTGAAAGTGTCTACTAAGCATAGTAGTTAGAGTCTAATTCAAAGAAAGGTTTTCAATTTTTCATTTTTTGAAAAGGAGTACTTACACAAATTAATCCCTTAATTTTTAAGAAACCATTTTTACAAGGTTTTTACAAAACTCAGTTCACAGAGATACTAAAACCAAGCCCGAGAAAGAATTTTCAAAATGTTTTTAAAAAAAACGAGCTATGGATAAAGTAAATATACAGTAATATACAGTATACCCCCCTATACTTAAATTCTGCTATGTCCTCTTAGCACAAGCGATATGAAGCCATGGCTGGTCAAATATAGGGTGATATGGCGGAACTGAGGAGGAGGGTCCCCCTATACTTAGGTCAAAAATTGACCTAAGTATAAGAAGACAACACGAGGGAAGGATGACTAGGCGGGTCCCCCATACTTCGGCTACAAATAGCCTAAGTAATGGATCTGAGTTGGGGGGAGGTTTATTGTGTTTGGAGGAATAATTACACTATGATACAAGGGCAGAGGGGTTGTTTTTACATAAGATGGCGATCGGGGAGAGAGAGAGAGAGTGATTGTGAAATATAAAGAGAAGGGGATGGGGGTGAGTGTATATGTGCAAGTGTTTGTGTGTGTGGGGGGATAGATCATCAAGTGATCTACTTTTTTTCTTTTTTTCTATTTTTTCTTTCCTTTTTTTACAACATGCAAACCCTGAGGAAAAATAAATATGCACATGCAAGTTTTTTTTACATTATGCAAATGCAGGCTGACAGATGAAAGATCCTAAATTTTCTTTGCCAATTCTTTTGCAGCTTCTTCAGCGGAAGCTCCCGACTTCACGCCTCCATGAAAAGCGTCCTCGATTTTCACGGGCCCTGCCACAAAAGAAAAAAGATAGAAAAATACAGAGGAAATTAATCAACAGACATGATGCCAGAAATGATGCATGAAATGAGGACCTGTAAATCTTGAAAATATTCAACAAAGATAAATCAAAATTCAACAAATAAATTAAGTTAATACGCATCCCCGGCAATGGCACCATTTGATGAGAGTCAAATTTGCCTCTTTAAGAATAGATAATTGTCGTAGTATAGGAGGCAAACTCGGTTCAGCAAAAACCACAATCTTTGAATGTTGTGGAGTATTTATACCTAGCAAGTCTACCAAGGTCGAACACAGGGACACGAGATACTCCATCTATTTATCGAACTTCGATCAATTAAGAGCAAGTGTGAATCAATTCTTAATCACAGGGTTCTTTGCATGATGCACAATGCAAATTATAATGCAATAAAATGATGCATGCAAGTTTTAGTTGATTTTTTTATGCAGTTATAAAGATGATGAATGAACAATAATGCAAGGTTAAATATATGCTATGAGGCTGCAAACAATTATGCTGAAGAAAGTTACATAAATGAGCGACAGAATATGGGTTGACATTAGAGTCGTATGAACATAAGAATCAGAGCAATCAACTATTCAAGGCAAAGACATGTAGAGCAGAACATCATCTAACATTTAAAACTTCACTTCATTTAAAATGATGTCAGATGAGAAAATTAAAAATACCATGAGATAGATGAAGAAACAAGGATCAAAATGACACTAAAATCATGCAATTTGGACATGCGATGCTCAAGTTATGCTAAAAAAATGCAGGGGCATAACTGTAAATAAAATGCAAGAAATAAAAGGATAATTACCAAAAACTGTCTGGGGTCCTCTGTAATTTTTCCTTGCACGTAGGGACCTTTTTGCAAAATTTCAAACTCGTGAGGGCCTCCTTGTAAAATACCCTGGCATGTACACGAGGCACGTGCCTGGGGACCATTTTGTAAATATCAAAGGTTCTGGGGTCTTTCGTGCAAATTACCCAAGCCCTCACATGCTATGCACGTGAGGAGCCTAGGCTCGGGACGCGCCTCTGGTTTGGGCAACGTGGCGCGAAGTGGTGGCTTGGGTTTTGGTCCGGCGGACCCCAGCCTACTTGGTCGGATGGAGGCTGGTGAGTCCACGTGTATTCAGCAGAGCCGTCCCATCGAAGTGATCGGATGGTATCTGTGTCTTCGTGCTCCTCCGCTGGTTGTCGGAGGAGGCGGGGATCCGACGAGGTCGATGGAGCTCCGTCACGTGCCGTTCGCACAACTGAAGGTCCGAAAGGATAGCTGGGCAGCTGGCGGAGAAGGTGGGGATCCGGCGAGGCTCCGGGAATAGTCAGAGCTTGGAGTAGACGAAGCCTCTCCGGAGGAAATCATCTCGACGGAGCTCCGATACGATCTTTAGCCAATGAAGATGGTAGCACCTGCAAGGGTTAGCATAGCCGAAGCTCAATGTGCGTGAGTGATTTGTGAGTGAAGGCCCTAGGGTGACTGGAAGTGGAGGCCACTGCTCCTCCTCCGACGAAGTGGAGGAGGAGATGAGTCGGGGTGGGGGAGGTTCTGAGGAAGAGAGGGGTGGTCGGCGAGGATGTGGGTGAACTTGCGGAGATGGTCAGGTGATCAATGGAGGGTAGGAGAGTTTGGAGGTGACGTTATAATTAAGAGAAGAAGTCAAGGAAATGTGGTGGATCTGACCTGGAGATCGGTGAGACACCGACGGAGGAGGTGGCTTGGGCTGAGGTCCCAGACGGTCCTCGAGTCCTCACCCTGTTGGGCAGCCGAACCAGCAAGCTTAGCAGATGCCAGAGGCACCGCGACACGGTGGAGTAGCCGAGGGTCAACACCGGGGCAAGAAATCATCGTCGCCTCGACGATCCGCCCCTCTGATGTCACCGGAGGGGCGGGGGAAGCTGGGCAAATGCCTAAAATGGTGGACAACGACTGAAGGTGGTGGAGGAGTGATGAATCTCGGATCCATCACCGTAAGTCTCATTAATTAAGCTCAAGTCCCTCAAAATCAATTGCATTTCTGCATTTATTTTGCATAATTAGCATTTGTGCATGATTTCATAAGAATTGTATTTTAGCATTAATTTCGGCATAAAATAAGAAGCCAAAAATCCAAGCCAAAAATGACCTGTAAATAGCCTAAATTCCCCCATTTTTAACTCCTTCATGCTAACACCGCGTGACACAAAATCACCTCCATTGTGTGCACATCACTAACAAGAATAAATAAAAAATACAAAAAAATAATTGACCCAGGTAAGTGGACCAAAAACACAAACCCTAGTTTCAGGATTTTTGGACTAAAAGCCACATATCTTCCCCATCCAGTGTCCGATTTGATCCTACTCACTTTTGAACTAATGCACATTCAATTACCTTAAAAACAAGACCAAGTTCATGTGAATCGGAGCTCGTATGCGAAAGTTGGGTTTTGGGCCTCTTTTGTACATTGTATTTTTTTTGCGGTTTTCTGACCTATATTTTATGTATATATTTTCTTTATTAATAAAAATACAAAAAAATTAGATTAAGGTGTCTTTTATTTATCTTTTATTTTTCCTTATTTTTTCCAGATTTTTATCTTGTTTAAAAATGACAAAAAAAATTAGAAAATCCAAAAATCAAGGTATTCTATGTACTTGGGATACCCCAAAAATTCACTTTTCACATTTGATCGAATTTGGCTTTGATGTCTTCATGAAAGTGGTAGATCTCGTCGAGTCGAGCAATTTTCGTGAAGAAACTTTTTCGATCCGAGGTCGTTTTCTATTTCTTTTTGATTTTACAAAACATTTATTTTTCGATTTATCTAGAGCTGACACGTGGCAGCCCCAGAGGCCGACACGTGTCAGCCTTTTTTAGCCTTTGTTTTTATAGTTTTTAATAAAAAAAAATAAAAAATATAAATTAGCGGACGCACGTGCTCCGCACGTGCCCCGCTCCTCCCCACTTAATCGCCACGTGGCACGTCTCCAGCCGTTCAATCTCGGTCGATCGAACGGCAGGAGACCCGTCTTCTCCAGGCCTTCTCCCCTCCGTAACTTCCGCCGCCGCTCTCTCGCAACAGCCACCGGCCCCGCCAGTCTCGCCAACCTCCTCCGCTATCCCCTCACCGGCCGCCTCCCTCGTTTATTTAAACGACGCTCCGCCCCCTAACCCGATCATCCGCCGACCTCTGCCCAGGGAATCGTTGAGGTGGTGACAGCCCTCCCACTCCTACTCCGGCGAGATCCAAGCTCCCCGAGCTTGTCGCAGCAAGCGGCTCCACCCCCGCCTCGGCTGCTCGCTCCGGCACCTCCATTGACCCTTCCAAGTTACCTCTCTCTCTCTCTCTCTCGATCTCTCTATCTCTCCACATCCGAGCATATTTGCTCCGCTCCGAGCTTCACCCTCTCATCTCCGCTCCACCCCCGTCGAACCCTTCGCTCCGCCTTATCATCGTCCTCTTCGACAACCTCCGCCGCGCGACACCGGTTCTCCGACCTCCGTCATCGACAGCTGCTCCTCCGCCAACTTCGACTCCACCGGCCATCGTCTTCGACTTCGCGCCCCCATCGCCTGTTCCAGCGCCACCGCCAGGAGCGCTGGTCCTCCTCCACCAGCGACTCGGCCTCCCGCCGCCTTGGCCGAGCCGACCAACGCCTCGCCGCTCGCTGTCGACTCCAACACCACCAGCGCCATCGACGGCCCACGGTTGTGTGTCGGCCGTGCAAGGCGACGTCACCGACCACCGGTTCTCCGACCTCCGTCATCGACACCACCCCTCTGCCAGCGCTCCAGAGCCACCGCCGGCCCGCCTTCGCCTCCACTCCGCCGGGAGGGGTTGGGCTCCGCCTCTTGGGCTCCACCTCGACCGGCCCGCCAAGGCCGAACTCCTCCACCCGTCGCCGGGCTCGAGGCCCGAGGTCCCCCGCACGTGCGAGGCACGTGCGTGGGGAAGCTTCCTTAGCACTCTACCCCAAGTCACGTGCATTGCACGTGACGTTGGGTAACTTGCAAACAGCCCCCCCGAAGTTCCCATATTTGCGCCAGAGCCCCTCCAGCCAGAGGCACGTGCAGCGCACGTGATCATCTGGTGAATTTGCATAAAGACCCCCAGTTTTATAGGTAATTGCAATTAGGCCCCCCGCAGTTCATTCTTTTTCATACTTTATTTATTTTATTTGCATCTGTACCCCTGCATTCCTCGTGCATTTTAGACCTCTAGTTTACATTATTTTATTCATTTAAAAATAGCATTTTGTTCATCTTTTAATTCTCTACATTTTGACATGCTGTGGACATTTTTGTGATTTATGGTTGATTAATAAATAATTATTTTGTGGAAATTGGTATATTTTGCCCAATCCGTGCTTTGAAATTCATAGTTAATTAATCGTTGTTCTAAAAATTCCCCAAAAATCAAATATCGTAGAGATTACTTTGATCAACATTGTGCCCAAAAATCTTTGCATTTGCATGCATAAATTGCTCTGTAAAATCATTTAGCACAATTCAGTATTTGATTTCTAATAGATATTCAACCCCACATTTTCAAGTTTTAGGATTTTTCTAGGATCCATCACCTAGTTATAGATTTTAGATAATTTTATTTCTTGAAAATAAGTAGGTTTAATATTTATTATAATTAAATATTGAAAATTAATTTGTTTGCATTTAAAAATTCATAAAAAATTCATATTTCATCTAAAAATTCCAAAAAAATTATAGTGCACTCATTGCATCGTCATTTACATTGTGGCCAAGTTTCGTATTTTTCGGACGTCGTTTGATTGAAATTTACATTTTAGTCCCTAAAATAGGCCGAACTTGCATTTTGCATCTCATATTGCATTGAAAAAATTCCAAAAAAGACCGCCTTGAAAACCGAACTCAAAATTGGATAGACACAACTCTAGGTTGTTCCTTTGCCTCCTTTTGATCGACCTTGGGACTTGCCCAAGTAAAATAAACATAAACCACGAGATTAAAATTGAATAATTATTTTGTGGTTATTTCTTGACCGTTTCCGATCGCCGCCTACAACGAACGACCATAATCATTTTACTCACGAAGATTAAAAACAACTCCTTAACGCGGCTTTTCCGGACTCGTCAGATGGCGCCGTTGCTGGGGAGGCAAACGGCTTAGTTTTTTGTTTTGAAAATTTTTGTTCGGTTTTCCGAATTCGGGTAGTCTGACCCCTGAATCTTTCACTGTAAATCCCATTTTATTTCTTATATTTATTTTTCAGCATTTATTTCATTTTTTTTAATTTTGATTATTTTCTGAGTCACTCTCTTACATTCTCTCTCTTATTTTTCTTGTGAGGTACCCGGCGCACGTGGAGCGATTTTTCAAGGAACCGACGCATCTTCACCGACACCCGAAGAAACCGCAATTAAATTAAGATCGAGTCGAGTCGTGAGAGAGAGTAGAGTCTAGGTTTTTAATTTCTGCACTTTTAATTTCTGCTCATTTATAGTGGTGTCCGTTTGGACTCTCGCGTGTGTAAAAAGACCTTGAACTCTATTTGTGGTGTGTCGTGGCCTGTTTCACTCTCCGGAGAGGGTGGGGCCCGACTTGAGTGGCGATTAGGATAGACTTGCACATACGGCTCTTAGAGCATTTTTTATTTTTTGATTGTGCACGTAGGATCTTAAGCCACACTGCACTTTAACTGGGACGCACATTAGATCGTTCAACTTAGCCAAATCCAACTCAATTCTTCCCGCTAATAGAACTTTCTGCTTAGGTGTGGTTTTCATCGGCTTGCACGCATTTAGTATAAATTTTTCAATTCTGTATGGCATCCCACATGGAGATTGCGAGGAGGCACTGTAAGTCTTCTAACTGAGCATTCATCATAGTTTTCAGCGTGCATCGGCTTTTCCCGAATTCCTCCCTCTTGTTTTATCACATAAATCTAATGGAAATTGGGACTGGACGGTAGACGTGTATTTTTGTTCATCTAAATTCTTCAGTGAACGCCTCATTAAAATTGGGACTGCTAAATATAGCCGATCTTAAAAACCCATAAAATCAAGAATTTCTGCGGGAGAGCAACCCCGACATTGTTTGATTTTATCTTGCAGCGAGGAGAGAGACGCACACTAGGATAGAGCCCAGCTCCAAACCTAACAGCTCGTTTAAACGGCTTGCAAGACTTGAATTCTCACCAATTAAAACTAACAAGACAATTGACCGGACCCTTACGGTCTTCACTTTGAATTGAGTTGGTGAAACAACCCTTGTATTGTGTTTGATTGTGCGTAGAAAATAGTTCATCAACGAATACCACACAATTGTGTCTACATCATAAAACATCTTGTTGACCCCGAGAATGGAGGACTGTGGTAATTTTTGTTCAGGCTCGTCTCTCTCTACCACAAACTCCCCAATCACAAAAGCCCAGAGAAACTCTTACTCTGGACCTGCTTGGCCTCCGGGAAACCCTTCCCAAGAACCCTATTCCTTCTTCCTCCTAGAAGGAGGACAGACCCACCCTGTCTATTTCTCACCACAAAAGATCGAGGATAACTGTTACATCAATTCTTTCCAATCTATTAACTCAAACCCTTTATATTCTCCAGATAAAGAAAAAGAGATGCCACCCAAGATACCTTCCAAGAAAGACCCTGAAGATGAACATAATGAAGATCCAATGAAGATGATTCTCGCGAGACTGGCTGCATCTGAGCAGCAACAGCAGCTACTGAGGGAGCAGCTCGAACAAATGAATGCTGGGGGAGAAGTGCCAATGGAAGCCGCATATAACCCTGGACAGTACAGAGTATGGAACTATTTGCAACCACCGCAGCCAGAGATCCACTATGAATTAAAGCCACATTTTGTCAGTGAATTACCTCAATTCCATGGTAATACGACTGAGGAGCCATATGAATTCTTGAGGGACCTGGAGCTGATATGTTCTAATCTGAGGCACCCACAAGTCAGCCAAGACTACATTCGTCTCACTGCACTACCTTTCGCCTTGAAAGGGAAAGCAGACTACTGGGTGAAAAACTTGGGGGTGACTGTGACGACTTATGAGAGGTTCAAAAACCTCTTTCTGAAGAAATTCTACCCCTTGATCCGGACCAATCAAATGAGGACCCGCATCACCAGTTTCTCTCAGATGCCCAATGAACCACTCTGTGAGGCATGGGATAGGTTTAAGGACCTGCTACAAAAATGTCCCTGCCATGATCTGGACAACAACATCCTAGTCCAATCACTCTACTCTGCCCTCAACCACGAGACTCAAGGGTTAGTTAGTGCTGCCTGCGGAGGGAATTACACATCACATGGAGCTGAGACCGTCTGGAAAATACTGGAGCAGATGGCAGAAACAAGCCGGTCTCAAATTGCCAGTAGAGCATACACTGATTCCCTGAACACCCTTCAAGCCAAAGGCGGGAAGCAGACGGTGGCAGAAATAGCTGAGGACTTGATTCCAAGCATGCACTTTATTTCTGATAAATTGACAATTGTGGACAAGAGAATGAACGATATCGACAGTAGAATTTCGCAATTCCCAAAGCAGATGGAGGAACTCACCGAGAAGGTGTCCAAGATGGGGATGCCTAGTGCACCTACTGTCCCGATATATCATGTGCATCATGTCCAGGAGCAACCAGGATCAGAGCAACAGCAACCAAGGGCTCACGATCAATCCCACGCCCAATTTTCCCAACAGCCGCCCCCACCGACTGAGACAGTCAAGGAAGCCCCGCCTCTGACATTTGAAGTGAATGGCATCTGGTACACCCAGGACACTACCCGACAGGGTAACATGGGAGACCGTCAGACTTATCAGCGTCCACCCACCTTCTATAATGCCGCATTTCCTCCAAAACACACTACATCGTTCCAGCAGCCGAAGCAGCAGCAACCCTACAATCGCCAGAGCCAACCTCAGCAATACCATCAGCAATCTCAAGCCCCCAGACAATCAGCTCAGTCGTCCAAACCAACAGAAGAACCGATCGACATCCAGAGACAAATACTTGAAGAGTTTCGTCACTTCCGAAATGAGCTGCAAGATCTACGGGTTGATGTCAACCGCTTGTCCCGTTGGAAGGATGAGCAGACAGCTCCAGCCACAACCATTCCCGCCCAGGTTCAAGCTAACCCCAATAGCTTGAACAAATTAAACGCATCTCAATACAATAACCAGGTATACTATCCAGACTTTTCCACATCTGAACATGAGATCCTTTCGTTTGACAAAATCAATGCCATGTCACTCAGGAGCGGAAGGACCGTGGTCGTACCTGACCGGGCAAGGGAATCGGACCATGAAGAATCGGAAGATCAACCGGAGGATGTTTCCGAGGAGGAAGATGAAGGACGCCTGAAGATCCCAGCAGTAGATAAAGGGAAAGCATCTATGGAGTCTGCAGAGGACCTTGAACCTCTAGTTGCTGCAAAAATACCTTTGTCACCTTTTCAGCAACCTGATTTTGATTATTATGATTGTAATAAAAACTCCAAATCGAATAAAGATGCTCTTATTTTTGATTCTGATCCTCTATCTCCTGTCTCAAATACTTCCATACCTTTCCCCCATGCCCTAAAGAAAGGAAAATAAAAGAAAAACATCAAAGATGACCCAGTCATGGAAAAATTCTGCCAACAAAACATCACAGTCAAAGTACCCTTTGATCAGTATGTGGCAGGTAATCCAGCCTTTCAGAAATACTTAAAGGCAAAATGCACTCCCACCAGGACTCATACAAAGAGAACAAGTCAATTTGTGGAGACTCATATCTTAACAGTTGCCACCACCAAATGCGTCAGAAACCAGCATCTGCCAAGAAAGAAAAGGGATCTGGGTGCCCATTATGTGGAGAGTCACATTGGCGGCATAACATTCACACGCACACTTCTCGACAATGGATCTTCCATAAATCTTCTACCCTTAGCCTTATATTATCGATTCGAGTTGGGCCCTCTAAAGAAATCATCATCTTTACTCCAATTTGCTGATAAATCCACTAAAAGACCTAAGGGAGAAGTGAAGAATGTCATCATCATTATCGAGGGTACAGAATACAAAGTAGACTTCACTGTCCTGGACATGGAGACCCCGAACCATTGGAAGGAATCACAAATCATTCTCGGAAGACCTTTCTTAAGAATCGCTAAGGCCGTATTCGAGACGGAACTGGCATGATGAAATTCCGTTCTCCAGGCGGAGAAGGGGACTTGGAGATGAAACAAACAAAGTGGCAAAGGCCAGACTCCGAATCCACAACTGAAGATGCCGAAACATCAGAATGCAATCTCCTCAGAACCACTGGGCCATGGGACCAACTGCCAGACATACAGGTAGAAAGCACATCCTCAGAAGAAGAAATAATACACGATGCAGTCTCTGAGACTTCTAGACCCCCATATTATCACACACTTGACAACACAGAAATCCTCTTGGATTTGTCAATCCCATCACCTTTGGGGCAGTCAATCAATGATGAGTCGGACGCGGCTCTGGCCGAATTACCATTCTACTCTAGCGATCCGACTCACTTTTCTTCGGAATTGGTAGCCAACATCTCACACAGTGATTCACTGCCAACCGATACTGAGCCAGAAGCAAAAGTAATTCAGCCAGACTTGATCGGCGATTCAGAATTGCCAGAGCTGAAGCCACTTCCTCCCACATTGAAGTATGCATTCCTCAATGGACCCAAAGAAAAATTCCCTGTGATCATTAGCTCATCATTAACAGTGGACCAAGAATCCAGACTGATCGAAGTCCTTGAGCGAAATCGAAAAGCCATAGGTTGGACTGTGTCGGATCTCGTAGGAATAAACCCCGCTCTCTGCTCGCACCAAATTTATGTTGAGGATAATGCAAGGCCTTCCCGTGAATTTCAGAGAAGATTAAACCCCAATCTTCGGGAAGTAGTGAAGAAAGAAATAGAGAAATGGTGCAAAGCAGGATTTATTTACCCCATTTCTGACTCCAAGTGGGTAGCCCCCCTTCATGTCGTCCCAAAGAAGTCGGGAATCCAGATGTTTACCAATGAGGAGGGGGTAGAGATTGCGACCCGAGTACCCACGTCGTGGCGCGTCTGTGTCGATTACCGGCGCCTGAATGCTGCGACCAAGAAAGACTACTTTCCACTGCCATTCATTGATCAAATATTGGAGAGACTTGCAGGGAAAGCATTCTTCTGTTTTCTTGATGGGTACTCCGGCTACAATCAAGTAGCTATCGCTCCCGAGGACCAGGAAAAGACCACATTCACATGTCCCTTCGGCACTTATGCATTCAAGCGCATGCCATTCGGGATTTGCAATGCCCCAGGCACATTTCAGCGGTGCATGATTGCCGTATTTGCCGAAATGGTTGGTGATTTCCTGGAAGTCTTCATGGACGACTTCTCGGTTCATGGTGATTCATTTGATACATGCTTAGCACACTTGGACCGAGTCCTTCAGAGATGCAGGGAGGTTAATTTGGTACTCTCCTAGGAGAAGAGTCACTTTATGGTGACTGAGGGTATCGTGTTGGGGCACGTCATCTCCAAAAAGGGAATGGAGGTGGACCCTGCCAAGGTGGATGTGATCAAGAGACTTGAGCCACCAACCAACGTCAAGTCAGTGAGGTCGTTCTTAGGGCATGTTGGATTTTATCGACGGTTCATTCCAGAGTTTTGAAAGATCGCCCGCCCACTGACTGAGCTCTTAGGAAAAGACACCGAGTTTATTGTAAACCACAGATGTCTAGAGGCCTTCGAGCTCCTGAAAAAGAAAATATGTGAATTGCCGATATTACAAGCTCCCGACTGGTCTCTTCCCTTCGAGATCATGACTGATGCATCGTATTTTGCTGTCGGAGCGGTACTCGGACAAAGAAGAGATGGAATTCCTTATGCGATTCACTACGCGATCAAAGTGTTGGATCCTGCACAGAGAAATTATACAGTGACTGAAAAGGAAATGCTCGTGGTTGTTTGGGCCCTGGAAAAATTCAGATCATACATATTGGGCTCCAAGGTGACAATCTTCACAGATCACACAACAATCAGATATCTCATGGATAAGAAGGATGCCAAGGCACGACTTTTGAGATGGATCTTGTTAATCCAGGAGTTTAATTTGGAGATTAAGGATAAACCTGGAATAAAGAATGTTGTTGCTGATCACCTTCCCGAATCGAGCAAAATGATCATCCTGATATTGGACCAATCAAGGAGACTTTTCCAGACGAATCGGTTTGCGTCATTGATTCAAACCCATGGTATTCCGACATAGTGAACTATCTTGTCTCCAAGAAGGTTCCCTATGGTTGGACCAAAAAAATGATTGATCGATTAAAGTCAGATTCGAGAAAATACCATTGAGACGATCCTTTCCTTTTCTATGAAGGACCGGATTGTGTATGGAGAAGATGTATTCCTCAGGAGCAATATCAGAGTGTCCTCACACACTGTCACTCTCTCAAGGCTGGAGGACACCATTCGGGAAAGAGAACCGCGCACAAGGTACTCCAATGTGGATTTTACTGGCGGACCTTATTTCAGGATGCTAATGAATTTGTACGGTCATGCCCGATTTGTCAAAGAATGGGAGGGACTATGGGACATAGAGATGAAATGCCCATGCAACAAATAATTTTCTGTGATGTTTTTGATGCATGGGGGATTGATTTTATGGGTCCCTTTCCCAACAGCAATGGATTTGAGTACATCTTGTTAACGGTGGATTATTTATCAAGATGGGTAGAGGCTATTCCAACCCGAACCGCAGATAGCAAAGTCGTCTGTAAGTTTATCAAAGATAACATCATTGCGAGGTTCGGGATACCAAAAGTATTGATTTCTGATGGAGGTAGCCACTTCATGAACATGGAGATGAGATCTTTGGCTAAGGAATACAAATTTGAGCATAGAATAGCCAACCTGTATCATCCACAATCTAATGGCATGGCAGAGGTTTCTAATAGAGAGGTGAAGAGCATTCTCCAGAAGTTGGTTCGTCCCGATAGGAATAATTGGTCGACATTGTTGGACCAAGTTCTATGGGCCTATAGGACAGCCTATAAGACTCCACTCGGTACTTCACCTTTTAGGATGATCTATGGCAAGCCATGTCATCTTCCTGCAGAATTGATCCACAAATCTGAATGGGCAATCAAAAAGTTGAATTGGAGTTGTCACCTTGGGAAACTATGTCGAGACAAATCTGAATGAGCTAATTGAAGTCCGAAATCGGGCATATGACAACAGTGTGATTTATAAGGGCAAGGTCAAGAGATGTCATGATAGACACATTCGAGAGAAGACCTTTGTCCCTGGACAGAAAGTATGGTTGTTTAATGCTCGGTTGAAGATTTTTCATGGGAAACTAAAATCAAAATGGACGGGTCCCTACATTGTCATCGATGTGCATACCAATGGAAGCGTAGATATTTCCGAACTCAAAGAGAATGCACAACCGTTCTCAGTAAATGGACAAATGTTGAAGACATACATTGAATCACCCAAAGAACAAACAGTTCAAGTCGAGGTCATCTATTTCACGCAGAGCGAGGACATTGAAAATCTATCTGATCATTCCCACCCTCCCTCCCGACCACATCAGCCTCCTTGTACAGCTTCTTCCGTTACTTAGGCCAAGGCCTAAGTATAGGGGGAGACCGATGCCATCTGTATATATCATTCTTCTCCTGACTCCTAATTGCTCCATTTTCACCCTTCTTCCATACTTAGGCTGTCCATAGCCTAAGTATAGGGGGAACCATCATCCACCTGTATATACTCTCCTCATTTCCTGACCGCTTTTCTTTTCATTTTTTTCTTTTTTCTTTTTTCTCACTCTCTTACGCTTAGCCCGAGCTATGTCTTCTTTACGCTTCTTGTGCTCTGAGGACACAGCACTCGCTAAGTATAGGGGGGTCTGTATATATAGTTTGTATATATTTTACCCATATCTCGTACTTGCACGTAAGTCTATATGTATTTACGGGGTGGGTACTAACTTGAAAAAAAAACAAAACTGAAAAAAAAAAGAGAGTTTGGCTACTAACACTGACTTGCCCAAAACTTTTTGAAAAAAAGGGTTTCTTATTCCATTTTCTGCATAAAAAAATCCCTTACATAAAATGTCAAAAAAAATAAAAAATAATTTCAAAAAAATGTGTCTGCATTGCACACACCTGCACTTCATCCAACATTACATGCATTTGCATCTGTGAAAAGTCATTGGGTTCTGAACCGAGTTATGAGCCGAAACCGAGAGTGGTCTGGACTTAACCTTAATCCACCTAATTTTCAGAGGAACTTCACCGAGAAATAGGATTTTAAGAGCTTCAGGTCTTTGTGACTTAATTTCTTAAGTTCCACATGACAATGTGCAGCGTTTGACTCTTAGTGTCTAACCTGGTCTCTTCATTCTGGGTACAACTCTAGAATAGAGAATTAATTTGCACTCTCGCACTATGCACTTAGCTCAACCCAAACGGGATGTTGGAAGACTATGTGAGTCTCTTTTCTGGTAGCGTGGAAATCTAAAGACCGGAGTACGGGTTGAAATAAAGCTTCGGAAAAGGGATGGACGACTGGGCACAATTTTTCTAAGACCCCAAAAAATGTACGGAACAAAAAGATTCTATATCCGTAGGGGCACAACAAGATCCAAGCAGAACCACCAAAAATTCCAAATACAAAGAAGCATTCTACCAAATAAAAATCCGACCAAAAAGGTCCAAGCTTCAAAAACCTGCAGATCTTGGTGGAGACTCGGCTACACTGGCCATCTTCACAAGGAGAGGTGACTACACTGGCCACCCTCCAGTTCTTTTCTCTTTCTTCTATCTTCTCCCTCATTCGATTGTGAACACAGCGCGACAGACCTTAGAAGGAAATACCTGACTCCCCGAGGACGAGTTACTGGAAAGGAGAGGAGCATGGTAGTCCGGCATTCTGAATGGGAAGAGCTAAAACCCTTCACATACAAGAGTCGGTTATTCAATGTTCATAGGGTATACTTTGGGAAGAGGATTGATCTAAGATGACTTCTGAGCCGAAACTGTGTCAATGATGTGTAGAACTTTAGGACTGTTGATTTTAAAATTCTAAGTCTCACAGAAGTTCCGACACATTATTAATCCAAAGGTCGAGTTTAGTTTCACTTTCACCTTCAGTTCATGGTCTTGGTATGGAACCCAGTCTCATTTCATTTCATGGCATTTCTTTTTGATGCTCAGGGACGAGCATGGTTTAAGTATAGGGGGATGATGAATCTCGGATCCATCACTCTAAGTCTCATTAATTAAGCTCAAGTCCCTCAAAATCAATTGCATTTCTGCATTTATTTTGCATAATTAGCATTTGTGCATGATTTCATAAGAATTGTATTTTAGCATTAATTTCGGCATAAAATAAGAAGCCAAAAATCCAAGCCAAAAATGACCTGTAAATATCCTAAATTCCCCCATTTTTAACTCCTTCATGCTAACACCGCGTGACACAAAATCACCTCCATTGTGTGCACGTCACTAACAAGAATAAATAAAAAATACAAAAAAATAATTGACCCAGGTAAGTGGACCAAAAACCCAAACCCTAGTTTCAGGATTTTCGGACTAAAAGCCACATATCTTCCCCATCCAGTGTCCGATTTGATCCTACTCACTTTGAACTAATGCACATTCAATTACCTTCAAAACAAGACCAAGTTCAAGTGAATCGGAGCTCGTATGCGAAAGTTGGGTTTTGGGCCTCTTTTGTACATTGTATTTTTTTCGCGGTTTTCTGACCTATATTTTATGTATATATTTTCTTTAAGTAATAAAAATACAAAAAAAATAGATTAAGGTGTCTTTTATTTATCTTTGATTTTTCCTTATTTTTTCCAGATTTTTATCTTGTTTAAAAATGACAAAAAAATTAGAAAATCCAAAAATCAAGGTATTCTATGTACATGGGATACCCCAAAAATTCACTTTTCACATTTGATCGAATTTGGCTTTGATGTCTTCATGAAAGTTATAGATCTCGTCGAGACGAGCAATTTTCGTGAAGAAGAAACTTTTTCGATCCGAGGTCGTTTTCTATTTCTTTTTGATTTTACAAAACATTTATTTTTCGATTTATCTGGAGCTGACACGTGGCTGCCCCAGAGGCCGCCACGTGTCAGCGTTTTTTAGCCTTTGTTTTTATCGTTTTTAATAAAAAAATAAAATAAAAAATATAAATTAGCGGACGCACGTGCGTCGCACGTGCCTCCCAGGCACGTGCTCCGCACGTGCCCCGCTCCTCCCCACTTAATCGCCACGTGGCACGTCTCCAGCCGTTCGATCTCGGTCGATCGAACGGCAGGAGACCCGTCTTCTCCAGGCCTTCTCCCCTCCGTAACTTCCGCCGCCGCTCTCTCGCAACAGCCACCGGCCCCGCCAGTCTCGCCAACCTCCTCCGCTATCCCCTCACCAGTCGTCTCCCTCGTTTATTTAAACGACGCTCCGCCCCCTAACCCGATCATCCGCCGACCTCTGCCCAGGGAATCGTTGAGGTGGTGACAGCCCTCCCACTCCTACTCCGGCGAGATCCAAGCTCCCTGAGCTTGTCGCAGCAAGCGGCTCCACCCCCGCCTCGGCTGCTCGCTCTGGCACCGCCGTTGAGCCCTTCCAGGTTACCTCTCTTTCTCTCTCTCTCTGTCTCGCTCTCTCTATCTCTCCACCTCCGAGCATATTTGATCCGCTCCGAGCTTCACCCTCTCATCTCCGCTCCACCCCCGTCGAACCCTTCGCTCCGCCTTATCATCGTCCTCTTCGACAATCTCCGCCGTGCGACACCGGTTCTCCGACCTCCGTCATCGACATCTGCTCCTTCGCCAACATCGACTCCACCGACCATCGTCTTCGACTTCACGCCCCCACCGCCTGCTCCAGCGCCACCGCCAGGAGCGCTGGTCCTCCTCCACCAGCGACTCGGCCTCCCGCCGCCTTGGCCGAGCCGACCAACGCCTCGCCGCTCGCCGTCGACTCCAACACCACCAGCGCCATCGACGACCCACGGTCGTGTGTCGGTCGTGCAAGGCGACGTCACCGACCACCGGTTCTCCGACCTCCGTCATTGACACCACCCCTCCTCCAGCGCTCCAGAGCCACCGCCGGCCCGCCTTCGCCTCCACTCCGCCGGGAGGGGTTGGGCTCCGCCTCCTGGGCTCCACCACGACCGGCCCGCCAAGGCCGAACTCCTCCACCCGTCGCCGGGCTCGAGGCCCGAGGTCCCCCGCACGTGCGAGGCACGTGCGTGGGGAAGCTTCCTTAGCACTCTACCCCAAGTCACGTGCATTGCACGTGACGTTGGGTAACTTGCAAACAGCCCCCCCAAAGTTCCCATATTTGCGCCAGAGCCCCTCAAGCCAGAGGCACGTGTAGCGCACGTGACCATCTGGTGAATTTGCATAAAGACCCCCAGTTTCATAGGTAATTGCAATTAGACCCCCCGCAGTTCATTCTTTTTCATACTTTATTTATTTTATTTGCATCTGTACCCCTACATTCCTCGTGCATTTTAGACCTCTAGTTTACATTATTTTATTCATTTAAAAATAGCATTTTGTTCATCTTTTAATTCTCTACATTTTGACATGCTGTGGACATTTTTGTGATTTATGGTTGATTAATAAATAGTTGTTTTGTGGAAATTGGTATATTTTGCCCAATCTGTGCTCTGAAATTCATAGTTAATTAACCGTTGTTCTAAAAATTCCCCAAAAATCAAATATCGTAGAGATTACTTTGATCAACATTGTGCCCAAAAATCTTTGCATTTGCATGCATAAATTGCTCTGTAAAAAACATTTAGCACAATTCAGTATTTGATTTCCAATAGATATTCAACCCCACATTTTCAAGGTTTAGGATTTTTCTAGGATCCATCACCTAGTGATAGATTTTAGATAATTTTAATTCTTGAAAATAAGTAGGTTTAATATTTATTATAATTAAATATTGAAAATTAATTTGTTTGCATTTAAAAATTCATAAAAAGTTCATATTTCATCTAAAAATTCCAAAAAAAATATAGTGCACTCATTGCATCGTCATTTACGTTGTGGCCAAGTTTCGTATTTTTCGGACGTCGTTTGATTGAAATTTACATTTTAGTCCCTAAAATAGGCCGAACTTGCATTTTGCATCTCATATTGCATTGAAAAAATTCCAAAAAAGACCGCCTTGAAAACCGAACTCAAAATTGGATAGACACTACTCTAGGTTGTTCCTTTGCCTCCTTGTGATCGACCTTGGGACTTGCCCAAGTAAAATAAACATAAACCACGATATTAAAATTGAATAATTATTTTGTGGTTATTTCTTGACCATTTCCGATCGCCGCCTACAACGAACGACCATAATCATTTTACTCACGAAGATTAAAAACAACTCCTTAACGCGGCTTTTCCGAACTCGTCATATGATGCACAAATGCTAATTATGCAAATAAATGCAGAAATGCAATTGATTTTGAGGGACTTGAGCTTAATTAATGAGACTTAGAGTGATGGATCTGAGATTCATCAAGGAGGAGGTTTTATAGGAGGGGGGTTCTACCGTTATGAGGTGGTGGGGTGTGCTTGAATGGCTGATTAATGGTGGGTGGGTAAAGGAGGAGGAAGGCCGGAGGTTACGTGAGGAAGAAGGAGCGAAGGGATACGTGAGGGAGGCGTTATGAGAGGGGGAGGTGGACGGAGGTGATGGATGAAAATGGAAGAGGACGACAGACTTTAGGGGTTTAAATGGATGAGCTGGAGGCGTTGGGAGGTAGGGGACGATCTTCCGACCATTGGATTTCACGATCCAACGTCCCTGGGGCTTGTGCGTATGGAGGGTTACGATTAGATCCAGGATCTGATCAAGCGGCTGAGGTTAGGGTGTGAAGGAGCGGATGAGATTGGGAGATGGGGGAGATCTAACGGTGGGAGAACAAGAGGTGACGTGGGTGAATGAGAAGCGTAGGATGAGGATGCAATCGGGTGGTTGTGATGTAGGCACGAAGGAGCAGATGAGATTGCATCCATACGATGATCAGGAAGCTAAGGGATGAAGCGGGTTTGGAGGGCTAAGATGGAGGCAATTGGAGCAGATCCGACGGTCGGTATCTGTGACGGGTGGCGGAAGGAAGAGCGGCCACGTGGCGGCTCCAGAGAGCGTCACGTGGCTGCACCAGAAAATTCAAAAATGTAAATACAAATAAAAATATAAAAGAAATAGTTAGAAGCAAAACTAGGAAAAAGTCAAAACATAAAAGTTGTTCGTCTCGATGATATCTATAAGTTTCATGTTGGATGAAAAGCCAAAAGAGGTCATTTGTATAAAAAGTAATTTTGGGGGTATTTTTAAGAGGGTAAAAATACCGATTTTTATCTTTTGAATTGTTTTTGTATTCTTTTAGTGTTTTGAAGGTTAATGAATTATGTACAATTACTCTACCTAATTTTAGGGGTTTTTGATGAGAAATAAATACAAAGAAAATAAAGGAAATTAAGTACAATTAATTCAAGGTTAATTATACACAATATAATACAAGATAAAAATAAAGAATTAATGGAGATTTTTATTGGATTGATTAAGCCAGGGGTTTAATTAACGAATTTTAGCATGATGAATTCGAGATTCATCACAGATTCTGGTTGGAGGTTCTGGATGCAATCCATAAACCTAGGAAGACTTGGGTTCTTTAGGGTTTGCAAAAGTTTTCTCGCATTTTATTTCCGCATCTCTGTTTAGTGAATATTTTCGGCCCTTTTTAAATTATTTAAACACGAAAATAAAACTAAGATTGTGTTCCCCTTTAAAGAAGAAAACTTTAGGATCTGAGTTTGCGTGATTTCGAATCCGTTTGCTCAAGTTATGGTCATTTTAGTGAACATGTATGCACTGTTTCGAGGACTGCGAATCATGACGTAATTAAGGAGTTAATCACTAATTTGAAATGCCTAGAAATGCATGTAAATAACTTAGATTCTGTTCTAAATCAAATAACCAAACTTTAGAAACTTATTTTTCTTAATTTGGATTTAAATTGATTGAGATATACTAATTTTAGTAAGTGAGGGACACTGGTGGAAATTATTTTCCTATCTTGTGATTGTCATTTAATCAATTAGTGAAATTAAAATTTTAATTTCCTGGAATAATTATGGATAAATATTTGTGAAATATTTGATGATAATTATTTCCTTAAATGACATTGCCTTAACCAATAATTAATTAGATATGATCTAGATCACAAATTGGTTACATGATCTGCATTCCAACAAACAATGTTGCTTGAATAGAATTGAGGATTTGTTTAGCAAAACTCCTTATAATGTTAATCAAAATGGTTTTGATTATTATTATATGGTATAACTTCGGTTGAAAAACCGATTATCATCTCAAGTACACAATGATCAATTTGGCATTATCCTTTCCTGAGGTGGATATGGTGTCTAGTCGGAGAGCGTTGGGTTAGCAGGTTGCACCATATGCAGCCTGTCCTACTCCTATCGGTACTGGCCATGACAATGGGTAGGGACTCGATAATGCATGAGAGATCACGGTGTATTTTTGTAATTATTAAAATTTGAAATAATACGTATTTGAGATAATACCATATTTCAAGTAACAGTATAATAATTTTTGTTGGATATTAATTAGATCATTAATTTAATATGATTAAATTAATTGGAATCCAATTAAAATTAAAACACTCTATTATGAATAGAGTTGTTATTTCCCATGGAAGAATTAATCATAATGAATTTGATTCATGATGATTAATTAGAATTTGAACATTTCATGGAGGACCACATAAGTGACATCCATGGTCTCCCGTCAAGGCGAAGGGTTCCGTCGCCAGGGATTGTATGTAGGAGACGCTTGTCCGAAGTGATAGCTCATGTATGCAAGCGCATCTGGATCGGGCTCTTTGCTTCTCTGAAGAGTAAGTCCGTATGCGTAGTGACCCCTCGAGTCCTCATATTATTGGGGCGATATTGGATTGCGCATAGCGAGTACTAATCTTGTTGACGGTTGGTTCAATTAACGACGGGTCAACATCACCTTAGGGGTGGTGTGCTCGGGTGTTAATAATCGAATTGGGAATGCAAGGTGGACTTGCACGGCGGAATGTGTTCCGCTTCTTTTTATCCGAGTTACAAGTTCTCATATTATTGGGATGTGACAAAGATAAGGAACGAGATCCCAGATCTTGCTGAGATATAATGTTAAGTATATCTCTTATATTGAAAGTTGCTAAGGGAATGAACTTTCAGTGTTGACAAGGCAAGACAACTTTGATATAAAAATTCCTAAATCAAAGTAAAATATACTTATATATATTTATGCAAATTTCTTATTTCAGATAATCCTTCATTAATCCCACTCAATACTATAATCAATAATAATCAGTATAGTATCATGGATTGGATCCATGATCAAGATATTGTACTTGCAGTTGAACACATAATGTATGTGGATGCAATGTGCAAGTTTCCTCATATGAATGAGGTAATGACAATTAAATATATAATGGGACTACAACCCTAGGGTTTGTATATCTCTACAGTCTTGATCTCAGATTTATCAAAGTCTTCTATTACGAAGGATGGATGAGTATTTGGAATACTCAGGGTTACTTTTGCTATTGTAATGGATCATCTACCATGCTAATTCCACAAAGAAGAATTGATTAAATATGATGGATTTTAGTGGCTACATTTAGCTAGATGATTTGTGATTTGATTGTATTAAATCACGATATATTTGAATCCAATTTCCAATTCCAATTCCAATTTCGATATCCAAATGTTGGAAACAGAAATGATCATGGAAATGGAAGTATACAAGCTCCTTGAGCTTATTTCTTAGCTCCAAATGGTTTGGACTATGATTAGAAGTGGTCAAGGAAACTGGATTCAGCTCATCGACACTTTATCAAGCTCATGAAGAGTGTGATGTGTTTTGTTGAGCACACTAAGAGTGTAAAGTGTTACAACTAAAGCACATCATTCATAGGTGACGGATTTTTGCGAAAATGGCATAAACCATGAAATTGGCTACTTATCCACATTTCAAGTCACTGTACATAGATGGTATGATCTCCTAGACATTATGTCCAAGATGATTCACAAGAATAACTCATTAATTAATGTGATTAGTGATTCACAATAATTAATATTTATATGATTGTGATTCATATAAATATCTATGTAAATATGATTTACATATTTTCCCAAGGTATGAGATTTTGTGAATTTGATTCACATTAATTTATTGATGTAAATGGGATTTACATTTAATTTTGTGCTCATGAATATGATTCATAAGTTTGAAGGACTAACTCCATAATTTCTCCAATATTGATTATATGATTTTTAAGTGAATTAATTAATTAAATAAAATTTACAACAACAACTTCCCTAAATGGAAGGTGATGTGGCATGTACATATGATTTACACATGGCTCTACATGGTTGAGTTCTAATTGAATTAAGATTCTGAAGTCAATGCTTATTTTATTTCAACTATTTTTCATTGATTGAAGATAATAAGGAGATAATCGCTATTGAATTAGGACTTGGTCTTAGCCCTTTATTTAAAATCCAAGGGCTACCAAGGCACATGTTGGGCATGTGCTTTAAGTATAAAAGGAGGGCAATGTCATCTCCTTTTACACAACAATTCTAAGAGCAAGTCCTCCTCTAAAGTTCGTGCCCCCCTTAGAGAGAGAGATAGTCTTTAGAGTCTGCAACTCTCACAACTCGAGTCACAGACAGTAAGATTGTCTATAAGTTTGTGAAAGACCATATCATTGCTAGGTTCTAGGTGCCAAAAGTCTTGATTTATGATGGGGGTAGCCACTTTGTAAATAAAGAAGTCAGGCCATTAGCTAAGGACTACGGATTTGAACATATAGTAGTTAGTCCTTACCACCCACAGTCTAATGCATTGCAGAGGCTTCGAATCGGGTGGTGAATATCATTCTTCAGTAGTTGGTTCGTCCCAATAGGAAGAACTGGTTCCATCTATTGGACCAGGTTCTGTGGGCCTATAGGATGGCCTACAAGACCCCATCAGTACTTTACCTTTCCGGATGATATACAAAAAGCCATGCCATTTTCCCACGGAGTTAATTCACAAATCAAAATGGGCATCAAGAAAGTGAATTGGAGTTGTAACCTAGGGAAACTTTGCTGAGACTTGAACTTGAACAAGCTCGTGAAAATAAAAAATCAGACATTTGAAAACAGTCTGCTCTATAAGGACAAGGTTAAAAAATGCCATGATCGGCACACTAGGTGCAAGAACTTTATCCCTAAACAAAAGATATGGTTGTTCAATGCCATGTTGAATGTGTTTCACGGGAAGCTCAAATACAAATCGACAAGTCCCGACATTGCTAAGGAAGTACAAATCAATGGAAGTGTAGAGATCGACGATCTCATAAATGGTGCATGCTCATTTTTGTCTAACATACAACTGTCAAAGCACTTCGTAAATTCTAAAGAGTAGTTGGTTCAAGTTGAGGTCATCAACTTCATGCAAAGCAAATACAATACAGATACATCAGACCACTCTTCATGAATATGTAGCATCCAGATTCAACAACGAGAAGATTCACTCATTCTTTCCTACTTACACACACTTGATTTGTTCATTCTTTAAGAGCCTAGGTTCCCTCTATTGTTGATAGCCTAAGTAAAGTGGGAACCTCGCTCTTTTATGCCCATCCTTGTCATCCTCGTTCCCTCTCTATTCTTCACCTATTGATCCCTCTTTTTGGTCCTCTTCTTATACTTAGGTTATCTTTAACCTAAGTATAGGGCGCCTGAGTCAGTTCCCTTCTATTCATTTGTATTAAACATGAGTTATGCCTTCATATCACTTAGTACTATGAGTACATAGCACAAGCTAAGTATAGGGGGTATACCTCATATATTTCATATATACTTTAGCCATAGCTCATATTTTCAAAAAAAATTCAAACTTTTTGAGGGCTAGGGTAAAGTATCTTTTGAACTGATTTGTGTAAAAATGTTTGTAAAATTGATTTGAAATTTGTTTTGACTACGTGACATTATTTTGAAAAATGTTTGATAATGGTTTGGAAAATGTGGATTTCACTTGTTTTGAAAACCTTTTGAAAATATCTTGAAAAATTCTATATATTATGTGACATGGTTTGGAAAATATTTTCAGAAATCTTTTAAAAAATGTGGGTATAAATGAGACTAACTTGTGTTTGTAAATATATCTAACCTTATTGAAAAACAAAAAAACAAAAATACCCACAAATATCCTTAGCTTCTTATTCATACTCGCATAAAAAATCATCATTCAAAAACCTGCACTTCGTTCATGTGCATTGCATTACATTTTTTGCATTAACATATCATGCATATGTAAAGTGGAAAGTTAGGGGGTTCTGATCAAGTTATGAGTAAAAAATTGAGAATGGACTTGACCTTACCTAAATCTACTTAAATATCAGAGGAACTTCATTGAGAAGTATGATTTTAGAAACTTCATATCATAGACTTAATTCTCCAAGTTTAGTAGTCAATGCCTAGACTTTGACTATTAGTATATAACTCAATCGCCTCAATCTAAGTGGACTCCTGAATGAGGAATTGGTTTGCACTCTACATCATGCTCTTAGTTGAACTCAAATGACGTGTTGGAAGATTGTGTGTCTTTTTCTTTGGTAGCGTAGACATCTAAAGATCGGAGTACTGGGTTGAAATAAAGCTTCGGATGAGGGATGGACTACTAGCAGAATTGTTTTCTAAGACGCCAAACCCTGGGTGGAAAAAATGATTCTATATTCATCAGGGCACAAAAGATCAATGCAAAGCAACACAATTCCTACTAAAAAGAAGTCATACCAAAAACAACAATATTTGAACAAAAAGGTCCAAGCTTCAAAGAACATACAGATCTGGTGTATACTTGGCTACACCAGCCAAACTTCATGGGAGAGTTAACTACACTGGTCACTCCCCACTTCTTTTCCCTTATTCTAGACTCGCCCCCTCCCCCGCTCATTGTGAACTAGCATGTTCCTCAACTTAGAAAGAAATACCTGACTCCCCGATGAAGAGTTATTGGAGGAGGAGATTCCATGTTAGTCCGGTATTTTGGATTGGAAGAGCTAATACCCTTCACACACTAGAGATTCAGTGTTCATGTGGGATGCTTTGGGAGGGGGTTGGTTTAAGATGAATTTTGAGACGAGTCGGGATGATGACTTATATAGCTTGGAGATTATTATTCTTAAAACCCTAGTTCTTATAAAGAATTTTGTCACATTATTAATCTAAAGGTTGAATCGAGGTCCATTTTCACCTTCTGTTGATGACCTTGGTATGGAATCCAATATCATTTCACTTTTGTATTTCATTTTAGTTGCTCGGAGACGAGCAATGTTTAAGTATAGGGGGAAGATGAATATGTGATTCATAACTCTAAAAGATGAAAACAAAGATCCATTCACAAGTAATTCATTGCATGTATTCATTTAAATTGCATATTATCATTCATGCATAAGTGATTAAAATTAATGCCTTAGCATGCATAATTGTGTTTAATAAGAAGCCTAAAAATCTTGTACATTATCACAAGTATATTACCATAACTTCCTAGATTTTTAATTATTTTCACTAGCTCCAAATAAAATAAAATCAACTTTGTTGTGTACATATTACTAACATTAATTAAGGAAAAATACAAAAAAAATAATAACTTGCATACTTCCAATAAAACCCAAACCCTATTTAAAGACACAAAATTGTAAATGTCAATATCTCTCTCATATATTCTTCTATGAACCTCTACTGACTTTTAAATTAATGTACGTTCAATTATCTACAAAATAAGATCAAATTCAAAAGAATCGGAGTTCATACATGAATCTTGGATTTTAGGACCTCATTCTATGTTATACATATTCACTAATTTTAACCCCTATTATTTTATGTAGAAAAATAATTCTTTTTATTTATTTATTTTTCATTTATCTTCTTTGATTTATGTTTTAATAAAGTTTGCAAAAATCCATATCAAAATTTAAGTAAAAAATCAAAGAAATAAATCACTCGGTGTCTGTATATATGTCCCTTTTTATTTTATTTATTTATTTTCTTAATTATTAAAAAATACAAAAATGAGATTATTGTCTAATATTTATTTTAAATTTTATCTAAATTTATATTGATTTTTACCTTTATTTAAAAATCACAAAAAGTTGTAAGATACAAAAAATACGTGTATTTTATATCTATAGAGTACCACCAAAAATACGTTTGTACAAATTATCTCTTTTGGTTTTGGATCCTTCATGAAAGTTGTATATCTCTTCGAGCCGACCAACTTTCATGAAGACTACTTTTTGATTTGATCATGTTTGCTAATTTTATTTTAATTTATTTTTCGAATTTTTTGGGAGTTGCCATGTATCACCCTCTTTTATTTCCTTTTTATTTTATTTTTATTTTTTTTCTTGTAATATCTTTTTCGCCATGTGTCTCAATCACGTCTGTTCGATCTCGGTCGATTGAACGGTCGAGGTTCCTTCCCCTTCCTCCCTCCTCCAAGCAGATAGCCCCATCGTTATGCTTCCTATCCACCTTCGCCCAGTTATGCTGAGTCGGCCATTCCACCTCCCCACGACCATTAGACGGCTCCTCAACCTCCCCGAGCTCCTCCTCATATACCCCTATCCGCCCTCGTCCTTCATATCCGTCAATCCTTCCTTCATCATCAAGAGAGAAGAGTTGAGAGGTGGTTAATGACATCGGCTCTTCACCTCCGTCAATATATGTGGAGTGAACCTCCATGCTTGTAGCAGCTCTGCTCGAGCTTCTATGATCTATCACTGATCAGATCGGAGTGATAACAAGCTCCGACGAGATCCATCTACCTAGGATACATTCTGTCTATCTTCTTCTCCTCTTTGTCCCCTTCGTTATATCCTATCATTTGTTCATTGCCACACGATTCTTCTTCACCATTCACCTCCACTCGTTATCCACTCCATCTCACATCGAACCCTCTCCACCTTATGCCTCCACCCATGCAAGCACTGGTCTCCTCCTGCACCTCCTCGACAATTCAACTTTACTGTCACAGTACCAAAGCCCTAGCTCTGTCAACCATTCACAAACAGCCAACGCCCTGCTCGTATTTAGCGACATCTCACCCCGATCCCCTTCGCTTGCGAGCTGCACCTCCGGAAGATCTTCAATGGTCAAGAACCAACGATCTCTAGCTTTACATCACCGCCTCGACTTCAATGCTCTTCCCGCCTCAGGCTAACTGGGAGCTCCCCCGTCGTCTCGACTTGCATGCCATGACCGTCCGATCGCCATCAAACAGTTCCTACGATGTCATGATAGACACCTCCCGAGCCTCACGCCTTGGACATCTGAAGCGACCAGAGCTGCCACGTGGAGGTTGGGGGAGCTCCAAGCCACATATTCTACCCTGAAGTGCACATCACGTGCATCTTGCGTGCGGGCAGGAATTTGTGCCCCCAGCCCTTGCAACTACCAAGAACTTCAAGTATACCCCAGCATCGGTGTAATTTACAAGAGAGCCTGACAACTTCAAGAAATTACGCAACACCCAGAAGGTCTAAATTGCAAGATTTTGTTTATTTTTATTACTATTTAGTTCCTGAAACTTCAAATACTCATATGCGGAGCATTATTCATTGGATTTTTGTGTTCTTCATGTTGATTTGAAACTTATACCGGTCTCTTTCATCTTGAACACTGATATTTTATTTTTGAGACATTTGAACATCAATTAATTTGAAGAGTACTTTTATTAATATTGAGTACACTTATTTTCAATTAATTATATAGGAAAATATTTTGGAACCTAAATTGAAAAATATCTCTATAATTGATTATAGGTGTTAGGCCTTGAGTTGAACTAATTTGCTCGATTGGATTACTTCATATGTTAAACCTGCACCTATTGTTTTTGCATTATCGTATCATCATCACACTGCATCATATAAAAATCAAGTAATTACATCTATTTCTCTCACCACATAACATGGCATTATTATGTCTTCTCATTAAAACTATTTATGAAAAATTATGAATCATATTTCCTTTGATAATTAATTACATATCTTATAATACAAATCAATAAAAATCTAAAGAGGATAAAAACACTAAAAAATCTCGTTTTGAAAACTGTGCATTGAGTTCGATAAATTGAGCCTTAAATTATTCCTTTGCATCCTTTAATCAATCATGGGGCTTGTCCTTGTTAAATAAACTTGAAATCGTTCTTTGCTTAATTAATCAATAATTGTTCGTGTCGTTAAATTTTGATTGATTCCTGATTTCCTGACTACAACATAAAATGGCAAATTAATATAGGTTATTCACGGGATTCGTCACCCACAATCCCAAAATCAATAAAAAATTTTATTCTAAGGAAATAATATGATGCTAATTATTAGTTTGGTATGGCTCCTAGGGTCAAACATATGAAGGCAATTGTTTTTACAAGGCTATTAATTAGAGAATAAAAAAGATTTTCAATTTCTTTTTCTTATTTTTATTTTGCTTTTATATGATTTTATGATTTTTTATGGATTTTAAAGAATTTTATATTTTTATTTAATTTTAAATGTTTTATATTTTTCTTGTTTTTTATTTTAATTTTAGGTTATTTTTTTGCAAAATTCTTATATATTTTTAATTTTCCAAAATTTAATTTCAAGACTAAGATATGTACAAAAAGAAAAGAAGCCTTATTTGTATTTTTAAAATATGTCAAAAATGCTTAAAAATAAAGAATGAAATATTTTTATCTTTGAATCATTTTTTCATGTTGATTTTTAAGGTATTTTTATGCTTTTATGGATTTTTTACTGATTTAAGATTGAAAACAATTTTTAAAACAAAACAAGCTACTATTTTTGTGTTTTAAATATAGAAAATGGTTGAAATAAATCTGGAAACTAATTTTAAAAACAAGAGTTTTTATTCTGCCTTAAAACAAGTTCAAATAGATATTTTCTGTGATTTTTTCTGATTTTCAAAAAATTTTATGTATTATGAACAAATAAATAGTGTATGTTTTATACAAATATACACAGAATAAATTCAAAAAGAAAAAATGAAAAGTATTTGCAAATATTTTATTTTGGGTTTTTTTTATTAAAGACTCTATCTCCCCCTACTTTATTCCTAGTCGATCAGGTCAAGTCTTGACCTTCTATCGTGGTTCGGGTCCGCTTGTATTTATTACATATATACTGTCTTTTAAATTTTGTATTTTTCCTTTATTAATTTATTTTGGTTAAAATAATAATATATCTATAATATTTACACACCGATGCAGGTTACTAAGAAAATGGATTTATTAATATATATATGTGTGTGTGTGTGTGTGTGTGTGTTTTATAAGGGATTTTAAGCTAAAATAAATGAATAAAGATAACACACGGAAGATAAAGCTGCAGCAAGTCTCTGAAAGTCGCCTGTGAGGCGATGAAAAGACACATGTGAAGCAAAGGGATAAGATGTACACCTCCGCTTCTGCTTCCAGATAGCAATAGGAAGATCAAGATCATCTTCCGCTGTATTGGATGGTGTAGTCTCCTCCTGCAATGAAGAATCCTGCACATGTACCATATCTGACCCGTTAGTAACAATGCCATCTGAACATACCTGAGGCGTGATGGATGTCTGACGTGTAGCCTGAGCAGGACCTGACCGACGTGTATAGAATTTTGGTAAAGGTGGAATAGGAGGTCGTGGAGGTGGTGGAGGTGGAGCTGGTGGTGAAGATGACGTAGAGTCAGGAACAGGAGTGGACTCAGGTGGACTCAAAGTAGGTGGTGGAGGGACATAGACATCATCGTTGGTAGTGGATGGTACCAGTCTGTCACCTGCAGGGGAAAAATACATAACAGACTCAAAGAACATGACATCAACACTGACAAAGTATTTCTTGTTTATGGGATCATAACACCGATAGCCCTTTTGAGTCCAAGAATAACCGACAAAGACACACTTGACAGCTCTAGGAGAGAGTTTGTCAAGTCCAGGAGTCAGAAGATGAACATATGCCACAGTACCAAAGACACGAGGAGTAAGTGAGAATAATTCATTGTCAGAAAAAATGATAGAGAGAGGAATTTTCTCACCAAGAACAAAAGATGGCATACGATTGACTAGATAACAAGCGGTAAGAACAGCATCCCTCCAGAAAGAAATAGGAGCACAACTCTGAATCAGTAGGGTTCGAGTAATGTTGAGAAGGTGGCGATGCTTTCTTTCTGCCACACCATTCTACTGAGATGTGTAAGCACAAGTGGTTTGGTGAATAATGCCCTTTGACGAAAGAAACTGAGAGAGGAACCGTATGCAGAAATCAAGAGCATTATCAATACAAATGTATTTGACAGTAGAAGAAAACACATTTTGCACTTCATTAATCAAATTCTTAATCACATCGCCTGCTTCAGATTTATTCTTTAAAAGGAAGACCCAAGAAACACGAGAAAAATCATCCACTACGTAGATAAAATATGTGTCCCTGATGATCGGGTACACGACTTGGACCCCATATATCTATGTGAAACAACTCAAATGGGGAGCTACTGCTCCGACTCTGACGACTAGGAAAGCTCGACCGATGATGCTTTCCCAACTGACACGCTTCACAGCGAAAGGAAGAACTGGGAGAGATCTGAGGCAAAAGATGTCGCATTTTCTGGAGCGGGAGATGACCAAAACGGAGATGCCAGATATACAGAGAAACCGGTCCGGCAAAATGAGAAGAGACACCAGCATAAGTATTCCGGACCAGCCGATATAGACCATTCTGCTCAGAGCCACAGCCAATCACCCTGCCCGTTAGTATGTCCTGAAAAATAAGAGAAGACGGGTCAAATATAGCACGACAGTGCAAATCCTTCGTAATATGACTAATAGACAACATATTCATCGAGAACTCAGGAGCATGTAGGACATTCTGTAGATGCATAGTAGAAGATAGGAAGACCTCCCCCTGTCCAACGAGGGGAGAATGAGTACTGTCTGCAATCTGTACTGAGCGGCCATGAGGAATGTCCCTGTAGGACTCAAGTCTCTCTCGATCACGGCAAAGATGATGTGTGGCACCAGAATCTATAATCCAATCAGAGATATCATGAGAAGATGTAAGTGCAGTAGCACTACCTGAGGTACTAGCAGCAACAGAGGAACTGGCAGATGCTGTAGCAGCAACATCTGAAGGTCCACCAGAAGAATCACCAGATGATTGTGGCATAATATCATGTAGACGTGCCACGAGTTCCTCGAAATGATTGTCTACAGTAGATGCCAATTGGGGCTGAGAATGCTCTGCTACACGTGCCGATGCTGGGAACCCATGCTTAGAGTAGCATGTCTCCTCCGAGTGGCCTGTGCGGTGATAATATGAACACGGCCGAAAGCGACCACCCCTACCCTGGGGTCCACGTCCACGACCACGGCCAGAAGAGTGACCACCTATCCCACGCGACACTGCCATCACCGATGGGGATGGAGTAGATGAGCTGGAAGAAACTGATATGCGACTTAGTCTCCTGTAGACATCCCCCATCGGAGGAATAACTGCATCAACCAAAATCTGAGAGCGGGCGACCTCATACTCAGGATCTAGAGCCGCAAGTAGAACACCCACCATGGTGGCATTCCCAAATGTCTTCTGTTGTTCAGGAGTCGCTGTGAGGGGAATGGTGCTGTACAACTTCTCAAACATCCCCCTCAGGGATGTGTACAAGGAGTGAAGAGGTCTGCCATTCTTCTTCATCGTGAATATATCATTCTGAAGTTGTAACATCTTGGTCTCATTTCGTACCTGGGAATATGTAGCAGCCAGAATATCCCACATCGCCTTCGTAGTGGATTGATGGAGGACATCATTGGCAATCTCCATCGGCAGTGTTCCTGATAACCAGACCTTGGCATATGAATCATCAGCCTCCCACGAGGCATATATCCATGTCTTCTCTGCTGGCTCATCCTCGGTAAGAATGTGCTTCTTACCGTTCTACTTCATGATGCTCATGAACTGCATCGCCCAGAGCTCATAGTTCGACCCGTCCATCTTTACTATTGGCGCGGGACCTTTGAACACGTCTATAGAGGGCATATCAACCTTTGATTTTGACATATTGCCGCCGGAGAAGAGCTAGGATATGTAGACGAAGTGATAGATGTCTACACAAACTTCATAGGATTCGAGTGTGTATATAGACTTTATGCACCCAAATCCATATATCTAGAGGAAGAGACAGCTACGATCAAGTTAGAAAAAGTCTGGCTAGGGCAAGCCGAAGATGAAGACGAGGCGGCGGACTGGGGTGCTACGGCATCAATTGGAGGAGACCCGGGGGGGGGGGGTCCGGCGGCGCTGGGGTGACCCGGGGGGTCCGACGGCGGTGGGAGGGACCTGGTGGTGGTCCGGCGGCGGTGGGAGGGACCCGAGAGGGTCCTGCGGGACTGGAGGGTGGCCCGGGAGGGGGAGGCGGCGGAAGAACGAGAGGGGGGCGGCGGGTGGGGAAGCCCTAGGGCTCTGATACCATGTTGTGAGAAAAAAAAGTAATCTATTATTCAAGGGAACCCTAGGCTCTCTTATATAGGGAGAGACCTCAAGGGTAAAATACAAAGTAGTCTAGAGAAAAATATAAATGATGAGCGGGTACATAGCATATAATAATATCTATCTCTACAGTACACGATGAGCATGTCCTTCTCAAAAGGCTAAGAGGCATGTATAGGAGATCGCCGATGATCTTGAGGTGCCCATTACACTTAGGAAGCAGAGGCATACATGTGCCTTATATCCTCTTGCTTCCATTGTTTCTTCGACACACCCGTCGACAGATTTTAAGAGATTTGTCGTAGGCTTATATACCGTGGAGATTCCACGGATCTATGGATCTACCAGGAGGCTATGCAGGACAATCAGTGGAGTCTTATGATAGAAGAGGAAATGGTTGCATTGCAGTCACATGGCACTTGGAGTTTAGTCCCAGCTCCCTCTAAGGCATCTGTTGTCAGTTGCAAGTGAATCTCCACTATGAAACACCGAGCAGATGGTACAGTCAATTGTTATAAGGAAAGACATGTTGCACGTGGGTTTAACCAGATATATGGTGTGGATTATTAGGATACCTCTTCACCAATGGCACACCATTCTACGTTTCGGATTTTTCTTACTGTAGTTGTGGTACATGATTGGCCTTTGTTTCAGCTTGACCTCAAGAATGTGCTCTCTATGATAGGGTTGGGGATCAAGCCCAACGAGCTGAGCAAAGCCCTGGCTCGAGCTTGATAGTTGGGCTCAGGCTCGTGCTCGTTCGAGCCCAACCGAGCTACCTCAGGTTTGAGCTTAACGAGTTCAATCCTCTTAACGAGTTAACCCAGGCTCGATAAGGCTCGAATTGAGCCCGTTATTGAGCCTGGTATGGGTTCATGCCAAGTCTAGCTCGTTTAGGGAAATGTCATTTTTTGGTACAAAAGTGCAATACTTTGGCTTGAACCCATGACCTCTTCCTTAAGGGACTGTCTTCCTTACCACTATATGAGTTACATTTCAAAATCTAAATTATCTCATATATTATAACATTCTATTTGCTAATAAAAAATACTAATTTTTTAATTGTAATCTGAAAAAATATAGATATAGGTGTTGCTATATGTTTCTTAGAAAAAAATAATATTGGTCGACATATTAGTGGCTAATATATATATATATTATCAAATATGTTCCTATTTAAAGGTGTATAAAAATATGAGATCGTAATTAAGTATACAATGTAATATATGGCTTCCATTACCACGTCAGAATTCACATTCACATATATGGACATATATAGTTCTAAGGTGCCCATGAAACAAAAGTATATAGATTTACAATTTGGTTTGGTATAATAAACATATTTAATTACTGCCTACATAAAGAACTACAACTATAGATATAGGTACCGATTATCGAACATGCAACTCCTCTTGCATGTATATTATATATAAATATATATATTCCTTATCAAGTCCCTTATTGAGTTATCGAGCCAAACATGACTCAGATCGGCCTCAGCTCATTAAGCTATCGAGCCTAAAATTCTGGCTTGGTGTTGAAGCGAAAATATCGAGGGTCGTACATTTCACAAGGCGAAACCGCAGTCGATGCGGTGACCGCTCAAAAATCCTGATTCAAACAACAATTAACCCACAACAGATAAATCAAGCAATGAAAGTAAATGTGCGGAGTTAAAATTTATTATAACTCTACAACAAGATATGTATAGGTGCAAGTATTGTAGAGGTCGAACACAGGGAGCAGAAAGGATAGATCGGGGCAAAATTGCTCAAAAGTGTGAATGTGACTGTTTGTCTACAAGAAGGCTATGTTTTTGTGGGTTTTTTATTTTATATTTTTTTATTTAATTTATAATTTTATAATTTTGTATTTTGATTTTTAATTTTCTGATTTTATATTTTCTTTTTATATTTTATATTTTTTTAATATTTTTTTCAATAAAGGAATATACACAATCTAAGAAATGAGAGGATAAAGGATTTATGAAAATAACTAAAAATAACTAAAATTCAGAAAATCAAATGTTTTTGTGGTTTTTATAATTTTATAATGTTTTTGTGATTTTTCTAGATTTTTCCAAATTTTTTTTGGTATTCTTAAAGTCAAAAATACTGAAAATAGTGGATAAAAGACAAGGCTAAAACTAAAATGGAGAAATAAAATGGAAAACAGTAGCAAAAATTCTCCAAACTAATTTTCACTTAAAGATAATGAAATAAGGAAATTTTAGAGACAAAATTTGTATTTTTAGGAATTTTGAGGAATTTTTAGGATTTTTTGGAAGCTTTTTAGAGTTTTAATATTTTTAGGAGTTTTCTTTTATATTTTTCGGTGATTTCTGATGTGAAATTAAAACACACTAAAATATGCAAAATATATTTTTTTTGGGATTTTCTGGAGTGTTTTTATATTTTTTATGGATTTTATAATGCAAACAGTGCTGAAAATGAGTATTTTTTAATTTTTATAAATATTAAAATGCAGTAATTATGAAAAATAAAAATATGATGTTAAACTACTATGCAACAGAGACTTATGATGATTTTTAGGGATTTTTTCGAGTTTAATAGATGCATGCAAAAATTGCTAGAAGCATAAGGAAACTACATGCAACCAGGGGCTTATGTGTAATTAAGGCAAAGTTCAAGGGCTGGTACGCAAACTTCCCAAAAGTTCAAAACTGAAATATAAGGTTACAGCACTAGTAGGAAACAAATAAAGCCGCAAGGTTACTTGAGCAAAAACCCCAGGGTGCACGTGACTTTCACGCGCACCTGGCAAGGATATACAAGTAATTCACGAAAGCTGCGGGGCCAAAATGCAAAATATACAAACAAAAAAACTGCAGAGGAATGTTTACGTTCTTCGTTCAAAATACAAAAATGCCCAAGGTGAAGTGCGCAAAATACCCAGGGCTGCTTGCGATCCGACGGTGTGGCAAAAGCCACTTAAACACGTGTCAGCATGCGAGGAGGCAATACCCTTTGAGACTGTGCGGCCCAGATTAAAAGGAGTAGATCTGATTTGATGGTCAAGAGAAGCGCGGATCCTACGGCTGTTGTAGAGTCTGGAGAAGAGCGGCGATCGGACGGTGGATGAGTCCAGAGGAAGAACCGTCGAGGAACTCGTGTGGGGCGAGTTTGAATCGTGCTCCTTAGGTTCCTCCGACCTTCGTCTACTGTCCAGAACAATCCAGAACACTCCTGGAGCTATCCCCTAAAGGGCGGCGGGCGCAAAATGGCTTGGAAGAAGCCAAATGTCTGCCGCGACGTGGAGGTGTGGTGGCTGCTTCAGGAGACCCGGCTGCTGCAAAAATCGATCCCCAGGTGGGGTCTTTGGCACCTGGACCTGCAAAGAAGATTCACGACGAAAATAAAAGGTCCCAGGGCCAGCAAAAAGGGTGTGGGTGGCGACGTGGTGAGGTTGGTGGTCGCCGGAGCTCGTGTGCTCCGGCGAGGTGTTCGAGATGGAGATCTACACTAATAATGACTTAAACAACGAACTAAACACGCAGGTTAAATACTGAACTAACATCTAACTAATGAGCAAGAAAATAGAAGAAACACGACCTCCATTGGTTGTAGAAGCCAAGAAGTGAAACCTCACGGCGGACGCCGGAGATGGGGTGGTGGAGCGCTCTTCGGCCCTCGCCTGGGCTCCTCCGACGAGCTAGAGGAGGCCTGTCATGCCTCCAGTCCTGAGCTTCACGAGCGAGATCCAATCAAGGGTCCAAAAAGGTTCAAGGGCCAATGGAAGGTGTGGGGGTGTTTTTGAAGCAATGGTCGAGTGGGCTCCTTGATCGAGGCATGGTGAGCAGACGAGGAAGATTTAGGAGGATCTAGGAGGTCGGCGTGGATCATGGAGATGCCAGGTACAACTTTCATGAAGGGACCATCTTCCCTCGAGCAACGCAATGTTGGCGAAAAATCGAGAAAGCCGGGTCACGGGCACTCTAACATGCAGCAGGGAGAAGACAGGAGAGTGACCAACGGGTCACCTGGTTGGTCCATGTGGACCAACCAGGAAAATCCCTGAAAAATGCATTCTAAAATCTATTAAAAAAAGATAATGATTTTATTGATTTTTAAATATAAAATGAAAAATGTTTATTTTTTTATAAATTATTTTTTATGATTTTTAATTATTTTTATGAGGTTTATTTTACAAGTTTACCTTTACACCCCTACATAGGTATATTATCTATATACTTTATTACTTTATTTTTATTTTGTGTATTTTAACTTTATTATTTTAAATTATTATTTTCTAAAATTATAAAATACTTTTATACACTTAAAATATATTTTTATTTTATTTTTCTGATATGTTTTGTATATTTAATAAAATAGAAGTATGCATCATATAGGTATATTTATAGGTATAATACCTAGGTTTTGTGTATACAAGCATTTTTATTGTGAGTTTTCTTTGCATTTTTATTCTAATTTTAATGTACATAATTATTATAAAAAATATTTAAAAAATTATAAAAATATAAAAATACAAAAATAATGAATAAATAATAAATTGAATATTTTAATTTGTACAAGTATACAATGAGGGTCCAAAACTCAACTTTCAAACCGTAGCTCCGCCAAATGCGAAACCACCGCCATTAAATAGCTTATTTTATTCTATATACAATTAAAGGTGAGTTTGTTGCATTTGGAGTTTCATTTGTGAGATACAGGTCTGGGAAGTTGAGATTCTGGATTCTTATTCAGACCATAACTTTTTATCTGTACATTATTTTTCAGTGAAATCAATTTTGTATTTTTATTTATTTAATTATCTACAACTTTCATGTACAATGTTTCTTTATTTGATGTGTAAAAAGTGGAACCAAAAATAGGTCCCAAAATGAATAAAGAATGAATGAGATAAAAGGAATTTGTATTGTATTTTGGCCCTTATCTCCCCCTACTTTATTCCTTGTCGACCTATTCATCAAGATGCCTAGGTCTCGGGGTTTCGGGTCATAAAATATTTACAATATTTTATTCTTTTCTTTTCTTTTCTTTATTCTACAATTTTGGCTTTGAAAACCGCATTTTATACAATATTTACACACACATGAATGAATGTTAAAATGCCTATATTAAGCCTATTTATACGCAATTACTAGGGTTTTTAAGGCCAAAATGATAGAATAAAGATGATGAAACGTAGATTCAACACGTGGGCAGGGCTCAATAGCTTAATGAGCCAGGCTCATGAGCCCTTATCGAGCCGAGCCCGACTCATTGAGGCTTGACTCAATTGCCATCCCTACTCTATGGTGATCTCCAAAAGGAAGTCTACCGACATGGTTTTTACTGAGAGGGAGTGGCAACAAGTTTGTAGACTTTACAAGGCTATCTATGGCTTTAATTAAAGTCCAAGAGCATGGTTCCATAAGCTCTTGGACTTGATTGGTCATGAGGTCAAATATAGATCAATTGTTGTTTGTTTAGAGAACCCAACGAGTAGAATTGTTATTATTGTTTATGTTGATGATATCATCATTTCAGGAGATGATGTAGGTCGATTTGTGACACTAAGGAGTTCCTTGGGTAATAATTTATTACCAAGTATCTTGGTCCTCTACGATACTTCTTTGGATTAGAGTTTGTCAGGAACCAGCAAGATCTTGTGATGACCAAAGGAAGTATGTTACAGACCTTTTGATAGATACAAGTATGAGCGTGTATAGACCTACTACTACTCCCATGGACCCCAGCGTGATGCTATATGATGATGATACAAGGGAAGTGGATAAGAGGAGATACATAGAGCTGGTTGGGAAGCTATTGTATGTTACAGTCATCAGAACAAACATCTCATTTGTTGTTAATTGGATTAGCCAGTTCATGTAGCTGCCCAAACAGGTACATATGAATGCAGTTCATATGTTTCTGAGGTATTTGAAGTCACCTCCATGTGCAAGGCTACTTTTCAGGATAGGAACATCTCTCAATGTCTCAACTTGCACAAATGCAGGTTATGCAGGATGCCCCAAGGACAGAAAGTTTACCTTAGGGTATGTAGTATTTATTATTTTCTTTTTAATATCCTGGAAGAGCATGAAGCATACAATGGTTGCTAGATCCAACGTAGAATCAGAGTTCAAAGTTATGACACAAGGGACCACTGAGATGATGTGGGACGGATCGGTCCTAAATGACCTTGGCATAGATGTACCACTTCCCACGAAACTTACAATGTGACAAATGTAATGTGTTGTATATTGCCGATTATCCTATTTTTCATGAGAGGACGAAGCATATTGAGTTGTATTGCCACTATACACGTGACATGATTCATGGAGGATTTATCTTCACTTCCCACACCAGCAGGGGAGCAGATTGCAGATATTTTCACCAATGCCTTAACCAAAGGCCCGTTTCAGAAGTGTGGATTCAAGTTGAGCCTGGTCGACATCTATGCTCCATCTTGAGGGGGGAAGTGTAGAGATATTTCTATGTTATTCATACTATTTATCTACTTTCTATTTCTTTTATCTACAATGTGCAATTTACCCATTGAGACTCTTCTATAAAAGAGAGCCCTAGGGTCTCGTGAGTAATATAGATTAGTTTTCACCCAACAATCATTATAGAATTTCCTATTTGGATCTATGGGAGTGGTGGCAGGTCCGTAGCCTACCATCCATGACTCTAGGAGAAGATCTATCACCAGATATCTCTAATTCTTAACAAACTCAAGCCCACAGAAGTAACATAGTTTGCCAAGGTTTATGGTTATAAAATATCATCAAAGGAACGCCTTATCCTCGCTGATGTTCCGTAAGTCATTCTTGTAACAATAATATCTTCAACATAAATCAGATTGACAACAATACCTCTTTGTATCCTGTGTATAAAGAGCTAATGATTTGCAGTCGATCTCTTAAAGCCTTACTGCTCTATCAAGTTCGAGAACTTCTAGAACCATGCTTGGGGGTTCTGCTTAAGGCCATAAATAGTCTTATGAAGTCTGCATATCTTCTAAAACCCCCCTCAACAACAAAGCTATGTGGCTGCTGCATATATACCTCTTCATACAGTTCTTCATACAAGAAAACATGCTTGACATCAAGATATAAAAGTGATCAGTCTCGTACCACTGCAACAGTGGGGAGGATTTAAGTGTTGAACAACAAGCTATGGGTGAAAAAGTGCCATGATAGTCCACCCCATATGTTTGAGTGAACTCATATACCACAAGTCTAGCCTTGTAGTGATCAGTACTACCATATGCTCTCTGCTTCACTGTAAAAATCCATTTGCAGCCAATTACATATGCCCTTTTTAGGGTAGTAACAAAACTCCATGTGCCACGTGACTAGACTGCATCCATCTCCTCTTCCATACCAAGAGGCCAATGACTATCTCGCATTGCCTTCTGATATATGCGTTGGATCTCTGCAATTGATAGTATCACCACAAACTTCTTAAATCCTTTGAAAGAAGCTCCATCGAAACATGGGCTACAAGAGTTTACATAACACACCTACTCCTTTGCTTTCGAAAAGAAATTTGCCGATCAAGATCCTCTGGACGATCTGTCTCCTATACAGTAGTCTCCTGAGGTACTACATGCTCAACCTATAAAGTTTTACACTGTACAGACAAATCACTCGTGCCATCAGTAGAAACTAGGTGCTCATAATTTACCTGAGGTGTGCTGGACGATGGAGAATGCACATGATTAAGGGGTACAATCGATGGCTTGCGAATGTAGTAATGAGGCAAAGTATGAGCCACTGGAGGAGGTGAAGGAGCTACATGAGGACACACAAGAGGAAGTGGAGGAGATACATGAGGAACCATAGGAGGAGGAGGTGGTGGCGAAGGAGGAAGTGAATTGTAAACCTCCTTACTAGACTCATACATGGTCATCTTGTCACTTCAAGGAGAAAAGTACATGATATATTCAAAGAATGTGATAGCTGCACTAACATTGTACTTTAGTATGACAGGAGTAAAACAGTGGTACCCTTTCTGGGTTCAGGAGTAGCCCACAAAAACACACTTAATAGCTCTGGGGGAGAGCATTTCATGACAAAGCATCGAGTGATGAACAAAAACCAAAGAGGTGAGGTAATAGAGGGAAAAGTACTTATCGAGAAACACAATCAATTAAGAAACATTTTCTTTTAACACAAAGGATGACATACGATTGACTAGGTAGGAAGAAGTGAGGACAACATCATTCCATGAAGAATGGGGAACATGACTCTAGATTAGGAGAGTCTTAACAACATAAAGAAAAGATTGATATTTGTAGAAAAATATAATGCGGAAGCTGTTGAGATACTATTTATTTTATGTTTCGTCTATGTATTTCTATTCCTACGGTTCTTTTAATGCAATTTGCCCAGTGCATCTCTCCTTTATATAAGAGAACCCTAGGGCCTCATGAATAAGCAAGTTATTGTTTTCTCCCAACATGATATTAGAGCGATTGTCCACCGAAGTTCAAGTACCCCACTTGTGCCCTAGTCCCCACCCACCAGCTTCCGTGTGCCCCCGCGCCCCACGACCCCTCGCACGCTGCTACAACAACCATCTTGGCTCCTAGCACTGCCATAGCAGAATCACAAGGACCCCAGCATTGCTGCAACAGAGCCACAATGGCCCCAACACTGTCGTAGTGGCTCCGCATTGCTGTTCGGTGTTTCGGTACCGCCGTAACACCTCCGTATTGTCGTAGTGTGGCCCCTCGCGATCCCTCACAGCCTCTCACGCCTCCCGATGTCATATAGATCCCCAGGGCTGATTTATTTCCTCTCTGATGTCAAACTGCATACTGAAACAATATGATTTTGATCGAAAATGTGATTTCAGACCTCAAAATCATGTTTTCTAACTTTAGTGCATATTGAGGATTGACGAGGATGGTTGTATGAGTCTACACGTACAACTAGTCCTTTATATAATCATGTGGATTTATTCGGATCGGTCTTTCTCTTCGGAAGAATTTCGTTTTGGCCTTTTTTTCATCATGTCCAGAGAACAACGGTGACATTTTCTCTTCGTATGATGCCTTCAAGGCCTAGCTCTTATTCTCAAGATGGATGGGACCAGCTATGAGTTATGGTCCATCCAATTTATTATCTTTATACAATGCAATCACAAGGAGCACTTCCTGACAAAACCTGAGCCAACAGATAAGACTACGGTCAATGCTTCGTGGAAGCAAGATGATGTGTATGCGTGTGTTTGGCTTTCTAGGACACTCACCACAGACTTCGCCAACGATATTGTGAACTAGTCCACTGTCAAGGAGGTGTGGAATATTCTGGCAGCCATGTATGCCTAGACGAAGAATGATGCCAAGACTTTCATCTCCAGTTTGACATATACAGGGCCAAGCAGAATGGACATCCATTGCATATATTCTACTCTTCCCTTTCTAGCATGTTTGAGAAGCTTTACACCTTCATGCATGTCACCACTTTCACATAGCAACAACTGGCATATATGACCTCCACGATGGTTGGAGTTTTCTTGGTAGCCTTAGATCCGGAATACAAGGCTACATGCGCACAACTCCTTACAGGCACGACCATGCCTCCCATGGAGGAGGCCTATAGTCTCCTCAACATGCTTCTTATCTCACTCACCACTACCACATAGACCTCCTCAACAATAGCTGCATCTCGCGATGGGGGGGAGGGGTTTCTATGCAGTTCAGAGGTCATGGTCCCCATGGCAGAGGAGATGGATGCTGGCGTGGCCCCTGCACCTATTGTCATCGTCCATGACACTCTGAGGACGCATGCTATCAAAAGCATGGATACCCAACATCTGGTCGAGTGACATAGCAGATTGAGCCTTCAGACACTTCGACTACGTAGATCCATTCCTTAATGATATTGTTTCTCTTATATGGGAGATCATGACTCATGTTGTTGGCACCACTACAGGTTCCTCGGATATTCCAGGTGTTGCTAGAGCCTCTTCGAGCTCCTCAGGTAGTGCATATGCATTTACCAATTGAAGCAAGACAGATATGAAAGAAGCGATCATGGACTCTGGTGCTTCACACTATTTGCATGGACATAGAGCCCAGTTCAGTTCTTATAGGTCTACACCCCATGGTAGATGTGTTGTCATTACGAATGGAGTTTACTTACACATGACATGACATGGGGAGGTGCTTTTGACGCCATACATGCACCTACATAATATTTTATGTGCTCCTTATTTTCTGACAAACTTACTTTCTATTAGTCAGATCACGAAAGATCTGCATTGTCATGCCATTTTTGACCCCTCTTCTCTTGTGTTTCAGGACATAATCACGGGCAGGGTGATTGGATGTGGTCGTAAGCAGCGGGGGCTCTATAGACTAATCCAGACTCATCATGTTGGTGCCTCTACTATTCATATCGAACCAGTCTTATCGTACTTGTGGCATCTTCGTTGTGGCCACCTTCTTCTGCAGAATCTGTCATGTCCTCCCACAGATTTCCACGCGATCTTCCTTCCAATACGAGGCTTTCCAGCTTAGGAAGCATCACTCTTCTTTTCTTGGTCATTAGAGTGGTAGAGGTACTCATTTATTTGAGCTTATTCACTTGTATATTTGGGGTTTGAGTTGTATTCTTGATCACCAAGGACATTATTTTTATCTTGTTACTGTGGATGACAATTCTAGACTTTCTTGTGCCTTTGCTAAATACCAAATATGAGGTTGTATCTGTCAATAAAACCTTTATTAATGAAATAAAGAACATTTTCTCTACTACTGTCAAGTATTTGCAATCTGATAATGTCTTAGATTTATGTACTTTACATCTATCCGAGTTCCTCAGATCTCTTGGCATTGTACATCAAACCTCGTATGCCTATACATCCCTACAAATCGGTGTTGCAGTACTTAAACACTATCATTTACTCGATGTAACCTGAACTCTTTTGATTTTGAGTCATGCCTCTCACTCTTACTGGGGTGATGCGGTACTCATAGCTTGCTACTTGGTAAACCGTATGTCATCTTTTATTTTAATAGAAAAGGTTCCTTTCTCGATTACATTTCTCAAGGACATGTTCCCCCTTACACCTCCAGTGTTTGGCTCTATGGCCTTTGTTCACAATTTGATGCATGTTCGTGACAAGCTCTCCCCTTGAGTTGTCAAGCGTGTCTTTGTTGGTTACTCTCATACCTAGAAGGGATACCATTGTTTTGATCCGCTTCAGCGGTGTTGATGTCACCTTATTTTAGTCTGTTAAGTATTTCTCTCCTACAGATTACATGTTGAGTCTATCTGACTCTGGTACGGAGGTATACATGCTTCCTCCTCCTATGGCTCCACCACCTCCAGTACCTACTCTACCTCCACCGCCATCCCTAGTACCTATACCGGATCTTGTAGCTGCCCCTGGATCGCCACCTAGTATCTTGACTCTGTTTTTGCCATGTGTGTTTACTCATAGGTCTCATACTATTCCCCCTGCTCACGGACCTTCCCCATCATCCAACACATCCCAGGTATGTAATAAGCACATTGTTTCTACTGATGGAACTATTGAATTGTCTATGCATCATGATTTTGAACAGGATGAGAAGGTGCCCTCTCAAGGGGCAGAAGATGATCTAGATTTGCCTATTGCTTTGGAAAGCAGAGACGTAGTTGTCTACATATCCTCTTACATCTCATGTATCCTTGAGTAGACTCTCAGAGAACTTTAGGAGATTTGTCAGGGAACTATCTACCGTAGAGATACCACTGACATATCAGGATGGCATACATGATAGTCACTGACATCTTGCCATGGAGAAGGAGAAGGTCGCGCTACAGTCACGTGGCACTTGGAGCATTGTTAAAGCACCTACAGAAGCATATGTTGTTGGATGCAAGTGGGGTGTTTATAGTGATACGAAGCAAATTACAATGTAGATCGCTATAAGGCAAGACTTGTGGCACATGGGTTCACCCAGTCATGGTTTAGACTATCAGGATACCTTGTCTCAAGTTGCTAGGCATTCTACGCTGCATATTCTTCTTCCTGTTGCAGTGACACGGGATTGGCCCCTATATCAGCTAGATGTGAAGACCGCATTTCTCTATGGTGATATACAAGAGGAGGTCTACATGCAACAACAACTTGAGTTTGCTGCTGAGGGGAAGTGTAAGAAGGTTTGCAGGCTTCGTAAGGCAATCTTTGGCCTTAAACATAGTCTAAGAGCATGGTTCCAGAAGCTCTTAAACTTGATTGAGCTACAAGGGTTTGCGAGATCGATCATTCACTGTTGTTCAAACGACTTAGAGAGGCATTGTTGCTATACTTCTTTATATTGATGATATCATTGTTACAGAGGATGGTGTGCAAGGCATCCATGTTGCGAAGGATTTCCTAGGTCAGCAATTTGTGACCAAGGACCTTGGCAGTCTACGCTACTTGGAGTTTGCCAAGTACCAGCGAGGAGTGGTGATGACCCATAGGAAGTACGTTACAAATATTTATTCTGAGACATGTATTGCAGATTGCAACCCTGCCACTACTCCCATGGACCCGAACATGAAGCTATATGATGATGACACTAAGGAGGAAGACAAGAGGAGGTATATGGAGCTCATTGGGAAGCTCGTATATAATACCATCACCTGGTAAGATATATCCTTTATAGTAGGTAATGTGAGTCAGTTCATGGAGCATCCTATACATGCATATATGAATGCAATCCATATGATTCTGAGGTATCTGAAGGCCTCACCTGGTACTAGTCTTCTATTCATCAGAGGTACATCTCTTCCCATTACAACGTGCATAGATGCAGATTATGCAGGGTGCCCCAAGGACAATAAGTCTACCTCTGGCTTTGCATGTTCGTAGGAAGTTCCTTGGTATCATGGAAGAAAAAGAAGCAAGCTGTAGTAGCCAGATCCAGTGCAGAACCAGTATACAAGGCCATGGCACATGCTAGTACAGAGATGATGTGGGTCAGATCTGTTCTTACTGACCTAACAGTTGAGGTGCCTCTTCCATTGAACCTCTAATGCAACAACCAGGCTGCTCTCTTCATCGCCAACAACCCATCCTGAGAGGAACAAGCATATCAAGGTAGATTATCAGTATACTCGAGACATGATACAAAAGAACATCATCTACACTACTCATGTTAGCTTGGGAGATCAAACAACGAATGTACTTACCAAGGCCATTGCTAGAGGGCCTTACTAGAAATGTTGTTCCAAGCTGAGCATGATCGATGTCTACGCTCCAACTTGAGGGGAGGGTTGAAATACAATTTATCTAATATTTCTTTTATGCATTTTCTATTCTTTCCGTTCTGTTTGTAATTTGGCCAACGGGTCTCTCCTCTATATAAAAAAACCCTAGGATCTCATGAATAAGCAAAATATTATTTTCTCTCTACAGAGGCAATATTCAAGAACACGAATGATAAACATGAAGAACACATAAGATTTTACGTGAAACCATACTCAATGAGGAGCGAGATGAAACCATGGGAGAACAACTCAATGGGCAAATTATTTTAGTTCATTCTCTCAATGAGTACATGGGTGTGGGAGCTTTATATAGCCCCATTGGATCTCCAGAGTTCCACTAACAGATGATGTAGGATTAATATCATAGTACGGTAATTGGATCCTGGGAAGATCCAATTACCTACCTAGGTCATTTTCCAATACTTCCTCTCAAGTTGGAACATGCAACACTCAGCTTGGATGAACATTAAGAAGACACGAACTCACTCGATGAATACATGACACTATGGACCATAATGACTTAACCTATACTCCATCGATTGTTGCGGAGGACAGTGTTCAACATGCCATGCTAGTGAGGATGAACTGGAGGTCTAACCTTTGTAATGAGTCTCTTTGTTGTCGAAACATGTGATGGTGCGACATCGTAGCGTATGGGGGATCTGTTGATGTCATTGAATTCTTCATGTCGTGGGAATATCCATATGTAAATATCTGAATGTAAGCCACTCTCTTGGGACCTCGGTTCTTTCTCTTAGGCATTGCCTTTGGGCAACGTTGGTAATATGAGGTTTCTCGGATATCTGGATGTCTTGGATAAAGAGTTGGATCGCCACTACCTCATAGTCAATGCTCGTCAGTGAACGTTCTGAAAACGGTTTCCCTTAGCCGCAAAGGGGCATGCGTCAAGGGTGCTTCTTTGCTCTTATGCTTTTTGTTATCTCACTTGATGTGTTGCCTTGTTTGGTTGCTCAGATGATGCATCAAGGGGTCACTGCTGGTTTTTCTCTCGAGGATATTTGTATCCCCCTTTTGCAGTACGCAGACAACACCATTTTTTTCATTGAAGCGGGAGAGAACAAGCTAAGGGGATGGCTATTACGATCGAGATATTTGGGAAACTTTATGGGCTTGTCCTTAATAATGGCAAATACACAGTTATTCCATTTGGAATGACATTATTGGAGGCTCAAGCATGTTGTGAGGAACTTAGGATGGAGAGATAGTCCCTACCTATCAGTTACATTGATTTACATTTAACGAGTGGCATGTTTAGGATGGCTGACTGGCTACCCTAATTGAGAAGATATAAAAAAAATTTCTAGTTGGAGGGCTTTAATTTTGTCATGAGGGGAACGCCTAGTACTTATAAAGGTTGTTTTCTCTGCGACATCTGTGTTTTCATGTCGGCACAACTTCTACCTGTGGGTATTCGTCGTTAGCTAGAGTTGATCATGAAGATAATTCTTTGGGGAAAGTCAGTCCATGAGGGCTCTGGAGCCCATATGTTGTATTGGGAGATGGTCACTCACCCAAATTTTGCAGGCATCCTTGTGATCCACCATTTTGGAACTATAATTGTGGCTCTAATTCTTAATTGAGCTAGTATAATATTGGGTAAAGTTAAGGATTTTTGTTGTAGATTTATTCACCACATTTATGACATCCTAGCTCATGGGAGCCTTTACATCACTATACTTACTTTCCATCGACTTTTTGGACATAAATTTTATGGGTTATGTTGTGATCCCTAGAACTATTTTGCCAAATTTTTGGTAATGACATCTCCTTCGTGTTTTGTATAGACGATTGGATGGGCACCGGTTCGTTTGCATCACCCTTCCCCTGCATTTTTGCTTTGACATCAGACTGCGAGGCACGTGTGGGGGGCTATTGGATTGATGAGTGGTGGATGCCTTCTTTTTGGATGAATTTCTCTGATCTACACTTGCTGGATTTCGTCAGCCTATTAGATTCCCTGAGCCATGTTGAGGGCCTTAATGGTGGTCGTGACCAATGGGTTTGGAAAAATAACGTGTTCTCAATGAAAAGGGTCTACAAAGCAATGAATAAGATGTCATATATAGTTGATGATAGTTTGATATGTGATAGTAACTTTATTTGAGGTTTAAAACTCCCTGGCAGAATCAACATTTTCATATGGCTTATTAGTTCTGACTAGGGAGCATTGTGCGAGGCTCTTTGTAGGGATATACAACTTGTGCGTCTTTTTTCCATTGTGTTAGATCTTCCCTAATTTGGCATGTCCTAGGTGTTGGATGAGTGAACCTTGCTAGCTTTGACTCCTTTTAGGCCTCTCTGCATGATTCAAAGCTCAAGCTAAGGGAAAAGCTACTTCTTATTGTGGTAGTTATTTGAGCACTATAATTAGGACTAGCTAGAAATGGTGTACTTTTTGCCTCTCAACACTTTTATCTCGATAATGTTATTTCTGACGCCAAGATTCTCCTCGAGTCTTGTCTCCTGCAAGTATTTTTGTTCCTCCTTTTTAATATATTTGGGGTGGACACCGTAGCATGTTCTCCCCTTTTTGACTTAAAAAAGAATATCATACTAGAGTTCATGGTCATTGGAGTCTGTTCTTGTTTGTATTATGTTTGTTCTCGTAGTAGAATCTCTGGAAAATTGGATTATGTACTCTCTCATTCCCCCTTTCTCCCAAACTTGTCATAGCTTAGAGGGGTACTTGACAAGTTGGGAGAACAAATGAAGAGGTGGTAAATAAAAAACTTCATCATTTTTCTTTTTTTGTGTTATAATTTTTCTCAGCTTTTCTCTTTTTTATAAGCCATAATTTTTGTCGGATATTCTACTCTTCTTTTTTAAGCAGTACATGTTTTTCTTCTTTTTTTGGCCTTTTCTCTTTTTCTTTTCGCATACTATAGTATCACATGTACGTCTCCGTTTCTGCGAAGCAATAGGCATCAAGATCCTCGGCCTCCTCAACTTGTAGACTAACCTCCTAAGAGGGCACCTACTCACCCTGTAAAGACCTGCTGCATGGACAAATCACTAGTACCACCAGTAGAAACAATGTGCTCTTATCATACCTGTGACACTCTGGATGATAGGGAAGGCCCGAGGAGGGGAACTGTGGGAGGCTTGCAAACTTAGAACTATGGTAACAGGTGATCCGGGGTATTAGGTAGCGGTGGTGGAGGTGCTGGTGGGATTGGAGGTGGCGGTGCTATATGAGGAGGCACGTATACCTCCTCTCAAGAGTCAACATGAGTCAACCTGACACTTGTAGAAGAGAAATGCATGGTAGAGCACTGACGTAGTGCTTCTGCCTAACAGGGTTGAAGCAATGGTACCCCTTATGGGTATGAGAGTAGCCTACAAAGGCACACTTGACAATTCTAAGGGAGAGCTTGTCTCGACTTGGAGTCATATGGTGTACAAATGCCAGAGCCAAACACATTGGGTGTAAGGGAGAACATTTCCTTGGCACCATCGAGAGTGGAATCTTTTTCCCCCTAAAATAGAGGATGATATATGGTACACCAAGTAATAGGTAATGAGAACTGCATCACACCAAAAAGGGTATGGAGCATGACTCTTAATCAAAAGTGTCCTAGCCACATCAAGTAAGTGATAATGTATGTATTCGACAACAAAGTTCTGCTGAGAAGTGTAAGCACACGGGATTTGATGTATTATACCAAGAGACCCGAAGAACTCAGAAAACTGTAATGTACATAACTTTAAGGCATTATCAAAGCGAATAGACTTAGTAGGAGAGAAAATATTCTTTATTTCAAAAATCTGATATTTAAGGATAGTCTAGTTTCAAACTTGTTTTTCAATCGAAAAACCCAAGATAGTCTAAAAAGGTCATCCACAGCTATAAAATAAAACACATGTCCCTAGTGATCAGGAACACTATTGGGACCCCAAATGTCAAAATGGATTAGCTTAAATAAAAGGTTGCTACTACAACTTTGATAACCATGAAAATAAGAACAAGGGTGCTTCCCAAGCTGGCTAGCCTTGCGATGGAAGGTAGAACACACGGATATCTGTGGGAGGATATGTCACAACTTCTGCAGAGGAAGGTAATCAAATTGAAGATGCCACATCCATGGTGAGACTAACCCAGTAGGAACGAAAGAGGCACCGACATATGGAGACTAGACCAGTCTGTGGAACCCTTATTGCTCATGACTATATCCAATCACCTAACGCTTGAGTACATCTAGAAACACAAGAGAAGAGGGATCAAAAATGGCATTATTATGCAAGTTCTTAGTGATTGTGCTAATAGAAAGAAAATTCATCTCAAAATCTGGTGCATGTAGCACATTTTACAGGCACATGGATGTCGTCAAATGGACATCCCTTATCTTGTAAGAGGTAAATGATCCCCATTCATAATGACAATTGGTCTGCCAGAGGGTATAGTTCTCTTTGAAGTAAAATATGCTTTGTCTCCTCACAAATAGTGAGAAGCACAAGAAATCGTAATCCACTCTGTCATATTTGCCATGCTACAACTGGTGAAAGTATATGTTATGTATGAGGAACTCAATGATGCTCTGGGAGAGGCTGCAACATCTAAAGTATCTATAGTAGTGCTTGTTGGGAGAAAGAAATGAATTGCTTATTCATGAGGCCATAGGGTTCTCTTTCAGAGAAGAAGGAAAGAATAAATAATACAAAAGAAATAAAAGATAACTAATATCTTAAGACTCTTCCTCAAGCTAGAGTGTAGATATCTATCATGCTCAGCTTGGAACAACATCTCTGGTAAGGCCCGCTGGCAAGGGTCTTGATAAGTACATCTATTGTCTGATCTCCTGAGCTAACATGAGTAGTGGAGATGGGACCTTCTGCATCATGTCTCGAGTAGTGATAATCTACCTCGATATGCTTGGTCCTCTCATGAAAGGCTAGGTTGTTAGCGATGAAGAGAATAACGTGGTTGTCACATTGTAGGTGCATGTGAAGAGGCACCTCAACTGTTAGGTCAACTCTTCCATGCCACCAAAAAAGTCCCTATGAACACTGCAAACCCAGATGTAGACTTCCTGTCCTTGGGACACCTTGCATAATCTACATCTGTACAAGCTACAATGGAAAGTGATGTACCTCTTCTAAATAAAAGACCAGTGCCAGGTGAAGCCTTAAGATACCTCAGAATCATATGGACTGCATCCATATGTGTCTGTAAAGGTTGCTCCATGAACTGACTCACTTTGCTTTCTACAAAGGATATATTTGGTCTGGCGATGGTCACATATAGGAGTTTCCCAACAAGCTTCATGTATCTCATATTGTCTACCTCCTCTATCATCATATAAAACTTCATGCTCAAGTCCACGGGAATAGTGGTTGGCATGCAGTCTGCCACACTTGTCTCAGAGAGATCTGTAACATAATTCCTCTAGATTATAACATGACTTCGCTGGTTCATCACAAACTCCTGTCCAAGGAAGTAGCATAGACTGTCGAGGTCCTTGGTCACAAAATGTTGACCTAGAAAACCAGTGGCAGCTTGGATGACCGGCTCATCATCCCCTGTAACAATGATATCAACAACATAAACAAGTATGGTAATTGTACATCTCTGAGTCCTTTGAACAAAGAGTGAATGATCGATGGTCGATCTCACAAATCCCTATTGCTCTATCAAGTCCGAGATCTTCTGGAACCATGCTCCTGGACTCTGTTTAAGGTCATAGATCATCTTGTGATGCTTGCAAACCTTCTAACACTCATCCTCAGCAACGAACACACGTGGTTGCTACATGTAGATCTCTTCCTATAGGATACCATAAAGAAATGAGTTCTTCACATCTAGCTGGTAGAGGGTGTTGAGATTTATCATGTGAAGACTTATTGGTTGAATCTAGTGGAGAACATTACCGATGTGTTTGATCTTCCTCCTGCCTTCTGATTGGTTGAGAGATGTTGGGCTGGATTGCCGAGGTGGTTGATTCGCCTCCTGCATCTTTATTGGCTGAGAGCCGATGGGTTGGATTGCTGAGATGCTCAATCCACCTCCCCCATCCTGATTGGCTGAGAGCTGATGGTGGGCATTGCTGAATACTTGGTATTCTTTTGTTGTAGTATAAAAGGAGTCTTGTGGCCTCACATATTGTATCCATCATTGTTGGAGTATTTGTTTATATGCGTCACTTAAGAGGGAGATGGGTAAATGGATCCCTCATAATCCATTTACCCCATCCAGAGTTTAGTCCCACATCTACCGTCTGTGGGATGTGGAGACTCAGTGGGAGCTATATATAGACCCCCATACCCATTGTATTCAAAAGAGAAAAGCAATAGACTATCAGCCCTTTGAGATGTCTCCTGTGGTTTCATCCCGCTCCTTAGGGAGTAGGGTTCCACATTAAATACCGTGTTCCAATAATATTTTTATCTGTATTCTCTGATACGCTTCTGCATCATATTTTCTAACATGGTATCAGAGCGGGTTCGATTCTCGCGGATTTATTCTTGAAGATTTATTCTTGCATTTTCTTTTCCCCATTCTTAGGTCTTCTCTCAACTTTGTTAACGTCATATGTTCCGATTGTATGGAAGAAAGGGGGAGTATTATGTAGAGTTCTACAAGATATTATGTAGAGTTCTACAAGACATTCAAGCTCTCCAATTCATATATATCTAGATTTCAAACTCTACCATTTGATGCGGACATGCCTGCGATCATTATTTGAGAGGTCTTTATCTTTGATTTGGACTTAGAGTTTTCATGTGATCCATTGGGACTTCAAAGCCGAGATCCCATTCTTCATGCTAGTGTAGACTAAGGGTTTTCATATGGATTCATAGGGACTCCAGAGTAGAGATCTCATTCTTTGTGCCAACTATGGAAGAGACCAAGTTCTCTGATGAAACTTGTAGACTCCTTTCTCCAACAACAGTGAACTCCGATTATGATGTTTCCACGATTTTTTTTCCAGTTTATCCCTTCAGAGAGATGAATCAATTGCGGGCTAGAGTTTTCCAGATGGAGACTCATTCTAGTTTCAGTGACTCTGACAGACACAGTACATAGTGCATGTTCTCCGACAAGAAGACTCGACTCGATTCACACTCCAGCCCTTCAATTGCTCCTCACCAGCACGACATGAAAAGCAACATCCTCATCAGGCAGCCAGTAGAGTATGCATTGATTTGGTATTGTTTGTATTATCTTGTATTGTGAATGAGCGATTTCTTTATATTTGTCCAAGTTGAGCATTGCATGCTCCTTCTTGAGGGGAAGTGTTAGAGTATGCGTCATATGTACAGATAGGCAATTAGATCCCTCCAGGGTCCAATTACCATATCCACAGGTTTAGTCCCACACAATATTATCGGGACTTCGGTTTATATGTGGGGATACATAAAAAGCCTCACACCCATTGTAAGAGAAGGGAGAGAGAAATACAGAGTATCCGACCTATTGAGAGGCCTTCCCCCGTGGTTTCATCCAGCTCCTTATGGAGTGTGCTTCCATGTTAAATCCTGATGATATTGCACTATTTTTTATTCTTTATCTTTAATACGATCCAATATTATCGTTTTCTATAGTAGTAATCCGATTATTCCGTCCGCACCCAGTGGAACCAATGGTTAGAGACCACTTTCACCAACAACAACTTGAATAAGGAAAAACAATTAACCACTCAATAAAAGCAAGGGGATATGGCATCAACATGACTCCCATATTATGTACAGGTTACAATAGTAGAGTAGCATGCATATTTTGATGATAAGAAAACTTATTTATTTAGCTTGATGCTAGGTGAAAGGCAAGTAAGCTAAAGGACCAAGAAGAAGCTCGGACATATTGATCCCAAGCTCTAAGGAAAAAGAAAGAAAGCTCAAGATAAAGAAAGGACCTCAAGCTTAAGATAAAGTCAAAGGTTGTTTTTTATGGAGTGTTATTTAGAGATATTTTTATCTTTTTTTATTTTATGTATTTTCTTTACTTATTGTCTCTTTTATGTAATTTGTGCAACATGATTTTTCTCTCTATATAAGAAAAACCTAGGGCCTTAAGAATATGCAAGTCATTCTTTTTCTTTCCATATGGTATTAGAGCTATGGTCCTCGATCAGAGTTCTTGTACTCGTCAACCCCTTTCTTCTCCTTCCAAAGCCACTGACACCTATACTGGCTCTTACCTTGTGCCACCGCTGATCGCTAAATCCCGAGCGACACCACCACCAAACACCGCTGCAGTTGCAACCGCAACTGCCCTAACAGCGTCGTCGCCAACATAAATGTCCTAGTGATACCGTTGCAGTCGCAACAACCCTAGCGGTGACTGCTAGTGCATCCACAGGAATCTTATGACACCTTTGGTGCCTCTTTAGCACCTTTGGTTTTGCCTACCTCCCGTCGTTGATGCATTATAGTGCCGCCAACGACATTATCTAGTCCTACTGGAGGCTTCTATGTTACTCATTCACACTTGGTAGCATCTTTTGGCGCTCCACGAGTCCTATTAGTGCCGCCTAGGTCTAATTGCGATCCAAAAGGGGTGGTTTCAGATCTATAAACCATCTCTCCAACGCTAACGCGAACCTTTTTCGTGATGGGATCAATGTGCCTTGCGTCTGTGTACCCAATCGGTTCCCATATGACTATGTAGACATCTACAAATCGGAATACTTCCAAGTCGAGTTTTGTATCATACTTTTTATCATCATGTCAGGAAATAAGGTTGACCTATCTTCCTTCGGTGACTTCAAGGTCCTAGCACCCAAGGGTAACTCAGTGTATTTTATGAATAGTGCATGATAAGTAACAAACAATTGTATTAGCAATAGTAACATAATTCTCGTATAAGTAAATTAAGTAAATACATCACTAACTAATTAATGGATATAAGTAAATTGAATTGAAAAATGCTTGAATAAGAAGTTCGTTGTTAGTGATACTTGAATAATCTATAGTAATATAAAAGGAATTCTCAGTAAATATCATAACTGTTATAGGTAACACATTGATCAAGATTGGTAAATTTATGAGTTGATGAAAATTTTAGTTCTCTATTATATGAAATCAAAATGTCTTCGATAGAAAACCAATTAGGATTGCAGACTGTGTATCAAAACGAATAAAATTTGATGATATGAACACCTCTTCTTCAGATTTCAATAACACTTCTCGAATAAATACTGCTTATGATAAAAAGCATGCAGTATGCACGGAATAAACAACAACAACAAAACCTTTTCCCATAGAATAAATATTAGATAAAATAATAGAAATCACATTGCATGCATATAAGAAACGAATAAAAAATTACAATCTCAAAGCCTTTGAAGATGACCTACTTTCTGTTGCTCGAGAATTTGAGTTTTCGGATACATGAGTGATGAATCCACGATTCATCATCTCAATATCTTGATCTTAGCAAAATCCTCAAGTAAAATCCCAGAAAAATGTCTATAAAATCTATAAATTAACAAAATGACTCTTGTAAATAAAAGACATTAATTATTGTATATTAGATTATACAAAATAAATTAACACTAAAAAGCCGCAAATTAAAGGAGTTTTTCACCTGTAAATAGCCCAAAACTTTATGGATTTTTAATAATTTTATTTCAACCCATTTTTGGCTAATTCTTTCTCTAACTTGTTTATAAAAATGTATATAAAAATACAAAACAAATTTTACCTCAAATAAATGGTCCTAGATCCCAAAGACAAAAAGCCGTAAAGTCCAACTTCCAAGCCAAAATTCCTGCTTAGTATGAATTTTGAATTCACCAAACTCACTTTTAAAGTTCAAGTTATAAAATTATCTATCCAACGGAAGTGGTTTCATTAAAATCGGAGCTCGTTTGCAAAAGTTGGATTTTGGGACCTAGATGTACATTGTATATTATGTATATATTCTTTCTTTCTTCATTTTTTATTTTATCTTTCTTAATTACTAAAATCCAAAAAGATAATTGTTGTGTTGTATTTTAATTATATTATTTTATTGTATTTTTTTCGTTGTAAATATCTCTTATTAAAAAGACAAAAAAATACATATTAGAAAAGCAAATAAAAAATGTACATGTTGTATATATTCCTTTGTAAATTCTCCACTATTTTTCCTTCTTTATATTTTTGTTGTATTTAAAGTAGCCTACTTTATTTCATTTTATTTTCCTTTATTTATTCACATTCTCTACAATAACTTCTCTACCACCAACTTCTATTCAACTCCACCATTTCTAATAACTCCCATTCCACTCCATATTCTTCCACCAACCTCCCATTCAACTCCACCAATAATACAACTTCCCATTCAACACCACCACCATTCTAACCTCCCTTTCTCTTCTCTTTATATTCATTTGTACATCCTCATTTTTTTGCATCCGTCATTCTTATAGAAAAAGGAGAGAGCTTGGAACGTGGTGTCGGTGACAGCGGCTTATCATCTTCCTTAAGCGACGACCTCCTTCAGGCGAGATCCGCGGTGACCACCATTGCCGCGTCACGAGTTCCCCATCGAGCTCGCATAACTTCTCCAATTTTGATTTCACCAATCGGATCGAAGCGACGACAGGAGTCCAGCGTAGCTGCTCTGCCAATCCGACGAAGATCAGGTAAGTATTTCTCCTCATTTATCTTGTTGTTTTATTTTATTTAATATTTTGTTTTCCTTGTTGTTTCATAACTATATCATTTTCACCATCTTCCCCATCATTCACCAACCACTTCATCACCATCTTCATCTTCACATCACTATTTTTTCCCTCTCCTTTTTGTGTACATACTATTTCCTGTTTAAAGGAAATTAAAAAAATTAAAAAAATTAAAACAAAAAAAACATTACAGCAGCAAAAAAAATAAATATAAAAAAACAAAAAAAAAAAGAGAACGGAGGTGGAACAGCAGCTCCACACCGTCGCCCCACCTCCCCATTGTCGGCCGCCTTCTCCTCCTCGTCGTCGCCGGCTCCGCCCCTCTGCGCCACTGCCAGGTCGGCGCCGCCACCTTCCCTCCTCCGTGTGGCCGCCGTTGCCAGCGGCTACCTCCACACGCGTGGCCATGCGCGTGCGCCAGCCAGCCCACCTCTGTCCAGCCACTGCCCGACGCCGCAACTGCCTACTCCACCCACCGTCGACCTTCCCACGCCACCCCCCCCCCCCCCGAGCCGCCCGCCACGCGAACGAGCCGCCGCCGCCGCTCTCGACCTTTGGGTTCTCCTCACCTAGAACCAAGGAATAAGAAGCTCCTCTTTTCCTTATTTCTTTTATTTGTAAAAATTGCATCTTTTATTTCTCATATTTCCGTAATTACAATTCCGTCCCTGCACATAAGTTGCTTTGTTTTTTTTAGTTTCTGTATTTGCAAAGACACCCTTGTGTTCGTACTTAAATTTGGACTTCAATATTGCATCTTTTTATTCAGTAAAAAATATTTTCATGTTGAGCAACTAATGGTCTACCATTTGAAAATTTATTTGTATTTTTGTGAGATATTGTGAATTAACTAAAATTGTTCAACTGAAATATTGCATATTTTACCCCAATTGAGCTCTTAAATTTATATCTCATAGACAGTTGCTCTAAAAATTCTCCAAAAAATAGATGTGATGTCTTGATATGTGATTGCTTTACTATCCAAATTTTATCCAAAAATGGAGTTGTCTTGTGCCTAAAATAAATTGTAGAGTGATTTCAGTATTTGATTTTTAATTAAATCTATGTATATCATTTTTGCGAAAATTCAAGTATCCTGGATTCTATACGAAAATAACTTTTATGGATAATTCGCACTCTGATTAATTTGAATTGTGGATTAATTAGGAATTATTTACTCACTATCACTCTAATTTCACTAAAAAATTCATAAAAAATTTATATATTGTTAAAAAATTCCAAAAAAATTACTGTAGTCTCATTTCATCATTTTTTCATTCCAGTAAATTTTTGATCATTTTTGCTTATTGTTTGCGTGATAAATTGTTTAAAAAACCCATAAAAAGTGTATATTTTTATTTGTTACATTTTAATTCCTAAAAATACAAAAAATGTGCTTTGTGTTTCTTACTGGATTAGAATTATAGGAAAAATATAATTTGGCTGAATTGAACTGATTTGACATTAAAATTAATTCGGCCTTGTTGTGTGTTTTCTTAGAGTCTTAATTCACCCGCATTTTGCATTGGCATTTGTTTTTGCATTAAAAAATCTAAAAAAATACCGCTTGGAAATCTAAAACTAATTTTCGAATTGAACCCGACGTTGTTCCTTTGCCTCCCTGAGTTCGACCCCGGACTTGCCCGGGATATAAATTAAGCCGAGACACTCTTCACGGAGATCCTTCTCTCGGTTCTGACTGAATCGCTAAGTACACGTACTACAACGTACACAAATTAATTATCCTATTTAGCGACTCGTTAGATGAAACCCAATTTCATCATCTTAATGTTCCGTTATTAACCCCCTTTCTTAAAGTTTTGTCAGTAAAATCCAGATAATGTCTTGTAATTATTAGAGTCCTTAATAAATTGAAAACCACAAAAAAATCACAAAACTAAAATCTATGGTATTTTTAGCCTTAAAAATACCCTTAAAAATATTTTGAATCTTTGTTTGACCTCATCTCCAGTTTCGATCAACATGAAACTTATAGATCTCATCATGATCTACAACTTTCATGTTTTGAGTTTTCTCAAATTCGGCCTTCTAACCCCTCAAAAATAAAAAAATGCTCTCTGAATAATCTGATTGGGCCACATGGCCCGTTCTGCGTGAGCCACGTGGCCCGCCTCTCTTTGTCTTATCCACCTTCGCTCAACATCGTTGGATCTCCTTCTGATCCAACGGCCCAGCTATCTCCACGCACGCTCATTTTCCTAGCCGTCTGATCTTCCCTCTCCTTCCATCATTGCCGTCCATTATCGCCTCTTCGTCCTTTTGCCACGTAGCAGCCTTACGCACCCCACGATCATCTCCAGGCTGTTCCATCTTAACCGCTCAATCCGCATCAACTCTCGACCCTTCGATCTGCAGCCACTTATCATCGTGCCCGTCCGCTAGCGCTACTGCCTCACCACGACACGTGGCATGCTCCTGACGCTTCGATCCCGCAGCCGCGACCTAATCCAAGCTGCTTCTTAGCGCCTCGCTCCCGGCCGTTGGATCACAAGATCCAACGACCACGGACTCGTCTTCCACCTCCAGTATCCCCTCTTCCCCACGTTCTCCACCTCGCACACATGCTTGCCCCTTCCATTATCCCGTCGTCTCCGGCCACCATCTCCACTAGATAACACCCCCACGACGTTCCTCCATCTTCCAGCTTCCTCGCGGTCATCCACTCGTTCCATAAACGCCATCCACTCGCTCCATATCCACCCCACAAGTCATGCCCATCACCTCTCCAACAGTCGACCCTCTCACTTCAAATACACCCTCCTCTCCGCCTTAGACCGCCGTCCACCTTTACGCGGGAGGAGGCTCAGCCCTCCTCCGCCTCCCTGTGACAGGGGGAGGCGATTGGATTGAGCGAAAATGACCTCTACTCCCCGGTGAGACCCACCTCCGATCACGGCGGTGCTGCGGAGGCTAACGCCCCGCCTGAGGTCGCTGGGGTGGCCGTTCAGCACGTACGAAGGCCTAGTGATGAATCTCAGATTCACCACTCTAAGTCTCATTAATTAAGCTCAAGTCCCTCAAAATCAACTACATTTCGGCATTTATTCTGCATAATTGGCATTCATGCATGATTTCATAAGAATTGCATTTTAGCATTAATTTCTGCATAAAATAAGAAGCCAAAAATCCAAGCCACAGTTGACATGTAAATAGCCTAATTTCCCATATTTTCAACTCCTCCATGCTAACTCCGAATGCCACAAACCCACCTCCACTGTGTACACATCACTAACCAGAATAAATAAAAAAATACAAAAAAATAATTAACCCTGTTAAGTGGACCAAAAACTCAAACCCTAATTTCAGGATTTTCAGACTAAAAGCCCCATATCTTCTTCATCCAGTGTCTGATTTGATCCTACTCACTTTTGAACTAGTGTACATTCAATTACCTTCAAAACAAGACCAAGTTCAAGTGAATCGGAGCTCGTATGTGACAGTTGGGTTTTGGGCCTCTTTTGTACATTGTATTTTTCGCGGCTTTTGACCTTGTATTTTATGTATATATTTTCTTAATTACTAAAAATCCAAAAAAAATTAGATTTAGATGTATTTTATTTATCTTTAATTTTTCATATTTTTCCAGAATTTTTATCTTGTTTAAAAATGACAAAAAAATTATAAAACCCAAAAATCAAGGTATTCTATGTACATGGGATACCCCAAAAATTCACTTTTTACATTTGACCGAATTTGGCTTTGATGTCTTCATAAAAGTTGTAGATCTCATCGAGACGAGCATTTTTTGTGAAGGAACTTCTTCGATCCTAGGTCATCTGCTATTTTTTTATCGATTTTACAAAGTATTTTATCTCTGATTTTTTTGGTGCTGACACGTGGCAGCCCCAGAGGCCGCCACGTGTCAGCTATTTTTCGCCCTTTTTAATTTCGCTTTTAATAAAAAAAATAATAGCGGACGCACGTGCGTCGCACGTGCCCCTTGGCACATGCTCCGCACGTGCCGCGCCCCCTCTCATCTCTCCCGCCACGCGTCAACATCTGGGCCATCCGATCTCGGCCGATCGGACGGCCCTTGGCCTTCTTCCCCATGCGTCACCCCCTTCCACAACAAACCCCGCCGCCGCTCCTCCCATCTCGCAACTGCCGTTGATCCCCTCCTCCGTAACCACCGCCCCAACCTCGCGCGCCTCTGTTATCCCCGCGCCAACCACCCAACCTCCTCCGATATTTCCGTAACCACCGGCCGCCTCCCTCGACCTATTTAAAACCCGCCACCCCCTTCGTCATAGCCATCCGCCGGTTGTATCCTCTACCACGGAGCTCGGTGGTGACAGCCCGAGCTCCGCCTTCTTCTCGACGAGATCCGGCGTCTCTCCCTCGACGCCGCTGCAGCCACGGCCCTCCGTGCCTTCTGCCCCACTCCGAGGTTCCTCTCGTCGAGCCTACGATTTCACCATCGACTGACTCTTCAGTCGTCTTCTCCGAAGCGCGCCACCACCTGCGTCCACGAACATCATCGACAACCACCTCCAGCTTCACCGTCGGAGCCGGGCACAGCAACAGCGTGGTCGACCCACCTCCGCCGCGCCACCTTCGTCTCCAGCTCCTCAGCTCCGGTCTCCAACGTCGCGCGACCTTCGCCCACGAAAACTCCACCGCCCTCGCGCGAGCTGCCTTCGCTCCGGCCATCTCCGTGCCGTCGAGCCTACGACCGCTTCATCGACATCTCCTCATCCACGAGCTAATCCCACCGCCTTCGACTCCGCCTTGCGCCATCGAGCATCGTCTACTCCGCCTCGTCAACGTCATCGCCACCGGAGCCCCGCTCCGCCGCTCTCGCTAACAGAACTCCGCCCAGCGCCTCGAGTCGGCCACTCCTCCGCCACCAACGACGACGACTCCACTGACCATCTTCTTCGTTCTTCATCGAGTTTCGCCGTCATCGACCTCGGCTCCGACCACCATCTTCACCAATGCCCCGCCTCTCCACGACACCGGAGCTCCACCGCCTTTCACTCGCCGACCGCCACGACTTCGACAACTCTGACCCTCCTCCGCCTCCGCGACGCCGGTCGTCCTCGGCCATCCAAAAAGCATCTCCGCACTCGCTTCAGCCACCGCCAGCACCGGGTGCAACGCCCGAGGCCCCAGCACGCGCGAGTCGCGTGCGTGGGGAACGTCAGGCTGACGTCAGCCCAGGTCACGTGCTACGCACGTGACCGTGGGCAAATTGCTGAGACACCCCCTGCACTTCCTCCTAATTACGCGCCAGCCCTCCATTCCAGGCACGTGCCCCTCTGGACTTTTTGCAGAAATACCCCCACTGGTATAGGTAATTATCCTTAGGTCCCCGTCTGCATATTTTTATTTATTTTATTTATAATTACTGCATTAACACCCCTGTATTCCCCTTAGTTTTTGAACCTCTTTTAGACATCGTTTTATTTATTAAAAATTGCATGATGTTCCTCATATAATTCTTTACATTTTGATATACTGTGGGTATTTTTGTGAACAGTGGTTGATTAATAATTAATTATTCTGTGGAAATTACCATATTTTGCCCAGTCTGTGCTCTTCAAATTTTATTTAATTAACCGTGACTCTAAAAATTCCTCAAAAATCAAATATCGTAGAGATTATTTTGATTAACATTGTACCCAAAAATCTTTGCATTTGCATGCATAATTTGCTCTATAAAAATCATTTTGTATATTTCACTATTTAATTTTTAATAGGTATTAAACTCCATATTTTCGAGGTCTAGGATTTTTCTAAGATCCATTACCAAGTGATAGATCTTAGATAATTTTATTTCTCGAAAATAAGTAGGTTTAATATTTAATATAATTAAATATTAAAAAATCATTTTGTTTGCATTTAAAAATTCATAAAAAAATTCATATTGCATCAGAAAATTCTAAAAAAATTACAGTGCATGCATTTCATCATCATTCACATTGTGGCCAATTTTTATATTTTTCGGACATCGTTTGATTAAAATTTACATTTTAGTCCCCAAAATAGGCCAAAACCGCATCTTGCATCCCTTATTTGCATTGAAAATTCCAAAAAAAAAGACCGCCTTGAACACCGAACACGAAATTGGATAGACATATCTCTAGGTTGTTCCTTTGCCTCCTTGTGATCGACCTTGGGACTTGCCCAAGTAAAATAAACATAAAACCACTGGATTAAAATTGATTAAAAATTAGTGGTTATTTCTTGACTGTTTCCGATCGCCGCCTACAACGAACAACATTCATTATTTTCACACACGAAGATTAAAAACACATCCTTAACCCAGCGTTTCCGGACTCGTCAGATGGCGTCGTTGCCGGGGAGGCAAATGGCTTAGATTTTTGTTTTAAAAATTTTTGTTCGGTTTTTTGAATTCGGGTAGTCTGACCCCTGAATTTTTCATTGTAAATCCCATAATTTTTTTTCCAGCATTTATTTCCTTATTTTATTATTTTTTTGAGTCACTCTCTGACATTCTCTCTCTTATTTTTCTTGCGAGGTACCCGGTGTACGTGGAGTGGTTTTTCAAGAAACCGACGCATCTTCACCGACATCCGAAGAAACCGCAATTAATTTAAGATCGAGTCGAGTCGTGAGAGAGCTTAGAGTCTAGGTTTTAAATTTCTGCAAATTTTATTTCCTGCTCATTTATAGCGGTGTCCGTTTGGACTCTCGCATGTGTAAAAAGACATTGAACTCTATTTGTGGTGTGTCATGGCATGTTTCACTCTCCGGCGAGGGTGGGGCCCGACTTGAGTGGCGATTAGGATAGACATGCACATACTGCTCTCTGAGCATTTTTTATTTTTGATTGTGCTCGTAGGATCTTAAGCCACACTGTACTTTAACTAAGACGCACATTAGATCGTTCAACATAGCCAAATTCAACTCAATTCTTCCCGCTAATAGAACTTTCTGCTTAGGTGCGGTTTTCATCGGCTTGCACGCATTTAGTATAAATTTTTCAGTTCTGTATTGCATCCCACATGGAGATTGCGAGCAGGCACTGTAAGTCTTCTAACTGAGCATTCATAGTTTTCCGCGTGCATCGGCTTCTCACGAATTCCACCCTCTTATTTTATCACATAAATCTAAAGGAAATTGGGACTGTACGGTAGACGTGTATTTGTGTGCTCATTTAATTTCTTCAGTGATCGCCTAAAAAAATTTGGGACTGCTAAATATAGCCAATCAAAATAACCCATAAAATCAAGAATTTTTGCGGAAGAGCAACCCCGACCTTGGATGATTTTATTTTTCTGAGTGAGCGAGGGACGACACTTGAGGCTAGAGCCCAAATCCAAAATCTCAGATCGCTAAATATTTGCCAAGATTGATTTATCACCAACTAAAATTGAAAAGATAATAGCCGAAATCTTACGGCTTCATTGTGTGAGTTGGTGAACCCGGGGTTTGAATTGTGTTTGCATCTGTGTGCATGAACCGATTTTAAGATCAATAGCCGCACATATGATTTCTCTTGACTATCCCGTGCAATCATCTCTTCCCTATCTTGATTCGAATCTCATCATGGAACCCTTTTACAAAAACAGACCCAACCCCTCATTCCTCTCAACTCTTTCAGAAATAACCGAGAATCCATCAGAACTATACTATGAAAACGAATTCGTATCGGTTAGACCCAAAACACTTCCTCCAAGAGACTCTCAACCACCATCTCTTTTCACCAATCCGATAGGCTTCATGAACGACAACCCCCTCTTCAGACATGCTCCACCATACCAAGATCCGACCACTCATGATCAAAGAAATAAATTTTACTCGTATCAACTCCGCATGTCTGGACCATATGAGCAGCCGCCTTCCATGATTATTGAGGAGACATTTTCTGAAATTAATGATCATATATTGGATATTCCAAGAAATTCTCCTCTCAGCACAAACGAGAAAATGGAAGATGAAATTATCGAACACACACCGACTACGCCTATGATTGATCATGAATTGAATTTTGAGGATGATATTTCGAGGATAAAAACAAGATTCAATTCAATAGAGGAGAGATTTCAAAAATTTACCAATCGATTCATCGCATTCTATGGTGGCTCGGACAGTAAAATGAATGAGGAAATAACTGGATCTAAGATTGAAAATTATGAGGATATTTAGGGAGCTAGGGACGATTCTGAAAATGACTATGTCATTGACCCTCACCCTGAACACCAGAGCCCCTCTTCATCTGAAGAACACCCCACACCCCCACACCACCCAAAAAATACCAAAAAAATGGAAATATTTGAAAACCACAAAAAAATTGAAAATTCAGAAAATTTCATAAAAATTGAGACTAAAGATGATCTGAGGAATTTGGATCCGACTATACGGGAAGCACTGGAAAAAGATTTATAACAGACTAAAGACGTTTGATGTTTGAACTTCCCTTTATACAGGCCATTGAACACTTCCCCGACCTTAAAAGATTTATAACAGATAAATTAATGAACAAAAAGTCAGGCAGGATTAGAACAAAGACTGAAAGACATATCTTGTCAATGGCCTCCTCCTTGGTGTTGAGGAGAAAAACCAAGAGCCGCATAGTGAAGCGGTTGCCTAGATTTGACTGTGAAATCAAAGACACAATTTTCACCCATGCTTGGATTGATGACGATTCACCAATTAATATCCTCCTGACCTCTGTATTCCATGAACTCAAACTCGGACCGATTCGGAAGATACGAGAGATTGTACAATTAGCGGACCGATCTATAAAGCAGCCGAGAGGAATCATTTCTGTCATCATGAAATTCCAAGGTGCTCCGCTCAAAGTAGAATTCATGATCATTGATATTGAGCATGAAGGAGAATTCACCCAATCTCCAATCATTCTCGGAAAGCCATTCTTGGCATTGGACAAGGCGAGTATTGATTGTGAGACTCGGGAAATCAATTTCACAGCATTGGAAGCACTTAGATCTGACCCTGTCTTTGAGGAACCACGATCTTCTGAGGCAGCCCACGAAGTCCCCGACAACCGTAACCATGAAGTGGTAGAAGAGCCCTACCCCGCAGCCACACCTGAGATAGCGGTTGTTGATGAGACTAGTGGTTTAGAAAATCTCCCCCCTGCTCCATTCTCAGCCGCTCTCACCATGGAGAATCATGCATATGAATCATATGATCCGGAGACTTATGCATGGGCACATCCTGGGTCAACCTACTCTGACTACATGGATTACATCAACTCGACACATGAATGCGCCAACATCGAATCAATTGAGAAAGAACATGCAGAGACTCTCCCCAGTATTTCTATTCCCGCGGATCTCAAAATAGACAAATCTTTCTACTACGATCCTGAGACATATGCATGTTCACACCCTGGAGCAACATTCTCTGAATATCTCGACCAAATCATCCCAAATCGAGAATGCTCAAATATTCGGGAGACTAAGAACAAGCACGCAGACCGAGCACCGGCCAAGGAAAATTCAAATGGATATTCATCTGGATACTCAAGTGAACCAACACCTGCACGACGAAATAAAAAGAGAGTCACCTTTGACCTTTCGGAAGAGGAATCAGCTGATGATCCCTCATCAGGTCCGGAAAAGATGGTTTACATGAGTGAAGTCTGTTCCGCAGCCCTGAAGCCATATCTTCGCAAGGATCCAAAATTCAATCCCCGTTGGACAACTCCCGTTCCTAACTACTACTCATCCAAAGCTGATGCTCCTGTACTCTTGAAGTACACTGGAATTATTTCATATGAGCTGACTGAGAGCGGTGCTTCTGAGTATTCATCTGAGGACAAAAAGATTGACCCTAAGAAGGAACGAATTCTGAGAAAACAATTGAAGAAACAAAAAGACCAGAATACTTGGAGTATGTCCACTTTCAAATACTATTCCTCTGAGGATAACTCTGATGATGGATATCTTTCATCTGACTCAAACACTTCATCGATTATCCATCATGAATTTTCTGAGGATGACAATGATTGTAGTTGGGAATCATATGCCTCATCGCCGACTCATCACTACGATCTCCCACCACAGGCTCACAAAAGGATCAGTCGAAAACTGCCTTAATCATCGGCTACCCACCCTCCCTCCCGACCACATCGGTTCCCTTGTACAGCTTCTTCCTCTACCTAGGCCAAGGCCTAAGTATAGGGGGGGACCGATGCCATTTGTATATACCATTTCTCTCATCACACTCCTTCTCTCGATCACTCCAGTTCCATCCTTCTCTTACACTTAGGTTGATTAGAGCCTAAGTATAGGGGGAACCGACATCCACCTGTATATACTCTCCTCATTTCCTGACTGCTTTTCTTTTCATTTTTTCCACTCCCTTACGCTTAGCCCGAGCTATGTCTTCCGCTTCTTGTGCTCTGAGGACACAGCACTCGCTAAGTATAGGGGGGTCTGTATATATAATTTGTATATATTTTACCCATATCTCGTACTTTCGCATAAGTCTATTTACGGGATGGGTACTAACTTGGAAAACAAAAAACAAAAAAAACAAAATAACAAACAAGCACAAAAAAAAAGGTTTTTGCTACTAACACTAACTTTGCCCAAATTTTGAAAAAAAGAAGAAGAAGAAGAAGAAGGCTTCTTATTCCATTTTCTGCATAAAAAAAATCCCTTGCATAAAATGTCAAAAAAATCAATCAAAAATCACAAAAAAATGTGTTTGCATTTCACACACCTACACTTCATCCAACATTACATGCATTTGCATCTGTGAAAAGTCATTGGGTTCTGAACCGAGTTATGAGTAGAAACCGAGAGTGGTCTGGACTTGACCTTAATCCACCTAATTTTCAAAGGAACTTCACTGAGAAATAGGATTTTAAGAGCTTCAGGTCTTTTTGACTTAATTCCTTAAGTTCCACATGACAATGTACAGCGTTTGACTCTTAGTGTCTAAACTGGTCTCTTCATTCTGGGTACAACTCTGGAATAGGGAATTAATTCGCACTCTCGCACTATGCACTTAGCTCAACCCAGACAGGATGATGGAAGACTGTGTGAGTCTCTTTTCTGGTAGCGTGGAAATCTAAAGACCGGAGTACGGGTTGAAATAAAGCTTCGGAAAAGGGATGGACGGCTGGGCATAATTTTTTCTAAGACCCCAAAAAATGTACGGAACAAAAAGATTCTATATCCGTAGGGGCACAACAAGATCCAAGCAGAACCACCAAAAATTCCAAATACAAAGAAGCAACTACCAAATAAAATCTGACCAAAAAGGTCCAAGCTTCAAGAACCTGCAGATCTTCGTGAAGACTCGGCTACACTGGCCATCTTCACAGGGAGAGGTGACTACACTGGCCACCCTCCAGTTCTTTTCTCTTTCTTCTATCTTCTCCCTCATTCGATTGTGAACACAGCGCGACAGACCTTAGAAGGAAATACCTGACTCCCCGAGGACGAGTTACTGGAGAAGAGAGGAGCATGGTAGTCTGGCATTCTGAATGGGAAGAGCTAAAACCCTTCACACACATGAGTCGGTTGTTCAATGTTCATAGGGTATACTTTGGGAAGAGGATTGATCTAAGATGACTTCTGAGCCGAAACTGTGACGATGATGTGTAGAACTTGAGGGCTGTTGATTTATAAATTCTAAGTCTCACAGAAGTTCCGCCACACTATTAGTCCAAAGGTCGATTTTAGTTTCATTTTCACCTTCAGCTCATGGTCTTGGTATGGAACCCAGTCTTATTTCACTTCATGGCATTTCTTTTTGATGCTCAGGGACGAGCATGGTTTAAGTAGAGGGGGATGATGAATCTCGGATTCACCACTCTAAGTCTCATTAATTAAGCTCAAGTCCCTCAAAATCAACTACATTTCGGCATTTATTCTGCATAATTGCATTCATGCATGATTTCATAAGAATTGCATTTTAGCATTAATTTCTGCATAAAATAAGAAGCCAAAAATCCAAGCCACAGTTGACCTGTAAATAGCCTAATTTCCCATATTTTTAACTCCTCCATGTTAACTCCGAATGCCACAAACTCACCTCCACTGTGTACACATCACTAACCAGAATAAATAAAAAATACAAAAAAATAATTAATCCCGTTAAGTGGACCAAAAACTCAAACCCTAATTTCAGGATTTTCGGACTAAAAGCCCCATATCTTCTCCATCCAGTGTCCGATTTGATCCTACTCACTTTTGAACTAGTGTACATTCAATTACCTTCAAAACAAGACCAAGTTCAAGTGAATCGGAGCTCGTATGTGAAAGTTGGGTTTTGGGCCTCTTTTGTACATTGTATTTTTCGCGGCTTTTGACCTTGTATTTTATGTATATATTTTCTTAATTAATAAAAATCCAAAAAAATTAGATTTAGATGTATTTTATTTATCTTTGATTTTTCCATATTTTTTCCAGATTTTTTATCTTGTTTAAAAATGACAAAAAAATTATAAAATCCAAAAATCAAGGTATTCTTTGTACATGGGATACCCCAAAAATTCACTTTTTACATTTGACCGAATTTGGTTTGATGTCTTCATGAAAGTTGTAGATCTCGTCGAGACGAGCATTTTTTGTGAAGGAACTTTTTCGATCTGAGGTCATTTGCTATTTTTATTGATTTTACAAAGTATTTTATCTCTGATTTTTCTGGTGCTGACACGTGGCAGCCCCAGAGGCCTTCGCCCTTTTTAATTTCGCTTTTAATAAAAAAATTAATAGCGGACGCACGTGCGTCGCACGTGCCCCATGGCACGTGCTCCGCACGTGCCGCGCCCCCTCTCATCTCTCCCGCCACGCGTCAACATCTGGGTCGTCCGATCTCGGCCAATCGGACAGCCCTTGGCCTTCTTCCGCATGCATCACCCCCTTCCACAACAAACCCCGCCGCCGCTCCTCCCATCTCGCAACCGTCGTTGATCCCCTCCTCCGTAACCACCGCCCCAATCTCACGCGCCTCCGTTATCCCCGCGCCAACCACCCAACCTCCTCCGATATTTCCACAACCACCTGCCGCCTCCCTCGACCTATTTAAAACCCGCCACCCCCATCGTCATAGCCATCCGCCGGTTGTATCCTCTACCACGGAGCTCGGTGGTGACAGCCCGAGATCCGCCTTCTTCCCGACGAGATCCGGCGTCTCTCCCTCGACGCCGCTGCAGCCACGGCCCTCCGTGCCTTCTGCCCCGCTCCGAGGTTCCTCTCATCGAGCCTACGATTTCGCCATCGACGAACTCTTCAGCTGTCTTCTCCGAAGCGCGCCACCACCTGCGTCCACGAACATCATCAACAACCACCTCCAGCTTCACCGCCGGAGCCGGGCACAGCAACAGCGTGGCCGACCCACCTCCGCCGCGCCACCTTCGTCTCCAGCTCCTCAGCTCCGGTCTCCAACGTTGCACGACCTTCGCCCACGAAAACGCCACCGCCCTCGCGCGAGCTGCCTTCGCTCCGGCCATCTCCGTGCCGTCAAGCCTATGACTGCTTCATCGACATCTCCTCCTCCAGGAGCTAATCCCACCGCCTTCGACTCCGCCTTGCGCCATCGAGCGTCGTCTACTCCGCCTCGTCAACGTCATCGCCACCGGAGCCCCGCTCCGCCGCTCTCGCTAACTGAACTCCGCCCAGCGCCTCGAGTCGGCCACTCCTCCGCCACCAACGACGACGACTCCACCGACCATCTTCTTTGTTCTTCATCGAGTTTCATTGTCATCGACCTCGGCTCCGACCACCGTCTTCACCAGCGCCCTGCCTCTCCACGACACCGGAGCTCCACTGCCTTTCACTCGCCAACCATCATGACTTCGACAACTCCGACCCTCCTCCGCCTCCGCGACGCTAGTCATCCTCGGCCATCCAAAAGGCGTCTCCGCCCTCGCTTCAGCCACTGCCAGCACCGGGCGCAACGCCCGAGGCCCCAGCACGCACGAGTCGCGTGCGTGGGGAACGTTAGGCTGACGTCAGCCCAGGTCACGTGCTACGCACGTGACCGTGGGCAAATTGCTGAGACATCCCCTGCACTTCCTCCTAATTACGCGCCAGCCCTCCATTCCAGAGGGCACGTGCCTCGCACATGCCCCTCTGGACTTTTTGCAGAAATACCCCCACTGGTATAGGTAATTATCCTTAGGTCCCCGTTTGCATATTTTTATTTATTTTATTTATAATTACTGCATTTACACCCCTGTATTCCCCTTAGTTTTTGAACCTCTTCTAGACATCGTTTTATTTATTAAAAATTGCATGATGTTCCTCATATAATTCTTTATATTTTGACATACTGTGGGTATTTGTGAACAGTGGTTGATTAATAATTAATTATTCTGTGGAAATTACCATATTTTGCCCAGTCTGTGCTCTTTAAATTTTATTTAATTAACCGTGACTCTAAAAATTCCTCAAAAATCAAATATCGTAGAGATTATTTTGATTAACATTGTGCCCAAAAATCTTTGCATTTGCATGCATAATTTGCTCTATAAAAATCATTTTGCATATTTTACTATTTAATTTTTAATAGGTATTAAACTCCACATTTTCGAGGTCTAGGATTTTTCTAAGATCCATTACCTAGTGATAGATCTTAGATAATTTTATTTCTCGAAAATAAGTAGGTTTAATATTTAATATAATTAAATATTGAAAAATCATTTTGTTTGCATTTAAAAATTCATAAAAAATTCATATTGCATCAGAAAATTCTAAAAAAATTACAGTGCATGCATTTCATCATCATTCACATTGTGGCCAATTTTTATATTTTTCGGACATCGTTTGATTGAAATTTACATTTTAGTCCCCAAAATAGGCCAAAATTGCATCTTGCATCCCTTATTTGCATTGAAAATTCCAAAAAAAGAAAGACCGCCTTGAAAACCGAACACGAAATTGGATAGACATATCTCTAGGTTGTTCCTTTGCCTCCTTGTGATCGACCTTGGGACTTGCCCAAGTAAAATAAACATAAAACCACTGGATTAAAATTGATTAAAAATTAGTGGTTATTTCTTGACTATTTCCGATCGCCGCCTACAACGAACGACATTCATTATTTTCACACACGAAGATTAAAAACACATCCTTAACCCGGCGTTTCCGGACTCGTCACCTGGGCATCCTTTCCGATGCCCCGCCCAGGCTATTTCCTCCATCTCCGGTCATGTAAGCCTTTCGATCCCCTTTTTGTATTTTTTACTTAATTTCTCTTAATTTTCTAGGTCGCTTCACCCATCTCCGACTCCCGTTGATCACTCCCCGAGCTCCGCCGCGCATCCCCCTTTCACGCGCATCGCTTTGTTCATCTTCTTCTTCACAATCCCATAGCACCCCATTCACCTCCTCCACCCTCCACGGCGGAGGAGCTCAGAGCTTCCACTCTCTTCGCCCATCAAAAGCTCCCATTCCACTCGCACACACTTCTCCTATCTGCTTTGGCTACATACTAACTACTGCAGGCGCTCGAGACTTCAATGGTCAGAAAACCAAATCTGCCTCTGATCTCCTCTCCAGCCATCGACGATACTTCATCGACAGGAGACATACTTCGACCTCAGGCCACCTCCGAGCTTCAGCCATTTTCGCGATGACATCAGGAGTCTTCCTAGACTCTCAGCGAGCAAGGAGGACAGAGGAGTCGCTCAGAGCCATTCGCCGGAGCTCCATACGCGCTACCAGCCTTGTGGCTGAGGAAGATGACCGACGACGCACAGGTGTCGTTGGATGGCATCCTGCGGTGCGCATCTAACCGTTGATCTTCAGCCACTTCACTCCAGCAGATACGCACAACAGCCATTCGATCTTCATGATCGGATGGACCTCAATCGACCACGTGGCGTCTTCAGAGCCTCTCCGAGCTTCGGAATCCCCGAGCCTTATCCGAACCTACACCGAGCCCGAGCCAGCCCCCGAGCCTAACCGAAGCACCCCGGGCCTCCTCCGAACCTCAGAGCCGACCCGAGCCTAGGAGAGCACATGCACAGCATGTGCCTCCTGGGTAATTTGCAGGAAGCCCAGCCAATTTCTCCAATTTGCATCCAGGTCCACCATCACGTGCAACGCGCGTGCACAGTGGGTATTTTGCAATGAAACCCTCGCAGGTTTCCAAAATTGCAAAAATGCCCCTGTGCGTGTGGGTATTTTAAAGGGAAGGCTTCGTACTTTTACATATTTCCATTTTAATCCCTCCCAGGGACCTAGTTGTAATTTTGTTTTCATGTTTTCTTTAAGTTATGCCCTTGCTTTATTTTATGCATATTTTGAGCTCCGTATCTCTGTTTTAGTTGATTTCAGTTTCATTTCAAAGCTCGTTTGATGATCTTTCTAATGGATTGCTCAATTATTAGTTTGGACACAAAGATTTTCATTATATTATTTTAGAAGCCATGTGTCTCTTAGAGCTTAAGCTTTTGCCTTGTTTAAAATTGTTCATCAAACCTGACTCCTTGATTAAACTTGAAATTGACTCTTGTTTAATTTTGCTCATCTTTTTGTACTAGGGCATATTATTTGTGATGCATTTCATTACCTTCATTTGCATGATAAAATATAATAAAAAAATGCATGTTTCTACTTTTGCTCTAATGCATTGTCTTATCCTCATGCATAATTTGACCTATGCTTCTTTAACTCAACACTTAGTTAAACAGATAAAAATCTAGATAATACGAGAAAGGCTCGTGTCCGTGAGTTCGACCTTGGTTTCTTACCAAGTAAAAAATACATGACCATCCGATTTGATTGATATATCTAAATTAGATGGTCTTTTGATGAGCCCATTTCGACCCGACTGTGATGACAACTTCAGGTGTTAATTCAACACTATTAAAGGGCCGATTTAGCGGGTTATCAACGAGGAAGACAACTTTCATGGAATTATTGGAAATAATTATTATTGGAAACAAATGCATAAGAATGAGAAAAGAGTTTGTTATGGCTAGATGATTAACGTTAAAAATAGAGATACACGTGTAATACAGTGATCATTGGATTAAGATCAAAAGGTTGAAAAGAGGAGCTCTTGACAATTCTAACGGGCACAAGTCCCATTGGATATATATATATATATAAGATTTTTATCCAATGGGCCCCATGCCCATTAGAGATGAAATGAGCCCGCTTTATCTCCAACAACTCCAGTAATAAAAATACAAGCTCCAGTAAGTAATATATATCCAAACTTTAGTAAGTGATATCATAGCTCTAGTAACTTATATAAAGTTACAAGTAAGTGCAAACCAAAGTTACTGATTAAATTCCTTCCTTTACTTACATTTGATTCAAAGTTATTGATGATAATACGAAAGTTACTTGTGCGTATAGTATTACTGAGTTCGGTTACTGAGGGCAATACAAAAGTTAGTGAAATTACTGATCGTTGGATTAAGATCTAACGACTGGGATTTGGGTCTCATCTTTAATGTGCACAAGGGTCATTGGATAAGTCCTCTCTATATATATATATATATATAGAGAGAGAGAGAGAGAGATATGGGGTTGAAGGATCTCCCCGAGGTACGCCCTTCTCGTTGGCTGTGAGATAACGAGAGAGAGGTAGGATTAGGAGATGGGAGAGGGTTCCCTAATGCGACAAAGATCGTATATCTTTCCCTTCCCGGAGGAGTTGTTTATTTATAGGGCGTGAATGCCCCTCGCACTAGTCCGCCCTTACTCCCCCACACCCAACGGATCCCCGCAAGACTCGGTCTTGCCGCAACTGTCGTCTCCGGAATGGTCGGTGGCATTTCTTTGACCATGTGATCACCTGGATCCGTTCAACATCTCCCACTTGACCATATTGATCAAAACCTTTACACTCCCACTATTCGTGTAGTGTATAGAGATGTCTACATTGATGTTTATTATTCATGAAAACCTTTTCCGTGGCTCATGCATTCATGAGTCCCATTAAACCAGCATGTTTAATGTATGTTCCTGCTGCTATTTCCTTAGTTAGGGAATCAACTAACATGTCACTGGTAGGTATGTAGGTTACCGTGATTTCTTGTTTCCCAACTATACCTTGTATATAGTGATATTGGATCTCAATGTGTTTTCCTTTGGAACTATTGGCCCCACTATTAATCAAGCTTATCGCAGCTTGATTGTCGCAATACATTTCAATTGACCCTTTGACCAATTCGAGGCTTAGCTTCTCTAGAAAATGTCTGATCCACACAACATGAGTGCTGGCCATGCTACATGCAATATACTCAGCCTCCTTCATATGTCGAGATACACTGATAACCGCCCCGCACCCTATGTTAATTCGGTCAAGTTAATGTCCAAACCAATTTAATATGTCGTTCGTTGCAGTCGGATACGAGAGGCTAATCAAAAACCACTTAATTAGATTCAAGTTAATTTTAAGCTGTAATTTTTTTACTTGGTGAAGTCCAAGGTCGAACTCAGGGAGGCAATTGTCTTCTTAGGTGAAATCTTAGCAAAAAATCGAGTGTTGGATTTCCAGGGAATTAAATTTTTTTTGTCCTTTTCTATTTTCTGTGCAGACACATGCAACCAGCAGGCCAATATAAAGTTTAATTCAATTAAGAAATCAAATGGAGTCCAAAAATTCTGAAAATTGGCTAGATGATTAATGATGATGAAAATTACCTACCCTAATTTTTTTTGGAATTTTTAGACACTAAATATATTTACTGTGAAATAAACATGCAGACAGGGTGATTTTCACTATTTGATTTTTAATAAATAACAAAACACAATTTTTTCAAGAGATAAAATTATCCTAGATAGCTCTAATGATAAGGAATCTAGGAAATCTTGACAGATCTTAATTTCAATGTGAAATGAATTTATTAAAATTAAAATGATTAAATCACTCAACAATTTATTTAGGCCTCAATATGTGTGCAAATGACATGGAATTTTTATGGCATGTTAAGTTAACTGTCCTAGAGCTACTTTGAATTTTTGAGGATTTTTGGAATCACAGAGAATTAACTAGAAATTAAAAGGTGTCACTGGGCAAAATATTCCACAAATCAACCAATTAATTCATTTAAAAATCTACTGAAATTACAAAAATATGACACGTGGCACAATAGATAGAGGACACGTTTCTCAAAAAATGCAACTCTTGGAATTTAAAAAGGATGTAAAATGCAACCTAGGGATGCGTGCAAACACAGGGGTGTAAATGCAATACAGGAAAATAAAAATACATAAAAGAAATATGCTGACAGGGACTTAAGTGCAATTACCTATAATGCTGGGGACTCGAGTGCAACTTCTCCACAATGCACGTGCTCCTCACGTGGAGTCTGCTTCACAGGGACTGATTCGCAATATTTGAATGTTCCAGGGCCTCGGTGTAAATTTCCCAAGCCGCACGTGCTTCTCACGTGGGCGGCCTAGGTTCGGATAGCTGCGGAGGCTCGGGGCTCGGCTCGGGCGCTTCTGGAGGTCTGGAGTGAGGCTCGGGTGATCCGAGCCTAGGCTCGGGGAAGAGGCTCGGACCGTAGCTGCGTGGCACGCTGTGGACCCTCGGATCGAGCTCGATCCAATGGATGGCGATGAAGACTCGTGGCGTGACCTCAGGCCGTTAGATCTAAGTTGATCCAACGGCTATTGGCTTCAGTGGAGATGGCGACGTGGCTGACGGTCCACCGCCAGATCAGATGAAATATCCAACAGCTGAGAGCTGTTGCGGAGAGGGTACGCGTGGCGCACTAGGCGCCGTTGGATCTAAAGGGATCCAACAACTCCTGTCAAGCTCGGCTGAGAGGCAACGTGGCACGCTGTGGACCGTTCGATCGACATGATCGAACGGCAGCTGTACTTCTCCTCCGATGGTCCTCCGCCGCCTACGGAGGAGAGGGCGGGGCTCCGACGAAGCGGTCTTTGCTCCGCCCGTTCCTCCTAGCGTTGATGAAGCTCTCCGATTGCTCAGAGCTATCCCAGGAGATGCTCGAAGGTGCGGTGAAGATAACGGTGGCCTCAGGAGCTGGAGAGAGGCGGTGGAGCACGATGGTGGCGAAGCTCAGGAAGAGCTTCGGCGAGCTTCTGATCAGTGGACGAAACTGTACCTGCAAAGGTTAGAAAAAGAGCCGAAGCTCGTGCGTGCACTCGTGGAGGAGTGGAGGTGATCGGAGAGGCCTAAGGAGTACTGAGGTGGTCTGGCGAAGGAGCTCCGGCCAAGTGGCGTAGCTTGAGCTGCTGGAAGATGGAAGGCGTCGTCGGAGGGCGTGAAGGGAGCCGCGAAGATGGGAGCTCCGACGCGGAGCTCGGCGGAGTGAAATGGAGGCGAGAAGGTGGCCGTAGGCGGAGAATAAAAAGCAAGAAAAAGCGAAGAAAAATGAAGAGAAGATCGAAGAGGGATGGAGGAGTCACCTGGGGATTGGAACTCTTCCTTGAGTTCCAGGTCGTCGCTCGAAGGGGCGGTGGATCCCTGAGCTCAAGCAGCGGCTCGATGGAGGAGGGCTGCGACTCGGCGGAGGCCGAGGATCTCGCCGGGGAAGACGGACGTTTTCGCTCGAGGATACTCGCAATTCCTGTCACAAATTTGAAGCTCCGAGCTCGGGGCGTCTCTCACGAGGGGCGGATGGGTGCGACGATGGCCAGAGGGTACGTATTTATAGGTCGAAGGTCTCGGCTGGAATGGAGATGGGGCGAGGTTTATGGAGTTCGTGGGAGAGAGCTGGAGGTCGACGTGATTATGGAGTGGCTGGCGAGGATCAGGGATGAGTGGAGGCCATCGTGGAGGGTGTGGCGCTCGGCGACGGTGGACGGAGCGTAGCTGAAAATAGGAAGGGGGTGCCCCTCCCGCAAGGCAGAGAACGTGGGAGAGAGGGGCACCCGAGGTAGGAGACGAAGTCTCCACCGTTGGATCTTGTGATCCAACGGTGGTGATCGAGGCGGGCTGGAGCGGTTGAGATTAGATCTGGCCGTGGCGATCCGAGGGCGTAGCGAGCGCCACGTGGTGCGCTAAGGACTCGGCGCTGATGGATGGTTAAGATGGGAGTCGGGTGTTTAATCGGACGGTCCAGGTGCCTGTGGTGCTAACGGTCCAGATGAATCGACAGGAGCGTGATCTGATGGCGCGGAATGCGCCACGTGGCATGATGAGGGAAAGGCGCGAATGGACGATGGAGATGAGGCGGGGGTTCTGATCGAACGGTCAACTGAGGGGTGTACGTGGAAAAGGCTTAGCCGTTGGATTAGGAGGGTAATCCAACGGCTGTGGCTGGGGGCGGATGAGGCAAGGGCAGCGGGCTACGTGGCGCAACCATAGGGCGCCATGTGGCCTGCTGTGATTGGCTGGACCAAAAAATGAAGGTAGAGAGAAGAGGGAGCCGAATTTGGAGAAACTCCAAACATGAAAGTTGTAGATCTCGATGAGATCTACAAGTTTCATGTTGACCAAAGACGGGAATGAGGTCAAATATTATACATAAATACAATAATACAAAAATACATACATGTAGTATGCAAAGAGGCCCAAAATCCCAACTTTCTCATACGAGCTCCAAATTGGATGAAATTAGTCTCATTTTAAAGGTCTTTTAATGTGTAGTATTTTAAGAGTGAGTAGACCTATTTCGGAGTTTGTATGCGGGATTTATGTGTCTTTTCTGATCCAGTGATTCTAGGGCTTTATTGGCTATTTTACAAGGGGGATTTTTGGCTTTCTTCCTTATATTATTAACTAAGGAATACATATTATAAGGAAGAGGTTATTCTGGTTAGTGGATATTTTACAAGGGGTTTTGGCTTCTTATTTAAATGCAAATGGACTGCTAAGATGCATGTATTATGTATGTATGCATGAATGCTATTTATGCATTATAAAGGGAAATATGCCTATATTTACTCGGGAACAATGCTCTATTTTTAGCTTTTGAGTTGATGAATCACAGATTCATCAACCCCCTATGCTTAAACCTTGCTCGTCCCCGAGCAACTAAATGAAATGCAAGAGTGAAATGATTTTTGGGTTCCATACCAAGGTCATGAACAAAAGTTGAAAATGGAGCTTGACTCGACCTTTGGATTAATTGTGTGGTGGAACCTTATTGGGATCTGAATTTAAGACCTAACAGACTTCAAATTCCACAAGTCTTCTATTCAAGACTCCTTAATAGTCAGGTCAGAACAAATTCTCAAACGTAAATTTCTGATGACTATGATTCTTACTTGTACTGTGTAAGTGAAATGTAACTCTCCACATCAGAAATGGCTCAGAACCAGCCTCCTCTAACAAAGTAACTCAAATAACCCGGTCCAGTAACTCTTTCCTCGAGGAGCGGGGTATTCCCTTCTAAGTTCAAGTGCGACCAGCTCAAGAGGAGGAGGTGGAGAAAAAAATGGACGGTAGCCAGTGTAGCTACCTATCCCGGGATGCCTGACCAGTGTAGCCAAGTCATCCAGCTGCAGACTTCTTGCTAATATACATACTCCGACAGGCAATAATATTTTTTTTTGTTTTGGCCTGTCTATTTTTTTCTGGAGTTCTTGCATTTTTCTTTTTTTTCTTTTTCTCTTTTTTTGGAACTATATACAAGGTACAGCATGTACATCAGGAGTTTTTCCTCTCGAGCCAGTAGACTATCCCTCTTTTGAAGCATTATTGCAACCCACAGCATCCTGTCCTTAGATGTCAACACCACCAGACTAGGTTGAGATGCACTACCCTCCCTAGAGGAGGACGGATGTTTCCACCCATGTGCTACTCCAAGCTAAAGGATTCTACCTCCTCACCATCTCATCAATGAAGAGCTACGTGCATTGTGCTTGTCCAAGTTAGGTCATTATCTAAAAGAATCATGCGTATGCACGAGATATTCTACTTAGACTGATTAAGATGACATGTGAACATATACTTGCGGACTCAAAAAATTAAGTCACTTGACCTGAGAAATCTTAACTCCAGTTCCTATAAGGTTCCTCTGAAATTAGGTGGATTAAGGTCAAATCAAGTCCATCCTCAATTTCTACTCATAACTTGGTTCAGAACCCACTAACTTTTCACCTTGCATATGCAAGATATGCAGATGAGATGCAGATGTCATGCTATGTAGATGAATGAAAATGCAAGACTCTTTTTCTTTTCCTTTTAGATGCAGAGATGATATGCAAGAGTAAATAAGAAGCCTATTTTCATTTTCATTTTTTATTGGTATACCTCCTATTTTACAACAATTTTTACAAAAGTATGTTGTACAACTTTTTATACAAGTATTATACATATAGTACATATTATACAAGTATACAAAATTTTATTTTTTTTGTATTTTTTTTAATTTTTACAAAAGGTTTACAAGTATTATACAAGTATAAAAAATTCTTTAGATTTTTACCCACCCATAATTATTGCAAAATATATATACAAAAATATGCAAAAGTATGAGCTATGGGTAAAGTATATATGTAATATATACACGCCCCCCTATACTTAGCGTGTGCTATGTCCTCAGAGCACGAAAAGTGAGGAAAAAGATATAGCTCGTGCTAAGCGTAGGAGAGCTAAAATAACAAAAATGTATAGAAGTCACTCCGCCCCCCTATACTTAGGCTCTGGCAGCCTAAGTGTAGAAGAAGATCAAAAATGGGGCGGGTGAGGTTAAGAGGGGAAATGGATGAATATACAATGCGGGTATCGGTCCCCCCTATACTTAGGCTTAGGTCAGCCTAAGTATAAGACGATGGCCAAAGGGCGAGTATTTATAGGTCGAAGGTCTCGGCTGGAATGGAGATGGGGCAAGGTTTATGGAGTTCATGGGAGAGAGCTGGAGGTCGACGTGGGTTATGGAGTGGCTGGCGAGGATCAGGGATGAGTGGAGGCCATCGTGGAGGGTGTGGCGCTCGGCGACGGTGGACGGAGCGTAGCTGAAAATAGGAAGGGGGTGCCCCTCCCGCAAGGTAGAGAACGTGGGAGAGAGGGGCACCCGAGGTAGGAGATGAAGTCTCCACCGTTGGATCTTGTGATCCAACAGTGGTGATCGAGGCGGGCTGGAGCGGTTGAGATTAGATCTGGCCGTGGCGATCCGAGGGCGTAGCGAGCGCCACGTGGTGCGCTAAGGACTCGGCGCTGATGGATGGTTAAGATGGGAGTCGGGTGTCTAATCGGACGGTCCAGGTGCCTGCGGTGCTAACGGTCCATATGAATCGACAGGAGCGTGATCTGATGGCGCGGAATGCGCCACGTGGCATGATGAGGGAAAGGCGCGAATGGACGATGGAGATGAGGCGGGGGTTCTGATCTGACGGTCAACTGAGGGGCGTACGTGGAAAAGGCTTAGCCGTTGGATTAGGAGGGTAATCCAACGGTTGTGGCTGAGGGCGGATGAGGCAAGGGCAGCGGGCGACGTGGCGCAACCAGAGGGCACCACGTGGCCTGCTGTGATTGGCTGGACCAAAAAAATGAAGGTAGAGAGAAGAGGCAGCCGAATTTGGAGAAACTCCAAACATGAAAGTTGTAGATCTTGATGAGATCTACAAGTTTCATGTTGACCAAAGACGGGAATGAGGTCAAATATGATACATAAATACAATAATACAAAAATACATACATGTAGTATGCGAAGAGGCCCAAAATCCCAACTTTCTCATACGAGCTCCAAATTGGATGAAATTAGTCTCATTTTAAAGGTCTTTTAATGTGTAGTATTCTAAGAGTGAGTAGACCTATTTCGGAGTTTGTATGTGGGATTTATGTGTCTTTTCTGATCCAGGGATTCTAGGGCTCTATTGGCTATTTTACAAGGGGGATTTTTGGCTTTCTTCCCTATATTATTAACTAAGGAATACATATTATAAGGAAGAGGTTATTCTGGTAAGTGGATATTTTACAAGGGGTTTTGGCTTCTTATTTAAATGCAAATGGACTTCTAGGATGCATGTATTATGTATGTATGCATGAATGCTATTTATGCATTATAAAGGGAAATATGCCTCTATTTACTCGGGAACAATGCTCTATTTTTGGCTTTTGAGTTGATGAATAACAGATTCATCATACGCATCCTTGTTTCTTGCTACCCCAAGAAACGGTTGCACCACCAAACATGAACAGGTAACCGGATGTGGATTTTCTATCATCCACGACCCCTACGAAATCGGCATCGGAATATCCTACCACCTCAAGCGATTCTGCTTGATACACAAGCTTTAAATGTAATGTCCCTTTCAGGTATCGAAGAATCCTCTTTACAACTTCCCAATGTGCTGGATCGGGATTGCTTTGATATCTACTGACTAAGCTTACTGGATAAGCTAAATCAGGTCGAATACACATCATTGCATACATTAAACTTCCCACCGCTTTGTGCATATGGTACATCTAAAGATTTCTGCCCCTTTCTGGGACACTGACTCTTACTGAGTCTCTTTCCCATCACAAGTGGTGTTGGAGCTGGAGTGCTGTTATGCATTCCAAATCTCCTTAATACAACACTTTCCTGACTAAGGATCAATGTCCTTGAGTCCCTATCTCTTGTTATTTGAATTCCAAGAACATAGGATGCTTCGTCCATGTCCTTCTTCTCAAATTCATTGCTCAATTTCTGTTTAATTTCATTGAGCATTTGTATGTCACTACCTGCAAGCAGAATGTCATCTACATACAATGACATGATTGCAAACTTGCTCCCACTTTTCATGACATATACACAGTTATCCAATTTATTTGAAACAAATCCACATTGAATAACTTTCTCATGAAATTTAAGATACCATTGTCGTGAAGACTGCTTTAAGCCATATAATGACTTTCTTAACTTGTAAACCTTTTTCTCCTGACCTTCAACCTGAGATCCCTCAGGTTATCGCATATAAATTTCTTCCTTTAATTCTCCATTAAGGAAGGCCGTCTTCACATCCATTTGGAACAATTCCAAATCCATATATGCGATTATGGCTAAGATCATCCGAATGGATTCAAACTTAGCCACTGGAGACTAGGTTTCCTGGAAGTCTATTCCAGCTTGCTGAGTATAACCCTTGGCAACTAATCTTGCTTTGTAGTTGTCAACTGTACCGTCAACTCTGTACTTTTTCTCGAATACCCACTTACATCCGATGGATTGACTACTTTCTGGCGAATCACATAATTCCCAAACACTGTTTCGTTCGATTGAGTCCAACTCATCTCTCATGGCGGCCGACCATGATTCCGACTCATATGAAGCCATAGCATCATCAAAGGATATGGTTTTTGTACAATCCGCGACATCCTCATCCACGGTGTAACACGACGCCTCGCATCCATAGAAATGATAATCTTCCATCCATGCAGGCTGTGTTCTGGGTCTCTTGTTCCCGATTATACTCGTAGGTTGTGTGGGTCCACCCACTTCCTCTAAAGGATCATCATGTTCCATAGGTTCATTCTCTACATTTGGATGATCGATATCATCCTCAAGTTCTTGTCTAATGCTCAAGTCGTCTTCATTGTCTTGCATGAAAATCAGAGGATCTGATTCCTCCACTTCATGCTCCTTTTCTTGATGAATTTCAAGAAAAGTTGCATCACGACTTTCGATCAGACCTTTAGTTTCATGGAAGAACCTATATCCTTTAGAATTCTCACTATATCCAATAAACTTGCACTTTAATGTCCTGAAGTCTATCTTGTCTCTAAGCTGACTTGGTACCAGAACATGTGCAACACATCCCCATTTCCAGAGATGGCCCAACTCGGGCTTTCTGCCATTCCATATTTTATATGGCGTTGATTCTACGGACTTGATGGGAATCCTATTCTATATATAATTCGTAGTCAACACTGCCTCTCCTCAGAATTTCTTGGAGAGTCCTGAGTGTGAAAGCATACACCTTACTGCATTCATCAAAGTTCGATTCTTTCTTTCTGCTACACCATTCTGTTGTGGTGTATAGGGCATTGTAGTCTGCCTACGAATGCCTGTCTGAATACAATAATCCTTAAACTCCTTTGAGGTATATTCCCCACCTCTATCTGTCCTAAGAGTCTTGATTGATTTTCCCAATCTTGTCTCCACTTCTGTCTTATATCTTTTAAATGTTTTAAGTGCTTCCGACTTTCTTCCTAAGAGATAGACATAAGAGAACTTCGAGTAGTCATCAATGAATGTTATAAAGTATTCCTTATTTCTATGTGTGTTGACGCTCAGTGGTCCACATATGTCTGAATGAATCAAACCTAGTAACTCTGTTGACCGAGTTCCGACTGAGAAGGGTCTTCTCGTCATTTTACCGGTCAGACAGTGTTCGCAGGGCAATGTCCATGCACCCGTGATCTTAGGAAACAGATTTGCCTTAATCATTTGATCCGTCTTAGAATTTCCTGGATGACCAAGTCTTATGTGTCATAGTTAGACAAATAACACAAGGGATAATCAGAAGAGACATTCATTGATTCACTAGAATTTATTACAGGAAGACAAAATAGGTCATGCTCGGGCACAAACTTTCCCATCGCATAAACCTTCTTATTCTTGTCAATAGAAACACGCTTATTATAAAAGCGGACTTTGAAATCCTTCTTAACCAGCACTGGGACAGAGATCAGGTTCCGGCGTATCCCTGGGGAATACAATACATCATTCAGTACCATAATGATATCCCCCAGGTCAAGTCTGTAAGTCTCAACACCTTCCATGTCCAGGTAGGTGTTATTTCCCATGAAGATCCTATGTTCGCCTTTGCTCAGTTCCTTGAAGTCCACCAGGCCTTCCTTCATCTTGGCGATGTGTTTGGTTACTCCAGAGTCGATCCACCATCCATCACTGTCCGTGATGACAGAGTTTCATTTCACGACAACCGCGAATTCTATTTTCTTTTTGCCTTTGTTTTCAGACATTTTAGAATTTCCTGGATTTTTCTTATTGGGGCAATTGACCTTGAAATGGCAATATTTGCCGCAACCATAGCCAGAGCCACGTGGATATTTCCCACTCTTTCCCTTGAAATTCACTTTGGAGGGGCCCAACCTTTTCTTTGCATGCACGACATTTGCTTCTTCTTCTTCCTCAACCTCCTCAGTTTTCGATCTTTGTTTATAGAGGTCCTGCTCAATTGCCAACTGTGCAGGTAGGTCCGTCACGGACTTAATGTTGCCATTCATCCACAGAGGTGTGGCAACCATGTCGAATGACGGTGGGAGACTTCGTAGTATGGCTGCAATCTGCATCCTTTCCGGAATCGCACAATCAGCAGCCGCTGGATCTTTGGCCATCACGATCATCTTGTTCACGTGCTCGAGGAAGCTTTCATATTCCTTTATTCTACACGAGTTGTACTTGTGTAGAAGAAGCTGGACGCTCACTTCAGATTTGGAGTGATATTTCTCCTTAACCATGGTCCAGAGCTCATAAGCTGATTCGCAGGTCTCAAAGATCCAAATCTGGTTCAGATCCATGTGGGTCAACATAAAACTCCTTGCCCTATTATCTGTTTTCTTCCACTGTTCGCGGGACCTAATTTCCTCCATAGTTGGATTTTCAGATAAGGTTGGGCTGGATTTATCTATGATGGAGTGTATGCTATCGTGCAATAGGCTATAGTAGATCTTCCTACTCCACAACTCATAATTAGTACCGTTAAGGTACTCTATTTTTCCCACCTCAGTGGCAATTGTCTTGTTTGTCATATCTCTTTGGTTGATCTAATGAAATAAATATAAGGTTGGAAAAAGATTGAACAATTTTGTGAAAGTACTTTTAAAGAAAACTAGAGGTCTAACTTACAATACTACTAAGATTTTAAAAAAAAGATCAACTTAATAGCAACTTTAGCTACCTCCCTTAAAAAAACTTAATGCAAGACAAAACAACGAACAATAACTGTTAAAAGTGTGAGTTAATTAATCCAACACCAGATTTTAATACAATGAAAACATATAGCAAATTGTTTTAATAGGAGTATTCAACAAAAAACTTAGACAAAAAAATATTTCTATTCAATGATAGTTTAAAAAAAAGTTAACTTTTAATTTAGTCAACAAGCACATGTAAAAGAAACTTATTCTATTAGTAAGTAGTCAATGTTAATTATACTTTAATTAAACTATCACATAGCGATGATGCTCGAACCGGCAAAGCAATAAGGAGTGTCGATGGTCGGCGATGATGCTCGAACCGACAAAGCAACAAGGAGAGGCGATGGTGCTCTGATACCAGTGAAGGATCTCCCCGAGGTACGCCCTTTTCGTTGGCTGCGAGAGAACGAGAGAGAGGTAGGATTAGGAGATGGGAGAGGGCTCCCTAATGCGAGAGAGATCGTATATCTTTCCCTTCCCGGAGGAGGTGTTTATTTATAGGGCGTGAATGCCTCTCGCACTAGTCCGCCCTTACTCCCCCATGCCCAACGGATCCCCGCAAGACTCGGTCTTGCCGCACCCGCCGGCTCCGGAATGGCCGGCGGCGTTTCTTTGACCATGCGGTCACTTGGATCCGTTCAAGAGGGGTTGCTCCCACCCCATTTTTGGCGATTTTTTTTGTTTTTTTGGAAAATACCGCCACGAATTTATAATCAGTTTATCCCTCCAATATGTCGCTCCAACTTGGCAAGAATAGAAACTTATATGCCATCCATCCAAAACATTACTGTTGAAGACAACAGTAATGCGGTCTACATTAGGTGAGCAATAAATGCTATGGAAGAATAACTTCTAGATAATTCCAAACTTTTTTCTTGGTTATGTCCCTCTCATGTGGATGTAATGTTATACGACTTGCGAGCACATCATGTTCTTTTAGATGATATCAGGGAGATAATCTAAAGCTAATTGGTATGAAAGAGGGTGCTGTAAAGCTGGTACTAGTGCTTCTGAATGTAGGAGAGAGAGTATCATTATGTGCTCTATCTATTGGTGTAGTTCATTTTGGACAAGATTTCAAGCCATTGTTTGAGGTGAGGATATTACAATATGACCTGCAGAATTGTTTACGTAAACAAGCTATATCTAGTATTTCATTGCAGATCATTTTTTGATGGGATTCACCTATTTTACCACTGCGTCTGCTTGTTCCCTCCAATCATCATTAACACCTCTTGTTTTGGAGGAAGAAAAATACAAATCGAATACCTTTGTATTTTTCACTCTTGTGAAATTCAGCTGTAAAGTTTAATGTTATTTTGTGTTATCAGTCATACTTCCAAATGTCTATTGGCCAAGGTAAGATTCAGATTTTGAAAGTCTCTCATGAAGATGACATGAAAACAATATGGGATCATGATTTGAAAACAAAGTATATTTATGTATGGTTTGACAAATGTATGAGACTTTTTTTGGATATTCTATTGCTGTGGATATACCTAAGAAGAGGAGTTCTAGTATGTATTCTTCTTGACATACCTTATTTGTTATTCACTCTTATATCTAACCACATGTTATGATAACCATATAGCTGATTATTTCAAAGCTTTTGTAGATGAAAATAATGAAACTACCGATTTGACAAAGTTCACCATCAAAATTTGGAGTTTGACTTGCAGTGTTGCCTTAATGTAAACGCAATTCATGTTATGTTAATTAGTTGATATTTTTTGACCATATTATAAAAATACTTTCTAATTATATATACAATAAGCGTGACCTGCATATTTATTAGGTACATACAATGAAAAGGAAATGACTCGCATAAGCGAAACTAAATGATTTTGGTATACATGATATTCAAATGAACGTAAAAAAAAGGTAAGGAAAAAAGGACAATGGAGGATCCCTTCTCTTAATGATGTGGATCCTAGTGATGAATGGGTATTCAAGCTTCAATCTTGTGAACATGAAGCATATCAAGATCTTGATGCAAGTACTTCTCCCAAGGATGATGTTGTGGGAACTGAGGAAGCACAAGATGATTTACATAGGAAGAAAATGAAGAAAGGTAAAGGTGATGTTAAACTTATTTAGTTAGTACAATCACAAAATAATTAACAATGCTATTGTATAATACAAGTAAAACAATGATTGATGTTGATAAGGATTATGCTCGTGATGGATACAAAAGCAGTGATGAAGATGATGATGGGGCAAAATTAGATTACACGGATGATTCGTTAGATGATCCAATTGGCAATAATGGATCGTAGGATGACAATCTTGATGTAGATGTAGATCTTTGAGTTGAGAGCAATGAGTAGAAGATCTTTAGAAGACTAGGAATTGGATTGTACATTTTACTTTTTCCATTGTTTGGACTAGACTAAGAAATTTAAATGCAGAAGGTAATATATTTTGTACTCCTTATTTTGTTGTGTGTTTGATTCTATCAACATATGCTCATCTATGAGATTACGACAACGATGAATTAAACTAAAAATCCTTTATTTGCTTTACATGCTTGGAAATTTATGTTATAGTATATTTTTCTTAATTTTATTACAATATGTTTAGTTAAAATTCAAATTTCTTTGAAAAAACTTAGGCTAACTCCTGACCACCTCGAGGCTACTCCTTGCCCCTTTTTTAGTTAAACGGCATCTTTATGCCTTTCATTTTTTTTCAAAACTTGTATGAGATATCTGCAAATTTTACAATGTAAATAAGAGCTTCCTAATCATCAAAATTTTAATTATTTTGTTACCAAAGAGGTAATAACATAAGACGAGGAAAGTTCCAAAAAAAGGGTGTTAGCAATACGAGTTTTAATAATATTTACAATATCATATAGGAAAATCACGCAAGCACTATGAAAAATATTGCTCACACAAGATTTCTTTAAACAATATTTTTTATTTGATTTGCCATTGTATTCCGTTTATGCATAAATCTCGTTATCTTATCATTTATGTAAAAGTTAGTGTTATTGGAAAAAGTCTAAATGGTACAAGTGTAAAATTCCTTTCATTGTAGGTATTCCTTTGCCGCTCCAAAGCTCTCCCGCTCTCCTCATCAGAAGGCTATTTGGCGATCCATCAAAGCGTTCTTTCTCTCCGCCTCGTTCCATTCTGCTCCCATCTTCCCTCCCGAACCCTAACGGACCTTCTTCAAAGGAGGACGATAGCCTTCTGAAGGCTGCGAGGATAGGCGTCTCCCTTTCGACTCCATCCCTCCCCGAGCCCTAACGGCCCGTTTTCAAAAGAGGTGCTGCGATGAACGCGCCGGAAGGGGCTGGATGGCGAGCGAAGCTGCCGCCTGAGGCGCGTCCCCGCATCGTCCGCAAGATAGCGGATGCTTTGGTGCGGCTCTTGCCGATTTCTGCACCCGAGGGTTTAGGCAAACTCAACAACATCGCTTCAAGGTTCGAAGAAAAGATCTTCCACGCTGCTACAAGTCTGTCTGATTACGTGCGTAGGATTTCTACGAAAATGGTTACCATGGAACGGAGTCATCCCCGTACGAACACAATTGCTCTTGTTGGTTCACGAAGGAAAAGACCACCACAGCACTTATCCTCTCAGGTGGAACAGCGAGCTCTTTCTAAGATTGGAACACCTTTGCAACCTGCCACCCTGCCTTTTCTTGTTCCATTTCGGTCTACACCATCACCACCATGTATCTTGTCTCTTTCAAATACCGGAGATCATGGACGCCAGCAATCTGTTCCCGGACAAGCTCAAGTCCAATCTCTTGCTGTTGGCGCACCAGGAGTATCAACTTCTCCTCTGATGGCAGAGTTGGATGGCTTGCAGCCTGAACTGTCTACTTGTGTTTTTCCTGGCAGAGCATCTTTGACAGAACAGTCACTTGAACGCTTACTCAAAGCGATTAAATATTCATCTTCTTCAGTTCCCCATTCCTCAGTCAGTGATATTGCTTCTGTTGCCAGTACGATTGATAGAATAGCAGGTATTGCACCTGGTGATGATGGGTCACGGGCTGTTGTTGGTGAAGATTTGCTGGCTATGACAAAAAATCGATTGCAGATGTGGAACTTCACATCCCTGGACAGCAGTGATACAACAAGGAACAAGAAAAGGAAGATAAGTGGGATGCCCTTGAACGCTATGCCATATGCAGAAACTCTCACGATTGCTATGTGTGAATTAGAAGAATCGACGGGAACCTCCCATTTAAAGAGGCGTAAAATGGAGGCGAGCCATGCTTTCCTTGATGAGATCAGGGACATAAATAATGAGCTAATTGATACCGTAGTAGATGTTGTCGATGATGACATGGATTCTGCTTCTGAGAGCAGGGAAGGGACGGTGGTCAAATGCACTTTCTGCGCTGTTGCTCTCAGCCCTAACTTAAAATCGCAGCTTGCATCAGCTGGTCTGTTACCAATTTTACCTATTCATCTTCTCATCCCCACCAAGTACCCTTTATGTTCACCAGTTCTTCTCTTAGACAAGATGCCTGTGGATTATAGCAATGGGGAATGCAGAGATTTGTCAGCCAAGGCAAGATCAAGGTTTGCTGTTTCATTACGAGGCCTTCCAGAAAAGATGTCTCTCAAAGATATGGCAAAGAGCTGGGATGTTTCAGTCCGTGAAGTCATCCTCAAGTATGCCCAGCAGAATGGGGGTGGTAGCTTCACCTCGATGTATGGTGCTTGGGAGAACTGTGCTGGTTCTTGAAGGTTGGAATGCCCCTGCTATACAGAGTATGCAATCAGCTAATCTCATATAGGACAGGACTGTGTGAAAGGGCTTTTTTTTTAATATAATTGAAAATCTCATATAGGACAGAGTGTGCATAACAAGATGGAACTGTCAATCTGATTTCCAATGAACAATGATATATCTGGACTTTTCAAAAGTATTTGGTCTTTTAAAATAACAAAAGGCATTTGTGTGACCACTGTAAAAGAATTAATGAGGAAATCCATGCTCTTCTGGCTCCACGTTTGAATCAATCTTCCCACATTCCTAAGCTGAATGTGATCTTCGACAACAAATGATAAAAAAAACCCTAAAATAAAATGGGAATGCTTTAACCCTTATGTGATCCTCAATTCTTGCATGTGCTGAGATGGATCATTTGAATAATATCCATGAAAGTATTAAAATGACCAATTATCGTAGGTTTTGAGCTAAAGTAGCCTTTAGTCTTGTGATTCATATCGGATTGATCAAGTTGTTATCTTGTCAGTGTTAATGTGAGAACATAAATTTTGTTAAAAGCATTAAAAATCCTAAATAACTAAATTACTAATACAGAGGAGCGGATAGTCCAAGTCAACTGGTATGATGCACACACTGTTAAGGGTTCTATTTCCATTTCGTGCTGGTTGAGGAAGGATTTTTTTGTGCTATTAGGCTTTCACTATATCCAATATATCAATCAAAACCTGCTTTTCCCTTCAAAAGCAACCAGAGACTCGTTCTAGAACGGATGATGAAGACTCAAAATTGCACAAAACGTGGACAGATTCAAATGCAAGAAAAAAATTGTACTGAAATCAATTGATCCTTGTACACATTGCATGGAGTTTCGTGAAATGGATTTTTTATTTGTTTTTGACTTTGATGAAATTTGTCGAAAAAATAATAATCTACTTATTGTAGTGTGAAAGGTAAAATGCAAAAAAAGAGCAAGTGTATTCGAAAAATATTACAGGTCAATATAATAACATCACACTCTATATCCTATACTAATTACTAAGAAAGGCTAGGAAGGGCATCAATGTATATGTCGATCATGAGAAAAATGGTCAACCTTCGCTTCAAAGATGGATGAGAATTTGTGAAATCAAAAAGATAAATATATTAGAAATCAAGAGGGGTTTAAAATGGAATTTGATGGTTCATTAAAAGGTAAAAATAACGAAAGTGGCACATTGAACCGGTCATAAAAACCAGGTACCACATTGTACCTTTTACAAGTTTGGGGACCACATTCAAATCTAGCATAAAGTTCAAGGACTTTGATGTAATTTACCCTAATTTGAACAATGCACACAAGAAAATGTATAGTGTTCATTACATATGGATCATTAAAACAAATTGTAGTTGTAGAGAAGAATAATTTAAGGATTCGTTGTATACCTTTTAATGTTATATTTATAATAATGAATATTATTCATTGTAAAATTATCTTTGATTCCTTGAAATATGCGAAGCATGTCTTATTCAATGTTATAATGCTAACAAGGAATCATGTAACATCGATAATCCATTGACTTTCTCAAGTACTTTTCTTAAAATCTAATTGATAAATTAGCAATGATTAATACTGATTAGAATGAAAAGTAACGAATAATCATCATTATATGAATAGTCAGCAATGAATATATCATTATATCATTTGTTCCGAATTCTAAAATTAACTTTTTGGGGGGAGACTTGATATATGCTATTATATGCTTAATATCATATTCTTCTTTTATATTTGGCATTATCAAACTTGCTATTTGACATGACTCCACAAATATATACAAGAAAATGACAATGGCATTGATAAAACTTTACTTGGCGAATAAAATCTTCAAAGGCCATATCACCAAAAAATCGATGTAATTTAGCGGTCAAAAGAGGCTTGTGAAGTAGGTATCCCATGTAGCTTTCCACTTACATTATGGAGCTTTTTCCCCCGATAGGGCATGGGACTGCCTAGAATGCCCGGTTAGGGCATAACAACACTCATTTTCCCTATCAGGACATAGATCGGCAAACGGTTTATCGATCGGCTAACTGTTCGCCGATCAACCCGAACAAAGACAATTCAACGCTCATTCCCGAGGTGCCTGTTCCTGAGGGCGCAACGCCTGAGCCCCGGATTCACGGAAGACCGCTCAGTTGGCAAACCGTTCGCCAGTCAGCAAACGGTTCATCGAATTAACCCCTTCCACGTGCCTATTTAAGCAGCCCCCTCCCACTCATTCGATCACGCCTCCTCCACCTCCAGCCCTCCCTCTCTCTCACTAACTCCCTCTCCCAACAATCTCTCTCAAGACTCTCTCTCCTCTTAAGGTATGAGTTATTATTTATTAGTTATAATTCCAATTTTTGCATCTATATTCTTAGTATGAAAAATCCTTCCAATTTAATAATCTTTTATAATGTCTCTATCAACAATAGTTTGTGAAATTGTAAACTTTGTAAGTTATTTTCTTGTAAAATTTCCTTTAGTATAATAAATGTAGATGAAACTATGGCTTTCATTTTTTTGTAATCTTCACACGTTATTTCAGTCCCCCAGCACTGGATTCCATATGTAATAGTCACAACATTTTCATACCCCCATCTATGTACAGAATTATCCATCTAAATGCCAATTAGTGAACAACATTCACGTTTAGGGATGTGTATATGTCCCGTTAATTAATTATTTCTCAATTTATATGTACTGTTTAGAAATGAATAATCACGTAATTAAATGATTTAATATGAAAATTCCAATATAATTGAATTATTTATATGGATTATTTCTAAATTAATAATATTTTAATTAAATAATTTAATATAAAAAACTCGTCTAATTACTAATAACGTGATTAATTTAAATGATATGTAAATTACTCTCTAATTAATTATAGTTTAATTAGAATGAATTGATCTTGTCATTAATCATCCTCTAAATATTATGATTAATATGGAGGTGACCCTTTAATTAATAATTTCTTCATTATGGATAATTTTAAATTAATAATAATCTAATTAAATATTAATATAAGTAAGATGTAAATTACCATCTAATTAATAATGTAATTAATATAAGTGGTATGTAAATTACCACTTAATTAATAATAGTCTAATTACTGTGAATCTATTATCATTAATCATTCTCCAAGTTAGTTAATAATTTCTTAACTAATATAGATTATTTTGCATTAATACAATTTTAATTAAATAATTTAATCTTAAAAATACCCGTCCAATTATGAAAAATGTAACTAATTTTAGTTGTATGTAAATTGTCATTTAATTAATAATAAATCAATTACTATGAATCTATCTTTTCATTATTCATTCTCTAAATTAATTAATAATTCTCTGATTAATATAGATTATTTTTATAGTAATAATATTTTAATTAAATAATTTAACACAAAAATACGCGTCTAATTACTAATAATGTAATTAATATAAGTGGTATGTAAATTACCATTTAATAAATAATAGTCTATTTATTACGAATCTATTTATCATTAATCATTATCCAAATAATTAATATTTTCTTAATTAATATGAATAATTTTCACATTAATAAACTTTTTAATAAATAATTTAATATGGTGACACACACCTTTCATCTACGACACAGTGAAGCAACCGTGACATTAAAGGATGTCTCTATCCTTACAAGTCTTGGCGTTGATGGGGCTCTCGTGACAGGCTACGAGCACCCTTCACGATATAACTGTGAAGCTTATTGTGAGCAATGGTTCGGAGCCAATCCTAGCACTGGAGGAGGAGAGAATTTGTCAAGTGGACAGTTGAAGCTCACTTGGATTCTTGACACTATTCTATCATATGCGAATCTCCAGAAGCAAGATGGGAACTAGTTGGAGGGAATTATATGGGCTTTCATCTTATACCAGATTGGAGAGTCCTTTTTTCCGGACTCCACTGGTGATAAGGTACCATTATGATACCTATGGTTGCTCAAGGACATACAAGAATGTGGTCAGATGGCTTGAGAGCAGTGCTTCTTGCCAATTATATCAACAATTGGACGATTTCTCTTTAGGGAAACCCAGGAGATGTTATGGTTTTCTGACCTTACTGCAAACTTGGTCTTGGGAGCACATACAATCGGGGTGCCCCAGCCATACCGAATGGATCCAGTTGATTGAACCAAGGTCCATACACTTGCAGGTATGAGATGAAAGTATTCTAAAGTTTGATTATTTGATATAATATTAATACATAATTAAAACAGATGGACGTCAGGATGTAGGTTTTTCAATCAGAACATCCAAACTACGAACCTGACATTCTACCGCAACGATTTGGATATACAAGGCGAGCATCAAGTATGGTTCGTACATATACCATTTTATTGGATTAGTATGAAAATATTAACCTCATACTTTTAACAAATGTGTTGGTCTCCATATGATACGGAGATTGTAAATATCTTACATGCTATATGTCGAGAAGGACAGTAAGTATGGAGGTCCCGGACAATGCTAATTTGCTTTAAAGTAGTGGTTATGCACATGCTGAATCCCGTTTTGTGACAATTTGATCTGTGACCTCATATCCCAGATCATATGTCTCCTATAGTTTTCCCGAATCGCCGGTCTCTTCAATGAGACAACGATCCGATTGATTGGGTTGATTGAGTCCGAGAAAAGTTCGGTCAATGGAATCAACGTTGTCAAACATTTGTGATAAAGAGAACTTTGGCACAATCTGGCGAGCAGCGACTGGAAACATACATGTAGTGGTATTGGAAGATTATATAGCGTTGGATACATACTTCAATCCTGCCATCACAATTTAAATACGAGCCTTACACTCCCATATTTAGGCCTGAGGTAAGTGTTTAACTTTTTAATAAGAGATTCTTGAAAGAACACTATGTCACATATGAATTACTTACAGGTGCAGAGTGTGTATGAAGCTCGTGGGATATTTGAGGACTACGAACGGAGCTCAGAGTTGCGGAATGTAATTGGCTAACTTGACTCCACATTACAAAACTTTGGATTGGCAGATCAAATGAGCCAGTATAATTCGAGGTACTCTTACTCCATCGAGCCTTCCGCGGTCCCTTTCCATGACCATGAACCCCAACAACAACATGAGGACATTGCACAAACATCTGCTTTTCATGCACAATATGTTGTCCATGGAAATGATGACGAGGCAGGACCATCTCAGGTACAATTTACACAACCTTCGTAAGCTGGTGATTTTGGGGTCTAAACCCTAGCCAGCCCTACAGACACAAACATTTACACAATTCTTAACCAGCGATTTTATTCCCTACCAATCGAACATTGGATTCTCCTTTTACGCAGATTCCAGTCATGTGCCTCCATTCCAGAATCTCCCATGCACACCTCTACCAATTATGATGCAGATACACCGATAGCAGTCTGCACCTCAACCAGAGCAGCGACCATCACATCATCGTCAACGACCTCCATAGATTGATAGAGCCGCATCAGTTAGGGATACACCACAACAACTATCAAGAGAACCAAGTGAAGAGACTGAGGGTGGCACTTATGGTGGTAGTCGAGGTCGTATGGCTAATCTTTCATCACTCTTCCGTGGGGCATAGAGAATTTTTAATTAATGAAAATTTGCACCAACGATATCATTCTGTTTGGTAAAATAATGACAGTATTATCATCTATGTTGATTTTGGTACAATATCATGCATGATTCAATATTAATGCTACAAACACAGAGAAATATTATGCTCCACATATTTGAAAACCGTATTATCATGTGATTATTGCAATGATTGTAATCCATATTAACTCAATGTTAATTTGTAGGCATGGTGCAAATTTACCTGTAAGTAATCTTCATATTATGACATTTCAAATGATAGTTTATTTTTGTAGGTTATCACAGATACTGGTTGCAACTCTTAAGAAACTTAAGATAACTTTATATTATTACATTTCTAATACTATTGTATTATTATAGGTTATGGTAAAAACTCGCTTCACAACTCATAAGTCTGTGTATCTTCCGGACAACCTATTCCTAGCGGTTCATGCACCGTCCAGTTCTAATCATCACGTCATCATCCACTTGCTTCACCATGACCATTGCGAACTGGAGTTTCTGCAGTCCCACTAACACATACTGCTCTACCACAGTCGTCCCGTGAGGATGCTCTCCAGAACTCAGAGATGGGAGCTGGCTCTCACAGGCTATCAAATGCTCCTATGGAGTATCCATTAGATGATCGATCGTTTACTCAACCGTTTCAATCGATTGACTCTCCGTTCACGTAATACTCGCCACAATCAATGCCTCCACCTATGGTTGAGAGTTTCCAGAGCGAGACCTCACTGCTCATGGAAGTATACGGCGAGAAGGAAGATATGTACACTGACTTAGCTAATTTGCATTACACAATAGCACTGAAGTACATGCGTCTGAGCGTAATCTGATGACATCGATTATGATCGAGGACATGATTTAGGCCATTAATGCAATGTAATTTTATTTAAGTCAAGTTTATCTAATGTAATGGTAGAAGTGGTCCTTTTATTTTTCATATGGAACATTAGATTATCAAAATTGGAGTATGAAGTGTGTACTCCTTTTTGAAACATGTGTTCAAAAAAATTGGATATCCTGAATCTATTAACAACTATTAATTTTTTGGTGCATTAAATTTAAATATATTAAAATTATAATGACTTTGACCATTCTTATCGATATAATTATTTATTTATTAAGTATTTATACCTTAATTATATTGCTGAATATGTATCACTATAAACTATATTATACTTTTCTAGCATTTATTTATAATTTTTTAATATATCATTTTGTTTTCATATTTTTCCTATTTAGTGTAAAATTTACTTACTCATTCATTTTCTTTTATATAGCATTTATAGTTTTCATATTTTTTCAATGTACTCTATTTAATTTTTCTATTTATAATTTCATATTTTTATAAATATTTGATATAGGGAGCAAAAAAATATAATGTAAAATGAAAAAGATGGGAAATGGCAAACCATTTGCCGATCGACGAATGATTTGCTGACTGGAATTAATGCCAATCATTACCTCCTTGTCGCATTATGGGCGCAGAAATTATGGGTCTTGATCGGCGAATGGTTCATCAATCGGCAAACCGTTTGCTGATCAGTGCCCTGACATGGAAAATGGACGCTGTCATGCCTTGATCGGGCATTCCGGGCAGTCCCAAGCCCTGTTCGGGAAAAAGCTCTACATTATATGCATGTAAAGTGCTTTAGGATAAAAGGCAAAAGCTAATGGGGGCCATGGCCACTGAATGACACCATATATTGCTCTACAAAGGAAGGTCCCCCCTTGGAATAATCCTCTTTGCAGGGAGAATCATTCACCATTCATCCTTTGATTTACAAATTACGATCAAAGGAGGATGACTGCAATATGTTTGTATAAGTATATAGGGGTTTCTCGCGTCACTCCAAAGACCAAAAGGGAAGCTAGATCTTCTTGTTTGGAAGGAGCATATTAATGGAATGATTGGGCATGATCATGTGAGACCATCAACATGTGGATGGTCTATTTGGTGGCGGACATTTGATGTTACAAAGATGGATAAAGATTATATTACTCATCCGTTCCTCTCTCGTGTAGTCCTTGAGAATCTCCAAAAGACTCATGTTCCTCGTCCACTATACATGAGCTCTCTTTAGCCACCATCCATGTAGGCAAGGAATGAATGATAAGTGGTTCTCAATCTAAGTGGTTTTCATTTTTTTAGTTATTTATTTGGCTAGAAATTCATATTTACCACTGCTAGTTTAGATGATTACAATGACATGTTTTTCTCTAAGTTTAATTAAATTAATAAATCGATCTTAGTATAAATTCTATCTATATATTTCTGATGTATTTAATTCCCAATGCTATTAGGATGCTATTTATTTTAATGTATTTAAGTATTCTGTATAAAATATTTTGATACTATAAGAAGTCATTTTCTAACTCAAAAAGTCCCGAAGACAGTCGAGCAATATATGCAAGAAATACCAATACATAATTAAGCTAATATTTTCTCATTACTTCCTTGTCAATTGGCATGATCTTGTCATTGTGTTATACTTCATCTCTTATTACGCAAATCAATTATTATTTATCGAACGAAATTATGCCTTTTGATTGTTATACTCGAACTTAACTCTCTCTCCCTCCCCTCTTTCTTATTTTAGCTAGCTTGCAAAAAAAATCCCACCTTTCATGCATCGACTCTATCGCCAATGATCCCAATATTCTCATCCAATAGCCAATGTTAAATATATGATATTATGTAAAAAAAGACAGGTTATTGTAATTTACATATGTTTTGTTGCAAAGTTAAGTTTGTAGCTACTTCATTGTCGCTACGAAGTTAACATCTCTTCCTAAGGATGAAAACGAATGTGAATATATTCGTATCTGATCCGTTATCGTATTCTTTTTATACATATTCTGACATTTATATTCGTATTCATTTTAAAATGGATGCGAATATGGATATCACTTTAACATTCGTTAATATTCGCATTTGTATTCGTATATTCGTTTTCATACATAAGTATAGTAATAGATTTATTTATAACTTTGTGTAACAACATTTTATGAGTTCATTTGCCATTGTTGATATAATTTTCATGAAATAATTATATACGGTACATCTATTTTATGTGTAAATCATCCTAAACATGTATATTTTTGTTAATCTATTGAATATTTCTGCTAGTATTCGTATCCGATTCGTATTCATTTTACATTCGTATCCGTTTTTTAAGGATATGGTAACACATTTTTCACATCCGCCAATATTCGTATCGGCATTCGTATTCGTATTTTAAAATGGATAAGGATATGATTATACCTATGTTCGTATCCATATCCGATCATTTTCATCCCTTCCACAACTATTCTGACGTCGATAAGATTATTAGAGATAGGGGTTAATCACTACGATATACATATAGTCTTAAAGGAATTAAATTCTTAGTTATAATGATACTGGAGTTGTATTTTTAGTAAAGTCCTTGCAGGAAAATGACTATGCCTCTTGTATTGTGATATATACTTCCATATCACAATGCAAGACACACCAAGAAGAGAGCTGGTAAAAGAAGAAGAGGAAGAGAGCAGAAAAAATGAAAAGAGTTGTAAATTTTTCCTTTTTCGATGGTCGTGAGAAAGAACTTATTACCATCATATTGTGTATATTCTTCTTCACGTGCTTATGTAGTGGTGATGGCGCATTAGCTCTTCCCAACAACAATTGGTACCAAAGTTGGCTTTAAAGTAAAGTCGACGAAGAAACGTGATGCAATTGATACGCATTCATTAGAAAGCCACAAAGAATTAGGATGTGATTGGATGTCGCGGTAAGCTGGTAGTAGAGTAACCCTTTTTTGAGGGGTAAGATGGTGGGTAAGTTGTTTGCTTTGTTGTTTGAATGGTAAGGTAGTTGCTAGGAAGAGTAGTTGTGATGAGACTTTCATTGAAGTTTAAAAAATAACTAGATTTTGATTATTTTATAATTTAGATAATAAGATATGATAATGTAATATTTTTTGTTTAAATAGAAAAGAGAGGAAGAGAATATTAACGAGGAGAGAGAAATAATGTATTAATGGGTATTTGGCTGAAAGGAGAGAGAGATTAATGGCGATTTGATTGAAAGAAGAAAGAGGAAGTTGGTGGGGCCCACGAGTAGGATAAAGGATTTGATGGATTGTAACATGGTGGCCAATGGGTCCCATGGTGGAAACTTGATGGATAACCTCTTTTTGGAAGAGTAACTCTCCAAGTGAATGCATACTTATCGGTGGCTATTTGGAGAGACGTACGAGTGTCATTGAAGGATTGTACTAGTATAGTAAGTAGCGAGATCATGCATGGAGGTACAACAATAGTAAAATAGATAGAAGATTGGGTTCATAATGTCATAAAATTTGATAACTACATTGAAGCTTTGAGATCGAAAACATTCAAAGTTCAATCGATAAGACTTTTGAGTACATATATATGTTATTAAATTTTCAAAATGAATTAGATGGTACAAGATGACATATTTGGCTCCAGTTTTTCAGATCTTGCAAATTGATTCGAACTTCAACATTTTTGAGGTAATCGATAGAGATACAATCCTTCTTGATGTATGACAATTTATGGTAGAGAAAGACCATCTTGCACCATATATATTTGGTGTCGGAATGCACACCAAAGGATGCGTGTTTTCTTTGGATTGTTTAACATAAAGAACCACCACACCTTAAGCAGCGATGGATGAAGAATATACTCACACAAAAGGGCTTTTGAAAGTTCTTCGAGCAATAGAGGACAAATTATAGAAGATGAAAGAGGACTAGTGAAGGAAATGAGGGATTTTATAAATTATATAATATAAATATTCTTTTTGAACAACATTCTTCATAAAGCCATCATCTTGAATAATTCGATGGAGGTTTGATAAAAGCTTGATGGATGATACAAGTTCAAATATCTGAAAAGAAATTTATTATGGAAAGATAAGTTATATGGCCTTTGAATAATCGATAGCATAAATTGGAGGTGAAATTGGATGAGTTTAATATGATTCTAATAGATGTACTTATACTTGAGGAGAAGATCACAAAAGGAGACTTTTTCTTTAAGGAGGACAAGGCAATGGTATTCTTGAGCTCTTTTCCATATTGTTATGATCACATGATGAGGGTATTGCTCCATGCAATAAGATCATATCAATAGATGAACAACAATTTCATTGTTTATGAATGAGTTTCTACGCAGGTTGGTAAATGAAACAACAAATGATGAAAGTCTTATAAGATAATCAAGAGCATGTATTCTCGATCAAGGGATATGCGATTTAGAGGTTGATACATGTTACAAGATTCTATGAGATGATTATATTGTTATAAATTCTTATGACTTTGAATTATAAAAAAAGGTGTTACATAGAAATTGATGGGAGACGGGCAACAAGTTGCACCGCCAATCCCTTTTGGATGGCAAATCCAATTCTTCAGAACACAACATTCATAGATCCAGGACTCATAACATTGCTATGCATATTTTTTTGGGCCCTCTTGAGGAGCTCAACAACTTCACTTCCCAAGAACACAAATGTATCAAACCCGAAGGGGATGGATACATGTTGATTGTCCATACAAGCCTTCTCATGCTTAGCCACTTTAGCTGATGCAACTTTTTGTGCAACGTATCCCGCAACAAAATCACTTCTTATAGGATCCACCAATGGAGAAACTCTAGTCAAATCAATACATACATGTTTCCCTCCAGCCCATCCAAATATTAAAATATCTGCTGTTCTAAGGGTCGATCTCCCCTCCTGTGGATTCGTTAGAAAATTCACAGGTGCTTATTTCTTGAAGCAACCCCTACTTTCCTGAGAACATTCATTGTTATAAATGAGGTTGAAAGACTGCTTCTTAATCGAGGCATGAAAAGGATAAAGGAAAGAAGGATATTTGAAATTTAGACTCGAGTAATTCCACTACATTTTGTAAGGGAGACTTGGTAGAATGTTCAAGAGATATGAAGGCAAATATAAGATGGCTTTTGGACTCAACATGTTTAGATCATATATGCTTATTTGAGTAGTTCGAAAGTATCTATCCTACGATGATGTGATGAGTATGGTAGGTGGAGAGGTTCACCACATCAAAGAAGCACGATTAGTGCATTTTTTTATGTTTGACATGACAATACAAATTCTTGAACGTGTCAAACACTTGCCTACAACAAAAAATGGCATTCGCTATTATTGCTTCATCTATGAGGGCATCAACTTGCCATAAGATGGAGAGTTCTCAAAGCGAGTAAAAGAGCATGCATGGTGATGCAAGGACCATGGATGTCAAACAGGATGTACATGCTCGAGGAAAGTATTATGATATGTGGGAGAGCTCCAGATTTTCCCAAGATAAGTAGGTTGAGAAGAGAGAAAGACATCTCTACTATAGAAACATGCAAGAAGAATGTAATTTTCTTTACCAGAGGATGGCATATGCTCTGATCACGAGAATGTCTAGTGCCTTGTCCAAAGGTACAATATTGAATTGTGCAAAAACATCCAAGAGGCAAGTGTCAAGAGCATCCAGAGTTTAAAATGATGTGAACATTGTGATGAAATATAATCCAAGAGGAAAAGGAAAGAAGAGGAACAAAGGCATAACAACAAGAGAGAGGGGGGAGAAGGAATTAAGTGAATTAACAAGGAGAGTTTTGCTTGTTCTTCTTCTTAGTAATTATTCGTAGGTGGTAGTGAGATTTGACTGGCCAGCATTCATATTATGCTTTTAACTTTTTCCCAAGTATGTGTGTGCCTCTATTCTTAAAAAAATCACAATATTAACCTTTTTTTAATATATTATAGGGGCAAAAGTGTGACAACAATAGGGCCTCATTATAGATTTTGTAGAATAATGGGGAGGTAAGGGCATAAGTGCTATTGAAAAACTAACAAAGGCGAAGGACAAAAATCCATATTTTTAAATGGTAAGTTTCTTAAATTTGGAAAGAATAGGCATCTTATTTCCATGATGTAGGAGGTATGACTACATGAAAAAAAGAGAGGTTTCGTGCTTCCGTTGGATCTTCCCTATCTCTCAGTCATACCTATGAGATGTATACTAGGATCGATTGTAGTACACCATACCGACGGAGTGAGATTTGTTTTAGATCTTGTTATGTTCTTAAAGATTACCTATTTGCGAGTCAATGCATGCTTTTCTAATTCAAGATATGTGTTTTCTAAGACTGCATTTGTCGATGAGTGTATTGCTACTGCAGTTGCTTCCTCTTCTACCGTCACCGCCGCTTCCAACGTCCATTTGAGCCCATGTAGTCGAGCCTCTTCCGCAAGTAATGTACCCATAAACGACCATCTGAGGACCGTGCCTTCGTCTGCTTCTTGGCGAGTGCTGTGAAACCGAATCGAATTCAACTCACATGGATCAATTTGCATCGATTGAGCTCAAGATTTAGCATCTGCATGCAAGCCCAGGTGAAGTAGTTTTGGTAATGATGCTTCTTATTAGTCAGATCAAAAAAATAATTCCCATTGGTTCATAAAGCAAGATTACACAAAATTAGGGATCCAAGTGGAGCAAAGTAATGGGGTGTGAGATGTGCATGCACGATCTTTGGATTGTGCTTTCGGTAGATATTGACAAGTAAAGTAAAGTAGCATGAGATCATAGACAAATAATTAGGTGTTGGCAGCTTTAAACTCTCTTTTGATCACACTTTAGATCCACTCTACGACAATGGTCGTTAAAAGCCATTATAATATGGTTTGTACTTTTTGGTCCAATTCAAATTCAGATTTCCAACTTGAGAATCACCTTTAACATATATCATCAATATTTATATACAAAGCTAGTTGCAAGATGTGAATACATGTTAGTTACGATATAAATTTTACAGAATTTGCATGTAAATTTGCATTGTCATATATTTAAACACACATGTAAACTTTATATTTAGAAATATAGACGTATAACATTCACTATCTAAAAATACATTGTTAATGTGTGTGTGTGTGTATATATATATAATGTTAATAATGCTGTTATTTAACTTGCAAATAAAAATTAAAAATATGCATGTACTCCCTTTTGGAAATGGGTCCTTTTGCTCGAAGGAGGACAACGATCGAAGGATAAGGGATAAGTGATGTTAATCTATCATCTTTTCAGTTGATTTGAGGAATGAAAAATGGATAAATGTTGTAGACATATATATTATAAATGATATAATTATGATATAACTACTTCGTTCTTGGTTAGTGATGAATCCCTATTTCATTACCTTTATTCTTTCATTTAGGCCTATAAACCCTAGCTGAATGCATGTATATATCATTACTTTGTCAAAATAAATATTCATTAAATTCTACAAAATACTATATGAAATACTGTACATTTATTGTATTTATCGCCAATAAAAGAATAAAGGAAAGAAAAGAAAAAGAGTGAAGTGTAAGGACACTGAAGTGACCCTAGTCCCCTAAACCCAGTCATCATGATGAATTAGTCGACAAGGAATAAAGTAGGGGGGAGATATGGTAACTAATTGTACAAAAAATACAGAACATATCATTCTACAAAACATGCCTATAATTATCTTTTGGAACCTATTTTATTATTTATTATTCACAACTCAAATGATGAAACTTTGTGCATGAAAAATGTAGCTAAAATATATAGAAAATAAAAAATTTATTTCATACAAAAATAACACACAATGTACATCTTATATACAAAATAAAATCTTGAAACCCAAACTTCACAAACCCGTATCTCCCAAAAAAAACTCAAAATATATCAAATCATCTTTAATTGTATATAACATTTCATAAATTATTTAGAAGGTGGTTTCATATTTTTTGGAGTTAAGGTGTTAAAGTTAGATTTTGGATCCCTTTTGTATAATACAACTGATTAAAATATTCATTTTATTTATTCCTTATTATTCCTAAAATTTGATATTTTTTTATAATTTTGTAAATATTATTTATAGTATATGTAAATATTAAAACTTAAATAAAAAACAAATAAAACATTAAAATAAAATACTTATATAAAATACATAGGTAAAATACATGTACTTATACCTATAGATATCACACTCCTATTTAATTAAGTACATATTACTTCAGAAAAATATCATAAAAATATATCTAGATGTATAAAAAAGTTATAATATATAAAATATGAAAATAAAATAATAAAATGTAAATACAAAATAAAAAAAATACCTAAAACATAGGTAAATATACCTATATATATACCCTAAAAAAGTAACTTGTAAATAAACAACTCAAAAAATAAATAAAAATATGCATAAAATACTATAGAAAATTAGAAACATTTTTTATTTTATAACATAAAATTAATTAAATCAAATACTATTTATTATCTATTTTCCAAGACATTTTTGCCTTGGAATTTCTTGGTTGGTCCACGTAGACCAACCAGGTGCGGCTCTTTGTTGACCGCCAGTCAACTGTTCAGCCTACCCTTTAACTCCTGTCAGATCTCATGCGGGTCGTCCTTCGCCATTTTCTCAACACCTCCACCCTCACTCATTACCCTCGAGACCACCACCATTTTGTAGCCTCTTCATCCTAGATCCACGCCCATCCTGCGCTCCATCTCACGCCATTACACCTCGAAAACCCTCAAAATATCTCCTATAAATAAACCCCCTTCGCCCCCTTTTTATATTTGATCCCTCTTCTTAGAGCTTTAGCCCATTAGATCACTCCTATGGGTTTCACAATGGTGACAGTAAGGTGGAGCCCTTGATTTGCAACGAGGAGAGCAGGGGAGGAGGTGAATCCAACCCACCACCGGAGCGCCACTGGCTGGTTCTGCTCCAGAGCCCCCATGCTCTGTTGAGCCCATTTCCCATCATTCTTAAGTAACTTTGTAGTCTAATCTTCATTTTGCATCATTAATTCGTAGTTTAATCGAGCGGGTAGCACTCAAATTAAAAACCTCAATTCCTGGAGCTCAACCTGTAGGTTAAAATCATCGTCAAATGACCGTCAACTTGCCTCGTTTTCATGTCATCTCAGTCCCCATTGCCTTCTCCACCAATTGCCCACTTCATCCAACCCAGATCCATCGTGGATATGGGATCCGAGCTTCCTCCGCTGCTTCACACCGGAGCTCCCCCTCCATTCCATTCCTCCTGCCATTTCATACAAACCCTGGGTCAAGGAGATAGCCCTCGTACCCAGAATTCTTTTGGTGCTTGTTTGCAGGACTCGCGAAGTGTATGGGACTTCAACAACCACCTGGAGCTGCTCCAGGTGGTTCAACCTCGCCGGAGCACCTCGCATCTTCTCCGCCACCTCGAACCCTACAGGCGCACATGGTGGTGGCCTAGCTACCTATCGGGCTCATCGAAGGAGAGAAAGAGCGTTAGAGATTGAAGAAACGACGAATCAAAGTTCGCCGGTGAGCAATTCTTGCATGTTCTTACAGCAACGTCCCCCACCGTTCGATCAAGAATAGTAGTCCAGATCTAATATGGACTGCTGATTATTCACGAAGGGGTACGCAAAGAGAGCTGCTTGATCAGCCACGTAGCGAGCTCCGGACGACTGGATCCCGACGTGTTAGTGGGTAAATTGCATAGCCTCCCTCTACCTTTTTATATTTATTAAAAAAATCCTGTAAATACTTTAGGTAGTTTGAAAAGTAGCGGATAAATTGCATGTAACCCCTTGAACTTTTTGAATATTGCAATTTAGTCCCTACTAGTGTCACGTGCATGCGTACGTTTGATCTTGTAAAAATTGTAAGTAAACCCTTTTGGGTTATTTAAATTGTCGTTAAATATATAAAGTTGGAAAATCAGTGCTAAACTTTGGGTAAAATTGCATTGTAATCCCTGCCTTTATTTATTTTTGGATTTATACCCCTGCTAGATTGAATATTTTTGTGAGTCATTTTCTATCTATGAAAAATAGTTGTCATGCCTCAAAAATTACTAAAAAATAGGAGTAGGTACATAGATGCATGCTTGATTACGCTATGAATTTACATTTGCATTTTATGCCCCTTTTCAATTTTCTAAAATTCAAAAAGTGCACGGCCAGTCCCTGCTTGCTTTTAAAAAGCCAAAAAAATTATAAAACCATTTTAAAAAATTCAAAAAAAATCTTATTTATATATTTTTAACTTTCAGATCTAAAGTCACTAAAAATAGAAAAAAGAAAACTCCTAAAAAGTGAAAAACCCTAAAAACCATTATACAAATTTATAAAATTCATAAAAGAACCCAAAAAATTTGTTTTCTATTCTATAATTTTCTATATATATATTTTTTATAAATTGAAATTAATTTGGAAAATTTTGGACTCCATTTGTTATTTTTACTTTCCATTTCACTTTCAGGTATTTATTTTATCCTTGTTTTAGGGTATTTTCAAATGTAAAAATATGTAAAAAATTAGCAAAATTATTTTTAAAATAAAAAATAAGAAATTATTTAAAATCCAAAAATATTTCATTTTCTTTATTTTGTCTATTATTATTTATATCTATATTAGTCTATATTATATAAATATACTCTAAATATATCGTTATAGTATATATTTAAAAGAAAAAATATAAAATCCAAAAACTGATATAAAAATACAAAAATATAAAACAAAAACAAAAAAGAAAAAAAAGATTTTTTAATAATTAAAAACTCACATTATTTGATAAATATTGTGCATAGCTGTATTAACATATATACCTATTTTATTTATTTATAAATAATATAAAAGTACTATATCGTAGTGTTCCTTGTGTTTGACACCCTACTTTGCTTGTCACTATACACATTTTATTGTAGAGTCTATAATAAATTTTGATCTGCATTATCTTTACTGCCTAATATTTAATTGTAGGTTGATTGCTGAACTAGATTGGGTTTTGTGATAGGTCACTGCATCGATTGGATATCTCTCCTTGTGAGATTTCTAGACCCTCGTAGAAACCCTCTGTTTCAAATGGTGCCGTTGCCGGAAGCAATGGATTGTAGCACATTTTTATATATATAGCTGTCATTTTTATTTACATTATTCCGCCACTTATTCTTTGATAATTATTTGACTATCCTGACCTAAATTTTCTTGTTAATCTTTCTTGTGAGGGACCGCTTGACAAGGACTATCTCTTAAGAGGTGGGTGCACCCGATGCGAGCGGAGGTTGGCTTTCTTCTATGGAGCTGACCATGATAGAGCATGAGAAAAGAACAAGTAAGGAGGAGAAGAACAACCGTTTAGCATTGTATTTTCCATTTTTTAATGAGAGAGACTTATTTTCTGCAAAATATTTTGTAAATACTTTGGACACTACTCTCTCCACCACACGAGGTCTAATGCCCGGGTGTCTGTTCACCTGGTGGCCTCATACAAGATTTTTCATGTTTTATCACCTTTGTTTTATTTGTTTCTCGTGATTTGAGCTTTTCGACTTTGTTTTTATTTGTTTGAGTGAGCCCTTATATAGTAGGTTGCTTGACTCGGTAGCTAGGTCTAAAGCCCTAATAACATTGCATGCACCTATAGTGACACACACTTGGACTTAGTAAAAAATTAATTATCGATTATTTGGACTTGAGATCGAGCGCCGAGAGAAGTGTTATACAGCGCTTGCAGGATCCGTTGTGGCAGACACCGATGCACTTCAGAGACCAGACTTTTGGATCTCATTTCTGAGTGATTGGCATTTGGTTCTTCCCATAATACCAGCTGTTGTTTATGACGCCTTCTCGCTTTTGCATATCGACATATAGTGTAATTATTTCAATTCTGCCTTGCATCCTACATGGAGAGAGCTGGGAAGCACTGTGAATAACTCTATCTTTGCATGCATCATTAGTCACTAAGGTGAGATTTCCATCTTAGTGACGACTTGCACGGTTTTTCCGTCCTCTCCCCCTGTGTTAATATCACTTAGGACTTAAAGGGAAAATATAAGAAAAATCGTTAGGCAACTTGCTATGAAAAATACTGAAAAAAATTGAAAATCCAAAAATCAAAAAAGGGATTGCTAACTTGACCTTAAATTAAAATTCGTAATGAACCATTCAGTGTTTGGGGTTCATAAATCCCACATTATTTTTAGGTACACTCTAGACTGAGTGAGGCGCGTCCTGTTAAGGATAAGAGCACAAATCCTGATCTATGGCGCGTTGGGAATCACCTGGGTTGGTGAAGTTTTGGCGCTTCTATCATACGTGACTGAGTAGGGCCTAGGTGAGCACGGCGTTCCCGCCTTGAGTGGAGCATCCGACTTGGTCTGAAGTACTAAGCTTAGGCCATGCCCTCAAGGGTGTGTCTGTCTCATTGGCTTGCGTCTGAGTAGGTCCTTGCATGCTCACGGGTTATTCCATTGCGAGTGAGGACCGAAGTATTGGTTTCGTCTATTGGCTTCCTTTCTATTTCTTTGGTTGAGTATCCGGCCATGAACGAGATCAAGGACCTTTAAGCGTGTGGATCACATGTTACAAAGGAGGTGGAACAAGTACATGGCACTTGCCTAGCAGTACACATGCTCCTATAGGGATAGCGTACTAAAGGACTCGTGATGAGATTGCCTGAAATAATAATAAAATTGAAAAGATAAAAATAGTCAAACTTTTATAACTTCACATGTGTTGAGCGGGTGAACCTATCCTTGTTTTGTGTTTGTTTGAATTAGAATTAAGGTTCAAATATCATTCTAGCATAGTGTGTGCCATTTCTCACTTTCTTCTCTTTGATTCCCTATTTGATCCCCTGCTCATTTGGAGCATTCTAATGTTTTACACTCCCTTTATAAGGCATCCTCCAGATAATTCCAATCAGAACAATTTGATGTCTGAATCAGGTCTATATGACAATCAGTGATCGATAGAAATACTCCAACACTCCACCTTTGTCATATATTCCATATATCACACTATATAAGTATCATATTCATGGTATATGATTCACTTTCAAGATGCCTTGATGGTGAAATGGTAGACACATCTTGTTTCACCTCTGTATCATTCTTCCAATATCGATCTCCTCCTGACCTTTGAGATGGCGACACATGGATAGCTTAGTCGGGACCCCGCTGACACCAACATCGATTCCATGCGCTCGTCACCTCCAATAATTCAGGGTGATTCCCGAGAATCCGGTTCAATCTCCATGAATTGATCTCCAGACTCCCCGTCTTCTCTAATAAACTGGGATCACTCTCGTCCTGAAACCTGCCCATTTTTGATGGCAATTGATTTCACTCCATACACACAACCATCCTTAAGGAAATTCTGTGTTGACCTTAACACAACCCAATTTGCTACTTATGGTGCCTCCATAAAAACTGATCAGGGCATTTCTTCATTTGTAGATCAAGATCCCAATCTAGAGCCAGAAATTGTAATAGAATCAGACTCAGGATCAGAGAGAGAGAGAGATGACTCCTGGAGGAAAAGGGAAGGGACCAAAACCACCATCTCAGCCAAATCAGAGTCCGCAGTTGGATCAGAATGTAGTGAATGGTCAGATCCTTGCTTCTATTCAAGCAATCCAGCAACAACTCACGGATCAGGCCTTAGCACAGGTCGCCTTCCAGGACATGCTCAATGATTTACCGAGAAGGAGAGACAATGTGGGAGGAGGATTCGAAGAAAATCCCGAAGGTGGAGGCGATAGAGGCCCAACAGATGAGCCTAGAGTAGAGCAACCCAAGCCGACTCTCAAAGAAATATACAATCCTGGGGCATGACACATCTCTGAATGGTTCCAGATTCTTGCAATCTATGCCCATTTTGAATTAAAGCCTCAGCTACTGGTGCTCTTACCCACCTTTCGGGGAAACACCAATGAAGAACCGTATACTCATGTACAACAGTTTGGGTGCATCTGTTGCACAACTCACTATCCGGGTATACCTCTTGGGGTAGTCAAGATGATGCCATTTCCCTTCAGCCTTCAGGATAAGGTCCTTCAATGGATCAACCACTTAGGAAAGGTCGTCACCACCTGGGAAGAACTGAAGTCATCCTTCTTGCATAAATACTATCCTCTAGGGAGACTTAATTAGATGTGTGCCAGTATAGCAAACTTCACCCAAGTCGCTCACGAATCTATCCATGATGCTTGGGAGATGTTTGCTGAGCTACAAGAGAAAATGTCCCCATCACGAGATTCCTAGGACCAACCTGGTCCAACATTTTTTCGAGGGGACTCACAATAGAAAGTCAGAAGCTTGTAGACGCTTCCTGCGGCAGCTCACATTTTTAAAAAGTGCTATCGTCGTCCCGTGCCTATCAGTGCTAGCCACAAAATGTTCAAAAGTTGGCATATGGCAACATCCCATGAGCCAGACAGGGATGAGAGCTCCAATCTGAGCATTATAGCGAGCCACCTGTCCAAAGTAGACATCATTGAGAAGCGATCATGATGAACCTCTGATTCGCACTCTTTGTTCTTTTATTTTAACTCTTTTTCTTGGAAAAACATCATGTAAATTTCTGTAAATAGAATAACTTAGCAAATTGCATGCTTGTGTTAATGTTGCATAATTAGCATGTTTTTGTACAAAAATAAAAGAATAAATGAAAAGAAAAAAGGAATGATGTATTTAGAATAAATACAGAGTGACCCAAACCCCAAGAGAAGGTCAAGCCTCGACCTGATCACAAAATAAAATACGTAGAGAGAGATAGGGCTCACTATGTATTGTATATATTGCCTATATTTGTATACATTATTTATATAATTATTTTTGACAATAAAATTAAATTATTCTTTTAAAGCCTTGTATATAATACTAGAAATAATATAAAAATAAAATAAAAATCATAAAAATAAAATAAAAATAAAATCCTCAATTCATTGTACAAAACACACTTGTATATATTACATCCATTATTTATTATATACCCATATTAGTTTGTAAATATAAAATAAAAATTAATTTATACTCCTAAAATTACATTGTAAATAAATAAAATATAAAATAAAATTATTTATGTAAAAGCAATAAAATAAAAATACTTGTACATACTACATAGGTATATTATACATGCATATAATATTGTATATTGTATATACCTTAATTTGTTTTCATAAACATAATTTAAAATTACAGAAAAATACTTTAAAAAATAATAAACATTATATATTTTGTACACTTTTTATTTTAAATCTATTTGTTATTTTTTTATTTTTTATTTATTTTGTGTATTCCATTTTTTAATGGTCCAAGAGGTTTCGTTGACTCCAGTCAATGCCTCCTTCAAAATCGGGTCAGGTCGAAGCATCCTTGCCGAAGATCCTTCTCTGATTTATCAGGCCCAATTCTGAGATCCTCCTGCCTCGATATCCGGATCCATGATTCCTCATATAACCAAGATTATCGTGGATCCCTTACATCATCCGGATCCCTTTAGGGTTTCGTGCTCCATGCTGATCTTTCTAGACCCCTGAGTTGCCTATATAATCTTCTCTTCTGCCTCCTAGCGCGGCAACTCGTTCCTCGCCCCCATTTCGACCCTTAGCAACCTCCAGCTGAGTGACAACTGTCTGGAGCACTCTTTGGAGCTCGATTTGGTGCAGTAGCGACGCAGCTCAAGCGTCGTGGCTGGAAATTCACCGCGAGTAGCCTCCCCCATCCGCTGCAACATGGTTGAGGCCATTACCCTGACAACCACCTTCGCCTGACCTTATTAAGCACATTAATAGCTTCAAGTAACACTCATTTCCTTTGCATTTCGCATTTCGACTCATCCTTTCATTCCATCTCTACCGCCTTTCACTTGCTCCGACTAACTGGTCGGAGCCCCGTTTCCTACATCTACATGCTCTGATATACTCTAAATCTTACTTCGTACCCTATTATGCAATCCAACCATCCTAATATTCAGCCATCGGGACGCGATTAGGCTCAGACCTCCTTCTCACGCCTTCGCCCGAGGTCGACAACCATTCCCCGCCGCTTCCCCTATCCTTTGAAGAAATAACTAGGGTCGGAGCGTAGCCTCGAGCCCTCTCTTCCCCTTACAGGTCTACACGCACGTATGGAATCATTTTGGAGCCTCTACTGCCAAGGCGGAGGAACTCTAGGAGGAGCTTCACCATTGTCACCATCCGAATGTTGTCACCTCCATCAGAGTCGTCCATCTGAAGCAGAGCAGCTCAACGACACTGCATGACCCTTTGGAGACCACATCTGAGTAGTGGATTTCCTCCATTGGCTGATTGAAGGTTGCCCGAGGGGGTGTTCCTTCAGACCCTCCGTTATCCGTCGAATGCCCGCACCTCTGCCAGATTCCATCACGTCCATCCGACAGCATAAACTTTTCTGTCGTTGGATCAGACCCTCTAGAGCATTTGACACGCATGTAGCCAACATTCTCTGATCGTCAGGTCTGTAGCAGCGGGTTGATCAGGCCCGTACACCAACGCCTCCGCCCGAGCCTGCCATGTGTCCCCACATGCCTCACACGCGCCTGCGAAGGTTATATTTCCCTTTTACCCTCATTTATTTCCACATTTAGATTTAGTCTAATAAATAAAAGTTGAAGTTGAGACATTTTGCAGCTTGGCCCTTGTGTTTTTATCTATTTGCATTTCAGTCCTTCTTTATGTGTAGCACGTGCTGTCCCACGTGACTTTTTGGGTTATTTGCACTGTATGCCCTGCAAATCTGTGATGAATCTCCATTTCATCACTTTTTTCTATCATTTTGGCCTTAAAAACCCCAACAAATGCATGTAAATAGCATCAATTTGTCTATAATAGCATTCATTATTTATTGTATTTATTGTACATAAAATAAGGTTTTTAATGCCAAAATTATAGAATAAAGAGAAGAAAAGAAAAAAGAATAAAATCTTGCAAATATTTTATGACCCGAACCCCGAGACCAAGGCCAGAATGGAATTGGTCGACAAGGAATAAAGTAGGGGGAGATAAGGGCCAATAATACAATAAATTCCTCATTTATTTATTCATTCATTTATGCATTTTTGACACCTATTTTGTATTTAATTATTTATTCATAAAATAGAAATATTTTGTACATGAAATTTGTAGAGAATAATGCAAATAAAAATACAAAATTGAGTTTGTGCAAAAATAATATATAGTGAACATTTTATACATAGAATAAAAAGCTAGAATCTCAACTTCACAAACCCATATCTTGCAAATAAAAACTCAAAATCCACCAAAATCACCTTTAATTGTACATAACTTTTCAAGAGCTATTTAAGAAAATTGGTTTCATAATTTTTGGAGTTCATCTGTGAAAGTTAGGTTTTTGACCTTCATTGTACACTCTACCCGATTAAAATATTCATTATATTCATTATTCATTATTTTTATAACTTTATATTTTTAGAATTTTGTAAATAATATACAAAATGCATGTACACATTGAAATTAGAATAAAACCAAAAAGAACATGTAAAATAAAATAATTTTATGGAATACATATGCAAAATACCTATGCTATATATGTATATAAATAAAAGGGAAATACATTCTTTAATTATTTTATTCATTTATATTTTTATTAAATTGTAAATATTATCTATACTATATTAAAAATGTAAATCCAAAATAAAACCCAATAAAATTCAATAATTAAATAAAATGAATATAAAATATAGGTAAAATACCTATAAGTATACCTACATAGTATATATACGTATTTATTTAAATACGCAAATAAACTCATAAAAATTTAATAAAATTATATTTAGAATCACAAAAATGAGTTAAAAATTTATAAAATAAGAAAATAAAATAATAAAATAAAATATACAAAATAAAAAATAAATTGTATAAAATACATGCAAATATACCTACGAATACACCATTAAAATAAACTCATAATAAAATACATCCAAAAAATAAATAAAAATCATAAATAAATACTACATTATTTAACTAACATTTTTTATTTTATAAGCAAAATTTAATAAAGTCATTTATTATGTCTAATTAATAAGTCAAGCTTACACTGGCGTGGCCCAATCACTGCCCTGCGAATGTTGACCGCTCGGTCAACTCGACCTCCAGGCGGCTGATTAGACGTGGCCTATCTTTTCGCCCGTCTTCTCCCTTTATTCCCGCTTGCCTCAGGCATCTTCTGCCATCGCCGCCTTCAGACGACTTGCTCCCTGATCGATGTACATCCACGCCCATTCGTTTATTCTTTTGTACATAGCTTGTAGCTCCGCTAATGGCCCGGTCAATAAGGGTGCGCCACCTGTGTTTAAATAAGAAACCTCTGCCTTCTCTTCAATTTTGGTCAGCCTTTCTCCCGTTTCCTTCCTCGTATTCGGTCCTGGCGGTGCTCCTCGTGACAGGAGGACGTCTCCGGCGCCTTGAATCGGTCGGGTTAGGCAGAGGTTGCACCCAAGGCCGCCGCTCCGGCGAGGCCTCTGCTCCTTGGCCCAAAGCCAGGTATGAGCTGCGCTTTTTAATTATTTTTAGTAGCTTTTAATGTTAGCTTTTTAATCGTGTCATTAGATTAATCATTAGACTCTAGGTTTAGCTTAGAGTGGTCGATACGTAGTTCGCCGGAGCTCCGCTCCGGCGAACCGTTCACTGTGATCAACCTATTTTCTTACCTCGCCTACACCTCCATCTTCCTGCCCTTCCATTTCCCTATGCCCCAGGCCCCTCACTCACCCTGATCTTCTTCGGATCTGGCGACCCGACCTCCATCTTCCACCCATCGCCGGAGGTCTCCGCCCCAAGCCACCCTTCGTCCATTCTCCGTTCTAAGGGGATGAGGCAGTTTGCCCTCGTCCCTTGTTTCATCCTACGTAGGTACAAGGTGCATTGAGGCACCTGGAGGCAGTTTTCGACGCTCGCCGTAGGTACCTGGAGCGCCACCTCGACATCGACCTGGTGGCGATGCTCCGGTGGTCTCCGGTTTGATCTGAAGCCTCCTGCGGATAAAGGGAAGCACCTACGATGTGTTGGGACGCTTTGGAGCAGCAGAGATCAGCGGGGGAGGGAGATGTCGCCGGAGGATGTTCGCTTGGCCAACCTTCCTCCCTGTTCTTCAAGAGGCCCTCTCAGCCGTCGGATGAAGAAAGAGTCCCAGTTAGAAGCCCAGCCGTTGGATGGTGTCGCGCCTTGACCGTCAGATCAGCTCGACTTATCTAATCCGCGCCATTCAGCAGCGAACCGGTACCAACCGCGGGATGGACACCACGTGTTTAAGTGAGCAAGATCGAGCCGTCCGTCCGCGCGCCTTTTGGGGTAATTTTCACATATAGCCCCCACCTTTTTTGTATTTAGATTTTAATTCTGTAAAATAAATTTCATGTGTAAATAAAATTGTAAATTTTGCAAAAGGGCCCCCATATTTCTTGTATTTACAATTTGGTCCTTCCACGCCTCACGTGCAGTCCCACGTGAGGCGCGTGAAAATTGCATTGTATACCCTGGCGGTTTTTGTAATTATAAAAAAGTTCTTAAAAATAAAATAAATGTTTATTTCTGTTGGTATTTTTGCACAGTGCCCCCTGCATGTTATTTTATTTACAAAAATGCCCATACCAGGTTGTTTTATTTTGTGTTTCTTGTCTGTATTAAAAATACCTATATTGCTCCTAAAAATCCACAAAAATTAGCGTAGATGCTTCACGTGGTGTACTTTCACGCCCTCATTTTTAACATGCATATTTTTGCATTTTATCTAATTTTTAAAATTCAAATGGAGCCTAAATAATCATTGTCTAAATTATAAAATACCAAAAAATATAAAATGTTTTTGAAAAATTCCAAAAATATTATATATGGTGTATTTATATATATATTGAGTCCAGAAAATGAAAAACTCTAAAAATAAGAAAAAGAAAACTATAAAAATCAGAAACCCCAAAATCCAACAAAAAAAATATAAAAACCCTAGAAAAATACCAAAAATATATTTTTCTCTTTTATAAATATATATATACTATTATTTACATATTAAAATTAATTTGGGTAATTTTTAGATTTATTTTATATTTTTAAAACCCAAATTTTTTCGGCCTATTTAATTAGTCCCATATTAGGGACATTTTTGAAATTAAAAATACATAAAAATTAGTAAAATTCTAGAAAAATAACAAAAAATTAGAAAAATATAAAAGCCAAAAAATATTATATCTAATATATATATTATTCATATAAATATATATCCTTATATTACTCCTCTCTCTTCTCTTATATATCTCTTTATATATATATGTATTTATATATATCTATATTTATATAATTAAAAATATAAAAAGAAAATATAAAAAATATAAAATATAAAACAAAATAAAAATTATAAAAACAAAAAAATGAAATTAAAAAATAATATAAAATTAAAAACCCATAAAAACATAAAGAAATGGACATGAACTAAGAATTGAATAATTGTGCAATCAACTCCACCACACAACCATTCGCCTCCCAGTGTTCGACCTCTACTTGTGCTTACACCTATACACACTTGCATGTAGAGTTATAATAAATTTTAATTCCACATTTTTGATATTAATTGCATATATTTCATTGTCGGTTAATTGTTGATTGATCGAGATTTCGTGAGCGGTCGCCTCAGCGACATTGTGATCCCGCATTGTATGGATTACTTTAGACCCTCTTGAAATCCTCGTTCATCAAATGGTGCCGTTGCCGGGAAGGCAATGGATTTTGTATGGTTGTTCACTCATTTATTTAATTCTTTGCTCATGTCCAGTATTCATTTATTTATTTGATTATTATTGAGATTATTGAGACTATTCTGACCCATCTCCTTTACTTGCCTTTGATGCGAGGGACCGCCAAGCGAAGGAGGACCTCCTAGGAGGACCAATGCACCCACGCGAGGCAGAGTTGGCTCTTCTACACCAGCCAACAGGAGAGAGCATCGAAGGCAGATGGAGGAGAATTTTTTAAGACAGTCTATATTTTTTATGCATTTCATTTTATTATGTATATTTAAGTGAGAGAGCGACTGAGAAACTTGTAATAATTGGACTCTCACAGGTACACTCAGACTTCCCGAGGTCCATTGCCTGAGGGATTGTTCCCTTGGGGGCCTCGATGGTTTTGACGCTTTTTCCTTTTTTATTTTATTTTTATTATTTTGTGTGAATGAGCCCTAGCTTAGGAATTGCTTGTTTGTAGATTAGATCTAAACACGTTAATATCTTGCATGTACCTATAGTACACTTTGGACTTAGTTTAAATTTTAAACAGTCAACCTCATCATCTTCGAGCCTTCGTGCCGCAGCCCACCCTGCCAAGCGCTGCTCCTGAACTTGATGTGTCGAGAGGAGGAGGGGTGAGCCTAGATCGGACTCCTGGATTGAAGATCGGTGCCCGACTTGTGGTGCTTCACGATAATAGCAGTTACTATCCTAGGGAGATTTCTTCGGCTTGCATTTTCATATAGCATAGGTTTCAAATTCTGTTCTGCATCCCGCATGGAGAGAGATGGAGGCACTGTGAGTTTTCTTACTTAGCATGCATCATCGATTTCTGACTTGCATGGCTTTTTCTGATCTTCTCCCTCCGATTTTGACCACTTAGGATGCTTAATGGAAATTGAAACCTCGATAGGCACGTGCATTAAAAATACCCAAAAAAAAAGTGATAACAAAAATAAAATAGGGACTGCTAACTCCATTGGACCTAAAAATAAAACATAATGGACTTCCTTGTCTTGGGGAGTGCAACCCCCTCATTGTATGCGTTTTAATTGCTCACGTACACACTAAGGACTAGAGCCCAAATCCCATCAATCCTCCTAAGTGTTTGTACAACTTTGTGATTCTCACCTCACTCTAAAAATGAAAAGATAAATGATCGTCATCTGACGGTCTTTACTGTGTCGAGTAGGTGAATCGAGGGTTTGCCTTGTGTAGTGAATGTGACTTGGAGTCCGTTGTGTTTTTCATTCATTATTAGAGTAGTCAGTCCCATCGTGTGAGTCATCTTTTTCATCTTTGAGTCTCTCTACCTCTCTTATAAATATAAATAAATAAATATATATATATATCCTCATCTGCATCGAGTCGTGATATTGGCACTTGAGCTCAATCATTCTTCACCAAGTCCTTCGTTTCCCTCTTCTTCACTATCTTCCTTGTATCCACCGTACCATCCCCATCTTCTCAGGTTCAAGGAGAGCATGATCTTCGGACCACCATTTTGACGGTGTTCCCGCCTTGTGTGGAACACCCAATTTTGTCTATGTCCCGATCTTCTCGCCCACCCTCCTCGTCCCCTCTGTATCACTTTTCTATTACCCAGGAATGCTGTGCACATCGATGAGGCCCGCATCGAGGATTTTATGATTACCTTGATTATTTGTGTGAGCTAGGCCAAGGATTGAGGATGCTGAGATGAGTGTGCCATGGGATTGTGATCAGATACGTGCATGTTTTTGAGGTTATTTGATTTTGGGCACAAGTATAGGTGTGATGCATTATTGAGGAATTTTTGGTCTCTCACACTGGATTGAGGGTGTGACGTATTTTGATGCTTCGATGTGGAATTCATGTGACCTGATTGATTGATCTACCCATTCGATTCGGCCCGTCTGGATTCGGATTTTGGATTGACTATCTTGATATATGCTTCATGATGACGGTGCCCCGAACCCCCATGAACCTCCTCATCTTTTTTTTTGACCCATCCTTGATCTCCTGACTCTTTGACCCACCCATGGCACTTTGAGGATTCCTGATTATCGTTCATGCCATGTCAGACAGATTTGATTGACCTGAGGGATGTTTTGTGAATGACCTGATTATTTGCTCCCTCACATGATCCTATGCCCTCCGGATGATTGAATGAGGGAATGCTTTTGAGGACCTGAGATGACTTGCCAGCATTACCATGACCTACATTGATCTAGCTCGCATTCGTCCCCGAGGACTATCTGCGGGAGAATGCGATAATTTCTTGGACTTCGGTTTCATCTACTACTTTGGTCGCCATTGTGGTGGGATCCGGAACCGAGTCAGATGATATGCTTGATTGGCCTCCCCCTGTGATTGTGTACCCGACCTGTCAGTACCTGAGGCCAACTGTCTGATTGCTCTCCTTGACGGTCCTCGCAAGGAAGATCCTTGATATTCCAATTGCTCACTGCCTAGTTCATAGCTCTCCGAGGGTTATCTGCGAGAGGCTAGGACACATTTCAGCTCTTTTGGTCTCTTCTGCTGGTAGGCGGTCTGTCGTCTACCAAGACCATATTCTCTGTGGATCCGTCTGATGGATCCGGCTCCTTTGAGCCTCTTTCTCTCCTTGACGACCCTTGCAAGGATGAGATGTACTCTGACTATTCACTATGTAGCTCACATTTCTTCCTGAGGACTATCTGCGGAAGGATGTGTCACTTTCTTTACGATCGACTTCACTTACTTCTGGTGCCTCCATCTGTTGGGGCACGTTGTCGCTTCGTCTGATATGGGCAGTTGGTCTCCCTTTCTGATTATGCGCCCGATCTGTTGGGGCATGAGACTGACTTGCTCAGACTTCTTTGAGTCTGCTCTCCTTGAAGGTCCTTGCAAGGATGAGATCTTTTCTGATTATTCCCTGACTAGCTCATAGCTCCCCGAGGGTTATCTGCGGAAGACTACGACATATTTACGAACTGATTGGTCTCCTTTGTTGGTAGCCGACTTGTCGACTACTGAGATCATTATGTGGATCCGTCTGATGGATCTGGCTCCTTCGAGCCTTTCTCTCTCCTTGACGACCCTCGCAAGGCAGAGACACATTCTGACTATTCCTTGCCTAGATTGCATTACTCCCCGAGGACTATCTGCGGGAGCATGCGACACTCTCTTTACGCTCGGTTCCCCCTTCTGATTGTGTCTCCGATCTGCAGAGCACGGAATCGAGTCGTTTGATATATATGATTTTGGTCCCATCCTGAGTTGCCTATCCGATTTGCAGATCATGGGACCCATCTGATTAGACTCCTTTGAGCATGCTCGCCTTGACGACCCTTTCAAGGTTGAGTTTGTGTCTGATTATTCGACGATTAGCATGTACTACTCCCTGAGGGTTATCTGCGGGAGGCTATATCATATTCTAGGTACTCGGTTTCATTTCTGGTGTCTCCTATCTGTTGGAGAACGAAGCCGTGTCTTCTGAATTGTGTACTTGGTCCTCTCTCTGATTGTGTATCCGATCTGCGGATCACTGGACCGAGTCTTCTGATTAGTCTGATTTTTGACTCCTTTGAGCCTGCCCACCTTGACGACCCTCGCAGGATTGAGCCACGACTTGTAGTATTCGGTGTGTCTCCTGTGATCTTCCGACTTCATGACCATCGAATGCCATGATATCTCTTGTTCCTTACCTTTCCATATCTTATTGAGACTCTGATTGACCGGAGGAATCTATAATGTTCCTTCTTCCTCCCGGTCTTATAGTATCGGCTCTGTTTCCTCATGCTGACCCTACAAGCCGATTGACTGCTACATGCTACCAGACCCCGTATCTATTTCATGATCCCTTTTGCCCTGGTAGCCGACACCCACCTGACTGTCTATCCGAGTGTCTTACACTATCTGAGTGCGTCACTGTTCTCACAGGGAGACAATGATGCAAGTACGGTATCCACTTGTCAGATACCGTCCTGTACTTCACCAGTTCTTCACCACTTGTATATATGTGTTGTATATTGTTCCTTCTTCTTCCGTATGTCTTGTGTGCCCCAGTTCTCGCGCCATATCTGCATGTCTATACTTAGGACGTACTCTGTCCTAAGTATAGGGGGGTACACATCATGTTATTCTATGTCCCGTTTCATCACTCCTGTCGTTGCCTATACTTAGGGATATCTCACCATAAGTAAAGGGGGAGTGGTGTGTATATTCTCCACGATCTTTTCATCTACTTGTATATATCTATCTTTTCTTCTTTTCTTCTTTTCTTCTTTTCCTTTTCATATTTCTTTATCTAAATAAAAGGCGTCGCCCCTTTGTGTCAGTTTTCTGTACTTCGGACATACTTTGTCCTAAGTATAGGGGGGTGCATCCCTGATTTGTTAATTCTTTGATATGTTTATTCCCACCCGTGACCCTCCTTGCCTTGTATATAGCCTGCTATACTTAGGATTATTTGATCCTAAATATAGGGGGGTCGGTCACCTTCTTATTCATTTACATCTTCATTCTTTCATTTTTTATTTAGTCGTTCTAGTTTAGGCTTTTCTATACTCAGCACGAGTTATGTCTTCTCTTTGTCTCTTTGATGTATGAGGACATAGCTCATGCTCAGTATAGGGGGTCGTATATACTACGTAGATACTTTAGCCATAACTCGTACTTTCGTATTCTCTTATTAATATGCCTAATAATTCTTTAATATTCATTAAAAAACCCTAATAAAAAATGTATCATTCCTTAAATTCTTTTTATATGTATTGATTAATAAATCAGGTGAAAATGTTTTTTGCAAAATATTTGAAAAATAGTTTGAAAATCTTTGTGAAAATCTTTTGAAAACTATTTTGAAAACATTTTGTTACATGTTTTCAACCTTTGTAAAAACATTTTGTTTTGTAAAGTTTATTTTCTTTGTGTGAAATAAAATGTTTGAAAAATTATTTGCAAACGATTTGAAAAATGGTTGCAAAAATATGTGAAAAATCTATATATTTTGTTTGGAAAACCTTTGCAAATAAATTTTCAAATGTGTGTACATGTTTGTAAAGTGCTTGTAAAAAAATTGAGTTGGACTATAGTTTTTTAAAATTGTTTGTAAAATAATTTTCAAATAAGTTTGAGGAATAGATACATCGAATCAATAATAAATAAAATAATAAATAACACAAAATTCTTTAATAATTGTACATATATACCTATAAATAAAAAGTAAACTACAAATCCTTCATTCTTTGTAAATAAAGCGGCACGCCCGTGTAAATAGATGTACATATTTTAGGTGCCAAAATTCTTTTATTTGTAAATTCTTTGTTTAAAAATTCCTCTTTTTGTTTTCAAATTTTCTTTGAAAAATTTCATTATTCTTTGCATATTTGTAAATAGCATTTGCATAGCATTCATATTTTTTGATTGAGCTTGATGTTGAACTAGTCCAATAAAGTCGAAGATTGGAGCTTGGTTGGACCTTACCGCACCTAACTGCACTGGAACCTTATGGGAACTAGGTTTAATGTACTTCAGGTCTATTCAGACTTAATTCTTTGAGAAATCAGGGCTGGGTTCAGGTCACCTCAACTGACTAGTTAGAACTTTTCGAGATACACGCATGACTCTTGTCGGCCGTGACCTAACTTGGACACTTGTACCTTTCACATGGCTCAACTCAGTTGGAGTGGTGAGGGGGTTGGATTTGCCAGTCTGAGACACACACGGATGGAAACATTCGTCCTCATCTAGGGAGGGAAGTGCACCCCAACCTGGTCCAGTTTCAATGAAGTCGAATGACAGGAGAGTGTGGGTTGCAATAAAGCTTCAAAAGAGGGATAGTCTTCTGGCTCAAGAGGAAAAAGTCCTTATGTAAATGCTACTGTAAATAGTATGTTTGAAAAAAAAACTCCAAAAAGTGTACAGGCTTGTAAATAAAAATAAAAAGTTCCTGCCGGAGTATGTATATATGTTGTATAGAAAATAAGCAAGCTTGAGCATCAAAGTTATACCATGTGAGCCTGCAGTTGGATGACTTGACTACACTGGTCTTGCATCCCAGGATAGGCAGCTACACTGGCTACCGTCCATTCTCTTCTTCACCCCCTCCTCTTGAGTTGGATGCCACTTGAACTTAGAAGGGAATACCCCGCTCCTCGACGGTAGAGGGCTAGATTGGGGAATCTTTGGGTTGTAATTATAGAGAAGTTAGTTCCTTTGTCATTTCAGTTGGGGAGAGCCACCATCACTTACACCGTACAAGTCAGCTTCATAGTCATAAGGGTTTGCGTATGATGTAGGCTAGTTCTGACCTGGCTATTGAGGAGATTTGAACCGAGTTCTGTGACTCTCGAAGGCTGTTGTGTTTTAAATTTGATTCCCGACCAGGTTCCACACACATTTTTCACACCAAGGTCTAACCTGTGCTCCAAGCTTTGATTTTGTACAGATGAGTTTAGTAATCACGATCAATTCAATTGATTCTTTATTCTTTATTTTTGCCTTTTCTTTTCTTCTTATTCTTTATTCTTTTGTACTTATTGCATAATGATTTGCTAGGGACTAGCAAAGGCAAGTACGGGGGGTGATGAATCTCCATTTCATCACCTTTATCCTATCATTTTGGCCTTAAAAACCCCAACAAATGCATGTAAATAGCATCAATTTGTATATAATAGCATTCATTATTTATTGTATTTATTGTACATAAAATAAGGTTTTTAATGCCAAAATTATAGAATAAGTAGAAGAAAAGAAAAAGGAATAAAATATTGCAAATATTTTATAACCCGAACCCCGAGACTAAGGCCAGAATGGAATTGGTCGACAAGGAATAAAGTAGGGGGAGATAAGGGCCAATAATACGATAAATTCCTCATTTATTTATTCATTCATTTATGCATTTTTAACAGCTATTTTGTATTTAATTATTTATTCATAAAATAGAAATATTTTGTACATGAAAGTTGTAGAGAATAATGCAAATAAAAATACACAATTGAGTTTGTGCAAAAATAATATATAGTGTACATTTTATACACAGATTAAAAAGCCAGAATCTCAACTTCACAGACCCATATCTTGCAAATAAAAACTCAAAATCCACCAAAATCACCTTTAATAGTATATAACTTTTCAAGAGAATTTAATAAAATTGGTTTCATAATTTTTGGAGTTCATCTGTGAAAGTTAGGTTTTTGACCTTCATTGTACAATCTACCCGATAAAAATATTCATTATATTCATTATTCATTTTTTTTATAACTTTATATTTTTAGAATTTTTTAAATAATATACAAAATGCATGTACACATTGAAAATATAATAAAACCAAAAAGAACATGTAAAATAAAATAAGTTTATGGAATACATAGGCAAAATACCTATGCTATATATGTATATAAATAAAAGGGAAATACATTATTTAATTATTTTATTCATTTATATTTTTATTAAATTGTAAATATTATCTATACTATATTAAAAATGTAAATCCAAAATAAAACCCAATAAAATTCAATAAATAAATAAAATGAATATAAAATATAGGTAAAATACCTATAAGTATACCTACATAGTATATATACCTATTTATTTAAATATGCAAATAAACTCATAAAAATTAAATAAAGATATATTTAGAATCACAAAAATGAGTTATAAATTTATAAAATAATAAAATAAAATAATAAAATAAATTATACAAAATAAAAAATAAATTGTACAAAATACATGTAAATATACCTATAAATACAACATTAAAATAAACTCATATAAAATACATCAAAAAAATAAATAAAAATCATAAATAAATACTAAATTATTTAACTAACATTTTTTATTTTATAAGCAAAATTTAATAAAGTCGTTTATTATGTCTAATTAATAAGTCAAGCTAACACTGACGTGGCCCAATCACTACCCTGCGAATGTTGACCGCTAGGTCAACTCGATCTCCAGGCGGCTGATTAGACGTGGCCTGTCTTTTCGCTCGTCTTCTCCCTTTATTCCCGCTTGCCTCAAGCATCTTCTGCCATCGTCGCCTTCAGACGACTTGCTCCCTGATCGATGTACATCCACGCCCATTCGTTTATTCTTTTGTACATAGCTTGTAGCTCCGCCAATGGCCCGATCAATAAGGGTGCGCTACTGGTGTTTAAATAAGAAACCTCCGCCTTCTCTTCAATTTTGGTCAGCCTTTCTCCCGTTTCCTTCCTCGTATTCGGTCCTGGCGGCGCTCCTCGTGACAAGAGGACGTCTCTGGCGCCTTGAATCGGTTGGGGTAGGCGGAGGTTGCACCCAAGGCCGCCGCTCCGGCGAGGCCTCTGCTCCTTGGCCCAAAGCCAGGTATGAGCTGCGCTTTTTATTTATTTATAGTAGCTTTTAATGTTAGCTTTTTAATCGTGTCATTAGATTAATAATTAGACTCTAGGTTTAGCTTAGAGTGGCCGATTCGTAGTTCGTCGGAGCTCCGCTCCGGCAAACCTTTCACTGTGATCAACCTGTTTTCCGACCTCGCCTTCACCTCCATCTTCCTGCCCTTCCATTTCTCTACGCCCCAGGCCCCTCACTCAGCCACATCTTCTTCGGATCTAGCGACCCGACCTCCATCTTCCACCCCTGGAGGTCTCCGCCCGAAGCCACCCTTCGTCCATTCTCCGTTCTAACGGGACAAGGCAGTTTGCCCTCATCCCTTGTTTCATCCTACGTAGGTATAAGGTGCATTGAGGCACCTGGAGGCGGTTTTCGACGCTCGCCGGAGGTACCTGGAGCGCCACCTTGACATCGACCTGGTGGCGGCGCTCCGGTGGTCTCTGGTTTGATCTGAAGCCTCCTGTGGATAGAGGGAAGCACATAGATCGGCGGGGGAGGGAGATGTCGCCGGAGGAAGTTTTCCCTGACGAACCTTCCTCCCTGTTCTTCCAGAGGCCCTCTCAGCCGTCGGATGAAGGAGTCCCAGTTAGAAGCCCAGCCGTTGGATGGTGTCGCGCCTCGACCGTCAGATCAGCTCGGCTGATCTAATCCGCGCCATTTAGCCGCGAACCGGTACCAACCGCAGGATGGACACCACGTGTTTAAGTGAGCGAGATCGAGTCGTCCGTCCGCGCGCCTTTTGGGGTAATTTTCACATATAGCCCCCGCCTTTTTTGTATTTAGATTTTTATTCTGTAAAATAAATTTCATGTGTAAATAAAATTGTAAATTTTACAAAAGGGCCCTCGTATTTCTTGTATTTACAATTTGGTCCTTCCGCGCCTCACGTGTAGTCCCACGTGAAGCGCGTGAAAATTGCATTGTATACCCTGGCGGTTTTTGTAATTGTAAAATAGTTCTTAAAAAATCAAATGTTTATTTCCGTTGGTATTTTTGCACAGTGCCCCTGCATGTTATTTTATTTGCAAAAATGCCATGCCAGGCTATTTTATTTTATGTGTTTCTTGTATTTATTAAAAATACCTATATTGCTCCTAAAAATCCACAAAAATTAGTGTAGATGCTTCATGTAGTGTACTTTCACGTCCACATTTTTAACATGCATTTTTTGCATTTTATCTAATTTTTAAAATTCAAATGGGGCCTAAATAATCACTGTCTAAATTATAAAATACCAAAAAAATATAAAGTGTTTTTGAAAAATTCCATAAATATTTTATATTGTGTATATATATATATATTGAGTCCAGAAAATGAAAAACCCTAAAAATAAGAAAAAGAAAACTATAAAAATCAAAAAGCCCCAAAATCCAACAAAAAAATATAAAAACCTTAGAAAAATACCAAAAATATATTTTTCTCTTTTATAATTATCTATATACTACATACTAAAATTAATTTGGGTAATATTTAGACTTATTTTATATTTTTAAAACCCAAATTATTTTCGACCTATTTAATTAGTCCCATATTAGGGATATGTTTGAAATTAAAAATACATAAAAATTAGTAAAATTCCAGAAAAATAACAAAAAATTAGAAAAATATAAAAAGCCAAAAAAATATTATATCTAATATATATATATATATTATTCATATAAATATATAACCTTATATTACTCCTCTCTCTTCTCTTATATATCTCTTTATATATATGTATTTATATATATCTATATTTATATAATTAAATATATAAAAAGAAAATATAAAAAATATAAAATATAACATAAAATAAAAATTATAAAAACAAAAAACTAAAATTAAAAAATAATATAAAATTAAAAACCCACAAAAACAATAAAGAAATAGACATGAACTAAGAATTGAATAATTGCGCAATCAACTCCACCACACAACCATTCGCCTCCTAGTGTTCGACCTCTACTTGTGCTTATACCTATACACACTTACATGTAGAGTTATAATAAATTTCAACTCCACATTTTTGATATTAATTGCATATATTTCATTGTGGGTTAATTGTTGATTGATCGAGATTTCGTGAGCGGTCGCCTCAGCGACATTGTGATCCCGCCTTGTGTGGATTACTTTAGACTCTCGTGAAATCCTCGTTCATCAATCTGATATGTTATGAATTGAATGATACGTTTGTGACATTTACACTTATACCCCTGTGAGCCTGGTTCATATGTTGCGCGTGTGCTTGCTTGGACTTTTTGCAACTTAGGCCATATACTTGTTAACTGCGTTATTGTTTGGTCCCAAACTTTAGTTTAATTGCACTTAGGTCCCTGTAAACTATACCTAATTACATCTTGTATTTTGGACTTAGTAATTAACATTTTAATTCGAAAAGTCACCTAAAAATTAGCTCTAACTCTAGTGTGTGTAATATTTAGTGTGATTTTATTGAGTTAATTTGTTTACATTTAGTATGTTTGAAAAAATAAAAAACCTATAAAAAGTGTCCTGTCTATATTTAAAAATCCATAAAAATTCGAAAATTATCTTAAAAATTCAAAAAAAATCCTCTTATTTTCTTTTTGTGTGCTTTAGCTATAGATCTAATTTTGTTTCAAAAATTATTATTAAAACCTTGAAAATTATAAAAGACGTAAAATCTTATAGAAATTGTATAAAATTTAAGAAAAATCCGAAAATTCTCATTTTGATTCCTTTTTGTAGATTTTTACTTGTATTTTCCATAAAATTGGTAATCAGGATTTTAGGACATTTTAGTTATATTTAACTTGCAATTTAATCTTGGTTGTGCATTGTTCACATTTTTAGTCACTTTTTGATTTTTTTATAAATTTATAAAAACATTTGCAAAACCCCATAAAATTACCAAAAAACACTTTAAATTCTCAAAAATTAAAAGAATATTTTTATCTTAATTTTCTAAGCATTTTTACAATAAGATTGTTGTGTTGCCTTATTTCCTTGATTGTTGGTTTTGTTTACTTATTAAAAATTAAAAATTTGTAAAATTAAAAACCACTTAAAAAATGTTTTATTTTATTTTTTGAGAGTTTACTATTTCATAGGTTTTCTCGTGCTCCTTGTGTTCGACCTTGGTTGCGATACAAGGTAAAATAAATAGCGAACCTCTTACATATGCTTGATTGTTTTTGATCTGTTTGAGTGGTTTATTTTTCTTGATTGAACCCGACTTGTTGATTGGGGTCACAACAACCTTTATATTTCTTGGTACTTAACCTTAGTCGAGCGATCACTCATCAGAATGACGTTGTTTCTGGGGAGCATGGCTTAGTAGTTATTTTTCATATTTTTATCTCTATTTGATATAATTGTTTTCTGATGCATTTTTGCTTTGCTTTCTGTGCGAAGAACCACCCGAGGATGCTTCAGCTTTCTGTTGGAGTACCCACACCTGAGGAGGAGCAGGAGAGGATAGTTATAGTAGATAGAGTAGTTTCATTTTCTGCAGAACTATTATTATTGTAATATTTGGACTCTTGGACACTCTCTTTGGACTTAGACTCATCGGGGTCTGTTTCATGGTTTTTGTTTTGATCGCCTTTATTTTCTTTTGACTCACGAAGTTTTAGCACTTAGACTTAGGACTTTTATTGATTGTGACGTAGTTAACTAATGCCCTACACTTAGTTGCTCATTCTGTTCCTATAGAACGTAATTGGACCTAGATAATAATAAATATAAAAAAAGTTAATTTAATCGATTGAGAGGCCATATGCCATTAGAGGTCGTATACAGCGCTAGCAGAATCCGTTATGGCGGACACTGATTGACATCTGAGACCAGACTCATGCCTCTCTCTCTCTCTAATTAGTTAGCTATATGTTCTTAACGATCAATAGAAGTTGCTCGTCTAAGGTTGATTTCATCATTGCATCATTTAGATTAGTTTACTTTCTATCTTTAATTTATGTGCGGTTCACCCTGCATGTAGAGTGCTGAAGTTAGGTACTCATTTATTATTGCAAACATCATAGTGTTTGATCATGCTTTGGCTTTTTCGACTTCGTCCCCTTATTTTGTTTGACTCAAAATAACCAAGGAAATCAAAAAAATTATTAGGCATTGTTTTTTTCAGAAAATACATAAAAAGTGAAAATAAATAAAATTAGGACTACTAATGCAAATTGGACCCTAAAATACTCCTCATCTAAAAGTCTCTGTTTCGGGGAGAGTCACCCCCTCATTGGTTGATTTATCTGGAGCGAGAGAGTAACCCGCACACTAGGTAGAGTCATACCTGAACTCTTTTCAGACTACTGTAATGCGATTGGTTGTTCTCCAGTGAGAATTTCAACGGGTAGCCGATAATCGGTCCGGGACTTCCTTAGCATATTGGCAGATCGGATAGCCGGTAAATGGTCCACACCCATACTGGTTGGGAAAAACTAACTACGGGATTGGGATAATCTCCTGCGAGCATCGGGTTCCCAACAGCTCGCTTAATTGCTCTAATAGATTGATTGATCACCTAAATAAAACAAACAAGATTAACGATCGATCTTTCACAATCATCATCTCTAGTGTCGAGTAGGTGAATTAAGGGTTTGATTTTTGATCCTGTTTGCATTCCAGATCTCATCGTCATAAATCCCTACATCACGATGATGAAAAGGAAGTCCCTTATGATTCCTTTGACAGCACTGCTCTTGAGCACTCCTTTCCATTCATCTAGGGCAGTTTCAGAGAGCCCCAACCAGCTCTCTGAACCTGAGTTTGCTACAACCCTGTTCCCCCTCGACCACCCTTCTTCCAGTCTTGAGGTGCTAGAGTAGAGGTCAGCACAGTTATTCGTTCATTTGACGGCACCTGAGTTGGGGTCTTTTGCCTTTGCAGAGACCCGAGAGATGGCCAGCAGTGAGGGACGCACCGATGAGCGGCCGTAGGGATCATCATACATACTTGACCAAGCATCCATCAACAACACACTCTTAGCCTCCCTAGAGACGATGCAACTCTAGATTAGAGACCAAGGAGCATTCATGGCAGATGTACGTCGAGAGCTGACGGAGATGAGAGCCGATAGAGGAGAGCTGCAGAGACCAACTGGTGGAGAGATACCCGCAGCTGGAGGAGGATACGGACGTCCAGATGATCAACCAGAGCCGAGGCCACCACGCATGATAAGGCAGTTGCATAACCCTGGTGCAACTCTCATCCACCTTTGGATTCAACTCTCGGAGATCATGGGTGATTTTTAGCTTCGTCCCCAGACTATTTAGCTTCTGCCCAGGTTCCATGGGCTAGCCACCGAAGAGTCGCACCTCCATCTCTAGGAGTTTGAGATGATTTATAGTGCTATCCATGATAGATTCGTGGACAAGGACATGATCAAGATGACCGCCTTCTCGTTCTCATTAGTTAACAGAGCAACCTATTGGCTGAAGCATTTGGGGAGGTATTTTACCACCTAGGAGCAGCTCCGGACCGAGTACTTGAACAAGTACTATCCACTCGCCGGACCAACACACCTAGAGCTATGATCAACAACTTCACCATGATTCCGAACGAGTAGTTTCACGATGCTTGGGATCATTTCAGAGAGCTCATCGACCGGTATCCACATCATGAGATATCAAAGCCCAACTTAGTTCAGAGCTTCTTTTGTGGGCTGACACCGGAGTTGCAGGGGCTTGTTAATGCCTCATGTAGAGGGTCTGATTTTGCCAAGGACGAGGACTAAGTCTGGGCCATCTATGAGGAGATGGCAGAAAACTATACGGTGATGTCCTAGACTAGGGTCTACACTCTAGGGAAGCCCCTCCCACAGACCGTATCCTACCAGAGGATAGAACGGGTCGATGTAAGTCCATCTACTTTGTCAGCAGTAGCAACACATGCCGAGTCATCAATCGCTGACATGGGGATCATCAACGAGAAGCTGGACCGCATTGAGATCATAGAGAAGAAGCAGTTCCAGGGTCTTACCCAGATAGATCAGTTGGCACAGACACTTAGTGACATGAAGACTCAGATCATGTGTCTCCAGGAGGCACAGATGGCTCCACATCCCCATCTTAGGTCACGGGCTGATCCCAGTAGCAGCAGCTCCACCCAGACTTCTGCCACCTACCGCTATGTGCATTACATTCAGGCACAACCGGTCCAGCCATAGCAACACTACTCCCAGACATCACTATCTCAAGACACTTAGATGGTGGTATATCGACCAAATCAGCCCCTGGCAGTTCTTCCCCCTTTACCTTACGAGCAGGAGCTATTGATGGAAGTTAACGAGATTTGGTACGACCGGTACCAGCAGTGGACTAGAATCCATCGTGATCATCTTGGATTTATATGGTCAACTGGAGGCACCTCGTCCCAGCAGCAACCTCCAGCTCAGGGTGGACAGAGCAGCCAGCAACAGTAGCAACCTCATCACTCCTAGCAGCAGTACCAGCAGGGTCCTCGTCCCTCATAATAGGGACAACAGTGGCGGCAATAGCAACAACCTCACCAACAGTACTCCCAGCATCCCCCTCACTATCAGCAGGTTCAGACTCATTTCCAGTGAGGCAACTCGTCCAGTTCTCATGGACCAGTCTATGAGAACTCAACCCTTGATGACCTCGCCCGCCTCCTTTTAGATCAACAGTCATCCTTCCGACGAGAGATGGACGAGTTCCGGTAGGAGATGAGGGAAATCATCAAGGACAAAACCACCGTACCTACTCAGATCAAACCGAACCCGAATAATCTAAAGAGGAAGTCTGAGCATGTATAGTTTACAGATACTACTACTCCTAGTGAACCTTTGGGTGATATATCTTCCTATGTGTTTGATGCTAATTTTGTGACACTTATGAGCAGTAGGATGCCAGGTGGCGGTGACTCGTTTGAGCGACGACTACATGGAAATTCAGGAGAACCAGATGAGGAGGACAATGGTGCTGATGCCGCTTGTGATGACGATGACGATGACACTGAAGCCACAGTTGTTGAGCTAGAGCATGGTGCTGATCTCGTGAAGACAGATGCCTTGGGTGGTGCTTTGGCCACCATTTCTACTTCAGATGTATTACCTTATATTGTATATTAGGATAGTCCTAGAAAAATCCAAAAAAATGGAAAAATAGAAAATAACAAAAATATGAATAAAGGAAAGGTTCTTGCATCTTCTTCGAGTCCATATGTGTTGCATGATTATATTCATATGGATTTTATCCCTTCACATATACAGGAGCCTATTCCTAACCCTCATCTCTATGGAGAGGGTCCAACCATCCCCTTCCCTCAAGTACTTCGCTTAGCAAATGGGAATAAAATAGAAAATCCAAAAAAGAGACATCAGTTAGAGTTCAACCATCAGATAATCAATAGATTCCATATTTAGCTGACTCTACATGAGGCATTAGAGCACATCCCATTCTTTCAGAAGAATTTGAGAGAGAAGACCACCATCCGTAGGAAGAGAAGGAATCAAAATGCAGAGATCCATGTGCTCACTCGTGCCACCTGCTTTGCCATTCAGAACCGATTACCAATCAAGAGACCCGATGCAGGAGCTCCTTATGTCAGATGACACATCCGGCATCCCTACTCGACCGATTCGAGTTTGGCCCTCTTCAAAAGAGCATGACAATCCTTTAGTTTGCTGATAGATCTGTCAAGAGGCCGAAGGGGTTGTTGAAAGACATGGTATTCACAATTCAAGGCTTGAAATTCCCTGTGGGCTTTGTTGTACTGGACATGGAGATCCCTGAGTCTGTGAAAGATACTCCCATTATTTTAGGATGCTCGTTCTTTGCCACAGCCAAGGCGATGTCCGACCATGATAGTGGGAACGTATACTTTCACGTCAAGGGCGAAAGTGTACAAATAAAGACGATCAAGGAGACCAGAGCGAGAGATTCAACTTGTTACGAGCAGTTGCGAGATACAGAGTAGATGACAGAGCGAGACGTCCACTAGGAGTGCGACTTTGTGGTCACTGGTGACGAAGCCGTATGGTCAGATCCAGCAGCACGAGCCCTTATCACGCCTTCAGATACAGAGGATTCACATATTATGGCAGATGATTGTTCGGAGAGCACACTCTTACCACCGAACACATTTGACGCTGATGGTCATGGTCTAGATAGCGAAGAAGAGTTTATATCTTGTTCTTCTGATTCAGATCACTCGGATACAGACATTGATTGGGATGATTTTGATGATTATTTGCCATGTCTGATTCCCACAGAGATGATAGCTAGGGTGGAGATTGAGCTAGAACGTATTACAGAGATACCAGTCGGGCCGTCTTTGCCATATTTTCATGCACATCAATAGTTCTCCCATGCAGATCCGGTTGCCTTCACTCAAACTTTTCAGAATCTAGATTTGCTAGCTTCCAGTTGTCCAGAGCAAAAAACCTTGCTGCGGTCGATGAAGTGTAAATTCCTTGCGGGTGAGCCAAAGATATACCCAGTCATTATCTCAACAGATTTGACTGAAGAGCAAGAATCCCGTTTGATGGAGGTTCTTGAAAGAAACTGCAAGGTGATTAGATGGATTGTAGTTGATCTCCAGGGTACAAGTATGGCCTTGTGCTCCCACCATATTTATCTCGAAGAGGACACTAAGCCACTGCATGAGTTCCAGCGACGGCTGAACCAGAATCTTCGAGATGTTGTCATGAAAGAGATATCAAAATGGTGGAGCATCGATTTTGTCTACCCCATCTCCGACTCCAAGCGGGTTAGTCCATTACATGTTGTACCCAAGAAGACAGGTATCACTACAATTGTGAGTGAGTCTGGATAGGAGATAGCTACCCGGGCACCCACTTCTTGGAGGGTATGTGTAGACTATAGATGATTGAATCAGGCCACCAAGAAGGATCATTTCCCACTACCATTTATTGATCAGATTATCGAGCGGCTAGCTGAGAAGAGTCATTACTATTTTCTTGACGAGTACTTCGGTTATAATCAGGTGGCCATAGCACCCGAAGACCAGGATAAAACGACATCCACCTGTCCGTTTGGGACATATGCTTTCATACGGTTGCCCTTTGGTTTATGTAATGTCCCGGCTACATTCTAAAGGTGCATGTTGTCCATTTTCTTGGACATGGTGGGTGACTATCTAGAGGTCTTCATGGATGATTTCTCGGTCTACGACGATGGGTTCGATGCTTGTCTTGACTGTATAAACTGTGTACTTCAGCATTGTATCAAGGTCCATCTCATATTAACTTGGGAGAAGAGTCACTTCGTGGTTACTCAGAGGATGGTGCTTCGCCATATCATCTCCAACAGGGGCATGGAGGTTGATCTGTCCAAGGTGGATATCATCAGAAAACTCAATCCACCGTCCAACTTGCGATAGTTGCGGTCTTTTTGGGGGCATGTCAGTTTCTATCAATGATTCATTCAGGATTTCAGTCGCATTGCTCGACCTCTTACTTATCTGCTGATGAAAGACACTGAGTTCATTGTAGATGATAAGTTTCTAGCATCCTTAGAGACTCTCAAGGGATTAGTTGTCGATGCTCCTTTCCTCCAGCCACCTGATTGGTCTCTCCCATTCGAGATCATGATGGATGCTTCTGATTTATCCATAGGGGTTGTGCTAGGACAGATGAGGGATGGATTGTTGTATACCATTCACTACACTAGCCGGACTTTGGATGCCGCTCAAAGGCACTATACCGTGAATGAAAAGGAGATGCTAGCAGTAGTCTTTTCTTTGGACAAGTTCATATCTTATATTCTTGGATCCCTAGTGACTATTTTCATAGATCACACAACCATACGATACCTCATGGCAAAGAAGGATGCCAACGCTAGATTGATTAGATGAATCCTTCTGCTCAGGGAGTTTGACATTAAGATTACTCATATACCCATATGAATCCTTATAAACCCATATATTACAAAATCCACCTTCCAAAGCACTCCTTCACCTTTCGTCTCTTCCAATCAGCAATGATATCAGAGGCTATAGCCAAACTGTCAACAACTTGTTTGCCTGGAATGAATGCAAACTGTACTGATTGATCAATAACCCTAGTGAGTTGGAATTGTTGTCCTTGTGGTGGCATTTTCCTTCCAGAACTAACCAGAGAAATTATTGCTTCTCATAATGAGGGAGCTTATCCTTGAGCCCAAGATGGATATTACTCTTAGGCAACTATAAAAAGTACATCAGATGCCATATTGATACTCTAAACTTCTTGAGGCTCTCCAGTTGGTCAGAATGCTCGCCAGTAGGAAGCACATGGCCTTCATATTGTTGCAACTTCAAAGTCACTTTACATGAAGATCAGTAAAATACATCTCCTTCCAAGATTTTATCTTTTGATAAATCTCTTATTGCGCATCACTTTCAGTATGTGTTGTTTTCTCAGTTGAATTCACGGATGTTGACGGGGTCTTTGGTAGCACTCTCTGTATTTGGAGCGGCTGCTTTTGCTGCTTAATTCAATTCCTATACTGGAGGAGTGTAGCTAAAGCAGGGAGCCTTTCAAGTTGATGTTGGAGTTGTTGATGTTGTAATGGTTGTTTAATTTTTTGAGCTTATGTTAGGTGTTGTTGATTTTCCAGTTCTATTTGTGTGCTGAAGCACATTGGAATGTTGTTGAAGAGGATTGACGATTGGTTGTATTGTCTTATCAGAATTCTAAATCAAATCACTGTTGCAATTTGACTGATGTATATTGATACGAGCTTGCTGTAGAGAATCGATATCACCTTGTTGTAATAAATGCATATTAGAACAAGGTGTAAGGCATTCACCACACATTGGTGGGTCGTAATTCCACCAACTTGTTTTGTTTTAGTAATATACCTATTTTGCAAGGTAGAAAATGTGTTTGCATGAGATGCCATATTAATATTCTAAATTTCCTTGTGTTCTCCATTTAGTGAGAATGTTTTGCAGGAGGAAGCACACAACCTTCATTTTGTTGCAACTTCAAAGTCACTTCTCGTGCATTGCACGAAGATCAGTAAAATACATCTCCTTCCAAGATTCTATCTTCTGATAAATCTCTTATTGCACATCACTTTCAACATGTGTTGTTTTCTCAATTGAATCCATGAATGTTGATGGGATCTCTGGCATGGAGGTTGATCTGTCCAAGGTGGATATCATCCAGAAACTCAATCCACCGTCCAACTTGCGATAGTTGCAGTCTATTTGGGGGCATGTCAGTTTCTACCAATGATTCATTCAGGATTTCAGTCGCATTGCTCGACCTCTTACTTATCTGCTGATGAAAGACACTGAGTTCATTGTAGATGATAAGATTCTAGCATCCTTATAAACTCTCAAGGGATTAGTTGTCGATGCTCCTTTCCTCCAGCCACCTGATTGGTCTCTCCCATTCGAGATCATGATGGATGCTTCTGATTTCTCCATAGGGGTTGTGCTAGGACAGATGAGGGATGGATTGTTGTATGCCATTCACTACGCTAGCTGGACTTTGGATGCCGCTCAAAGGCACTATACCGTGACTGAAAAGGAGATGGTAGCAGTAGTCTTTTCTTTGGACAAGTTCATATCTTATATTCTTGGATCCCTAGTGACTATTTTCATAGATCACACAACCATACGATACCTCATGGCAAAGAAGGATGCCAACACTAGATTGACTAGATGAATCCTTCTGCTCAGGGAGTTTGACATTAAGATTACACATATACCCATATGAATCCTTATATACCCATTACAAAATCCACCTTCCAAAGCACTCCTTCACCTTTCGTCTCTTCCAGTCAGCAATGATCTCAGAGGCCATAGCCAAACTGTCAACAACTTGTTTGCCTGGAATGAATGCAAATTGTACAGATTGATCAATAACCCTAGTGAGTTGGAATTGTTGTCCTTGTGGTGGCATTTTCCTTCCATAACTAACCAGAGAAATTATTTGCTTCTCATAATGAGGGAGCTTATCCTTGAGCCCAAGATGGATATTACTCTTAGGCAACTATAAAAAGTACATCAGATGCCATATTGATACTCTAAACTTCTTGAGGCTCTCCAGTTGGTCAGAATGCTCGCCAGTAGGAAGCACATGGCCTTCATATTGTTGCAACTTCAAAGTCACTTTACATGAAGATCAGTAAAATACATCTCCTTCCAAGATTTTATCTTTTGATAAATCTCTTATTGCACATCACTTTCAGTATGTGTTGTTTTCTCAGTTGAATTCACGGATGTTAACGGGGTCTTTGGTAGCACTCTCTGTATTTGGAGCGGCTGCTTTTGCTGCTTAATTCAATTCCTATACTGGAGGAGTGTAGCTAAAGCAGGGATCCTTTCAAGTTGATGTTGGAGTTGTTGATGTTGTAATGGTTGTTTAATTTGTTGAGCTTATGTTAGGTGTTGTTGATTTTCCAGTTCTATTTGTGTGCTGAAGCACATTGATATGTTGTTGAAGAGGATTGATGATTGGTTGTATTGTCTTATCAGAATTCTAAATCAAATCATTGTTGCAATTTGACTGATGTATATTGATACAAGCTTGCTGTAGAGAATCGATATCACCTTGTTGTAATAAATGCATATTAGAACAAGGTGTAAGGCATTCACCACACATTGATGGGTCGTAATTCCACCAACTTGTTTTGTTTTAGTAATATACCTATTTTGCAAGGTAGAAAATGTGTTTGCATGAGATGCCATATTAATATTCTAAATTTCCTTGTGTTCTCCATTTAGTCAGAATGTTTTGCAGGAGGAGGCACACAACCTTCATTTTGTTGCAACTTCAAAGTCACTTCTCGTGCATTGCACGAAGATCAGTAAAATACATCTCCTTCCAAGATTTTATCTTCTGATAAATCTCTTATTGCACATCACTTCCAACATGTGTTGTTTTCTCAATTGAATCCATGAATGTTGATGGGATCTCTGAGAGCACTCTCTGTATTTGGAGTTGTTGCTTTTGCTGCTTAATTTTATTCTTATTCCCGATGAGTGCAGCTAAATCAAGGCACCTATCAAGTTGATATTGGAAATGTTGTTGTAATGGTAGTTTAATTTGTTGAGCATGTGTTAGGTGCTACTGATGTTCCACTTCTATTTGTTTTTGTTGGAATGTTGTTCAAGAGGATTGACGGTTGGCTATAATGTGTTATCAGAATTCTAAATCAAAGCATTGTTCTAATTTGTCTGAGTATATTGATACTAGCTTGTTGTGGAGAACTGATAGCAACTTGTTACGATAAATCCATATTAGAACAAGGTTGTATAGCATTCACCAAATATTGGTGGGTTGGAATTCCACCAACTAGTTTTGTTTTAGTCACATATCTGTTTTGTAAGCTAGAAAATGTGGTTGCATCAGATGCCATATTGATATCGTAAACTTCCTCACGTTCTCCAGTTGGTCAGAATGCTTGCCCGGAGAAGCATGCAGATTTCATGTTGTTGCAACTTCAAAGTTAGTTTTTCATGCATTGCACGGAGATCGGTAAAATACATCTCTTTCCAAGATTTTATTTTCTGATAAATCTCTTCGTGCACATCGCTTCCAGCATGTGTTGTTTACATAGTTGAATCCACAGATATTAGTGGGGTCTTTGAGAGAATTCTCCTTATTTGGAGTGGCTACTTTTGCTTCTCAATATGATTCCTAGACTGGAGGAGTGCAACTAAAAAAAGGGAGTCTTTCATGTAGCTTTGTGTATAACTTATCAACCACTTCATTTGACACAGGTAATTAATGTTGCATCTATAAGGAATGAGGTTGGAGTTGAGATATATGTTGATGTTGAGCGTGAAGCTACCATTGCAGTATTTCACTAGATCTTTGAGGGAATTGTCCAGAAGTTTTTGCTTGTTGCAATGTTTGTTTTAGAGGTTAAGAATTTAATAGTTAGTTTTGATGTTGCCCATGCTTGTTGGTTTTGTGTTGAACATTTGCCATGGACTGAGAACTGATGGTTTTATGCTATAGATGCATAGAACCATTTCGCAGAATCAACATCGGTTGAAACCATTGCTTGTTGTAAAAACCACTTTGATTGTTCAACAACTTTGGATGTTGCTATTGTGGTTTAGATAGGCTAATGTGTTGGCCAAATTGAAGTTATTGCAATGCATGTTACTACCTTGATTGTGATGACTGAAGAACAATAGGTTTGATAGCTTGCATATTTGAAGTTTGTCTAATATGGGATATAACATATTGATTTAAATCAATAATGGATTCAAGCGTGAACGCCATAACCATTGATGGTGCCAGTTTTACGTTCATTGAGGTGAAGAGTGTTCTTCAATTTTTAATCATATCAAACCATATCAATAAATTGTACCAAAATTATACAATGTAGAGCATTCAAAGAGGCATCTAAGGATATTTTTTATTCTTATTGAATACTGCAATTTGGTCCTTATAAAAATCACAAGGATTTCAAACAATATTTTCCACATAGCACAAAATATAATGAATTTCTAAAACACATATGTCAAAAGCTTCTTTTTTTATCCAAAAGCTTGTTATTTTTCCATAACTTTCCAACATATATTTGAATATAGAATGATTTGACAATCCCAGAATCAATTTAATAAAAAAATATATACATTATATATGATATATTACATATTACATATTACATATATTATATATTATATATATTATATATTATATTATATATATATATTATTTAATGATGCTACACAATATGTCCTATGAAATATAATTAATAATTAATAGAATTATAAAAAGAGACAAAAGGTGTTAAATTTGATCTATGGTTTGCAAGATAATAAGCAATATATCTAAAATCAATTTTGTTATAACAAGGAATATAAAATAAACTCAAAAATCTTGTGGAAGGTTTGTATGGAATAATAAAGAGTTGGAGTATTCTTGTAAAAGCAAGGTAGACATGGGTACTTCAATTATTGGAAAGGGCAATTGGGCGGAAGTCTTCAACCTAATAAAGGGTTAAAATATTTTGGTAAGATGATGTGATCTAATATTCGATTCAATAAAATTATCAGAACCTTTACTACTATTAAATAAATAGCATTGGAAAGTGTAATTGAGTTGAAGTCTTCAATTCTTTCAAACACATACTTATTAGGAAGCAAAAAAATCAACATTATATTATGATTATCAAAACCTGCATTATCACTGGTAATCTCCTCCACTACACTATTTTACATATATGTATGTAAAAAAACTAAAAACAATACAAAACCATTAAAACAAACTAAAACTCACAAAAAAAATTAAAAATCATAAAAAACCAGAAAAACCATACACCTTAAATATTCTACTACATTACCATAGTTCATACAGTTTGCCTCCTGTTGAATCATGGATATCAATGTGTTTTTAATTATTAAGGTGAAGAAAATATGAACAAGATATCGTAACCCAAAATTGTCTCAAATAAAAATTTATTTATTCTAGCAAGAAGAAATATATCAAGAAAATGCTAGAGATGCTATTATTTTACCTGTATAGTTATACAGGATCGAACATAGGGAGGCAACATTACCCGAGGGCAAAATTATAGGTAATCAAAGAGGATTATTCTTTCCTCTTCTTTTTATTGTTTTTATGTCTTTTTATGGTTTTTATATTTTTTTAAAGATTTTTAATATTTTATATTATTGTATATTTGTGAAACCCCCGGAAACCGAACATGGACTAAAATGCAAAATCCACCTGGATCTGGGCTTAAATGCAAATCTGCTTTTATTCCCATATCCAAAAAACTTTATTGAGAGTTCATTGCGTAGTACTCATTGATAGCTTTCCAATGAGTCCAAGAACATAAAAATCCGAGTTCGGAAGCCCGAGTTACCGCCATTTTAGCGAGGAGGGATCCAAGCCATATTCGGACCCGAATCCGGATCCTAATCCGGGTCCAAACCAATAAAACCCTTCGTGCACCTCGCCCAAAACGCCTGAAATCCTCCTCCTTCAACCTCCAACTCTTCCCTCCTCCCTTCCTCCTCCCTGTCCTTCACCAAGGGTCGCCGAAGTACCTCGGATCGACGATCCGAAGCCGCAATCGTGTAGAGAAGGTCTGTGTCGCCCCCTTGTGCGGTCCTCATCTCAAACAAAGCGTCGATCGCATCGTTCTTCACTGATGGAGAGACCGAAGTACGAGTTTTCTTGATGTACGATGTCATCTTCTCTTGCTGCGGTTCCCACACAATTTAATCATATTGTTTTTTTACTCGTCATGATCAAAGCATTCACGCTAGTGCTTGTTCTAAATTATCCCTTACTTGTTCTTTTATGATAGATTCAAAATCAATCGATCAAATGTGCTTCCTAAATTAGTTCCTCACAATCGGAATGTTGTGTGATGCTTTGAATTCACAAGATGTTATTTGGAAGTATCAGATTACTGTTCATCTCTTGAGAATGAGTTTGAAAAAAAAAAACTTATGCGGTGAACTTTGATACAAGAACATAGCCCAAGTCTCTTTCATAAACTATGTTTTGAATTGGATTCTTACACAATCGTACAGATTCTAAATAAACCAAACTGCTTCTTGACCTTAAAAAAATACAAAAGAGAACATTGCATGGTAAAAGAATAGTTCTTTTAAATCTTCGTTCTGATCTCGGATATTCGGAAATGAGGGTAGGGACAAATATAAATCATTGAATGAAAGTCCTATCATTAACGAGTTTAGATTTTTTTTGAAATTATTGATTTTAAAATATATATAATTTTCCATTGTATGCATAGGGAAAAATATGTTAGAACTCTTATTTTTCAAATCGTCTCTGAATGTGCCCGACGTCATGCTGTCAACATTCGAATGATTATGATCATTAATAACATGCATTTCTCAGGATAACAAATATTGTATCATGCAATGCTGCATTTTGCTTGTCTATATTGGAGTATTCTAGATATATGGATGTTTGTGGAAGACCAAAAAGAAATTGAATGATGTTTAACATTGTGTTGTCTCCGGAAAGTTATTGTCAAGCACAGATAGTATATAATTTCATGGTATTTTTTCTATTTAATTTACTATTAGTTTGATATTTTTCATTATATGTTCCACAAATGGAAGATCTCGTAAAAACATATTCCAGATAAAAGCCTACGACATTTAAAATTATCCAGTAAAAACCTACATGTGAAAAATGGCACCCTGAAGCAAAACTGATTATAAGTGTCCATTACTGCGCATACTATTCCTTTTCTTCAATGGATCAATCAATAAAATACACATCTCAAATGAGGTCTTATATTAATTCCATGCATTTCAAATATCTGAATAACCATCTATATGACTAGTTCTTACAAGATCCATTTTTTTTAAGCAGTCATTGGATTCAAAACAGATCTTTCTGTACTCACACATGCTTACCTATTTAGATTTGACATCATAAGTCTTGTATTATATATATTATTTACTCTTTGATATGGACATAAATCCAAATATTGGAAGATCATTATGCTTACATCAGTCCAAATATTACAGTGTTTATGCATTCTTTTCTAGGAGAATAATTTCAGGGGGCTAAGCATGTTGCTGAGATCAGGCCCTGCCTTCTGTGGCATGGAGTTGGACTCCCCAATTGCTATAACATTGTGACAACTTCATATTTGTCTAATTCCATACTTGAGATCATTTCCTCATTTCATGATATTAACCTTCCTTGCTAGGAATATCATCTACATATTTGCTTGGAAACTGTCTAATTTCCTTGATCATCTAAAAGACTATTAACATCAGAAGGTACACCTTGAATGAGATCAGAATGTGAAGAAGCTTGGAGAAACGATCCAAGCAATTATCACACCAAATCTGAATATCACGGTGTTCATGACTTGATTTTCTTATTGTTCCATGGGAGAGTTTCCATAGAAATTGGGTAGGTGGAGTAGGTGCCACCAAGGGAGGGGCATGCACCCTTGGGGCCCCGGGTAGAAGCCTAGTTGATCGTGATCCCAACTGCTACTGTAGCTGCGATGGTTGGGGGACATGTCGCTTGGCACACCGAGGTGCTAATCTGACGGTGTTGGCCTCGGCACTTGTGTGCTTTAGTCCGGTGCTCGAGCGCGGGCCAAGTAGTCATGGTTGGTCGGCTAGTGTTCCGCTTGTTCACTTAGAGTTAACACTCGGGTACTGACTGGTGTAGGCCGCATTGGTTAGTATTCTGAGTGGGAATGCTAAGAGGGAAGTTCCGGGGAATGTGGTTAATGAAGTTGGGAATGAGATATAGTTCTCCTTAGTATAAGGAGGATCGGATTGTCGCGATGATTTGCGGATTGGAATTTAAATTGTGAATCAGAAGTATCATTGGGAAGTGGGGCTAAGTGGACGTGTTGGGAACTTAGTTAGGATGCATTGTACTCCATCGCATGCCTACGGAGGCACCCCAACCCTAATGCATTTTTTGCCTTAGAGTCATAGTGTGAGGTCTCATAAAGATCAGGACCACAGACTATCCACGAAGCTTGGTTACTCATATCCCTATCTAATAATAATAACTATAATGTAATTCGTTGCGAGATTTATTACCTAGTTGTTCTTTTGCACACATTTAAATTAAATCTTGCTTGTTATTGTATAGTTGTTTAAATCGTATTGAGCAACTTTGCTCATAACGTACCTACGTGTGGATCCGCAGGTCCTCAGCAGTGAGCAACTTGGAGTCACCTTTTTGTGCACCTTCAAGACACTTTTTGCAGTACAGTTGTTGGTAGTAGTTTTACGATCCTTCTTTACTTGTAGTATTTTGTTGAGAGACATGGCATATAATGTATAATTGTGGACACCTATTTTATGCTTACATGTATATTTTTTTATGGACATGGAAATGATCAATGGAATGTAATAGAATTGGTATATGCAATGAATGGAATATGGAATGTGAACAGGTTGAATGAGAAGCAAAATTTTAAATTCCAATGGGTGTGCCACTTCTCCTTCTTACGTGTATGTTAGTATTCGAATGTGGAATGTGTGTGCATGGATTTGGTCTGCCGAGTACCCGGATCCTATGGGGACGGGCATCACAATATTTTCTGATTTTTAATTTTTTTAAATGATTTTTGATTTTGTCAATTTTCATCTTTTAATTTTTTGAAACCACAAAAGAAACAAAAGAGATTTTTGTATTTTTCAAAAAGAGCTAAAATATGCAGAATAAAATTCTTTTTATGTTTTATATATTTTTCTACTATTTTTTGTGATTTTTATGTAATTTTACGATTTTTAAGGATTTTAAATGAATAAAATAGAAATAAAACACAAAGTAAATTTAATGTATTATTTTGGAGTTTTAAATATAAAACAAAATAAAATGAATTGGAAATCATATTCCAAAAGAAGAATATTTATCAAGTATTAAAATAAAACCAATTATGAATTTTTCTGATTTTTTATTATTTTACATGAATTTTTAAAAGTTACTATATTTTAGTTTTTAAGATTTTTAGAAAGTATTTTAAAATAAAATTTGTATAGGTGATAAAACTATAAAAAAAGACATCGACAATAATTTATTTAGAATTTTAAAACATTTTTGAAATTTTGTGAATTTTTAAATCTAAATAGAGCAAATAAAAATGTTTTTGTATTTTTAAAACAATAAATAATAGAAAATTTCAAAACTAAAATTTTGATTAATAAAACTAATTAATTGACACTTAACCTGATTTTTAGGAATTCTTTAAAGGTAATTAACTATTTATTAAACATGATTGAAGACATATTAATTAAACTTCAGTAGAAGGACCAATATGCAAATATTTAATGTTCTGAAACCGAACAATAATATAAATAAGAAATCTAGGGTGAAGCTTGCAAATAATCCAAAAATACATATGAACGAGCATGTGAATCATAATTAGAAGAGCCTGATTTTATTTTTTTTTCTAAGAGCAAATAATTCTAAGAAACCTCAGACAATTTCTTATAATTTTCCCAAACCACACGTGTTGATGCACACGAGGTTGTTACAACGGGACTAAAATGCAATTACTTAAACTAACAAGGGAATTTATGAAATTACTCACTAAATATAAACATGACACCGTTCAACTAAGGATTTATTTATAACAAAAATAAAATGCACGAGGGAAATAACAAATTCACCACGTGGCGTGAGATGCACGTGTGAATCATGTGGTTGTGCTTCGACGATGAAGATATGATAGAGCGATTGGAATTAGGGGTTGGATCGATGATCAGGATCAGATCTGGAGGATCTATTCTTGATCCATTGTATCTCGAGCCTCCAGGAAGAACTGATATGAAGGATCCCCCTAATGACTTTGGATTGGCTTGTTTTCCTCCTATACTCGTATGATCTTCTCCCTGAAGGCTTTATACGGTTGTTGATATCCTCCCATGATGATCTGATGTGTAGATGGTGTCCTGGTCCCATTAATTAAGGACCTGAAGCTCAAGCTTTATCTCACACACAAGTCAACCTCCAAGTGCTCCAATCAACTCCAGATGAAGCTCCAAGGTCCTGCAATTATTCCTCGCTCAAAGGTGATGCCCCAACGACCATTATTTGACAAAAATAAAGAAGAATGGCATGGGGTGGATCGATCTTCAATGATGATGGTCAGAATGAGATCGAAGTTCATATCTGTGATGGATCTTGTGATCAGACGATGACAAAAGTAAGAATAAATGATCGTGGATGGTGAACCGATGATCGGGATGAGTAATGAACGCACTGAGGACCTTCGATCGGGTAGATCAGAGGTAGTTCAGAATTTGCTGATCTAAAAAAAACTAGAACGGAAATTACTAAAATAAAAGCTAAAATGGAATGTGAATTGCTCTACGTTACCTACAGTCAAAATGGAGGGGTCATGGACTCAATCTAGCGGTGGAATGCTGGACAAGTTGAGCTCGTCGGAGCAATTCCAGCAACGGTCTGGATCGCATCCTTCAGCTCAAATCATGCACTCCCGATCACAGGACACAGTCACTGTCACCTCTGGCATGCTTCAGATGCTGATCTCGAGCAAAGAATTAGGCTAAAAATATATCAGCATAAGAAGGGAATCCATGAGTTGAATTTATAAAAGTGAGTTCTAGTAAAATTTGAAATGGAATAGTACGTGTGAATTGAGGCCAAATTGATGTGCAAGGATTATTCGGGCGAAGAGTTCAAGAGAGTAGGATAGTTGAATCGGGTGCATAAATTTGGGAAGATGGGAGGTCAGCTATTATCCTGGTCAATTGGGTTAAAAGGAGGAGTTGACATGGGTCAGCCAATGAGGAGAGGTAATCCGAATAAAGCCAAATATAAAAAGACAAAAAGAAAGGAAATAGAGAAATAATTAAGAAATCATAATAAATGAATTTAAATTAAAAACTTTTCAAAATAAAACATATTAATAAATAAGTTAATTTTTTGGTGATTTTTAATAAATAAATTAATTAATTAATTAGGTTAAAATAAATAAATACTTTATTCATGGGTAAAAATACTTACACATATATATACAACATATGTATTTTTAGATAATTCCTTTTTACAAATAATTACATGGTTTAATATTTTATTTATTTATTACAGATTTAAATATATTTTTATTTTATTTTTGTGAATTAATTTAATAAGTTAATTAAATAGGACTATATACAACATAGGTACATGAAATCTATAATAGAAACATACTTATTCTATTTTTGTTAATATTTAATTTTGTTATTTTATTTGTATTTTATATAAATAAAATAAAATATTTACAAAATAAGAAAAATAAATGTGCACAAAAATAGGAATAAATAAAAACATATGTACAATATAGGCACAATATACAACATCACTCCGAAAAAGCCGGCTTTCACATCTTAACTCCGATTTTTATGAAACAACTTTCATTTAAAGCTTATTTAATTCTAAACATGATGAAAGTGAGTTTGGTTTATTTTGAGTTTTTTTATGGAGTATATATTGGTCTGACAATGTTGGCTTTACGACTTTTTCAGAATGTTGTCCCTTTTATTCTCTACAAGGTTTCTTTCTGCAATTATTGTAGGAAATAAGAATAAGAAACTTATACTCATAGTACATATAATTATCTCTACAGTGACATTCCACCTCTATGTGGTTGGTCCTCTCATGAAAAGCCATGTTGTTGGCAATGAAAAGAGCAACCTGGTTGTCACATTAGAGGTGCATGGGAAGAGGCACCTCTATATTTGTGTCAATAAGAACAAATCTGACCTACATCATCTCCGTGCTTGCCTGCACCAAGGCCCTGTATTCTGACTCAGCACTCGATCTGGCAACCACGGTCTGCTTCTTGCTCTTCCAAGAAATCAGGGAATTCCCTATGAACACAGAGAAACTTGAAGTAGACTTCCTATCCTTTGGACACCCAGCATAATTTGCATATGCATATGATGTAACTGAAAGAGATGTATCTTTGCTAAATAGAAGTCCTGCACCTGGTGAAGTCTTCAGATACCTCAAAATCATATGGATTGCATCCATATGTTCATGTCTGGGATACTCCATAAACTGGCTCACTTTGCTCACGCTAAACTATATGTCGGGCCTAGAAATAGTCACTTATAGTAGCTTGTCAACAAGCTCCATGTACCTCCTCTTGTCGACCTCCTTAGTGTCATCATCAAATAGCTTCATGCTCGAGTCAATAGGAGTAGTGGCAGGTCTGCAATCTGCCATGCCTATCTCTGAAATAAGGTCTGTAGCATACTTCCTCTGGGTCATCACAAGGCCTCACTGGCTCCTGGCAAACTCAAGTCCAAGGAAGTAATGTAAATAAAAAAGGTCCTTGGTCACAAACTGCTGACCTAGGAAGTCATTGGAACTCTGAATACCCTGCTCGTCATTCCCTCTAACAACAATATCAACAACATAAACAAGAATGGCAATAGAACCTCTCCGGGTCCTGTGCATAAACAAAGAGTGATCTGCAGTTGATTACACAAACCCATGCTAGTCTATCAAGTCTGAGAGCTTTTGGAACCATGCTCTTGGACTCGGCTTAAGGACATAGTAAGCCTTGTGAAGCCTGCAAACCTTCTTACACTCCCCATCAGTAGTAAACCCAAGTCGATGCTGCATGTAGACCTCCTCCTATCGATCACCATAGAGGAAGGCATTCTTCACATCAAGCTGGTAAAGGGGCGAATCTCATGTCACAACAACATAAAGTAGAATGTGCAGAGTAGAATGTCCAGCAGTTGGAGAGAAAGTATCATGATAGTATACCCAATATGTCAGGGTGAACCCATGTGCCACAAGTCTTGCCTTATAGCGATCCATACTGCCTTCTGCACGGCGTTTCACAGTAAATATCCATTTGCATCCCACAACGAATGTGCCAACTAGAGCAGAAACAAGACTCTGTGTACCATGTGACTGTAACGCTTCAGTCTCCTCCTCCATGGCTAATCTCCACTGACTTTATTGAAGATCCTCCCAATATGTTTGTGGTATCTCCACGGCTGATATTGCCAAGGTAAACCTCTTGAAATCCTCTGACAATCTGCTCAAGGAAACCTAGGCTGCAAGAGGATAAGAAGCACACCTATATTTCTGCTTGCGCAGAGCAATCGACACATCAAGATCATCTACCAAGGGCACCTGCTCATCCTGTATGGAAATCTGCTGCACAGACAACTCAGTAGTTCCATCAGTAGAAACAATGTGTTCATTACATACCTGAGGCGTACTGGATGATGGGCAAGGCCTATGAGCAGGGGGAACTGAGTGAGACCTGCGAGTAAAAACATGTGGCAAAGGAGGAATCTGTATGCTTCAAATACTCAACAATAAGGTGCATGCTATATAATTTTGAAGAGAAAATATTTTTACATTTGTATTGCCAATGTGATTAGAACGACCAAGCCCTTGGTCACGATTTTTATGAATGATTGATTCAGAATAGCATCTGATAATGGGGTTCAATTATGAAACCTGTGATAGATCCAAGAAGGAAATTACGTACGCATTAGTCAATGATGAGGCAAAAAAACATTTGGGACATCATGGATGCTAGGAGGGATCACCAAATTCAAATTCTTTCGCATTCTTCTGGCTAATTTCTCAATCTCCGAATCACTTCGAGGCCTCATTTACCTCACACAATGAGATAATAATTGGGGTTGTATTCTTGCACAGATATGATATAATTTAGAAAGGGAGAAAGTAGATCTATAGATAGATGCTTTGACAAATGCATGAGATTTGTTTGGATATTCTAATGTTGTGAATACATGTAAGAAGAGGAGGTCTAGTATGCATTCCTCTTGATGTATTCTTATTAGATATTCATTCTTAAATCTCACAATAAATTATGATAATCATATATGTAATTAGTGGAAAAGCTTTTGTAGATGAAAATGAAACTCTCGAGTTGGCAAAGTTTACCATCAGAATCTGGAGTTTGTCTTGCAAGTGCTTCTTAATCTAAACATAATTAGAGTTCATTTAATTAGGTAATATTTTGATCATATTATAAAAACTTTTATAATTATATATGCTAAGCTTGACCATGTGTATTGATTAGGTCCATATAGTGAAAAGGAAACAACTCATGTAAGCAGAACTCAATGATTTGGTCTATGTTATATTCAAATGAACTTAAAGCACCTAGAGGTCAAGAAAAAGGACCATGGATGATTCCCTATGTTCATGTTGTGGATTCTAATGATCAACGTGGAGTTGAGCTTCAATCTTGTGAACATGAAGAATATAAAGAGCTTGATGAAAATACTCCTCTCAAGGAGGATGTTGAGGGAACTAAGGAAGTACAAGATGGTTCTTAAAGGAATAAATTGAAGAAATGTAAAGATGATGATAAACTTATTTAATTAGTACATAGAATAATTAGCAATGCTATTGCTTAATACAAGTAATGTAATGATTGATGTTGATAAGGAAGAATTTAATGGTGGCAATAGAGTTAGTGATAAAGATGTGATGAAGCAAAATTAAAGTACATGAATGATTCACTAGATGATCTAATTAGCAATAGTGAATCGTAGGATCACTATCTTGATGCCGATTTAGATCTTAAAGTTGAGAGCAATGAGTTGAAGATCTTTAGAAGACTGGGACATGGATAGTACATTTTACCTTTTCCATTGTTTGGACTAGAATTAAAAATCTAAACAAAAAATTAATATATTTGTACTCATTATTGTGTCGTGTATTAGATTCTAGCACTAACAATGACATTTCCCCCTCTATAAGATTACGATAATGATGAATTACAGTAACAATCATTTATTTTTTATTTACATGCTTGGAGATTTGTGTTATAGTATAATTTTCTTAATTTTAGTACAATATGTTTAGTTATTTCAATCTTGGAGATAAAATAATTTGAATTACAATGTATCAAGATGATGAAAATTTCGGTAACGTGTGACTGAAAGAAGGTTGAGGCAAGTTTCCAAGGTAACAGAAAATCAATTTGAATTCATGTTAGGTTTCTCAACTGTTAAAGTTATCCTCTTGTTGAGGAGAATAATTGAGATTTATATAGATGAAAGGAAGAAACCTCCATATGATTTTTATTGATTTGAGAAGGTTTAATACCCAGTTCCATGAGAGATATTGTAGAGAGTTTTGAAGAAGAGACAAGTACTTGCCATACACATTAACTTTATAAATGATATGTATGATGGGGCTTCATCTTGTGGAAAGATCTAGTTTGGGAAGACTGACTATTTTGACATCAGCATTGATTTGCCCAAAGGTTCATCTTTGAATCCATTCCTTTTTACTTTGATTATGAATGAGTTGATGATGAGCCGCATTTTTGCCTCTCTAATATCGTCGTCTTAGCAGTAGCACAGGAGGCGACCCTTTCGAATAGGTGGAGAATTTATTTTACTCGGTAAGTGTACCAAGGTCGAACTCATGGACACGAGCCTCTTAAGTGGTTATTCAGACTCTTAATGCTCAGAGCAAATGATTAATTAATAACTAATTAGTTCAACAAACAGAGAAACATGATGCAACCGATGAAGACAGATGATGCATGAACACGAGATATTTTTTATTTGGTTTTGAGGATGCAACATGATGCAAATGTAAATATATGCAAATATGCCCTACCTAGATGAAGTCATCAGTAAAAATATAGTCAATTTCAGAAATGATTCATGTATCAATTTTAGTTAATGAACTGGCAAATGACATTAAACTTCATTAAACATATGACACTACATAACTAGAATTTATCATCTGAATTTAAGTGTCAAAATAGGGAACAAAAATGCCAATGGATAGATAATGAAACATGCTTCAAAATGAAATTGAAATCAACTTAAATGGAGGTCATATGCTATATTCACAAAATAGTCTATGGGCATAAACGTAAAGAAGACATGAAAATAATTACAAAAATAATCACAAACAAGTCCCTAAAAGGGCATAAATGTAATTAAAAAAAACCACAAGGCCTTCCCTGTAATTTTTCCATATGCATGGGGCTATTCTACAATTATTAAAACCCGTAGGGGATAGTTTGCAAATAACCCCAAGCGCGCATGCATTGCACGTGTCTGGAGGGACCTGTATGTAAACATAAAAGATGGTAGGGCACCGATGCAAATTACCCAGCCCCCACGTGACCTGAGTACGTAAGGGATAGGCTCGGATGGAGGCTCAGGCTTGGTGCTTGGCTCAAGAGGCTTGGGCAGAGGCTCGGGGCACATGGAGAAGTCTAGAGCTTTGAGCACTGGCTTGGACCGCCCGCACCTTTATGCTTCGAAGGGACAACGTGGCTGATCATGAGCCGTCCGATCGGTATCACACGGTGCATGTACGTTGCATTCTTCAATGTCGCTGCCTCATGCGGTGGAGTTGGTTGTTCTCCAGCGATGGACTAAAAGCTCCGGCGGGCCTTTGTTGGACATCATAAGCCCGGGGAAGGATCCATAGGCGTTGACGTTGAAGCTCGGATGCAGGGGAACAGCTGGGGCGGTCAGGATCATCGTGGCAGCGTGATCCCATCAGAGATGAAGCTTTTGAAATCAGCTCCGACGAAGGCTCTGGCCATTGAAGTAGTGTACCTATAAAGGTTAGTCCTAACCGAAGCTGTGCATGTGAGGTGAATGGATTGGGGTCACGTACGAGTGAAGGAGTGGGGGACCGGAACTCCGTCTCCAGTGAACTGGAGAGGAGGTAGTGCGAATGTGGTCAGGTGACGGAGAAGAGGAGGAGGAGAGCTGGGAGTGGTGCGAGGATAGTGAATGTGCAACGAAGCTTGTGAGGTGGTGAATTGAATGTGAAAGTGTGTGTGCATCTAATTAATTAAGAGAAACGAGAAGTAAAAGAGAAGAGGAGAATTACCTGGAGATTGAAGAACTCGGAGCGGAGGATGATGGCTTGGGCTGAGCACCTGGGGGTGCTCCGGTCTTTGTCGGACTCCCCCAACCATGGAGAGCAGCTCGCCGGCTTGGTTAGGGTCGAAACATGGCCTACCACGGAAGGGTCAACACCGGTGTCGGCGGTCGTCGTCGCATCCCAATTCGCCCCATCTCTATCATAGAGGGGAGAATGGCCATTAGGCCTCAGCCTACATAAATGTGGACGATGGAGAAAGAGGGCAGAGGCGGCGTATTTGAAGAGGGAAAGGTAGAGGTGTAGGTGGTGGAAGTCATGGCTTCGTGGGCTTGTGCTGACCAGAAGAAGAGGGAAGGAACGCGGCTAGGTGGCATGCGAGGATGGCAGGAGTTAGGCCTTAGAACTAATCTGATCAGGGGAACGAGGGTGATGTGATGAATCTCGGATTCATCACTCTAAATCTCATTTATTAAGCTCCATTCCCTCAAAATCAACAGCATATCTGCATCTATTCTGCATAATTAGCATTCATGCATGTTTTCATAAGAATGGCATTTTATCCATCATTTTTGCACAGAATAAGAAGCCAAAAATCCAAGCCAAAAATGACCTGTAAATAGCCTAACTTCCCTGATTTTTAATTCCTTCATGCTAACTCCGAATGATCCAAAACACCTCCACTGTGTACATATCATTAACAAGAATAAATAAAAAATATAAAAAATCACAAACCCTATTAAGTGGACCAAAAACCCAAACCCTAGTTTCAGGATTTTCGAACTAAAAACCTCATATCTTCCTCATCCAATATCCGATTTGATCCTATTCAATTTTGAACTAATGTACATTCAATTACCTTCAAAACAAGACCAAGTTCAAGTGAATCAGAGCTCGTATGTGAAAGTTGGGTTTTGGGCCTCTTTTGTACATTGTGTATTTCAACGCTTTTTGACCCGATATTTTTTGTACATATTTTCTTAATTAATAAAAATCCAAAAAAAAGACTTAGGTGTTTTTATTTATCTTTGATTTTTCCATATTTTTCCGGATTTTAATCTGGTTTCAAAACGACAAAAAAATACAAAACCCAAAAATATAGGTATTCTATGTATATGGGATACCCAAAAATTCACTTTGTGCATTTGATCAATTTTTTTTGATGTCTTCATGAAAGTTGTAGATCTCATCGAGACAAGCATTTTTTATGAAGGAACGTTTTAGATCCGAGGTCTTTTACTATTTATTTTTTATTTTACAAAATCTTTATTCCCGGATTTTTCTGGTGCTGACACGTGGCCGCCCCTGGGGCCGCCACGTGTCAGCATTTTTTGGCCTCTTTATAATTCTTTTTTAATAAAAAAATAATAATTAAAGCCTCTGTATGTGCGTAGCACGTGCCTCCCAGGCACGTGCTTCACACGTGCTTCGCCCTCTCCCTCTTCATCACCACGTGGCGAGTTCATGGTCGTTCGATCTCGATCGATCGAATGGCCCGGGACCCGTCGTCCTCCCCAGGCGCCTCCCTCGCAACCATCGCCCTCTGATTTCTCTACCATTGACCTCGTCTCCAACCGCCGCCCCTGCCTTTCTCGCCAGCCACCAACCGCCTACACAATGTCCTCTGCTCATCTCGTGCCTCCCACCATCTCCGGCCTACCCCTCCAACCCTATTTAAGAACATCGTCGACCCCCTCTTCAACCCATCCGCTGATTTCATGAAAAAAGAGCCCCGGTGGTGACAGCCCGGAGCCCCGCTCTCCTCCGACGAGATCCGAAGGTCCTCGTGGCCTTCGTTGCAGACGCGCCTCTTCGCCGCCTTACTGCTCCGCTCCGACTCTGATCGTCGAGCCACTGTCATCGACTTCACCGTATGCCTTCGCCATCTCCTCCAGAAGCTTCGAGCTTCACCAACTCCGCCGTCGCCTTCATCGACTTCAACTTCAACATCCGTACTCCAGTTGCTCCGGCCGCCTTCAACGCCGTTGAGCCAACGCACGCTGGTCATCTTCTCCGCCATAGCCGCTTGGAGCTTCACGCCCATCGACAACCTTCATCGACGCCATCTTCAGCAAGCTTGGTCCACAACTTCTCCGACCAGATCCGCCAACGAGACCTTCGCCATCGACAAATCGCTTCATCGACAACCCCTAGCTCCGCCCGGTCATCCTCCGCCCCTTCGCCGTACTCCGCCTCTACACCACTGCCGACCGGGTCCAACCCGATGCCCCCGCCTCACGTGCGAGGCACGTGGTGGGGGAACGACGTCAGCAGGACCCACACCTGCTCACGTGACACTCACGTGCGGGTGGGTTAATTGCAGATCACCCCCAGAAGGTTTCCATATTCACGCACCAGTCCCTGCGGACCAGGGGTCACGTGCATTGCACGTGCCCCTTGGTAAAATTGCAGTCGTACCCCTCTGATTATCGGCAATCACACTTAGGTCTCCCCTGCACTTTTGATATTTATTTTTTATTTTATTGCATTTACACCCTTGTGTTCCCTAGTAATTTTAGACCTCTACATAACATTATTTATTATTCAAAAAAATAGGATGATGTTTCTCATTTATTTCTCTACGTGTTGATATATTATGATTATTTTTATGATCATCGGTTAATTAATAATTAATTATTTTGTGGAAACTTGTGAATTTTACCTATTTCTTGCTATTAAATTTACCATTGATTAACCATTGTTCTGAAAATACTCCAAAAGTCAAATATTGTAGAGTGATTTGTGCTTGATATTGTGCACAAAAAGATTTGAATTTGCATGCATAATTTGCCCTGTAAAAATTATTTGGCATAATTTGGTATTTGATTTTTAATAGATATTAAATCCCACATTTTCGAGGTTTAGGATTTTTTTTGAGATCCATCACCTAGTGATAGATCTTGAATAATTTTATCCCCTGAAAATAAGTAGGTTTAATATTTATTATAATTAAATAATGAAAATCATCCTGTTTGCATTTAAAAATTCATAAAAAATTCTTATTGCATCCAAAAATTCCAAAAAAATTACATTGCATTTATTTCATCATATTTTGCATTGTGGCCAAGTTTCATATTTTTCGGACATCATTTGAATGTAATTTGCATTTTAGTCCCTAAAATATGCCGAAATTGCATCTTGCATCCCTTATTTGCATTAAAAATTCCAAAAAAGGATCGCCTCGAAAACCGTACGCGAATCTTGATAGACATAATTCTAAGTTGTTGCTTTGCCTCCTTGTGATTGACCTTGGGACTTACCCAAGTAAAATAAACATAAAACCACTCGATTAAAAATTGATTAAATATTTGTGGTTATTTCTTGACCGATTTCGATCATCACCTACAACGAACGACAAACCATATTTTTGGCACGAACAAATTACAATATCTTTTTACATGCGTGATTTCAGATTCCGTCAGATGGCGCTGATATCGGGGAGGCAAATGACTTAGTTTTGTGTTTTAAAATTTCTTGTTCGGTTTTCCCGCATTCGGGTAGTCTGACCCCCGAATTTTTCTCTGTAAATCCCATTTTATTTCCTGCATTTAAAATTCCAGCATTTATTTCTCTTATTTTATTTTTTGATTATTTTCTGAGTCACTCTCTTACACAATCTCTCTTATTTTTCTTGTGTGGTACTCGGCGTACGTGGAGCAGTTTTTCAAGAAACTGAAGCATCTTCACCGATATCCGAAAAAAGCCGCAATTAATTTAAGATCGAGACGAGTCGTGAGAGAGCGTAGAGTCTAGGATTTTAATTTATGTAATTTTATTTTTGTAATTAATTGCTCATTTACAACGGTGTCCATTTGGACTCTCGCGTGTGTAAAAAGACCTTGAAATCTATCTGTGGTGTGTCGTGGCCTGTTTCACTCTTCGGTGAGGGTGGGGCCCGACTTGAGTGGCGATTAGGATAGACCTGCACATACGACTCTTAGAGCATTTATATTTTTGATTGTGCTCGTAGGATCTAAGGCCACACTGCACATTAACTGAGATGCACATAGATCATTCAACTTAGCCAAATTTAACTCAATTCTTCCCTGCTAATACAACTTTCTGCTAGGTGCGGTTTTTCATCAGCTTGCATACATTTTGAGTAATTTTTTCAATTCTGTATTGCATCTCACATGGAGATTGCGAGGATTCACTGTAACTCTTCTAACTGAGCATTCATCATAATTTTCCGCGTGCATCGGCTTTTCCCGAATTTCTCCCTCTTGTTTTATCACATAACTCTAAAAGAAATAGGGACTGGACGGTAGACGTGTATTTGTGCTCATTTAATTCTTCAGTGATCACCTAATTAAAATTGGGAATACTAATTATAGCCGATCTTAAGAACCCATAAAATCAAGAATTTTTGCGGGAGCGCTACCCCGACCTTGGATGATTTTACATTTTTTCGAGTGAGCGAGAGACGACACTTAAGGCTAGAGCCCAAATCCGGATTTTCATCTTGTCTACTGATTCTGTCAAAAACGATTAGCTACTTATTAGTGAGGATCTACGGGTAGCCGGTAAACGGTCCGGATTTCCTTAGTAGAGTGGGTGGTTTAGAGGACACTGTGTAAGGCTCCGTCCTCAAGTAACACGGGTAGCCGTTCTACAGTTCATACTTACACCCATACTGGCTGAAAGTAGGTGCAACTAGTCGTAAGAATTCAGGCCAGTCATTACGAAAATTTTGGCACCTAACAGCTCGCTAAATCTTTACCAAGATTGATTTATCACCAACTAAAATTGAAAAGATAATAGCCAAACTCTTACGGCTTCATTGTGTGTGTTGGTGAACCCAGGGTTTGATTTGTGTTTGCATTGGTGTACGTGAACTGATTTCGAAGATCAATAGCCACATATTTGATAAAATTTCTCTTGACTATCCCGTGAAATCATCTCTCTCCTTCTTAATTTAAACCTCATCATGGAACTCTTGTCCAATAACTTTTGCAAGCCCAAACCATCATTTCTTTCACCTCTTTCAAAAATGATCGAACATGTATATGAAAATCCATCAGAGCTATACTATGAAAATGAATTTGTCTTGGTTAGGCCCAAATCAACTAAATCCTCTTCTTTCAATAATCCTCCAATATTTGCGGGAGACTTTCACCCGCGGATAAATTCAGCCCCTCATTGAATTGTTACTCGAATCATCCGACCACACATAACCATCTACCATCTTGGACTGAACCGTCTTATTCTCGGATTCTCGCTGATGAGCCATTTCAAGATCAAAATAACTTTGAGTCTCATGACTGGTCGAGAAACCAAACCCAGATGGAAAGACCCGCACTTACTGATTATCAACGTTGGATTGACCATGACAAACCCCTCTTCAGACATGATACTCATACAGAGGACTGGACTGACCATATAGAAACACATAAACCCTGTATGATGACTCCACAATATCAAGGTCTGACCAATCATAGGATTGAACTCTACTCAGACCAACTACACATGCCTGGACCATATGAGCAGCCTCCTTCCATAATTTTTGAGGAGAAATTTTCAGAAAATAATGATCATCTAATGGATATTCCAAGAAACTCTCCTCTTAACACATACAGAAAAATGGAAGATGAAATTATTGAACACACGCCGACTGCTCCCATGATTTATCATGAACAGAATTTTGACGATAATATTTCGAGGATAAATAAGAAATTTGAATTAATGGAGGAAAAATTCAGAAATTTTACTGACCGACTCAGTTTATTTTATGGGAGCTCGGACAAAAAAATGAATGAGGAAATGATTGGCTCTCATGCCGAAAATTTTGAGGATATTCAGAAACCTGGGGACGATCCCGACATTGACACCTCTGCATATTATTCCCCTAGAAATGACTATGCCTCTGACTCCCACTCTGAACATCAGAACCCCTGCTCATCTAAGAGTACACCACATCACCAAACCACACAGAAAATACCGAAAAATTGGAATATTTGAAAATCACAAAAAATAGAAAATCTTGAAAAATACATAAAAATTGAAACTGAAGAAATCTGCAGAATTTGGATCCTGCTGTACGGGAAGCACTAGGAAAAACATTGATTTTTGAACTTCCCTTTCTACAGGCCATTGAACACTTCCCCGATCTTAAAAGATTTGTAATGGACAAATTAACTATGAAAAAGTCGGGCAGGATTAGAACAATGATCGAAAGACATATCTTGTCAATGGCCTCCTCCTTGGTGTTGAGGAAAAAACCAAGAGCTGCATAGTGAAGCGGTTGCCCAGATTTGACTGTAAAATCAAATACACAATTTTCACCCATGCTCGGATTGATGACGATTCACCGATCAATATCCTCCCGACCTCTGTATTTCACGAACTCAAACTCGGACCGATCAGGAAAATACGAGAGATTGTTCAATTTGCAGATCGATCGATAAAGAGGCCGAGAGGAATCATTTCAGTCATCATGAAATTCCAAGGTGCTCCGCTCAAAGTAGAATTCACGATCATTTATATTGAGCATCAAGGAGACTTCACCCAGTCTCCAATTATTCTTGGAAAGCCATTCTTAGCATTGTCTAAGGCAATTATTGATTGTGAGACACGGGAAATCAATTTTAAAGCATTGGAAGCACTTAGATCTGACCCTGTCTTTGAGAAATCACAATTTTCTGAGACAACCCACGAAGTCCCCGACAGCTGCAACCATGAAACGGTAGAAGAGCCCTACCCCGCTACGACACATGAGATAGCGGTTGTTGATGATACTATTGGTTTAGAGACTCTCCCCCTGCTCCATTCTCAGCCACTCTCACCATAGAGAATCATGTATATGAATCATATGATCCGGAGACTTATGCATGGGCACACCCTGGGTCAACCTACTCTGACTACATGGATTACAGCAACTCGACACAGGAATGCTCTAACATCGAATCAATTGAGAATGAACATGCAGAGACTCTCCCCAGTATTTCAATTCTCGTGGATCTCAAAATAGACAAATCCTTCTTCTATGATCCTAAGACATATGCATGGTCACATCCTGGAGCAACATTCTCTGAATACCTTGACCAAATCATCCCAAATAGAGGGTGCTCAAACATTTAGGAGACTAAGAACAAACATGCAGGCCGAGCACCGACCAAGGAGATTTCGAATGGCTATTCATCTGGATACTCAAGTGAACTGACACCTTCATGAAGAAATAAAAAGAGAGTCACCTTTGACCTTTCAGAAGAGGAAGCAGCTGATGATCCCTCATCAGGTCCGGAAAAGGTAGTCTACATGAGTGAAGTCTGTTCGGTAGCTCTAAAGCCATATCATCGCAAGGATCCAAAATTCAATTCTCGTTGGACAACTCCTGTTCCTAACTACTACTCATCCAAAGTTGATGCTCCTACCCTCTTCAAGTACACTGGAATTATTTCGTACGAGCTGACTGAGACCGGTGCTTATGAGTATTCATCCGAGGACAAACCGATTGACCCCAAGAAGGAACGAATTCTGAGGAAACAACTGAAGAAACAAAAAGACATGAATACTTGGAGTATGTCAACTTTCAAATACTATTCCTCTGAGGATAACTCTGATGATGGATATCTTTCATCTGACTCAAACACTTCATCTATTATCCATCATGATTTTTCTGAGGATGACACTAATCATAGTTGGGAATCATATGCTTCATCGTCGTCCCGTTATATCGATATCCCATCACAAGCTCACAAAAAGATCAGCCAAAAACCACCTTAATCATCGGCTACCCACCCTCCCTCCCGACCACATCGGTCTCCTTGTACATGTTCTTCCTCTACTTAGGCCAAGGCTTAAGTATAGGGGGGACTGATGCCATCTATATATACCATCCTTCTCCTTCTCCTTCTCCTGATCACTTCACTTCCACCCTTCTTCTATACTGAGGCTGACCAGAGCCTAAGTATAGGGGGAATCGACATCCACCTGTATATACTCTCCTCATTCACATATCCCGACCGCTTCATTTTTTTCTGCTCTTCTTCTATATTTAGACCGATCATAGTCTAAGTATAGGGGGTGGTTCTGTAAATCTTGTTTTTTTGCTTTTTCTTTTTCACTCTCTTACGCTTAGCCCGAGCTATGTCTTCTTTACGCTTCTTGTGCTCTGATAACACAATACTCGCTAAGTATAGGGGGGTCTGTGTATATACTTCGAATATATTTTACCCATATCTCGTACTTTCGCGTAAGTCTATATGTATTTACGGGGTGGGTAATTAATTTGAAAAAAAACAAAAAAAAACAATAGAAAAAAAAAGAGTTTGGCTACTAATACTAACCGTGCCCAAAATTTTTGAAAAAAATGGCTTCTTATTTCATTTTTGCATCAAAAAAAAGTGTCTGCATTTCACACACTTGCACTTCGTATAGCATCGCATTCATTTGCATATGTGAAAAGTCATTGGGTTCTGAACCGAGTTATGAGACGAAACCGAGAGTGGTCTGGACTTGACCTTAATCCACCTACTTTTCAGAGGAACTTCACCGAGAAATAGGATTTTAGAAACTTCAGGTCTTTTGACTTAATTCTTTAAGTTCCACATGACAATGTACATTCTTTGACTCTTAGTGTCTAACCTGATCTCTTCATTCTGGGTACAACTCTGGAATAGAGAATTAATTGGTACTCTCGCACTATGCACTTAGCTCAACTCAGATGGGATGTTGGAAGACTGTGTGAGTCTCTTTTCTGGTAGCGTGGAAATCTAAAGACCGGAGTACGGGTTGAAATAAAGCTTCGGAAAAGGGATGGACGACTGGCATAATTTTTTCTAAGACCCCAAAAAATGTATGTAACAAAAAGATTCTATATCCGTAGGGGCACAACAAGATCCAAGCAGAACCACCAAAACTTCCAAATACCAAGAAGCATTCTACCAAATAAAATCTGACCAAAAAGGTCCAAGCTTCAAAAAATCTGCAGATCTTGCTGGAGACTCGGCTACACTAGCCAGCTTCACAAGGAGAGGTGACTACACTGGCCACCCTCCAGTTCTTTTCCCCTTCTTCCATCTTCTCCCCCAATTCGATTGTGAACACAACATGACAGACCTTAGAAGGAAATACCTGACTCCCCGAGGACGAGTTACTGGAGAGGAGAGGAGCATGGTAGTCCGGCATTCTGGATGGGAAGAGCTAAAACTTTTCACACACATGAGTCTGTTGTTCAATGTTCATAGGGTATACTTTGGGAAGAGGATTGATCTAAGATGACTTTTGAGCCGAAACTGTGACAATGATATATAGAACTTGAGGGCTGTTGATTTTAAAATTCTAAGTCTCACAGAAGTTCCACCACACTAATAATCCAAAAGTCGAGTCTAGTTTCATTTTCACCTTCAGCTCATGGTCTTCGTATGGAACCCATCCTAATTTCACCTCATGGCATTTCTTTTTGATGCTCAGGGACGAGCATGGTTTAAGTATAGGGGGATGATGAATCTCAGATTAATCACTCTAAATCTCATTTATTAAGCTCCATTCCCTCAAAATCAACAGCATATCTATATCTATTCTGCATAATTAGCATTCATGCATGTTTTCATAAGAATGATATTTATCCATCATTTTTTCACAAAATAAGAAGCCAAAAATCCAAGCCAAAAATGACCTGTAAATAGCCTAACTTCCCTGATTTTTAACTCCTTCATGCTAACTCTTAATGATCCAAAACCACCTCCACTGTGTACATATCACTAACAAGAATAAAAAAAAATAAAAAAAAAATCATTAACCCGTAAGTGGACCAAAAACCCAAACCCTAGTTTCAGGATTTTCGGACTAAAAACCTCATATCTTCCCATCCAGTGTTCGATTTGATCCTACTCACTTTTGAACTAATGTACATTCAATTATCTTCAAAACAAGACCAAGTTCAAGTGAATCAGAGCTCGTATGTGAAAGTTGGGTTTTGGGCCTCTTTTGTACATTGTGTATTTCAGCGGTTTTTGACCCGATATTTTTTGTACATATTTTCTTAATTAATAAAATCCAAAAAAATTAGATTTAGGTGTCTTTATTTATTATTGATTTTTCAATATTTTTTTCGGATTTTTATCTGGTTTAAAAATGACAAAAAAATACAAAACCCAAAAATATAGGTATTCTATGTATATGGGATACCCCAAAAAATCACTTTGTGCATTTGATCGATTTTGGTTTAAATGTCTTCATGTAGATCTCATCGAGATGAGCATTTTTCGTAAAAGAACTTTTTCGATCAGAGGTTGTTTACTAGTTATTTTTGATTTTACAAAATCTTTATTCTCGGATTTTTCTAGTGCTGACATGTGGCCGCCCCTGGGGCCGCCACGTGTCAGCATTTTTTGGCATCTTTATAATTCATTTTTAATAAAAATAATAATAATTAAAGCCTCCATATGTGTGTCGCACGTGCCTCCCAGACACGCGCTCCTCCCTCTCCCCCTTCATCGCCACGTGGCGCGTTCATGGTCGTTCGATCTCGGCCGATCCAACGGCCCGGGACCCGTCGTCTTCCCCAGGCGCCCCCTCGCAACCGCCACCCTCTGATTTATCCGTCGTTGACCTCGTCTCCAACCGCCGCCCCCGCCTTTCTCTCCAGCCGCCAACCGCCTCCGCAACGTCCTCTGCTCATCTCGCGCCTCCCACCATCTCCGACCTACCCCTCCAACCCTATTTAAGAACATCGCCGACCCCCTCTTCAACCCATCCGCCGATTGCATGAGAAAAGAGCCCCGATGGTGACAGCCTGGAGCCCCTCTCTCCTCCGACGAGATCCGAAGGTCCCTGCGGCCTTCGTTGCAGACGCGCCTCTTCGCCGCCTTACTGCTCCGCTCCGACTCCGATCGTCGAGAAACCGTCATCGACTTCACCGTACGCCTCCGCCATCTCCTCCAGAAGCTTCGAGCTTCACCAAGTCCGTTGTTGCCTTCATTGACTTCAACTTCAACATCCATACTCTAGCTTCTTCGGCCGCCTTCAACGCCGTTGAGCCAACGCACGCCGGTCATCTTCTCTGCCATAGCCGCCTGGAGCTTCATGCCCATCGACAACCTTCATCGACACCATCTTCAGCAAGCTTGGCCCGTAACATCTCCGACCAGCTCCGCCAACGAGACCTTCGCCATCGACAAATCGCTTCATCGACAACCCCCATCTCTGCCCGGTCATCCTCCGCCCCTTTGCCGTACTCCGCCTCTACACCACCGCCGGCCGGGTCCGACCCGAGGCCCCCGCCTTACGTGCAAGGCACATGGCGGGGGAACGACGTCAGCAGGACCCACACCCGCTCACGTGACACTCACCTGTGGGCGGGTTAATTGCAGAGCACCCCCCAAAGGTCTCCATATTCACGTGCCAGTCCCTACCGACCAGGGGTTACGTGCATCACACGTGCCCCTTGGTAAAATTGCAGTCGTACCCCTCTGATTATTGGTAATCAGACTTACGTCCCCCCTGTACTTTTGATATTTATTTATTTTTTTATTGCATTTACACCCCTATGTTCCCCAGTAATTTTGGACCTCTACATGACATTATTTATTATTCAAAAAATTAGCATGATGTTTCTCATTTAATTCTCTACGTGTTGACATATTGTGGTTATTTTTATGATCATTGGTTAATTAATAATTAATTATTTTGTGGAAACTTGCGAATTTTACCCATTTCTTGCTATTAAATTTGCCATTAATTAACCATTGGTCTGAAAATTCCCTAAAAAGCACATATTGTAGAGTTATTTATGCTTGATATTGTGCCCAAAAAGATTTACATTTGCATGCATAATTCGTCCTGTAAAAATCATTTGGCATAATTCGGTATTTGATTTTTAATAGATATTAAATCCCACATTTTCGAGGTTTAGGACTTTTTTGAGATTTATCACCTAGTGATAGATCTTGGATAATTTTATCCCCTAAAATAATTAGGTTTAATATTTATTATAATTAAATATTGAAAATCATTCTGTTTGCATTTAAAAATTCATAAAAAGTTCTTATTGCATCCAAAATTCCAAAAAAATTACATTGCATTTATTTCATCATATTTTGCATTAAGGCCAAGTTTCGTATTTTTCGGATATCTTTTGAATGTAATTTGCATTTTAGTCCCTAAAATAGGGCGAAATTGCATCTTGCATCCCTTATTTGCATTAAAAATTCCAAAAAAAACCGCCTCGAAAACCATGCACGTATCTTGATAGACATAATTCTAGGTTGTTCCTTTACCTCCTTGTGATCGACGTGGGGACTTGCCCAAGTAAAATAAATATAAAACCACTCGATTAAAAATTGATTAAATATTTGTGGTTATTTCTTCACCGATTCCGATCGCCACCTACAACGAACGACAAACCATATTTTTGGCACGAACAAATAAAACATCTCTTTTAAAGTCGTGATTCCGGACTCCGTCATGATGTCTAGAAGGTGGAGGAAATGGGTAGGGGATGAGGGGTTCAAAGTGGAGAACATGGGAGAGAGGGATGGCTGGAGGTGGGAGATGAAGTTGCGGCCGTTGGATCTTGCGATCCAATGGTTGGTTTGAGGGCACGATAGAGCGGCCCTGATCCGATCAATCAGTTTCAGTCGAGGGGTCGTAAGCAAAGCGATTTGGCCATTGGATCTAGTGATCCAACTGTCGCGGAGTGAGCTGGAGCGGGCGCTCCAGATGAGATCTGGAGGCCTGATCAAAGGGCGGAGAATGAAAGCAAACGTGCGGATGAGATGAAGGTGCCGGAAGATGATCAGATGGTGCGAAAGGGTGGCGGGTGGTGCAAGGGGGCCCGGGTCGTGTGGCTCAACTAGAAGGAGCTACGTGGCCCAATGAGATTTTATTCAAATGTAAAAATAAAAGAAAAATAAAAAAGAAATAGAAGAAGGATGAATTAGAAAAAACTTAAACATGAAAATTGTAGATCTTGATGAGATCTACAAGTTTCACGCTGACCAAAAATACAAATAAGTCAGATAAAGGGAGAAAATATTTTTGGGAGCATTTTTTAAAGGCATAAAACACTGCAATTTTTGTTTTTGTATTTTTTTGTATTTTTACTTTATTTCAAAACAAGGATGTACATTATTTAATCTGGTTTTTATTGTAATTTTTTGAACTAGGGGATTTAATAAATGGATTTTATCATGGTGAAATCGAGATTCATCACTTGACTAGTCACATTTAAGGTGAGATACTTTGATGTATGTTATTCACTGATGATATTATGTTGATTGATGAGACTAGATGTGGAGTAAGTATGAAGCTTTGAGGTTTGGAGGCATGCCTTGGAGCCCAAAGGATTTCATATAAGTAAGGGTAAGAATAAATATATGGAGTGCATATTCGATGGAAGTAATGGTGAAGGAATCAAGGTGAAGATTGGAGACAATAACAATCAAAAGAAATATTCTTTTATATACTTCGGATCTATTTTGCAACATGATGGAGAAATCGATGGAGATGTTACTCATTGAATAAATGTAGATTGGCTAATTTGGAGAGTAGCCTCTACTATTCTATATGATGAGAAAACTCCTTTGAAAATCAAAGGTAAGTTTTACAAAAACAGCGTAAGACCTGCTATGTTATATGGATCTAAATATTGGCTTGTGAACCATAAACATGAACAGAGAATGACAATAGCAGAAATGAAAATGCTAAGGTGAATATATGGTAAATTTTTAAATTTTGATATCGGATATCGTATCGACACCATGTTGAAATGACATTTCACTAAAATTTCATCAAAATTTCAGTAAAGTTTGGTAACATTTCACCCTAAACTGAGCAACATTTGTGAAGGAATGCCTCCATATCGGTATTTCGCTCGAAATTTCGGTCCCATGTCGAAACTGAAATTTCAAAAAAATTCATCGATATTTCGTGAAATCCGAAACCATGAAATGTGGTCATACACATAAAGATCAGATTCAGAATAATGCGATCAGAAGGAAAGTTGGTGTAGCTCCGATAGAGGATAAGATGAGATAAAACTACTTGAGATGGTTTGGCCATTTGCAGAGGTGGTCGACTGATGCACCAGTTAAAAGATACGAGTCTTGATATGTTGAGCCGGTTAAGAGAGGACGAGGAAGGTCCAAGAATTGTTGGAATGAGTCTATCCGAAGGAATCTTAGTTTTTTGTATCTAAGCCCGAAAATGACCCAAGATTGATCTGAATGGAGGCAAAAAATCCATGTAGCTGCTGACCCCTGCTTAATGTGGGAAAGTCTTTGTTATTGATGATGACGATGTTTAGTTAAATATCAAATTTATTTGAAAAACTGAGGCTTACGTTTCGACCACATTTAGGCTATTCCTAGCCTCGTTTTTCAGTAAAAATGCCACGTTCCACCACTCCTTTTTTTTCAAAATTTGTTTGAGATATCTGCAAGATTTAAAATGACTATAAATTTTCTAGCCACCAAAATTTGAATTGTCATGGTATCAAATAGGTGATAACATAAGATGATAAGAGTTCCAACGGAGGGGGTTAGCAAACACACTCTATCACGAGATTTATAAACATTCACAATAACATATAGAAAAATCATGTAAACGGTATGGACAATAAAGCTTACACAAAGTTTATGTAAATGGTGTTTTTATATCCTTGCAATGGAGGATGAAAAGGGACAGAAAGTATCTTTATTCGATCCTTGTTGTATTCACTTTATGCATAAATCTCGTTATTTTATCATTTATGCAAAAGTTAGTGTTATTGGAAAAACTCTAAATGGTACAAGTGTAAAATTCCTTTTATTATTGTAGGTATTCCGTTGCCGCTCTCTTCATCGAAAGGCTATTTGGCAATCCATCAAAGCTCCCAAGCTCTCTCCAGAAGAAGGCTATTGGTCTCTCGTGTGATCCATCAAAGCGTTCTTTCTCTCCGCCTCGCTCCATTCTGCTCCCATCTTCCCTCCCGAACCTTAACGGACCTTCTTCAAAGGAGGACGATAGCGTTCTGAAGGCTGCGAGGATAGGCGTCTCCCTTTCGACTCCATCCCTCCCCGAACCCTAACGGCCTGTTTTCAAAAGAGGTGCTGCGATGAACGCGCCGGAAGGGGATGGACGGCGAGCGAAGCTGCCGCCTGAGGCGCGTCCCCGCATCGTCCGCAAGATAGCGGATGCTTTGGTGCGGCTCTTGCCAATTTCTGCGCCCGAGGGTTTAGGCGAACTCAACAACATCGCTTCAAGGTTCGAAGAAAAGATCTTCAACGCTGCTACAAGTCTGTTTGATTACGTGCGTAGGATTTCTACGAAAATGGTTACCATGGAACAGAGTCATCCCCGTACGAACACAATTGCTCTTGTTGGTTCACGAAGGAAAAGACCACCACAACACTTATCCTCTCAGGTGGAACAACGAGCTCTTTCTAAGATTGGAACACCTTTGCAACCTGCCACCCTGCCTTTTCTTGTTCCATTTCGGTCCACTCCATCAGCACCATGTATCTTGTCTCTTTCGAATACCGGAGATCATGGACGCCAGCAATCTGTTCCCGGACAAGCTCAAGTCCAATATCTTGCTGTTGGCGCACCAGGAGTATCAACTTCTCCTCTGATGGCAGAGTTGGATGGCTTGCAGCCTGAACTGTCTACTTGTGTTTTTCCTGGCAGAGCATCTTTGACAGAACAATCACTTGAACGCTTACTCAAAGCGATTAAATATTCATCTTCTTCAGTTCCCCATTCCTCAGTCAGTGATATTGCTTCTGTTGCCAGTACGATTGATAGAATAGCAGGTATTGCACCTGGTGATGATGGGTCACGGGCTGTTGTTGGTGAAGATTTGGTGGCTATGACAAAAAATCGATTGCAGATGTGGAACTTCACATCCCTGGACAGCAGTGATACAATAAGGAACAAGAAAAGGAAGATAAGTGGGATGCCCTTGAACGCTATGCCATATGCAGAAACTCTCACGATTGCTATGTGTGAATTAGAAGAATCGACGGGAACCTCCCATTTAAAGAGGCGTAAAATGGAGGCGAGCCATGCTCTCCTTGATGAGACCAGGGACATAAATAATGAGCTAATTGATACCGTAGTAGATGTTGTCGATGATGACATGGATTCTGCTTCTGAGAGCAGGGAAGGGACAGTGGTCAAATGCACTTTCTGCGCTGTTGCTCTCAGCCCTAACTTAAAATCGCAGCTTGCATCAGCTGGTCTGTTACCAATTTTACCTATTCATCTTCTCATCCCCACCAAGTACCCTTTATGTTCACCAGTTCTTCTCTTAGACAAGATGCCCGTGGATTATAGCAATTGGGAATGCAGAGATTTGTCAGCCAAGGCAAGATCGAGGTTTGCTGTTTCATTACGAGGCCTTCCAGAAAAGATGTCTCTCAAAGATATGGCAAGGAGCTGGGATGTTTCAGTCCGTGAAGTCATCCTCAAGTATGCCCAGCAGAATGGGGGTGGTAGCTTCACCTCGATGTATGGTGCTTGGGAGAACTGTGCTGGTTCTTGAAGGTTGGAATGTCCCTGCTATACAGAGTATGCAATCAGCTAATCTCATATAGGACAGGACTGTGTGAAAGGGCTTTTTTTTGTATGTAATTGAAAATCTCATATAGGACAGAGTGTGCATAACAAGATGGAACTGTCAATCTGATTTCCAATGAACAATGATATATCTGGACTTTTCAAAAGTATTTGGTCTTTTAAAATAACAAAAGGCATTTGTGTGACCACTGTAAAAGAATTAAAGAGGAAATCCATGCTCTTCTGGCTCCACGTTTGAATCAATCTTCCCACATTCCCAAGCTGAATGTGATCTTCAACAACAAATGATAAAAAAACCCTAAAATGAAATGGGAATGCTTTAACCCTGTTGTGATCCTCAATTCTTGCATTTACTGAGATGGATCATTTGAATAATATCCATGAAAGTATTAAAATGACCAATTATCGTAGGTTTTGAGTTAAAGTAGCATTTAGTGTTGTGATTCGAGTGTTAATGTGATAACACAAATATTGATAAAAGCATTAAAAATCCTAAACAACTTATACAAAGGAGTGACTACTCTACTGGTATGATTCACACTATTCCGAGCTAGCCACTACAAGTACATTGACATACAATATGTCAAGCACAATCCAAATGATTTCTTTAAAAGTAAGGGCTATATTCCCATTTCGTGTTGGTTGAGAAAGGATTTTTTTGGGGTGCTTTTAGGCTTTCACTATATTCAATATATTAATTAAAACATATTTTTCCATTAAAAAGCAATGGGGAGACTCGTGGAATGGATAATGAACATAGACTTAAAATTGCATAAAAGATGGATAGATTATAATGAAGGTTCCCTCAGATGTTTTTAAAGGCACTCAAAAAAGGATTTAAGGATTTTCTTTAAAAATATAATTATGACTTAATAAGGGATAATGAGAATAACTTATTTAGGATTATTGCCTAATTTGTTGGATGATTTTCTTTTTCTTAATTAATCTCATTTTTAATTAGGTCTTGATTTACGTTTTGATATTTGTTTTTCTTTTCTTTTTCAAATTTTACTTCAATCCATTACAATTTACCCCCTCAAAGAAATTTTGTCCTAGATGTAAAAAGAGACTTACCAAAAAGATGCGGATAATGTTGATATTTCATCCTCCAACTCCTAAGTCGCCTCTTCCATCTGATGGTACTGCCAAAGTACTTTGACTATGAAGACTAGGCGGCATCGCAACTAGTGTTCCCTACGATCAACCATATGCATCGGTCTTTCTTCATACGTCGGATTCGTTGAATATATGGAAGTTCATGTTCGATTACATGCGATGGGTCATGATGGTACTTCCTCAATATTGATACATGAAAAACATCATGTAGATAGGAATAATGAGGTGGAAGAGCAAAACGATATGCTACTTTTCCAACCTTCTTTATTATCTCGAAAGATCCACGTATCTAGGACTCAAATTTTCCTTTCTATCAAAACATACCAGTCTCTTGGTAGGTGAAATCCTTAAGAACACATGGCCGCCTACTGCAAAATTCAACTCTCATCTTCGGCTATCAACAAAAGACTTTTGTCTACTCTACCCAGCTAAAAGTATCTTTCGAAACACGTCCACACCCTTTGCACATGTTTGGACTAATTCAGGTCTCAATATGTATTTTTCACCTACGTAGCTCCAACATAATGCTGACCTACGTGGTCGACCATATAAGGATTCAAAAGGAGCCATCGTAATGCTCGCATGGTAGCTATTGTTATACGCAAATTCAACCAAAGATAAATGTCGATCCCAATTTCCAGCAATGTCTTGGGCATAAGCTCCCAACATGTCCTCTAACGCCTAGATTGTTCTTTCAGAGTGTCCATCAATTTGTAGATGAAATGATGTGCTAAACTTCAAGCTTGCACCCAAAGCATCATGCACGCCTTTTCATAAACGAGATGTATATCTCATGTATCTGTATCATACGATCTATATCGAAACACAATGCAATTTTACTATCTCATTCACATAAAATTCAGCAAGGCTCTTTGTAGACTGATCCAATCAGATGGATAAGAAATGTCTTGACTTCATCAATCGATCGACAACCAACTAAATAGTATCATAGCAACACTTCTTTGTAATTGGCAACCTAGTGACAAATTCCATAGCGATATTCTCCCATTTCCATTAAGAGGATCTCTAGTAATTGCAAAGGACCCGCATGCTTCTGGTGCTCAATCATCACTTGCTGAAAAATAAGACATACATACATATAATTTGCAATGTCCTTTTTGATCTTCGGCCACCAAAAAATTCGGTGTAAATCTTTGTACATATTTATTGTACTGGAATGAATGGTGTACATAGACATGCGAGCCTCTTCAAGAATATCTTGCCTTAATTCAATATTATCCGGACCCATAGTCTATTATGGAATCTTAGTGCTACATCAACTCAAATTGAGAAATCAGATCCTTCCTTTTGAGACACGATTATCAATTTTTGAAGATCATCCTTTTGTGCATGAATAACCTTCTCTACTATGTTGAGTGGATCTTCATTCCATCCATAAGAACTCTAGTATTCCTTTCAATAAAAGGTTTCTATTCCTAGAAGTCTTTCATTAACTACCATTGCAATTTCATGCTTGCGAGCTTCCCTTCCTATTTCCTGCTTAGAGCATCGGCGACTGCATTCGCCTTTCCTAGATGATAATCGATGGAAAGATCATAGTCTGACAAAAACTCCAACATCATCTTTGTCTCATATTCAGTTCCTTCTAAGAGAAGATACTTGAGTCTTTGTGATCGGTAAATTCCTCACATTTCTCTCCATACAAATAATGATGCCAAACTTTTAGCGCAAAAACTATCACTGCAAGCTTTAGATCATGTGTCAGGTAGTTTCCTTCAGCTTCCTTCAACTCCCGGGAGGTGTAAGCAACAACTTTTCTGTGTTGCATGAGGACACATCCCAAACCAGAACCTGATGCATCAATGTAGACCACAAATCCACCACTACATGCTGGTAGCATGAGCACATGAGCAGCTGTCAATCTTTGCTTTAACTCTTGAAAGCTTTGTTCGCATTTATAGGACCATTTAAACTTTACATCCTTTCTCAACAATCGGGTCAGAGGTAGGGAAATCCTAGAAAAATTATGAATGAATCTCCTATAATACCCTTCCAATCCCAAAAACTACGGATTTCTGAGACATTCTTGGGTTGACTCCAATTCAAAACAACATCTACCTTTGTAAGGTCTACGGAAATACCTTCTTCTACATGACATGACTAAGGAATGGAACTTCCTGAAGCCAAAAGTCATACTTGAACAATTTAGCATAAAGCTGGTATTTCCGTAATGTCTCAAGAACTAATCTAAGATGAACTTGGTGTTGTTCCATATCTGTTGAATAAACCAAAATATCATCAACAACGACAATCACAAACTTGTCTAAGTATTTTCGAAATACCCTATTTATCAACTCCATAAATACAACAAGTGCATTTGTGAGTTCAAAAGGCATCACTAGGAATTCATAGTGCCTGCATCTTGTCCGGAATGATGTCTTGAATATGTCTTCATCCTTAATCTCGAGTTTATGGTAACCAGATCATAGGTCAATCTTAGAGAAGACCGCTGCTTGCTACAACTGATTAAATAGATCGATGTGAGGTAGAGGGTACTTATTTTTTATGGTGACATTATTCAAAACTCTGTAATCAATGCAGAGCCTAAGGGATATGTCCTCCTTTTTAACGAATAAAGACATGAGTGCTACACGGGGAAACACTTGGTCTCAAGAACCCTTTATCTAATTGTTCTTGCAAAGTCTTTTTCATCTCATCCAACTGACAAACCGCGAAATCGGCCCTCTAATAGTGTGGTTTTAACACCATGTATCATTGCAGTCGGGCTGAATCGGGTCATCAAAGACCATCTAATTGATATGTCAATAAGAATCAGACGGTCTTATTTATTTTTTTACTTGGCAAGAAACCAAGGTCGACTCAGGGACACAAGCCTCTCTCGTATTATCTAGATTTTTATCTATTAGCTAAGTGTTGAATTAAAGAAGCATAGGTCAGATTATGCAAGAAGACACAACAATGCATTAAAGAAAAGAATAAACATGCATTTTTTATTTTAATTTTAAACATGCAAATTCATGTTATGCAAAGAAAAATAATATGCCCTAGATAAAATGATGAGCAAAACTAACAAAGTGTTAATTTCGAGTTTAATTCTTGGGTCAAGCTTGATGGACAAATTAAACAAGGCATAAGCTTAAGCACTAAGGGACACATGGCTTCTAAAATATTACATCAAAAATTTTGTGTCCAAAATAACATGCCATTAGAAAGTGCATCAAACAAGCTTTAAAATGAAATTGAAATCAACTCAATCGGAATTACGGAGCTCAAGATATGCATGAAAGAAAGCAAGGGCATAACTAAAAGAAAACATGAAATAAAATTACAAACAGGTCCCTGGGAGGGACTAAAAAGTATTAACGAAAAAGATCGGGACCTTCCCTGTAAATAACCCACACGCACAGGGCTACTTTTGCAATTTTTGAAACATACGAGGGTATCAATGCAAAATACCCTTTGCGCACGTAAGCTGCACGTGATATGGACCTGATTGCAAATTGGGGAAGTCGATGGATGTCTCTGCAAATTACCTCGATGGCACGTGCTGTGCACGCGCCATCCAAGCTCGGGTGAACGCTCAGGCTCGGCAGAGGTCGGTGCTGGTTCGGCTAGGCTCGGAAGTTAGACCCAAGCTTGATTCAGGTTCGGCGTAGGCACGGGCTTCCCAAGCCTGAGGTATGGCGCCAAGGCTCGATTATTCTCTGAAGTAGACGTGTGGCTGTTCGATTACCGTTGGATCTCGAAGATCCAATGGCACCTGGAGAAGGTGCTCATGAATTACGTGGAAGCTCCTGCGTCGTTAGATGAACACAACAAGGTGCCATCCAACGGCACCTGTGCACCGTCAGTCGTCTTCCTCAGCCGCAGAGGTGGCGGCACGAATGGACCTCCAGTGGAGCACCTCAATCTCCGTCGCTGCTGCTCTGATACTGTGGGTCTCCCCGGGGCTCCTAGGATGTTCGTCGATGTAGCCAGAAGGACGGGGAAGACGCTGAAGTCCCTAGCTTCAGTCATCGGAGCTCGGATGATAGCTATGAGGTAGACGGAGTTATCTCCGAGAACCTTCCGGCCATTGATGGTCATTCACCTGCAAGTTAGTCCCAGAAAGCTTGTGCGTGCAAGTAATCAGGACGTGTGTTCGTGAGCGAAGATGAGGTTCCATACGAGCGGATGGAGGTGAGGAACCGGAGCTCCTCCACCGGAGAGGACGGAGGAGATGGGTCGGGGGTGGTCAGAGGCGAAGAAGAGAGAAAGTGTGAGCGGAGGGACTAGCATGAAAGAGGGATGTGCGAGAAAGCTTAGAGGGGAGTTAATGGAGATTGAAATCAAGGGAAAAAGCTTAATTAATTGGGTAAAAATCAAAGAAAATGCGAAGGAGGAAGAGGGGACTTACCTGATCGGAGATGGTGATCGGAAGCTTGGGCTGGGGCTCGATTCGAGCCCTGGTTCGTCGCTGGACCCCGACAGCTACTCGGGGCAGCTCGAGCAGGTATGGAGCTCCGCAGCACCGTCGTGATCGGTGGTGGGTCAACACCGGGGAGGCTAGGTCGTTATCGCTCAGTCCTCCACCGCCCCCTGTCATAGGGAGATGGAGGAGAGCTGGGCCTCCTCCCGCGTAAAGGTGGACGACAGTTGCTGGTGGAGGAGGCGGTGTATTTAAGGTGTGGAGGTGGCAGTTATGGTGGGTGTAGTCGAGGATTGCGAGGTAGATATGGGGCAACAGGAGGAGGATCGTGGATGGTGGTCGTGCCCGCGAGGAAGGAGGAAAATGGGTGAACGTGATGAGGCGGTTAGCTTTTGAAGAGGTCGTCGGAGAGGGTGGTCGAAATAGGAAGGGCGGAAGAGGATCGCAAGTTGCGATCGTGGGAGAGAGGAGCGACCCGAGGTTGACGATGTCCTGTGGCCGTTGGATTTGGGGATCCAACGGCTGACGATTGGGCGCGAAAGAGCGGATACGATGAGATCGGGGGCGGCATGATCGAAGGGTTGCGGAGCTGCCACGTGTTGCTCTGGAGCGAAGCATGGGCGGACGACTTGGATGTGATCCAGACTTGATCAAATGGCTGAGGCACGCAATTGGAAGAAGCAGCTGTGATGGAAAGGCATGGATGTGATCGAATGGATCTCGAAGCGCCACGTGGCAGTCTATGCGCGAGGTGCTAGCGAACGATGGAGATGAAATCAGAAAGTGATCTGAAGGCAGTGGATTAAGATCGAACGTGGAGAGCGTGGAGTTGTTGGATCAGAGGGAGATCCAACGGTCAGGGATGGGGGCGGATACGACAAAGGGAGACGGGCCACGTGGCTCACCCAGAACGGGCCACGTGGCCCAATCAGATTATTCAGATCTACAAGTTGACTTTTGAAGGGTCAAATGGCCAAATTTGAGAAAACTCAAAACATGAAAGTTGTAGATCTCGATGAGATCTACAAGTTTCATGTTGACCAAAACTGGAGATGAAGTCATCTGAAGATAGAAAATATTTTCGAGGTTATTTTTAAGGCTAAAAATACCACGAATTTTAGTTTTGACATTTTTTTGTGATTTTTAATTTATTCAAGACTCTGATAATTACAGGACTTTAAATGGATTTTACTGACACATATTTAAGCAAGGGGGTTAATATATGTAAATTAAGATGATGAAATTTGATTTCATCACCAACTCAGCAGGATCCACCTTCTATGGTGCTTTAGATATGGGTGTGGAACCCAGTAGTACATCAATAGTGAAGTCAATCTCTCTTGTAAATGGAAGACGCGGAAGGTCATATGGAAAAATATCGGGAAAATCTCGTAAAACCTCCAAATCCTCAAGTTGCACCATAGAGGGTTTTGTACTTGTTAAGCTAGCCAAATAAGTTGTGCACGTGGTAGCTATCAATAGTGTGCGCTTAGTGCCGAGATAATCATATGAGTCCTCCTTTTATCTCCATGAATGACTAGTTCTTCTATATTTGATTTGTTAAAAAACATTTTCTTTTGTCTATAGTATATAGCTGTATAGTGCTCTCAAAGACAATCCATACCCAAAATACCATCAAAGTAATTCATTGAAAGCAGTATCAAGTTGGCTGGTAGGTCATGTCCTTCTAATAGGATAGGTACATCGATCAAGTTGGTACTCAAAGTGGAGTGTTCACCCATCCGTTAAGTCACAATAAGTATATACGAAAGTTCAATAGCCTCAACATTCAGCTTCTGTGCAAAGCAAAGAGAAATAAAGGAATGTGATGTAACAGAATCAAATAAAACATAAATCAAATGATCTGCAAAGAAAGTTTACCTTCCACTATAGCATACCCATCTTCCTGTCCATCTTCCACATCTCCAGGAGATAGAGAGAACAACCTTCCTTTGACATGCTTCTTTTGATCTCCAGAGTTCTATTCATTCTTCTTGGGGCAATATCTAATGAAGTGACATTTCTGTCCACAAGTTACACAAGATCTTGTAAGCTTATAGCACTCTCCAGTGTGCCTTCTATCATAGAGAGGGCATAGAGGATACACTAGCTTATCTTTTGTGGCATTCTTGATTTGTGTCTTCTTTCCTCGATCCTTATCAAACTTTTCTCTTCTTGTTTCTAGTAGAATGGGGATGTTTCCCACCACCTTGTTGCAGTTGAATCCTCTTATATGTTGCGTCAATCTCTACAGCTACTGAAATTGCATCCGAATAAGTTTGAGGACATCTGATGAGCACCTTCATGCACAAACCTGAATTCAAGCCTTCCACAAACTTCTTAGCATGTTGTCTTTCATTTGCACATATCCCTTTCATGTACGTCTCTAGCTCTTGGAATTTGGAAGAATATTGTTCAACTGACATATTCCCTTGTCGAAGCTCTATGAATTCTAGTCTATTTGCATCTTGGGCATGATGAGGAATGTAGCGTTCGGTGAAATGTTCCACAAAGTCTTTCCATTGAATGGTAGTTTTATCAGCAAACATGTGCTTTTGCAAGAAGTCCACCATACCGTATATGACAAGCACCAAATACCATTTTCTTCTCATCGGGACAATTGGTTACCTCAAAGGCTAGTTCCATCTCCCTCAACCAATGCTCAGCTTTACCATCCCTGGTTCTCCCTTGAAGATGGGTGGGTCATGCTGAATGAAGGTCTTCATAGTCAATCCACTAGAGCCATGTCCTTGATGCTTTTGCTGCTGAGTCATCATGGTCATCAATTCCAGCAATTGTTGTTTCATGTCCATAGCCATCTCATGGGTCGATGAAGACTTACGATCTCTGTTCGCCTCATTCCCACGACGAGGAGCCTTCTGCAATGACGAAGTGTAAAATGTTCAATCAAATTCTTATATTTTCTAAAACTAATGGACCTAAGTTAGATTTCATCAGATATCTTATACCCAGAGGAACTCCTGCTCCCATAACACTTGTAACAAACCCGATCGTCCAAAATGATGCGATATTGAGAACACAACAGACAATCTTAAGATCATTACTCATAGCATCAACTATACCATAAAAGAGCAGTAAAGAACCTTAGAAAAACTTTTCCATGATAATAATAATAAGGTCAAACGTCCAAGAGTTCCTTAACTAAAACAAAAGGTAAATAAACTAGATGAAATCTTATCCACGATTTCCTTATTCTAGTGGGCATAAAGACGTCCTTCCAAACTAATCCAACAGTAGCCTCATACCGACCACTTCTCGAAGATAGTGAATTCCCTTAAACTGTAAATAACTTAATCTTCATGTCCCCTAAAAAAATAAGAACACATGTTATGAGCCTAACGTAGAAATCAACTCACAATTAAATATTTCCTCTAAGACATAAGGGTAATTAATCTCATTAGAAAACTTATAATATTCACTTTACACCATTACCATGTTGCATGCAATATTTGACTTGACCCATGCAAAAACAATCATATTGAAGATAAATGGACTTAATTATACATAGGAAAGTGATATTTTGTTTACTTTTGTGTATGCCCTTTAAGTTTACCTTATTTGCACATATGTCCATAATAATAACATAAATGTACATATGAGTATAACGGTAACATAATTGCACATATTCACCTAACAGTAACATAATTACACATATACCCTTAACATTAATATAATTGCACATATACACGTAACATTAACATAATTGCACATTTGCATGTAACATTAACATAATTACGCATATGCACATAACATTAACATATATGCCCTTAAAGTTTTCGATGTTTAGGGTGGTCTTGATTGTTACATTCTTAGGTGGCTTTGATGGCTTTACCACCGACACAAGTGGTCCATAAACATAACATAACATGATAGGTGTAGCTACAACTGTAAAGGACTTATCTTTTGCCCCACACCCCTGGTAGGTGTTGGCCCTTTAGGTCCTTACGACTAATGCATCTCAGATCCATCACTCTAAAAGTCATTAATTAAGCCCTAATCCCTAAAAATCATTGGCATTTCTTCATTTATTCTGCATAATTATCATTCATACATGTTTTGATAAGAATTGCATTTTATCACTTATTTTCGCACAAAATAAGAAGCCCAAAATCCCAGCCAAAATTGACTTGTAAATAGCCTAACTTCCCTGTTTTTTAACTATTTCATACTAACTCTAATTGACCCAAAAACACCTCCATTGTGTACATATCACTAACAAGAATAAATGAAAAATACAAAAAAAATCACAAACCCAAATAAGTGGACCAAAAATCCAAACACTAGTTCTAGGATTTTCGGACTAAAACCTCAATATCTTTCCCATTCAGTGTCCTTGTGATCCTACTCACTTTTGAACTAATGTACTTTCAAATACCTTCAGAATAAGACCAAGTTCAAGTGAATCGGAGCTCATAAATTATTTCATGTACATAATTGACTCATTTTATTTTATTTCTTTTTTATTTGTCTTCTTTGATGAAAGATCTATTAAAATGCGTAAAAATCCAAATCCAAACTGAGCTTGAAATCAAAGAAACTAATTGAGCCTGAGTCTTCACTAACTGTTTGTACAAAAATTGTCTTTTTCGTCTTTTATTTTATCTCTTCTTTTTCTTAATTAATAAAAATCAAAAAATTAGATTAATATGTAAACATTTATCTTTGATTTTATCATATTTTTTTCGGATTTTTATCTGGTTTACAAGTGATAAAAAAAATATAAAACCCAAAAATCAAGGTATTCTATAGACATGGGAGACCCGAAAAATATCACTTTGTGCAAATGATCGATTTTTGGTTTTGGTCGCTTCTTGCAAGTTGTAGATCTCATTGAGATGAGCAATTTTCGTGAAGAAACTTTTTCGATCTGAGGTCATTTACTATTTTTATGTATTTATTAAGGTATTTATTTTCCGATTTTTGTGGGGTTGAGGTTTTTAAAATTCATTTTCTAAAAAAAAAAGGACTCGCACGTGCCCTGCACGTGCTTCGCCCAATAGCCCCCTCGCTGCCACGTGGCCTTAGCATGGACGTCTGATCTTGGCCGATCGGACGGTCGGTGCCCTTCGTCTTCCTCCCCCTTCCTCTTTTGCTCCGTCGCCCTTTCCCAAAATTTCAGCCGCCGCCTGCGAATCTCGGCCATCCTCCGAATATCCTCTGTGATTCTCGGCCGACCGCCGCTCCGTGAATCCCTCACCACCACTCAAATCTCCATCACCGATCCCAATCACATCTCGTCGAAATTACCGACCCGTCATCAACCACCTTCCATAACCGGCCTCCTCCTCAAGTCCAATTTAAGCGACAACCGCCCACTCGTCGCCTTCATCCATCGATTGCAACACCAAAAGGGAGGGAGCTCCATCAACCGGAGGTGACAGCTCTGCGTCCAGCTTGCATCCTCGACAGTGCGACGAGATTCGAGGTCCCCCATCGACCTCGTTGCAATGCCACCCTCAACGCGTGTAGCTCACAGCTCCGGCCCCTACAGTCGAGCTAACGACTTCTCCTTCAACAACGTCTTCAACTCCACCTGCAGCACTTCTTCGCCTCCAACGACGCGCATTATCGCCAACAACCACCACTCCTAGAGCCCTACCGAAGGACCTGCACACCCCCAGCCATAGAGGCTCCTCCGCCTTTGCTCAGCTTCATCGTACCATCCCTCCACCTCCTCCAGGAGAACCCCTATAATAGCTCCTCCATACGTGCACGTCGACAACGCCTCCGTCCCAGTTACTAGCCAGAGCCATCCATCCCCCACCATTGATCACCGCAGGATGGGGTGCTCCTCCACCACTCAGCCACGCCGCTGCGCCTCGCCGCCGGGCGGGATGCCCGAGACCCCCACACACGTGCGAGGCATGTTCGCCGACGGGACGTCAACCATTCCTAGGGTCACGTGCTATGCACGTGATCGATGGATAAATTGCGGAGAAAGCCCCCGGAGTTGATCTATTTGCCCAGAAGTCCACCAACTAGAGGTCACGTGCTATGCACGTGACCCTCTGGCAATTTTGCAGAATCTACCCTGATAATTTTCGTAACTACATTTAAGTCCTTTCTTTACATTATCTTATTTTATATTATTGTAGTAATACACCTGTGTTCCCCCTTTGTTTCAAACCTCTACGTTGCATTATTTTATTATTCAAAAATAGCATGATGTTCTACAACTAATTCTCTACATTTTGGCATATGTTTGACATTTATGTGATGTGTGGTTAATTAATAATTAATTATTTTGTGGAAAATTGCATATTTTGCCCATTCTGTGCTTGAAAATTCATAACTCATTAACCACGGCTATGAAAATTGCCGAAAAATCATGAATTGTAGAATTAGTGGTATTTCACGTCATGCCTAAAAAAGAATTGCATTTGCATTCATTATTTTCCCTCTAAAAATCATTTTGCCTATTTTAATATTTAATTTTTAACAGGTACTAAATCTTGTATTTTTGAGATTTAGGATTTTTCTGAGATCCATCACCTTGTGATAGATCTTGGATAGTTTCATCTCTTGAAAATAAATAAGTTTAATATTTATTATATTTAATAATTGATATTCTCTTCGTTTGCATTCATAAACTCATAAAATTTTATCATATTTATCATCTTGGTCAAGTTTCATATTTTTAGGACATCATTTAATTGATATTCATTTTCTAGTCCCTAAAATCGGCCAAAGTTGCATTTTGCATCCCAAACTGCATTTAAAATTACAAAAAAAAAACCGCGTCGAAAACCATGCACGAACTTTGATAGACAAAATTCTAGGTTGTTCCTTTGCCTCTTTGAGTTTGGCCTTGGGACTTGCCCAAGTAAAATAAACATAAAACTGCATTGATCAAAATTGACTAAAATTTCTTGTGGTTATTTCTCGACCGATTCCGATTGCCTGCCTACAACGAAACGACACATTAATTTAAACGAACGATAATTCACGCAGATTAACTAGGGCATTTCATGACCCGTTAGATGACGACGTTGTCGGGGAGGCAAACAACTTAGTTTTTGTCTATAAATCTTTTTCGATTTTCTTTATTTGGGTAGTCTGACCCCTGAATTTTTCATTGTAAATTTTACATTTTTTATCTGTATTTATTTTATTTTTTTCAGTATTTATTTTCTTGTTTTATTTTTTATTAATTTTTGTGTCACTCTCTTACACCATCTCTCTTATTTTTCGTGCAAGGTACCCGACGTATGTGGAGCGGTTTTTGTAAACTGAAGCATCTTCACCGACCGCCGAAAAGCTGCATTAAAAATTAAGATCGAGTCGAGTCGTGAGAGAGCGTAGATTTTAGGATTTTATTTTTCTGCAATTTTATTTTCTGTAATTAATTGCTCATTTCTAGCGGTATTCGTTTGGACTCTCGCATGTGTAAAAGACCTTTAACTTTTTCTGTGGTGTGTCGTGGCCTATTTCACTCTCCGGTGAGGGTCGGGTCCGACTTGAGTGGAGCTTAGGATAGACCTGTACGTACGTTTATTAGATCTTCTATATTTTTTGATTGTGCTCATAGAACCTAGGATCACACTTCACTTAAATGAGATGCACATTAGATCGTTCAATTTAGTTAAATTTAACTCAATTCTTACCGGCTAATAGAACTTTCTACCAGGTACGGTTTTTATCGGCTTACATTCATTTTCAATTCTTGTATTGCATCCCACATGGAGATTGTGAGGAATCACTGTAAGTCTTCTATCTGAGCATACATCATTATTTCACGTGCATCGACTTTTTCGTCACATAATTTTAAAAAGGAAATTAGGAGTGGACGGTAGATGTGTATTTGTGCTCACCTTAAATTTCCAGTGATCACCTAATTACAATTGTGACTGCTAAATATAACCAATTTTAAATAACCCATAAAATCAAGAAATTTTGCGGGAGAGAAACCCCAACCTTGGATGCATTTATTTGTCTAAGTGAGCGAGAGACGACACTTCAAGTTAGAGCCCAGCTCCGAAATTTTCATTCAGACTACTGATTCTAAAAATGATTAGCTACTTCTCAATGAGGATCTACGGGTAGCCGGTAAACGGTCCAGATTTCCTTAGCAGAGTGGGTGGTTTAAAGGACACTACGTAAGGCTCCGTCCTTAAGTAACACGGTAGCCATTTTTACGGTCCGTACTTACACCTATACTGGCTAAAAGTAGGTACAACTAGTCGCAGGAATTCGGGTTAGTCTTTAAGAAAATTTTTGGCACATAACAGCTCGCTAAATTATTTTCCTAGATTATTTCATCACCAACTTAAAATTGAAAAGATAAATTGCTGAACTCTTGTGTCTTCATTGTGGGAGTTGGTGAACCTGGGGTTTGATTTGTGTTTGATTTGTGTGCGTAAACCGATTTCGAAGATCAAAAGCCGCACACTTGTGCCATCAATCTCCTTTCTTGATTTGAAACAAATCCATTATGTCAACCAATAAACCTCCTTTGAAAATCATGGAACTTTTGTCCAAGAACTCTCCAGATCCATATCATGAAAATAAATTCGTCTCGGTCAAACCCAAATCGTCATCCATTATGTCAACTCTTTCAAAAACGGAACATTTGTCCGAGTATCCATTAGAGCTATACTATGAAAATGAATTCGTATTGGTTAGGCCCAAATCGTCTAAACCCTCTGCTTTCCAGAATCCTCCAACTTTTGCAGGAGACTTTCTCTCTTGTATGAATTCTTCCCCTTCAATAAATTCGAAGACATTCTACTCGAATCATTTGATTAAAGTTACTACAACATTATCTTCTCCCACTCCACCACTTTGACCGCATATGATCAACTTCCATCTTGGGATGACCCGACTTATGATAAATTTCTTTCTGCAACCCAAGAACCATTTCAAGAACAAATTACTCTTGAGACTCGTGATTGGCTGAGAGACCAAACCCAATCACACCAGATGGAGAGGCACACACCTAATGATCAACGATGTTATATTGACCGTAACGACCAAATCCCTATTGACCAACCCGAATAGCACTCCTTCAATCAACCTACACATACAGATGACCAACAGATGATATCGATACATATGCACCATGTATGACTCCATTATTCGGGGATTCAATCAATCATGACCATGGAAGTAGACTCTACTAAAACCAGCATTGCATACCTGAGTCACGGTATGCTGAGTACGAGACCTACAGATTCTCGCAAAATCCTTCCACTGAGCAGCCTCCTTCCATAATTTTTGAGGAGCAATTTTATGAAAATAATGATCATATATTGGATATTCCAAGAGACTCTTCTCCCAACTCATACAGTAAAATGGAAGATGAAATTACTGAATCTCAAAAATAGGAACATACACCAACTGCTCCCATGATTGATCATGAAAAGATTTTAAAGATGATATTTCAAGGATAAATAAGAGATTCGATTTAATGGAGGATAGATTTTGAAAGTTTGCCAACCGATTAATTTCATTCTATGGTAGCTTGGATATAAAAATGAATGAGGAAAAGATTGGATCTCATGTTGAAAGTTCTATGGATATTAAGAAACCTAGAGAATATGTTCACCCTAGGGATAACTCTGATAGTGACACTTCTGCATATTACTCCCCTAGGGATGGCTCTGATTCTGACCCTGACTCTTATCGTTCATCATCTACGAAAAACATCACATCACCACACCACACCGAAAATATCCAAACAATAAAAAATCCAGAAAAATATATAAAAATTGAGACTGAAGGAGATCTGAAGAATTTGGATCCTGCTTTACGGGAAGCACTGGAGAAAAAACTGATTTTTGAACTTCCCTTTATACATGCCATTGAACACTTCCCTGATCTGAAAGGATTTGTAATGAACAAATTAATGATAAAAAAGTCACGCAGGATAAGAACAAAGACTGAAAGACATATCTTATCAATGGCTACTTCCTTGTTGTTGAGGAGAAAAACCAAGAGCCGCATAGTGAAGATGTTGCCCAGATTTGACTGTGGAGTTAAAGACACAATTTTTACCCATGCCCGAATTGATGACGATTCACCAATCAATATCCTCTCGACCTCTGTATTTCACGAGCTCAAACTCGGACCTATCAGGAAGATACGAGAGATCGTTCAACTGGCTGATCGATCGATAAAGCAGCCGAGAGGAACCATTTCTGGCACCATGACATTCCAAGGTGCTCCACTCAAAGTAGACTTCACAATCATTGATATTGAGCATCAGGGAGAATTCACCCATTCTCCGATCATTCTCGGAAAGCCATTCTTGGCATTGGTTAAGGCAATTATTGAGTGTGAGACTCATGAAATCAATTTTACAGCATTGGAAGCACTTCGATCTCACCCAGTCTTTGAGGAACCACGATTTTCTGAGGCAACCCACGAAGTCCTCGGCAGCCGTAACCATCAAGCGGTAGATAATCCCTACCCTGCTGCTGCACCTGAGATAGTGGTTGTTGGTGAGATCATTGGTTTAGAGAATCTCCCCCCTGTTCCATTTCCAGCTGCTCTAACCATGGAAAATTGAATATATGAATCATATGATCCTGAGACTTATGCATGTGCGCACCCTGAGTTAACCTATTCTGACTACCTTAATTAAATCAACTTGACACGGGAATGCACCAACGTCAAGTCAATTGAGAATGAACATGCATAAACTCTCCCCACTGTTTCATTTCCTACGGATCTCACCATAGAAAAGTGTTTCTTATATGATCCAGAGACATATGCATGGGCTCACCCTAAGTCAACCTACTTTGACTACCTTGACCAAATCATTCCAACTCAGGAGTGCACCAACATTATGAAGATTAAGAACAAACATGCAGGACAAACACCGACCAAGGAGAAAAATTTCACCGGTTATTCATATGGATACTCAAGTGGACCAACACCCTCATGAAACAAAATGATTGTTCCTTTATCTAAAAAGAAAGTCACCTTTGACCTTCCGGAAGAGGAATCATCTGATGGTTCCTCATCAGGTCCGAAAAAGGTAATCTACATGAGTGAAGTCTGTTCGGCAGTCCTAAAACCATATCTTAGAAAGGATCCAAATTTCGATTCCCATTGGACGACTCCCGTTCCTCACTATTATTCATCAAAACCGATTCTCCTTGTCTCATTAAGTACACTGAAATAATTTCTTATGAGCTGACTAAGACTGGTGCTTCAGAGTATTCATCCGAGGACGAATTGCTTTATCCCATGAAGGAATGAATTCTGAGAAATCAACTGAAGAAGCAAATAAAAGACAAGAATATCCGGAGTGCCTCCACTTTCAAATACTATTCCTCTGAGGATAACTTCGATGATGGTTATCTTTTATCTGACTCATACACGTCATCTACTATCCAGCATGATTTCTCTGAGGATAACACTGATAATAGTTGGGAATCATATGCTTCATCTCCTTCTTATCATTACGATCTCCCACCACAGGCTCACAAGAAGATCAGCCGAAAACCACCTTAATCATCGGCTACCCATCCTCCCTCCCGACCACATCAGTCTCCTTGTACATCTTCTTCCTTTACGTAGGCTAAGGCCTAAGTATAGGGGGGGACCGATGCCATCTGTATATACCATTCTCCCCATCTCACGATCACCTCATTTCCACCCTTCTTCCGTACTTAGGCTGACCAAAGCCCAAGTATAAGGGGAATCAATGCCCGTCTGTATTTACTCTCCTCATACACATCTCCTGACCTCCTCATTTGTGCTATTCTTCTATACTTAGACTGTTCGTTTTCACTCTTTTACGCTTAGCCCGAGCTATGTATTCTTTACGCTTCTTGTGCTCTGAGAACACAACACTCGCTAAGTGTAGGGGTGTGTGTATATATACTGTGTATATTTTACCCATATCTCGTACTTTCGCGTAAGTCTATATGTATTTACGGTATGGGTAACTAACTTAAAAAAAAAGAGTTCTGCTACTAACACTGATTGTGTCCAACACAAAATTTTTGAAAAAAAATGGATTCTTATTCATTTTTGCAAAAAAAGAGCTATTCAAAATTCAAAAAAAACTTGTGTCTGAATTTCACACACCTGCACTTCATCCAGCATTACATTCATTTGCATCTGTGAAAAGTCTTTGGGTTCTGAACTGAGTTATGAGCAGAAACCGAGAGTGGTCTGGACTTGACCTTAATCCACCCAATTTTCAGAGGAACTTCACCGAGAAAAAGGATTATAGAAACTTCAGTTCTTTGACTTAATTCTTCAAGTTCAATATGACAATGTGAAGCATTTGACTCTTAGTGTCTAACCTGGTCTCCTCATTCTGGGTACAACTCTAGAATAAGGAATTAATTTGTACTCTCGCACTATGCACTTAGCTCAACTCAGACAGGGTGTTGGAAAACTGTGTGAGTTTCTTTTCTAGTAGTATGTAATCGAAAGACCGAGGTACGAGTTGAAATAAATCTTCGGAAAAAGGGATGGACAACTAGGCACAATTTGTTCTAAGACCCCAAAATATGTACGGAAAAAAAGATTCTGAATCCGTAGGGGCAAAGCAAGATCCATGCAGAACCACCAAAAATCCAAATACAAAGAAGCCACTACCAAATAAATATCTGATAAAAAAGGTCCAAGCTTCAAGAAAACCTGTAGATCTTGGTGGAGACTTGGCTACACTGGCCGGCTTCACAAGGAGAGGTGACTACACTGGCCACCCTCCAGTTCTTTTCTCCTTCTTCTAACTTTCTCCCTCATTTCGATTGTGAACACAGTGCGACAGACCTTAGAAGAAAATACCTGACTCCCCGAGGACGAGTTACTGGAGAGGAGGTTTGCATGGTAGTCCGACATTCTGGATGGGAAGACCTAAAACCTTTCACACACATGAGTCAATTGTTCAATGTTCATAGGGTATGCTTTGGGAAGAGGATTGATCTAAGATGACTTCTGAGTCGAAACTGTGACAATGATGTGTAGAACTTGAAGGCTGTTGATTTTAAAATTCTAATTCTCACAGAAGTTCCGCCAAACTAATAATCCATAGGTCGAGTCTAGTTTTATTTTCACCTTCAGCACATGGTCTTGGTATGGAACCCAATCTCATTTCACCTCATGGCATTTTTTTTTATGCTTGGGGACGAGCATGGTTTAAGTATAGGGGGATGATGCATCTAAGATCCATCACTCTGAAAGTCATTAATTAAGCTCTAAACCCTAAAAATCATTGGCATTTATTCATTTATTCTGCATAATTAGCATTCATGCATGTTTTGATAAGAATTGAATTTTATCACATATTTTCGCACAAAATAAGAGGCCAAAAATCCCAGCCAAAATTGACCTGTAAATAGTCTAACTTCCTTGTTTTTTAACTAATTTATGCTAACTCCAATTGACCCCAAACCAACCTCCACTGTGTACATATCACTAACAAGAATAAGTGAAAAATACAAAAAAATCACTAACCCAAATAAGTGGACCAAAAACCCAAACCCTAGTTCTAGGATTTCCAAACTAAAACCTCAATATCTTCCCCATCCAATATCTGTTTTGATCCTACTCACTTTTGAACTAATGTACATTCAAATACCTTCAAAACAAGACCAAGTTCAAGTGAATAGGAGCTCATATGTGAAAGTTGGGTTTTGGGCCTCTTTTGTATATTTTGTATTTTAGCGGTTTTTGACCTATTAGTTTATGTACATAATTGACTCATTTCATTTTATTTATTTTTTATTTGTCTTCTTTGATGAAAGTTTTGTTAAAATGCGCAAAAATCCAAATCCAAACTGAGCTTGAAATCAAAGAAACTAATTGAGCCCGAGTCTTTACTAACTGTTTGTACAAAAATTGTCTTTTTCATCTTTTATTTTATCTATTCTTTTTCTTAATTAATAAAAATAGAAAAAAATTAGATTAATGTGTAAATATTTATCTTTGATTTTATCATTTATTTGATTTAAAAATGATAAAAAATTATAAAACCCTAAGATCAAGGTATTCTATGTACATGGGAGACCCCAAAATTATCACTTTGTGCAAATAATCAATTTTGGTTTTGGTCCCTTCATGAAATTTGTAGATCTCATCGAGACGAGCAATTTTTATAAAGAATTTTTTTCGATCCGAGGTCATTTAATATTTTTATATATTTATTAAGGTTTTATGATTTTTGTGGGGTTGATACGTGGCTGCTCCAAGAGCTGCCACGTGTCACCCATTTTTGAGGTTTTTTAAATTCGTTTAAAAAAAAAAAAGGGTTCGCACGTGCGAAGCATGTGCCTCCCGCACACATGCCCTGTACGTGCTTCACCCAATTGCCCCCTCGCTGCCACGTGGCCTTAGTAGGGACGTCCCATCTCGGTCGATCGGACGACTGCTGCCCTTCGTTTTCCTCCCCCTTCATCTTTTACTCCGACGCCCTTTCCCAAAATTTCAGCCACTGCATGCGAATCTCGGCCATCCTCCGAATCTCCTTCGCGATTCTCGGCCGACCGCCGCTCCGCGAATCCCTCACCGCCACTCAAATCTCCATCACTGATCCCAATCACATCTCCTCAAAATCACCGACCCATCATCAACCACCTTCCATAGCCGACCTCCTCCTCAAGTCCTATTTAAGAGACAACCGCCCCCTCGTCGCCTTCATCTGCCCAACACCAAAAGGGAGGGAGCTCGATCAACTGAAGGTGATAGCTCTGTGTCCATCTTGCGTCCTCGACGGTGCAACGAGATCCGAGGTCCCCCATCGACCTCGTTGGAGCGCCACCCTCAACGCGTGCAGCTCACAGCTCCGACCCCTGTCGTCGAGCCAACAACTTCTCCTTCAACAACGTCTTCGACTCCACCTGCAGCACTTCTTCACCTCCAATGACGCGCGTCATCGCCAACGGCCACCACTCTTGGAGCCCCATCGAAGGACCTGTGCACCCCCAGCCACAGAGGCTCCTCTGCCTTTGCTTAGCTTTGCCGTGTCGTCCCTCCGCCTCCTCCAGGAGCACCCCCGCAGTAGATCCTTCATACGTGCACGTCGACAATGCCTCCGTCCCAGTCACTAGCCGGAGCCATCCATCCCCCACCATCGATCACCGCAGGAGGTAGTGCTCCTCCACCACTCCGCCACGCCACTGTGCCTCACCGCCAGGTGGGATGCCCGAGACCCCCACACACGTGCATGACACGTGCGTCGGGGGGACGCCATCCATCCCCAGGGTCACGTGCTATGCATGTGACCGCTGGGTAAATTGTGGAGAAAGCCCCCGGGGTTGATCTATTTGCCCAGAAGTCCACCAGCCAGAGGTCACGTGTTACGAACATGACCCTCTAGCAATTTTACAGAATCTACCCTGATAATTTTGGTAGTTACGTTTAAGTCCTTTCTTTACATTATCTTATTTTATATTTCTACAGAAATACCCCTGTTTCCCCCCGTTGTTTCAAACCTCTACGTTACATTATTTTATTATTCAAAAATAGCATGATGTTCTTCAAACTAATTCTCTACATTTTGGCATATGTTTGACATTTATATGATCTGTGGTTAATTAATAATTAATTGTTTTGTGGAAAATTGTATATTTTCCCATTCTATGCTCGAAAATTCATAACTCATTAACCACCGCTCTGAAAATTGTCGGAAAATCAAAAATTGTAGATTTTTTTGTATTTCACATCGTGCCCAAAAAAATGCATTTGCATGCTTCGTTTTCCCTCTAAAAATCATTTTGCGTATTTCAATATTTAATTTTTAATAGGTATTAAATCTTGTATTTTTTAGGTTTAGGATTTTTCTGAGATCCATAACCTACTGATAGATCTTGAATAGTTTATCTCTTGAAAATAAATAGGTTTAATATTTATTATAATTAATAATTTAAAATACATCGTTTGCATTCATAAATTCATAAAATATTAATTTTGCATCCAAAAAATCCAAAAACATTGCAGAGCATTAATTTCATCATAATTATCATCTTGGCCAAGTACTATATTTTTAGGACATCGTTTGATTGATATTCATTTTTAGTCCCTAAAATTGGTCAAAGTATCATTTTGCATCCCAAATTGCATTAAAAATTACAATAAAAAGACCGCCTCGAAAACCGTACACAAACTTTGATAGACAAATTTCTAAGTTATTCCTTTACCTCCTTGAGTTTGAACTTGGGACTTGCCCAAGTAAAATAAACATAAAACCGCATTGATCAAAATTGACTAAAATTTCTTGTGGTTATTTCTTGACCGATTCCAATTGCCCGCCTATAATGAAACGACACATTAATTTAAACGAACGATAATTCACGCAGATTAACCAGGGCATTTTGTGACCTGTCAACAACCCCTAAATTTTATTGATAATCATAAACCTACAACAATGATATAATCTTATAACATGCCTCCAGAGTAAGATTTAACAATGTTGCAGAATCTAGGGGATTCGACACATACCTCGATGGCATGAAAAATCCACCCATAATCAATTCCGCGTATATAAACCATCGTCGACCACATCATGGCTCCTCTGATTTTGTCGGATTAAAACTTGGACGCTGACGGAGAGGGATTTCATTACCGAATTTTAAATGGCGTCGATGACATAATCTCGTCGCTGGTCTCTCTCTCTCTCTCCCTCTCCCTTCTTTCCCTCTCTCTCCATGCAACTCTCTCTCTCACGTGTGAGGAAAGATATGAAGGTTCACTCGGATGTTTTTAAAGGCACTCAAAAAAGAATTTAAGGATTTTCTTCAAATTAAAAAGAGATAATGAGTGGATAAAATGAATAACTTATTTAGGATTATTGCCTAATTTGTTGAATGGTTTTCTTTTTTAACTACTCCCATATTTAATTAATTCTTGATTTACATTTTGAGATATGTTTTTCTTTTTTTTTTTTAAATTTCACTTCAATCAGTTACAGATGCCAACTGACCTATGTAAGGTTCTTAAGATCTCGAGTAGGGTTAATTTTGTTGGCTAGTATCTATTTGGAGTTCGACGCATTCTAGGATGTCTTTTCCACTCTCTCGATGAAGTTTTCTTACACTATTACATTACTTGAACTCGAAGATGGCACAACCTTACACATCTTGTACCTCTTCTTGGACAAGCCCCAAAGGATATTAAAAAATACTCACAAAAAGAACAATGATTTATTAGTATATAAATCAAGTGTATAAATTTATTTGAGTCTTGTGAAGTATGAACAATGTGAGTGATGCTCTTGAAAGTGTGAAGAAGACTTGAGAGTAGTTGAGAGGTTGATTAAAACATTGAGAGCTTAAGAGCTTTTAATTTCACAAAATTGAGAGTACAGTAGCTCATAACTCACTTTAAAATGCAACATAATTTCCAGCATGGATGAAGTGTAATGGGACTTTGGATTTCTATTTATAGGTTTGGAGAAATGTGTAGTGATTCTTTAGGCTAAATAAATAGGGTAACAAGAAGGATACTAATGACTATTATAAAAACATCCACTACAAAGTCTATCAAAAGAAAAAGAAAAATTGTTTCATTTGGATTCTTAAGATTTTTTTACCAAATAACCACCAATGATCTAAAATACAAACAGTAGCACAGACCGCACTTACATGTATCGTGGTTCATAAGATTAAAATAAGTTTGGATGTAAAATGATCAGCTAACATCATTAAAGATGGAACTCACAATACCAAAGGAAGCATCTGATCTAAGGAAGATAATGGATGCAACTACAAAAAACTATAATGACTAGAGTTCGCCATTGGCGAGAATACTAGGTGACTTCTTATCATTTTTATTTAGATCGTACATGCATAGCATTGGTTATGATTCCTCTGTCCCAATCTTATAAGGAGAGTCTTAAGTACATAAATAATAGGGAGTTCTTATGCAAAAGAAAAAAAGAGGAGCTCATAATATAAAAAAACGAAAATATTCCCTATCGGTATCAAGATATTATTGGCTATCAACTACATTATTTTGAGAATGATTTTAAAAATAAAAACTTCAATTTTAATAATGTCAAAAGGGGAAAAGTATTGATTAGAGTGTTTTTCAAATGTTTTCTAAGTTTTTCAGAAAGGGAAGAAGTGTTTTTAAAAAAGTATCACATTCTTCATCTATATCTTTTTGATAAGCACATTTAAATAGTTTTGTCATTATCAAAAACAGAGATTGTTGGTGATATGCATTCATGGATGCACATTTTTATTATAACAAAAAGTTGTTCTTATTTCAGCTCATTTGTTAGCTAAAAAGTCAAGGATAGAAAGAATATCAAAATAAGATAAACATAATGAGTTTTACGATTTCTTATTTTTTAGTTAGAAATTTATTTTCTAAACTTTATGCATATGCATAGCATACAACTCTCCAACTCAACCTTTTAGTTCTCGAAGAAGTTAGTTGACCAATTGGATATCCAGTTGATTGATTCTTGTCCAACTGACTAACGACTTCGATCAAGTGACTACTCATGTTAAATGATTCATTCAATGTTCATTTGATCAATGCTACCTTTGGAAAACCATCCACCAAGTGGCTATTCAACACAACAGAGCAAGTCTTGGTTTTGTCAATTAAAAAGTTAGTTGACTAATTTAGGTGTGTACTCAATGTACGTTGTGTGGTAACAGCTACTTTGGCCAATTATAACATCCTTTTCTTTATTAATGTTTAGCATTTTCCATAATGTTGGGTTTTCATTTCTTCCAATACTCTAAACACTCAACTCTCACTCATTATTTACTCTTTCTAATGCTAAAGAATCCCTCAAGTAATTTCAATTCCATAATGTATACTATACACAATCAATTTTCAAGATATTATTCTCATGCATCAATGATATGTAGATTGTTCTCATTTCACCTCATGTTACATTATATTATATAGATGTTCTTAGGTTTACTTCATGTGTTGTAATTGTATAAGGTGTCTAAGGAGTGGGTCTAACATCCCAGGCTTAGGTCACTGGACCTTTATTGATGAAAACTAGATCTAACAATTCGTTGGATTGTGCTCGATTGAACTCATTGACAACCACAAAATACTTAAGCCTACATTGTAAAGTAATAATCTCCCAGTCTAATAACACACTATCACATCTTTTGAGTTTACGATATGGGACTATGTTGGGAGTGTTACAACCTCCCCCACTTCTATTGCAGTGTCCTCATAGTGACATGGCATATTGTCTATTTTCAATGATAGTGGTTTTGACATCTCAGGATCCGGGTTACTCGTTTACACAACATTCGCTTCATTCAATTGACAATAGTTCGCATCAAATACAAAAACTGCAAGGAATTTTTTTTGCAAGTTGAATGACATTTACAATAATGTAATAAACCACATACAATCACATGTCACCATAAGAAGAAAGACATTTCACTAAGATAAACATTTCCAACAAAATATTCAAAATGAACATCAAGTCCCATATAACATAACATGTATCAAAAGAGAACTAAGTGTTGAATACATGTATCTCGAAAGCCTAGTAAAAGAGAGAGCAATCACAATAAAAATATAAATATAACAGATGTTATCAAGTACAACGTCAAAAAGATGTCTCTCCACTATCCACCAAAAAGTTAGGAACCTCACCAACCAAACTACTCGACTTGAGGCACTTTCCCTGTCATCCATGTTATGGACAAGGAGACATAAACATTTTTTATGTCCAAGCATTTCATATAATAATAAATAAGAATTTAATTGGATACAATATAAGAGAAGCAAGTGGATGGGTAATGATAACATACATGGAATTAACTACTTGCATGAGAATAAGGTTACCCAACAACACATTACCTAGGGCATGTTTGATAACTGTATTGAGTTGGATTGGGATATCCTCCTGTGAATAAAAGTTATTTGGATGGTTGGGAGGGTTGGAATGATAAATGTGATGTGATGTGACATTGATTATGTATTATATTATCTTTTTTAATGATTATAATATTTTTATATTAATTTTTTTATTTGAAAATGGTTAAAAGAATATTATAACAAAGAAATTGTATGGTCGATACAATTAATTCCAAACCAAGAATGTAGGGATAGCGTAGTGCCTGGTTATTCCGGGTAACCTGGCAACCAAACAAGCCCTAAGGACTTGTTTAGGTTCTAACATCAACACTAAACACACATCACACTAACCCGCTCCACTCACCACATCCCAAAGCTCAACAATTAGCAAATTCATTTTTTAATTATGAGACGATATGGAAGTAAGAGATCTAGAGATAGGTCATGTCCTTCAATTGATTTCATTTGTAGGATGTAGCGATGGATCTCATTAAGAGGAAGCTGATTGATGATTTCCATGTCATGGTCCTTTTCCTCGCCAAAGCCTAATGGTAGAACAGTAACCAAACTCAAAACGGTGAAGAAGCCCTCCCTAAGGGACTTATCCGTCTCGATCAACTAGTGGAAGGGCGGTTGATGAATGAACAATTCATCATCTTTATTCATTTATTTTGGATTAAAATCCCTTACAAAACACATATAAATAGAATAAATTTTCATTATTAACAATCTATCATCTATGTTAATAGTGTGTCATTATGATTAATTTAACCCAAAATAAATAAATAAAAGAAAAAGAATGAAATAAGGTCGTAGATATGAAATAAATACAGATTGGTCTTGATAAAAATGTACCCTAAATAATAAAAGTAACTATAAAAATAACCATGTACAAAATGAAAGGGACAACACTCAGAAAAAAGTCATAAAACCATAATTGAATGATGAATATCTACTCCATATGAACTCAAAATGAACCAAACTCACTTTCATTGTGTTTAAAATAAAATAAGCTTTAAATTGAAAGCGGCTTTATAAAATTAAGATTTAAGATGTGAAAGTCGGCTTTTTGGGGTGTTATTGTATATGTATGTGTGTATTGTACCTATTTAGTTATTTATATTTTTGAATATATTGTATTTTTATTATTTTGCACATATTTATATTACTTATATAAAACACAAATATAATTAAAAAAGTAAAAATAACAAAAAAATGTATTATATAGGTATAATATATCTATATTGTACAAATGTGTATTTATTTATTCTATTAAATAAATTCATAAAAAAATAAAAATGTATTTATAACCATGGATTTATTGTGTGAATAAATAAAATATAATATACCATGTATTTTTTGTATAAATAAATAATTAAAAATAAATATATATTGTATATATATTTAGTACATGTAAATAAGTGGATTTTAATTATTTAAATAAACTTAATTTCAGTTTTTAATAAGAATAACTAAAAATAGTTTATTAAATCATAAACATTTTTATGTTAATAAGTTTTTAATTTATATCATTTTATAATTTATTCCTATTTTTATTATTTTATATTTTCCCTATTTTATCTTATTCCTGGACGTACCTGATTGACCCATACGAGAATGTTGACCTTCGGTCAACTCATCCATTCCTTTTTTAACTCGAATAAATAGCTTGACCTACCTTTTCTTCCATTATTCCAATCGATCGAGACCCCCATTTTATCCGATTTTCCACTTGATCAACCACAAACTAATCTAGATCCTAACCTGATTAAAATTTTCCTATCTTGCCTCGATTCACACACTTCATTTTTGTTTGAATTTCACCATCCTTCACGCTCTATAATACCCCTCTAGGTCTTCTTCTCGATCTGATCTTTCTTCAAGCCACTAAACCCTTGAGATCAACTACGAGTCTTGCACAGTGACAGAGTGCTGAAACCAATGATTGGAGTGCAACGAGGTAGCTTTGGGAGAGATCCATCATTCTGATGAGTACCTCCTCTGTGAACAAGCTTATTCGACCTTATACCACCAAATTGAGGCGAAGACCACCTCTGATACATCATCTTTCAATTCTAGGTAATATAGTTTATATTTAGAGTCTTATTTCATTTGATTTTGCACAATTTGAGTTCGATTTCATATTTGCATTAGTAGATTCATCTCCGATCTTCGATCTTCTCGATTGGAGGTCCATCATCTTTATTTTGCATCCGATTCACTCCATCAAATCACCTCATCATGAAGCCCCATTTCTTTGCATCTTCTTTTCATGATATGATCATCAGATATTGTCCCCATATTAGATCTGAAGTTTTGGGTCAAACACCTTCACTAACGCATAGACCTGATCAATCCACCCCATTCTCCTTTATTTTAATTTTTTTGCTAATAATCTCAGGCCTAGGATATCTTCCTTCGAGCCTTCAATAACTTGCACGTGTGAAGAACATTGAACTGGAGACGATCTGTAGTGGAATAGAATTCAGCAGTACGAGCTGAGACCTCATTTCATCCAAATCTCATATCAACGAGATCCGGATCCTAAGACCATCACTGATCAGCGTGGAATCTTTGCAAGAGTAGATCGAGTCAATTTATAGTTGAGATCTGAGCTCCAAAGTTCCAGATCTGGTAGATTGAAGGTCAAAGGAGATGACATGCTTCTGTGTTCTTCCATCACCTTCCAGAGGCGTCCGATCAAGGAAAAGAAGACTAGATCTGATCTAAGCCGTTGTTTCACACCCTAATTCAGACTGGATGATCAGGCATGATGATAATATCTGGACCGCACGTAGTGTACGTGCTTTACACACATCATTGTTGAATTTGTGCCTTTGCCCATTTTAGTTTTGCTAATTTCATATTAGCCCTTCATTTGTATAATAAACTTTGAAATAATTGCTATTTGGTCCTGTTGTTTTATAATTACTTTGCATTTCAGTCCCTCTTATTTAAACTCATATGGGTCCCCACTTGTATTTTGGTCATTTCCACATTTAATCCTACAAGTATTCTTCTTAATAAAAGTTGATTAGTTTTGTGACAATTGTGTATTATTTTTCTTATGTATACATGAAGCTTCACGGAGTTTGTGGTAATTGAAAATTTGTCTTGGATTATATTTCTTATTATGCAACTTACCTTATATTTTCTCATAATTGCAATCTAGTCCCTACCTTGTTGATTTTAATTTCTTGATTTATTTTGCTTTGATTATTTAGCTATTTTGCTTTAAAAATCCATAAATTTTCATTAAGCTCCTAATTAAATTTTCTAACTCATATAATTTTGGTTTTCAAAATTAATTTTGTTCGTGTTATTAAAAATATAAAAACGCATTTATTTCACTATTTGATCATTAAAAAATCATAAAAATTCAAATATTATTTGAAATTTTCTAAAAAAATTAATGTAGGTATATTTTATTGTATTTTATAACATATAAAAAAACCAAAGAAAAATTCAATCAGAAAACACTAAAACTTTAGAAATACAAAAAATCTTATAAAAATCAAATAAAATTATAGAATAATAAAAAATATATATATTTTTAGTCATGTTTTAAAGCCTAATAAAAATTATTTTGTACAAAATTAATTTGCAGATTATATTCTTTTATTTTTATATTCTAAAATTCACAAAAATAGTAGCCACTTTTTACTTTAAAAATTGTTTCCTTCTTATTTTAGTAAAAAATCCATAAACGATACAAAACACCTCAAAAATCAAATAAACAGTAAAAAACATTTAAAACACAAAAAACATTTGATTTTATGAATTTTTAACATTTTTCACATAATTTATAAATACAAAAAGGCTTTTATTTTACTTTTGTGTATATATCTTACTTATAAATTGATTTTCAAAATTAGAAAACATATAAAAAATTGCGAAATTAAAATCAATTTAAATAAAAATCCGGAAAATGAATAAAAAACATTTAAAAATACATAAAAATATGAATTCTATAAAAATACATAAAATTCATAAAAGATCTTTAAAAAAGACATAATAATTAGATTAAAAAAGAAATTTAAAATCTTTATTAATTATCAATAATTAATTTCCCTTGTTTATTTGTAGCCACCTTGAGTTTGATCTTGGAAGCTATATTAGGTTAATAATTAACATCTCATTATTCTCTTTTGAATAAAATATTTTTAATTGAATTGGTTTTGGGTTGCAATGACACTTTCACCTTCATTATTCTATCTTACAAACATGAAAACTGTGGTTCAACAAATGGCGTCATTTCCAGGGAGGCACGGGAAAGGAAGATATATTTTTCTTTCTTCTTTTCTACATGCTTGTCTTTATTTTTCTTTTATCTCTTTTATTGCTTTCTTATTTTTGATAAAAACTGTCCTGATACATTTCTTTTTTCACCTTTATTGCAAGGGTCGACAAGCGAGGGAGGCGATCCTAAGAGAGCTGACTCACCTGAGCGAGGCAGAGCTGATCATTCTTTACTGATCAGCGGGAGAGAGCAACCGACGATGAGTAGTAGCCGTAGAAAACCAGTTTCTTTTCTAGTTTCACTTTTCTTTTAGTCATTCATTATTGTAATTACTTTGTAAAATTTTTTTGGCATTTGCCCTTTTTCTGTTTTCTGTAAATCCATTAGACCTCTTTGGTGGTTGTGTGAATCTTGTTTCGCTGGCACAGGTGCTATTGGGCTTCATCGGTTTTTTGTTTTCTTCAGTCTCTATCTTTTTTCCTCCTTATTTTCTCATTTTTCTATTTATTTCTCGTGATTTGATTTTTTTCTCCCTTCTTTTTTTATTTATTTTGTATGCTTGAACCAACTAGTTCTAGGTTTTTATCTGTGGTTGAGCTCGATATCAATAGGTCCAAAAACCCTAATAGAATATCTGTTCCTATAGACATATGCTTTGGATTTAGCCAAATAAATCGGTGCTTCCTACAAATAGAAGTTCCTGCTAGGACGGTACTCTTTGCATTCATATAGGTTGGATTTATTTTATATGCGCGGATCATCTTGCATGTAGACTGTTAGAGGAATGTACACATTCTTATTCATGCATGCATCATTGATTTCACACGCATCGATTTCTTCGACTTCCTTCCCTCATTTTCTTTAACTTAGGTAAATAAAGGAATTGGAAAAACTATTAGGAGACTTTAATTGAAAAATATCCAAAAAAGTGATAACCAAATAAAATTAGGACGGCTAACTGAACTCGATCCCTAAAATTAAATTTAATTATTCATTTTGTATTGGAGAGAGTAAACCCCTCATTTAAAACATGTACTTACATCCAGATAGAGCAGGTAATGGCGAAGCCCTAAGGATTAGAGCCAAAAGTTTATGGACTTGTGCCTAAAGCACCAATGTACTACTTTTCGATACTCGATCCAGGGCAAAGAACTTGTGCCCAAATTCCAAAGTCTCTGACCTTAGAAAGTCATTTTAGTGTGCTCTGCTTCACATTTACCTTTGGGCCTGATATAACCCAACAGCCCGGGCAGATGGTTCCACTATTTGGGAAGGTGTGAAGCGTACACTGTGCAACATAGCGACACCACTTGTAAGTTTGACTTAAGTAACTATATTATCACTTAACTCTAAAATCGGGAAGATAAGCGACCAAACTTTCAAGATCTTTATTGTGTTGAATTGGAGAATTTGAGGGTTTGATTTGTGTTTTCTTGTTAGAATAAAGATCCTCCTACACGTTTTGGGACTTTCTTCACTTTCTCTTTTTGATTTGGCCTTCATGTTCTGGCGTCTGCCTTTTATTTCGAAGATGTCAGATTGGAGCGATTCGTGTTCGGACATTACAAACTTATCTCATTCCTCTCTAATTTGTTCATCTTCATCTTCTTTTAGTTAGGATGACTCTCTTCTCGAGATTTCTTCATTTTCTTTCACTCCAGATTTGTCACTAATAAATCCATTGTTCGAGATTGACCCTCTTCTTGAACTATCTTTTGAGACTCCTTCATTCATGCAGACTGATCAAGTTCCATTTACATTTCCAGATACAAAACATGTGATTGAGCACTTGATGCCACCAAAGCATAAGGGATCCATGACAAACAAGACTGAGTTCAACAACACCATGTTTGCATTCATTCAGGCCATTCAAGCCCAGTTGACAGAGTAAGCCAACATTCAGATCGAACTGAGAGAGATGATCTTGAAGATCAGAGGACGGGATGAGATGAGAGAGGAGGTGGGAACTGGGAAGAACCTAAGAAGAACATCATGAGATGAACCATATAGAGGCGAAGCTGACACTAAGATAATCTTATAACCATGAGCACGACAGACAATTAATTGTATTCATATTCATGCGGTTCATGGTCATTTTGATCTGAAGCCTCAGATACTTCCACCTCCCCATATTCCATGGATATACTAATAAAGAACCATATATTCACCTCCAGTAGTTCGACTGCATGTGTAGCGCAATGCACTACCTAACATGCTGTTAGAAGTAGTGAAGATGACAACTTTCCTCTTCAGCCTTATGGATAAGATGCTTTATTTTATCAGTTATTTAGGAAGGGTGATGACATCCTAGGATGAGTTGAGATCATCTATTCTAAAAAAATATTATCCCCTAGGATGATTGAATCAGATGCAGTCACTTATAACTAACTTCTCTCAGATATGCCATGAACCTATTCACGAGGCGTGGGAAAGATTCAAAGATTTAACGGAGAAGTACCCCCATCTATTGGACATGCGACAGTGAGCCATTATGCAATAAATGTTATTGCAAATATCATTTCCTGATCTGAAATGAAGAATGACTAATTTTCATAATAGGTCCCTTCGTACAATTAGGGTTATGTACCATGACGATCATAATGATCATTGAGTTGTTGATTCAATAATTGAATCATAGAGGATGGTGCTTGGATGAATATCTAAGGAGTTAGATTGAGGACTCATCAAGCATCATCAAATGATTAATAAGAGATGATCTCCAACCTGAGAAGGAGATGGCAATCGTTTCTCTATAGGTTGATATCTAACCGACCTCTTGATGCAGGTCCTCTGTAGGATTAGAGATTCGGAGGTGTTAGATAAGTTAGGTCAAAGAGTTGACTTAACGAGATCGAGATAACCAAAGTCCTATGTTGTATGTTATCATGATACAGGCACACATCCTCTGACCTAAGAAAGATGTGTTACTATATGTCTAAGTATGTACATTTGGCAGACCAATAGGTCGATGACCTAACCAAGGTCTATACACCGACGTGCTGGTGTGCATGCTAGGGTATATGAGTAATACGATCTCTTAAAGGGATCATACAGGTTCATTACTGAACCGGAAGACATGAGCTCACTCATGAGATATTGGGAAGAATCAAATTCCGTGCACGTTCGTCTCACTTTGGAAGCTTGACTGAATTTGTAGGTTTGATATATACTTTTGGAAAGTATATGATCAAGACCTAGGTATGATATATGCTTTTGAAAAGTATATGATCGATATCGACTCCCAATGATCAAATGAGAAACTTAATGATAAAACCCTGAAGTAGTCAGTGAAAAGAGATCTAATACTTTGGTTTTATTCCGTGTCTTCCAGTATGCAGGATGTACATGTATTAGAAATACCGGAGGGTTATGTGATCATAAACGATTGTATAACCATGACGCTTCCATTCCTAGGGAGTGATGAAACATGTCTGGATTTTAGTGACTCCTCTCAGTAGAGAAGTAATCTGATCTTAGTCCAAATGTTGGACATTGATCTGAATGTGATTCAGATGCAATGAGAAGATTAGATTTGCGGTCTTGATTTAATAAAGCATTTATGGGAGACCCGAGATCTGGATTTGAGATGTGATCTCAATATCCAAGTCACTATACGTGGAACAATACAATCTTAGATATGAATAGAGATCTAAGATGTTTAAATGTGATTTAATAATCATGGATATGAATAATATGGATAACACTATCCATATTAATCATATATATCATAAATATGCTTTATAATATATAAGAGATAGCTAATTGTAATTTATATTTCTTAATTAATTGTTGATGTGAATTGGATTCACATTGGACAATTAATTGAAAATGTGATTTACATTTTATTTTGGATTGTAAATGTAATTCACAAATTTCCAACGGTAAGATTGCAATATTCTCAAAATAATTATGATTTATTTTTATCGAATAATTTACAACAATTGTTGCAAATATTGGAAATACATGGAATCATGCAATCTTGGAGATTGCATTGGAAATCTCCTACTCCTAATAGGAGTAGGGACGGCCACCAATTCCTACAAGGAAAGGGTCGCCGTCCACCACTCCTATATGGAAGGGGAGATTCTCCTTTCCATTATCTCCAAGATTACTTGATTTAGTTTAAGATTAAATTATATTGATTTATTAAATATATTTTATCTAAATTAAATTAGTTGTTATGTTTTTCCAACAACATCTTGGCCATTGAAAGAAGCGCAAATCAATCTCATCCATTGATTTTATGTAGTCCATGGATTGTGATCCATGGACTTCCAAAACCCTATATAAGAAGAGGCATCCCATGCCCTTCTATGAAGTTACAAGTTTACAACAACTCTCTCTCTCTCTCATTCTCTACACGGCCTCTCTCTCTCTTGTGGCCGTCCACCGTGGAGCCCTAGACAGAGTCGATCTTGCCCCAACATCGCCGTTATGTTGCCGAACTGTTTGATCGTGAATCTTCATCTCCTTCGGTGCACCTCGATCGTGAAGAAGACATCGGATCTCGTGTGACGAGATCAGGATATTTGCCGTCTGGATCATCAACATGGATTGCGAGAAGCACGCGTTTCATCAACGCGCTCGCAAGCATCTCCTCCGTCAGATTGGACTTGAGATAGGAGGTCTCTCCATTTAGAGACTCGATCACAACCACGCTTCAAGAGATAACCCTAATACTTGTTTGTGGTTTAGATGATATGATATGAGAAGTATTCTTGGATCATGTGGTTTCATCGCATAAAAAAATTTAATTTCTACTGCCTCGAGCAACTAGTGCGACTAGTCTCTCCTGATCGCATACGATGTGATCCTCACGCATCCGTGATGCACTTAAGGACCTAACGATATCCTTCAAGTGGTATCAGAGTGATGAGTGTCAAATTTGCCTCTTTAAGAATAGATAATTGTCAAAGTATAGGAGGCAAATTCGGTTTAGCGAAGACCACAATCTTTGAATGTGGTGGAGTATTTATACCAGGAAAGTCTACCAAGGTCGAACACAGGGACACGAGCTACTCCATCTATTTATCGAACATCGATCAATTAAGAGCAAGTCTGAGTCAATTCTTAATCACAGGGTTCTATGCATGACGCATAATGCAAATTATAATGCAATAAAATGATGCATGCATTTTTTAGTTGATTTTTTTACGCAGTTATAAAGCTGATGAATGAAGAATAATGCAAGGTTAAATATATGCTATGAGGATGCAAATAATTATGCTGAAGAAAGATTACATAAATGAGCGACAGAATATGGGTTGACATTAGAGTCGTATTGAACATAAGAATAAGAGCAATCAGCTATTCATGGCAAAGACATGTAGAGCAGGACATCATCTAACATTTAAAACTTTACTTCATTTAAAATGGTATCAGATGAGAAAATTAAACATGCCATGAGATAGATGAAGAAACAAGGATCAAAACGACACTAAATCATGCAATTTGGACCTACGATGCTCAAGTTATGCTAAAAACAATGTAGGGGCATAAGTGTAAATAAAATGCAAGAAATAGAAGGATAAATATTGCATTTAGGTCCCTGGAGGGACCTAAATGTAAATACCAAAAACCGACTGGGGTCCTCTGTAATTTTTCCTTACACGTTGGGACCTTTTTACAAATTTTCAAACTCATGAGGGCCTCCTTGTAAAATACCCAGGCACACACGTGAGACACGTTCCTGGGAGCCATTTTGCAAATATCAAAGGTTCTGGGGTCTTTCATGCAAATTACCCAAGCCCTCACATGCTATGCATGTGAGGAGCCTAGGCTCGGGAGGCGCCTCTGGCTCGGGCAACATGGCGCAAAGTGGTGGCTTGGGTTTTGGTCCGTCGGACCCGAGCCTACTGGGTCGGATGGAGGCTGGTGAATCCACGTGTCTTCAGCAGAGCCATCCGATCGAAGTGATCGGACGGTATCTGTATCTTCGTGGTCCTTGATGAGGCTAAAAATCGGTTTCGCGGCTTCTTAAAAGAAGAAGGGTGTCGGTTGTAGCAGAAGCCGCGAAATAATGAAAGGTTTCGATCTTTGAACCTATTAAACAAATTTACGGTTTTCTGTAGGAAAACCGTTCACTATTTATTTAACCAGGCAAGTGTTCCTGGGTCGAACTCAAGGAGGCAGAATATATTCCCTATTTTTTCTTCTAGTAATTTTATTTTAATTCTTCTCTAAGTCAGAATGCTTTTTGGTGATTTTTAATTTTTGTTATTTTTATTTGATTTCATTCTTTTCAAATTTTTATTTAATTTTCAAAAAGGGATATTTTTCAAAAGATTTATTTATTATATAGTAGGTGGATAGAATATAGGTGGTACTATATAGTAGAGGTGAACGAGGTTCGAGTCGTGTACTCGAACTACACAAGAAGTCAAAACAAAATGAGGCGGCTTTCGAGAAAATCAAAACACGTCAAAAACTCCTCGAAAAGCCGCGAAAACTTTATACTAGATAGTTGGGATAGTTGTGTAACTACCCTCAAAGAATCGTCGAAATCCGAGGTCAAATGGACAAGATACAGCCCCTACAGCCCAGGGGCATAAGCGTAAGAAAAACTAATTAAAATTGTTCTCAAATAGGTCCTCAGGGACTGTTCTGCAAGAAAAGTAAACAAATTCTTGCACTTAGGTCCCTGCGGAGGGACTTAATTGTAATTATTTAAAACTAGAAAGGCGGGTTGCAATTTTGGATATCTGGCTGGACTTATGATGCAATTTCTCCACCATTTCAGATTGAACGGCCAAGATTAAAAGCTTCAGGACGCGATCAGACGGTCTTCACGCGGACACGTGTCGACAGCCTGTGCTCCGGCTGTTCTTGAAGTTGTTGGAGTTCTTCGCGGACGGCTTCCTTCTCTGATTTCTTCCGGCCGACCTCCGGCGTCTTTGGCTCTCTGGCGGGGCCAGAGGGGTGGCTCCTCCACCCCTCGAGCTCGCCCGCGGTAGGATTGGCGGTGGCGACGCTCCGAGCGGCGGCGGAATGACGAGGAAGATGACGGCTTCAACACTTGAGATTTGTTGCAGGTCTGGATGCTCCTCTTCGAAACAGATTTAGATGATGATCAGAGCTTGTTGTGGTTGAATCAAGGCCTCGCGAGGAACCTGGACCTACAATGAAGATATGCTTGTGCTCGATTCGTGATGAATCGACCGAATTATTAAGAAATCAAGCTCGAAAGTGGAGAAAAAAATCTTACGTTTCCAGCTAACCTCCCGAATGTGCGAAGAAGATGAAAATTTTGAATCTGATTAAAGGCGAGATCAAATTAATCGAGTGGAGATTTCAAATGTGCGTGCAAGATGGTTGATTAGGTTATCTAAAAATGCGATTAGCCACGCTAATCGTGGCACGATGATCGAGAAATGAAATAGCAAAGATGGATGAATAGGTCTATGAGTTCCAGGTGTATTACCTGGAAATTGATGCTCGACGGTCGACCTTCGCCGGAGCTTCACGCTGCGATGGCGGCGATGCAAGGCGGCGTAGCACCTTGGAACTCTTCTCCGACGATCCTTCTTCACCGCGAGCCCTTCCCGTGGCGCTGTCACCGCTCGAGTGGGTTGGAACAAGGTGGGGAAGTTAGGTAGTCGGTACACCCTGGAGCTGGAGCTTGAAGGTTGAAGAAGTTGTTTGTTAATGGCGAACTTGGGGCCCTTATATAGGGAGTTTGCTTGGGCCCCAAGGTGAGATCGACGGTGGGCGAGTTAGAGGGTTGTTAGGAGTAGGGGACGAAGGGTCGAGATCGGTCGGAGAGGTTGCGGGCTGAGCGGGAAAAAGAGGAGAAGTTGGCCGGTTGGCGCAACTTCTTCTTGAAGAAGAAGGCTCCAGGTGCTGACACGTGTCAGCACCTAGTTGGTCCAGGAGTATAAATAGTTTATAAATTAAATATAAAATAGATAATTACGTTATTTCAAGTAGGTATAAATACAAGAAAGTTAAATAATTTTATTTTCTAAATTATGGTATAATTACTTTTAATAAATAATAAATATTATTTAAAATATAAATATTTTATTAATAAATATGTATTTATAAATAGGTTTTGAATTTTTAATTTAATAAATAATTAAGTAAAAAATAATTTTATATTTTCTTAATTATTAGGGTATTAAATAAGACTTGTACGAATTTTTATAGATTTTTATGAATTAACTAACATATTTTAATAAATAGAGTAAGTGTCTATATAGGTCAATTATACTTATATTTTGGGTTGTTTGATTTTATAAAAATAATAATGAGTCTCCAAAAATTATGAAATAATTTATGGTGAAACTAGAAGATCATGAAAGAATTTAAAAATTATAAAATTAAGAAAATAATAAATAAGGTGTGTTACATAAAATAAATAGCCCAGAAACCCCTTTGTCTTTTGGTCCCAAAACCGACTTTTTGCAAACGGACTCCGAATTCAGTGAAATCACCTTTATTAATTAGATAATATTATTTTATGAACTTTAAAGGTGAGTAGAGTGAAATTGGAGTTCGTATGATGAAGTTATGATGTTCGGAAGTTGAGATTTTGACAATTTGTAAGCTGAGTTTCTTGGCATATTTACAAGGTAATATTTTTAACTTATTTTTATATTTTTATTTATATTTTTATGAATAATTAGGAGAAAGATTTGATGAAGAATAAGTTAAGATGAAATAATTAAAATTCTTTGAAATTTTGGATTTATTTTATAAATAGTGAAGAGTGTGTATTCATGTGATAAATTATTTTTATTGGGTTTTCTTTCCTTATCTCCCCCTACTTATTGGTGTGTCGACCAATTCATGCTGACTTGGTCTCGGGGGTTAGGCTATAAATATATCTTACAGTTATATTTATAGTTTATGTCATATTACATATATATACATATATTCCATATGCCTTTATCTTTCTTTTTTTGGTTCCTTATTTATTTACATGAATTTAGTGGTTAAAAGTGAATATTTACACATGAATGGGGTTTTGTTAAAGTATGAGAATTAGTGAGTTTTTACATGTATTTGTTAAGGGTTTTAAGACAAAATGCGACAGAAAAGTTAATGAATCATGGATTCATCAACCCCCTATACTTAAACTTTGCTAGTCCCTTAGCAAACACTTATTTTGAAAAAGTAAGTGAAAAAGAAAGAAAGTTAGAATGAATTTGTTTTCCTAAACCAATTCATGAGAACAAACAAAGGACAGAGCTCGATCGGCCCTGAAACAGGCATTTTGTCAGAACCTTAACTAGGATTAGGATTTCATCCTCAACAGTCTTTAAGTTCCATAATCCTTACTCAAGATCACTTCATCGGCTAGTTCAGACTCACTTATTCATATCGCAAACTCTATCATCCTTGAAGTCAACTTGTACAGTGTGTGAATTGATTTAGCTCTTCCTGCTTAGAGAACCGAAGAAACAGTCAATCCCGGCTATACACTCCTATGGCTTCCTCATCCCGCTACTCTTTCCTCGGGGAGGGAGGTATTCCCTTCCGAGTTCAGTTCTGCTATGTCCACAATCGAATATAGGGAGAAGTTAGAAGAATGAGAAAAGAAGTGGAGTGCGACCAGTGTAGACGCATCTCCTTGTGAAGCCCAACCGGTGTAGCTGAGTCTCCACTAAGATGTGCAGGCATATTTGGTGGAAGCTTTGACCAGTTTGGTCTATTTGGTGGCTTCTGCTTTGTGTTGACTTTGTAATTTGCTTGCACTGCATTCATCTTTTGTGCCTCGATGGTTATAGAATCTTTTTAATCCGTCCATTTTTTGAGGTCTTAGAAAAATTGTGTCAGCAGATCCTTCCCTCATCCGAAGCAACTATCGCAACCCCAATCTCTCCCGTCTTTAGACGTCAATGCCGCAAAGATAAGGATAGGAATGCACTACCAAGGTGTACTGTCCTTCGGAACTCCATGCGAGTTGAGCTAAGTGCAGAGTGCATGTGTTCAAGGTTGGTTCACTGGTGAAGAGTTGTACGGATGACTCCAAATGGTCTACTTAAGCTCAAATGACTTGATTTCCCGAATATGGTCTTACAGAACCCAAAGATTTTAAGTCACCAGACCTGAAGAGTCTAAATTCCAGTTCCTAATCAGGCTCCTTACAATGAGAGTTAAAGGCCGTAATCAAGCTCCATCCTTCAGACTAGACTCAGTCCTTAGTTCCGGAAATCAAACTTATTCTGAAAAATGCGAATGCAAATGCAACCATGTTTTTGTGAAGTCTATTTTCTAGATTTTACTCATTTTTATGAATTTTAAAGAATTTTGTAATTTTTACAAATTTTAGGACTTTGCATTTTTTTATGGATTTTATGACTTTTATAAATAAGGTTTTATTTACAATTTTTACAGGATAAATATTATTTAAGTTAAATGTCTAATATCTTTTACAAATTTTATCTACAAAGTATTTTACAAGGGTTGAATGGCTTTTATACAAATTTTAATAAATAAGATTTCAAATAAGTATTATACATATTTTAAGTACAAATTTTTAATTACAAATTTTACTTACAAGTTTTAAGCATTTTTTACTTATTTACCAGGATTTTATAAATAAGAGAGTGTATTTTAAATTAACCCACACCCACTTTTTATGGATTTTATAGGTATAGAAAATACATAAAGTACGAGTTATGGCCGGAACTATATATACAATATATACGCACCCCCCTATACTTAGCTTGAGCTATGTCCTCATAGCATCAAAAGAGAAAAAGGAGGGCATAACTCGTGCTAAGTAAAAGTGGGTGAAAAAGGGATATCGATGACAAGTCAGTCAACCCCCCCTATACTTACGCTCAGGTCATCGTAAGTATTATGGAAGAGCAAAAACGGGATGATTGAAGGATAAATAACGAAGAATTCAAAAGGAAAGAATACGAAATCATCGAAATCACTCGGTCCCCCCTATACTTAGGATAAGGCATCCTAAGTATAGAAAAGAATGTAGCCAAAAATTGGGGATCAGTGATTTGTGAAAAAGAATGGCTATACAAAAGAATTAGTACAAAAATAACACGTAAATCAGCGGGCAATCAGTCCCCCCTATACTTAGGATCTGGTATCCTAAGCATAGAAGACGAGCAAAAACGGGGACGATTGTGGTCTATGAAGAATATACAAGTGTTGTGAATCTCCCGAATGGCTCAAAAGGATTTGTACAGGAAGGAGTAAAAGAATGATCATGATTCCTGTACAAAATAGATCACTTCAGTACGGGCCAGATGATCAGTAGTCTCTACGAAATGCTTCAGCATCTTCCCGTTAACCACGAACGGTTCTGCACCAGGTGACACATCTGATATCGCAATACTGCCATTGTCGTGCACCGTTCTGACTATGTACGGTCCTTCCCACTTGCTTTTCAATTTGCTGGGAAAAATTCTCAACCTTGCATTGAACAACCAGACTTTCTGCCCAGGGACAAAGCTCTTGTATCGGATGTGTCTGTCATGCCATTTCTTCACTTTGTCCTTATAGATCAGGGTGTTCTCGTATGCTTGATTGCGGATTTCTACCAACTCATTCAGATCTATCTTCCTCTTGGCTCCTGCTTTTTGCATATCCATCAATATTTCTCGAATTGCCCACTCAGATTTGTGCATGATCTCTACGGGCAAGTGGCACGGCTTTCCATAAACTAGCATGAATGGTGAAGTACCTAAGGGAGTCTTATATGCAGTACGATAAGCCCAAAGAACTTGGTCTAGAAGAAGTGACCAGTTCTTCCTATCCGGTCGTACTAACTTCTGGAGAATTGATTTTACCTCCCTATTTGAAACTTCGGCCATGCCATTCGTCTGTGGGTGATAAGGAGAAGCTACTCTGTGATCGATGCTGTACTGTTTCACTAGCTTCTTCACCTCCTTATTAATGAAATGGCTACCCCCATCAGAGATAAGAATACGAGGGATTCCGAACCGCGAAATGATGTGTTCCCTTAGGAACTTGCAAACGGTCTTACTGTCTGCGGTTCGTGCGGGTATAGCTTCCACCCATCTGCTAACATAATCTACAGCAAGAAGGATGTACTCAAAACCGCTGCTAGAAGGGAACGGTCCCATAAAATCTATGCCCCATGCGTCAAAGATCTCGCAGATAATGACGGGTCGCATCAGCATTGCATCTCTGGCACTGACTGTCCCTACAGCTCTCTGACAAACTGGGCAACTCTTTACGAATGTGCAAGCATCTCTAGTAAGAGTTGGCCACCATAATCCGCTCTGTAGTACCTTCTGCGCTGTCCTCTTCCCAGAATGATGTCCTCCTGATTCTAAAGAATGACACAAAGTGAGGACACTATTATATTCCTCCTGAGGAATACATCGCCTGTAAACGCAATCCGGTCCTTCGCGAAAAAGAATCGGATCCTCCCAATGGTAGTATCGTAACTCAGAAACGAGTTTCTCAACTCTGTTCTTCAGCCAACCTTGAGGACTTTTCTGTGTGACCAGAAAGTTCACTATATCTGCATACCATGGAAGTTCTGTAACCGCAAAAATGCTCTCGTCTGGAAATCTCTCTGCAATCTCTGGCGTGTATTCATCTGAAGGCTGATCTGACTGTAATCGGGAGAGGTGATCAGCTACCACATTCTTTACTCCAGGTTTATCCTTGATATCCAAATCAAATTCCTGAAGTAAAAGAATCCATCTAAGAAGGCGTGCCTTAGCATCCTTCTTTTCCATCAAAAATTTGATAGCTGAATGATCGGTGTAAACTGTGATCTTGGAGCCAAGTAAATAAGATCGAAACTTGTCTAATGCAAACACTACTGCCAACATCTCTTTCTCTGTTACTGTGTAGTTTCTCTGCGCATCATCTAAGGTCTTGCTGGCATAGTGAATAGCGATGGGAAGTCCATTCCTCCTCTGCCCTAATACAGCCCCGACCGCAAAATCTGATGCATCCGTCATGATCTCGAAGGGTAGAGACCAATCAGGCGGCTGTAGGACAGGAGCACTGATTATCTTTTCTTTCAGCGTGAGGAAGGCATGAAGACATTTGTCATCTAAAACGAACTCGATGTCTTTGCCTAATAATTCAGTTAACGGTCGGGCAATCTTAGAGAAGTCTTGAATAAATCGTCGATAAAAGCCTACATGCCCCAGAAATGACCGTAACTGTTTGATGTTGGATGGTGGCTCGAGTTTCTTGATGACATCCACCTTGGCAGGGTCAACCTCCATGCCTTGCTGGGAGATGACGTGCCCCAACACGATCCCATGAGTAACCATAAAATGGCTCTTTTCTCATGACAGAACGAGATCTACCTCACAACACTTCTTCAGAACCTGGTCTAGGTGCGCTAAACAGTCGTCAAAGGACTCACCATAGACCAAAAAATCATCCATAAAAACCTCTAGAAAATCACCGACCATGTCCGCAAAAATAGCAAGCATGCACCTCTGGAAAGTCGCGGGAGCGTTGCACAATCCAAAGGGCATCCGTCTAAAGGCATACGTGCCAAACGGACAAGTGAAGGTGGTTTTCTCCTGGTCTTCCGGAGCAATTGATACCTGGTTGTATCCGGAGTAACTGTCAAGGAAACATAAGTAACCCTTCCCTGCCAACCGTTCGATGACCTGGTCTATGAAAGGCAAAGGGAAGTGGTCCTTCTTCGTCGCGGTGTTAAGTTTTCTGTAATCAACACATACTCGCCACGACGTGGTTACTCTCTTTGGAATCTCCTCTCCACTCTCGTTTTTCACCATCTGAATTCCCGACTTCTTCGGGACAACATGTAATGGGCTAACCCATTCGGAGTTGGAGATAGGATAAATGAACCCTGCATCACACCATTTCGTGATCTCTTTCTTGACAACTTCTCGTAAAACCGGATTCAGCCTACGCTGATACTCTCTGGAGGGTTTGCTGTCATGATCGAGATAGATATGATGTGAACACAAAGCAGGATTAATCCCGCGGAGATCGGATACAAACCACCCAATGGCCTTGCGGTTTCTTTCTAGAATCTCCATCAGACGAGATTCTTGATCATCGGTCAAAGTTGAGCTGATAATGACTGGAAACTGTTGGTGTGGACCCGCAAGGAAGGCATATTTCATGTTTGGTGGCAAAGTCTTAAGTTCTGGCAAGGTAGTCTCTGGATCTGCTGCAACATCATCTATATCTGTATGGGGATCTGTGTCGGTAGGTGATGTGTCTGTATTCTGATTATTCACCATCTCAATGTGCTCTAAAGTCGGACTATAGAAGATGTTCGAGACATCATCCGACTTCTCAGAATGATCAGAAGAGAATAAGTCAGCTAAATAGAATTCTGATTCATCTGAGATGGAGGAATTGTGTATACTCTCTGAATCTGAAAGATCTGCATTAATATCCTCAAAATTCTGATCCCTTTGCTCATCATCATCTAGACTAAAATATAAAGTTCCATCGGAAGAGCTACCTCCTAAAGTCTCAGACCCGTCCTATGTCAAACATTCTTGGGTCTCTACCTGGTATCTTTCGAGGTCGTCAAGGAGAACCTCATCCATGTAATCGCAGGAGGCTAAAGAACTCAGAAAATCTGAAGATGCATCACTGGAAGTGTTTGATTCTCTCGCCATCTCTATATGTACCTTTTCGCCCTCGGCGCGAAAAGATACCTTCCCTGTATCATAATCGAAGAGAGCCTTTGCGGTCTCTAGAAAAGGCCTCCCGAGAATTATCGGGGTAAGGTGTAACTGTGCAGGGCAATTCATCTCTAGGACCGTAAAGTCAACGGGAAATTGCAGACCCTGCACGGTTACGATAACGTTCCTAAGTATACCCTTAGGTCTCTTTATGGATCTATCAGCAAACTGAAGGATCGCACGGGATTTGTAAAGAGACCTAACTCGAGCTTCTCGAATAAGGAAGCGGGTATCAGATTGATCGAGGAACCGTTATCTAATAGAGTGCGATTGAATTCGGCTTTTGCGATCTCACATCTGACATAATGTGCACCTGAGTCTTTCTTCTTCTTTGGAAGCTTATTCTGTATCGCACAGGATGTAGCCTTAGTCAATACATGCTTTTCTGTTCGGGATCTCTTTTTCCTACGTGTGGTGCATCTGTTTTTCAATTGATTCTTAAGCGTAGGAAATTGATCTAAGGCATCATGGAGCGGGATCTTCAGAAAGATATGATCTTTGAGTAACTTTTCAAATTGTGGAGATTCGGGATTATTTTTGGTCTTTTTCTTTCCTTTTCCAAACAAAGCATCGGGAAAAGGAATAAAGTCAGGATCAGAAAATCAGAACTTTTATTCAAATCATTGGAATCAGCTTGTACATCGAGAGTCTCAGAATTATTTACAAAATTCTCTAAAACAGGGGAAGAAATGTTTTTGTCTGGGGATTCTGCCTGATCTGGCGTGATATCATCATCTGAGTCGCCAGTATCCATATCTGAACTGTTGGCATTGCTCCCTTCTATTGATTCTACGTCTTCATCCTCTTGCGGTTTCTCCTCCTCGGCATTCGGATCATGCTCGTGCTCCTCTGGTTCCCTCTCCTCTCCAGTAGGTGTTTGCGGTGATCTACCGCTCCTGAGACGAATGAAGTTAGACAAAAATTCAGGAAACGAGATCTTACCTGTAGTATCTACCTGATCTGGATGCCTCCTCTTGTTGTTCGGATTCATCTGAGGCTGGGCTGGAAGAGTGGTCTTCGGCACGGTTAACTCGTCCAGACGATGGTTAACCTGCTCCATCTCTGTCTTGTGTGCGATCTGGAGTGTACTGAGCATGTCCATAATCTGGTTGAGCGCCTGGGCCTGTGAAGACATCTCTGGTTCGGTATGGGGGACCTGGCTTGCTCCTCTCTCCTGCTTTGGCGTGAAGTGCTGAGAGGTGGACGGCTGGAAGTAGCATTGTGGTGTAGAGGAAGGTTGCTGCGGCTGCTGAAAAGAATAGTTCGGTGAAAACTGAGCAGGGTGCTGATAAGTAGGCTGCGGTCTCTGATGGTAGACGTTCGGATGAGACTGCGGCGGCGTGAAATTCTGGCGGTGCTGAAATTGTGGACGTCCATGCTGCGGATGACCGTACGGCTGCTGCTGCTGATGATTCGGTATACTCGGCTGCTGAACTGGAGTATACCAAATCCCATTTATCTCGAAAGTGGCTTGCGGCTCCACCTCCATCTCTGTAGCGCTGATGACCTGGCCGGCATTGGCATGAGACTGATCCTCATGCCAATCAATCTGCGGAATCTCGGGCTCGCTCTGAACATATTGTATCTGACGGGTGGGTGGAGCGGGTGCGATCCTCCGTGCTGGCTGTGAAGAAGTCTGACTCTGCTGGTACTGGAGTTGAAGATCAGAGACCTTCTTCGAAAGATCACTCAGCTGCTGAGGTAGAGATGAGAGTTTCTCCAACTCTCGCAGCGGCTGTAGGTCTTGGACCTGCTTGTGAATCACGTCCACCAACGTTAATTTCTCACTAATGAAGCCCATATTGGTGTTGGATTCAGAGTCTGATATATTCGCCACCTTGTGATGCTCTCGGTGATGTGGTGGCTGCGGGGCTTTCTGATATGCCCGAGTAGAGTCTACAACTCTTGAGTTCTCGGCCATCCCTTCGAAGATGGCCCAGACTGACTCGGCATCCTTGTTCAAGTAACTGCCGCCACATGCGGCACTAACTAGCCCCTGAATTTCCGGCTGGAGTCCTCCGAAAAAATTCTGTACTAGCACCTTCATTGGTATCTCATGATGCGGGCATCTCTCCGTCAGGTCCTTGAATCGATCCCATGCCTCATGGAATGATTCGTTCGGCAATTGCGTAAAATTGGAGATCTGACTCCTCATCATGTTCGTCCTTCCTAGAGGAAAATACTTGCGCAGGAAGGTGGACTTCAGGTCGTCCCAAGTGGAGATTTCTCTCCCTAGATGGCTTAGCCAATAAAGGGCCTTATCGGCTAAGGCAAAAGGAAAAGCCTTTAGGCGCACGGCTTCCTGTGTCACTCCTGGATAGCAGGCCGTTCCGCAGATCATCTCAAACTGCTGTAAAAACGTGAACGGCTCCTCTGCGGCATTCCCATAGTACTTGGGAAGCAAAGAGATGAAGGACGGTCGGAGTTCGTATGGCCCTTGATTCGGCGGTAGCCGAATCCAATGATGGAGCGTTCGAGCGCCTGGGTCATACTCGTCCCGTAAAGTAGCGGGAACCGCAGGCGGTAACTGGTTCCCGGCCCCTGCTCTGAGTGTGGCTAATTCAGCCTGAAGCTCGGTTTGAACTCTAAACTGTTCTCGAATCTGTAGATTCATCTGCTGAAGTGTGTCGAGAATACCTGTCATGACATCTCCGTTCGGATCTGCTCTTCCCTCCGGATGATCCTCAGCTGCTGGCCTCTCATCTGCTGCCGGTGCTTTCCCACGAGCCATCTGATCGTCTATAAAATGGAAACTCTCGTAAGAACTCATCGAGAAATACTCAGGAGATTTGGATTCTGTATTGAGGCGAAGGTCTGCCTCAATGATCTGGCCAGGAGGTGAGGGAGTCTGGGTCTGACTCGCCTCGAGATCGGATGGGACCAGCTCGGGAAGAGGGTCATCCCGAGCCTGTGAAGACATACGCTCGACGGTGGACGGTCGAAAGCTCACAGAGTCTGAGCCGAAAAGCCATCGAGACGTCATCTTCGATGTCAAGAGAAGATTGGGAGATCACGTGTACGATTCAACTGAAGAAGGAATGTGAAAGCCGCGGAAAACTCACGCCCCGTAAACAAACACAAGGCAAACCCCGTTTTCACCAACTCAACCCTGATGAAGACCGTAAGAGTTCGGTCTTTTTATCTTTTCGGTTTTAGGGTTGTGATTATCAATCGTTGCGGTTACGCGGGCTGAGCGAGCCAATAGGAGCCCGATAGTTTCTTCAAGACACTGGCCCGAATCCTTACGCGAGACCACTCGCACTCAGCCAGTATGGGAGTAAGTACGGACCGTTTCCGGCTACCCGTGTTACTTGAGGACGGAGCCTTGCGCAGTGTCCTCTAAACCTCCCACTCTGCTAAGTAAACCCGGACCGTTTCCGGCTACCCGAGCTTACCCACTGAGGAACAGCGATCAGGTGTATGGACCCAGTAGTATCCCGCAAGAAATACGGGGTTTTGTCTCTATCCTTAAGTGTCGGCTCTCAACTCGCGCACTCTGAGAAATGTGCGGGGGTTACTCTCCCCAAATCAATTGAATCGATTTTACAATTTTTGATCAGATATTTTTAGCAGTCCCAATTTTTAATTTTGCAATTTTTATGGATTTTCAAACAACGTCTATTTTTGTTTTTTTGTTAAAACCCTAGAGCAAGCACCTAAGTTGCAAGTCCTAAAACTAGCTACGAGGCACAAGCAGATAGAGCGAAAAACCTAATCAAGCATCTAGAAAACCGCGGAAAACCGATAAGTGATGAAAAAGCCGCGGTGGGTGCCCTGATTCACCAGATACACGGTATCCGATGAATCAAGCCCCTAAAAACATGAAAGTTTTATTAAGCTAAGTACAACTCTCTCCCTTTCTCTCTCAAATAAAAGGATACTAAATCTCTGCTCCTCTGCAGTCGACTCGTGAAGAAGAAGCCGACCTCTGCCCTTTCAACCGACTCGGCTTCCGAAGAAACCGGTTGATCCTGCAGGCCCTGCAAAGATGATTAGCACAAAAGAATATCGAGAAAGCCGAGAAAGCCATAAAGAAACTAAAAAGAAAACTTAGAAAACAACGCACGAAAAAGCCGTACGAAAAACCGTACGAAAAACAAAACAAAGAGAAGAAAAAGAATAAGATCACGAAAAACGAAAAATCAAGGGAATCTAACGCCTCCCTGGCAACGGCGCCATTTTGATAAGGCTAAAAATCGGTTTCGCGACTTCTTTAAAAGAAGAAAGCTGTCGGTTGTAGCGGAAAGCCGCGAAACGGAAAAGTTTCGATCTTTGAACCTATCAAACAAATTTACGGTTTTCTGTCGGAAAACCGTTCACTATTTATTTAACCAGGCAAGTGTTCCTGGGTCGAACTCAAGGAGGCAGAATATATTCCCTAATTTTTCTTCTCGTAATTTTATTTTAATTCTTCTCTAAGTCAGAATGCTTTTTGGTGATTTTTAATTTTTGTTATTTTTATTTGATTTTATTCTTTTCAAATTTTTATTTAATTTTCAAAAAGGGATATTTTTCAAAAGATTTATTTATTATATAGTAGGTGGATAGAATATAGGTGGTACTATATAGTAGAGGTGAACGAGGTTCGAGCCGCGTACTCGAACTACACAAGAAGTCAAAACAAAACGAGGCGGCTTTCGAGAAAATCAAAACACATCAAAAACTCGTCGAAAAGCCGCGAAAACTTTATACTAGATAGTTGGGGTAGTTGTGTAACTACCCTCCAAGAATCGTCGAAATCCGAGGTCAAATGGACAAGATACAGCCCCTACAGCCCAGGGGCATAAGCGTAAGAAAAACTAATTAAAATTGTTCTCAAATAGGTCCTCAGGGACTGTTCTGCAAGAAAAGTAAACAAATTCTTACACTTAGGTCCCTACGGAGGGACTTAATTGTAATTATTTAAAACTAGAAAGGCGGGTTGCAATTTTGGATATCTGGCTGGACTTATGATGCAATTTCTCCACTGTTTCAGATTGAACGGCCAAGATTAGAAGCTTCAGGACGCGATCGGACGGTCTTCACGTGGACACGTGTCGACAGCCTGTGCTCCGGCTGTTCTTGAAGTTGTTGGAGTTCTTCGCGGACGGCTTCCTTCTCCGATTTCTTCCGGCCGACCTCCGGTGTCTTTGGCTCTCCGGCGGGGCCAGAGGGGTGGCTCCTCCACCCCTCGAGCTCGTCCGTGGTAGGATTGGCGGTGGCGACGCTCCGAGCGGCGGCGGAATGACGAGGAAGATGACGGCTTCAGCACTTGAGATTTGTTGCAGGTCTGGATGCTCCTCTTCGAAACCGATTTAGATGATGATCAGAGCTTGTTGTGGTTGAATCAAGGCCTCGCGAGGAACCTGGACCTACAATGAAGATATGCTTGTGCTCGATTCGTGATGAATCGGCCGAATTATTAAGAAATCAAGCTCGAAAGTGGAGAAAAAAATCTTACGTTTCCAGCTAACCTCCCGAATGTGCGAAGAAGATGAAAATTTTGAATCCGATTAAAGGCGAGATCAAATGAATCGAGTGGAGATTTCAAATGTGCGTGCAAGATGGTTGATTAGGTTATCTAAAAATGCGATTAGCCACGCTAATCGTGGCACGATGATCGAGAAATGAAATAGCAAAGATGGATGAATAGGTCTATGAGTTCCAGGTGTATTACCTGGAAATTGATGCTCGACGGTCGACCTTCTAAATTATGGTATAATTACTTTTAATAAATAATAAATATTATTTAAAATATAAATATTTTATTAATAAATATGTATTTATAAATTGGTTTTGAATTTTTAATTTAATAAATAATTAAGTAAAAATTAATTTTATATTTTCTTAATTATTAGGGTATTAAATAAGACTTGTACGAATTTTTATAGATTTTTATGAATTAATTAACATATTTTAATAAATAGAGTAAGTGTCTATATAGGTCAATTATACCTATATTTTGGGTTGTTTGATTTTATAAAAATAATAAATAGTCTCCAAAAATTATGAAATAATTTATGGTGAAACTAGAGGATCATGAAATAATTTAAAAATTATAAAATTAAGAAAATAATAAATAAGGTGTGTTACATAAAATAAATAGCCCAGAAACCCCTTTGTCTTTTGGTCCCAAAACCGACTTTTTGCAAACGGACTCCGAATTCAGTGAAATCACCTTTATTAATTAGATAATATTATTTTATGAACTTTAAAGGTGAGTAGAGTGAAATTGGAGTTCGTATGATGAAGTTATGATGTTCGGAAGTTGAGATTTTGACAATTTGTAAGCTGAGTTTCTTGGCATATTTACAAGGTAATATTTTTAACTTATTTTTATATTTTTATTTATATTTTTATGAATAATTAGGAGAAAGATTTGATGAAGAATAAGTTAAGATGAAATATTTAAAATTCTTTGAAGTTTTGGATTTATTTTATAAATAGTGAAGAGTGTGTATTCATGTGATAAATTATTTGTATTGGGTTTTCTTTCCTTATCTCCCCCTACTTATTGGTGTGTCGACCAATTCATGCTGACTTGGTCTCGGGGGTTAGGCTATAAATATATCTTACAGTTATATTTATAGTTTAAGTCATATTACATATATATACATATATTCCATATGCCTTTATCTTTCTTTTTCTGGTTCCTTATTTATTTACATGAATTTAGTGGTTAAAAGTGAATATTTACACATGAATGGGGTTTTGTTAAAGTATGAGAATTAGTGAGTTTTTACATGTATTTGTTAAGGGTTTTAAGACAAAATGCGACAGAAAAGTTAATGAATCATGGATTCATCAGTCCTCTGCTGGCAGCCGGAGGAGGCGGGGATCCGATGAGGACGATGGAGCTCCGCCACGCGCCGTTCTCAATACTAGGGAATAAGTCTATTCTTACTTAAGTCAACCGTCTCATTACTTTGTTAGACTTAAAAGTGTAGATGGACGGCCAGATGATGGAGGGCATGGGATTGTGTCTGATTTTCTCTTCCTCACATTGGAACAAGGGGCCTCTCGAGTGCCTTTTTATACATCACATGTAAATTTTTAGATTGTTGATCAATGTGTCCGTCAAGAGAGTTGGAGTCGTCTGCACTTGTTTTTCTGGGAGTACACCAGGGTGTGTCTTCTTTGAGTATCTAAGATACATTCGACACCCAGACTTGTATCGCTTACGATGCAGAGCCCTTTTTGTGGTGTCAGCATGGCTCCTTGGTCCTAATTAGCACTTGTTCCAAGTGGACACTTTGAAAATATTTGGGAGCGCTCGCCATTGGTGAAAGCTCATTTGCAATTTGACTTTGGATGATAGAGCTTTTCTTTGTCATTTCTTTTCTTTTCTTTTGTTGGCTAGCTCCACTACTTTTACCAAAAGTTGGCGCACATTGATCAATAATTATTTTTAAGTTTCATCACATCCTGGCACATAGGTAGATATCAAAGAGATAGCATATGAATCTTGTTCACATACTGGATAGGGTTTTGCTGACACTCATATTTTATGAAGCCTTCGTTAACTTTATCCCATCCTCGAATATCATTCGATCAGGTCTAAACTCAAATCTCTAGTCCTAGTTTCTCAAGTGATATCTCAACTCATCTCATAAATCATGCGGTTGTGAAAGTGATTGTGTTGATCATATTCTTTGAAGGTAGAGATAAAGAGTGCAATATAGCACTCAAATCTTTCAAACTGGGGAAGTATGGATAATTAAGCTTAAAAACCCTAATGACTAAGTCATGTTAACTCAGACTCTTTAGATCACAAAGATCCAGTGTCCTCAAAATCCTCAAGCCTTGAGTGAATGTGTTTATGTCAGGAATACACCAACTCCTTAGTGATGAATCTCGTATTCATCATGCTAAAATTGGTCATTTAGGCTCTGTCCCCCATCATCCACTTGCATTTAATCATTAATAGAGCATTAATAACCATCATACTTGTGTAAATAATATCTGCATTTCATCATGCACAAATTGCATTAAAAATCCCTTGTGTAAATTAGCCCAAAAAGCCGCTAACGTCTCACATTTTTAGTTAATTCATCCTAACTCCAATTAACCCAAAACCACCTCCATTGTGTAGATATTACTAACTTTATTAAATAAAAAATACAAAAAAATTACTAACCCCAATAAGTGTCAAATAATCCCAAAGTCAAATTTCACATCTGACAGACTAAAACGAGCATATCTCCCTCATACAGTGTCCGATTTTGGTCTACTCACTTTTAAAGTACTCCATTTTCAAATACCTTCAAAACAAGACCAATTTCTTAAAATTCGGAGCTCATATGTGAAAGTTGGGTTTTGGGCCTCTTTTGCGCATTTTAACTTCTTACTAATTTTGACCTGAGATTTTATGTGCATAATTAACTCTTTTAATTTTATCTCTTTTTCATTTGTGTCCTTTGATTAAAGTTTTAATAAGAAATGCAAAAATCCAAATCCAGATCAAAACTGAAATCAAAGAAACTGACCAAGTCCGAGTGTCCGTTGTCGGTCTGTACAAAAGTTGTGTGTTTCTTACTTTCATTTTATTTTCCTATTTTCTTATCCTTTAAAATTCCAAAAAAATTAGATTAATGTGTAAATAATTTTCTTCTATTTTATCGTATTTTTTCTAGAATTTTTATCTCCTCAAAAACCACCAAAAAAATTACAAAACTCCAAAAATGCGATTTTTCGTACACAAGGAAAGCCACCATAAATACCACTTCTCACAGTTGACCTCTTTTTCTCCTGGGCCCTTCATGAAAGTTGTAGATCTCGTCGAGACGAACAACTTTAGTGAAGAAAATTTTTCGATCCGAGGTCATCTTCTATCTCTTTTTCCCCTTTAAAATTCTTAAATTTTTTTGGTGCCACGTGGCAGCTCCAGGGCGTGCCACGTGGCACCCCGCCTCACTCTCTCTCCCAGGCCACCCCGGGTCACGTGCCCAGCACGTGACCCCGCCCTCTTCTCCTCCCTTTGGCCGTTACCCGCCGCGTCTCCTGCCGTTTCTCCTCCCCCTCGTAACCGCCGCCACGCCTGCTCCTCCACCTCCTGCCGTTACCCGCGCCGACCCCTATAAAGCCACGCCCTCCTCCACTCGCTCCGACCATCCGCCATCACGAGAGCCACCTCGACTTGGTGACAGCAAGGAAGAGCCGGGCCTCGGCGTGATCCAGCCACCTCCGGTGAGCTGCTGCGAGTCTTCACGCTCGCCCTTACGGTGTTTGTCACGCCCATCGCCGGCCTCGCAAAGGCCGAGTTCCTTTCCCCCCCCTCCCCCTCCCCCGATTACACCATCCCATCTAGTCATCTTCTTCCTCGCGTATTCCTAACCATTTGCAGGTCCTTCCGCCCCGAGCTCCACCGCGCCTCTCCGCGTCGGCCAAGAGCGCCCCGCCTCCTCCGCCTCTCGCTCGCACTTCGCCGCCTCGCGCGGTGGCTGCGTCATCTGCCAGCCTCGCTCGCCGGTCGCCCCCGCCAAAGCTCGGCCGTGTGTCGGCCGAGCGTTCGCGCGCCGCCTCGCTCGCTGGTGGCCACCAGCTCCGCCCTCCACGACGCACAAGCGCCGTTGGATCAAGGGCAGGAGTGCCCGATCCAACGGCCGCGTGACCGACACGCGTCCCCCCCAGGCCTTGAGGCTCGGGCTGATCGAGCCTTAGCCTCGGGACCCCGAGCCTCCCTCAGCTTCGCCAGACACCGAGCCTCCAGCCTCCGCCACCGAGCCTCCAGGCGCACGTGCTACGCACGTGCGCAGTGGGAAATTTGCAGCCGTACCCCTAGCACTTTTAGAAATTACGGAAATACCCCCGCCAGGGGTAAATTACGTTCACGCCCCTCCGAGTTTTATTAATTACAGATAAGTCCTCCCAGGGACCTCTTTGCAAAGAAATATTTATTTTATTTACACTTCAGTCTCTGAAATTTCATTTTATCATAACTTTGTCATACGGACTCCAATTTTAGCATATAATATGTCATTTCGAAGCTAATTCCGTGCTCTATCATTTAGCATAGCTTGTGATCAGATCTGAGTTTATTTATTGAGAATTATTATTTGAGGATCTCTATTGGCTTATGCAGGCTTATTTTGACATACTTGTGCTTAAGAAATTAACGATAAACCTGTTGCAGGAGCTCTGTTAAGGATTTCAATTTGATTAACCCCTTGTTTTATTGTTGATTATTCCCAATGATTTAATCTTTATAGGGGACAAATGAGGATCAATTTATCCAATTCTCGACTTATCTGATCGATGATCAATTTTGAGGAACATATTCATTGATTAAATCTATTGTTTTGTAACTTGGAGTTGATTAGTTTTCTGGGTGTTAATGATTTTTTCTAATATGTGATAATCTTTGGAGAATCAATTGATGAATTTAATTGAGATTTGAATTTTATACTTCACAGGTCCTGAGCTTAATCATCTCTGTATAATTCATTGCATTTGCATCTTGTTGCATTGTATATTTTCTCAACACAAAAATTAACCGAGCATTAATTAATCAATTAAATTTGATTTAGGACCGCGCAACTAAAAAAATCACCGTTCCCTGAGTTCGACCTTGGTAAACTTGCCAAGTAAAAATAGCCCACAACATTCAAAGATTGTGGTATTTTGACGACCGAAATCAGCCTCCTATACTACAAATAGCGACTATTAAAGAGGTGGATTTCGCGATCATCACTTAGTTAGTGACTTTTTGGTGTGATCTTTTTCTTTTGCAGATTTTTTATGGATTTTACTTTTCAATTTTTTTAATTAATTCTTTGGAGAGACAATGACTAGCCTAGGCTCAAATGAATAAAAGTATCTACTCTCAGCCAGTACGGGTGTAAGTACGAGCCGTTAGACGGACTCGTGTTACTTTAGGACGGAGCCATATACAGTGTCCTCTAAACCACCCACTCTGCTAAGGGAGAACGAAGTTCACTCACTGAAAGTGTCTACTAAGCCTAGTAGTCAGAGTCTAATTCAAAGAATGGTTTTCAATTTTTCAATTTTTTTTGAAAAGGAGTATTTACACAAATTAAAACCTCAATTTTTAAGAAACCATTTTTACAAGGTTTTTACAAAACTCAGTTCACAGAGATACTAAAACCAAGCCCGAGAAAGAATTTTCAAAAAGTTTTTTAAAAAAACGAGATATGGCTAAAGTAAATATACAATAGTATACAATATACCCCCTATACTTAAATTCTATTGTGTCCTCATAGCACAAGTGATATGAAGCCATGGCTTTGTCAAATATAGGGTGATATGGCGGAATTGAGGAGGAGGGTCCCCCTATACTTAGGTCAAAAATTGACCTAAGTATAAGAAGACAACATGAGGGATAGATGACTAGGCGGGTCCCCCCTATACTTCAACTACAATCAGCCTAAGTAACGGATCTGAGTTGGGGGTGGGGGTTATTGTGTTTGGAGGAATAATTACACTAAGATACAAGGGCGGGGGGATTTGTTTTTACAGAAGATGGCGATCGGGGAGAGCGAGCGAGAGAGAGAGGGTGATTGTAAAATATACAGAGAAGGGGGTGGGGGTGAGTGTATATGTGCAAGTGTGTGTGTGGGGGGGGGATAGGTCATCAAGTGATCTACTTTTTTTTCTTTTTTTTCTTTCCTTTTTTACAACATGCAAACCCTGAGGGAAAATAAATATGCACATGCAAGTTTTTTTACAGTGTGCAAATGCAGGCTGACTGATAAAAGATCCTAAAATTTCTTTGCAAATTCTTTTGCAGCCTCTTCAGCGGAAGCTCCTGACTTCACACCTCCATGAAGATCAAGCGTCCTCGATTTTAATGGGACCTGCCACAAAAGAGAAAAGTTAGAAAAATACAGAGGAAATTAATCAGCAGACATGATGCATGAAATGATGCATGAAATGAGGACCTGTAAATCTTGAAAATATTCAACAAAGATAAATCAAAATTCAACAAATAAATTAAGTTAAGCCAGATCCCCGGCAATGATGCCATTTGATGATCATCAAATTTGCCTCTAAGAATAGATAATTGTCGTAGTATAGGAGGCAAACTCGGTTTAGCAAAAACCATAATCTTTGAATGTTGTGGAGTATTTATACTTGGCAAGTCTACCAAGGTCGCACACAGGGACACGAGCTACTCCATCTATTTATCGAACTTCGATCAATTAAGAGCAAGTGTGAATCAATTCTTAATCACAGGGTTCTATGCATGATGCATAATGCAAATTATAATGCAATACAATGATGCATGCAATTTTTAGTTGATTTTTTTATGCAGTTATAAAGCTAATGAATGAACAATAATGCAAGGTTAAATATATACTAGGAGGATGCAAACAATTATGCCGAAGAAAGATTACATAAATGAGCGACAGAATATGGGTTGACATTAGAGTCGTATTGAACACAAGAATAAGAGCAATCAACTATTCAGTGCAAAGATATGTAGAGCCGAACATCATCTAACATTTAAAACTTCACTTCATTTAAAATGATGTCAGATGAGAAAATTAATCATGCCATGAGATAGATGAAGAAACATGGATAAAAAACGACACTAAAATCATGCAATTTGGACCTACGATGCTCAAGTTATGCTAAAAACAATGCATGGACATAATTGTAAATAAAATGCAAGAAATAGAGGGATAAATATTACATTTAGGTCCCTAGAGGGACCTAAATGTAAATACCAAAAACTACCTGGGGTCCTCTATAATTTTTCCATGCACGTAGGGACCTTTTTGCAAATTTTCAAACTCGTGAGGCCCACCTTGTAAAATACCCAGGCACACACGTGAGGCACGTGCCTAGGGACCATTTTGTAAATATCAAAGGTTCTGGGGTCTTTTGTTCAAATTACCTAAGAGCCTAGGCTCAGGAGGCGCCTCTGGCTCGGGCAACATGGCCTGAAGTGGTGGCTTGGGTTTTGGTCTGGCGGACCCGAGCCTACTGGGTCGGATGGAGGCTGGTGCGTCCACGTGTATTCAAAAGAGCCGTCCGATCGAAGTCATCGGACAGTACATGTATCTGCGTGCTCCTCTGCTGGCTGCCGGAGGAGGCGAGGATCCGACGAGGTCGATGGAGCTCCGCCACGCGCTGTTCGTACACCTGAAGGTCTGAGAGGATAGCTGGGCAGCTGGCGGAGATGGTGGCGATCCGACGAGGCTCCGGGAATGGTCAAAGCCCGGAGTCGACGAAGCCTCGCCGGAGGAAATCAGCTCGATGGAGCTCCGATACGATCTTCGACCAATGAAGATGGTAGCACCTGCAAGGGTTAGCATAGCTGAAGCTCAATGTACGTGAGTGATTTGTGAGGTGATTGAAGCCCCTCGGGTGACTGGAAGCGGAAGCCACTGCTCCTCCTACGGCGAAGTGGTGGAGGAGATGAGTCGGGGCAGGGGAGGTTCTGAGGAAGAGAGGGGTGGTCGGCAAGGATGTGGGAGAACTTGCGGAGATGGTCAGGTGATCAATGGAGCCTAGGAGTGATTGGAGGTGACACGATAATTAGGAGAAGAAGACAAGGAAATGTGGAGGATCTGACCTGGAGATCGGAGAGACACTGGCGGAGGAGGTGGCTTGGGCTGATGTCGCAAACGGTCCTCGGGTCATCGCCCAGCTGAGCAGCCGAACCAACGAGCTCGACGGACGCTAGAGGCACCACGACACGGCGGAGTAGCTGAGGGTTAACACCGGGGCAAGAAGTCATCGTCGCCTCGACGTTCCACCCCTTCGCTGTCACCGGAGGTGCGGGGGAAGCTGGGCTAATGCCTAAAATGGTGGACGACGGCTGAAGGTGGTGGAGGAGGAGGATTTATAGGAGGGGGGTTCTGCCGTTATGAGGTGGTGCGGTGTGCTTGAATGGTTGATTGATGACGGGTGAGTAATGGAGGAGGAAGGCTGGAGGTTACATAAGGAAGAAGGAGCGAAGGGCTATGTGAGGGAGGCGTTATGAGAGGGGGAGGTGTACGGAGGTGATGGCTCAAAATGGAAGGGGACGACAGACTTTAGGGGTGTAACAGATGAGCTGGAGGCGTTGGGAGGTAGGGGACGATCTTTCGACCGTTGGATCTCACGATCCAACGGCCGTGGGGCTTGCGTGTATAGAGGGTTACGATTAGATCCATGATCTGATCAAGCAGCTGAGGTTAGGGCGTGAAGGAGCGGTTGATATTGGGAGATGGGGGAGAGCCAATGGTGGGAGAACAAGAGGCCGTGGGTGAATGAGAAGCGTAGATTGAGGATGCAATCGGGTGGCTGTGACGTAGGTGCGAAGGAGCGGATGAGATTGCATTCAGAGGATGATCGGACGGCTGAGGGATGAAGCGGGTTTGGAGGGCTAAGATGGAGGCGATTGGAGTAGATCCGACAGTCGGGAGCTGTGACGAGTGGCAGAAGGAGGAGCGGCCACATGGCGGCTCCAGAAGCGCCACGTGGCTGCACCCGAAAATTCTAAAATGTAAATACAAAGAAAAATACGAAAGAAAAAGTTAGAAGCAAAATTAGGAAAAAAGTCAAAACATGAAAGTTGTTCGTCTCGATGAGATCACAAGTTTCATGTTGGACGAAAAGCCAAAAGAGATTATTTGTACAAAAAGTATTTTTGGGGTTATTTTTAAGGGGGAAAAATACCCAATTTTTATCTTTTGAATTGTTTTTGTATTTTTTAGTCTTTTGAAGGTTAATGAATTATGGATAATTACTCTACCTAATATTTAGGGGGTTTTGATGAGAAAATAAATACAAAGAAAATAAAGGAAATTAAGTACAATTAATTCAAGGTTAATTATACACAATATAATACAAGATAAAAATAAAGAATTAATAGTGATTTTTATTGGATTGATTAAGCCAGGGGTTTAATTAACAACTTTTAGCATGATGAATTCGAGATTCATTATACCCATATACTTAAGCCATGCTTGTCCTCGAGCATCTAAAGAATGAAGGAGTCGAATTAATTCCTGACAGTGCAAGTGAAGATTTCAAGGCTCAATCTTTCGAAGACCCTTAATTTAAGTGATCCTAAAATTCTGGGTTTATCCAAGCGTTAGTTTGAAGGAATCCAACTTCTCTAATTATAACACTCTCTTTTTGTACATTGAAATAATGATATGAAATTAGGTGTACCGCATTTCATGAGAGTCGAGTCATGGCATCACTCAAAGTTCCAGTCCCAAAGACTCTCCTCTAAACCTCATCCTCAATACTAGGGAATAAGTCTATTCTTGCTTCAATCAACCGTCTCATTAGTTTGTCAGACTTGAAAGTGTAGATGGACGGTCATATGATGGAGGGCATGGGATTGTGTCTGATTTTCTCTTCCTCACATTTGAACAAGGGGCCTCTTGAGTGCCTTTTTACGCAATACTAGTAATTTTTTAGATTGTTGATTAATGTGTCCGTCAAGAGAGTTGGAGTTGTCTGCATTTGTTTTTCTGGGAGTACACTAGGGTTTGTCTTTTCTGAGTATCTAAGATACCTTCGACTCCCATACTTGTATCCCTTACGATGCAGAGACCTTTTTGTGGTGTCAGCCGAACTCCTTGGTCCTAATTAGCACTTGGTCCAAGTGGACACTTTGAAAATATTTGGGAGCACTCGCCATTGGCTAAAGCTCATTTGCAATTTGACTTTGGATGATAGAGCTTTTCTTTGTCATTTCTTTTCTTTTCTTTTGTTGGCTAGCTCCACTGCTTTTACCAAAAGTTGGCGCACACTCATCAATAATTATTTTTAAGTTTCATCACACCCTAGCACATAGGTAGATATCAAAGAGATAGCATATGAATCTTGTTCACATACTGGCTAGGGTTTTGCTGACACTCATATTTTCTGAAGCCTTCGTTAACTTTATCCCATCCTCGAATATCATTAGATCGGGTCTAAACTCAAATCTCTAGTCCTCGTTCCTCAAGTGATATCTCAACTCATCTCATCAATCATGCAGTTGTGAAAGTGATTGTGCTGATCATATTCTTTGAAGGTAGAGATGAAGAGTGCAATATAGCACTCAAATATTTCAAACTAAGGAAGTGTGGATAATTAAGCTTAAAAACCCTAATGACTAAGGCATGTTAACTCAGACTCTTTAGATCACCGAGATCCAGTGTCCTCAAAATCCTCAAGCCTTGAGTGAATGTGTTTGTGTCAGGAATACACCAACTCCTTAGTGACTTTTTTGTGTGATTTTTTTCTTTTGCAATATTTTATGGATTTTACTTTTCAAAAATTTTTTAGTTAATTTTTTGGAGAAACAATGATTGGCCCAAGCTCAAATGAATAAAAGTATCTACTCTCAGCCAGTATGGGTGTAAGTACGAGCCGTTAGACGGACTCATGTTACTTGAGGGAGGAGCCATATACACTGTCCTCTAAACCACCCACTCTGCTAAGGGAGACCGAAGTTCCCTCACTGAAAGTGTCTACTAAGCCTAGTAGTCATACTCTAATTCAAAGAAAGGTTTTCAATTTTTCAATTTTTTTTGAAAAGGAGTATTTACACAAATTAATCCCTTAATTTTTAAGAAAACATTTTTACAATGTTTTTAAGAAACTCAGTTCACAGAGATACTAAAACCAAGCCCGAGAAAGAATTTTCAAAAAGTTTTTAAAAAACGAGCTATGGCTAAAGTAAATATACAGTAATATACAATATACCCCCTATACTTAAATTCAGCTGTGTCCTCATTGCACAAGTGATATGAAGCCATGGCTTGGTCAAATATAGGGTGATATAGCGGAACTGAGGAGGAGGTTCCCCCTATACTTAGGTCAAAAATCGACCTAAGTATAAGAAGACAACACGAGGGATGGATGACTAGGCGGGTCCTGCCTATACTTCGGTTACAAATAGCCTAAGTAACGGATCTGAGTTTGGGGGGGGGGGTTATTTTGTTTGGGGGAATAATTACACTACGATACAAGGGCGGAGGGGTTGTTTGTACAGAAGATGACGACCGGGGAGAGAGCGAGAGAGAGAGAGAGAGAGTGATTGTGAAATATGAGAAGGGGGTGGGGGTGAGTGTATATGTGCATATGTGTGTGTGTGGGGGGGGGGGGTAGATCATCAAGTGATCTACTTTTTTTTCTTTTTTTCCCTTTTTTTCTTTCCTTTTTTTACAACATGCAAACCCTGTGGAAAAATAAATATGCACATGCAAGATTTTTTACAGTATGCAAATGCAGGCTGACTGATTAAAGATCCTAAAATTTCTTTGCCAATTCTTTTGCAGCCTCTTTAGCGGATGCTCCTGACTTCACGCCTCCAAGAAGATCAAGCGTACTTGATTTTCAAGGGCCCTTCCACAAAAGAGAAAAGTTAGAAAAATATAGAGGAAATTAATCAGCAGACATGATGCAAGAAATGATGCATGAAATGAGGACCTATAAATCTTGAAAATATTTAACAAAGATAAATCAAAATTCAACAAATAAATTAAGTTAAGCCGCATCCCCGGCAGCAACGCCATTTGATGAGCGCCAAATTTGCCTCTTTAAGAATAGATAATTGTCGTAGTATAGGAGGCAAATTCGGTTTAGCAAAAACCACAATCTTTGATTGTTGGGGAGTATTTATACTAGGCAAGTCTACCAAGGTCGAACACAGGGACACGAGCTACTCCATCTATTTATCGAACATCGATCAATTAATAGCAAGTGTGAGTCAATTCTTAATCACACAAATTATAATGTAATAAAATGATGCATGCAATTTTTAGTTGATTTTTTATGCAGTTATGAAGATGATGAATGAACAATAATGCAAGGTTAAATATATGCTATGAGGATGGAAACAATTATGCTGAAGAAAGATTACATAAATGAGCGACAGAATATGGGTTGACATTAGAGTCATATTGAACATAAGAATATGAGCAATCAACTATTCAGGGCAAATACATGTAGAGCAGAACATCATCTAACATTTAGAACTTCAATTCATTTAAAATGGTGTCAGGCGAGAGAATTAAACATGCCATGAGATAGATGAAGAAACAAGGATCAAAACGTAACTAAAATCATGCAATTTGGACCTACGATGCTCAAGTTATGTTAAAAATAATGCAGGGCCATAATTGTAAATAAAATGCAAGAAATAGAAGGATAAATTTTACATTTAGGTCCTTGGAGGGACCTAAATGTAAATACTAGAAACTGCATGGGGTCCTCTGTAATTTTTCCTTGCACGTAGGGACCTTTTTGCAAATTTTCAAACTCACGAGGGCCTCCTAGTAAAATACCCAGGCACGCATGTGAGGCACATGCCTGGGGACCATTTTGCAAATATTAAAGGTTCTGGGGTCTTTCCTGTAAATTACCCATGCCCTCACGTGCTATGCACGTGAGGAGCCTAGGCTCGGGAGGTGCCTTTGGCTCGGGCAACGTGGCACGAAGTGGTGGCTTGGGTTTTGGTCTGGCGGACCCGAGCCTACTGGGTCAGATGGAGGCTGGTGCATCCACGTGTATTCAATAGAGCCGTCCGATCGAAGTGATCGGACGATATCTGTATCTCCGTGCTCCTCCGCTGGCTGCCGGAGGAGGCGGGGATCCAGCGAGGTCGATGGCGCTCTGCCACACGCCGTTCGCACGCCTGAAGTTCCGAGAGGATAGCTGGGCAGCTGACAGAGATGGTGGGAATCCGACAAGGCTTCAGGAATGGTCAGAGCTTGGAGTCGACGAAGTCTCACTGGAGGAAATCAGCTCGACGGAGCTCCGATACGATCTTCGGCCAATGAAGATAGTAGCACCTGCAAGGGTTAGCATAGCTGAAGCTCAATGTGCGTGAGTGATTTGTGAGGTGAGTGAAGGCCCTGGGGTGACTGGAAGTGGAGGCCACTGATCCTCCTCCGACAAAGTGGAGGAGGAGATGAGTCGGGGCAGGGGATGTTCTGAGGAAGAGAGGGGTGGTCGGTGAGGATGTGGGTGAACTTGCGGAGATGGTCAGGTGATCAATGGAGGGCAGGAGTGATTGGAAGTGATGCGATAATTAGGAGAAGAAGTTAAGGAAATGTGAAGGATCTGACCTGGAGATCAGAGAGACACCGGCGAGGAGGTGGCTTGGGCTGATGTCGCAGACGATCCTCGGGTCGTCGCCCAACTGGGCAGCCGAACCAGCGAGCTCAGCGGATGCCAGAGGCACCATGACATGGCGGAGTAGCCGAAGGTCAACACCGGGGCAAGAAATCATTGTCGCCTCGACGATCCGCTCCTCCACTGTTACTGCAGGGGCGGGGGAAGCTGGGCTAATGCCTAAAATGGTGGATGACGACTGAAGGTAGTGGAGGAGGAGGATTTATAGGAGGGGGTTCTGCCGTTATGAGGTGGTGGGGTGTGCTTGAATGGCTGATTGATGGTGGGTGAGTAATGGAGGATGAAGGCTGGAGGTTACGTGAGAGAGAAGGAGCGAAGGGCTACATGAGGGAGGTGTTATGAGATGGGGAGGTGGACGGAGGTGATGGCTAAAAATGGAAGGGGACGGCAGACTTTAGGGGTGTAACGGATGATCTGGAGGCATTGGGAGGTAGGGGACGATCTTTCGACAGTAGGATCTCACAATCCAACGTCCCTGGGGCTTGTGCGTATGGAGGGTTACGATTAGATCCAGGATCTGATCAAGAGGCTGAGGTTAGGGTGCGAAGGAGCGGGTGAGATTGGGAGATGGGGGAGATCCAACGGTTGGAGAACAAGATGTGACGTGGGTGAATGAGAAGCGTAGGATGAGGATGCAATCGGGTGGCTGTGTTGTAGGTGCGAAGGAGCAGATGAGATTGCATCCAGAGGATGATCGGGCGGCTAAGGGATGAAGCGGGTTTGGAGGGATAAGATGGAGGCGATTGGAGCAGATCCGATGGTCGGGAGCTATGACGGGTGACGGAAGGAGGAGCGTCCACGTGGAGGCTCCAGTGAGCGCCACGTGGCTGCACCAGAAAATTTAAAAATGTAAATACAAAGAAAAATACAAAAGAAATAGTTAGAAGCAAAGTTAGAAAAAAGTCAAAATATGAAAGTTGTTCGTCTCGATGAGATCTACAAGTTCCATGTTGGACGAAAATCCAAAAGTGGTTATTTGTGCAAAAAGTGTTTTTGGGGGTATTTTTAAGGGGGTAAAAATACCAATTTTTATCTTTTGAATTGTTTTTGTATTTTTTTAGTCTTTTGAAGGTTAATGAATTATGGACAATTACTCTACCTAATTTTTAGGGGTTTTTGATGAGAAAATAAATACAAAGAAAATAAAGGAAATTAAGTACAATTAATTCAAGGTTAATTATACAGAATATAATACAAGATAAAAATAAAGAATTAATGGTGATTTTTATTCAATTGATTAAGATAGGGGTTTAATTAATGACTTTTAGCATGATGAAGTCGAGATTCATCATGCCCCTATATTTAAACCATGCTTGTCCTCGAGCATCTAAAGAATGAAGGAGTCGGATTAATTCCTGACAATGCAAGTGAAGATTTCAAGGCTCTTTCTTTCGAAGACCCTTAATTTAAGTGATCCTAAAATTCTGGGTTTATCCAAGCCTTAGTCAGAAGGAATCCAACTTCTCTAATTATAAGACTCTCTTTTTGTACATATAATATAAGGATATGAAATTAGGTGTACCGCATTTCATGAGAGTCGAGTCAAGGCATCACTCAAAGTTCCAGTCCCAAAGACTCTCCTCTAGACCTCATCCTCAATACTAGGGAATAAGTCTATTCTTGCTTCACTCAACTGTCTCATTAGTTTGTCAGACTTGAAAGTGTAGATAGACGACCAGATGATGGAGGGCATGGGATTGTGTCTGATTTTCTCTTCCTCACATTGGAAGAAGGGGACTCTCGAGTGCCTTTTTACGCAACACATGTAAATTTCTAGATTGTTTATCAATATGTCCGTCAAGAGAGTTGGAGTCATCTGCACTTGTATTTCTGGGAGTACACCGGGGTGTGTCTTTTCTGAGTATCTAAGATAGCTTCTACACTCAGATTTGTATCGCTTACGATGCAGAGCCCTTTTTGTGGTGTCAGCCCGGCTCCTTGGTCCTAATTAACTCTTGGTCCAAGTGGACACTTTGAAAATATTTGGGAGCGCTCACCATTGGTGAAATCTCATTTGTAATTTGACTTTGGATGATAGAGCTTTTCCTTGTCATTTCTTTTCTTTTCTTTTGTTGGCTAGCTCCACTACTTTACCAAAAGTTGGCGCACACTGATCAACAATTATTTTTAAGTTTCATCACACCCTGGCACATAGGTAGATATCAAAGAGATAGCATATGAATCTTGTTCACATACTGGCTAGGGTTTTGCTGACACTCATGTTTTCTGAAGCCTTCGTTAACTTTATCCCATCCTCGAATATAATTAGATCGGGTCTAATCTCAAATCTCTAGTCCTAGTTCCTCAAGTGATATCTCAACTCATCTCATCAATCATGCAGTTGTGAAAGTGATTATGCTGATCATATTCTTTGAAGGTAGAGATGATGAATGCAATATAGTGCTCAAATATTTCAAACTAGGGAAGTGTGGATAATTAAGCTTAAAAACCCTAATGACTCAGGCATGTTAACTCAGACTCTTTAGATCACAGAGATCTAGTGTCCTCAAAATCCTCAATCCTGGAGTGAATGTGTTTGTGTTAGGAATACACTAACTCCTTAGTGACTTTTTGGTGTGATTTTTTTCTTTTACAGTTTTTTATGGATTTTACTTTTCAAATTTTTTTAAATTAATTCTTTGGAGAAACAATGATTGGCCCAGGCTCAAATGAATAAAAGTATCTACTCTCAGCCGGAATTGGTGTAAGTACGAGCCGTTAGATGGACTCATGTTACTTGAGGATGGAGCCATATATAGTGTCCTCTAAACCACCCACTCTGCTAAGGGAGACCGAAGTTCCCTCACTGAAAGTGTCTACTAGGCATAGTACTTAGAGTCTAATTCAAAGAAAGGTTTTCAATTTTTCATTTTTTTGAAAAGGAGTATTTACACAAATTAATCCCTCAATTTTTAAGAAACCATTTTTACAAGGTTTTTACAAAACTCAGTTCACAGAGATACTAAAACCAAGCCCGAGAAAGAATTTTCGAAAAGTAAAAAAAAATGAGCTATGGCTAAAGTAAATATACAGTAATATACAGTATACCCCCCTATACTTAAATTCTGATATGTCCTCATAGCACAAGAGATATGAAGCCATGGCTTGGTCAAATATAGGGTGATATGGCGGAACTGAGGAGGAGGGTCCCCCTATACTTAGGTCAAAAATTGACCTAAGTATAAGAAGACAACACGAGGGAAGGATGACTAGGCGGGTCCCCCCATACTTCGGCTACAAATAGCCAAAGTAATGGATCTGAGTTGGGGGGATGGTTATTGTGTTTGGAGGAATAATTACACTATGATACAGGGGCAGAAGGGGTTGTTTTTACAGAAGATGGAGATCGGGGGGGGAGAGAGAGAGAGTGATTGAGAAATATAAAGAGAAGGGGGTGGGGATGAGTGTATATGTGCAAGTGTATGTGTGTGGGGGGGGGATAGATCATCAAGCAATCTACTTTTTTTTCTTTTTTTCTATGTTTTCTTTCCTTTTTTTACAACATGCAAACCCTGAGGAAAAATAAATATGCACATGCAAGTTTTTTTTACAGTTTGCAAATGCAGGATGACAGATAAAAGATCCTAAATTTTCTTTGCCAATTCTTTTGCAGCCTCTTCAGCGAAAGCTCCCAACTTCACGCCTCCATGAAGATCAAGCGTCCTCGATTTTCATGGGCCCTGCCACAAAAGAGAAAAGATAGAAAAATACAGAGGAAGTTAATTAGCAGACATGATGCCAGAAATGATGCATGAAATGAGGACCTGTAAATCTTGAAAATATTCAACAAAGATAAATCAAAATTCAACAAATAAATTAAGTTAAGACGCATCGCCGGCAATGGCACCATTTGATGAGAGTCCAATTTGCCTCTTTAAGAATAGATAATTGTTGTAGTATAGGAGGCAAACTCGGTTCAGCAAAACCACAATCTTTGAATGTTGTGGAGTATTTATACTTAGCAAGTCTATTAATGTCAAACACAGGGACACGAGCTACTCTATCTATTTATCAAACTTCGATCAATTAAGAGCAAGTGAGAATCAATTCTTAATCACAGGGTTCTTTGCATGATGCACAATGCAAATTATAATGCAATAAAATGATGCATGTAATTTTTAGTTGATTTTTTTATGCAGTTATAAAGATGATGAATGAACAATAATGCAAGGTTAAATATATGCTATGAGGATGCAAACAATTATGACGAAGAAAGTTACATAAATGAGCGACAGAATATGGGTTGACATTAGAGTCGTATTGACATAAGAATAAGAGCAATCAGCTATTCAAGGCAAAGACATGTAGAGTAGAACATCATCTAACATTTAAAACTTCACTTCATTTGATATGATGTCAGATGAGAAAATTAACCATGCCATGAGATAGATGAAGAAACATTGATCAAAACGACACTAAAATCATGCAATTTGGACCTACGATGCTCAAGTTATGCTAAAAACAATGCAGGGGCATAACTGTAAATAAAATGCAAGAAATAGAAGGATAATTACCAAAAAGAGCCTGGGGTCCTCTGTATTTTTTCCTTGCACGTAGGGACCTTTTTGCAAATTTTCAAACTCACGAGGGCCTCCTTGTAAAATACCCTGGCATGCACATGAGGCACGTGCCTGGGGACCAATTTGCAAATATCAAAGGTTCTAGGGTCTTTTGTGCAAATTACCCAAGCCCTCACGTGCTATGCACGTGAGGAGCCTAGGCTCGGGATACGCCTCTGGCTTGGGCAACGTGGCACGAAGTGGTGGCTTGGGTTTTGGTCTGGCGTACCCGAGCCTACTTGGTCGGATAAAGGCTGGTGAGTCCACGTGTATTAAGCAGAGCCGTCCGATCGAAGTGATCGGACAGTATTTGTGTCTTCGTGCTCCTCCACTGGCTGCCGGAGGAGGCGGGGATCCAGCGAGGTCGATGGAGATCCGCCACGTGCCGTTCACACAAGTGAAGGTCCGAAAGGATAGCTGGCAGCTGGCGGAGAAGGTGGGGATCCAACGAGGCTCCGAGAATGGTCAGAGCTTTGAGTAGACGAAGCCTCGCTGGAGGAAATCAGCTCGATGGAGCTCCGATACGATCTTCAACCAATGAAGATGAAAGCACCTGCAAGGGTTAGCATAGCCGAAGCTCAATGTGCGTGAGTAATTTGTGAGTGAAGGCCCTAGGGTGACTGGAAGTGGAGGCCACTGCTCCTCCTCCAGCGAAGTGGAGGAGGAGATGAGTCGGGGCGGGGGAGGTTCTGAGGTAGAGAGGGGTGGTCGGCGAGGATGTGGGTGAACTTGCGGAGATGGTCAGGTGTTCAATGGAGGGTAGGAGTGATTGGAGGTGACGCAATAATTAGGAGAAGAAGTCAAGGAAATGTAGAGGATCTGACCTGGAGATCGGTGAGACACCGACGGAGGAGGTGGCTTGGGCTGAGGTCCGAGACGGTCCTCGAGTCGTCTCCCTGCTGGGCAACCGAACCAACAAGCTCAGCAGACGCCAGAGGCACCGCGACACGGTGGAGTAGCCGAGGGTCAACATCGGGGCAAGAAATCATCGTCACCTCGACGATCTGCCCCTCCGCTGTCACCAGAGGGGCGGGGAAAGCTGGGCTAATGCCTAAAATGGTGGACGACGACTGAAGGTGGTGGAGGAGGAGGTTTTATAAGAGGGGGGTTCTGCCGTTATGTGGTGGTGGGGTGTGCTTGAATGGTTGATTGATGGCGGGTGGGTAATGGAGGAGGAAGGCCGGAGGTTACGTGAGGAAGAAGGAGCGAAGGGATACGTGAGGGAGGCGTTATGAGAGGGGGAGGTGGACAGAGGTGATGGCTAAAAATGGAAGGGGACAACATACATTAGGGGTGTAACGGATGAGCTTGAGGCATTGGGCGGTAGAGGACGGTCTTCCGACCGTTGGATCGTGATTAGATCCAAGATCTGATCAAGCAGCTGAGGTTAGGGTGCGAAGGAGCGGATGAAATTGGGAGATGGGGGAGATCCAACGGTGGGAGAACAAGAGGCGACGTGGGTGAATGAGAAGCATAGGATGAGGATGCAATTGGGTGGCTGTGATGTAGGCACGAAGGAGCAGATGAGATTGCATCCATAGGATGATCAAGCGGCTAAGCGATGAAGCGGGTTTGGAGGGCTAAGATGGAGGCGATTAGAGCAGATCCGATGGTCGGGAGCTGTGACGGGTGGCGGGAGGAGGAGCGGCCACGTGGCTGCTCCAGAGAGCGGCACGTGGCTGCACCAGAAAATTCAAAAATGTAAATACAAATAAAAATACAAAAGAAATAGTTAGAAGCAAAATTAGGAAAAAGTCAAAACATAAAAGTTGTTCGTCTTGATGATATCTATAAGTTTCATGTTGGATGAAAAGCCAAAATAGGTCATTTGTATAAAAAGTATTTTTGGGGGAATTTTTAAGAGGGTAAAATTACTGATTTTTATATTTTGAATTATTTTTGTATTTTTTAGTGTTTTGAAGGGTAATGAATTATGTACAATTACTCTACTTAATATTTAGGGGTTTTTGATGAGAAAATAAATACAAAGAAAATAAAGAAAATTAAGTACAATTAATTCAAGGTTAATTATATACAATATAATACAAGATAAAAATAAAGAATTAGTGGTGATTTTTATTGGATTGATTAAGCCAGGGGTTTAATTAACGAATTTTAGCATAATGAATTCGAGATTCATCACAGAGTCTGGTTGGAGGTTTTGGATGCAATCCATAAACCTAGGAAGACTTGGGTTCGTTAGGGTTTGCAAAAGTTTTCTCGCATTTTATTTTCGCATCTCTGTTTAGTGAATACTTTCGGCCCTGTTTAAATTATTTAAACACGAAAATAAAACTAAGATTGTTTTCCCCTTTAAAGAAGAAAACTGTAGGATCTGAGTTTGCGTGATTTCGAATCCATTTGCTCAAGTTATGGTCATTTTAGTGAACATGTATGCACTGTTTCGAGGACTGCGAATCATGACGTAATTAAGGAGTTAATTACTAATTTGAAATGCCTAGAAATGGATGCAAATAACTTAGGTTCTGTTGTAAATCAAATAACCATACTTTGGAAACTTATTTTTCTTAATTTGGATTTAAATTGATTGAGATATACTAATTTTAGTAAGTGAGGGACACTGCTGGAAATTATTTTCCTAACCTTGTGATTGTCATTTAATCAATTAGTGAAACTAAATTTTTAATTTCCTGGAATAATTATGGATAAATATTTGTGAAATATTTGATGATAATTATTTCCTTAAATAACATTGCCTTAACCAATAATTAATTAGATATGATCTAGATCACAAATTGGTTACATGATCTGCATTCCAACAAACAATGTTGCTTGAATAGATTGAGGATTTGTTTAGCAAAACTCCTTATAATGTTAGTCAAAATGATTTTGATTATTATTATATGGTATAACTTCGGTTGAAAAACCGATTATCATCTCAAGTACACAATGATCAATTTGGCATTATCCATTCCTGAGGTGGATATGGTGTCTAGTCGGGGAGCGTTGGGTTAGCAGGTTGCACCGTATGCAGCCTGTCCTACTCCTATCAGTACTGACCATGACAATGGGTAGGGACTCGATAATGCAGGAGAGATCACTGTGTGTTTTTGTAATTATTAAAATTTGAAATAATACATATTTGAGATAATACCATATTTCAAGTAACAATAAAATAATTTTCGTTGGATATTAATTTGATCATTAATTTAATATGATTAGATTAATTAGAATCCAATTAAAATTAAAACACTCTATTATGAATAGAGTTGTTATTTCCCTTGGAAGAATTAATCATAATAAATATGATTCATGATGATTAATTAGAATTTGAACATGATATGGAGGATCACATAAGTGACATCCATGGTCTCCCGTCAAGGCAAAGGGTTCCGTCGCCGGGGATTGTATGTAGGAGACGCTTGTCCGAAGTGATAGCTCATGTATGCAAGCGCATCTGGATCGGGCTCTTTGCTTCTCGAAAGAGTAAGTCTGTATGCGTAGTGACCCCAATATCGAGTCCTCATATTATTGGGGCGATATTAGATTGCTCATAGCGAGTACTAATCTTGTTGACGGTTGGTTCAATTAACGACGGGTCAACATCACCTTAGGGATGGTGTGCCCGGCTGTTAAAAACTGAATTGGGAATGCAAGTTGGACTTGCAAGGCGGAATGTGTTCCGCTTCTTTTTATCCGAGTTACATGTTCTCATATTATTGGGATGCGACAAAGATAAGGAACGAGATCCCGGATCTTGCTGAGATATAATGGTAAGTATATCTCTTATATTGAAAGTGGTTAAGGGAATGAACTTTCAGTGTTGACAAGGCAAGACAACTTTGATATAAAAATTCCTAAATCAAAGTAAAATATACTTATATATATATTTATGCAAATTTCTTATTCTGATAATCCTTCATTAATCCCACTCAATACTATACTCAAGAATAATAAGTATAATATCATGGATTGGATCCATGATCAAGATATTGTACTTGCAGTTGAACACATAATGTATGTGGATGCAATGTGCAAGTTTCCTCATATGAATGAGGAATGACAATTAAATATATAATGGTACTACAACCCTAGGGTTTGTATATCTCTACAGTCTTGATCTCAGATTTATCAAAGTCTTCTATTACAAAGGATGGATGTGTATTTGGAATACTCAGGGTTACTTTTTCTATTGTAATGGATCATCTACCATGCTAATTCCACAAAGAAGAATTGATGAAATATGATGGATTTTAGTGGCTACATTTAGCTAGATGATTTGTGATTTGATTGTATTAAATCACGATATATTTGAATCCAATTTCCAATTTCCAATTCCAATTCCGATATCCAAATGTTGGAAACAGAAATGATCATGGAAATGGAAGTATACAAGCTCCTTGAGCTTATTTCTTAGCTCCAAATGGTTTGGACTATGATTAGAAATGATCAAGGAAACTGGATTCAGCTCATCGACACTTTATCAAGCTCATGAAGAGTGTGATGTGTTTTGTTGAGCACACTAAGAGTGTAAAGTGTTACAACTCAAGCACATCATTCATAGGTGATGGATTTTTGCGAAAATGGCATAAACCATGAAATTGGATACTTATCCACATTTCAAGTCACTGTACATAGATGGTATGATCTTGCAGGCATTATCTCCAAGCATCCGCATTCTTATCTCATGAGTCCTAATTGGATCAGGACTCATACCTGTTAATGGTAATATTGTAATAATTATGATTATTACATATTATTGATAAGGGTAATTTTCTAAATATGATTCACAAGCATAACTCATTAATTAATGTGAATAGTGATTCACAATAATTAATATTTATATGATTGTGATTCATATAAATATCTATGTAAATATGATTTACATATTTTCCCAAGGCATGAGATTTTGTGAATTTGATTCACATTGATTCATTGATGTAAATGGGATTTACATTTAATTTTGAGCTCATGAATATTTGAAGGACTAACTCCATAATTTCTCCAATATTGATTATATGATTTTTAAGTGAATTAATTAACTAAATAAAATTTGCAACAACAACTTCCATAAATGGAAGGTGATGTGGCATGTACATATGATGTACACATGGCTCTACATGGTTGAGTTCTAATTGAATTAAGATTCTGAAGTCAATGCTTATTTTATTTCAACTAATTTATATTGATTGAAGATAATAAGGAGATAATCGCTATTGAATTAGGACTTGGTCTTAGCCCTTTATTTAAAATCCAAGGGCTACCAAGGCACATGTTGGGCATGTGCTTTAAGTATAAAAGGAGGGCAATGTCATCTCCTTTTACACAACAATTCTAAGAGCAAGTCCTCCTCTAAAGTTCGTGCCCACCTTAGAAAGAGAGATAGTCTTTAGAGTCTGCAACTCTCATAACTCGAGTCACAGACAGTAAGACTGTCTATAAGTTTGTGAAAGACCATATCATTGCTATGTTCGAGGTGCCAAAAGTCTTGATTTTTGATGGGGGTAGCCACTTTGTAAATAAAGAAGTCAGGCCATTAGCTAAGGACTACGGATTTGAACATATAGTAGTTAGTCCTTACCACCCACAGTCTAATGCATTGCAGATGCTTTGAATCGGGTGGTGAAGATCATTCTTCAATAGTTGGTTCGTACCGATAGGACGAACTGGTTCCATCTATTGGACCAAGTTCTGTGGGCCTATAGGATGGCCTACAAGACCCCATCAGTACTTTACCTTTCCGGATGATATACGAAAAGCCATGACATTTTCCCACGGAGTTAATTCACAAATCAAAATGGGCATCAAGAAAGTGAATTGGAGTTGTAACCTAGGGAAACTTTGCTGAGACTTGAACTTGAACAAGCTCGTGGAAATAAAAAATCAGACATTTGAAAACAGTCTGCTCTATAAGGACAAGGTTAAAAAATGCCATGATCGGCACACTAGGTGCAAGAACTTTGTCCCTAAACAAAAGATATGGTTGTTCAATGCCATGTTGAAGGTGTTCCACGGGAAGCTCAAATCCAAATGGACAAGTCCCTACATTGTTAAGGAAGTACACATCAATGTAAGTGTAGAGATCGACGATCTCATAAATGTTGCATGCTCATTTTTGGCTAACATACAACTGTCAAAGCACTTCGTAAATTCTAAAGAGTAGTTGGTTCAAGTTGAGATCATCAACTTCATGCAAAGCAAATACAATACAGATACATCAGACCACTCTTCATGAATATGTAGCATCCAGATTCAACAATGAGAAGATTCACTCATTCTTTCCTACTTACACACACTTGATTTGTTCATTCTTTAAGAGCCTAGGTTCCCTCTCTTGTTGATAGCCTAAGTAAAGTGGGAACCTCGCTCTTTTCTGCCCATCCTTTTCAAACTCGTTCCCTCTCTATTCTTCACCTATTGATCCCTCTTTTTGGTCCTCTTCTTCTACTTAGGTTATCTTTAACCCTAAGTATAGGGGGCCTGAGTCAGTTCCCTTATATTCATTTGCATTAAACATGAGCTATGCCTTCATATCACTTAGTACTATGAGGACATAGCAGAAGCTAAGTATAGGGGGTATACCTCATATATTTCATATATACTTTAGCCATATCTCATATTTTCAAAAAATATTCAAACTTTTTGAGGGCTAGGGTAAAGTATCTTTTGAACTGATTTGTGTAAAAATGTTTGTAAAATTGATTTGAAATTTGTTTTGACTACGTGACATTATTTTGAAAAATGTTTGATAATGGTTTGGAAAATGTGGATTTCACTTGTTTTGAAAACCTTTTGAAATGTCTTGAAAAATTCTATATATTATGTGACATGGTTTGGAAAATTTTTTCAGAAATCTTTTAAAAAATGTGGGTATAAATGAGACTAACTTGTGTTTGTAAATATATCTAACCTTATTGAAAAACAAAAAAAAACAAAAATACCCACAAATATCCTTAGCTTCTTATTCATACTCGCATAAAAAATCATCATCCAAAAACCTGCACTTCGTTCATGTGCATTACATTACATTTTTTGCATTAACATATCATCCATATGTAAAGTGGAAAGTTAGGGGGTTCTGATCAAGTTATGAGTAAAAAATTGAGAATAGCTTGACCTTACCTAAATCTACTTAAATATCAGAGGAACTTCATTGAGAAGTATGATTTTAGAAACTTCATATCATAGACTTAATTATCCAAGTTTACTAGGCAATGCCTAGACTTTGACTCTTAGTGTATAACTTGATCGCCTCAATCTAAGTGGACTCCTGAATGAGGAATTGGTTTGTACTCTACATCATGCTCTTAGTTGAACTCAAATGACGTGTTTGGAAGATTGTGTGTCTTTTTCTTTGGGTAGCATAGACATCTAAAGATCGGAGTACTGGGTTGAAATAAAGTTTTGGATGAGGGATGTACTATTAGCACAATTGTTTTCTAAGACCGTAAACCCTAGGTGGAAAAAATGATTCTATATTCATCAGGGCACAAAAGTTCAATGCAAAGCAACACAATTCCTACTAAAAAGAAGTCATACCAAAAAGAACAATATTTGAACAAAAAGGTCCAAGCTTCAAAGAACATACAGATCTGGTGTAGACTTGGCTACACCAGCCAAACTTCATGGGAGAGTTAACTACACTGGTCACTCCCCACTTCTTTTCCCTTATTCTAGACTCGCCCCCTCCCCCGCTCATTGTGAACTAGCATGTTCCTCAACTTAGAAGGAAATACCTGACTCCCCGATGAAGATTATTGAAGGAGGGGATTCCATGTTAGTATGGTATTTTGGATTGGAAGAGCTAATACCCTTCACACACTAGAGATTCAGTGTTCATGTGGGATGCTTTGGGAGGGGGTTGGTTTAAGATGAATTTTGAGACGAGTCGGGATGATGACTTATATAGCTTGGAGATTATTATTCTTAAAACCCTAGTTCTTATAAAGAATTTTGTCACATTATTAATCTAAAGTTGAATCGAGCTCCATTTTCACCATCTGTTCATGACCTTGGTATGGAATCCAATATCATTTCACTTTTGTATTTCATTTTAGTTGCTCGGAGATGAGCAATGTTTAAGTATAGGGGGAAGATGAATATGTAATTCATAACTCTAAAAGATGAAAACAAAGATCCATTCACAAGTAATTCATTGTATGTATTCATTTAAATTGCATATTATCATTCATGCATATGTGATTAAAATTAATGTCTTAGCATGCATAATTGCGTTTAATAAGAAGCCTAAAAATCTTGTACACTATCACATGTATATTACCATAACTTACTAGATTTTTAATTATTTTCACTAGCTCCAAATAAAATAAAATCAACCTTGTTGTGTACATATTACTAACATTAATCAAGGAAAAATACAAAAAAAAACTTGTATACTTCCAATAAAACCCAAACCCTATTTTAAAGATACAAAGTTGTAAATGTCAATATCTCTCTCATATATTCTTCTATGAACCCCTACTGACTTTTAAATTAATGTATGTTCAATTATCTACAAAATAAGATCAAATTCAAAAGAATCGGAGTTCATACATGAATCTTGGATTTTAGGACCTCATTCTATGTTATACATATTCACTAATTTTAACCCTATTATTTTTGTAGAAAAATAATTCTTTTTTTATTTATTTTTTTTCATTTATCTTCTTTGATTTATGTTTTTAATAAAGTTTGCAAAAATCCATATCAAAAATTTAAGTAAAAAAATCAAAGAAATAAATCACTTGGTGTCTGTATATATGTCCCTTTTTATTTTATTTATTTATTTTCTTAATTATTAAAAAAAGTACAAAAATGAGATTATTGTCTAATATTTATTTTATATTTTATCTAAATTTATCTTGATTTTTACCTTATTTAAAAGTCATAAAAATTGTAAGATATGAAAAATACATGTATTTTATATCTATAGAGTACCACCAAAAATACGTTTTGTACAAATTATCTCTTTTGGTTTTGGATCGTTCATGAAAGTTGTATATCTCTTCGAACCGACCAACTTTCATGAAGACTACTTTTTGATTTTATCGTTTTTGCTAATTTTATTTTAATTTATTTTTCAAATTTTTTGGGAGTTGCCATGTATCACCCTCTTTTATTTCCTTTTTATTTTATTTTTATTTTATTTTTATTTTTTTCTTGTAATATCTTTTTCGCCATGTGTCTCAATCACGTCTGTTTGATCGCGGTCGATTGAACGGTCAAGGTTCCTTCCCCTTCCTCCCTCCTCCAAGCGGATAGCCCCGTCGTTACGCTTCCTATCCACCTTCGTCCAGTTATGCTGAGTCGGCCATTCCACCTCCCCACGACTATTAGACGACTCCGCAACCTCCCCGAGCTCCTCCTCATATACCCCTCTCCACCCTAAGTATTCATATCCATCAATCCTTCATCATCAAGAGAGAAGAGTTGAGAGGTGGTTGATGACATCGGCTCTTCACCTCCATCAATATATGTGGAGTGAACCTCCATGCTTGTAGCAGCTCTGCTCGAGCTTCTATGATCCATCACTGATTAGATCGGAGTGATAACAAGCTCCGATGAGATCCATCTACCTAGGATACATTCTGTCCATCTTCTTCTCCTCTTTGTCCCCTTCGTTATATCCTCTCATTTGTTCATTGCCACATGATTCTTCTTCACCATTCACCTCCACTCGTTATCCGCTCCATCTCACATCGAACCCTCTCCACCTTATGCCTCCACCCATGCAAGCACTGGTCTACGTCTGCACCTCCTCGACAATTCAGCTTTACCGTCACCGTACCAAAGCCCTAGCTCTGTCAACCATTCACAGACAGCCAACGCCCTGCTCGAATTTAGCGACATCTCACCCCGATCCCCTTCGCTTGCGAGCTGCACCTCCGGAAGATCTTCAATGGTCGAGAACCGCTGATCTCTAGCTTCACATCACTACCTCGACTTCAATGCTCTTCCCGCCTCAGGCCAACTGGGAGCTCCCCCATCGCCTCGACTTGCTTGCCATGACCGTCTGATCGCCATCAGACAGTTCCTACGATGTCATGATAGACACCTCCTGAGCCTCACGCCTTGGGCATCTGAAGCGACCAGAGCTACCACGTGGACGTTGGGGGAGCTCCAAGCCACATATTCTACCCTGAAGTGCACATCACGTGCATCTTGCGTGCAGGCAGGAATTTTGTGCCCCCAGCCCTTGCAACTACCAAGAACTTCAAGTATACCCCAGCATGGGTGTAATATACAAGAGAGCCTAACAACTTTTAGAAATTACGCAACACCTAGAAGGTCTAAATTGCAAGATTTTGTTTATTTTTATTACTATTTAGTTCTTGAAACTTCAAATACTCATATGTGGAGCATTATTCATTGGATTTTTGTGTTCATGTTGATCAGAACCTTATACCAGTCTCTTTCATCTTTAACACTAATATTTTATTTTTGAGACATTTGAACATCAATTAATTTGAAGAGTACTTTTATTTATATTGAGTACACTTATTTTCAATTAATTAATTAGGAATTTTTTCTGGAACCTAAATTGAAAAATATCTCTATAATTGATTATATGTGTTAGGCCTTGAGTTGAACTAATTTGCTCGATTGGATTGCTTCATATGTTCAACCTGCACCTATTGTCTTTGCATTATCGTATCATCATCACACTGCATCATATAAAAATCAATTAATTACATCTATTTCACTCACCACATAACATGGCATTATTATGTCTTCTCATTAAAACTATTTATGAAAAATCATGAATTATATTTCCTTTGATAATTAATTACATATCTTATAATACAAATCAATAAAAATCTAAAGAGGATAAAAACACTAAAAAAACCCGTTTTGAAAACTGTGCATTGAGTTCGATAAATTGAGCCTTAAATTGTTCCTTTGACTCCTTTAATCAATCATGGGGCTTGTCCTTGTTAAATAAACATGAAATCGTTCTTTGCTTAATTAATCAATAATTGTTTGTGTCGGTAAATTTTGATTGATTCCTGATTTCCTGACTACAACATAAAATGACAAATTAATATAGGTTATTCTCGGGATTCGTCACCCAACAATCCCAAAATCAATAAAAAATTTTATTCTAAGGAAATAATATGATGCTAATTATTAGTTTGGTATGGCTCCTAGGGTCAAACACATGAAGGCAATTGTTTTTGCAAGGCTATTAATTAGAGAATAATAAAGATTTTTAATTTCTTTTTCTTATTTTTATTTTGATTTTATATGATTTTATGATTTTTTATGGATTTTGAAGAATTTTATATTTTTATTTACATTTAAATGTTTTATAATTATCTTGTTTTTCCAAAATTTAATTTAAAGACTAAGATATGTACAAAAAGAAAAGAAGCCTTATTTAAATGCTCAAAAATAAAGAATGAAATATTTTTATCTTTGACTCATTTTTTTATGTTCATTTTTAAGGTATTTTTATGCTTTTATGGATTTTTTACTAATTTAAGATTGAAAACAATTTTTAAAATAAAACAAGCTACTATTTTTGTGTTTTAAATATAGAAAATGGTTGAAATAAATCTGGAAACTAATTTTTAAAACAAGAGTTTTTATTCTGCCTTCAAACAAGTTCAAATAGATATTTTCTGTGATTTTGTCTGATTTTCAAAAAAGTTTCTGTATTTTCAATTTTATGTTTTTATTGATTTTTTGTTTGAACTTTGTATATGTGATGAAATATAGTAAAATATACCTGATGAAGCTGCATTTCATTATCTTTATTCATTTATTTTAGCTTAAATTCCCTTATAAAACACACACACACACACAAATATATATATATATTAATAAATCCATATTCTTAGTAACCTGCACATGTGTATAAATATTGTACATATATTATTATTTTAACCAAAATAAATAAATAAAGGAAAAATACAAAATTTAAAAGACGGTATATATGTAATAAATACAGGCAGACCCGAACCCTAATAGAAGGTCAAGACTTGACCTGATCGACTAGGAATAAAGTAGGGAGAGATAGAGTCTTTAATAAAAAACCCAAAATAAAATATTTACAAATAAATTTCATTTTTTTTGAATTTATTCTGTGTATATTTGTATAAAACATACACTATTTATTTGTTCATAAATTGACCTCAAATTAAATAATTTTCTTAACAAAAGTTGTAAATAAAATAGTTTTCTAAATAATAAAAATACATGTAAAATAAAATCATGTACGGAATAAAAGTAACCACATTCAGAAAAAGTCATAAAGCGATAACTGAAATACTAATTCTGGCTCCATATGAACTCAAACTGAACAATGCTCACTTCCATATTATTCTAAATTAAATTATTTTTAAAATGGTAGTGGTTTCATAATTTTTGGAATTACAATTTGAAAGATGATTTTCTGGGGTGATTTTTGTAATTTTAGCAATTATTTATTGTATATATTTATACATATTTATTTTTATACATAATGTATTTGTAAATAATTGTAAATATTTTTAATAATTTTTTAAAATGAAAATAAAAAAATTAAAACATAAAATAAAATAATTTCCTTATTTAACTATGTATATAATGTACCATATGCATATAATTAATTTCCTTAAATAAATACACTAAAAAATTAAAAATTAAACATATATTATTTAATTTAATAAAGTGACAAAATTAATTTATTGATTCATTAAATATTTAACTAATGTACTTTATTAATCCTACCATTAACCTCCTTCTTTCTTTTTCTCTTCATTCAAATTTTGAAATTCAAATCCTTTTTTTCTATTTATTTGGCTCCTCCTCCCTCATTCCAACTTGATGAACTTTTGGTGAGAGGAGCCTAATCTCTAAGAGTCATCTTGTTGTAGATAGGTGCCCAACCTCTGAGCCGTCTGGTGACAACAAGTCAGTCCTCGTCGAGGCCATTACGGCGTTCATCTGCTCCCATTTGGGGAGATCTAAACCTTCAAATTTCGTATTTTATTTATATTAATCATAGTATAGTTTTTCATTTTTATTTCACAATCATTTCTTTGTCAAATTTTTAATCATAGTTAAACACTAATCATTGTTCATCACGGCCTTATTCCGATCTGATCTCACATCCACATATTAATCCCTACACATTCATGTTCTATCTCACGCAACCACTCACCTCCAGCCATTCACAGTAGCCAGAGATCCAAATCCATCGGTCCACCTCGTCAGATCCGCTTTTCCGTTCACATTTTCTATCCAATAACTTTTGACCGAGCCGTCATGTTGAGTCGGTGTTTGTGATTTTATTTTATTGTAGGTACAAGGATTTAAAAAATTACAAAAAAGGAAAAAAAGTTGTTGTTCATAAAAAAAAGTAAAAAAAATAAAAAAATTCCTCTACTATCGAGCTGGCAGCACTCCCGCCATCGCCCGAACCACCGTACATCATACATTAGATCCAGTCCACCAGATCCACCACTACCTCTCAGAGAAGACACTCTGCTTGGAGAACCACCATCTCCGTTCGCAAGGCCCGTCGCTGACCATCGCACACCGGATCTCTACCTGACCGCCGACTGAAGCTCCTCCGCTCCAGCCTGCCACCGCGCATCCTGCGCGGGCCGACCGCCCTCCTGCGCCTGAGGCACCTCCCACCCCCGTGTGAACCCATCGACCGATCACCTCTCGCGTGAAGCCCCCAAGCACGTTGCGCAGCCGACCATCACGTGACCCAACTCCAGCCTCCACGTGAAGACCTCCATCGCCATCACATTCCATCGATCTCCATCTACTCAACCCGTCGCTAGAGCCTCCTCCCCCACGGTCGAGCCAACTCGCCGTTCATCCTACATCGTCTACATAAAGCTCCACCCATGCCATCCTCATGCCACGACCTCCAGGAGCGGCGCCCCTTTTGGTTTTTGGGAACAAAGGACCCCCATTCAATCCTAGGGAATAAAATTGTTTTTGGAAATTATCACTTCAACACCTCTCACAATTCAAAATTATGAAGAGATGCCCAATTCCAGATTTGGCATGTGCTTTGCACACCCTCTTTGGGTTAATTGTAACATTTTCTTTTTTTATTTCCAGATATATTTGAATTAAAAACATTAAATAATTATGTTTCAGTCCCTATACTCTGGACATTTATTTTGCTTGTTCTTTTATTTGAAATAAATGTTTTAGCGCTCAATAAATTCTGGAAAATTTATATTATACTCTTGATGCTTGTCTCTTCATTGTATAATTTTTGCATTGCATTTTATTTTTATTTGCTATTATTAAAAAATCAAAATCATTATATTTTTTATTGTTTGACATTCAAAAAATCGTGAAAAAATGAATATTTTGTCAAAAATTCTAAAAAAATTAGAACAATTTTCTTATTGTGTGTTTTATTTTATATGCAAATTTCAAGCATTAATCATTTTTAAAATCCAAAAAACTGCAAAATACTAAAATTCATTAAAAAAAATCACAGAAAATTATAGAAAAATCAAAAATAATGATTCCACTTCTTGTTTGTAGATAATTCATTCTTTTTTTGGGAAAATAAATGCAATACTTTTTTATTTAATTTTATTCTTTTAAATTGTAATATTCATGTCTATTTACTATTTGCATTATTCCCTATTTTTTATTCATTTTGAAAATCCAAAAGATCTAAAAATCTATGAAAATTTACAAAAATAGTAAAAAACCATCAAAACGCAAAAATATGTTATTGGAAATTTCCGGACATTTTTATCATAGAAAAGATTGCATTCCTTTTGTGTATAAGTTATTTTAAAAACCTAATTATTTTGAAAAAAATTGTAAACTATAAACCAATGAAAAATTAAAAATCAAAAAATAAAAAATATAAAAAAATAAAAAAATAATTTGATAAAAATCTCACAAAAACCAAGATAGTTAGCATTTGAAATTCCTTATTATTTTTATTTATTTTTCAATTATTAGAATAACCCTTAGGATTTGTAGCCTCCCTTAGTTCGATCATGTTTCTATATAAGTAAATTAAATATAAAAATTCTCTTGCTATATTTTTGTAATTAATTTAGCTTGAGAATCAAATAGGAAATATTTTTTTGTTGAGGGTTTTTTGGGTTGCAATGACACACATTTATTTTAAAAAATGCAATACTCGAAAAATCCTTTGTCAATAAAATGGCACGGTTGCCGATGAGGCACGGTGAGGGTTGTTAGATTTCTCTTTTGACCTACTATTCTTGGTTGTACATTTCTATTTATATTTTATACGTCCATTCATTGTTTATATCACTATGTCTAATTCATTTTTTCTTGCTCATATTTTTTATACTTGTATCTCTTACAAATTATTTCTTTCCTTTTTCTTTCGATGGTCCAACGAGTGAGGGAGACTCTCTTAGGAGCATTGGCACACCCAAGCGAAGTAGAGGCGGCTTGGTTTTTCACCGAGCTGTAGGAGAATGTAAGAGGAGGAGATGAAATTTGATGGAGACCAAGATTTGAAAAAAAATCTGCATAGACTTTCCTTTATTTTTTTCTAGATTTGAACTCTTGTAAAAGGACACTATATACTTTATTTGCGGGGTCTGTTTCACCAAGTGTTGGTGCACTTGGGGGGCTCACTGGATTTGTTTTCATCGCCTTATTTTTCCTTTGTTTCACATGGATTTCATGAGCTACCAATTGATTGCTTAATTATTTTGGTTGAGCTTAGTAGAATTAATGTCCAAACACCCTAATAGAATATCTGATCCTATATATCACGTTTAAACTTAGTCAAATAAAAAGTTAACTTAATTGGATTAGAAACCACACGCTGTAAGAAGTCACATACGGCGCTAGCAGTCCCATTGTGGCGGATACTGAGTGACTTCCAATATCGGACTCAGGTCTCTCTTGATTAGTTAACACCAGTTCTTTCTGGAATAGAAGTTATCTACTTAGGAAGGTTCTCGCTTACATTTGCATATAGTTTAGTTTTATTTTTATGTGCATCTCATATTGCATGTAGAGTGCTGGAGTCGGGTACACACATCTATCTCTAGCATTTGCATCTCATATTTTCTCATGCACTGGCTTTTTTGTTTTCCTCCCTCTGTTTTGTGGATATAGGAATAAAGGAAATCGGAAAATTCATTAGATGTGTTTTTAGTCAAAAATATCAAAAAATGAAAATTGAAAAATTACAAATTAGGACTACTAATATCACTTGGACCCTTAAAATTAAACATAATTGATTAATACCATTGTCTTGGGAGAGAAATCCCATCATTGTATTTGCATTTCATTTGCCACATACACACTAAGGATTAGTGCCCCAATCCCAGGCCTTCTTACGTGTTTGTACAACTTTGTGTTTGATCACCTAACTCTAAAATTGACAAGATAATTGACCGACCCTTTACGGTCTTCACATTGCGTTGAGTTGGTGAATTGAGGGTTTGCATTGTGTTTGTTTGTGCTTGGTGTTGAGTTGGTTACGATCATCCTCTTTAGATCATTAGCAGTCATATTCTCCTTAATCCCTCCCTCCCACCATATTCTTATTTAATTCCTCATCATGGTGGGAACCACAAGATCTCTTCCTTCAGAGTGCATTAGTCCTTTGGATGCAGCTCAGATCTCTTTACTTTGGCAGAACAATTATCTCTTTGATCTGGACCTCGATTTCTATGAGCTTACACGTCCTGATCTATTGGACGGTTTTTCTATGACTTCGAGAGAGAACCCATTATTTGAATATGATCATTCGTTTTCTTCCTCAAATGATCGTGATTTCTCACATCTCCCTATAGGTTATCTGCGGGCGGTGTGTTCTCTGTACTCGATTTCACTCCCTGGTTGGGCATTCGATCTGTCAGATCACGAGACCGAGTCTTCTGATTATTTTGAGTTTTCTGATTCTTCCGATACTTCTGATCTTTCTGTGTTTGATATTTCTTCTCTCCATAACGACCCTCGCAAGGATGAGCCAACCATTGAGTTATTCGATGCTATAACTGATTTCCCATCATTACATGCATCGGATATCTGTTTTCTTATTGAGTCTCTTGATATTGATCTTCCATGCATTTTCTAGATGGTGATTGACGTGGAGGATTCCATGACAGATCATTCCTTCTCCACATTCCATTTTTCGGCTCCAACCATTCACTACACTCTGACCATGAGCCGAAGATTTCTTTTGTGCTACCAGTACCTGATTTTATTCTCACATCTATTTACCCAGTAGCAGGCACCCACTTAATTGCTTATATGTGTGTCCTTGATTGCACTGTTGTCCACATTGTTGATCTCACACTGAGACAACCGCGACAGTACGGTATTCGCATTATAGATGTCTTCCTGAACCTTGATACTTCATTGTCCTAGCCTTTGCACCCATCTAGGGATGTAAACTCTAGCTCTTTTTGAGAGGAACCTCAATAATATCTATCTTGTATATATGTGTTTCGTCCTTATCTGCTCCTTCTTTCTTACATTTTTCATTCACCTCTTTTCTATGCGTATCTGTGTGCTATATTTGGGATGTAGTTTATCCTAAGTATAGGCGGTGAATGATTTGTGTTGTTTATATTTGTCTTTTTCATCACTCCTATTGTTGCTTATACTTAGGGATACTCTACCCTAAGTATAGGGGGAGTGATGTTGTTCATATCGTCTCTTTTGTGTTTTTATTCTTATGATCTCTCGATTGTCCTTCAAATTGTTGATATTCTATACTTAGTGCTATTCTATCCTAAGGCCCTGTTTGGTTGGAGAATAAGTCCTGGAATAAGGGGCCAATTCTCCTCCTGGCACGGTTCCCAGTGGTACGACTATTCCCCATTATTCCATCTTATTTCACTCGTATTCCTATCTTTATCCCACCTTACCTACCTTTATTTCACCTTATTCTATTTATTCCTATCCTCCATCCGAACAAAGAATAGACCCTTATTCTCCTTATTCCCCATCCTTATTCCTAATTATTCCCGAACCGAACGGGCCCTAAGTATAGGGGGTGCAAGACGATCCATTGAGTCTGTCAATTCCTTTCATCAATTTTTCCCTTTTGTACAGTCTTCTATACTTAGGATTAATTAATCATAAGTATAGGGGGGATCACCTACTTCTATTCATTCTTTTGAGTTGTTATTGTATAGTATTATTTCCACTTTTCTATACTTAGCACGAGTTATGTCTTCATTTGCAGCTCTTTGATCACTATGAGGACATAGTTCAAGCTAAGTAAAAGGGGTGTAGTATATACTATATATATACTTTAGACATAACTCGTACTTTTAAAATATGATTATTTTTGGGATATGTGTATAAATACGTAAAATCCACGTGTGTATATAGATTTTGGTCACCATTCATCTTAATAAAAAATACAAAACAAAAAATAAAAAAACAAACAAACAAATAATAAAAAACAAACAAAAAATCAAACAAAAAAGCAAAAAAAACAAAAAAACCAATATTTTTTTCTTATAAAAAATTCATATAATCCATGAATATACTTGTATATATTTTAGTAACCCTTTTTCTCTTAAAAAATTAATTAAAGAAATCTCTCAAAAAAAAGTTCCTTGTATATATTTCTTGCATTTGCATGTGCATTTTTCTGGATAATATTGACATTTAAACTAAGTCTCTAATAAAATTGAAGAATGGAGCTTAGTAGGACCTTAATCCACTTAATTTCAGAGGAACTTTATAAGAACTGGAGTTAAGACTTTTCAGGTACTAACGACTTAATTCTTTGGGTCCATAAGACTATGTTCACATGTCGTCTTGATTAGTCTAAGTAGAATAACTAACGGCACACACATGATTCTTCTAGACCATGGCTTATCTTGGACAAGCACTCTACATGTAGCTCTTCATAGAGGAGGTAGTGAGGAGTCAGAATCTTTTGGCTTGGGGTAGCACACAGGCATGTAACAACTAGTGGAATATCTATCTTCCTCTAGGGAGGGTAGTGCATCTGAATCTGATCTAGTAGCATTGAGATCTAAAGATAGGATGATGTGGGATTGCAATAATGCTTCAAAAGAGGGATATTCTACTAGCTCAAGAGGGAAAACTCCTTATGTACATGCTGCATCGTGTATATATTTGAAAAAAAAGAAAAAAAGAGAGAAAAATGCAGAATCTCCAAAAGCGGACAGGCTTGATTGAGAAGTAAAATGCATGTCGGAATGTATATACAAGTTAAAAAAATAAGAAGAGCTTCAAAGAAATTTTTTGTATGCTCGCAACAGATGACTTGGCTACACTGGTCATGCATCCAAGGATAGGTAGCTACACTTGTTTTTGTCCATTCTTTTCTCCATCCCCTCTTCTTGAGCTGGTTGTACTTGAAATTGGAAGGAATATCCCTTCTCCTTAAGGAAATAGTTGCTAGATTGGGGAACTAGAGTTACCTTGTTGAGAGAGGTTGTTTCTTCGCTATATTTGAGATGGGGAGCTATAAGTCACTTACACCGTACAAGTAAAGATTCATAGGAATTTGTGTATGTAGATTTCTTCTGACCTGACTGTTGAGGCGCCCTAAATAGGAGTCTTATGGAACTTGAAGGTTGTTAGGTTTTAAATCCATTTCCCATTAAGGCTCCGCCACACTAATAATCTAAAGGTTTGATAGAGCTCCATACTAGAACTTTATGAAGATAATTTTAATACTCAAACTTGACCTAATTTCTTTATTTTTCTTTTCTTTTGCTTTTATTCACATATTCTTTCAAATAAGTGTTTACTAAGGGACAAGAAAAGGTATAGAATAGGGGGATGATGAATCTGCATTTCATCATCTTTATTCATTTATTTTAACTTAAAATCCCTTATAAAATACATGTATATCTTAATAAATCCATATTCTTACTAACATGCATCCATGTGTAAATATTGTACATATATTATTATTTTAGCCTAAAATAAATAAATAAATAAATAAATAAAGGGAAAATAAATAAAATACAAGACTATATATATAGATATATGTAATAAATGCAGGTTGACCTGAACCCCGAGAGAAGGTCAAGACTTGACCTGATCGACCAAGAATAAAGTAGGGGGAGATAGGGTCTTTAATCAGAAAATCCAAAAAAATATTTGTAAATACTTTTCGTTCTTTATTTTTGAATTTATTTTGTGTATATTTGTATAAAACTTACACTATTTATTTGTCCATAAATTGACTTTACATTAAATAATTTTCTTAATAAAAGTTGTAAATAAAAATGTTTCCTAAATAATAAAAATATGTGTAAAATAAAATCATGTACAAAATAAAAAATAACCACATTCAGAAAAAGCCGTAAAGTGATAACTGAAAGACCAATTTCACTCCATATGAACCTCATATTGAACCAAACTCACTTCCATTGTATTCTAATTTAAATTATCTTTAAAATGATAATCATTTCATAATTTTTGGATTTATGGTTTGAAAGACGGTTTTCTGGGGTGTTTTTTGCTACTTTACCATTTATTTATTGTATATATTTATCCATATTTATTTTTATACATAATGTATTTGTAGATAATTATAAATATTTTATTTCAAATAAAAATTAAAATAAAAAAATTAAAACATAAAATAAATAAATAAATTTCCTTATTTAACTATGTTCATAATGTACCATATGTATATACTATATGTATATAATTAATTTCCTTAAATAACCGCACTAAAAATTTAAATAAGTAAGATTTATTAATTAATTTAATAAAATAATTTATTTAATTATTTAATTATGTAAATAATGTACCATATTAATCCCACCATTAACCTCCTTCCTTCTTTTTCTCTCCATTCAATTTTTGAAATTCAAATCCTTTTTTCTATTTATTTGGCTCCTCCACCCTCATTCCAACTTGACCAATCTTTTGGTGAGAGGAGCCTAATCTCTAAGAGTCATCTTGTTGTAGATAGGTGCCCAGCCTCCGAGCCATCCGGTGATTTCTAAAACTCAAAAATTTGCAAAATACTAAAAAACTTAAAAATTATAGATAATTGTAGAAAAATAAAAAATAGTGATTCCATATATTGTTTGTAGATAATGCATTCTACTTTTTAGTAAAAATTAACGCAATAATTTTCTATCTAATTTGATATCTTTAAATTGCAAAATAGTCAGATCTATTCACTATTTGCATTATTCGATGTTTTTATTCATTTTGAAAATCCCAAAAATAAAAAAATCTCTAAAAAATTACAAAATTGTAAAAAATCATCAAAACACAAAAAAATATTTTTATTTGACTTTTTTGGACATTTTTATCATCAAAAAAGTTGCATTTCTTTCGTGTATAAATTGCTTTAAAAAACTTAATTATTTTGAATTTTTTTGCAAAAATAAAATTTAATAAAAATCAAAAATAAAAAATAATGAAAAAATAAAAAATTAAGAATTATGAAGATAAGAATCTCACAAATACCAAGGTAGATAGTATTTGAAATTCCTTATTTTTTATTGATTTTTCAATTATTAGAATAACCCTCGAGATTTGTTGCCTCTGTCAGTTCGATCCTTTTGTGATACAAGTAAATTAAATAGAAAAATTCTCCTACTACAATTTTTTTAGTTAATTCAGCTTGAGAATAAAAAAATATTTTTTTGTTGAGGGATGTTTTGGGTTGCGATGACACACATTTATTTTCAACAATTCGAAACCTGAAAAATCTAATGTCAATAATACCTATAGTGATTTTTTAGGATTTCAAAATGTTCTTTTTATTTTTAAGTAATAAAAAATGAAACAAAGTGTATTTTCTTTATTTTAAAAAATAGAAAAAAAATTAATTTTTCAAAACAAAATTATCCGAGTTAGAAAAGACTATCAGGAGCTTAATGAAATTTTGTGAATTTTAGAGCAACAAAGCAATTCAATCAAAGCAATAAACAAATGGAATTAAATTCATCAATGCAAGAAATTTCATATAAATTATTAACAAGATATAAATTCCAGGACAAATTGTGCAAACAAACCAAAAAGCATGTGAGGATTCATGAAAGCACAACTCAGATGGATAGATTTGCAAATATCGAATATAGCAATGGCAAGTATAAAATTATTTTAAAGCATTATTTACACATGAAGGATTGAAAAGAAATTAAACAAAACTGCAAAGGAAAAATGCAAACTCACAAAATGGGCATGTAGGTCACGTGAGGAACGAGGAATGGTGAGCGGTTGTGATCTCTTCACCTAGATTATATCGTGATGTTGACAATAGAGCACCAATCAACGATTGAGATGCAAACTGGGCAACTCTATTCTTGATCGAATGGAACTGACGTAAGGGAGGAAGAACACATATGAAGGTGTCCTTCGAGGAACTTCAATCTCTATGATCCCCTTCGTTTAGGCTTGGATCTACTGCAATTGGATCATTTTGTTCCTAAAATGATTTTGTGACGATCTATATCTCATGCCCTAGATCTTACTGATGAGAGATCTGGTTAAGCTTCTTCTTCGATTTGTGGTGAAGGTATCCAAATCTTCGATTTGTGCTCTTGATGAACTCTTGGTGACCTACAAATTTAGGACAAAGTCTCGAAGCTCCATGGACCTTGGCCGAACTTATTTGGAAAGAAATAGAGGGAGGTATGAATGAGGATCCTCGAGCAAATGTGAGGGATGAGAATCGAACTGAGATCCATCAGATCAGAGGTAAACATATATGGATTAAAGCACAAAGAAGTAGACTTGATGCAGAATGAGATAAGCAATTGGATCGGGTAAGAGATCGAAGGTAATGGCCTCTGACTGAGTAGATAAAAGATATGAATGAACCTTACTGATATTGAATCAAAATCAAATGAAATTGATGAAATCAGAATGAAGATAAAACTAATATTAATTGATATGAACTAGGGATGAATAGAAGAGGGTTGTCGCCTCAAATGCAGCTGTGAAGGGACTACGGAGGCTGACCACAGTGGAGGAGCTTCTATTGGCGATGGATCTCATTTCTTCATCTCTAAGCAAGCACCTCCAAAAGTGGAATGGGGCTTCTATCATAAGGCTTCGAGATCTAGGAACCGTATGGAGGGGGAATTCAGGGATTAAAGACAAATTAGAGAGGAATTGGAGACCTGGAGCTGTATAAATAGGCGTGATTGCAGAATTGAAGAAAAATGTAGGTTTTAATTTATTTAATGAAAAATAATGAACAAGTAATATGTCAATGAAACCCAAAAATTCCCAAATCAACAAAAATTTCTTATTCAAAAAAAAGATAGAACAAATGCTATTTATTTAACTTGTGTAGCAAATTAGGATCAGACAAACATATGCTATAATATCTGAGAGTTATTTAAGTATTGCTAATTAAAAGGAATTTTTCATTTCTTTTTGTGATTTTTTTGTATTTTTATGCTCTTGTAATTTTTATGAAGTTTTAATTTTTTTATTTTATGATTCCAAATTTTTAAATTATTTTTATTTTAAAATTCTAAAAGAAAATAATTTATGAATATATATATATATATACATACAGAAAAGAAACAAATAATCTTTTGTATTTAAAAAAAAAGAAAAAAATAATTAAAAATAAAGAATTAAAATATATTTTGTTTTATATAATATTATACTATTTTTATGATTTTTATGTAATTTTTATATCCTACAAGGATTTTTAATGAATTAAAACAACAAACAGTGAGTAATATAAAACTAAGCTATTGTTTTGTATTTTTAAAATAAAAAAAAGAAACCACATTTACTAGAAATCAAATTCAAATAGAAGGATTTTATTAAGCTTTTAGAAAAGACAAACTTTATATTTTTCTGAGTTTTCTATGATTTAATATGAATTTTTAAGGTTTTTTGTATTTTAAATTTTAGTTTTTCTGATGTAATGATAAGACGAAAATTATAGAATGAAAAAAATAGAACAAAATACAACTACATCAATTTTTTTAGAATTTATGTAAATATTTTCAAATTTTCATGAATTTTTTAGTGAAAATAAGGAAAAGAATGAGAGTTTTTTATTTTTAAAATAATAAATAAAAGAAATTTTGCAAAAAAAAGGTTTTAGTATAAAACAAACAATCAGGAACTTAAGGTGATTCTTGTTGACTTTATAGAAATAATTAGCTAATTATTAAGATCTATTGAAGAGAAAATAATAATGCTATAGAAACAAGACCAACTTGCAATTATTTAAAGTTAGTAGACTGAATAATAACAAACTGTCGAACTACATGATTAAAAATGCAATTTATCCACTAATTCACATGAGTTATGCATGTGAATCATCACTTGAGGGACCTGTTTGCAGTTATAGAAAACTAATGGCTCAAATAATAACAAGCATCGGATATTTATATTGCAATGTTTTCAAACAGATGAAGAGGCACGTGAGTTTGTAGAGAAAGGACCAAAATGTAATAAAAGAAACAAGCAGGGGGGTTATAAGTAAGTACTTAACCAACAATAAACTAAGATGTGTTCAAATTGGACTTATTTACAAATAAGAAGAGCAACAATGGAAGAAGTATACAATCACCACTAGAGCATGCAAATAATGTACATTACAGGTGGTCTGGATCATTCTGGATCTGATCTAATGGCTCTTATTTGGGCACGAATTGACGATGTTGATCGAATCTGGGTATATTGTTCTTGATCCAATGTCAGATAAGGGGTATGGAAGAACGAGCTTGAAGGTCTAGTCCGAGAAACTTTGATCTCCTCATTCTCCTCTGATCCAGCTCAAATTTGATGCCTGAAGGTCTCAGAAGACTCCTGATGAGGTGTAACATTAATCTGGAATGAAGATCGGGTGCATGTCTCGCCGATCAGGGACTTTTGCTCGAGCTCTGCTTCGCATGCAAGAAGACTCTTAGATCTACTGATTCAGGTCTAGATAGTTGCTAATTCTCCCGAAATTTATTAAAGTCTCGAAGACGGTGCCTCAACTGATGTTATTCAACCAAAACAACAAAGAATGTATGGGGAATGAGTCGGATATTTAAAATGGAATAAGATGATTCGAATCCTTGGATCTGGATTAGATATGGGAGTCAAATTATGTGTGAAGGATGGAGAGAAGATGTGTGATGTATATGGGATGATCAGAGTGGGCAAAACACTCATTAAGGACCTCTGATCTAGCGAATTGGAGGTTGATTAGAGCTCTATTGATCTAAGTGGAAATTGATGAAAACTAGATGAAATTAATTGTGTAAATCTAGAAAATGTAACCTACGATGAATTACAGTGGAAGGCAGAGGGTTTTCCCCTCAATCCGACTGTATAAGCTTGGAGAAGTTGAGATCGTCAGAGGTGCTCCGACGGTGAATCGATCACGTAATTGATCATTCCTCACTCTCGATCAAAGATAACGGTTCATGCCACCAACCTCACACTCTCGATGCCAATTTTTGGGTGTAAAACAATCAAAACGGATTAGGAATGGAAGACAAACCTGGAGCTCAATTTATATAGGCGGGTGAGGAGTGAATTTCAAAAATTGATATGGGCGCATGAACTGAGGTGAAGTGATGAAAAAATAATCGAGCGAGGACTGGGATTTGTGAAGATTATTCGGGTGCAAAATTCATGGGAAAAGGATTAAAAACAAAGGTAGCTTGCACGTACCAGTCGTAATGAGTTAGGTGAGCATCGAAGAGAAAGTGAAGTAGCTTAAGGGTAGGTCCTTGCTGACTCCTTTTCAGATCTATTCTATTAGACCTTGCTTTCTTTATCATAAATTTGAGGTCGGAGGTACTGTGGATTCCTAGAAGCAGCCGATGACTAGAGAGGAAGAGCTTGGAGTCGATGCATACCTACTAACGAGGTTTAGACGCTTCTACTCTGGGAGATAGGACTAATTTCCTTGGTTTTTGGTATTATCCTTGAAGCGATATGTCTCAGAGAAGTCTTTCTTGATCTCACTGATTACTCGCATACTTCACTCCATGTTGCTCTCATGCCACTCAGTTTGCTCCCAGTTGGGTATAGAAATCAGAGAAGACGACTTGCCGGGTTGTTATTCGAGTTAGGATGAAGAGGAGGCCAAGTTGGCTCGTGTCCAATCAATGGGCATTCAAACTCGAGTGGGTCCAAACATTAGAAGACAAAAAACCATAAAATAAATAAGAATATGTAGTTAATAAATATAAAATGTATATAATTAAAACGTTTAAAAAATAAAATGTATTTACAATTATATAGAGCAGAATTTTTATGAATTTTAAGAATTTAAATAAGTTAAATAAATAGGCTAAAATAAAAAAAACTTTATTCATAGGTATAAAATACCTATATATACAATATACACATTTTAATTAATTATTTTTACAAAAGAATACGTTTTTTATTTTAATCATTTTTAAAATAATTAGAGTATGATAAATAAAATTTTAATTTATTTTTATGAGGTAATTTAATGAGTTGAGTAAATAGGGTTATATGCAATATATGTTCCTTACACCTTTAGTAAAAGTACAATTATTTTATTTTTAATTATTTTCAATTTTGCTATTTTATTTGTATTTTATATAAATAACATAAAATATGTACAAAATATAAAAATGTAATATATGCAAAATATAATTAAATAAATAAACAAATAAAAACATAAGTACAATATAGACAACTATGTACAATATCACTCCAAAAGGCCACGGTTCACATCTTCACTCCGATTTTTACAAAACCACATTCATTTTAAAGCTTGTTTATTTTTTAACATGATGAAAGTGAGATTGATTTATTTTAAGAGTGTATGGAGTAGATATTGATCTTTTAATCCTGGCTTTACATCTTTTTCAGAGTGTTATATCTCTTATTCTGTACATGAATATCTTTTGCAATTATTTTTAATATTCAAAGTTTATTTTTATGTACAAGTTTCAAGAAGAATTATTTTTATTTGAGTTTGTTTTAATGATAAATAAAATAGTAGAAGATATATACATTATGAAAAATGATGAATATATACATGTGAGAATAATTTTCTGGTTTTTTATCGATTAATGTCCCTATCTCCCCTTACTTTATTCCATATCGATTATGTCACCTACTCTGACGTTAGGATCAACATGTATATATTTCATATATATTGTTTTCCGCTTTCTTTCTTTTTCCTTTATTTATTTATTTATTTATTGAGTTAAAATAATGATAATAGTACACTATTTATGGATGAATATGAATTATTAAAAAAGGGAGAACTAATGTTATTTACATGTGTTTTCTAAGGGATTTTAAGCCATAATAGATGAATAAAGATGATGAATTGCTGATTCATCAACCCCTTATACTTTACATTTGCTAGTCCCTTAACAAACACTTATTATAAGAATAAGTGATTAAAAAGAAAAAGAATAAAGAATAAAGAAAGAACTTAGAACGGTTTTGATTTTAAAACTATTCTTCATAATATCAAAGTATGGAGCTCGATCAAACCTTTAGATTATTAGTTTGTCAGAACCTTTTTATAAATACGATTTATGACTCAATAACCTTTAAGTTCCACAAGTCTCTATTAAGTTCGCCTCAATAGTCAGGTCAGAATAAAGTCTTCATACGTAAATTCTGATAACTATGAATCTTACTTGTACTGTGAATGTGAAATATAGCTCCACGCATCTGAAATGACAAAGAACAACCTTCTCTAGCAAAGTGACCCTAATTCCTTTTGGACATGCGAGCCCACTATGAGCCATTATGCAATAAATGTTATTGCAAATATCATTCCCTGATCTAAAATGTAGAATAACTAATTTGCATAATAGGTCCCTTTGTACAATTAGGGTTATGTACCATGGCCATTTTAATAATCATACAGCTGTTGATTCAATAATGAATCATAGAGGCTAGCGTTTGGATGAATATCTAAGGAGTTAGATTGAGGACTCATCAAACACCGTCAAACGATTGTTAAGAGATGATCTCCTGCCTGAGTAGGAGATGGCAATCCTTTCTCATATTGGCTGATATCTGACCGACCTCTTGATGTCGGTCCTCTGCATAGGAATAGAGATTCGGAGGTGTCGGATTAGTTAAGTCAAAGGGTTGACTTAACGAGATCAAGATAACCAAAGTCCTACATTGTATGCTATTGCGATATATACACACATCCTCTGCCGGAGACGGATGTATTGCTATATGTCTGAGTATGTACATTTGGCAGACCAATAGGTTGATGACCTAACTAGGGTCTATACACCGGTGAGATGGTGTGCATATAAGGGCATATGAGTAATACGATCTCTCAAAGGGATCATACAGGTTCACTTTTGAACCGGAAGACATGAGCTCACTCATGAGATATTGGGATCGATAAATTCCATGCATGGTCGTCTCGCTTATGAAGCCTGACAAAATTTGTAGGTATGATATATGATTTTGGAAAGCATATTATCAATACCAAATCCCAATGATCAAATTCGAACCTTAATGATAAAACCCTAAAGGTGACAGTTTAAAAGAGATCTATAACTTCAAGTTTATCAGAAGGTCTTCCAGTATGAAGGATGTATATGTATTGGGAATACATAAGGGTGATGTGATCATAAACAATTGTATAACCATGACGCTTCCATTCTGAGGGTGATGAAACAGGTTTGGATTTTAGTGACTCCTCTTAGTAGAGAAATAACTTGATCTTAGTCCAAGTGTTGGACATAGATCTGAATGAGATTCAGATGCAATGAGAAGATTAGGTTTACGGACTTGATTTAATCAAGCATCTAGGGGAGGCCCGTGAGATCTAGACTTGAGATGTGATCTCAATATCCAAGTCAGTATACGTGGAACAATACAATTGCCCTGTCCTTATCTCCAATTATCTGCGGAGAAGGCGCATTATTCATGAAAGAGTTCAAGAATAATTCCAAGGTTGAATTATATCTGAGCATTGAGAAATGGATAATTAAATGTGATTTAATTATCATGAATAATGTGAATTCGACTCACATTATTTGAATGCATGAGAATGAGTATCCAATGTAATTAAATGTGATTTAATTGATGTGGATATGGATAATGTGGATAGCACTATCCTATTATCCATGTATATTATAAACATGATTTATAATATGCATTAGAGAGAGACTCATGTGATTCATATTTGTTGATTAATTGTTAAAATGAATGGGATTCACATTGAATAATTAATTGAAAATATAATTACATTTAGTTTTCGGTTGTGAATGAGATTCACAATTTTTTCAATGGCTTGATTGATATTTTGCAAAAGATAATTTGGAATTATTTTTTGTGAAAATTATTTTCGACAAGAGTTATAGGAGATATCATGAGATAATGAGATCTCATGATATATTAGGAGATTGACCAAGTCCTATCTAACAAGAGAGGACGGCTACAACTCTCCATGTAGAAAGGAGTAGCCGTCCCCCCTTATTTAGGAGTAGACCATGGTCTTCTCATTATCCTATCTCTAGTCAAATGTGATTTAATTTGAGATTAATTATATTGATTTATCAATATTAATTAATTTAAATTAAATCACGTGTTGTTGTGTTTTACCAACAACATCCTAGTTGTTGAAAGGAACATAAATCAATCTCATCTGTTGATTGTGTGTTGTCCATGGATTAGGATCCATGGACTCCCAAAACTCTATATAAGAAGAGGCAAGCCTTGCTCTTTGAATGACACCGACTTGACGAAGTCTCTCTATTCTCTCTCTCTCTCGTTCTCTTATGCCATCTTCCTCCTCTCTCTTGGGTGGTTGTCCACCCTACCCTAGAAGGAAGAAGGCCCTCATTGTCGCCTTGCGTTGTGTTTCGACGAATCTCGGTACTCCATCTTATTTGGTGCTTCTCGCTCGCGAAGAAGACATACCATCTCGTGTGACGAGATCAGGAGTTCCCTTGCTTGGACAACTACTTGGATTGTGAGATCCCCGTGACTCATCCCCGCGCTCGCAAACGTCTCCTCAGAAGGTCGGACTTGAGACAGGAGGTTTCATCTCTTAGAAGCTCGATCGCAACCACGTTACAACATGTATTCCTATATCTACCATGCGGTTAGACGAAATGATTCATTAATGGTTTATGGATCTTGTGGTTTCGTCATTTATTTTTTTTTAAAATTCTACTACATCGAGCAACTAGTATGACTAGTCGCTCTTAATCGTATATGATACGATCGTCACGCTTCCGTGATGCACTTAAGGATCCTCCCATATTCTTCAATTCCCCATTCTAGTTACTCATTTTTGCAGAGTAAGGTATTTCCTTCTAAGTTCAGGTACGTGATGTGTCCACAATTGAAAGGGCGAGAAGATAGAAGAATAAGAAAAGAAGTGTAGTGTGACTAATGTAGTCACATATCCTTATGAAGCTAGCTAGTGTAGCCAAGTCTCCATTAAGATATGCAGGTTCTATGAAACTTGTATCATTGTGGTCATGTATGCATATTTGGTGTATATCGTCTTTTTATAGAAAATATTGTTGTACTGCATTGGTCTTTTGTGCCCGACGGATATAATCTTTTTTCTGCCCATGTTTTGGGGTCGTAGAAAAAAATGTTCCAGTAGATCATCCCTCATTCGAAGCTTTATTTCAACCCACAACATCCTGTCTTTAGATGCACATGCCTATAGACTAGGTTGGGGTGCACTGGACACTTAAAATGACTTTGAATGTTTCCATTTGCATGTGTCTCAAGCAAGTGGATTATTCCCCTCACCACTTGATGAATCTCCATTTCATCACCATTATTCTTTGTTTTGGCCTTTATACCCTAGCTAAATATATGTATATAGATTTATTTTGTACCAAATAACCTTCATTATTCATAGTGTTAATATTTTATAAAATACTTTATTTAAAGCCAAAATTAAAGACTAAATAAAAGAAAAGAAAAATAAATGAATTACCATAGGTATTGAATGACCCTAAACCCTGAGACATAGGTATCGTGATAATTGAGTCAATAAGGAATAAAGTAGGGGGAGATAATGGCCAATAATACAATAAAACCCTAATTTTTAATTCTCCAATAATTCAATTTAGGACCTATTTTATTATTTATTATTTATACCTCAAATAAATAAACTTTTTACATGAAATTTGTAATAAAAATACATATAAAAATAAAAGATTTATTTCATCCCAAAATAATGCACAATGTACCATAGACACTCAGAATATAAAACCAAAATACAAACATCACATACATGTATCTTTTACATATTGTATCCAAATCTACTAAACCCTTAATTTTATATAAATTTTAATTATCTATTTAATGAAGATGGTTTCATTCAATTTGAAGTTAAGACGCAAAAGTTTGGCTGGACCCCTATTGTGTAATTTGTCAAAATAAAATAATCATTTTATTTATTCCTTATATTTCACATTTTTATAATTATGTAAATAATATTTGAAACACATTTCAATAATTAAAATAAAATTACATCATTAAAAAATCATCAAAATAAATATGTATAGTAAAACACATAGATGAATTATATGTACTTATACCTATATAATAAATAGCTATATTTATTTAAGTGTACATATAACTTCAGAAAAAATCAATAAAGATATATTTATGTGTATTTAATTAAGTTATAAATATATAAATATGTAGATAAAATATAAAAATAGAAATAAAAATAAAATACTCAATACATAGGTTAATATACCTATAAATGTACCTGTAAAAAGTAACAAAAAACAAATACAATTTTAAAAATAAATAAAAATCATAATAAAATACTACATAAAATAATAAATATTTTTCATGTTTTAACCTAAAATTAATAAAATCATTTATTATTCTAAAATGAATTAATAAAAGTTTTATTTTCGATTTTGTTTCCTAGTGTGTAGATGTGGACCAATGGGAGTGTGATCTGAGTTGGCCTTGGTCAACTCCCCTCTCCTCCCTAGGTTTGCATCTGTCAGACGTTGGACCTCCTGTTCATCAAATTTTCCCACTCAATGCTTTCACTATTTTGAGTCGATTTCTTCACGACTTTTATTCCTCAATCTATGGTCTATCACACACATATCTTATCTCGATTTGAGGATCATAGCCTCGATCGTTCTTCCTAGGCCAACCTTCGCATGCGCATAAGCACGCCGCCGGAGTCCCTTCAATTTTTGATATGTTCCTTCGAATTATACCACTCATACCCATTCCATCTGAGTGGAGTAAGGTGATATCATCTCCCTAGAGGGTTTGCAAAATGTACGCGACGAGGAGGAGCGAGATTTGGGTTTACCGGCGAATGCCTGGTTGAGATCCACTCGGATCCCTGCTTTAGTGGGTCAAGTCATAGGCAATGTGAGAGTTAAGAAACCCTTAGTGATCTCTTTTATTTCTTGCATTTATTTCGCACTTCTATGCACTGCAGTAGCATAGATTTTTAAACCTGTAGTTCGCTAGAGCTCTGCACTGGCTACTGTTCTGCCGTCATACAACACTTCTCCTATCATCTTATTCCCATCACTTCTATTTCATCTGAGGCACCTTCGGCTCCCTCGATCTTGGTCAGATCGAGGTATCAACACTCCAACTCCACCACCTCACTGGAGAGAGCTCCGTCTGACTCCTTCTTCACCCATTTCCACCTATTAATATCCTCCATAATTCCCTTTTTGTGTGCTTGTTCTTCTTTGCAGGTTCTAAAGGGCTAAGGGCCCCTCATGGGTCGATTATGTTGAAGTCAAAGGGTCCTGGAGATATGAAGCTTCATCGACCCCTGGGGACCTCATCTGAGCTCCTAAACCCTTCTGAAACATCCAACACTTGATGAACCACTTCGAGATCATTTTAAGCCACTTAGGAGCACTCCAAGTAACCAGACATTGGAGATTCAATCGTGTGAATCTCACCGAGGCAGGGCTTCAACCATGTTCTTCCAGCTCTTCTCTCCGTTGGTGGATCAAGAATAGCCCTCCAAGCATAGCAGTAACCGTCAAATTGAGTTCTAATCTCAGCCACTCGAAGTTGAACAGACATCGTGCAATGTGAAGCAACCACATGTTAAGAGAAGTGATTCATATCGTCCGCCCGGCTACGTGAGGGTATTTTGCAATGTAACCCCTGCCATTTTTGTATTTTCTTTTTACTATAAAAATTTTCATCTGTAGCTCAATAATATTTGTAAAAATTTTATCAAGGACCTTAAGTTTTTGAGATTTGCACTTTGGTCCCTTGTCATGTCACCTCATGTGCCCGTGCACATGAGGGGGCAAGCATTTCGCAGGGGACTGTTGTGTTTGCTTGTATTTCTTTTTAGTCCATAAAATTTAAATTCAAGTGTATTATTCTGCGATTAACTTGCAAGTTTGACATGCCGCTTTTTTGAAAATTAGACTTATGCCCTTGGCAATGTTTTTAATTGGATATATCTGGGCATTTTGCATGATTGGACTATAGTTCTTTAGGGGGTACGGAAATTAAGTATTTGTTTCTGTAAATTGCATTTAGTTCGCTGGCAATATTCGTATTTTTATTTCTTTTACTCCTTGCTATAAAATATCATTTTACATTGAAAATTTCTAGGAAATTTATTCTAAGTGCATGTCCATGTTATAAATCACAATATATTTTGTCCTTTTAAAATTATTTTCCTATTTTTTAAAAATACAAAACATTACATTTTCTTCATATTTGCATTAAAAATACATAAAAAAATATAAAATCATTTTGCAAATTCTAAAAAAGTAGATATTATTTATTATTGTATTTTACAACTATAGACCGAAAATCTCTAAAAATAACAAAAGGAAATCACTAAAAATTAAAAATCTCAAATATCCTTATAAAAAGTATAAAAAATTGTATAAAAATAAAAAATATTTGTTTCTATTTCTAAATTTTATTTATTGTATCTGTTATATAAAAAATAGTTTTAGAAAATTTTGAGTTATTAGTTATTTTTGAAATACAAAACAATTTGACTTATTAATATAAGTCACTTTGTTGACATTTTTTTCAATTAAAAAAAATTGGTAAAAACCATAAGAAAATATCAAAAATAGAGGAAAACATAAAAAGGAAAATATTTTATTTTATGCATTTTAAATATATATAGCTATATCTCTAAATTTAAAAAGGCCACATTTATTTATATAGCTTTCTTTATTTGTATTATTCTTATTATCATAAAAATATCAAAAATATATTTTAAAACTTTTAAAAAAATAAAAAGGACTGTACATTTGGATATTTTCTTGATTTTATCCTTATTTTACATATTAATTATACATATTATCCATAAATCTATGTTATTACCTAAACTTGTATTTTATTTAATAAAAAGAAAAAGGAAAAAAATCTGAAAATATAAAAGAATAAAAATTATAAAATTAAAATTTCATAAAAAATAAAAACGAGAATCCATTAATATATATATATATATATAAACCCACCCCAAAATACAATAAAAAAGACAAAGTGAAAAATTTTGGATCTTAGTTCCCAATCTATTTTGTGTACTGCCTTCGTTCGACCTCTACATATACTTACACTTATGCACATTGTTTGCAAAGTTATAATAAATTTTAACTCCACATTCTTAGTTTTCATCGATTGATCTAGTTTCTGGGTTAATTGTTGAATTATTTGGGTGTCATGAGAAGTCACCTCAGCGATAGTGTTCCAGCCTTATGTATAGCGTATGACCCTCGCAAGTCCCGAGTTTTCAAATGGCGCCATTGTCGTTGAGCAACAACATATATATTGATCTTGTGTTCCTCTTGTCTATTTTTCATTTATTTATTTATCATCTTATTTGATTTATTTTGAATTGTCTAATCCTCTTCTTGTTTGATCTTATTGTGAGGGATCGCAAATCGAGGGAGGCTCTCCTAGAAGACCTACACACCCACATAAGTCAGAGTCAGCTTTTTAGCAAGCTGAAAGGAGATAGTGGTAAAAGAAGACTTGGAGATTTTTGAAGACAGTGTCAATTTTATTTCCATTTTTATTTTATTTTCGAATTTAAGTGAGAGAGAGATACATTAAATTTGCAACATTTGACTCTCCAGGATATTGCTACTTCATGAGGTCCATTACCCAAGGGTCTGTTCACCTAGGGGCCTCATTGATTTTCACGTTGTTATCTTCTTTCTTTTTATTTGTTTCTCATGTTTTGAGTTTTTTGCATTATTTTTATTTGTTTTATGTGATTGAGCCTTAGTGTTAGATTTCTTATCGTTAGATTATTCCACAATCCTAATTAAATTGCATGTACCTGTAGATCTTCACTTAGACTTAGTCAGACTTAGTGGTTAATTACTTGGATTTTCAACCGAGCATCGAGAGAAACCCTACACAATGCTTGCAGGACCCAATGTGGTGGGCACCGAAGAGTCTCTAAGACTAGACTTTTGAGTTCTATCTCTAAGTGATTAGCATTAGTTCTTCACAATTAATAACGATTCATGTATAAGGGTGCTTCCTTTGGATTGCATTTGCATTTAGTGTAGGTTGAAATTCCTATCTAGCATCCTAAACATAGACAGATGGAAGCAAGGTGAGCACCATCCATCTTAATATACATCATTAATTATTGCTTCCATTACTTTTTCGACTCTCTCTCTCTCTCTGATTTTGATCACCTAGGATTCTAAAGGAATTAAAACCTTGTTAAGTCACATGCATGAAAATAATTAAAAATAATGATAACCAAAATAAAATCAGGACTGCTAATTCTATTTGTTATAAAATCAAACGTAATTGGATTCATTGTCTTGGGAAGAGAAACCCCCTCCTTATTTTCAGGTTGTATTCAGACTGAGTAAAGCACGTACACACTAAGGACTAGAGCCCCTATCCTTGGACTTGTGCCCTAAGAGCTTGGGTCAGGTATTGGGCCATGATACTTGCTGCAAGCACTTGCCTCTGACCATAAATGAAGTGGGTCTGGTATTCTAGTAGGTGTGCTCCGTCAACTAGGATACACCTACTCTAGGAGACGACATTTGTGAGCTTGAATAACTATTTGAATTCGCCTAACTCTAAAATTGAAAAGATAATTAACCGATCTCTTATGGTCTTCGTCGTGTCAAGATGGTGAATTGGAGTTTAATTTGTGTTTCATCGTTGACTGTGAGTTCAAGTGTTATGCACCTTCATTTAAGTTAGCAGTCTTCGAGTCATTTTCTTACCTTCTTCTTTTCATTTTTAGAGTCCTTTTCTTTATTTGCATCATTTGCATCGTGATTATGGGTTTCCCTTTTCTGCAGCCAGATCTTGCAGCTCATTTTCACCCATGTCACCATAGAGTCGGCATCCTCTGTCCAGCTCAAGATGACTCTATTTTTGAGCCACAATTTTGCCTCATCCGGTTTGACTTCAAACCTTGTGTAGTTGGAGTCCTATCCGAACTTTTATCTCGTATATCTCTCCCTCCCTCTTCGTTACCTCCCGTATCACCTTCTCCTACCATTAGGCATGTTGTGTTATGTGAAGTAGCCCGCATTGAGGAAAACGATGATATTATTGAGCTGAGAATGTTTGAAGATGGGATGAGTGTGCTACCCTTGGTTGAATTTGGATCTAATTTGTGTAATGCAATTATTGAGGTTTCTTCTCTTGCACGCTTGGTTGAGGATATAATCTCTGAGACAATCCAAATTGAGGATAATGATACCATTGTTGTGGGCTTCTAGTTTCCAATACTGATCTTTGAGTCAGTTCTACATGTCTTGTTTCAGGAGCCTGTCGTACCACTCATGTCTCTACTTCAGGAGACAGGGTCAGAATCCACATTACTTGATCCATCCTATCAGTCAATCTACTTTCTCTCCCTGATGTTCAAATCCCCATAGAGCACATTGCAGATTTTGATACATATCTTGAGCCATTTTAGTGAATGTTTCATGGTAAGGACCTACATGTTCACGTGTCCATATTGTTTACCCCTACCATCAACCATGTATCCTCTCGATTGATGAGTGTGATCATTTTTTAAGGATGAGAGTAATAATGATAGCATTACCTTGCTTTCCATTGATCAATTTGCATTACGCCCTAAGGGTTTGTTGCTAGTGGATGTAGCAATTTCTAGGTACTCGGCCTCACCCACTAATTGTGCAACCGGTCTGTCGGTTATAGAGACCGAGTCATCTGATTTCAGTGATTGACTCTGCACTCATCGCTGAACCTCACGAGGATGATCCATGTTTTGAGGCATTCAATGATTTCTCTGATCTTCTGACCATATGTTCGTTAGATGCACATTTGCTTAGAGAATCTCATGATCTGTACTCTTCGTATCCTTATGATACTACGATTAACCTGGAGAATTCTATCACTGCTCCATCCTTCTCCATGTTTGATTTTGTCGACTTTGATCACTAACACCATTCTTAGAAGCCGATGATTTCTTCTGAACCAATGGACCTTGGCTAAGTTTTCGATTCTCTTCTCCTAGTGGTATACACCCACTTAATTGCATATACGCGTGTTATTTTTGATTTCATCGACGTTCTCACTTTGAGATGATGGCAAATGTATAACATTCTCCTGATAGATGTCATCCTGAACCTTGATACAGGTTTATCCAAAACACTTGTGCCCATCTAGGGGTGTAAAACCTAGCGCTCGTTGAGAGGCACCTCAACATTCCACTTCTCTTCTATATACATGTTTCATCTTCTATTCCTTCTCTCTCCCATTTGTCCTACACCCCAGATCTACTATCTAATATTTGTTTCTATACTTATGGCGTACATTGTCCTAAGTGTAGGGGGTGTAGATCGAGTGGTTCTTTCATTAACCTGTTTCATCACCCTTATTGTTGCCTACTCTTAGGGATCTTTTACCCTAAGTATAGTGGGAGTGATGCATACATTCACCTAATGTATTTTTTTTCCTTTTTATCGTTTTCTTGTCTCACATGTTTGCTCTCTTTGATATTCATGTCTATACTTAGGGATCTTTTACCCTAAGTATAGGGGGAAACTGTCCGAGTAGTGATCTTCTCATTCCAACCCTAAACTCTCCAAGCATGTGGAATACAATCTACTATACTTAAGATGAATTCATCCTAAGTATAGGGGGGAATGGTCAACTTCTCATTCTTTTATTCTTTCATTCTTTTGTCGTTATAGAATAGGCACTTATATACTCAGTACGAGTTATATCTTCTCTTTTCTCTATGATCTATGAGGACATAGCTAAGGCTAAGTATGGGGGGTCGTATATATGTTTTATATACTTTACCAATAACTCATACTTTTGTATTTTGAAATAACATGGATAAAATAAGACTAATTCTTTGTAAAGAATAATCTGGTAAAAATGTGTATAACGTTCCATAAAATTCTTTATATTTAATGATTATTAAATCAGGTTAAAAATGTTTTGCAAAATGAATTGAAAATGGTTGTAAAATATTTGAAAAATCTTTCGAATACCATTTGGATAACTTTTTGTAAATTGTTTTTAACTTTTTATAAAAATGTTCGATTTGTAAAAACTTCTTTTGTTTATTTTAATAAAATATTTGAAAATTGGTTTGTAAATGATTTTGAAAATGGTTGTAAAAATGATGTGAAAAATCTATATGTACTATTTGAATAATCTTTGCAAAATGAGTTTAAAACTTTTGTAAATGTTTGTAAAAATTATTTGCCAAATTATTTATAAAATAAACTTTTCAAAATATTTGTGAAAATATTTTCGAATTATTTTGAGAACTGTATGCATTATCCAAGAAAAAAACTCTTTACAGAGTCTGTATATACATACCTATAAAAATAACTAATTTTCAACTTGTAAAATTCTTTACCCTAATTCTTATAAATAAAGATGCACTCCAATGTAACATATGATTCTTCTCCTAAATCATTTTGTTTTTCAAATTCCCTAAAAATTGCAAAACCTAAAAAACCATAAAAATCTGCAAAATGTTATCAAAACTTATAAAAATTTGTTGAACTTTTCACAAATCCATAAAAAAGTACGAAATTAGAAACATTGCAGCACAAAAATATTTTCTTGGCATTGTACATAGAATTTGCATTTTTCAAATTGATGATGATAATTGAACTAGTGTAAATAAAATCTGAAGATTAGAGCTTGGTTGAACCTTAAATCTACTTAATCAAAAGAACCTCATAGGAACTAGAATTGAGATATTTCAAGCCAACTTGACTTAATTCTTTGAGACCACAAGACTGGGTTCAGTGTCGTCTTGATAGACTAAGTAGAATATTTCTGAACACACAAATGACTCTTATCGACAATGACCTACTGCGTGCCTGCACCTTACACTTTGCTCACCTTAGTTGAAGTAGTAGAGAGTTGGATTTGCCATCATGAGACACAAGTGAATGGAAACATACAAAGTCATGATTATGTAGCCATTGTGCCCCAACTCGATAAAGTATCAAAGAGGTTTAAAGACAAAATGTTGTGGGTTGCAATAATGCTTCAAAAGAGGGATAGCCTACTGGCTCAAGAAGAACAAATCTTTGCTAATTTTGTTCTATATGGTCTTTTTAGAAAAATGAAAAAGCAAAAACTCCAAAAAAGATGGATGGATAAAAATCAAAGAAAAATCAATTCCCCTTGGAGTATGTACATATAGTCAATAAGCAAGCTATAGCTTAAAAGTCAAAAATACATGTGAGCCTACAGTCAGATGAATTATCTAATTGGTCAATCATCCTAGGATAGGTAGCTACACTGTCTACAATCCGTTCTATTCTCTACCTCCTCTTCCTAAGCCGATTACACTTGAACATAAAAAGGAATACTCCACTTCTCGAGGAAAGAGTTGTTGGATTGGGGAATTAGGATCACCATGTTGGCAAAGACTAACTTTACCGCTTCAGTCGAGAGGAGTTGCATATCGGTGACACTGTACAATATAGATTCATAGTCATAAGGGACTGTGTATTACATCGACTTGTTTTGAACTGGCTTATGAGGAGACTTGGGCAAAGTTTTGTGCGTCTTAGAGGTTGTTGTGTTTCAAGTCTACTTCCCATTAAGTTTCCAACCACATCTAAATTCCAAAGGTCTGACTGAGCTCCAAACTTAGATTTTGTGAAAATATGTTCAAGAGTAAAAAATTATTCAAAGTCTTTCTTTTTCTTTTCTTTATTTTCTTTTTTGCACTTATAAGCATAAGTGTTTGCTAGGGACTAGCAAAGGCAAGTATTGGGGAGGTGGTGAATCTCCATTTCATCACCTTTATTATTTCATTTTGGCCTTTAAACCCTAGCTAAATGCATGTGTATAGCACATTTTGTACCAAATAACCTTCAGTATTCACAACGTAAATAATATATAAAATACTCTATTTGAATCTGAAATAAAAGAATAATGAAAAAGAAAGAAAAATGAAATGAAATGCCATAGGTATTGAATGACCCTAAATCCCGAGACCTAGGCACCATGATGATTGGGATGATAAGGAATAAAGTAGTAGGGGGTAAGGGCCAAAATACAATAAAAACCCTAATTTTTAATACCCGAATAATTCAATTTGGGACCTATTTTATTCTTTAGTATTTATACCTCAAATGAATAAATTTTGTACATGAAAGTTGTAGATAAAAATACAAAGAAAAATACAAAATTTATTTCATCCCAAAATAATGAACAATGTACCCTAGACACTCTGAATAAAAAGCCAAAATCCATATTCACAGACATGTATCTTCTGCATACTGTATCAACATTTATCAAAATCACCTTTAATTGTATAAAAATTTTGATTATCTATTTAGTGAAGTGGTTTCGTTTAATTTGGAGTTAAGGTGCAAAAGTTAGGTTTTAAACACATGTTGTGCAATTTACCTAAATAAAGCAATTTTTTATTTATTCTTTATACTTTTCATCTTTCTATATTTTTATAATTTTGTAAATATTGAAATACTTATGCATAATTAAAATAAAATAACAACATTAAAAATTCATTAAAATAAATATGTACAGTAAAACACATAGATGAATTATACATACTTATACCTATATAATAATTAGCCATATTTATTTAAGGGGGTTGGGGAAGCTGCACCTGGGGGTGTAGCCAACAAGCTGCACATGTCAATTTTTTCATTGATTTTTGTTTTTTTGAAATGAAACCTATGGGGATTTAAACCATCATATATCACCGTGGTCTCTTGTCAAATTCAACTAAATTCGACACTTCTATTATCTCCATCAAGACTATCACATTTTAACAGTCTCAGAATTGTTGAAATTGACTCTATCTAGATGGGCATGTTAGGAATGTTGTTTTATATGAAATTTGAAGCACATATTCCACTCAATAAACTAAGTAAATCTCCATAGGTTTCCTTCAAAAAAATCAAAAATCAATGAGAAAAATGGTCGAATGTAGCCAATAAGTTGCACCACCCGGTGTAGCTTCCCTTTTCCCTTATATAAGTGTACATATAACTTCAGGAAATACATTAAAAATATGTTTATGTGTATTTAATTAAGTTGTAATTATATAAAATATGTAGATAAAATAATAAAATAAAAAAAAAAAATACTCAATACATAGGTCAATATACCTATAAATGTGCCTCTAAAAAGTAATATACAACAAATACAATTGTAAAAATAAATAAGAATCATAATAAAATACTACATAAAATAATAAATATTTTCATATTTTAACCTAAAATTAATAAAATTGTTTATTATTTTAATATGAATAAATAAAAGTTTTATTTTCAGTTTTGTCACCTAGTGTACAGACGTGGAACAATGGGAGTGTAGTCTGAGTTGACCCCAGTCAACTCCTTGCTCCTCCCTAGATCTATGTTTCTCAGACGCTAGCTCTCCTGTCCATTTATTTTTCATATTAGATGATTTAATTATTTTGAGATTTTTTCATGACTTTTATCCATTGATCCTTGGTCTATTACGCACATATCTTATCTCGATCTGAGGATCATTGCCTCGATTGTTCTTCCCGAGCCAACCTTCTCCTGTACATAAACACATCGACGGAGTCCCTTTGATTTTTTATCCGTTCCTTCGAATTGTACCCCTCAAACCAATTCCATCTGAGTCGAGGGAGGTGATAACTTCTCCCAGGGAGGTTTGCAGTGTGCGCGCGATGAGGAATAGCGAGATCCGACTACGTTGTTGAACACTTGGTTGAGCTCCACCTGGCTCCCTACTCTCATGGATAGAGCCATATGTAATGTTAGATTTAAGTAGCCCTTAGCTATAGATTTTATTTCCTACATTTATTTCGCAATTCTATGCATTGCAGTAGCTTAGTTTTTTAAACTTGTAGTTCGTTAGAGCCTTTTCTCCGGTTAGTATTCCACCATTATTCAGTTGTTCTCCGATCCTTTTATTGCCTTCATATCCTTCCACATAATGTTTATTTCATCCCAGGAACCTCCAGCCCCCTCGATCTTTTTGCTCAAATTGAGGTATCAGCTCTCCAGCTCTGCCATCTCACTTGAGAGCTCCGTCCGAACACCGCCTTCACCCATCTTTGCCTAATAATAACCTCAGGAACCCATTTTTGCATGTTTGTGCTTCTTTGCATGTTCTGGAGGGCTAAGGACCCCCTGGTCATTTTATCCAAGTCAAAGGGTCGTGGAGCTCCGAAGCTTCATCGACCTTGTGGGGCCTCATCTAAGTTCTTGGGACCTTTCTGAAACATCTAGCAGTTGCTATTTCCCTTCGAGATCATTTTTTGCCTCTTGAGAGCACTCAAGATAACCGAATGCCAGAGATTCAACCATGTGAAGCTCGCCCAGGCAGGGCTTCAACAATCTTCTTCTTGCTCTTCTCTCTGTCATTCGATCAAGAATAGCCTGCCAAGCATAGCAGCAACCACCAAATTCGTGTGCCCTCGACCATTGATCCAGGCACTTGGATATAATCTCTATTACCCGAAGTCGAACCAGCATCGTGCAACATGGAGTGGCCACGTGTTAAGTGAAGTGATCCATACTATCTTCTCAGTCACGTGGGGGTATTTTGCAATGTAACCCCTACCATTTTTGTATTTTATTTATAGTATAAAAAATTTTCATCTGCAGTTCAATAATATTTGTAAAAATTTTATTAAGGACCCTAAGTTTCTAATATTTACGCTCTAGTCCCTCACCATGTCACCTGACATGCCCGTGCATGTGAGGGTGCAGGAATTTTGTAGGGTGACACTTAGGTTCGCTTGTATTTGTTTTTAATCCATAAAATTTAAATTCTAGTGTATTATTTTGTGGTTAAATTGCAAGTTGGACTTGCTGTTATTTTTGAAATTGTACTTATATCCCTGTCAGCATTTTTAATTGAATTTATCTAGGCATTTTGCAAGATTGTCCCTATATTTCTTTGAGGGTTCGAAAATTAAAGATTAGTTTCCATAATATACAATTAGGTCCCTATCAGTATTCCTATTTTTATTTATTTTACTACTTGCATTAAAGATAACATTTTGCATTGAAAATTTGTATGAAATTTATTTTAAGTGCATGGTCATGTTATAAATCACATATATTTTTCTTGCACCTTTAAAAATATTTTCCTATTTTTTAAAAATACAAAAACATTGCATTTTCTTCATGATTGCATTAAAAAATACATAAAAATTTATAAAATCAATTTGAAAAATTCTGAAAATGGAGATTATTTATTATTGTTTTTTACTATTGCAGAAAAAATCCCTAAAAATAACAAAAGAAAATCACTGAAATGTAAAAAGCTCCAAAAATTATTATAAAATTCTATAAAAAAATCCAAAAATATTTGTTTCTATTTCTAAATTTGGTTTATTATATCTATTATATAAAAATGATTTTTTGAAAATTTTGAAATATTTAGCTATTTTAGAAATCCAAAACAATTTGGCCTTATAATATAAGTTATTGTTTTGACATTTTTATTCAACTAAAGATACAAAAAATAGTAGAAGTATAAGAAAAATTATTTAAAATAGAGCAAAATATAAAAAGAAGAAAAAATTATTTTGTGTATTTTGAGTATTTATTGCTATATTTCTAGATATAAAAAGGCCACAACAATTTATATAGCTATATTTACTTATATTATTATTATTATAAAAAATGCCAAAATTATTTTAAGACCTTAAAGAATAAAAAGATTTAAAGAATAAAAAGATTTGTACCTTAGGATATTTTCATGATTTTTTCTTTATTTTATATATTCATTATATATATTATCTACATTATTATCTATACTTGTATTTTTTGTTTAAAAGAAAAATTTTTAAATCTTAAAAATAACAAAAATAGAAATTATAAAATTAAAAACTCAAAAAAAAAAGAAAATGAGAATCATAATATATTGTTAAAACCCACACAAAAATGCAATAAAAAGACAAAGAGGACAATTTTGGATCTTAATTTGTTCGACCTCTACATATACTTACAACTATACATATTATTTGTAGAGGTATAATATATTTTAACTCTACACTCTCAGTTCGCATTGCTTGATCTACTTTGTGGGCTAACTGTTGAATTATTCAGGTTTTGTGAGCGGTCACCTCAATGATAGTGTTCCTACCTTGTGTGGAGCATCTAACCCTCTCAAGACCCTCTTAAGATCACCTCATCTAGAAAAGTCTCTATGATAAGGAAGTAATAACTGCTCAGGAGTCTCTACATCTGTAATTAGGGAAAGGTGATCTGCCACTACATTCTTGAAACTAGGTTTATCACGAATTTCCAAATCAGACTACAGGAGTATAAAGATGCATCTCAGTAGACGTGACTTGTCATCCTTCTTACCTTGTAAATGCCTAATAGCAGAATGATCAGTGAATATAATTACTTTTGAACTCAACAAGTGTGATCTAAATTTCTCCAGTACAAACACAACTTCTAGCATCTCCTTCTCTGTAACTGATAAACCTGGAATCACCCTCGCTAATTATTGTAACTAACATATAATGTTTGTAGCAGACAAGCAATTCAGATAAATCAGAAAGATCACCTAAATTAATATTTAATTAAAGCGAACGATCACATTTAATTTTTCTTGGGCAAGCTCAAGATTGAACTCATGGAGGCCACTATCACCTTAGGTCAATTATTAGATGATCTAGATGTTATGGATTTTAGAGAAGTTTTTTTATGCAACTAATGATGAAAATACAATTTAGCAAGTTTAGGGGCAAAAATGTAAATTTTAGTCAAATGATCTCAAAAATTCTAAAACATGACCAAAATGTGAAATACGCAAAATTAAGCTATTGTGATTTTTTTGGAATTTTCTGACACAAAATGAAATTATTATGAATTAAATATGTAAAAGGGTTATTTTTAGTAAATTAAATTTAATAAGTAGAAAACCTAATAATTTTTAGAACTAAAATTATCCTAGTTGATTATAATGAAAATGTATCTAGGAAAAATAATAACTCCTAAAAATATTTGGTCAACATCCTATTATAAATTAATTATCAAAATTACCACTTAACCTCTTCTTAGCCTCGATATGCATGCAAAAGAGATGATTTTTAGGTAAAAGTATAATACAATTAATTCTATTTAATGTGACTTTTCGGGCATTTTTATAACAATGGTTAAATTATTATGAAATTCAGAGCAAGAAGAGGGTAAAATATGTTAATTTTCACGAAATTACTTATAATTAATGAACCACTACTCACAAAAATATCATTATGTTGGACATGCAATCCCACGACGAGGCATTATGCAATAAATGTTATTGCGAAAATCATTCCCTGATCTGAAATGAAGAATAAATAATTTGCATAATAGGTACCTCTGTAAAATTAGGGTTATATACCATGGCCATCTTAATAATCATACAACAGTTGATTCAATAGTTGAATCATAGAGGATGGTGTTTGGATGAATATCTAAGGAGTTAGATTGAGGAGTCATCAAACACTGTCAAATGATTGTTAAGAGATGATCTCCAGCCTGAGTAGGAGATGGCAATCCTTTTCTCATATAGGCTGATATCTGGCCGACCTCTTGATGCAGGTCCTCTGCATAGGAATAGAGATTTAGAGGTGTCTGATTAGTTAAGTCGAAGGGTTGACTTAACGAGATCGAGATAACCAAAGTCCTTTATCGTATGCTGTCACGATATAGGCACACATCATCTGACTGGAGACAGATGTGTTACTATATGTCTGAGTGTGTACATTTGGCAGACCAATAGGTTGATGACCTAACCAAGGTCTATATACCGGTGAGCCGGGGTGCATATAAGGTCATATGAGTAATACGATTTCTCAAAGGGATCATACAGGTTCACTACTGAACCGGAAGACATGAGCTCACTCATGAGATATTGGGAAGAATCAAATTCCGTGCACAATCGTCTCGCTTTGGAAGCTTGACTGAATTTGTAGGTTTGATATATGCTTTTGGAAAGTATAAGATCAACACCTGGGTATGAAAGTATATGATCGATACCATCTCCCAAAGATCGAATGAGAAAACTTAATGATAAAACCATGAAGGAGACAATCTAAAAAGAGATCTAAAACTTCGGGTTTAATCTAGGTCTTGTAGTATGCAGGATGTTCAGGTATTGGGAATACCTAAGGGTGATGTGATCATAAACGATTGTATAACCATGATGCTTCCATTCCTAGGGAGTGATGAAAGGGGTCTGGATTTTAGTGACTCCTCTCATAGAGAAGCGATCTAATCTTAGTCCAAATGTTGGACATTAATCTGAATGTGATTCAGATACAATCAGAAGATTAGATCTACGGTCTTGATTTAATCAAGCATCTATGGGAGGTCCGCAAGATCTGGATTTGAGATTTGATCTCAATGTCCAAGTCACTATACGTGGAACAATACAATCGCCATATTCTTATCTCCAAGTATCCGTGGAGAAAGCGTGTTATCCTTGAAAGAGTTCAGGGATAATTTCATTGTTGATATATGTATCCAAGCTTTGAGAAAATTGATAATTAAATGTGATTTAATTATCATAGATAATACGAATTTGATTTATATTATAAGGAGAGATATCTAAGATAATTAAATATGATTTAATTATCAAATATGTGAATTATGTGAATGTGATTCATGTTATTTGGGCACATGAGAATAGAGATCCAAGATGATTAAATGTGATTTAATTATCATGGATATGAATAATCTGGATAGCACTATCCATATTAATCTTATTTATTATAATTGTGATTTATAATATATTAAAGAGAGCATATTGTGATTTATATTTGTTGATTAATTGTTAATGTGAATTGGACTCACATTGAATGATTAATTGAAAATATAATTATATTTAGTTTTGGGTTTAATTTGAAATTAATCGTGTTGATTTATCCATAAAAATTAATTTAAACTAAATAATTAGTTGTTGTGATTTTACAACAACATCTTAGCCATTGAAAGAAACACAAATCAATCTCAACCATTGATTGTGCATTGTTCATGGATTGGGATCCATGGACTCCCAAAACCCTATATAAGAAGAGGCACCCCTTGCTCTTCAAGAGACAAAAATAATGAATGCTCTCTCTTTCTTTCTTTCTCCGCACGCCAAGCCTCTCTCTCTTATAATGGTCGTCCACCATGGAGCCATTATGAGAGGCGTCATCGATGCAGCATCGTCGTTATGCTGCCGGATCATCTACTCGTGGATCTCCATCTCCTTTGGTGCATCTCACTCATGAAGAAGATGTAGGATCTCGTGTGACGAGATCAGGAGATCCGCTGCTTGGATCATCAACATGGATTGCGAGGAGCACGCATCTCATCAACGCGCTCGCAAGCATCTACTCCATCAAATCAGACTTGAGATAGGAGGTTTCTTGGTTTAGAAACTCGATCGCAACCATGCTTCAAGAGGTAATCCTATTACTTGTTTGTGGTTTAGACGAAATGATCCGAGAAGTGTTCTTGGATCAGGTGGTTTCGTCACATGAATTTTCTTAAAATTCCGCTGCATAGACTAACTAGTCCAACTAGTCGTTCTTCGTTGTATTCAATACGATGCCCATGTTTCCATGATACGCTTAAGGATTATTACATATCCTTAAAGTGGTATCAGAACCAGGTTTACGAAGTTTTTGGATATGATCCTTGAACCTACGAAGATTTGGGCTCGATAGGGTTCGTGAAGATTTTAGCATTTCATTTTTCACAGCCCTGTATTGTGATAATTTTTCGGCCCTGTTTAAAATATTTAAACATGAATTTATCACTTAGATAATGTTCCCCTTTGAATAAGGAAAATTTGGAATTTGAGTTTGCGTAATTTGGATTCCGTTTACTCAAGATATGATCGTTTTATTGACCATATGTCCACCGTTTCAGGGATGGCAATTAGAGACTTAACTAAGATGTTAGTTACGATTTTTAAATGCCTGGAAATGGGTGTTTATCCCATGGTTTCATTTTTAAATCAAGTTATAAATCTCTGGAAATTGATTTTGCTTAATTTGGATTTAAAATGAATGAGATAAATGCTATTTTTAGTTAGTGAGGGTCACTGTTGAAAATTGCATCATTATCCAAAACCTTGTGATTGTCGTTTAAGAAAATTGCGAAATTAATAGTTAATTTCCTGGAATAATTGTGGATAATATTTGAGAAATGTTAGAACAATAATTATTCCCTTAAATGACATTGCCTCAACTAATGAATGATTAGATTATATCTAGATTACCAATTGGTTGCTTGATACACTTTCAACGAACTTGTTACTTGAATAGGCTTTGGGAATTTGTCTAGCAAATTTCCTTATAATCAAAATGGTTTTGATTATTACTATATGGTATAATTTTGGTTGAAAGACCGATGATCATTTCAAATACAAAATGATTGGCTCGGCATTATTTTTTCCTGAGGCGGATATGGTGTCTAGTCGGGGAGCGTTGGGGTAGCAGGTTGCACCGTGGTCTGTCCCACTCCCGTCGGTACTGGCCATGAAAGCGGGTAGGGAACGAATGATGCCTGAGAGATCATGATGTATTTTTCTAATTATTAAAATCCAAATTTATACGTATTTGAGATTATACCATATTTCAAGTAATAATTAAAATGTTTGTTGAATACTAATTAGATAATTAATTTAATATGATTAAATTAATTGGAATCCAATTAAAACTAAAATACTCTATTATTAATAGAGATGTTATTTCCCTTGGATGAATTAATCATAATGAATATGATTTAAATATGAGGTAGAGGATCACATAAGTGACATCCATGGTCTCCCATCAAGGCGAAGGGTTTCCGTCGCCAGGGATTGCATGTAGGAGACGCCTGTCCGAAGTGACAGCTCCTATATGCATGCGCATCTCGATCGGGCTCTTCGCTTTGTGAAAGAGTAAGGACGTATGCGTAGTGACCCCAATATCGGGTCCTCATATTATTGGGGCGATATTGGATTGCGCATAGCGAGTTGTATTCCTGTTGACGGTTGGTTCAATTAATGACAGGTCAACATCACCATAGGGGTGGTGGGCCCGGGTGTTAAATATCAAATTGGGAATGTCAGTTGGACTTGCAAGGTGGAATAAGTTCCTGCTTCTTTTTATTAGAGTTGCAGGTTTGCATATTATTGTGATGTACCAAAGATAAGGAAGGAGATCCTAGATCTTGCTTGAGATATAATGGTAAGTATATCTTTTACAATGAAAGTAATTAAGGGAATTAGCTTTCAATGTTGACAAGGCAGGACAACGTTGATATAAAAAATCCTAAATCAAAGTAAAGTATATATTTATATATGTATACACTTATGCAAATTTCTTATTTCAGATAATCCTTCATTTAAACCCACTCAATGCTATACTCAAAACAACCAGTAAAATATCATAGTTTGGATCCATGATGAAGATATTATACTTGCAATTGGACATATAATATATGTGGTAGCAATGTGCAAGTTTCCTCATAATAATGATGAATAACAATTAAATAGATAATAGGACTATAGCCCTAGGGTTTGTATGTATCTATAATCTTTGATCTCTCATTGAATGTACTTTGGAAGTGACATGTCGATGATGATCGTTATTGTCAATTAATCCTTATAAAATTCTAAGAAGATGCTCTAGCATACATATGTGCTCTCGACATTTAATCATGAATGACGCGGTTCTCTGCATCATGCAGAATGGTGGCTCTATAAGAAATAATGTATTCAAATTATTTGAGTATCTACCTGAACCAAAGTTTTAAGAGTTTAGATGGATGTAGATACGATGAGTGTCATCATTCTATTGTCTATACTCTGGTCATTCATGATGCTTCATATTATTCATATTGTATGAATTGAATGAAGCATGTATGAATGTTGAAATACTCTTATATTGAAATTTTTTGATTTCAACATAAGAGATCCTTTGTCTTAAGCAATATTTGTTTACAGATGAAGAGAGCGTAGTGGAAGCATGGGTTGGACCCAAGCGAGAAGGAAAGTCAAAGATTTGACTGTACTTATGTGGCTTCCATATGACATCCAAAGAGTTGGATGAATGCCAATACCGCAATAAGCCGATGTATTGATAGTGTGACTATATAGACTATCTTGATCCTTAGAGAAGGACTCAGATAGTGAATCGGAATAATCTAAATTTAATCATTGAAATTGACTTTCCTATTTGATAAGATCAAAGTCTAATAATTGTATCTCATTCTTCTAATAACACTTGCAATTGGTTGCTTATGTTTCAGAATACTAGAAAATTTGATCTTAAGGTTCAATAGTCATCCACATGGATGTTAATGCAACTGTTGCAACAACCTCTATTGGATAAATAGATTTCCTAATTTCAGTGAGAGAGCCCTTAGTCTTAGAGAATGTCTCATGACCTAGATATTAGAATACACTCATTCTTTAATTCTAAATGTTGGAAATAAGCATGAATTCTGTAATAGACCTATCATAAAGAGTTATGATGGAGATATTTCAGATAGTAATCTAAAATCTAGTGGACTCTACTAAATTAGAGCATTAATGAATGGTTCATTAACATTTCTAATATTGAAATTTAAACCTTAAAAGATCAATAGGAGGATGAAGATTATTTGACTATAATCTGGCATCAAGCCTTGGACATTTGTCTGTTAATGTGATCAATAGACTAGTAAGAGATGAAACTTTAGATTGTCTGAATGTTTAAATCTTACATACTTGTGAATATTGTATTCAAAAGTGAAAATGTCCAATACACCCTTCCTTGGAATGGTGCAAGATGTCAATGTATTCAAGATCTCATACATATTGATGTATATAGATCATCTATATCAAAGTAAACATTAATGATATATGATATCCATTGATGATTATTTGTGATATGAGTTTTCTTCCCTTCACCTAAGAAACCTTTGAAATGTTCAAAGATTTCACAATTTTGGTTTTGAAGCAAAGTTTGAAGGAAGATGAAATGAATTTGATCTAACCTAGGTAGCTTGTACCTATTAGATGAATTCAGGGAATGCCTTATGGAGATATGAATATCATTCTTATCTCAATCCTCCTAATGTACCTAAACTTAATAGAGTTGTAGGGAGATAAATTTTTTTATCATGCATGACATGATTTGATCAATGATGAATCTTAGCATAATTACCTCTTAGTTTCCAAGGTATATATGTAGTAGAGACTACAATATATATCCTTAATAAGGTTCCAGGCAAGTAAGCTGGAATTCAGCACCTGAGAGTGCTACTTCATTAGGGAAATAAAGGATGGTATTGGATACCTACTTTATGACCTTGAGATTCTTAAACGATCGCATCTATGACAATGTGATTCTTAGAGGATGAGACTCTTGAGAATCAAGATGATTTGAAGTGAAGGAACTCATTTAATCTTGAGAAGATAATGAGGCTCCTAAAATTGGAAACTAAAAGGACAATTAAAGATGAAACACTAATACCTATTCAAATAAGTTTGATGATGGATTCCATGTGTCAATTGAATCTGACAATGATATGACTTCATGTGATGAATCTTCTGAAGATCATAGCATGGAAAGATGGATGTTAGCAATAAAGTCTAAATTAGACTTCACAAATGTTGTATATGTACCCTCAAGGATCCACCTATATGGGTAAGATCCATTAAGGTGTAAATGGATCTTCAAGAGAAAGAGGGAATCTGATGAGATGGTAGGGACCTTCAAAGCACGGCTCGTAGCCATGAGCTACACACCGAAGAGAAGACATTGCTTGTGATGAGACTTGCTCTTCAGTGACCATGCTTAAACCCATCAGAATATAGCTAACCCTAGGTACACAACTTGACTATGGCATCTTTAAGATGTGAGTCAAGATTGTATTCCTCTATGAATACCTCTTTGAGGATATTCACGTGAAGTATCCCCATGGCTTCATTGTTGAGGAAAGCAAGGTGTGCAAGCTAAAGAACTCCATCTTTGGACTCAAATAAGCTTCTTGTAGTTGGAACATAAGATTTGATAATATTATAAATGTTATGATTTTAGATGGAATCTTGATGAACCATGTGATTTGTGTTCATCGTGCTAAATGTAGATAATACCCTAATCATTTAGAATGATATAAGGATGATAATAAGTGTTTTATAGACTAGCTATTCCATATCTTGAGATATGATCTCAAGGATACCTCTTAGATCTTCTGAAGTTGTTCAGAAGCAAAGAGAAGAGGATATTGGGACTGTCACATTTGTAGTACACCTTGGACATGTTCCATTCTTGGAAAACCCCAAGGAAGGCTTCCTTTCCTTAATTATGCTACTGACCTATATGAAGGGATAGTACCTCAAAGAGTTGAGGAGGTGAATGCTAGAACTGCTTGCACTTGTGCATCACTTATGAGAAGTTGAGTATATGATAGATGTGCACAAAAGACAGATGTCTGCCATATAGTGGGAGTAGTAAATGTTACTAATCCTACTAAGGAGATAAAACACTTTATTGCAGTAATAACAATATCTTCAAAGATGAAAAGGTTTATGAGATAATGATCTTAAAAGTCTTATCTTCAAGAACTTAAGACTTTATAGATAGTGATCTAAAAGGTCTTAACTATGGATACCATAGGAGATAGAGATCTCCAGGAATAAGGGTATTCTGATAAGGATTATGGAAATACTGGTTATAATAATTATTAAGCTATAGTGTCAAGGACACTATAACTGACAAGATTGAGTATTGGTTGCATAAGATGCAACATTCACATTGTATGCGAGCACTGTTTCTAGGGGATATGCAAGTGCCGTAAAAGGACTTGGCATAGTCTCTCGGGAACAGAGTGACTGATCAGCTTACCTAGCTATTGTTTCTAAATAGCCTATGATTGTCACATGAGTGTGGGTTTAAATGATTAGCCCATTAATGGCTCTTTGGGCTAGTGGGAGATTGTTGGACATGCAAGCCCATGGCGAGCCATTATGCAATAAATGTTATTGCGAAAATCATTCCCTGATTTGAAATGAAGAATAAATAATTTGCATAATAGGTCCCTCTGTACAATTAGGGTTATGTACCATGGTCATAATAATAATCATGCAACTGTTGATTCAATAATTGAATCATAGAGGCTGGTGTTTGAATGAATATATAAGGAGTTAGATTGAGGACTCATCAAACACCGTCAAATGATTGTTAAGAGATGATCTTCAGCCTGAATAGGAGATGGCAATCCTTTTCTCATATAGGCTGATATCAAACCGACCTCTTGATGCAGGTCCTCTGCATATGAATAGAGATTCGGAGGTGTCAGATTAGTTAAGTCAAAGGGTTGACTTAGCGAGATCGAGATAACTAAAGTCCTATGTCGTATGCTGTCACGATATAGGCACGCATCCTCTGACCAAAGACAGATGTGTTACTATATGTCTGAGTGTGTACATTTGGCAGACCAATAGGTTGAAGACCTAACCAAGATCTATATACCGGCGAGCTGGTGTGCATATAAGGGCATATGAGTAATACAATCTCTCAAAGGCATCATACAGGTTCACTACTGAACCGGAAGACATGAGATCACTCATGAGATATTGGGAAGAATCAAATTCTGTGCACAGTCGTCTCACTTTGGAAGATTAACTGAATTTGTAGGTTTGATATATGCATTTGGAAAGTATATGATCAACACCTGGGTATGATATATGCTTTTGGAAAGTATATGATCGATACCATCTCCCAATGATCGAATGAGAAAACTTAATGATAAAACCCTAAAGGAGACAATCTAAAAAGAGATCTAAAACTTCGGGTTTAATCTAGGTCTTCCAGTATGCAGGATGTACATGTATTGGGAAAACTTGAGGGTGATGTGATCATAAATGATTGTATAACCATGACCCTTCCATTCCTAGGGAGTGATGAAACATGTCTGGATTTTACTGACTCCTCTCGTAGAGAAGTGATCTAATCTTAGTTCAAATGTTGGACATTGATCTAAATGTGATTCAGATACAATTGGAAGATTAGATCTACGGTCTTGATTTATTCAAGCATCTATGGGAGGTTCGTAAGATCTAGATTTGAGATTTTATCTCAATGTCCTAGTTACTATACGTGGAACAATACAATCACCATGTCCTTATCTCCAAGTATCCATGGAGAAAGCGCATTATCCTTGAAAGAGTTCAGGGATAATTTCATTGTTGATATATGTATCCAAGCATCGAGAAAATTGATAATTAAATGCGATTTAATTATCATAGATAATATGAATTTATTCCTATTATAAGGAGTGATATCTAAGATAATTAAATATGATTTAATTATCAAAGATGTGAATAATGTGAATGTGATCCATGTTATTTGGGCACATGAGAATAGAGATCCAAGATGATCAAATGTTATTTAATTATCATGGATATGAATAATGTGGATAGCACTATCCATATTAATCATATATATTATAAATGTGATTTATAATATATTAAAGAGAGCATATTGTGATTTATATTTGTTGATTAATTGGTATTATGATTGGATTCACATTGAATGATTAATTGAAAATATAATTATATTTAGTTTTGGGTTGTGAATGATATTCACATAATTTCAATGGCATGGTTGATATTTTTCATAAGATAATTTGGAATTATTTTTTGGTGAAAACATTGTTAACAAGAGATGATGATATATATCATGAGATAATGAGATCTCATGATAATTAGAAGAGATGGACGAGGCCCACCAAAGAGAAGTGGACGGCTACAACTCTCCATGAGGAGAAGAGTAGCCGTCCCCTCTTTTGAGGAGATTGGTTTATTCTATTCATTATCTTTTCTCTTATCAAAGATGATTTAATTTGAAATTAATCTTGTTGATTTATCAATGAAAATTAATTTAAATTAAATCATTAGTTGTTGTGTTTTACAACATCTTAGCCATTAAAAGAAACACAAATCAATCTCAACCATTGATTGTGTGTTGTCCATGAATTGGGATCCATGGACTCCCAAAACCCTATATAAGAAGAGGCACCCCTCGCTCTTCAAGAGACAAAAATAATGAATGCTCTCTCTCTCTTTCTCAACACGCCAAGCCTCTCTCTCTTATAATGGTCGTCCACCATGGAAGCATTGGGAGAGTCGTCATCGACGCAGCATCGTTTTTATGCTGTCGGATCATCTACTCGTGGATCTCCATCTCCTTCGGTGCGTCTCGCTCGTGAAGAAGATGTTGGATCTCGTGTGACGAGATCAGGAGATCCGTCGCTTGTATCATCAACGTGGATTGCGAAGAGCACGTGTCTCATCAACGCGCTCGCAAGCGTCTCCTTCATCGCATCGGACTTGAGACAAGAGGTCTCTTGGTTTACAGACTCGATCGCAACCACACTTCAAGAGGTAATCCTATTACTTGTTTGTGGTTTAGACGAAACAATTCAAGAAGTGTTCTTCGATCATGTGATTTCGTCACATGTTTTTTTAAAAAATTTCGCTGCATAGAACGACTAGTCCAATTAGTCGTTCTTCGTCATATTCAATACGATGCGCACGCTTCCGTGATGCGCTTAAGTATTATTCCATATCCTTCACATTATACATCCACAAAATAGACAATAAATTGTTCTACAATATGGGATTTTTGAAAATGAAAATTGATGGCAAATTATTATTCAAAGAACGACACAAACATAAGGGTGTAGATGCAACACAGAATAAAAATAAACTTAATTTAATGCATAAAAGACTACAATGCAATTACACATGCACGAAAGGGTATTTATACAAAAATCCAGGCACGGGCGTGCATGACATGTGAGAGTCTAGAGGCAGGGACTGATTGGCAAAATTCTGGAAGCTCAGGGGTTGACTGCAATTTCTCCCTAACGCACACGTAAGGAGCATGATGAGAAGGTTCGGGTGCCCTTAGCAAAATATGGAGAAAAACTAGGGGCGACTTGCAATTTGTCCACACCCCCACATATGCAACACGTGCCAAGGAGGGTCGATAGGCAGAGCTATGCTTTGGAGCTCCCAAGGCTCCATGTGGTTCACAGAGGAGGCTTGTCTCACCTGAGCCAAGAGGCATGGATGAGGGCTCGATAGTTGGAGGGTGCAGAGGTCCAACGATCGCGAGCAGATGGAGTTAATGGTAGCAGGCAAGCGGTGAGGCAAGAAGCTTAGCGGTGAAGGAGACTGGATGACGATGCTGATATGGGAAAGGGCCAGCGAGAAGGGGATGCAGAGTCGTGATTCTAGAAGGAGAGATGAAAATTCATGGGCGACAGGTGGCTCTCAATAATGGTGAAGGGCGTGACAGTTGGAGTGCTATTGCAGGTGTCTACCACGGCGAGGCGAATGGTCGATGGAGGCAGAGTTGGTCTTGGCAATGGCGAGCGATGGTCGGTGTTGGGGTGTGGATGGAGAATGTACGGAGATGGGGGCAGAGTTGTGACGGAGAAGAAAGAAGATCGAAGAACTTGAAGAAGGGAATAAAAGAAGAAATCCATCGATAGAGCAAGAAGGAAGGAAGAGGGAAAAGGGGAAAAGAAGAGGAGGAGGAGGGAAAAAAGGAGCAGATGAAGAAGAGAAAGAAGAAGAGGGGGGAAGGAGATTACCTGGGGTGGATGGTGTTGACCTATGATGAGGCCCACGGCTGAGCCCCTGATCGTCGCTCAAGGCGTTAGTTGATGTCGACCTTGGCAACCTTCCGGTGAAGCTGCAACAAGGAGCCCGGGTCCTCTTTTGATCACACCCTTGAAGATTGGTTGTCGTCGCACTCAATGGAACACACGTCAATATCATCGACGACGTTGAGGCTGGTGGCTTGTTCTCGCTATAGGACGGATGGGGTGGCGTAGTAGCGGTGTCGAACCCTCTATGGTCGGTTGGACGGAGGTCGAGGTGGACAGGAATGGTTGGGTCATACATGGATTGCGAAGAGGACCGAGTTGATGTTGTCACGTGAAGGAGGCAGTTGCAGCAGGTCGAGATCACGGGGTAGGTGTCGAGGCAACTGAGGTGGAGGCGAAGGGGCTTGGGTCGTAAGACACGGGGAGAAGAGGGCAACAGGATGTTGGCGATCAAAGAGCGGGCGACAGTTGGGGGCGCCGCCATGAAGGGTAGGAAGGTGGAGGAGTGGGTGATCGTGCGGAAGGGTTCTCCGTTGCAGAGGCCATACAATAAGGGAGAAGAAGGAGGCCACGTAGCGTGAAGCGGAGCGGTCACGTGGCCGCTAACTAAATAAAATTAAAATAATTATAATTAAAAATAAAAAGAGAATTAATTAATTCATAAAAACAATAATAAACTAATAAAATAATAAATGGGGTGACACGTGGCAGCTCCAGGAGCTGCCACGTGTCGTTCTTTGAAAATTCAGAAATTAAATCAAAAAATAAAAATTAAATAGCAAACAAAGTCAAATAAAAAAGTGTTCTACATGAAAGTTTTTCTCTCGATGAGATCTACAACTTTTGTGAAGGGATCAAAACCAAAAGTGAGCATATGTACAAAAAGTCTTTTTGGTGGTACTCTATAGATATAAAATACCATATTTCCGTATTTTGCAAACAACATTTTTTCATTTTTAAATAAGATAGAAATCAAAATAAAATCAAATAAATATATAGAATAAATATTTACAACTTAATCTAATTTTCTATATTTTTAATAATTACGAAAATAAAGAAATAAAATAAAGGGGACATATATGCAGACTTTATATACACACTTGGGTCGATTTATTTTCTTTGATTTTTGCTTCTATTTTTATTTTTATTTTTACAAATTTTATTAAAATATAAATAAAATAAAATATGAAAAAGAAATAAATCAAAAATATTTACCTTATACATAAAATAAGGGTCAAAATAATCAATATATACAATTTAAAATGAGGGTCCAAAACGCAAGTTTCACATATGAACTTCGATTCTTTTGAATTTGATCTTGTTTTGTAGATAATTGAAATTCAAAAGTGAGTAGGGGTCCATAGGAGAATGTATGAGAGAGAGATATACGTTTATGGCTTTTTGTCTCAAAACTAGTGTTTGGGTATTATTAGATAAATATGTAAGTTAGAAATTTTTGATATTTTTATTTTATTATTGTTAGTAATATTTAAACAAAGAAGTTGATTTTATTTTATTTTAGGTTAGTGAAAAATAAATAAAAATGGGATAAGTTAGGGTAACTATGGTAATATATAGATGATAATTTAAAAGGGAATTTTGGCTTCTTATTTAATGCAATTATGCATGTTAAAATGTGAATATTATTTACACATGAACGAATGATAATAATGCAATATAAATGAATAAATGCAACTAATTACTTGGGAATAGAGTTCTTTTTCATCTTTTAGAGTGATGAATAATAGATTCATCAACCCTCTATATTTAAACCTTGCTCGTTTCCAATAAACTAAAATGAAATGGAGTAGTGAAATAATATCAGGTTCCATACTAAGGTCATGAACATAAGATGAAAATGGATCTCGACTCGGCCTTTGGATTAATAACATGGTAGAACTCCTTATGAGAATTAGTGTTTATAGAACAACAACCTCCAAGTTAAACAAGCCAACATCCCGATCCAACTCATAAGTCATCTTAGGTCAACCTCCTCCTTAAGCATCCCACATGAACACTTAATAGCTATCTTTGGCGAGTGAAGGGTGTTAGATATTCCCATCAAATATGTTGAACTACCATGCAATCTCTTCCTCCAGTAACTCATCCTCAGGGAGTCAGGTATTTCCTTCTAAGTTCAGGAATGTGCTAGTTCACAAAGAGTGGGGGGAAGAAGTATAGAAGAGGAGAAAAAGAAGCGAAGAGTGATCAGTGTAGTCAACTCTCCTGTGAAGCTTGGCCGGTGTAGTCAAGTCGCCACTAGATTTACATGCTAGCTGAAACTTGGACCATGGTGTCCAAATATTGTTGCTTTTAATATAGGCTTTTTTTGGGTAGGAATTTTGGTTGCTCTATGTGGATCTTTTATGCCCCAATAGATATAGAATCTTTTGTTCTACCTATGTTTTGGGTTCTTACAAAAACTTTTGCTAGTTGTCCATCCCTCATCTGAAGTTTTATTTCAACTAGGTACTCCAGTCTTTAGATGTCCATGCTACCAAAGAAAGAGACACATGGTCTTCCAACACCTCGTCTGGGTAGAGCTAAGTGCGCAATGTAGAGTACATATCAGTTCCTTATACAAGAGTCTACTTAGAATGAGGTGACCAGGTTAAACACTAAGATTCGAGTATAGACATTGTCTTGTGAACTTGGAGAATTAATTCTATGACCTAAAGTTTCTAAAATCCTACTTCTAAATGAAGTTCCTTTGAAATTTAAATAGATTAAGGTTTGTCAAGTGATAACCAAAAGCTGGCGTGCGGTTAATTAAAAGAAGAGAGTTGTCAGTTGTAGAAACAACCACGGAGATCGGATTTCGATTGATCAAACAAAAATCAATAAAAGAGGGGAGAGAGAGTAAGCGACTTCTCTCTCCTATTCTATCTACATTATATTATTTATCCAAGTAAGTGTGCCTGGGTCGAACATAAGGATACAGAATAACCATATGACGATTTTCATGAATGAAAGAAATCTCGAGAATCTCACTATCTCCTTGATTTTACATTTTGAGTCAAAAAACACTCAAAAAAATATATGAACTTACAAAAATCAAAGCGACGAAAACACTCGATGAAACCTGCGAAAAAATACAAGAAGTGTTGCTAGGGTAGTTGTGTAACTACCCTAGAAAAATCAAATAAAATTACAACAAAATAAATGTCCAAAACATCTCTACATCACAGGGGTAGAAATGCAAAGATAAAGTTCTTATTCTGTTATAAAATGGTCCCTGATAGGGATTGAAATGCAAAGAAAATTAAATGTATTACATTTAGGTCCCTGTGCGGGGACCTAAATGTAATTTCTAGAAGCATTGGGGTGCGTTGGATTTTCTGTAACTTCATTGGGCTAATGGTGTAATATCTCCAGCGGTTCGATAATGACGGTCTGGATTAGAAAGGCACAAATGATCTCGGCCATCGGATCTGGACATGTGGCGAAAGACTTACGCTTTGTGTTCTTCATGGGTGTTCTTCCCCAAACAAAAGGTGACGGTGGTGAATCTTTCTATTAGAGCAAACTTTGATGAAGGTACGACAGAGCGGCACTCCAGTAGGGCCAAAAGGGGGTCTCCTCCCCCCTTCGAGCTCTCCTATGGAGAGGTGAGGTCGGAGAAGGTAGTTGCGACGACTTAAGAACTAGGGCTCAAACCCTCATCTTCCTCTAGTTGCTCTGTCTATCTGGCAAAGATTGTGAGCTCTATATAGTGAAATTTATGCTCCAGTAGTCTGTCAAGACCTGCAAACAAGGATTTGTTGCTTGAATCGTACAAGAATCGGCCCACGAAGTTAGGGGTAATGCAGCTTCAAAGCAGTTCCAGGAGGAGATATTTCAGAACAAACAGAATTGAATTTGATCTTTGATTTTGGAATATGAATCGAACCAGAGGATTAAAGTGTCTAATATTGAGATAACTATCCTAATTAGGGCACGCAAATCGATAAAATAAAATGAAAAAGGATGAATGAAGGATTGACTTGCGATTATGAAGGTGTAAGAACTTCTTGGTGATGGCTTGATGAGGCGGTCTTCTCGGAGCTGGACGCAGCGGTAAATCTACGATGCATGGCGACGCTTCGCCTTGGAACCCTCCTCCGTTGACTCGTCTTCAACACGGGGTGATCCTCAGGCCCTGTCACGGCCGGAATGGGGTGAAGCAAGGTGGGAAAGTAGGGTCGACGACTAGTTAGTTCTGGAAGTGGAAAGCTTAGGAAGAGTTGGTTGAAACGGATATCTTTAGGACACTTTTATAGACGATCTGAAGGGGGTTAGGTACAAATCAATGGTAGGCGTGGATGTAGGATGTTGGAGGTAGAGGATGGAGGGTTTGGATCAAGCTTAGGAAGAAGAAGGTGGCGTGTAGACAAAGTTGAAGGTTTGCCGGTAGAACAAAACAAATGTTCTTGTTCTTGGATAAGAAAGCACCAGGTGTTGACACGTATGAGCACATGGTTGGCCGGATTGATTAAGTATCTTAATAAATAGATATCAAATAGTAAATAACATTATTTTAAATAGGTATTAAAACTAAAAATGTAGATAATTAAATTATCTAAATTATGGTATAATTAATTTTAATAAATAATAACTATTTTACGAAATATGAATATTATGATAATAAATAAGTGTAAATAATACTTAATAAAGAAGTTTTGGATTTTTAATTGGATAAATTAATAAATTATATATTATTTTTATATTTTTATTAATTATTATGTTAATAAATAAATCATATATGATTTTTTATATAAAGTTTAATAAATTAATTTAAGTATATTGATAAATAGGTATATAAACTTTACAGTTCATTTATACCTATGAATTAGGGTTTTTGATTTATTTAAAATAATAAATAAGCTCCAAAAATTATAAAATAAATTAAGGTTATAATATAATATCAAGAAAAAGATTAAAAAATATAAAATCATTAAAACAATAAAAATATGTTCTAAATAAAATAAATAGCCCCAAAACCCATCTGTCGTTAGGTCCCAAAACCTACGTTTTGCAAACGGACTCTGATTTTAGTGAAATTAACTTCATTAATTAGAGAATATTATTTATTAACTTTAAAGATGAGTATAGTGAAATTGAAGTTAGTATGAGAAAGTTATGATGTTCAGAAGTTGAGATTTTGACAAATTACAAGTTGGATTTCTTGGTGTGTATATATACAAGATATTATTTTTAACTTATTTTTATAATTTTTTATATATTTTTAGAAATAATCAAGAGAAAAGTTTGGTGAAAAATATATTCATATGAATTAATTAAAAATCATTGAAGTTTTGGTATTTATTGGATAATTAATTAGGAGTGTATAAACTGTGAAACTAAATATTTTTATTTATTTTCTTCCTTATCTCCCCATAATTATTTATTTGTCGACCAATCCATGATGTCTTGGTCTCAGGGATTAGGTTTATAAATATATCTTTCATCTATATTTATTTTCTAAGTCATATTGTACATATATACATATCTATAATTTGCCTTTATTTTTATTTTTTTTATTTTTATTCTTTTATTTATTTACATGATTTTAATGCATAAAAGTGCATTCTTATTCATGAATAGGGTTTTGTTAAAAAATTGAATTTAATGGATATTTACATGTATTTGTTAAGGGTTTTAAGACAAAATGCAAATAGAATGTTAATGAATCATGGATTCATCATCAAGTCCATCCTCGATTTATATTCTTAACTCTGTTCAAAACCCACTGACTTTCTACTTTGCATATGCATGATATGCAAATGAAATGCATATGATATGAAATGCACATGAATGAAGTCCAAGTTTTTTTGAGCTATAATGATATGCAAGAATGAATGAGAAGCCTTTTTATTTGTCAAATGATTTTTGTTATACTTCTTTTTTATAAAAATTTCACGAAAGAGAATTATTTACAAGGATTTTACAAGATTATAAAAGTTTTACATAGAGAGTATGGTTTACATATTATACAAATTTACATGTATTCTACATATTTTACAACACATCTTTTCTTTTTTTGGCAAATTTTACCCATCCCATATTTATTGAATATTATATACATAAAATACGTGAAAGTGCGAGATATGGGTAATATATATATATATGTAATATATACACACCCCCTATACTTAGCGCGTGCTATGTCCTTAGAGCACAAGAAGCGAGGAAAAGGCATAGCTCGTGTTAATCGTAAGAGAGTGAAATGAAAGGAAGCATAGAAGTACACATGCCCCCCTATAATTAGGTTGTGGTAAGTGTAGAAGAAGAAGAAGAGAGAAAATGAGGTGATCGAGGTTGAGAGGAGAAATGGATGAATATACAATGCAAGGATTGGTCCCCCACACTTAGGACCTGGTCAGCTTAAGTATAGAAAAAGGAGTAGTGTGAGAATCGATGGGGTTGGGGAATCTGCAGAGAGAAAGGAGAGTGGGGAACAAGATGCTTGGAGATGTTGGGAGTAGTGAGGACTCGAGAATTCCCTAAGAGTAGATCAGGGGACTCTAGGATACGCATGAATTAGATCTCTTTAATACAAGCTATCTGCTTATTTGATCCTACAAAATGCTTCAGCAGTTGCCCGTTTACAAGGAACAATCATACAAAATATGTAATCTCTAAAATCTCTACACTTTTATTCGTGTGATCTTGTTTGACAATGAAGGGTCCCGTCCACTTGGACTTCAACTTGCCTTGGAAAATCTTCAACCTGACTTTGAATAACCATACCTTCTACCATGGGACAAAACTCTTGCATCCGATATGCAGATCATGCCAACACTCGATTCTATCCTTATAGATCACATATTTATCATATGCCTTGTTTCTGATTTTTAAAATCACATTTAGGTCCATCTATATGCTCTGAAGTCCTTCATGTGTGTTCTAGTTTACTTTCTTTAATGCCCATTCACATTTATTGATCATCTCAGTAAGAAGATGCCACGACTTTTCATATACTATTTGGAAAGGGGAGGTTTCGAGTGGGGTCTTGTAATAAATTGTGTATGCCCGTAGAACTTGGTCAAAGAGCTGGGACCAGTTCTTCCTATCAAGGCGAACTAGCTTATGTAATATTTGCGTCACCTCCCTATTCGACACCTCTGCCATGCTATTCGACTATGGGTGGTATGGACTAGCGACATTGTGCTCGATGTCGTAGTACTTTGTTAACTTCTTTATTTCTTTGTTAACAGAGCGTCTACCCCCATCATAAGTGATGACTATGGGGACCCCGAACTGTGGAATAATGTGATCTTTCACAAACTTACAAATAGTTTTTTTGTCTGCATCTCGGGTAGGGATAGCTTCCACCCACCTGGATAGATAATCTACTGCTAGTAGAATGTGATCGTAGCCATGGCTTCTAGGGAATGTGCCCATGAAATCTATGCCCCATGCATCAAAAACATCAACCATAATCACAGGTTACATGGGCTTATCATCTTCGGGACCGATGGTCCCTCCCAATCTTAAACACATTGGATATGACCTAAGAAATGGATATGCATCACAAAACATGGTCAGCCAGTACAAACCACATTGGAGCACTTTCCAGGCGATCCTCTTCCTGGAGTGTTGTCCTCCTGCATTCAAGTAATGGTAGTGTGTGAGTACACTCATGTATTCCTCTTGAGTAATACACCTTCGTAAGACATAATCCGGAACTTCAAAGTAAAGGAATGGATCCTCCCAATGGTATTTCCTAGATTCTGACTGAATTCAGTCAATTCTGCTCTTGGGCCAATCACAGGGATCTATCCTAGATACCAAGAAGTTCACTATATTAACATACCATGGAAGAGAGTCGACAGAACAAATAGACTTGTCAAGGAAGGAGTCCTTGATGGGGTCAGTCTCAAGGGAACCTTGTGACTCTATACAGGAGAGGTAATCAGCCACCATATTTTTAACTCCAGGCTTATCATCTACAAATCAAACTCTCGGAGTAGTATAATCCACCTAAAAAGATGCACCTCCGCGTCCTTCTTTTCCATGAGGTACTTGATGGCTGTGTGGTCTGTGAACACAGTAACCTTAGACCCTAAAATATGTTACCTAAGTTTTTCCAAGGAAAACACTATGATAATTATTACCTTCTATGTGATGGTCTAATTCCTTTGAGCATGATCACGTAATTTGCTTGCGTAATGGACATCATATGGGATCCCTTCTCTCCTCTATCCTAACATGACCCTAACTGTAAAGTCAGAAGCGTCTGTCATGATCTCAAAGGGTAGAAATCAATCTATGGTCTGTAGGATGGGAGCATCCATGAGCTTCCTCCTTAAGACCTCGAAGGGCTCAAGATATTGTGATCTACAATGAACTCTGTGTCTTTTCCTAAAAGTCTCGTTAGTGTCTGGGCAATCTTTGAAAAGTCCTTTATAAATCTACGGTAAAAACCGACATGATCAAGGAATGACCGCACTTGCTAGATGTTGGTTGGTGGTTGAAGTTTCTTGATCACATCCACCTTAACAGGGTCAACCTCCATTCCTCTCTCGGAGATGACGTGCCTCAACACAATGCTCTCTTGAACCATGAAATGGCTCTTCTCCCAAGAGAGCACCAGATTCACCTCACTACACTTCTTGATGACTTGATCCAGATGAGAGAGACAAGTTTCAAATGAATCATCATAAATCAAGAATTTATCCATAAAGACCTCTAGGACTTCACCCACCATCTCCTCAAATACCGCAATCATGTATAGCTAGAAAGTCCACGTTGCATTGTGTAGCCCAAAGGGCATGCACCTGAATGCGTATGTACCGAATTGAGTTGTGAATGTGGTCTTCGCCTGGTCCTCAGGAGCAATGGCTACTTGATTGTAGCCCATGTACCCCTCTATAAGACAAAAGAATTTTCCCGGTAAGACTCTCTACGATCTAATCAATGAATGGTAAGGGTAAATGATCCTTCATCGTCGTGTCATTCAAGCATCTGTAATCCACATAAACATGCCACGATGTGGTACTCATGTTGCAATATCCTCTCCATCTGAGTTGGTGACAGTTTGAAGTCCCACTTTCTTAGATACTATGATGAATCCATGATTCATCACTCTAAAATGATTAATTAAACTCAGATCCTCAGGTTTCATCTGCATTTCTTCATTTATATTGCATAATTAGCATTCATGCATATGTAATTAGTAATTGCATTTTATCATTCATAATTGCATAAAATGAGGAGCCAAAAATCACAGCCCAATTGACCAATAAAATAGGCTAACTTTTGTAATTTTTAGTTAATTCATGTTAACTCAAAATCACCTGAAACCACCTCAAATGTGTACATGTTACTAACAAGAATAAAGGACAAATGAAAAAAAAATCATTAACAAAAAAAGTGGGTAAGAAACCCAAACTTCCTCATACAGTTTTTGATTTGATCCTACTCACTTTCAAACTAATGTACATTCAATTATCTTCAAAACAAGACCAAACAAAAGTCCTCTTTTTGTATTTTATTTTATTTCTTAATTTTATTGATTATTAAAAATTCAAAAAAATATAGTAATGTGTGATTAATTTTTGTTGATTTTATCATATTTATTTAGTTGTTTATCTTATTTTAAAATGATAAAAAAAGGTAGAAAACCTAAAAATCAAGGTATTCTAAGTACATAGAGTACCCCAAAAAATCACATTGTGCAAATGATCGATTTCATTTTGGTTCTTCATGAATGCCATTGATCTCATTGTGACGAGCAACATCCATGAAGAAAATTTTTCGATCGGAGGTCGTTTACTATTTATTTTTTATTTTTCTTTTCTTTTAATTTTTTATTTTTCTGGTGGTGACACGTGGCCGCTCTTGAAGCCACCACATGTCACTCAATTTTCACATTAATATTTCATTAATAAAAAACTAAATAAAAATAATGAATAATAAAAAATAAAAAATGCCACATGGCAACACCTCAGCCGCCCGATCTCGACCGATCGGATGGCCGACGTGTGCCACCTTCATCCACTCGTCTCCTATGCCACTTTCCTTTTGGGGCCATCGGTGCCTCCTCACATGCCACCAATAACCCTACCTCATTCCCTGTTCAGTCGGTCACCCCTCACGAGATAACCTTCCATCTTGGGTGCTCATCACTGTCTTCCTCTTCAATCAGAGCCACCATCATCCTTCCTTGGTGAGAATATAATCAGATCCTTCCCCTTCCAGATCTGGGGAGTCTCCTCTGCCACATCCTTTCCATCTACGCCCCCTCCCTACATTCCAATCTCGCCCAAATCACATGAGATCTCCATCTTCGATTCGCCATCAATCTCGACCATCACCCGATCTCGTTCCCCCTTCAATTTCCAATCAACCTTGCCTCATTCCTCCCTATTTAATCAGAGCTCGGTCATCCTCGCAATCCATCCTCTGATTGAGCCAAGATCTGAGGAGAGAGGTGACAATGCTCCTCATCCTAAACGTAAGCAAGGTCTGAGGGTAGAAACCTCGTTGCAGTCTGCTTTCCATGTGACTTTCCTTGCTTCGGCCATCATTGAGCCTACCTGACAATCAGCAAATTTGGCCCTCTAATAGTGTTGAATTAACACTTAAGATGTCATTGCAAGCGGGCTGAATTGGGTTCACCAAAGACCGTCTAATTGATATATCAATAGAATCAGACAGTCGTATTTTTATTTTAGTTGGTAGGAAACCAAGGTCGAACTCAGGTATACGGGCCTCTCTCGTATTATCTAGATTTTTAATTATATATTTAAGTGTTAAGTTGGAAAACATAGGTCAAACAATGCTAAAGGACGAAGGCAAGACAATGCAACAAATGAATATAAAACATGCATTTTTTATTTTATTTTAATCATGCAAATAGATGTGATGATATGCAATGCAAACAAGCCCTAAATCAGAAGTAATTGAGCCATAAAAGGACAAGTCAAATCAATGTCAAATAATGAAGCACTATTCATTCAAGTAGCTATTAGGCATGAGCAAAATGGAAATCCGGACACTTCGACAATAAAATAATGCATTACAGTTCATAATGTCAAATCTAAAATAAAAGCATGCCATAAGGAAGACAACGAGAAGAGCTTCAAAATGCCACTGAAATCAACTGAAACGGAGTTATGAAGCTCAAGATATGCATAAAAGAAGACAAGGGAATTATTGAAAGAAAACATGAAATAAAATTACAAACAGTTCCCTAGAAGGGACTAAAATGCAAATAGGAGAAAGTTCAGGACCTTCCCTGTAAAATGCCCACACACAGGGGCATTTTTGCAATTTTGGAAACCCGCAAAGGTATGATTGCAAAATATCCACTATGCACGTGGTCCCACGTGACGCAGGACCTGTCTGAAAAATGGAGAAGTCGGCGGGGCCTCTGTGAAAATTTCCCAAAAAGCACGTGCATAGCACGCGCTATTCCAGGCGCTATTCCAGGCTTGATGTAGCTTCGGCTCGGATAGGACCATACGAGCCTCCAGGCTTTGGCTCGGGCTAGGTTCGGAGCACCCGAACCTCCTGGTCTGGTGCTGAGGCTTGGATGTTCCTTGGACGTTGACGCGTGGCCGAATGAAGGCCATTGGATCATGAGGATCCAACGGCTACTAGAGCATGAGCTGTGTGTCGACGTGGCTGCGCCTTCACCATTGGATGAGCTTAGGGGAGGAGCATCCAACGGTGACTGCTCCTCCTTCCTCTGATGCAGGCGGCGTCGTTCGAGCTCTGACGAAGGAGCCTGAGCTCCGCCACTCCTCCCTGGTGCCAGTGAAGCTCGCCCGAAGCTTTTGAAAGGTTGTCGATGAAGATCAGGAGATGGGCGAGCCATGACAATGCTCAATGCAGCGTCTCGTTACTCCTATGATGGAAGCGAGGCTCGACCAAGATGCTCCAGCGAGGTCTCCGTTCATTGAAGTCTTGAGGCCCTGCAACGTTAGTTTGCTAGCCGAAGCGCGCAGTGCAAAGTGAAGGCGAAGTGGGGTGAAGCGGACGGCCGGGGGTAGGGCGCAGCAAGTGGCGGCCGGTCTTCTTCTCCGGCGAACCCGGAGGAGTTGGCTTGAAGGTGTTCTGGGGTTATGGAGGATAAGGAGGATGATCGGAGGTGGCGCGTGAATGGGAGATGCAAAGAGAAGCTTTCGAGAGGATCAATGGAGGAGGGGGTTGAGTGTAACAGACTAAATAATTACGCAAAATAAGAATAAAATACAGAGGAGGTCAGAGAGGGTTTACATGAGGTTGGGCGGAGCGTATCGGCTTCGGCTGGGGCTCGATTCAAGCCCCGAGTCATCGCTGGACCCCTGCAGCCAGTCAGGGCAGCTCAAGCGGGCTCGAAGCTCTACGACGATGCCATGGATGGCGGCAGGTCTCACCGGGGGTGTGGGGTCGTCTTCGCTCAATCCATTCACCTCCCCCTGTCACATGGAGGTGGAGAAGGGCTGGGCGCTTCCTTGCGTAAAGGTGGACAAGAAGAAATGGCGTAGCAGATGGCTTATTTAAGGAGGAGAGGTGGTTGTTCTGATGGTGAAGGCTTGGTTTTGAGTGGAGGTTGTGGTGCGTTATGGGTGATGTCGTGACGGATGGGGACTCGTGCGAAGATAGGGAAGTTATGGTCTCCGTCGTGGTCAGGTTAGAGAGTGGCGAGGAGGGATGGATATGCGGAGGAAATGGGAAGGGTGAGACGAGATGGAAATGTGGATAACGTGGGAGAGAGACGGCTGGAGGTAGGAGATGAGGTCTCGGCCGTTGGATCTTGCGATCCAACGGCTGAGAAGATGACGCTAATGAGCGACGTGGATTGATTCTGGGACGGTGAGATCGATGGTCGTATGGTGCGCCACGTGACGCAAGCAGGACACGGCGCTGGCGGACGGCTGTGATGGCTTCTGGAGCTTGATCGAAGGTTTGATGATGCATGCGGGGATAGACGGTGGTGATGGAGCAGCGGGAGCGCGATTGAATGGTGCACAACACGCCACGTGGTAGGCTATGGGCGAGGCGCGAGCAGGCGGTGAGGATCAGAGATGGGGATGATCAGACGGCTGGGATGAAGGGCACACGTGGAGAAAGTGGAACCATTAGATCAAGAAGAGATCCAACGGTTAGGATGACGTGCGGATAGTGTAAAGGGGAACGGGCCACGTATCTCACCCAGAACGGGCCACGTGGCCCAATCAGATTATTCTGAGAAAGAAATCGAAATATGAGGGTGAAGATGGCCGAATTTGAGAAAACTCAAAACGTGAAAGTTGTAGATCTCGATGAGATCTACAACTTTCATGTTACCAAAAAGTGAGACGAGGTCATTTGAAGACAGAAAATATATTTGAGTGTGTTTTTAAGGTTAAAAATACCGCGGATTTTAATTTTGTGATTTTTTTGTGATTTTTAATTTATCCAAGACTCTGATAATTACAAGACATTATCTAAATTTTATTGACACACTTTTAAGCAAGGGGGTTAAAAATGAAGAATTAAGATGATGAAATCGGGTTTCATCACTACCATCGCTACCATCATCCCCAAACGCTGTCGCATGCACCAACTCCCTTGGAGCCCTCTTCATTCGACTTCCTCCATCACCATCAAGTCCTCATCATCCACGCTCTAGTAGCCGCGTCTCTGGAGACTTGCCGCTCATCCGCTCCAGTGGTGCTTCGCCTTCATCGACTGCCAACTCTACCTCGACCCACTCGCTCAGTCAAGCTCCATCGCACACACTTCAACTACGCCTTTAGCAGAGCACCTCCATCAAGCAACCAACCTTCATCTTCATCACATCGCTCCTCCATGCCAGAAGCCCTACTGTCAATGCAGCCTTCGCAAGTCTCCAGAAACTATTACTGGAGGTTCCTCTTCCTGAACGATGCCCAACAAGCACAGTCGTGGCTCCGCCCACGACAGCCCCTCGACCACCGCAAACCATCGAGTGAGAAACTCGAGGCCCTCACGTACGTACAAAGCACGTAAGTTGGGGGAACTTCTACGGAGTAGACCCCAGAGGATTGCTCTATTTCAATCGCATCCCCTACCGCCACGTGACATCTTGGACAATTGTTGAGGAGCCCCTCTAGAAGCGCAAATTTGCCTCCAGGTCTAGCTTCCACGGGGCACGTGCGAGGCATGTGCTCCTATGGAAATTTTGTAAACCCTCATGGGGTATTGGTAATTAATCTTAGGTCCCTACTCTGCATTTTTTGTTTTGATTCTAATTATTTTAATTGCAAACATATCCTTGTGTTCCTCTATTATTTTGAACCTTTTTCTTTCATCATTTTATTATTTAAAAAATTGTGTGATGTTTATCAATTAATTATCTATATTATTGCAGGCATGTGATATTTTTATGATTTATAGTTAATTAATAATTAATATTCTCATGGAAAATTGAATATTTTACCCAATCTATGCTTAGAAATTCGTAGTTGATTAACCATAACTCCAAAATTTGCCAAAGATTAATGGATAGTCGAATTAATTATATTTAACATCATAACCAAAAAGAATTTCATTTGCATGCATATTTTGCTATATAAAAATCATTTTGTGTATTTCAATAATTAATTTTATAGGTATTAAATTCAATGTTTTAGGATTTAGGATTTTTCTGAGATATATCACCTAGCGATATATCTTAGATAATTTTAATCCATGAAAGTAAATGAATTTAACATTTATTATAATTAATTATTGAAAATCTAACTATTTGCATTCATTAATTCATAAAATATTCATCTCGCATCAGAAAATTCCAAAAATTATAGTGCATATATTTCAGCACTATTTACATCTCCACAAAGTTTCATAATTTTTGGACTTCGTTTAACTGAAAATTGCATTTTAGTCTTTAAAATTGGCCATATTTGCATCCAAAATTATCCCGCCTCGAAAACCATGCACGAAATTTGATAGACACTAATCTAGGTTGTTCCTTGGCCTCCTCGAGTTCGACCTTGGGACTTGCCCAGGTAATCACTCGAATTAATTGAATTAAATATTTAAGTGATTATTTTTTGATTGATTCTGATTACCCACCTACAATGAAATGACATATTCATTTATTTGAAATGCTTTATTCACACTAGTTAAACAAGGTAATTCGCAACACATCAGATGATGTCGTTGCCAGGGATGCAAACGACTTAGGTTTTTGTTTAGAAAATTAGTGTTAATTTTTCACACATTCGGGTAGTCTGACCCCTGACTGGCCATTGTATATTTTCCATATTCTTGTTTTCAGCGCTTATTTTCTTGTATTTTTTTGATTAGTTTTCGTGTCACTCTCTTACACTCTCTCTTATTTTTTGTGGGAGGTACTCGACGTAAGTGGAGAAGTTTTTCAGAAACTGATGCATATTCTACAATGCCTGAAAAGTTTCATATTAAATTAAGATCTAGTCGAGTCATGAGAGGGCGTAGATTCTAGGATTTTAATTTCTGCCATTTTAATTTTTGTAAATAATTTCTCATTTACAGCGATATCCGTTTGGACTCTTGCACTTGTAAACAAGACTTGAACTTTCAATATGGTGTGTTGGGCTTGTTTCATTCTCCGGTGAAGGTGGGGCTCGACTTAAGTGGCTCATAGGTTAGGCTTGCACATACGGCTATTAGAGCTTCCAAGATATTTGATTGTGCTCGTAGAACCTAGGACCGCATGATACTTTAATTGAGATGCACATTAGATCGTTCAAATTAGTCAAAATTAAAATCAAATCTTCACACCTAATAGAACTTTCTGATAGGTGTGGTTTTTGTTGGTTTACATTCATATAGAATAAAGTTTTAATTCTAGCATTGCATCCCACATGGAGATTGCGAGGAATCACTATGTCTTCTTACTGAGCATACATCATTGTTTTCCATGTGCATCGGCTTTTCCCAAATTTTCTCCCTCTTGTTTTGTCACTTATGATTTAGAAGAAATTGGGACTGGATGGTAGACGTGAATTTCTGCTCACCTAAAATTTTCAGTGATCACCTAATAAAAATTGGGACTGCTAAACAAGGGCGACTTTATTTAAACCATAAAATTGAAAATTGTTGTGGAGAACAACCCCGACCTTGTATTCATTTATGTGAAGTGAAGGACACACACTTAAGGATAGAACCAAGCTATGGAATTTTCATATTGACTACTGATTCTATAAAAATGATTAGCTACTTCTCAGTGAGGGAATACGGGTAGCCAGTAAACGGTCAGAATTTCTGTAGCAGAGTGGATGGTTTAAAGGACTTTGTAAGGCTCCATCCTTAAGTAACAGGTAGATGTATTATGGTTTGTACTTACATCCATACTGGCTGAAAGTAGGTGCAACTAATCGTAAGAATTCGAGCCAGTCTTTAGGGAATTTCCAGCACCTAGCTAATTGTTCTACGAGATTGAATTTATCACCATCTAAAATTGACAAGATAATTGGCCGGACTCTTGCAGCCCTCATTGTGTGAATTGGTGAACCTAGGGTTTGTATTATGTTTGTGTTGGTGAGCATGAACTGACTTCTAATAATCAAAACTCGCGCACTTGTGCCATCACTCTCCCTCCTTGATTTATACAAAAATAGGGTTTCTCTGTATTTGCATGCTTTTAACCAAGATCGATTATGCCAGTTCATCCATGTCCATTGAAAATGGCGGGCCATTGGTTCGAGTACCCACTAGATATGTACTATGAAAATGAATCTGTCTCAGTCAAACCCAAATTATCATTAATTATGTCATCTCATTCACCTCCTTTAAAAATGACGAGACATTGGTCTGAGTACCCACCTGATCAGTACTTTGAAAATGATTTCTTCTCGATCAAACCCAAATCAACTAAACCCTCTTTTGTTAATAACCCTCCAACATTTGCTGGAGACTTTGATCCTTGGATGAATTCGTTCCACTTCGAATTCAAAATCATTTTACTCTGATCATCCGATTGAATTCTCCACTTCTTCATGTTACCCACCTCCCCAACCCTATTCTACACATGATCAGACTTCATACTCGGCTAACCCGATTTATTCCCGAGTTCTCGCCGAACCATTTGAAGATGAACCGCTTTTGAGACCAATGATCGGTCGAGACAACGATTCCAACTGACTACATTCTCTCCTCCTCATAATGTTGGGATAGGTCAACACTTCATAGATATACATCCAGATTGGATCTTAGGGAATAACATGATGGATCGACCAAACCAGATGGAGAGGCCCGCACCTAATGATAATCAGTGTTGGATTAACAGTTACAATCAAATGCTTATTGACCAACCCGCATATCACTCCTTCGAACAACCTGCACATACAAAGGACTTGACTGATGGTATCAACACGCATGAACCCTGTATGATTCAACGATATGAGGATCCGACCAATCATAACCATGGAAATGGACTCTACCAACCGAGCATTACATGCCCGAGTTACAGTATGTTGAGTATGAAACCTCAAGTTCTCAGTATCCTCTAATTGAGCAGGCTGCTCCCATGATTGGTAGTGAAAAGTTTTTGAAGGATGAAATTTCGAGGATTATTGAGAGATGTCAATTAATTGAGGATAAATTTAGAATTTTCATCGATCGACTAATTTCATTTTATGGCATCTAGGGTAAGGAAATTGAGACTGAAAGGATTGTATCGCAGGTTGAAAACCCAAAGGATGCATGGATAATCACAAAATATTATGCATGCTAAGGATGACTTTGACCCGACACATCAAAACCCCTCCTCAGGTATATAAATTGAAACATTCACACACCAAATCGAAAAGACCAAAAAAATCGAAAAATTCGAAAACAACCAACAAATTGAAAAATCATAAAAATTGAAATTGGAGAAGATTTGAGGAATTTAGATCCTGCTATGAGGGAAGCATTTGATAAAAGACTGATTTTTGAACTTCCCTTAATACAGACCATTGACCACTTCCCCGACCTTGAAAGATTTGTTAAGAGTAAATTAATGCCAAAAAAGTCAGGTAGGAAGAGAACAAGGATCGAAAGCATATATTGTCAATGGCCACTTCTTTCCTGATGAGGAGAAAACCCAAGAGCTGTAGAGTAAAGTGGCTGCCTCAATTTAATTGTGGAATCAAAGACACAACATTTACCCATTCCCGAATCAATGGTGATGAACCAATCAATATCCTCCCAGCCTCGATGTTTGACAAGCTCAAACTCATACCAATCAGCAAATCAAGAGATAGCGTTCAGCTGGCAGATCAATCTATAAAATGGCCGAGATGAATAATTTCAGTCATCATTACATTCTAAGGTGCTCCGCTCAAGGTGGACTTCACGATCATTGATGTTGAGCATCAAGGAGAATTTACCCAATCTCCAATAATTCTCTGAAAGTCATTCTTAGCCTTGGCTAAAGCAACTATAGAGTGTGAGACTCGGAAAATCAATTTTACCGCATTGTGAGCACTTTGATCTCAGATAGTCTTTAAGGAAACACGATGTAAGGTAACCGACAATCGCCATAACCGTCAAGCACTAGATGAGCCCTACCCTGTTAATAAACCTGAGATAATAGCTGTAGAGCAGACCATTGTATTAGAGACTCTCCCCACCCTCCCATTCCCCACTGCCTGCACCTCAACCACTATCATGACAAATCCTATGAAAGAGAATCTAATACATGATTTCTACCTTCTATATGGTGATTTTGATGAGGAAACACATGCATGGGCTTACCCTAAATCGAACAAGATCTTCCCTGACCACCTTGACAAGTTCAATCCGACACAGGAGATCACCAATGGCATGCCAACTTAGATAACATACGCAGGTTCGCTGACTAGTGAGGAATATTTCAATGGTTATTCATATGAAGTCCTAATTGGCAATACCTAACGGACCAAATGGATCCATCCCGATAAACCAACTAAGAGAGTAGCCTTCGATAATCCGAAAAATGAATCTTTTGATGATTCCTCATCAGGTCCGGACAAGGTAATTTACATGAGTGAGCTTAGTTCGGCAACTCTAAAGCCATATCTGAGCAAGCAGCCAAAGATTGACCCATGTTGGACTATTCCTTCTCCTTACTATTATTCCTGTAGAGCTTATTCTCCTGCCCTCATTAGATATACCAGAATTATATCTTATGAACAGATTGAGATTGATGCTTCAGAGTATTCACCATCTGAGGATGAATCGCTTGACCCCAAGACTAAGCACATTCCGAAGAAACATATTAAGAACAAAAATATCTGGAGTACCTCTACCTTCAAGTATTATTCTTTTAAGGATTACTCCGATGACAGATGGGAATCATCTGATTCATATGCATCATCTTCTTCCCATTAATACACTTTCCAGCATTATTCTCATAAAAATAACTCCGACAATAGTTGGGAATCGTCGGCTTCATCTTCTTCGTATCACTACGATCTCCCACCATAGGCTCACAAAAGGATATGTCGAAAACATCCTTAATCATAGGTACCCTTCCCTCCCAACCCTATCAATTCCCTTGTACATCTTCTTCCTCTACTTAGGCCAAGGCCTAAGTATAGTGGGGGACCAATGCCATCTGTGTATACCACTCTCCCCATCCACATCTGTATATACCCTTCTTACATCGTCAACCTCCTCATTTTCGCTCTTCTTCTATACTTAGACTGTCCACATCCTAAGTATAGGGGGACAAGCCAGCTTCTATTTTTGTATGATTCTTTTTCACTCTATTATGCTTATCCCGAGCATTGTCTTCTATGTCCTTCTTATGCTCTGAGGACATTGCACTCGCTACGTATAAGGGGTGTATATTTACTATGTATATATTTTACCCATAGCTCGTACTATCGCGTAAGTCTATATGTATTTTCGGGATGGTAACTAACTTGAGAAAAACAAATAAAAAAGGATTTTTCGGCAACTAACACTATCTGTGTCCAACTTCGTGTGTAACAAAAGTTTGGGAAAATGTCTTCTTATTAATTTTCAAAAAAAACAAGAAAAAAGTTGCATTAAAAAATTGCAATAAAAAATCTGAAAAAAGAGTGAGAGAGAGAAGACAATAAAATTAAAATTTGTGTCTACATTTAATACATATGCACTTCATCCAGCATGACATGCATCTGTATTGGTGAAAAGCCATTGGGTTCTGAACGAGTTATGATATGAAACTAAGAGTGGTCTACACTTGACCATAATCCACCTAATTTTCAGAGGAACTTCACTAAGAAATGGGATTTTAGAAGTTTCAGGTCTTTGACTTAATTCTTCAAGTTCTGCATGATAATGTGTAGTATTTTGACTCTTAGTATCTAACCTGATCTCCCCATTCTGGGTACGACTCTTGGATAGGGAATTAATTTATACTCTTACATTATGCACTTAGCTCAACTCATATGGGGTATTGGAAGACTGTATGAGTCTCTTTTTTGGTAGTATGGACATCTAAAGACCATAGTACGGGTTGAAATAACGCTTCGGAAAAGCGATGGACGGCTGGGCACAATTTTTTCTAAGTCCCTAAAATATGTGCGGAAAAAAGACTCTATATCCGTAGAGGAACAACAAGATCTACGCAGAGCTACCAAAAAATCCAAACAAAAAGAAGCCAACTATCAAATAAATATTTGAAGCTTCAAGACAACCTGAAGATCTTGGTGGAGACTCAGCTATACTAGCCAGCTTCACAAGGAGAGGTGATTACACTAGTCACCCACCAATTCTTTTCCCCTTCTACAAATTTCTCCCCCTTTTTCGATTGTGAACACAACACGATAGACCTTAGAAGGAAATACCTGACTCCTCGAGGATGAGTTATTGAAGGAGAGGGTTTCATGGTAGTCAAGCATTCTTGATAGGAGGAGCTAAAACCTTTCACACACATGAGACAATTGTTCAATGTTCATGGGGTATGCTTTGAAAAAAGGATTGATCTAAGATGACTTTTGAACTTAAAATTTGACTATGATGTGTATAACTTGGATGCTGTTGATTTTAAAACCCTAATACTTAAAGGAGTTTCGCCGAACTAATATCCAAAGGTCGAGTCAAGCTCCATTTTCACCTTCTGCTCATGGTCTTGGTATGGAACCCAATCGCATTTCACCTCGCTTCATTCATTTAGATGCTTGGGGACAATCATGGTTTAAGTATAGGGGGTTGATGAATCCATGATTCATCACTCTAAAAATGATTAATTAAGCTCAGATCCTCAAATAGCATATGCATTTCCTCATTTATATTGTATAATAAATAGAAATCATGCATATGTAATTAATAATTGCATTTTGGCAATCATAATTGCATAAAATGAGGAGCCAAAATCACAACCCAATTAACCTGTAAAATAGGCTTAATTCCCTAATTTTTAATTAATTCATGATAACTCCAAATCACCTGGAATCATCTCCATTGTGTACATATTACTAACAATAATAAAGAAAAAATACAAAAAAATCACTAACAGAAATAAGTGGGCCAGAAATACAAACCCTAGATTCACATCTATCGGAGTTAAATATTGATATCTTCCTCATACAATGTCTGATTTGATCATATTCACTTTTGAAGTAATGTACATTCAATTATCTTCAAAATAAGACCAAATTCAAGTGAATTAGAGCTCATGTGAAAAAGTTTGGTTTTTGGCCTCTTTTGTACATTATGTATTTTACCCGATTTCAACCTATTACTTTATATACATATTTAACTCTTTTTATTTTATTTATTTTTCATTTATCTTCTTTGACTAAAAGTTTTATTAAAATGCATAAATATCCAAACCTAAAATAAAACCTAAATCAAAGAAATTGAAAAGGTCTGAATGTTCACTAACAGTCTGTACAAAAGTCTTATTTTTGTATTTTATTTTATTTCTTCTTTTTCTTAATTATTAAAATCAAAAAAATTAGAGTAATGTATGATCATTTGTATTTTATTTTTGAATTTTTTCAGATTTTTATCTTATTTAAAAATGAAAACAATTAGAAAACCTAAAAATCAAGGTGTTCTATGTACATAGAATACCCCAAAAAAATCACTGTGCAAATGGCCGATTTTGGTTTTGGTCATGAAAGTTGTAGATTAGAGACGAGCAACTTTCGTGAATAAAATTTTTTGATCTGAGGTCATTTGCTATTTCTTTTTTATTTTTCTTTTCTTTTTATTTTTTATTTTTATGGTGGTGACATATGGCCGCTCTTGGAGCTGCCATGTGTCACTCAATTTTCTCATTATTATTTAGTTAATAAAATTTAAATAAAAAGCAAAAAATAAAAAATAAAAAATGCCACGTGACAACGTCTCAGTTGCCCGATCTCGGCCAATCGGACGATCGAGGCGTGCGACATTCCTCCGCTCGTCCCCTACGCTCTTTCCTTTTTGGGGCAGCAACGCTGCCGCACACGCCACAAATCACCCCGTCGCCTTCCCTATTTAGTCGGTCGCCCCACACAAGATCACATTCCATCTTGGGCACTAATCTATGCCTTCTTCTTCAATCAAAGCCATTGTCGTCCTTTCTTGGCGTGAATCCAATCAGATCCTCCGCCCTCCAGATCTGGGGTGTTGCCTTCGCCACCTTCTTTCCATCTACGATCGCCCCTCCCCTCATTTCAATCTCGCCCAAATCCTGTGTGATCTCCATCTCTGATTCGCCATCAATCTCGGCCATCACCCTATCTTGTTCCCCCTTCAATTTCTTATCAACCTCGCTGCATTCCTCCCTATTTAATCAAAGCTTTTCCACCCTCACAATCCATCCGCCATCCGCTGATTGAGCCAAGATCTGAGAAGGGCGGTGACAGTGCCCTTCATCCTAAATGCTGGCAAGGTCTGAGGGTAGAACCCTCATTGCAGTCCGCCTTCCAAGCGACTTGCCCTGCTCCGGCCATCATTGTCGTTGAGACTACCATCGCTACCATCATCCCCAACCGCTTCCGCCAGCACCACCTTCCTAGGAGCCCTCTTCATTCAACCCCCTCTGTCATCGTCAAGTCCTCATCAGCCATGCTCCAGCAACCGCATCTCCGGAGCCTTATCGCTCATTTGCTCTAGAGATTCTTCACCTTCATCGATCGCCAACTCTACCTCGACCCACTCGCTCGGTCGTGCTCCATCGCACACGCTTCAACTACACCTCCAGCAGAGTGCCTCCATCAAGAAACTAGCCTTCATCTTCATCGCATCGCTCCTCCATAACAGAAGCCCTGCCATCAATGCGGCCTTCGTAAGTCTCCAGAAACTGTCACCTGGAGGTTCCTCATACCAAGCGACGCCCAGCAAGAATAGTTGTGGCTCCTCCCACAACCGCACCTCAACCGTCGTGAACCATCGAGTGAGAAACCCGATGCCCATGCGCACGTGCAGAGCACGTGTGTTGGGGGAACTCTGTGAAGTATACCTCGGGGGATTGTTCTATTTCAATCACATCCCCCGCCGCACAAGGGTCACATGCATAGCACATGACCTCTTGGATAATTGCTGAGGAGCCCTTTAAGAAGCGTCAATTTGCCTCCAGATCCATCTACCAGGGGGCACGTGTGAGGCACGTGCTCCTGTTGAAATTTTGCAAAACACCCCCTTGTGGACTTGGTAATTAATCTTAGATGCATGCTTTGTAATTTCTATTTTTATTATAATTATTGTAATTGCAAAGATACCCATGTATTCTTCTATTATTTTTAACCAATTTCTTGCATCACTTTAATATTTAAAAATTTGTGTGATGTTTATCAATTAATTCTCTACATTATTGCATGTTTGTGATATTTTTATAGTATATGGTTAATTAATAATTAATATTCTTGTGGAAAATTGCATATTTTAACCAATCTGTGCTTAGAAATTCATAGTTAATTAATCAATACTCTAAAATTTGCCAAAAATTAATGGATAGTAGATTAATTGTATTTAACATAATGCCCAAAATAGGTATTAAATTCAATATTTTTGGGGGTTTACGATTTTTCTGAGATAGGTCACTTAGAGATATATCTTGGATGATTTTATTCCATGAAAATAAATAAATTTAATGTTTATTATAATTAATTATTGAAATCTCATTGTCTACATTCATTAATTCAAAAAATATTCATCTTGCATCAGAAATTTCTAAAAATGTTATAGTGCATATATTTCACCATTATTTACATCTCGACCGTATCATAATTTTTAAACTTTGTTTAACTGAAAATTGCATTTTAGTCCTTAAAATTGGCCACAATTGCATTTACATCCAAAAAAGTTACATTAAAAATACCAAAAATATTTCGCCTCGAAAACTGCACATGAAATTTAGCAGACACTCATCTAGGTTGTTCCTTTGCCTCCTCGAGTTCAACCTTGGGACTTGCCCAAGTAAAATAAACATAAAATCACTCAAATTAATTGAATTAAATATTTAATGATTATTTCTTTTTTGATTTAGATTACCCGCCTATAACAAAACAACATATTCATTTATTTTAATGCTTAATTCACACTAGTTAAACAGAGTAATTTGCGACACATCAGATGGCGATGTTGCTGGGGAGGCAAACAACTTAGGTTTTTATTTAGAAAATTAGTATTAAGTTTTCCACACATAAGGTAGTCTGGCCACCGACAGTGTCATTATATATTTTCCATTTTCTTGTTTTAAGCATTTACTTTCTTGTATTTATTTTGGATTAATTTTCGTGCCACTCTCTTACACTCTCTCTCTTATTTTCCGTGCGAGGTGCACAACGTACGTGGAGCAGTTTTCCAGAAACTGACGCATCTTTAACAATGCTTGAAAAGCCGCATATGAAATTAAGATCGAGTCAAGTCGTGAGAGAGCGTAGAGTCTAGGATTTTAATTTCTGTAATTTTTAATTTGGTAATTAATTGCTCATTTACAGCGGTATCTGTTTGGGCTCTCTCACATGTAAACAAGATTCAAACTTTTCATGTGATGTATTTCATTCTTTGGTGAGGGTTCGTCCCGACTTAAGTGGCTTGTAGGTTACACATGTACATACGGCTATAAAAGCTTCTAGGATTTTCTGATTGTGCTCAAAGAACCTAAGACTATACTGCTCTTTAATTGAGATGCACATTTGATCTTTCAATTGAGTCAAATCTCAAATCAAATCTTCCCGGCTAATAGAACTTTTTGATAGGTGTGGTTTTTGTCAGTTTGCATTCATATAGAATATTTTTTCAATTCTTGTATTGCATTCCACATGGAGATTGCGAGGAATCACTGTAAGTCTTCTAACTGAGCATACATCATTATTTTCCATATGCATCGGCTTTTCCCAAATTTTCTCCCTCATGTTTTGTCACTTAAGATTTAAAGGAAAATGGAACTGGACGATAGACGTGAATTTCTTCTTACCTAAAATCTTCAATGATCACCTAATAAAAATTGAGATTACTAAACAAGGCTGACTTTAATTAAATAATAAAATTAAGAATTGTTGCATGTGAAGAACCTAGTCCTTGTATTCATTATCTTGTTGTGAGGTGAGGGATGCACACTTAAGGATAGAAATAAGCTCAGGGATTTTCATATTGACTACTGATTCTACAAAAATGATTAGCTACTTCTAAGTGAAGAAATATGGGTAGCCGGTAAATGGTCCGAATTTCCTTAGTAGCGGGGATGGTTTAAAGGACACTGTGTAAGGCTCCACCCTTAAGTAATGGGTAGCCATTTTTACAGTCTGTACTTACATCCATACTGGCTGAAAGTACGTGCAACTAGTCATAAGAATTCAGGACAGACTTTAGAGAATTTCTTGTACCTAATAGCTCGCTAATTGTTCTACGCGATTTAATTTATCACCAACTAAAATTGACAAGATAATTTGTCAGACTCTTGCATCCCTCATTGTGTGAGTTGGTGAACCTGTGGTTTGTATTATGTTTGTGTTGGTGTGTGTGAACCAAATTCAAATGATTAAAACCCGCATTTTTGTGCCATCACTCTCCCTCCTTGATTTATACAAAAAATTAGTTTTCTCTGTATTTACATGTTTTTAACCAAGATCGATTATGTCAGCTCATTCATCTCCATAGAAAATGACAGGACATTGGTCTGAGTACCCACCAGATCAGTACTATGAAAATGAATTCATCTCGGTCAAACCCAAATCATCACCCATTATGCCAGCTCATTCACCTCCTTTAAAAATGACAGGACATTGGTCTGAGTACCCACCAGATTTGTATTTTGAAAATAAATTATTCTCAGTCAAACCCAAATCAGCTAAACCCTTTTATGTCAAGAATCCTCCAATATTCACGAAAGACTTTGACCCTTGAATGAATTCGGTCCAATATTTGAATTCAAAATCATTTTACTCTGATCATGTGATTGAATTCTCCACTTCTTGATATTACCCACCTCCCCAACCCTGTTCTACACGTGATCATACTTCATACTTGGCTAACCCATTTTTTCCCGAGTTCTCATCGAACCATTTGAAGATTGAACCACTTTTGAGACTATTGACTGACTGAGACAACGATTCCAACCGACTACATTCTCTCCTTATCATAATGTTGGGATAGGTCAACACTTAACATATATACATCTAGACTGGACCTTATGGAATAACATGATGTTGACCAAACCAGATGGAGAGGCCCACACCTAATAATCATAGGTGTTGGATTAATCATGATGATCAAATGCGTATTGACCAACCTGCATATCACTCCTTCAGCTTGCACATATAGAGGACATGATTGATGGTATCAACACGCATGAACCATGTATGATTCCATGATATAAGGATCCAACTAATCATAACCATGGAAATGGACTCTACTCAACCCAACATTACATGTCTGAGTCACAGTATGTTGAGTATGAAATATAAAGTTCCCGGTATCCTCTAGTTGAACAAGATGCTCCCATGATTGATCATGAAAAGGTTTTGGAGGATGAAATCTCGAGGATTATTAAGAGATATGGATTAATTGAGGATAAATTTAGAATTTTCAACAATTGACTAATTTCATTTTATGCTAGCTCGGGTAAGGAAATGGAGACTGAAAGGATTGGATCGCTTGTTGAAAACCCAGAGGACACACATATATTCACAAATATTGTGCACCCTAAGGATGACTCTGACCCGGCACATCAAAACCCCTCCACAGATATGAAAATCGATACATTTACACACCACATTGGAAAGACCAAAAAATGAAAATTTTAAAAAGACCCAAAAATTAAACAACTAGAAAAACCATAAAAATTGAAACTGGAGACGATTTGAGGAATTTAGATATAGCTATGAGGGAAGCACTGGATAAAAGATTATTTTTTAAACTTCCCTTAGTATAGGCCATTGACCACTTCACTGACCTTAAAAAATTTGTAAAGAGTAAAAAGTTAGGTAGGAAGAGAACAAGGATCGAAAGGCATATATTGTCAATGGCCACATCTTTGGTGATGAGAAGAAAGATCAAGAGCTGCAGAGTAAAGTGGTTACTCGATTTGACTGTAGAATCAAATACACTGCATTCACCAATGCCCGAATCGATGATGACGCACCAATCAATATCCTCTTGGCGTCTGTGTTTGACAAGCTCAAACTCAGGCCAATCAGGAAATAAAGAGAGATCGTTCAGCTGCCAAATCGATTTATAAAATGGTCGAGAGGAATATTTTCTGTCATCATTACATTCCAAGGTGCTCCGCTCAAGGTGGACTTCATGATCATTGATATTGAGCATCAAGGAGAATTTACCTAGGCTCCAATAATTCTCGGAAATTCGTTCTTAGCCTTGGCTAAGGCAACTCTAGAGTATGAGACTCGGGAAATCAATTTTACCGCATTGGAAACACTTCGTTCTCAAATAGTCTTCGAGGAAACACGATATAAGATAACCAACAAAGACGAAAACAATCGTAACTGCCAAGCAGTAGATGAGCCCTACCTCATTAATACATCTGAGATAATGGTTAATGAGCAGACCATTGGATCAAAGACTCTCCCCACCCTCCCATTCCATACTGCTTGCACCTCAACCACTACCGTGACGAATCCTACGAAAGAGCGACTAATACAGAACCGTTACCTCATATATGGTGATTTTTTTAGGAAACACATGAATGGGCTTACCCTGATTCGGACAAGATCTTCCCTGACCACCTTGACCAGTTCTATCCGACACAAGAAATCACCAATGAAATGCCAATTTAGATCACATACGCGGGATGTGCACTGACTAATGGGGAATATTTCAATGGTTATTCATCTAAAGACCTGATTGTCAACAACTCACAGATCAAATGGACCCCTCCCGATAAACCGACTAAGACAACAACCTCCGTCATTCCGAAAAAGGAATCTTTTGATGATTCCTCATCAGGTTTGGGAAAGGTAATTTACATGAGTGATCTCAGTTCTGCAGCTCTAAAGCCCTATCTGAGCAAGCAGCCAAATATTGACCCCCATTGGACTCTTCCTTCTCCAATTATTAGTCATCTAAAGCCGATTCTCCTGCTCTCATTAGATATATCGGAATTATTTCTTATGAGCGAACTGAGACCGGTGCTTCAAATTATTCATCATCCACGGACGAATCTCTTAACCCCAAGACTGAGCACATTCTGAGAAAACTATTGTTTAACCCGAAAATCTCGCGGTCTTGCGTTCCACACAAGGCAGGAACATAGTCGTCGAATCGACCGCACGAAATCCGTATTAAAACAACAATTAACCCACAACAATGATCAAACAATGAAAAGTGATGCGGTGTTAAAATTTATTATAACTCTACAAAAGATGTGTACAGTGCAAGAAATGTAGAGGTAGAACACATGGAGCAAACAGGTAGATCAGGCTAAAGAATTGCAAAAAAATGATTGTGAAGAATTTGTCTATATGTGTTGTTTTTTGTGGGTATTTTTAATTTTTAATTTTTTTAAATTTAATTTTAATTTTATGTTTTTATATTTGGTTTTTAATTGTCTGATTTTGTGTTTTATTTTTATATTTTATATTTTTAGTATTTTCTTTTTCTTTTAAACTATAAAATAAGACATATATATAATAAGGAAAGAGAGAGATTATATATATAGGTAAAATAAGCAAAATATTGGAAATAAAATATTTTTATGATTTTTATAATTTTATAATGTTTTTGTGATTTTTCTATATTTTGCTAATTTTTTGGGTATTTTTAAAGTAAAAAATACTCAAAATAGGGAATAAAATAAAGATCCGAGATTAAAATGGGGATGAAAAATATCAAACCGGTTCAAAAATTCCCCATATTAATTTTAAAATAAAGAAAATAAAATAGAGAAATTTTAGAAACAGAAAATAAAAATTTTGGTTTTTATAGAATTTATAAATTTTTATATAAGTTTTTAGTGTTTTCTTATTTTTTTGAGTTAACTTTTATATTTTTTAACGATTTTTTGCCTGAAAGTTAAAGACACTAAAATACACAAAATATATTTTTTGAGAATTTTTTAAAAAAGTTTTTATAATATTTATGTATTTTCTAATGTAAATATGGATGAAAATTCATGTTTTTGATTTCTTATAAATATTAAAATGCTACAAAAATGTGAAATAAAATTATGGCGTGATAGAGCAATGCAACAGGAACTTATGCCTATTTTTGGGGTTTTTTTCAAATTTTATAGATGCATAGAATAAATAGTGGAAACAAAGAGAAAATGCAACCCTAGCAGGGGGTATTTCTGTAAATATGCAAAAGTTCGGGGCCAATATGCAATTTTCCCACAATATATAACTAATTAAAAATATTTCTAGACCAAAAGGAAATAGCCAAACACCCAAGGGTATCGCTACAAAAAGACCAGACACACGTGCATGAACACGTGACCTAGCATGGACGAAAATGCAATTATCAAAAAGCTTAGGGTGAGAATGCAATTTATCCAAAAATATAATGACTTAATTAAAAAGTTTCAGGGTCAAATATAAATAACCAAAACAACCGGGGGTCCCCCGCAAAATGGCCACGCCTCATGTGCACCAGTCACGTGAGGTGACGTGGCCAGGGACCCTGATGTAAAAAGTAAAAAGTTCTGTGGGCGATTTGTAAATTTTAGAAAACTACAAATGACAAATGAAAGTTTCGGTGCTAATTATTAAATACAGAAAATGGTAAGGGCTAAAGCGTAAAATACCCACACACTAGCGCGATCCGATATTTGGTGCAAATCCACTTGCCATGTGTCGGTCTACGGACACGCGATGCCGGTTGATCTCCAATGGTTGGGATTAGATCGCTGCGAATGATCTGACTACTACACGGGGAGGCGATCTAACGACTACTGGCAGATCTGGGCGGAGGGCCTTGATCGATCGGTTGAGGATATAGATGGAAGAACAGGGAGGAGCTCCGGTTAGACGAGCTTCCTCCGACCGGCAAATCCTCCTTCATTGCGTAATGAAGCTCCAAAATGGCTCGATCGCTTCCTGTAAGCCTCCTCTAACAGTTGGAGGTTCCAAAAGTCTCTGGTGAAGACTGGAGAACTCCCAAGAGGGTGGTGGAGCACACGGCTCCCAGCCACCTCCGGTGGGTCTTCAAAAATGCCTCTAAGCGTATGTGAACACGTGAGACCTGCAAAAATGGTGAAGAGGATCGCGAGAAAATTGTCGCGACCCTCCAGTAGGCGGAATGTGTGAGGACGGTGAAAAAGGAGCTCGTCAGAGCAAGCTCCATCGAGGTGGTGGCGGAGGTGAACGAATGGGTCTGAATCGAAATGGAAGGCATGAGTCGAATCCTAAGGCTAAAGTGAAATGAAAGATGCATAAAAAAGGAAGATAAAGCAATCCTCAAAGGCCGGTAGCACCTGAGATGAAGACCGCACGGTAGAGGATGGCCGGAGATGGTGGAGGCACTCCTCGGCCCTCGCCCGAGCGCCGCTCGCACGCTGGAGGAGGCCTGTCACGCCTCCGGTCCGGAGCTCACGCCAAGGGGTCCAAGCTAGGGTCAAAATAGGGTTCAAAGCTCGATGGGCGGAGACCGACGGTCTTTTGAATAGTTGGACGAAGGGGCTCTAAAATCGAGGGAAACAGGTGATTCAGTAATCCGAAGATCGAAAAAACACAAGGGCGTGTATCATGGATATATCGGCATGAAAAGTCCAGAAGGGAGCATCATGAAAGGATAAAAGAGTCATCATTACAAAAACCACGAAAATGGGCGAAAACTAACGTTCTAACACACCGCAGGAGGCGGGTCAGAGAGTTGACCCGCGGTCAACTCTCGGCCCTCCTGGTTGGTACATGTGGACCAACCAGGAAAAATCTTGGAAAAATATTTTGTAAAATCATTTAAAAATAATAAATGATTTTAATAATTTTAGTTTATTAAATAAAAAATGTTTATTATTTTATGAATTATTTTATTAAGATTTTTATTTATTTTTTTGAGGTTCAAAATTATAAGTTACCTTTTTATGGGTTATATAAAGGTATATTTATCTATATATTTTAATGTTTTATTTTTATTTTTTATTTTCAATTTTATTAATTTTATTTATTATTTTATATATTTCTAACTCAATTTTATACACTTCAATATATTTTTATGTTATTTTTCTGATGTATTTTATATAATTAAATAAATAGTTGTATTATCTATATAGGTATACTTATAGGTATTATACCCATGTATTTTGTACAAGTATTTTATTTTTACATCTTATTTATGTTTTTATTCATGTTTTAATATACATATATATTATAAAAAATATTAGAAAATAATAAAAATATAAAATTATAAAAATAATGAATAATATATAAAATAAATATTTTAATGGATAGCTATACAATAGGGGTCCAAAACCTAACTTCCACGCCGTAACGAAAAAAATATGAAACCACCTTCATTAAATAGTTACATAGTTATATACAATTAAATGTAATTTTGATACATTTCGTGTTTTTATTTGAGAGACATAGGTCTGGGAAGTTGGGATTTTGGAAACTTATTCAGATCATAACTTTTTATTTGTACATTATTTTTGTGTGAAACCAATTTTGTATTTTTCTATATTTTATTATCTACAACATTCATGTACAAAGTTTCTTTATTTGAGGTATAAAAGGTAGAACTAAAAATAGGTTCTGAAAATGAATAAAGAATGACTTAAATAAAAGGGATTTTTATTGTATTTGGCCCTTATCTCCCCCTACTTTATTCCTTGTCGACCTAGTCATTGAGATGCTTAGGTCTCGGGTTTCAGGTCATATAATATTTACAATATTTTATTCTTTTTCTTTTCTTTTCTTTATTCTATAATTTTAGCTTTAAAAATTGCATTTTATACATTATTTACAACGCAATGCATGAATGATAAAATGCTAAATTAAGCCTATTTACACGTATTTACTAGGGATTTTAAGGCCAAAAGGATAGAATAAAGATGATGAAACGGAGATTCATCATCCCCCTATACTTGCCTTTGCTAGTCCCTAGCAAACACTTATGCAATAAGTGTAGAAAAAGAAAAACAAAGAAAAGAAAAAGAAGAAAGATGGATTAAATTTAATTATCAAACTTGTCTTCACAAAATCAAAGATTGGAGCTTAAGTCGGACCTTTGGAATTTTAGTGTGGGCGGAACCTTAATAGGAATCGGATTTGAAATCCAACAGCCTTCGAGAATCCTAAAACACTGCTCAAGTCTCCTCAATAGCCAGGTCAGAAATCTTTCAACTCATACGCAAACCCTTATGACTATGAATCTGACTCGTACAGTGTAAGTGATGGTGGCTCTCCCCAACTGAAATGACAAAGAGACTGACTTCTCCAGCATGACAATCCAATGATTCCCTAATCCAATAACTCATTCCTCGAGGAGTGGAGTATTCCCTTCTAAGTTCAAGTGACAACCAACTCAAGAGGAGGGGGTGAAGAGAAGAATGTACGATAGGCAGTGTATCTGCCTATCCTAGGATGCAAGACCAGTGTAGTCAAGTCATCCAGCTGCAGGCTCACATGATTTGACTTTGAAGCTCAAGCTTACTTATTTTCTATACAACATATATACACTCCGGCAAGCCTTTATTTTTATACAGGTCTATCCACTTTTCTTGGAGTTTTTTTTGAAATACTAATTACAATAGCATATACATAAGGAGTTTTTCCTCTTGAGCTAGTAGACTATCCTTCTTTTGAAGCTCTATTGCAACCCATACTCTTCTGTCTTTAGAATTCCTCATCACTGGACGGGTTGGGGTGCACTTCCCTCCCTAGAGGAGGACAAATGTTTCCACTTGTGTACGTCTCATACTGGCAAATCCAACCACCTCACCACTCCAACTGAGTTGAGCCATGTGAAAGGTGCAGGTGTCCAAGTTAGGTCATTATCAACAAGATTCGTGTGTGCTCCGAATTACTCTACTTAGGCAGTCAAGAATCCATCAAACCATGTCTCGTGATCCTCAAAGAATTAAGTCAACTAGACCTGAAGTACCTCAATTACATCTCCTATAAGGTTCCTGTGATTAGGTATATTTTAAGGTCCAACGAAGCTCCAATCTCGGGATTTTACTTAGACTTCCTCAACTATCAATCTCAATTCGAAAAATTCTCATGCGATGCAAATGCTATGCAGAATGCAGAAAATATTTTTGTGATGCAATTTTCAAAGTTTTTGAAATTTTATAGATTTTTGAAAAGGATGGTGCATATGCAATTTTTTGTATTTTAATTTTTGAAAATGTTTTTTGGTATTTTTACTTTTGCAAATGTTTTTGGGATTTTTGAAAACAAAGAGATTTTTGGATAAAAACTAGGTTAAAATATTTACACAGGGATGCATTTTATATTTACAAGAAGTAGATTTTAAGAATTTACAAGGGTAAGTGATCAATTTTATAAGTATATATATAATGAATTTTAAGGTGTGATGCATATATTCTTCAAGCTTATTCGAAAATGATTTTTCAAACAATTTTTGGAAACTATAGTCCAAAATAATTTTTGCAAATAATTTTACAAACATGTGAAAATCATTTTGCAAAGGTTTTTAAACAGGATATATATATTTCCACAATATTTTTGCAACCATTTTCAAACCATTTTCAAATCATTTTTCAAACATTTTATTTCACATAAAATAAAATTTTCAAAACAAAATATTTTCACAAAGGTTGAAAATATTGAACAAAATGTTTTTGCAACTAGTTTTCAAAAGATTTTACAAAAAGATTTTCAAACTATTTTTCAAATATTTTGCAAAAAAACATTTTCACTTGATTTATTATCCAGTAAATACAAAAAGAATTTGAGGAATACTAACATCTTTTTATTAAGGTTTTTAATGAATTTAATTGTATTTTCAGCAATATTTATTAATAAAAATACGAAAGTACGAGTTATGGCTAAAGTATATATGTAGTATATACGACCCCCCTATACTTAGCTTGAGTTATGTCCTCATAGATCAGAGAGAAAAGAGAAGACATAACTCATACTGAGTATAAGAAAATCTAAAGAATAAATGAACGAAGAAATGAACGAATGAGAAGTTGATTGTCCCCCTGATACTTAGGATCAAATAATCCTAAGTATAGAAGACTGTACACAAAGCAAGGAAGGTCAAAGGTGGGAATGAACATATCGTACCCATACGGTCTCCCCCTATACTTAGGGCAAGATATCCCTAAGTATAGACAAGAAGAGGAGACAATGGAGAGGATCAAAGAATAGATGAACTCGGGGTGCACCCCCCCCCCCCTATACTTAGGACAAAATATGTCCTAAGTATAGAAGACTGACCACAAGGGACAACACCTTTTTGGTACAAAAAGAAAATAGAAAAGGAAAAGAAGAAAAGAAGAAAAGAAGAAAAGAGATGGAGATGGAGGAAGAGATTAGAGAATGTACACATCACTCCCCCTATACTTAGGGTAAAAGAAGTCCTAAGTATAGGAAACGACATGAGTGATGAAACAGAATGAAGAATGAACACTCGATTCATCCACCCCTCCTATACTTAGGAAAAAGTACGTCCTAAGTAAGGCAAACATGAGAATGGGGTGGATGAGCAATACTGGAGATAAACAGAGGAAAACTAATGAATATGAAACAGGATGGATATACATAGATCAAGAAGGTTGAAAGCGAACCTTCTTGCAGGACCACTGAGGAATGGACCTGATATGGTGTAGGTCGACATCGGGGTCCATAGATGACACTAACTGATCAGGGTTGATATGGTGAGAGCCCTCAGCAGTCCTAGAGTGAAGAGGCACAGACAAATCAGTGGATGAAGTATGGCTAGGTCTGGCCTTGGGAGTCTCGCTGATATCAAAGTGTAATGAGACGAACTCATCATCATCGGAAGTAGTGTAGTCAATGTAATCATGTGAGGTCTCATCCAGGTTAAACCAAAAGGAACGAACTCATCAGTGGAAGTAGTCGAACTATGTTCTTCCTCTACAATCTCAACCTGATCATCTTTCTCATAAAAAGGCCCGAATTCTCGAATAAAAGCAACAAGATCAAATTCGGCCTTTGTCTCATCAATGTCTAAGTGAACAGGAACATACTCATCAGTGGAAGTAGTTAAGTCATGCTTGTCCTGTATAGTCTCTGAATCTACCCTCTGCTCTAGGGAATCAATCATGTAAATCCTGTGGATGTCATCAACACATCGCCAAGTCCTAGAAGAAGGAACTCCGAGGTCCATGCTTTCCGAGTCTTCCTCAACAGGGAGGAATTATCGGGTCTCAGTGGAGTCCAGCATACAACAAAAGTCTCTGATAGTATCATCTAGGTCATGATCCTTGGTGTCAGGCAAGATAGGTGAAGGTGTTTCAGCTGCAGGTCTCTAGTCAATTGTGGGTGCGGTGATCAACACTTCGCTCTTGTCAGCAGGACGGAAGCGAATCTCTCCTGATCCATAGTCAATAACGACCCTCGTAGAGGCGAGGAATGGTCGTCCCAGGATGATTGGAGAGTGCTCCCCAGTGGAGGTCTCCATGGGCAATACAACAAAGTCAAAAGTATAGCTCATGCCCTGAATCGAAATGACGACATTTTCAAGGATACCCTTCGGCCTATTGTTTGATCCATCAGCAAATTATACGATAATCCTGATTTTCTTGAGAGGCCCTCAGTGAAGAGACTGTACTAGCAAGAAGGATAATATGCTAATCGAAGCACCGTCGTCGAGGAGAGTGTGATCACAGGTATGGTCAGAGATGGTGTAACTAATGAAAGGTGTGGCAGTGTTACTCTTCCGAGGAATGGGATGGTGTGTGATGGCATGGGCAATGGCCATGGTCAGAATATGATGCTCAGATCTGCTCCTCTACTTTATCTTCTTGGGGAGAGGAGCAGATAAATCAGTCATGGCCTGCTGAAGTGGGGCACGGATGATCTCATGAATGGTGGCCACCACTTCAGGTTCAGTCAATAAATTTTAAAATTTTTGGACCTCCTCCATACAAGGGAGGAAGTCGGAATCAACATATACACGAGGAATGCCAAGAGCAGTCTCTATAGCGGCATCCTCAGGGTCAAAGGTGGGACAGGGTATGAAAGGTTGTGTGGTTAAGGGATCTGGCAAGTGAACCCTCTCCTCACTATCTGAATCAACCAATGGTCTCCCGAACTCTTTTTGGATTTTTAAAATTTTCTCATTTTTTTTGTATTTTAGGCGATTACAAGATCTCATGATAATCCTCAAGTGAATCAGAATCCTCAAAGAATGAAGCTACATTCTCGATCTTATTTATGCTAACTATATCATTCATCCTCGAGTACATATGCTCCATCATCTGATTCAAGGTCTCAAGTGTGGAAACCATGAAAAGTGAATCCAACATCTCAGGATTGGGTGTGTCTAAGGGGGGTGGTGGACAAAAATCATATTCCGGATTGGGATACTCAAGGAAGAGCGGGTTGTCGAAATGTGTAGGAGCTGGTGGTGGAAATGATTGGTGAAGGTCATAGTCCAGATCCTGAAATAGTTGGTTGGTCGAATATGTACAAAAATCAGGAACAAAGTCCTCCTGGAAAAAGTGAGGTGGACCGGCTGGAGTGAACAAGGAATCCGCAAAATCCGGAAAAAATATGCTCCAGTCAACCATCTCGAAACAAAAGGAAAATGATTTGGGAGAGCACGAAGGTCAAATCAATAGAGTGAAGAAAAAAGGTGCAAATGCGCATATGTGAGCTAGATGCACACAAAACAATCATAGACAAAAATGAAAACAAGTCAAACCCCTCAATTCACCTACTCGACTCGGTGAAGATCGCAAATGCGGTCTTTTTATCTTGTCTGTTTTAGAGTTAGGTGAGAAGTCCAAAAATTGCGCAAACACTTAAGAGGCTTGAATAGGATTTGGGCACTAGTCCTTAGGGTGTGCGTGAGCAATGTAAAAAAAGACAATGAGGGGATTACTCGCACCAAGACAATAATTTTCTTTTCGGTCTTCTTTAGGGTCAAGTAATATTAGCAGTCCTAATTTTATTTGTTATCACTTTTTTTGGATTTTTAGTGAGAATGCGCGTTCCTATCGAGGAGTCAATTCCTTTAAGCAACTAGGTGATCAAAATCAGAGAAAGAGGCAGAAAAGCAATGCAAGCAACAAACGATGATGAATGCTAAAGCGTAAATGCTAACCTTGCCTCCAGCAGTCTACATGCAAGGATGCACAGCGGAATTAAAACCTACACTATATGCAAATGCAGCCGATGAAATCGTCCTATGTTCAGAAATTTCTATTATCATGAAGAACCGTATTCTAAGTCTGAACGTCACTATAGGCACATGCAAATATATTAAGTGTTTGGACCTAATGCTATCAACAAGCAATTCCTAAAACTAAGGGTGCAATCACACAAATAAAGAAAAAAACCAGAAAACAAAGGGGAAAAGGTGATAAAAACAACGACAAAAACCGATAAGGCCCCCAAGGGAACAATCCCTCGGGCACTAGACCTCATGAAGTGTGGTAGAGTCCTGAGAGTCCTGTTTAAGTTATTACAATAAATGTCTCTCTCTCTCACTTCAAATTACAAAAATAAATAAAATAAAATGCTCAAAATGCGACTGTCCTCTCAAAGTCCTCCAAGCCTCCTTTGATGCTAGGTCAGATGCTCACACCGCCTTCACGTGGGTGCGTAGGAGCCTAGGGTGAAGCCCCTCCCTTGATCCACGGTTCCTCTCAAAGTCAACAAGAGAGGATGATTAGACAAGTCAAGCAATTATATCAAATAAAAAACAAATAAAGCTGCAAAAATAGACAAATAATCACAAGCACAAATAATCCAAATCTAAACGTTGTTGCTCCCCAACAACGGTGCCATTTGTTTAACCCTAAAATCTAGTGGACTTGAGTTCCACACAAGGTGGGAACACAGTCGTCGAATCGACCGCACGAAATCCGGATTAAAACAACAATTAACCCATAACAATAATCAAACAATGAAAAGCGATGCAGAGTTAAAATTTAGTATAACTCTACAAAAGATGTGTATAGTGCAAGTAATGTATAGGTCAAACACAGGGAGTAAACAGGTAGATAGGGGCAAAGAATTGCATAAAAATGATTGTGAAGAATTTGTTTATATGTGATATTTTTTATGGGTTTTCAAATTTTAAATTTTTATCTTTAATCTTTAATTTTATATTTTTATATTTTGATTTTTACTTTTATGATTTTGTATTTTATTTTTATATTTTATATTTTTTGTATTTTCTTTTTCTTTTAAACTATAAAATAAGATATATATATATATACAATAAAGGAAAGAGAGAGATAATATACATATATATACAGGTAAAAATAAAAAAATACTGGAAATAAAATATTTTTATGATTTTTATAATTTTATAATGTTTTTATTATTTTCTATATTTTTGCTAATTTGTTTGGTTTTTTTAAAGTCAAAATACTCAAAACATGGAATAAAATAAAGATCTGAGATTAAAATGGGGATGAAAAATATCAAACAGGGTCAAAAATTCCCCAAATTAATTTTAAAATAAAGAAAATAAAATAAAGAAAATTTAGAAATATAAAATATAATTTTTGGATTTATTATAGAAATTATAATTTTTTAAAAAGGTTTTTAGTGTTTTTTTATTTTTTTAGTTTTCTTTTATATTTTTTTAGTGATATTCGGCATGAATGTTAAAGACACTAAAATACACAAAATGCATTTTTTTGAGAATTTTTATAAATTTTTTATAATTTTTATGTATTTTCTAATGCAAACAAGGATGAAAATGCATGTTTTTTATTTTTTTAGATATTACAATGCTACAAAAATGTGAAATAAAAATATGACATGATAGAGCAACGTAATAAGAACTTATTCCTTTTTTTGGAGGTTTTTTTGAATTTTAGATGCATGAAATAAATAGTGGAAACAAAGAGAAAATGCAACCCTAGCATGGGTATTTTTGTAAATATGCAAAAGTCCGGGGCCAACATGCAATTTTCCCATAAAATATGTAACTAATCAAAAATATTTCTAGACCAAAAGGAAATAGCCAAACACCCAGGGGTATCGTTGCAAAAAGACTAGACACACGTGCGTGAACATGATAGGGACGAAAATGCAACAAAAACCTAGGGTCAGAATGCAATGTATCCAAAAAGATAATAACTTAATTAAAACGTTTTGGGTTCAAATATAAATAACCAAAACAACCAGAGGTCCCCCATAAAATGACCACGCCTCACGTGCACCAATCACGTGAGGTGACATGGCCAGGGACCCCGATGCAAATAGTAAAACGTTCTAGGGGTGATTTGTAAACTTTAGAAAACTACAAAATAACAAATGCAAGTTTCGGTACTAATTATTATATATAGAAAATAGTGGGGGCTAAAGCACAAAATACCCACGCACTAGCTTGATCCGACGGTTGGTGCAAATCCACTTGGCACATGTCGGTCTATGGACGCGCGAAGACGGTTAATCTCCAACGGTTGGGATTAGATCGACGTGAATGATCTGATGACTGCACGGGGCAACGATCTAACGGCCGGTGGTAGACCAGGGCGGAGGGCCTTGATCGAATGGTTGAGGACGTAGATGGAAGAACAAGGACGAGCTCTGAATAGGCGAGCTTCCTCCAGCTGGCAAATCCTCCTCCATCGCGTGATGAAGCTCCAAAATGGCCCGATCGCTTCCTGCAAGCCTCCTCTAGCAGCTGGAGGTCCCAAAAGTCTCTGGCAAAGACTGGAGAACTCCCAAGAGGGTGGCAGAGCACACTTCTCCCAGCCACCTCCGGTGAGTCTTCAAAAATGCCTCCAAGCGCGTGTGAACGCGTAAGACCTACAAAAAAGGTGAAGAGGGTCGCGGACAAATTGCTGCGACCCTCCAGTAGGCGGAATGGTGTAGGGACGGTGAAAAAGGAGCTCGCCAGAGCAAGCTCCAGCGAGGTGGTGGCGGAGGTGAACGAATGGGTGTGAATCGAAATGGAAGGCACTACTCGAATCTTAAGGCTAAAGTGAAACTAAAGATGCATAAAAAAGGGAAGATAAAGCAAACCTCAAAGGCAGGTAGCACCTGAGATGAAGACCTCAAGGCTGAGGATGGCCGGATATGGTGGAGCCACTCCTCGGCCCTCAACTGAGCGCCGCTCGCAAGCTGGAGGAGGCTTGTCACGTCTCCGGTCCGGAGATCACGCCAAGGGGTCCAAGCTAGGGTTAAAAATGGGTTCAATGTCCAATAGGGGCTGACGGGTGATCTTTTGAATAGGTGAACGAAGGGGCTCCAAAATCGAGGGAAAACATGCGTATCAGCGATCCGAAGATCGAAAAAAACACAAGGGCGTGTATCATGGATATATGGGCATGAAAAGTCCAGAAGGGAGCATCATGAAAGGATGAAAGAGTCAGCCTCGCAAAATCTGCAAAAATGTGTGAAAACCAACGTTCTGACACACAGCAAGAGGCGGGTCAGAGAGTTGACCCGCGGTCAACTCTCGGGCCCTCCTGGTTGGTCCACGTGGACCAACGAGGAAAAATCCTAGCAAAATATTTTGTAAAATCTATTAAAAATAATAAATTATTTTATTAATTTTAAATTATTAAATAAAAAATGTTTATTATTTTATAAATTTTTTTATTATGATTTTTATTTATTTTTTCAAGGTTCAAAATTACAAGTTACCTTTTATATTAATCTATATATTTTAATGTTTTATTTTTATTTTGTATTTTCAATTTTATTAATTTTATATTTAATATTTTATATATTTATAAATTAATTTTACACACTTAAATATATTTATAAATTATTTTTATACACTTAAATATATTTCGACGATAGTTGGGAATCGTCTGCTTTATCTTCTTCCTATCATTATGATCTCCCACTGTAGGCTGACAAAAGATCTGTTGAAAGCCTCCTTAATCATAGGCACCCTTCTGTCCTGACCCCTACGGTTCCCTTGTACATTTTCTTCCTCTACTTAGGCCAAGGCTTAAGTATAGGGGGGACCGATGCCATCTATGTATACCACTCACCCCATCTACTTCCGCACTCATCCTCCTCATCCACATCTGTATATACCCTTCTCACATCCTCAACCGCCTCATTTTCACTCTTCTTATATACATAGATTGTCCACAGTCTAAGTATAGGGGGCGGGCCGACTTCTATTTTTGTATGATTCTTTTTCACTCTCTTATGCTTATCCTGAGCTATGTCTTCTCTGCTCTTCTTGTGCTCTGAGGACACAACACTCGCTAAGTATAGGGGGTGTATATATACTGTGTATATATTTTACCCATAGCTCGTACTTTCACGTAAGTCTATATGTATTTTTGGGATGGGTAACTAACTTGAAAAAAACAACAAAAAAAGAGTTTTGGGCAACTAACAGTGTCCGTCTCCAGTTACGTGTGTAATAAAAGTTTTGAAAAATGGCTTCTTATTAATTTTCGAAAAAAACAAGCAAAAAAACTTGCATTAAAAAAACTTGCATTAAAAAATTCTCAAAAAAAAGAGAGAAAGGAAAAAATCAAATAAAAAATGGATATACATTTACTACATCTGCACTTCATCTAGCATGACATGCTTCTGTATTGGTGAAAAGCACTTGGGTTCTGAACCAAGTTATGAGAAGAAATAGAGAGTGGTCTACACTTGACCTTAGTCCACCTATTTTCAGAGGAACTTCACCAAGAAATGGGATTTTAGAAACTTCAGGTCTTGACTTAATTCTTCGAGTTCCGCATGACAATGTACAAGATTTTGACTCTTAGAGTCTAACACAGTCTCCCCATTCTGAGTACGACTCTTGAATAGGGAATTATTTTGTACTCTCGCACTATGCACTTAGCTAAACTCGTACAGGGTATTGGAAGACTGTGTGAGTCTCTTTTCTGGTAGCATGGACATCTAAAGACCAGAGTACGGGTTGAAATAAAGATTCGAAGAAGGAATGGATGGTTGGGCATAATTTTTTTCCTAAGTCCCCAAAACATATGCGGAAAGCAAGGCTTTATATCCGTAGGGGCAAAATAAGATTCATGCAAAGATACCAAAAAATCCAAAAAAGAAGAAGCCAACTACCTAGTATAGAGGTTGTTGATTTTAAAACCCTAATTTTCAAAGGAGTTCCGCCAAAATAATAATCCAATGGTCGAGTCTAGCTCCATTTTTACATTCTGCTCATGGTCTTGGTATGGAACCCAATCTCATTTCACCTCATTTCACTTATTTAGATGCTCGGGGACGAGCATGGTTTAAGTATATGTCACTCTAAAAATGATTAATTAAGCTCAGATCCCCAAATTTCATATGCATTTCTTATTTTATATGCATAATTAGCATTCATGTATATGTAATTAATAATTGCATTTTATCATTCATAATTGCATAAAATGAGGAGTCAAAAATCATAGCCCAATTAATCTATAAAATATGCTAACTTCTCTGATTTTTAATTAATTCATCCTAACTCCAAATCACCTAAAAACACCCCCGTTATATACACATCACTAACAAAACTTTCTAATACAAAAATTCACTAACATAAATAAGTGGGCCAGAAACCCAAACCCTAGTTTCAGATCCCGGACTTAAACGTTGATATCTTCCTCATATAGTATTCAATTTGATCCTACTCCCTTTTGAACTTATGTACATTCAATTATCTTCAAAACAAGACCAAGTTCAAGTGAATCGGAGCTCATATGAGAAAGTTGGATTTTGGGAATGTATTTTACCCGATTTCGACCTATTACTTTATGTACATATTTAACACCTTTTATTTTATTTCTTTTTATTTATTTTCTTTGCTAAAGTTTCATTAAATTGTACAAAAATCCATACCTAAAAATACGACCTAAATCAAGGAAATTGACAAGGTCTGAGTGTTAACTAAGAGTCTGTTCAAAAATCCTCTTTTCGTATTTTATTTTATTTTTTCATTTTCTTAATCACTAAAAATCGAAAAAAAATAGAGTAATGTGTGATTATTTATCTTTGATTTTATTGTATATTTTTTCCGGTTTTTTATATTATTTAAAAATGACAAAAATTTAAAAATCTAAAAAGCAAGGTGTTCTATGTACATAGAGTAGCCCCAAAAAATCACTTTGTGCAAATGATCGATTTTGATTTTGGTCTTCATGAAAGTTGTAGACCTCGTCATGACGAGCAACTTTTGTGAAGAAAATCATCTGAGGTCGTTTGCTATATTTAATTTTTCTTTTCTTTTTATTTTTTATTTTTCTGGTGCTGACACATGGCAGTTCCGATAACTACCACATGCCACTCAATTTTCACATTATAATTTTTTAATCAAAAAATTAAATAAAATAATAATAATAATAATAAATGCCATGTGGCAACACCACAACTACCCGATCTCGGTCGATCGGACAACCGAGGTGTGCCACCTTCCTCCGCTCGTCTCCTACGCCCCTTTCCTTTTAAGGGCAGTGTCGTCGCCGCACATGCCACCACCCGCCTTCCCTATTCGGTCGGTCGCCCCTCACAAGATCAACTTCCATCTTGGGCGCTCATCGCCGCCTTCCTCTTCAATCAGAGCCACTGTTGTTCTTCCTTGGCTCGAATCCAATCAGATCCTCCCCCTTCTAGATCTGGGGCACCGCCTCCGCCACCTCCTTCCCATCTACGGTGGCCCCTCCCCGCATTCCACTCTTGCCCAAATCCCATGCGGTCTCCATCTCCGATTCACCATCAATGTCAGCCATCGCCCGATCTCGTTCCCCCTTCGATTTCCAATCAACCATGCATCATTCCTCCCTATTTAATCAGATCTCCTCGAACCTCACAATCCATCCTCCGATTGAGCCAAGATATGAGGAGGGCGGTGACATCGCACTTCATCCAAAATGTAAGCGAGGTCTGAGGGTAGAACCCTCGTTGCAGTCCGCTTTCCAAGCGACTTGCCTTACCCTGGCCATCGTTGTCATTGAGCCTACCATCGCTACCATCATCCCCAACCGATTCCGCCTGCACCACCTCCCTCGGAGCCCTCTTCGTTTGACCTCCTCCATCGCCGTCAAGTCCTCATCATCCACGCTCCATCAGCTGCATCTCTGGTGCCTTGCTGCTCATCCGCTCTAAAGGTGCTTCACCTTCATCGACCGTCGACTCTGCCTCGACCCACTCGCTCAACGGTGCTCCATCGCACGCGCTTCAACTACACCTCTAGCAGAGAGCCTCCATCAAGCAACCGACCTTCATCTCCATCGCATCACTCCTCCATGCCAGAAGCCCCACCGTCAATGTAGCCTTCGCAAGCATCTAGAAACTGTCACCTGAAGGTTCCTCATTCTAAGTGATGCCCAGCAAGCACAGTTGTGGCTCCGCCCACAACTGCCCCTCGACCTCCGTGAACCACTGGGTGAGAAACCTGAGACCCTCGCACACGTGTAGAGCACGTGCATTGGGGGAACTTCTGCAAACTTGCCCCCGGAGGATTGCTTTATTACAATAACATTTCCCGACACTCAAGGGTCCACGTGACCTACTGAGGATCCCCTCCAGAAGCGCCAATTTGCCTTCAAGTCCAGCTGCCAGGGTGATGTGCGAGGCACATGCTCTTGTTGAAATTTTGCAAAACCCCCTTAAGGTCTCGGTAATTAATCTTAGGTCCCAGCTCTACATATTCTGTTTTGATTCTAATTATTTTAATGGCAAATATCCTTGTATTCTGTTATTATTTGAACCTTTTTTGCATTAGTTTATTATTTAAAAAATTGGGTAATGTTTATCAATTAATTCTCTACATTATTGCATGCTTATGATATTTTTATGATCTATGGATAATTAATAATTAATATTCTTGTGGAAAATTACATATTTTATCCAATCTATGCTTAGAACTTCATAGTTGATTAACTAGAACACCAAAATTAATGGATAGTAGATGTGATTGTATTTAACATCATGTCTAAAAAGAATTGCATTTGCATGCATATTTTGCTCTATAAAAATTATTTTGTGTATTTCAGTAATTAATTTTTAATAGGTATTAAATTCAATATTTTTAGCATATAGAATTTTTTTGAGATGCATTACTTATGATATATCTTGGATTCCTTGAAAATAAATAAATTTAATATTAAATATAAGTTATTATTGAAAATCTCTCTATTTGCATTCATTAATTCATAAAATATTCATCGTGCATCAGAAAATTCCAAAAAAATTAAAATACATATATTTCACCATTATTTACATCTCGGCCAAGTTTCATAATTTTTAGACTTTGTTTAACTAAAAATTGCATTTTAGTCCTTAAAATTGTCTACATTTGCATCCAAAAGAATGCATTAAGAATACCAAAAATACTCCGCCTCAAAAACCACGCATGAAATTTGATAGACACTCATCTAGGGTGTTCTTTTGCCTCCTCGAGTTCATCCTTGGGAATTGCCCAAGTAAAACAAACATAAAATCACTTGAATTAATTGAATTAAATATTTAAGTGATTATTTCTTGATTGATTCCAATTACCCGCCTACAATGAAATGACATATTCATTTATTTTATATGCTTAATTCACACTAGTTAAATAGGGTAATTCACGACTCATGAGACTACATGAAGTGGTGCCACACACTCGAAGTCAGAGATGGGGTATATAAGCCATGTGTCACACCATTTCTCTATTTCTTTCTTGACCACATCTCGTAAGTTTGGATTTGTCCTGCGTTGGAACTCATGAGAGAGTCTAGCACCTTCCCCAAGGTAAGTATGGTGTGAGCACAAAGTGGGGTTAGCTACGCGGAGATTAGATACGCTCCAACTTATGACCTTGCGGTTCTATTCAAGAATCTCTAGCAACCGAGATTCATGTTCTTTGATCAGGTTAACGCAGATGATGATCAGAAATTTCTGAGGTGGGCCAGCAAGGAAGACATATTTCAATGTAGGGAGTAGAGGTTTGAGCTCAGAATGGTATGATCATCGAGAGGCCTGGCTCAACTGCCTCTGAATATAGCTATGTGGTGGATTTGGATGGATCAGTTGTGATGGTAGACACAAACTAATTCTGCTCAAGAGTCGGATCGCCAAAGGAATCCAAGAAATTAGCAAAAGTTGTATCTGCATTGTCATCCTTGTCCTCTGATTGACCTGAAAGGAACAAGTATGACAAGTCGAAGTCAGTTTTTGGGCCATCGAAGACGTAGGGAGATGCATTTGAAAATGCTCCTGTGATCAATGTCCGATTCTGCAGGATCTTTAGAATTGCCTCAATTACATGGCCCTCCCCTGGCGAGACGGACACATCAACCCAAGCTGACTACTGCTACTAATGATCAACTATGTCAACTCTGTAGTACTCGGCTTCCTACGAGAGATACTCTGTACTGCTCTCCGAATCAGGTCTTTGTCATTTCATTTGTTGCATATCTAACTCTACACTTTCATTGTGTGCATGAAAGAGTATCCTTCCTAGAGTATAATAAAATATGGATCTAGTTGTCCTCAGAAAAGGGTGGCCAAGTATGATCTGGTAATATTTCCATCTTCATGGACACTCCGTGTTAGGATTGTGAAGTCCACCTTGTACTACTTCCCCTTGATGTCAAGGATAATGCCCCTTATCATTCCCTTATGCCTCTTAAGAGATCAATCTACAAACTGCAGGAGTGCACTCGATCTCCTTAGAGGACATAAACCTAGATGATATAGGAGGAAATATGGCAACAGATTGATTGAGGATCCGTTATCGAGTAGAGTACGAGCAAATGATGTGTCAGCTACCTAACTTATGACAAAGTGGGCACCAAATTCTCTCTTCTTCCTTGTAATCTCATTGCAGATTGCACATGTAGTGGCTATGGATAACACATGTTCGATTGTTTTAGTGTTCTTTCTCCTTCTAGTCCTAATAGGATTGCATCACACCCTTAAGTACTTCTTGAATGCAGGAACCATATCCATGAATTGACTGAAAGGTATCACAACTTTCACATTGTCACGACACATCCTTTCCATCTCTAAAGCATCATGATCAATTTTTTGAGAATTTTACTTCTTTACCTTAGACAAGGCCTGATGGAAAAGGATTATTAGGGGATTAGGATGTGAATCAAAAACATCATCATATGAGTTCTTATTGGAATCAAAATTCAGTTGTACATGACTCTGACTAGGACTCGGACTCTATACAGAACTCAACTACCATGCATGAAATGCAACTGAATAGATACTGAAGGAAAAACTGTCGGTGATGCATCCACTGCTCACGATAGTGCTCGATGTACTTTACTCTTCTTTTTGGATTTTCTTGGTTTTTTATTTTTTTGGATTTTTGGGGATTCAAATTCCCCTAGAAGTCCTGAAGGCGGTGCTGCTGGTGATCCTCCCCCTATGAGATCTCCACAGGGTTGGCTCATCGGTATCCTCCTCTCCACACTATCGTACCAGATTAGGGGTTACATAGTCCTACCACTCCTGACTGTAAGATGGTGAATACCTTGCAGTATAATCTTATGATCTGATTCTAAGATATTGAAATAGTATAGTTGATCCTTCTGGCAAAACTGATCTTAGTTCAGGTTGTTGAGATTAAACTGAGCATGTGTTGGGAAGGAGGTCCTGGGGGTAGTGAACTCATCGCACCAACATGAAAGTCGATTGATATCATCTCTCTAGTCCTACTGCTCATTCCAGATGAGTTTGAGCTCATATAATATCCTATGAATGTTAGAGGGTCCAGGAGATGAGGCCCCATGATCCTACATCTGAGAAGGTTGTTGCTGACCTTGATGTGGCCTGCAAGGTCTCTGATGAACTTCTATCGGTATTGGCTATGTTGAGAGAAGTACAGTTAATACTGAGGGGGCCATGATTGCTCGAATGTTGCTGTTGAGGGGGTGGGAACTGGTGATACTGGGTCTGAGAGGGTATTGGCTCAATTGTGGGTATTGTGGGGTCTATTTCGGTTGTTGTTGGGTGGTGTTGGGATCCTTAATTTACCAAGTTCTATTCACATCACATACTTTTGGAGGTTCCTCAATTACTGTCTCGATGGTTGGCTCTGTGAACTAGCTCTCGTGGACCTCAGGCTGACCTTGAGTCCACGTGTTGTGAGGCATGTGCACGGGCTTCTCCTGAATGTGGTGCACTCTGTAGATAGGAGCAGGGGATGCAGATGGGGTAGGTATCTTGATCTTAGATACCCTATCAGCGAATTCTACCATCTGTTTGGGCAGCCTAGTGAGGTTCTCCCACTCATGGAGCTTGTGTATCTCACTGACATTCTTCTTGATCCGGTTGACCTTGGTTAATTTGTCACTAATAATCCCCATGTTTGGGAGGTCATTAGCCAGATTGGCGATAGCTGATATCCCTACCTCCTGATGTATGAGAGAGGGAGGTGGCTTATCATAAGCCCTGGTAGTGGCTTTGGTGTGGCTGGTTTCTACCATCTACTCGAAAATCGTCCAAACTACATCGACTCCTCTGTTCAGATAATTGCCTCCATAGGAAGCACTCACTAATCCTCGAACCACTGGAGTCAAACCACTATATAGGTTCTGGACCAAGATCGGCTTATCTATATCATGGCATGGCCATTTCTGAATAAGATCCTTGAACATCTTCCATGCCTTGGTGAAGGGTTCATGAGACATCTGTGTAAATCTCGATATATGTGACCTAATATGATTAGTCCTACTCAGAGGGTATAAATTCTTTAATAACATGTCCTTCATTGCATCCAAGTGGTGATAACATTTCCCAAAGTTCTTAAGCTAGTAAGCAGCTTTATCTACGACAACAAATGGGAAGAGCCTAAGAGAAATGGGTGTGAATCGAAATGGAAGGCACTACTCGAATCTTAAGGCTAAAGTGAAACTAAAGATGCATAAAAAAGGGAAGATAAAGCAAACCTCAAAGGCAGGTAGCACCTGAGATGAAGACCTCAAGGCTGGGGATGGCCGGATATGGTGGAGCCACTCCTCGGCCCTCAACTGAGCGCCGCTCGCAAGCTGGAGGAGGCTTGTCACGTCTCCGGTCCGGAGATCTCGCCAAGGGGTCCAAGCTAGGGTTAAAAATGGGTTCAATGTCCGATAGGGGCTGACGGGTGATCTTTTGAATAGGTGAACGAAGGGGCTCCAAAATCAAGGGAAAACATGCGTATCAGCGATCCGAAGATCGAAAAAAACACAAGGGCGTGTATCATGGATATATGGGCATGAAAAGTCCAGAAGGGAGCATCATGAAAGGATGAAAGAGTCAGCCTCGCAAAATCTGCAAAAATGTGTGAAAACCAACGTTCTGACATACAGCAAGAGGCGGGTCAGAGAGTTGACCCGCGGTCAACTCTCGGGCCCTCCTGGTTGGTCCACGTGGACCAACGAGGAAAAATCCTAGCAAAATATTTTGTAAAATCAATTAAAAATAATAAATGATTTTATTAATTTTAAATTATTAAATAAAAAATGTTTATTATTTTATAAATTTTTTTATTATGATTTTTATTTATTTTTTCAAGGTTCAAAATTACAAGTTACCTTTTATATTAATCTATATATTTTAATGTTTTATTTTTATTTTGTATTTTCAATTTTATTAATTTTATATTTAATATTTTATATATTTATAAATTAATTTTACACACTTAAATATATTTATAAATTATTTTTATACACTTAAATATATTTCGACGATAGTTGGGAATCGTCTGCTTTATCTTCTTCCTATCATTATGATCTCCCACTGTAGGCTGACAAAAGATCTGTTGAAAGCCTCCTTAATCATAGGCACCCTTCTGTCCTGACCCCTACGGTTCCCTTGTACATTTTCTTCCTCTACTTAGGCCAAGGCTTAAGTATAGGGGGGACCGATGCCATCTATGTATACCACTCACCCCATCTACTTCCGCACTCATCCTCCTCATCCACATCTGTATATACCCTTCTCACATCCTCAACCGCCTCATTTTCACTCTTCTTATATACTTAGATTGTCCACAGTCTAAGTATAGGGGGCGGGCCGACTTCTATTTTTGTATGATTCTTTTTCACTCTCTTATGCTTATCCTGAGCTATGTCTTCTCTGCTCTTCTTGTGCTCTGAGGACACAACACTCGCTAAGTATAGGGGGTGTATATATACTGTGTATATATTTTACCCATAGCTCGTACTTTCACGTAAGTCTATATGTATTTTTGGGATGGGTAACTAACTTGAAAAAAACAACAAAAAAAGAGTTTTGGGCAACTAACAGTGTCCGTCTCCAGTTACGTGTGTAATAAAAGTTTTGAAAAATGGCTTCTTATTAATTTTCGAAAAAAACAAGCAAAAAAACTTGCATTAAAAAAACTTGCATTAAAAAATTCTCAAAAAAAAGAGAGAAAGGAAAAAATCAAATAAAAAATGGATATACATTTACTACATCTGCACTTCATCTAGCATGACATGCTTCTGTATTGGTGAAAAGCACTTGGGTTCTGAACCAAGTTATGAGAAGAAATAGAGAGTGGTCTACACTTGACCTTAGTCCACCTATTTTCAGAGGAACTTCACGAAGAAATGGGATTTTAGAAACTTCAGGTCTTGACTTAATTCTTCGAGTTCCGCATGACAATGTACAAGATTTTGACTCTTAGAGTCTAACACAGTCTCCCCATTCTGAGTACGACTCTTGAATAGGGAATTATTTTGTACTCTCGCACTATGCACTTAGCTAAACTCGTACAGGGTATTGGAAGGTATCACAACTTTAAGTACTTCTTGAATGCAGGAACCATATCCATGAATTGACTGAAAGGTATCACAACTTTCACATTGTCACGACACATCCTTTCCATCTCTAAAGCATCATGATCAATTTTTGGAGAATTTTACTTCTTTACCTTAGACAAGGCCTGATGGAAAAGGATTATTAGGGGATTAGGATGTGAATCAAAAACATCATCATATGAGTTCTTATTGGAATCAAAATTCAGTTGTACATGACTCTGACTAGGACTCGGACTCTATACAGAACTCAACTACCATGCATGAAATGCAACTGAATAGATACTGAAGGAAAAACTGTCGGTGATGCATCCACTGCTCACGATAGTGCTCGATGTACTTTACTCTTCATTTTGGATTTTCTTGGTTTTTTATTTTTTTGGATTTTTGGGGATTCAAATTCCCCTAGAAGTCCTGAAGGTGGTGCTGCTGGTGATCCTCCCCCTATGAGATCTCCACAGGGTTGGCTCATCGGTATCCTCCTCTCCACACTATCGTACCAGATTAGGGGTTACATAGTCCTACCACTCCTGACTGTAAGATGGTGAATACCTTGCAGTATAATCTTATGATCTGATTCTAAGATATTGAAATAGTATAGTTGATCCTTCTGGCAAAACTGATCTTAGTTCAGGTTGTTGAGATTAAACTGAGCATGTGTTGGGAAGGAGGTCCTGGGGGTAGTGAACTCATCGCACCAACATGAAAGTCGATTGATATCATCTCTCTAGTCCTACTGCTCATTCCAGATGAGTTTGAGCTCATATAATATCCTATGAATGTTAGAGGGTCCAGGAGATGAGGCCCCATGATCCTACATCTGAGAAGGTTGTTGCTGACCTTGATGTGGCCTGCAAGGTCTCTGATGAACTTCTATCGGTATTGGCTATGTTGAGAGAAGTACAGTTAATACTGAGGGGGCCATGATTGCTCGAATGTTGCTGTTGAGGGGGTGGGAACTGGTGATACTGGGTCTGAGAGGGTATTGGCTCAATTGTGGGTATTGTGGGGTCTATTGCGGTTGTTGTTGGGTGGTGTTGGGATCCTTAATTTACCAAGTTCTATTCACATCACATACTTTTGGAGGTTCCTCAATTACTGTCTCGATGGTTGGCTCTGTGAACTAGCTCTCGTGGACCTCAGGCTGACCTTGAGTCCACGTGTTGTGAGGCATGTGCACGGGCTTCTCCTGAATGTGGTGCACTCTGTAGATAGGAGCAGGGGATGCAGATGGGGTAGGTATCTTGATCTTAGATACCCTATCAGCGAATTCTACCATCTGTTTGGGCAGCCTAGTGAGGTTCTCCCACTCATGGAGCTTGTGTATCTCACTGACATTCTTCTTGATCCGGTTGACCTTGGTTAATTTGTCACTAATAATCCCCATGTTTGGGAGGTCATTAGCCAGATTGGCGATAGCTGATATCCCTACCTCCTGATGTATGAGAGAGGGAGGTGGCTTATCATAAGCCCTGGTAGTGGCTTTGGTGTGGCTGGTTTCTACCATCTACTCGAAAATCGTCCAAACTACATCGACTCCTCTGTTCAGATAATTGCCTCCATAGGAAGCACTCACTAATCCTCGAACCACTGGAGTCAAACCACTATATAGGTTCTGGACCAAGATCGGCTTATCTATATCATGGCATGGCCATTTCTGAATAAGATCCTTGAACATCTTCCATGCCTTGGTGAAGGGTTCATGAGACATCTGTGTAAATCTCGATATATGTGACCTAATCTGATTAGTCCTACTCAGAGGGTATAAATTCTTTAATAACATGTCCTTCATTGCATCCAAGTGGTGATAACATTTCCCAAAGTTCTTAAGCTAGTAAGCAGCTTTATCTACGACAACAAATGGGAAGAGCCTAAGAGAAATGTATTCCTCTGAAACACCAAGACATCCTAACTTGTCACATACCAACTCAAACTCCTACAGTAACATATATGGTTCCTCAACTACATAGCCATTGAAATGCGTCACGAGTGTCAGAAAATGGTGCTTCAGTTCTCCAGCATTCGGTGGTACGACTGACCTAAGCCAGTTGTCAATTTGTGTAGAACTAGGATTGTAAGCATCCATCGTGGATTGTCCCTCAGGTCCGTTCCTTCCCTCATTTCTCAACTGGCCTAGCTCTTCTCTGAACAATTCAATGTGTTGTTCCTCCCATGCCAATCTATGAAAGATGTCCTTCAGTGTATCATCATCTCCCTCTTCATTAGTGTTCCTCTTGGGAGGCATCTTTCTCACTTGTTCTTCTTCACCTTCAAAATCAAAGGGAATTGAATTAGTCTGTGTAGAAGAACTTGATCTAGAAACACTGAGATGAGGGTCTTCCTCAGTATGCAAAAGAAAATAGGAGAGGTATGGGTCTGGCCTTCCTCAGGAAAAGAAACTGACTTATTAACCTTGGCTTCTAGGAAAGGGTTGCCTTGAAGCCAAGGGGTCCCAAGAAGAGAGTCATCCTTAGACTGTGAGGACGGTCGGTTCAGTGTGTTCAGTGAGAGGCTCGCAAAGTCCGAGCAAAAATCACCCCAATCCGCTATTCTCTATGTCAACATATTCAGGACAAGAGCATAATAACAAACAAGGGGTGATAGTAAATGACAAGAGAACAATCTTTGAATGCACACACTTGAATACAAACACAAAGCAAACCCCAAGTTCACCAACTGTACATAGTGAAGGCCATAAAGGCTTGACCAAATTATCTTGTCAATTTTAGTTGGGGTTAAAACAATCTTGTAATCCATTATAAACAAGGTGTCGCCATATGTACATCAGTGCTCCTATATGCTTGCAATCAATGGGGTGATCTGTCCAGGTTGCCAGGTTCAATATCACACCCAAAGGAGACACACGAGCTCATACAACAGAAATATATACTAAGGTCGAAGGCAAGCCCTTGTAGGTTTCTAATCCACATGAGTCGGAAATAGATACTTAGGGGGAAAGTCCATGGATTTGGGTTCTATCGTTAGTGGCTAGGTACTTACCCACTCTATCTGGGATTAGGTACTTGTGTCTAAGGGCAGGGTTGTTCTCCCAAATACAATTCCAATTTTAGCACAATTTTTTGTGAAAATTGTATTAGTTGTCCAGATTTTAAGTTGTATCACTGAATTAAGTCCCCCAAACACGTCACGTATAACAATCATTCCTGATTTCCTTTTATCCTAAGTTGTAAAACCAAGGGGAAGGGGGTTGAGAAAACTATTGCAAATGATAAATCAATGATGCATGCCCAGTTCGGAAGACTTACAGTGATCCTCATGCTCTACACGTGGAATGCAATACAAAATTGAAATTTTTATGCTAGTATGCGGTGTAGGCGATGAAACCGTACCTAGAAGGAACTTCTATTAATCAGAAAGAGTGTGAATTTAATTTGACTAAGTAGAATGTTCCAAATGTATATTATTAAATGTGAAAGTGTGGTCCTAACTTGCATGAGCACAAGAAAATGCTATTTGACCTATGAAAAACTCTAAGGGATGTGTGTGCAGGTCTAACCTACAAGCCACTCAAGCCAAGCCCCACCCTCAATATGAGAGTGAAACAAATCTCAACACACCATAAAAATAAATGTCCAAAGTCCAGTTACACAAGAGAGATCCCAAATGGGAATTGATGTAAAAATGCAATTACTTAAATTATTACAAACTAATAGTTATAAAAAAATGCAAAAATAAAATCCTAATGACTCGACACTCTCTCACGACTCAATTTGATCTTAATTTTAATGTGCTTCCTTTCGTCCTCTTATTCCCTGAAAAAACTGGCCTCCAATGCTCCTGAGTTGCTCAGCTACCTAGGAAGTTGCTCATCACGTAGTGTCCCTCGCACAAAAACAACATGATGGTCAGAGAGAGATACACAAAATAAAATAAAGAAATAAATAAAGAAAGAAATAAAGAAAGAAATAAAATGCTGAAAAAAGAGTAATAATTACAAGAAAAGATTGGGTCCATTAAAATCTAATATTTAAATTTCCTAAAAGTCAACCTAATTAGAGCATCCTAACAATGGTACCATCTTATAAATCCTGGATCACCGTCTCTAATTATGTGTAATTAATGTTTAATTTTCATTGTATGCAAGCAATTCGGATTAATAAAAAATACCATTTAAATTAATATTTAATTGAAGCAAACAGTTAGATTTATTTTTTTCTTGGGTAAGCCCAATGCTGAACTCGTGGAGGTCACTGTCTCCTCAGGTCAATTATTAGATGATCTATATGATAGGTTTTCATAGAAGCATTTTTTATTTTTTTATGCAATTAATAATGAAAATGCAATTTCGACAATCTTAGAGATTAAAATGTAATATTCAGTTAAATGACCTCGAAAAATTCTAAAACTTGGCTAGAATGTGAAAATATGCAAAATTAAGCTATTGTGATATTTTTGAATTTTCTAATGTAAAATGAATTATTTATTAATTAAAATTACAAATAGGGTGATTTTTAGTAAATTAACTTTAATAAATAGCAAACTTTATTATTTATAAGAAGTAAATTTATACTAGTTGAGTCTAATAAAGATGTATCTGAGAAAATAATAATTGAAAAAATATTGGGCCTACAGCCTGTTATAAATTAATTACCAAAATTACCACATAATTTAATTTAGGTACGATATGTTTGCAAATGAAATGATTTTTTTAGCACAAAGTAGAATACAATTAATCCTTCTTAATGTGAATTTTCAGATATTTTCATAGCAATGATTAAATTATTATGAATTTCAGAGCACGTTTTAGGTAAAATATTCAAATTTTCACCAAATTAATCATAATTAATCAACCACTACTCACAAAAATACATCAATAACCCACAACATAGAGAATAAATTATTCTATATTATGCGATTTTTGAAAATGAAAATTGATGGCAAATGATAGTTGAAATAAAGACACAAACGCAGGGGTGTAGATGCAATAAAGAATAAAAATAAACTTAATCTAATGCATGAAAGGACTATAATGCAATTACCTATACTCATAAGGGTATTTATCTAAAAATCTAGGTGTGGGCAAAGTCTTGAGACAGGGACTAATTGGCAAAATTCTAGAAGCTCATGGGGTTGCTGCAATTTCTCCCCGCGCCACATGCGAGTTGCGTGACGAGGAGGTTTGGGTGCCATTAGCATAATATAGAGAAGAACTGGGGATGATTGCAATCTGTCCCAACCCCCCACGTACATTGCACATGCAAAGGACAAGGAGGATCGACGGCTGGAGCTGAGCTTCAGAGCTCCTCGAGAATACACATGGCTTGTAGGTTAGGCTTGGCTCGCCCGAGACAAGAGGTGTGGATGAGAGCTGGACAAGCAGAGGGTGCGGAGGTTCGGCAATCGCGAGCAGCTGGACTCGATGGCAGCGGGCGAGTGGCAAAGGCGAGAAGCTCGATAGTGAAGGCCGGTGAATGGTGATACTGCTCTGGGAGAGGGCCAACGAGAAGGGATTCAGAGTCGTGAATCTGGAGGGTGAGGCGAAGAGTCACGTGCGGCTGGTGCCTCTCAGTAAGGGCAAAGGGCGTAGCAGCTGGAGTGTTGCAGCGGGTGTCGACCGCGGTGATTCAAATGATTAGCAGAGCCGGAGCTGATCGAGGCAATGGCGAGCGGCGGTCGGTGTCAAGGTGCAGGTGGAGAATGTACGGAGACAAGGGGTGGAGTCGTGACAGAGAAGAAAGAAGATCAAAGAACTCAAAGAAGGGAAATCAAGAAGAAATCTAGCGACAGAGAAGTAGGGAAGGAAGAGGAAAAAAGGGGAAGATGAAGACGAGGAGGAAAAAGGAGCAGATGAAGCAGAGAAAGAGGAAGGAGAGGGAGAAAGGAGATTACCTGGGGTGGATGGTGTTGACCTTTGATGGGGCTCGCGACTGAGCCCCCAGTCGTCACTCAAGACATTGGTCAATGTCGAGCTTGGCAAGTTTTAGGTGAAGCTGCAGCAAGGAGCACATGTCCTTCGTGGGTCATGCCATTGAAGATAGACCATCGTTTCTCTCAATGGAATACACGTCGCCATCACCGGCGACGTTAAGGTTGTTGTCTTGCTCTCTCTAAAGGATGGATGGGGTGGCACAGTTGCAGCATCGGCCCCTGTGTGGGCAGTTGGACAGAAGATGAAGTGGGTGGGGATGGTTGGATCGTTCGTGGATCATGGAGAGGAACGGATCTATGTGATCGTGCGGAGTAGATGGTTGCGGAAGGTGGAAATCGTAGGGTAGGTGTCGAGGCAGCCGAGGATAAGGCGTAGGGCTTTGGGCCGCAAGATGCGGGGAGAAATGAGAGATGGGAGGTTGGCAAGAAAAGAGAGGGTGGTGGTTGGGGGCGCCTCCATGAAGGGTGGGAAGGTGAAGGAGCGGGAGATCGTGCAGAAGGGTTCGTCGACGTAGAGGGCGAACGGTTGGGGAAAGGAAGGGGGTCAAGTGGCACGTTGTCGAGCAGACACGTGGCTGTTAAAAAAATTAAAATAATAATAATATAACTAAAATAATAAATATATATAATCATATAATTATATACAAAATAAAATAAAAAATAGAGGTGATATGTGGCAGCTTCAAGATCTACCACGTGTCGCTCCCTGAAAATTCAAAAATTAAATCAAAAGAAAAATAAAAAGAAATAGCAAATAAAGTCAATCAAAAAATGGTCTAAAAGAATTATTCGTCTCGACTAGATCTACAACTTTTGCGAAAGGACCAAAATTAAACGATATCATTTATATAAAAAGTATTTTAGTGGTACTCTATGGATATAAAATACCATATTTCTGTATTTAAAAAAGTTTTGTTATTTCTAAATAAGTTAAAAATAAAAATAAAATAAATAAAATATAGAATGGGTATTTAAATCTTAATCTATTTTTTGATTTTTTTAATATTTATGAAAATACAGAAATAAAATAAAGGGGACACATATACCAACTTTATATACAGACTCATGTTGATTTATTTTCTTTGATTTTTGCTTCTATTTTTATTTGGATTTTTACACATTTTATTAAAACATAAATCAAAGAAAAAAAGTAAAAAAGGAATAAATCAAAACGACTTATTATATATATAATAATATTGTCAAAATAATCAATATGTACAATATACAATGAGGGCCCAAAATCCAAGTTTCACATATGAACTCATGTTCTTTTGAATTTAGTCTTTTTTAGTAGATATTGAACGTGTATTAATTCAAAATTGAGTAGGGGTTCATAAAATATTGTATGAGAGAGATATTCACGTTTATGACTTTTTGTCTCAAAACTAGAGTTTGGATTTTATTGGGCAAATGTACAAGTTAGCATCTTTTGATATATTTCTTTTATTAATGTTTGTAATATATACACAATAAAGTTGATTTAATTTTATTTTGGGTTAGTGAAAAATAAACAAAAATAGGATAAGTTAGGGTAACTATGTAATATACATGTGATAATTTACTTGAGAATTTTGTCTTATTTAATGCATTATGCATGCTTAAATGCGAATATTATTTACATGTGCATGAATGAGAAATATATATATGAATAAATGCAGCTAATTATTTGGGAACAGAGCTCTATTTTTATCTTTTAGAGTGATGAATCACAAATTCATCAGTAACTATGTAATTTTTTGTGCCTCATCGAAATTCCTTCTAACAGAATGTATAGCAAACGGTACTCCATCCCTTCTCTGCTCTAACATAGCTCCAACTGTATAAGCTGAGGCATCTGTCATAATCTCATAAGGAAGATACCAGTCAGCTGGCTGTAGGACATGATCCCATATAACCAAGTTTGTCGTCTGATGAAATGCATGAAGAACCATATCATCAATAATAAACTATGTCTCCTTAAACAGAAGCTCAACTAAATATAGGGCGAGCATGCTGAAGTAATTTGTGAATCGCCTATAAAATCCCACATGCCCCAGAAATGACCTTAACTACTTCAATTTTTCAGTGGCTCTAGCTTGAAAATCACATCTACCTTGGTCGGGTCAACCTCCATAACTTGTTTGGAGATGATGTGGCCCAATACGACCCCATTAGTCACCATAAAGTGACTCTTCTCCCATGAGAGAATCGAATTCACCTCACAACAACGCTGAAGTACTCGATTTAAATAAGATGGACATGAGTCAAAGCTATCCCTATAGATCGAGAAATCATCCATAAATACCTCAAGAAAACTGCATATCATGTTGTTGCTCGCGAGGTCTTGAGGATCAGAAATTAAAGGTAAATAAGTCGTTGCTATCCCCAAAAATCTCGCGACAAACAAATTTTTTTTGTTATTTTTGCTACTTATTAACCTATATAGCGGACAAGGTTGAACTCAGGGAGGCTACAAATCCCGAGGGTTATTCAATTAATCAAAAAACAATTAAGAGAAAACTTGAATCTCAAAGGACAACTATCCTTGATTTTTGTGATATTTTATCTTTTTTTAGTTTTTTTATTTCTATTTTTTTATATTTTCCGATTTTCTATTTTTTAGTGATTTTGATTTTGCATTTTTTTTAATTTTCAAATATGGAACAATATGCATAAGCACAAGAAATATGCATACCAACTCTTTTTTGTAATCTTCAATTATACTAAAAATGTCAGAAAAATCCAGAGAAATTTTTTTTGGGTTTTAAAGGTTTTGAAACATTTTTGGAAATTTTTGTAGAATTTTCAGATATTTTTTTTATTTATTTAAAAATCAAACAGTAGAAAAATGTGAAATTGTGCATAACCTGAGTAATTTATACCTTAATAATATTTTAAGTACCCAAAACTCCTGTGAATTATTTTTAAAACAAATTAGAAGCAATTATCTACAAACAGGAATTGAAATCGTGATTTTCGGATTTTTGTAACAAATTTTGTGATTTTTATTAGATTTTTAGTATTTTCTTTTTTGGGGGGGTTTATAAAGAGTTAAAGCACGAAAATTTGATAAAAATTAATTGACACTAAAATACACCGACAGTAATTTTTTTGAATTTTTAAACTAATTTTCATTTTTTTACGAATTTTCAAATTTGGGGAAAGTAAAAAGACACTATTTTTTATTTTTTAAATATATCAAATGACAATAAAAATTGATGAAAAATTTAAACAATGATAAAGACTACAACAGGAGCATACCCAATTTTTTGAAAAATTTTTAGATCAACAAAAACATTTATTTCATTCAAAGAGAGCAAGCAAGTTATTGTTCGGCAGTACAGGGACTGAAATGTAATTATTGAAAGTTTTTGCAACTAATTATAATAAAAATAAAGTTCAAAATGAATGTCACAAATTACCAAAAATATCTGGAGAGGAGGACTCTTCTGCAATTTTCAAAACTTTGGAGGATCTTCTTGCAATTTCTCTAATTTTTTATTCAATAATCCAAGCCCCTAGGGTTCTTCATTGTTTCATGTTCGTTCTCAACTAGTGGGGAGTAGGGCCGCCACCCACCCCTTCTTCTCCAATTGTGGCGTGGGTCGTGCAAGGACGGTAGAAATGATAGGGGGATGCGCGTGTCGTGCGGGCGAGAGGATGGAGGAACAGCGACTTGGAGCGGCTGCGCAGCGGGGGGCGTGGGCGGCGTTCAGGTGGAGAAGGAAGCGGCGATCGGCATTCTGCCGGAGGAGCGGTTGGAGACCCAAGCTCCAGGTAGTGGAGCTTCTCGCGTGTGGCCGCGGGAGGGTGGTACGGCGGACGCGTACGGGAATGGCGCAGGCAAGAGGTTGGAGGTGAAGATGGTCGGTGCGGAGGCGACACTGCGCTGCGGCGTGCCGCCCAAGTGGCCGGGCGGAGGAGAGCGGTGTGCTGGAGGGTCTACCGCATTGGCACGCGGCGTGCATTTGGCGGCTGGAAGGGTGCGGCTAGAGCGTCGCTGTAACTGGCTGTTATTTATTATTATTATTATTATTATTATTTGTTTTTTTGATATATGTAAACATAAATGCAAATAAAAGTTTTATTATATTTTTTTGAAGGAAATGTAAACAGGAACAAAAAAATTTTATTGTTTTTTTTAAGATTATCCTGCAAAATCAATGTTAGAGAGAACAAGAAAACAAATATTTTTGTACAATTATTTTTATTTTTTATTTACAAATAGAAAAATGAACGAGGATCTGACGGAAATGAAAGGAATCAAATCTGATTCTCTGACCATCGTGTGTGGTCGGAGTTGATAGTTCGTGGGAGGTAGAAATTGAATGCGGAGAGATCAAGAACATGGGATGAAAAATCGAGTCGAAGCGGATCAAATCGTGATGAAATTAATGATCTAAATAAAAAAATGATGATGAAATAAAATTGCGAGAAATAAAACTATGATTAACCTAGATAAAAAAAAAGAAAAATGTGGATCTCACCTTACGAGCGAAAATGGATCGTGATCGTCTCGACAAGGCCGACTCGTTGTCATCGGACAGCTTGGAGACTAGGCAACTTTCTTGATGAAATTTTCACTCTCGGAGATCGGGTTCCTCTCTCTAAAGATTGATCAAGTTGGAATGAGGGAGAAGGAGCTATATAAATATAAAAGATAGAGATGAAATTTGAATTTTTGAATTTTTGAATATTTTTAATGAAAGAGAGAAGAGAGATGAAATTTAAAATGAGATAAAGTAAAAGAGAGATAAAACTATTTACAAAATTAACCTTTTTTTGAATTTTCATCACTTTATTTATTTAGATAAAAAATGTTATTTTTTTTTTATGGTGGTTAATTGAGAATAGCAACTATATACATATACTATATACATATATGACATATTATACATGGGTAATTGAGGAAATTAGCTTTTTTAAAAAAATAAATTTTTTATTTTTATTTTTTATTTTAATAATTAGTAAAAATATTTACAATTATATACGAATACAATATGTACAAAATACAAGGGAAAACTGCTCAAACCACCCCGGAAAACCAACTTTTTACTCGTAACTCCAAAAATTATGAGATTATAGCCATTTTAAAGATAATTTAATTTAGAATCCAATGGAAGTGAGATTGGTTCATATTAAGTTTATATGGAGCTGGAATTGGTCTTTCAATTAGTGCTTAGTGGCTTTTTCCAAGTATGGTTACTTTTATTTTGTACAAGATTTAATTGTGTAATTATTTTTATTAATTAGAACACATTTTTATTTACAACTTTGATTTTGAAAGTTATTTGATTTGAGGTCAATTAAGGCACAAATAAATTAGTGTCAGTTTTATACAGATATACACAAAATAAGTGAGAAATATTTACAACAACACACACATTTTTTTTCGATTTTCTGTTTAAGGACCCTATCTCCCCCTACTTTATTCCTGGTCGATCAGGTCAAGTCTTGACCTTCTTTTGGGGTTTGGGTCAGCCTGTATACAGTCTTCCTTTTTTATTTTATTTTCTTTATTTTCTTTATTTTTCCTTTCTTTCTTTATTTATTTATTGTAGGTTAAAATAATATACAAATATATAATATTTACACACAGATGCAATAAGAATATGGAGTTAGTGTTATAAATAGGTGTTTTATAAGTGATTTTAAGCTAAAATAAATGAATAAAGATGACGAATCACAGATTCATCATCTCCCTATGCTTTACCTTTGCTAGTCCCTAAGAAAACACTTATTTGAAAGAATAAGTGAAGAAAAAGAAAAAGAAAGGGAAAATAAAGAAAGTAGGACAATATTGAGTATTAAACTTATCTTCATAAAATTGTAGTTTGGAGCTCTGTCGGACCTTTGGATTATTAGTGTGTCGGACCTTCTGTGAGACTTAGAATTTTAAAATTGACAGCCTTGAAGTTCTACACGTCATTGTCACAGTTTCAGCTCAGATGTCATCTTAGATCAATTCTCTTCCCAAAGCACACCCTATTAACATTGAACAATTGACTCATGTGCCTGAAAAGTTTTAACTCTTCCCATCCAGAATGCCGGACTACCATCCTCTCCAGTAACTCGTCCTCGGGAAGTCAGGTATTTCCTTCTAAGGTATATCGTGCTGTGTTCACAATCGAATCGGGGGAGAAGTTAGAAGAAGGAGAAATGAACTAGAGGGTGGCCAGTGTAGTCACCTCTCCTTGTGAAGCTGGCCAGCGTAGCCGAGTCTCCACCAAGATCTACAGGTTTTCTTGAAGCTTGGACCTTTTTGGTTAGATATTTATTTGGTAGTGGCTTCTTTGTATTTGAATTTTTGGTGGTTCTGCTTGGATCTTGTTGTGCCCCTATGGATATAGAATCTTTTTGTTTCCGTACATGTTTTGGGGTCTTAGAAAAAATTTTGCCCAATCGTCCATCGCTTTTCTGAAACTTTATTTCAACCCGTACTCCGGTCTTTAGATTTCCACACTACCGGAAAAGAACTCAGACAGTATTCCAGCATCTCGTCTGAGTTGAGCTAAGTGCATAGTGCGAGAGTACAAATTAATTCCCTATTCCAGAGTTGTACCCAGAATGAAGAGACCAGGTTAGACACTAAGAGTCAAACACTGCACATTCTCATGTGGAACTCAAAGAATTAATTCAAAGACCTGAAGCTTCTAAAATCCTATTTCTCGATGAAGTTCCTCTGAAAATTAGGTGGATTAACGTCCAACTAAGCTCCGTTCTTCAAATTTATTCCAGACATAGTTTAAATGTCAATACTATCCTGAAAAATGCACATGCAAATGCAAGAAAATATGAACAATGCAAAGGTTTTTTTTTGAAAAGAAAAGAGGTACATGTGAAAAGAAAATTTTTTAAACAATTTTCTAATTTTGAACTTTTTATATAAACAAAAAGGGTTTTTTTGTTTTGTTTTGTTTGTTTGTGTTTTAATTTTTTTTGTTTGTTTGTATTTTTTTTTGTGTGTGTTTTTATTTGTTTGTTTTTTTTTTTGTTTTTTTTGTTTTTTACACACGTGGATTTTACAAAATTATATACATAACCCCTAAATAAACATATTTAAAAGTACGAGTTATGTCTAAAGTATATATACAATATATACGACACCGTCCTATACTTAGCTCGAACTATGTCCTCACAGTGATCAGAGAGCAAAAAAGGAAGACGTAACTCGTGCTAAGTAAAGAAAAAGTGAAAAGACCCCTATGCTACAACGATTCAACGAAAATATAAAAAGAAGAGAAGTTGGTGATCCCCCCATACTCAGGATCAAGTAATCCTAAGTACAATAGAGTATACAAAAGGGGAAAATCGATGAAGAGAATGTACAGACTCAAAAATAAAAAGACACGATATGAACAACACCACCCCCTCCTATACTTAGGGTAAAGTATCCCTATGTATAGGCGACAACAACAAGAGTGATGAACATGACGAATATGAACAACACAAATCATTCACCCCCATGTACATAGGATAAAGCACATTCTAAGTATAGCATATATACACACTCAGAAAAGGGGTGAGTGATAAAACGGGAGAAGAAAGAGTAAAATGAAAGGATATACAAAAGGAGTGAATGTACAAATGTCAAGAAGGTCGAAAGCGAACCTTCTTGCGGGACCAATGAGGTATGGATTTGACAAGGTGTAGGTTGGTATTGGGATCATCATTAGACATAAACTGAGTACGATCGACCAAATATGTATCCTCAGCGGTTTCAGATTGTGCAGGCCTAAACTGGTCAGTGGAAGTAGTATGGTCATGTCCGGCCTGGGAAGTTTCACAAACATCAAAGCAAAATGGCTCGAAATCATTATCAGAAAAAGTAGGATTAATTTCAGCCTGGCGAGCCTCTGCCGGATCATCATCTTTATCAAAAGGCCTGAATTCCTTTATAAAAGCAATCAAATTAAATTTGGTATGATCGGTCTCATCTGAATCAGAGTGAATAGGAACGGACTCATCAGTGGAAGTAGTCGAATCATGTTTGTCCTGTCTAGTCTCAGATTCTGCCTTCTGCTCTAAGGTGTCTATTGTGTAAATTCCACGGATGTCGTCAATGCATCGCCACGTACCAGAAGGGGGAACTCCAAGGTCTATGCTTTCTGAGTCTTCCTCCTTGAAGAGGAATTCCTGGGTTTCATTATCATCCAACATATAACAAGAATCTCTGATATTATCATCAAGGTTAAATTCCTTGGGGTTGGCTAACACGAGCATGGTCTCATGGGATGCAGGTCTCTTGTTAGTAGTGGGTGTGGTGATCAACACATCACTCCCTACATCAGAACGGAAGCAAATCTCTCTTGTACCATAATCAATAATGGCTCCCGCAGAGGCGAGGAAAGGTTGTCCCAGGATGATTGGAGGGTGTTCTACAGGGGTGGAGGTCTCCATGGCCATTACAACAAAATCTAAAATGAAATTCATGCCCTAAATAGAAATGACAGCATTTTCTAGAATCCCCTTCGGCCTCTTGATAGATCCATCAGCAAATTGAACTATCATCCTCGTTTTCTTGAGAGGCCCAAGATGAAGAGATTGTACCATAGAGAAGGGTATTATATTGATTGATGAACCACCGTCAAGGAGAGTGTTATGACAAGAATAGTCAGATATGGAGCAACTCACAAGAGGTGCGGCAGTGTTCCCTTTCTTAAAATACGGACGGTGAGAGATGGCATAGGCAGTGGTCATGGTCAAGATGTGACGCTCAGATCTTCTCCTTCGCTTTCTCTTCTTGTGTTGAGGAGTAGATAAATCTGTCATGGCATGTTGAAGTGGGGCTTTAATAATCTCGTGAATGGTGGACAATACTTCAAGTTCAGTCAACATTTTTTTGAATTTTTGGACCTCCTCCATACAAGGGAGGAGGTCGGAATCAGCATATACATGAGGATTGCAGAGAGCAGTCTGTATAGTAGCATCCTTAGGGTTAAGGTTGGGACATGATGTGAATGACTGTGTGGGAAATTGGTTTTGCATGGGTGCCCTCTCCTCACAAAATGAATCAATAATGTGTCTCCCAGAATCTTTTTGGATTTTTAAAATTTTCTCATTTTTTGTATTTTGGGCGATTGTAAGCTCTCATGATTATCCTCAAGCGAATCCATATCCTCAAATAATGGAGCAGCATTGTGGTTCTTATTTATGATAAATAGATTGCTAATCCTCGAATTCATATGCTCCATCATCTGGTTCAGTGTATCAAGTGTGGAAATCATGAAAGGTGACTCCAAAATCTCAGGATCGGGTTGGTTGAATGAGGGTGGGTGAAAATCAAAGTCCTCCGATTCTTGAAATAATGGGTTAGGCGGATATGCACAAAAATCAGGAGAAAAGTCCTCCTGGAAAAAGGAAGGTGGAGCATTTGGAGAGTACGAGGTATCCGCAAAGATCGGATTAAAATAACTCCAGTCGGCCATCTTCGAAACAAAAGACGGGATCGGGAGTGCACGAGTGGTCAAGTCAAAAGATATGGAGAAAAAGGCGCAAATGCATGGAAGGATCGAGTATGCGCACAAGCAATCAAACATAATACAAACCCCCAGTTCACCAACTCAACTCAATGTGAAGACCGTGAAGGTTCAGTCAATTATCTTGTCAATTTTACAGTTTGGTGACAATACAATCTATCAGAGTGGTTAAAGCGAGTTGTTAGGAACCCAATGCTCTCAAGAGACTGGCCCAATCCCAAAGTTAGATCTTTCCCAGTCAATATGAATTGCGGACCGTTTATCGGCTACCCACTCAATTCAATCTGTTACGGACGTCACGGGCCGCTTTACCAGCTACTGGAGAGATCCTCACTGGAGAACGACTAACCCAAGATAGTAGTCTGAAAAGAGTTCAGGTGTGGATCTATACTAGTGTGTGGGTCGCTCTCTCACTACATACAAACCAAACAATAAGGGGGTTACTCTCCCCAAAACAATGATTTTTCCTTGTGTTTCTTTTAGGGTCGATTTTCCTTTAGCAGTCCCATATTTTAGGCAGTTGTCACTTGGTAGAAATATTTTCAAAGAATTGCCTACCAAGTGTCCAATTTTCTTTTTAACTTATGTGAGTAAAAACAAGGAAGGAGATCGGAAATGCCAATACGCGATTAAAAACAATGATGCATGCAGGGGTTAGAAATGTGTACCTTGTCGCTAGCACTCTACACGTAAGTGATCCGCACAGAATTTAAATAAATTATCCTATATGATGCAAGTGAACCATCCTAGATGATAGCTTCTATTAACGGGCAAGAACAAGTTAATTTGACTAAGTCCAAATTATGCTCTACTCTATAGGCACAGAAATTTCTTATTTAGGGTATTTGGACCTAATTAATTACCTGACTCAAGCAAATTAATTAAAGCAATCAAGAGGTAGCTCATGAAATTCGCGGGAAACAAAGAAAAATAAGGCGATGAAAACAAAACTAGTGAGGTCCCCCAAGTGCACCTGCACTTGGCGAAACAGACCCCGCAACAAATGAATGTCCGTTTACAAGAGTTCAAATGCTAGAAAAGAAAAACTCTCTCTCACTTTAATTTTTTTCTCTCAATTCTTCTTCTCCTCTTCTCACGTTATCTTGCGGCTTCGTGAGGAATCAAGCTGCCTCCACATCACTTGGGTGCTTCGGCTCTCATAGGATCGCCTCCTTCGCTCCGCAGGCCCTCGCAAGAAAAAGAAAACAGAATGTGTAAGAAATACAATTATCAAGTATGAGAAAGAAAAATGAAACAGATGTAGTGGATATGAACAATGGAATAATATGGCAAATATGTAAACAAATATTTACAACCAAGAATAGCAGGTCAAAAGAGAAACCTAACTACCCTCGTCGTGCCTCCCTGGCAACGGCGCCATTTTGTTATTAGCGGTTTTCTCGAGGATCAGAAATTAAAGGTAAATAAGACATTGCTATCCGCAAAAATCTTGCGACAAACATTTTTTTTGCTATTTTTGCTACTTATTAACTTGTTTAGCAGACATGGTCGAACTTAGGGAGGCTAGAAATCTTGAGGGTTATTTAATTAATCAAAAAATAATTAAGAGAAAACAAGAATCTCAAAGGACAATTATCCTTAGTTTTTGTGATTTTTTAGCTTTTTATTTTTTTTATTTCTAATTTTTTTGTATTTTCTGATTTTCAAAATTTTAGTGATTTTGATTTTTTGATTTTTTTTAATTTTCAAATAATGAACAATATGCATAATCACAAGAAATATGCACACCAACTCCGTTTTGTAATCTTTTATTATACCAAAATGCTCAGAAAAATGTAGAGAAAATATTTTTGGGTTTTAAAGGTTTTGAAATATTTTAGAGAATTTTTGCATAATTTTCAGATATTTTTGTATTTATTTAAAAATCAAACAATGGAAAAATACGAAATTGTGCACAACCTGGAGTAATTTGCAACTTAAAAATATTTTAAGTACCCAAAACTCCTACCAATTATTTTTAAAACAAACCAGAAGCAATTATCTACAAATAGGAACTGAATTCATGATTTTTATAGATTTTTTTGTGATTTCTATAAGATTTAGTATTTTTCAATATTTTTGGTTTTATAAAGATTTGAAGCACACAAATTTGACAAAAATTAAATGATACTAAAATACACATACTATATTTTTTTGGAATTTTTAGACTAATTTTTGAATTTTTTACAAATTTTTAAATTTTGGGCAAGTAAAAAGACACTGTTTCTTATTTTTAAATATATCAAACGGTAATAAAAATTGATGAAAATTTTATACAATGATAAAGATTACAGCAGGAGTATACCCAATTTCTTTGAGAATTTTTATATCAACAAAAAACATTTATTTCATTCAAGGAGAGCAAGCAAGTTATTATTCTGCGGTACAAGGACTGAAATGTAATTATTTGAAGTTTTTTGCAACTAATTATAATAAAAAAAGGTTCAAGACGAATGCCGCAAAATTACCCAAAATATTTGGAGTGAAGGACTCTTCTGTCATTTTCAAAACTTTGGAGGATCTTGTTGCAATTTCTCTAATTTTTTATTCAAAAAGCCAAGCCCCTAGGGTTCTTCGTCATTTCCTGTTCGTTCTCAACAAGTAGGGAGTAGGGTCGTCGCCCACCCCTTCTTCTCCAATGGTGGTGCGGGCTGTGCAAGGACGGCAGAGATGGATGGGGATCGCACGCATCGCGCGGGGCAAGAGGACGGAGGAACGGCGACCTGGACAGGCCGCGCAGCGAGGGGCGTCGGAGGCATTCAGGTGGAGATAGAACCGGCGATCGGCATTCTAGCGGAGGAGCGGCTGGAGACCCAAGCTCTAGGCGGTGGAGCTTCTCGCGTGTGGTCGTGGGAGGGCGGTGTGGCGGACGCGCACGGGGACGGCGCAAGCAAGCAGTTGGAGGTGAAGATGTCGGCACGGAGGCGGCACCGCGTTGCGGCGTGCTGCCCAGGTGGCCGAGTGGAGGAGCGCGGAGGGCTAGAGGGTCTACCACACTGGTGCACGGCGTGCGCGTGGCGGTTAGAGGGGTGCGGCTGGAGCACTGCTGTAATTGGTTGTTGTTATTATTATTATTATTGTTATTTTTTTTATATATGTAAATATAAATGTAAATAAAAATTTTATTATATTTTTTGAAGGAAGTATAAACAGGAACTATTTTTCTATTTTTTTTAAGATTGTCCTGCAAAGACAATATTAGAGAGAACAAGAAAACAAATAATTTTTTTTGTATTATTATTTTTATTATTTATTTACAAATAGAAAAATGAATGAGGATCCTGCAGAAATGAAAGAAATCGAATCCGATTCTCCGACCATCGTGCGTGGTTGGAGTTGATAGATCGTGGGAGTAGAAATTGAATAAGGAGAGATCAAGAACGTGGGATGAAAAATCGAGTCGAAGCGGATCAAATCGTGATGAAATTATTGATCTAAATAAAAAATGATGACGAAATAAAAGTAATAGAAATAAAACTACAATTAACCTTGATAAAAAAAATAAGAAAAATGTGGATCTCACCTTAGGAGCGGGAAGTGGACCATAATCGCCTCGACAAGGCCGACTCGCTGTCACCGGACAGCTTGGAGACTAGGCAACTTTCTCGACAAAATGTTCTCTCTCGAAGATCGGGTTCCTCTCTCTAAAGATTGATCAAGTTGGAATGAGGGAGAAGGAGACATATAAATAGAAAAGATAGAGATGAAATATGAATTTTCGAATTTTTTTGGTGGAAGAGATAAGAGAGATGAAATTTGAAATGAGATAAAGTAAAAGAGAGATAAAACTATTTACAAAATTAACTAATTTTTTTTTTTCGTCACTTTATTTATTTGAATAAAAATGCTATTTTTTTATTTTTTTATGGTGGTTAATTGAGAATAGCAACTATATACATATACTATATACATATATGACATTACATACAAGGGTAATTGAGGAAATTAGCTTTTTAAAAAAAATTATTTTTATTTTTTATTTTAAATAATTAGTAAAAATATTTACAAATATATACAAATACAATATGTAAAAAATACATGGGAAAATTGCACAAACCACCCCAGAAAACTAACTTTTTACTCGTAACTCTAAAAATTATGAAATCATAGCCATTTTAAAGATAATTTAATTTATAATCCAATGGAAGTGAGATTGGTTCAATTTGAGTTCATATGGAGCCGGAATTGGTCTTTCAATTAGTGCTTAGTGGCTTTTTCCAAGTGTGGTTACTTTTATTCTGTACATGATTTAATTGTGCAATTATTTTTATTAATTAGAACACATTTTTATTTACAACTTCGATTTTGAAAGTTATTTGATTTGAGGTTAATTAAGGCACAAATAAATTAATGTCAGTTTTACACAGATACACAAAATAAGTGACAAGTATTTACAATAACACACACATTTTTTCGATTTTCTACTTAAGGATCATATCTCCCCCTACTTTATTCCTAGTCGATCATGTCAAGTCTTGACCTTCTCTCGTGGTTTGGGAAAGCCTGTATACAATCTTCCTTTTTTATTTTCTTTTCTTTATTTTCTTTATTTTTCCTTTCTTTCTTTCTTTATTTATTTTAGATTAAATTAATATACAAATACACAATATTTACACACAGATGCAAGTTAGTAAGAATATGGAGTTAGTGTTATAAACAAGTGTTTTATAAGGGATTTTAAGCTAAAATAAATGAATAAAGATGACGAATCGCAGATTCATCTCATGTCGGCAAAAACGGCCAACATACATCTCTATAATGTAGTGTGAGTATTACACAATCCAAAGGGTATATGTCTAAAGGCGTAGGTGACAAACGGACAAATAAAAGTAGTTTTCTCTTGATCCTCAGGAGTGATTGCTACCTGACTATACCCTATATACTCATCCAAGTAACAAAAGAATTTCTTCCCTGCCAGACTTTTGATGATCTGATCAAAAAAGGATAGCAGAAAGTGATCTTTCTTGGTCGTTGAATTTAGTTATCGATAATCTACACATACACACCATAAAATGGGTACTCGGTTCGAGATCTCCTCACCTTAGTCATTTGTCACAATTGTAATCTTTGATTTCTTCGACACCACATGTAACGGGCTAAGCCCATTTGGAATAAAAAATGGGATAACTAAAGCTATCTTCGCACCATTTCCTTATCTCTTTCATGGCAACATCCTAGAGATTAGGATTCAAACGATATTAAAACTCACAGGATGTATTGTTCTCATCCTCTAAGTAGGTATGATGTGAGCATAATGCTAATTTAAACCTGTGGAGATCCGAAATCTTCCACCCTATGGCCTTGCAGTTTCTCTCGAGAAACTCTAGAAAGTTAGATTTTTGCTCGTCGATCAACTGCGAACTGATGATGACAAGAAACATTTGGGTCTCACCCACAAGGAAGGCATACTTCAGTGTTGATGGTATTACTTCTAGCTCAAGTGGGGTCTGAATCTGCTCTGTAGCGACCTCAAAAACTACACTAGTTGTAGGTGAATGATTGGGCAACCGTGAACTGTCCACTGTGGCTACAATCTGCTCAGAATGTATTGTCTCAAAAAGATCTGCAATAAAATCTCTCTATTTATCTTGGGATGGATCATCATCAAATAACTCAGAAAACTCATCAGCAAATGACTCATTATCATCAACGATGGAGCAAACATCGACTACATTTTTCCAGGCATTCCTTTCGAGAAAGGAATTTCGAGTATCGATGCAATCTAGAAATAAATTGGTGTCTCTGATCTTATATATAAATCATAGTCCTATGTCTCAAGTGTAATGGACTCTCTCTCTCTCTCATCTGATACTGTCTCTTATGACCTTGAATCCAAGATCGTCTCTAGCTTAACCTTATCACTAGGGGAGTAAAAGCTTATCTCTCCAGTACCATAATCTACTACTTCGGATGTTCGAAGGAACGATCGACCAAGTATGATTGGGGTATGTAGTAACGGTGCTGAAGTGTTTATGTCCAAGATAATAAAATCCACTAGGAATTGTATTCCTTGCATCATTATGATAACATCCTCTAGACTTCCCCTCGGCCTCTTGATCGATCTATCAACAAACTAAAGGATCATCCTGGTTGATCTAGGAGGTCCCAACCCAAACTCTTTGAGTAGCGAGGTCGGCATGAGATTGATGGAAGATTTGCTATCAAGAAGAGTACGATCAAACTCTTGGTCAAAGATATGACATCGAATAAGAGGTTCTCCCTTGTCTTTCTTTTTAGGTGGGAGTTTGTTTATGGCATAAACCATGGCCATGATCAATATATGTTTTTCAGTCCTCTTGTGTATGTTTTTCTTGGGTTGACGCTTTGTAGTATATGCTTCTTTTAATCCTCTTTTCACAACAAGCATGTATTCCATGACCTTTAGGAGTGGCATCTCAAGGAATATGTTCTGTAATATCTCTATCACTCCATGATCAGAAAGTGTTGTTTTTTATTTTCGATTAATTTTTCTTTTATTCAAAGCATCACAAAAAATACAAGGTCATAATCCAGATCAACCTTTTTATTCCCATCAAAATCATCATGTACATATGGACTACCAGACTCAATGTCATCCATAACAGGTAAAGAAAAGAAAATAAACTATCTCTAGTTGCTCTGTCTATTGTTGAAGAAGAAGAATCCGTGATGGGTATGCTCTCCTCCAAGGTTGTCTCAGCTTTGCATCTCTCATTATTTTCTTTTTTAGATTTATGTTTCTCTTCGTTTTTTTGATATTTTGAGGTTGATGGTACTCCTCCATCTCTTGCTATGCTCGATCTCTGCTCATTGGACGAAGAAGGTGAGGATGAAGATGAAGCTCAATAAATGGCTTTATTACCCAATCCCATTGGTGTTGGTTGTGACAATCTCCTACCGCTCCTAAGAGTGACAACACAAAATAGTTTTCAAATTTGAACTATCCAATGATGCTCAAATCTAAACTATCCACCCTATCCACATCATGAGATGTCGTCATGTTGATGGTCTTGTGGGGAATAGAAGGTAAAGGATGCTTCTGGAAAGCGCAGGAAGAAAATGGAGCGGTTGAAATCTTCATCACTTCCTCAAAAATCTACCATATTATATCGTCATCCTTGTTAAAGTGTGAAATCCCACAAGCGGCATCTATGAGCTTCTAGTTTTCCCAGCTCAAACCCCTAAAATAGTTCTGCACTATTCTAGTCTTCGCAATGTCGTGATGGAGGCACTTCTCCGTCAAATCTTTTAAGCATTCCCACGCCTCGTAAATAGACTTGTGGGACTTCTAGGAGAAGTTGGATATTAAGGACAACATCTGATTCAATCATCGTAGGGGATAATATTTGCTCAAGAAAGCTAATCCCAGCACTTCCCAGGATGTCACCACCCTTCCTAAATGATTAATCCAATAAAGCTCCTTACACATAAGGCTTAAGGGGAAAGTTGGCGTCTTCACTACCTCTAACAGTATGTTAGGGTAGCACATCGTGCTACATATGCGTTCGAACGGCTGGAGGTGTATGCATTGTTCCTCATTGATATGTCCATGGAATATGGGGAAAAGTGTAAGTAGTTGGGGCTTCAGCTATAAAGGCCCATGAAATGCAAGAATCTGAATCCAAGTGACTATTTGTCCTTCTCCTGGGTTATAAGAATCTCTAAGGGTGAGCTTGGCCTCAACTCGGTTCTGCTCTACAACTGGTTTTGCTAGGTTATGTTCATTCTCTCCCTCATTCCCACCTCCTCTCTGTTGCTCATCCTCCTCTCTCCTCTCTCTGTTGTTCCGCATCTCTATAAGATCATATCTCTCAATCCATCATGTATGTTGGCATGCTCTGTCAACTGAGTCTGAATGGCCTGAATGGAATCCAACATAGTGTTATTGATCTCAGTCTTATCGGTCATGGATCCCTTACTCTTTAGTGGCATCAAGTACTCAATAAATGATAGTGTATTTGGAAATGTAAATGGAACTTGATCAATCTGCATGAATGAAGGAGTCTCAAATGATAGATCGAGAAGAGGGTAAATCTTGAACAATGGATTTATTGGTGGCAAAATAGGAGTAAAGAAAAATAAGAAAGCTCTGGAAGAGAGTTATTCCGAGTAGAAGAAGAAGATGAATGAATTGGAGAGGAAAGATAAAAGTTCGCAAAGTCCAAACACAAATCGCTCCAATCCGACATCTTCGAAATAAAAGGAAGATGCGATAACACACATGTCAAAAGAAGAGAAGAAAGTGAAGAAAGGCGCGAAGTGCGCAGAAGGTTCTTTATTCTAACAATCAAACACATACCAAACCCTCAAATTCACCAACTCAACAAAATGGAGACCGTAAGAGTTTGATCTTTTACCTTTTCAATGTTAGACTTTAGTGAGTCACACGGTTACTTAATCATAAACACACAAGTGGAGTCTCCCTATCACCCAGTGTATGTCCTCATACCAACCCAAACAATGGAACCATCTGCCTAGATTGTTGGGTTATATCAGGCCCAAAGTGAAATGGGAGGCGGAGCACACCAAAATGATTTCTAAGGTCGCAGGAAAGTTCTTGTAGCTGTGGCCATATACCGAGAAGTGATACATAAGTGCTTGATGAATCTCCATTTCATCACTTTTATTCTATCATTTTGTCCCGAAAAACCTCGCTAAATGCATGAACATAGCATTAATTTGTATAAAATAACATTCATTATTTATTCCATTTATTGTATATAAAACATTGTATTTAATGCCAAAATAATAGAATCAAGAAAAGAAAAGAAAGTGAAATAAAATTCCAAAGATATATTATGACCCTAAACCTCGAGTCCAAGTCAAGAACTGATTTGGTCGACAAGGAATAAAGTATGAGGAGATAAGGGCAAAAAATCACCAATAAGACCCTCTTTATTTATTCTTCAACAATTCAGTTTAGGAACCCATTTTATTCTTTTTTATTTATGCATCAAATCAATAAACTTTGTACATGAAAGTTGTAGATAAAAATGAAAAATTCAAAATTTATTTCACATTAAAATAATATCAAGTGTACATTCTACACTTAAAAAAAAACCCAAAACCAAAACTTCACCGACTTGTGTCTCCTCCATATGAAATCAAAATGCACCGAAATCACCTTTAATTGTATCTAACTTTAATTAGATATTTAATGAAGGTGGTTTCACTTAATTTGGATTTAAGATGCAAAAGCTAGGTTTTGGACCCCTATTGTATAATATACCTGAATAAAATATTCATTTGATTTATTCTTTACAATTTTTATTAGTTTGTATTTTTATAATTTTTTAAATATTATTTATAGTATGTGTACATATTTATAATATAATAAAACCATAAAAATTAAAATAAAATAGTATGTAAAAATACATATATGGATTGCATACACTTCTACCTATAAAAGAAATACATCTATTTATTTAGGTGTACAAATAACATCAGAAAAATAAAATAAATATATATTTATGTGTATCTAAATAAATTTTAACTATACAAATTAAGTATTTTAAAAAAATACAAAATACAAAATAAAAATAAATACATATTATATAGGTGACTATACTTATGATTGAACGTGTAAATAATAACTTGTAATAAATAACCTCATAAAAATAAATAAATATCTGAATTAAATACTACATAAAATCATAAAACTTTTTTTTATTTTATAACATAAAACTATTAAAGTCATTTATTAATTAATATTCATTTTATAAGGCATTTTTGCCTTGCATTTATCTGGTTGGTCCACGTGGACCAACCAGATCATTTCTTTTATTGACTAGGGTAAACATGCCCTTTGGAGCCTCTGACTCGTCTGACACCTCGAGCCTCCCGCTTCACTCCATTTCCCTTAACGATCTAATGATCAAATCTCCTTGAGCATTAAACAAAGATCGCAGGTGGGATCTCTGTGATTCACGCCTGATATTCAAATCCCATCGATATACTTCATATCGTCCTTGAATCTATTTGCATCATCTAACCATCTTCAGCTTATAAATGCGTCCCTGCATCCACCATTCAATTTTTGATCCCTTTTCAAGACCTTAATCCCTTGATCCTCGACCAAGGGTGTTCCTTTGTGAAAGAAGTGGATCCCCTGAGTTTTGAGGCGGAGCAAGGACGAGAGAAGTGGTCCAAGACATCGTTCCGGTGAGGCCTCTTCTCCTAGATTTCCATGTGTGAGTTGCGCCTACTTTATCTATTTTTAGGTAGATTTAGTCTTAGCTTTTCCATTCTTGCATTTTATTTTGTAACTAGATCTTTATCTTAGCTAAAATTCCAACAACATCAATCGTCAGAGCTCGTTGCTCCGGCCACTCCACCTCCGTTGTATTCGACACATTCTAACCCATTTAATCACATCACCACTTAGCCCCCTCGCTTCTCCATTTATCCGACTCATCATAACCCCCAGATCGACCCTCGATCTAGAGATCGAGGTCCCAGTCTATCATCTTCGCTAGACCATCACCCTCCACCCCATTTCGCTTCTATTCCATGCCTAATTTTGTCGAGGCAATTTGTTCTTGACCCGTGGTTTTCTCTGTGCAGGTCTTGAGCAGAACATGGCTCTATAAGAGCCAAATTGACCTTGTATTTACACTCCAGGTACGCCAAGTTTACCATAGCTCCGGTCCTTGATTGTATTGCCTCGTACATTTTGAGGATCTCCACAGTTGCGGACCACCCTTTAGAGCAATTCCCCCATCTCAGCAGCTCGATCCAGTACCTGGAGATGAAGATTTGATGGGAGGAAGGAGCTCCATGGCCAAGTTCTTCCCCATTCTTGGTGATGCCATCTGAGCCATCTGATAATACCCAAACTCCAGATTCTATCTCCGTCGTCGGAATGTGTCGAAGCGATGCAAATCATCAACCATCAGATGCACTTAAGTGACGACTGATATGCACGTGTAGGGGGTAAATTTCATCGAACCCCTCAAATTTTTGTATATTTCATTAAGTTTTGTAAATAAAAAGTATAGTGTAAATAAATAGATGAAAACTACATGGACCCCCCTCTCTTTAACGTTGTTTGCTTAGGGGTCCGTGCCAGCTTACCCCATGTGGGTGGCCGCGTGAGGTAGGAAATTTGCAGGGCTACATCCCAGATCTTTGTATTTTTAAAGTAGTCAATAAAATTTAAATATAAATTGTAAACTTTTGAGAAATTTGCATGTAAACCCCTAACTTTTATTTTAATTACAAATATGCCCTATCATTTTAATTTTTTTTGTAAATGATTATCTAATTTTAATAAATAGCATATGTGCTCCAAAAATAATAGAAAAAATAGGATAAGGTATCTGGATGCATGCTCTTTCATGCTATATAACTAGTTTTTCACTTTATGCACTTGTCTCCGTAATAAAAATAAAAAAGGGCACATCTTGTCCTTATTTACTTTTAAAAATCCAAAAAATATGAAACCTTTTCGAAAAATTCCAAAAAAATATTTCATATAGTATTGTTTTTTTTTCCAGAGCAAAACTCCTTGAAAATAGAAAAATAAAATATAAAAAAATTAAAAATCTCCAAAATCCTTATAAAAATGAAAAAAATCTTTAAAAAAATCAAAAAATATTCATTTTTATTTCAGAAGTTTCTTTATATTATATACTATCTATTAAAAATGGTTTTGGAAAATTTAGTATTTTTAAATCTCAGGCCAATTCAACATATTTATTTAATCCATGTTTTGGATATTTTAGAATTTAAAATACCTAAAAATTAGCAAAAATACATGAAAAACAAAAAAAGGTAGAAAATATGAAAACCCAAAAACATTTTTTTTGCAAATTTTGATTATTTTAGCTATATATATAATTACAATACCCTATATTGGATTATATACCTATATATACCTATATATAGTTTATAATATTAATAATTACTATAAATACTATATATATATCCTAAACCCTAATATATACATAAAGGACTAATCTTGAAGTTATTTCCAGATTTTATATAATTTACTTATTTATTATATATATTATACCAATATTATCTTTATTATATATAGTGGCATATAAATCTATTATATATTTTAGATACAAAAAGAAAAATAAAAATTAGAAAATATAAAAAGAGAATAAAAAGTATAAAATTAAAAAAAATATAAAACAAAAAACCCACACAAAAACAGTAAGTAGACACTTGTGTACATATTTTACTTTTGTTAGAAATAATCATTAGGCTACCATGTTTCCTCTTAGTGGTTTGGCCTCTACATGCTTGCACATTATACACCTTTGTTTGTAGAGTGAAATGAGTTGTAACTAGCAATTTTTGCTATTCATTGATTCATCATTTATATGCGGGTTTACTTGTTGTCTTATTCGCTTTTCGGGAGTGGTCGCATCAGTGACACACTATCTTCGCTCTCTATTGAGGATATTTTTAGACCCTTGGCAAAAGCGTATCATCAAATGGTGTCATTACCGTGGAGCAACATGTTTGTTGCCTAATTTGTATATAGTTGTTTGTTTTTTTTAATTCATTTTCTTGTACGTATTTTCTACCTTTTTCGGACTTGTACACAGTTTAACTCTTATTTATCTAAACACATTATTTGATTGTAATCCATTCTCTTTATTGTGTTTATTGCGAGAGTCCGCTACGTGAGTATGACTCCTTAGGAGGTCAATGTAGCCAAGCTTGATGGAGACTGATCTTCTTGGTCTGTCCAGTTGGAAAGACAACTAGCATAGCAAGGAGAATCCTTAGCATAGATATTAGCTTTGTTTTTTTTTATTTTTGGTGAGAGCATGATTTTATTCATTATTATTTGTAATAATACAGGGACTTGGACATTGGACTCTAGTACCTATTTTACCAAGTGTTTGTTCACTTGGGGGTCCTTATGGTTTTCTTTGAGTTTTCTTCACCTTCTCACTTTATTTATCCCTATTTTCCCCTTTATTTCATTTGTTGTCTGATGTTTTGAGTTTTCCTCCTTTGTTTTTATTTTTTTTGTGTGCATGAGCCCCTAGATTGTAGGACTGCTTGTATTAGTAATTAGGTCCAAACCCTAATAAGAATCAGGTTTTTCTAGCCTTCTATGCTTGGATCGAATCAAATTAATTGTCAATTATTTAGACTTGAACCCACGTGCCGAGAGAGGCATCATACAGTGCTAGCAGAACCTGTTGTAGTAGCACCGAGATGTCTCCGAGATCGAACTCTGGGTTCATTTCTGAATAATTGACATTTGGTTCTTCATGACCAATAGCAGCACATGATTAGGGTGATTTTATCTATTACACACCGCCATATAGATAGGTTTAAAAATTCTATTTTGCATACCACATGGAGAGAGCTAGGAGCATTGTAAATCCTATAACTCTGCATGCATCATTAGGTTCTGTGGAGAGATTTACATCGTTGAATCGACTTGCATAGCTTGTTTGCTATCTCTCTAACTTTGAGCACCTAGGACTTAAATAAAAATTCATAAAATTGTTAGGCACTAGTATGCAAAATATTTTAAAAGGTGAAAACCCAAAAAATAAAGAGGGAATGCTAAATAAAACTTTGACCTTGATTAAAATCTATAATGGATTGCATTGTTTGGGTTCATATAGACCTCATTGTCTTCAAGTACCTTAGGAGGAGACCAAAACCCCTCTGATGTGTGAGGAATGACCGGCTAAGGATTAGAGCCCAAAACCCAGTCTGTATCTGCCTTGAGTATCACATGGATTTCTGAAGTATTTGCGCTTGCATCATATGTGACCGATTAGGGCCTTGTCATCGATGGCATTCCCACCTTGTGTTGAATATAGACTTGGTCTGAAGTACTAAGCTTAGTCCATGCCTCATGGGTGTGTCTGCCTCATCGATTTGCATCCAAGTAGGGCTTTGCACGATCATGGGTAATTCTGTTGTGAGCATGGTCCAAAGTAGTGGTCTTGCCTATCGGCTTTATTACTCTCATTCTTTGGCTAAGTAGGGATCGTGATGGGTTATAAGGACCTCAAAAAGTGCAGACTACATGTTACAAATGAGGAGGACAAGTACGGGATACTTTTTTGGCAGTACTCTTGCTCCTATAGTGTTAGTGTCTAAGGAGTTGCTACAAGATATGCCTGAAAGAACAACTCTAAAAATGAAAAAATTAAAATAGCTGATCCTTTACAGCTTCACATGTATAGTTGGTTAATTCAATTTTGTATTGTGTATTGTATGGAACTAGATTAAGATTCAAAGATCAAGTCCCACGCACTTGCATAAATTTTGTCTTATGCATTCCCTCTTTGACCTCATGCTCGTTTCAAGAATTTCTATTGTTTCTACATTCTGTTTATTCCTCGTTGACCATTGTATCCTTTCTCCTGCATCGATCCTTCATTTCCTCCACAATGTTGACTCATGGATGGCCCTGTTGGGACTCCACCGATACCCACATCGATTCCGTGAACTCGGCATTGTCAATAATTCGAGGAGATTCCTGAGAACCCAGTTCAGACCTTGCGAACTGATCTCCAGGCTGCTCATCTTCTTTCCATTCTCTTTCTATTTCTTAATAAACCTGGACCACTCTTGTCTCACTTCCACCCATTGTGAATGGAGGTCGATTACAGTCCACATCAATTGCCCCATTCACAACTATCTAGGATTGACCCTAATCTCATATCCATATAGTTAGATAATATATTTAGTTTCACAATGGTCTGATTGGGATTCCTCTTGCATTGCAGATAGAAGTCAATCTTGGATCCTAATCCGGAGTTCATTTCATCAAACTTAGACCCAGAGAAGGCTCCTCGGGGTAAAGGAAAAGGACCACGGCAACCTCCACAAATGGAGCAAGGCCAAGCACCTGACCAGAATCATGTGAATGCTCAGTTGCTCGCATCCATCTAGGCTATCTAGCAACAACTCACAGAGGATGCATTGGCCCAAACTGCATTTCAAGAGATGCTGAATGATTTGAGTAAGAGACCAAAAGGAGGAGGAGGGGAGGATGAGATTCCCAAAGATGACCAAGAGGAAGAGGAACAAGGACATGAGTCCCCAAAGCCTTTGCTGAAACGAACTTACAATCCTGGAGACAGACAGATGACCGAGTGGATTCGTAGTCCACGGTACATGCCCACTTTGAGCTCAAGCCACAGCTCCTCGCTCTTCTCCATAATTTTCATTGGAACACTAATGACGATCCCTACATTCATCTTCAATGATTCGTCCACATATGTAGAACCACACACTACCCCAACATCGAGTTGGGTGTAGTCAAGATGACAACATTCCCTTTCACTCTACAGAATAAGGACCTATATTGGGTTAATCATCTGGGAAAGGGTGTAATGACATGGGAGGGACTTAAATCACCATTCTTTCACAAGTTTTACCCTCTCAATTGGCTCAATTAGATGCGGGCCAAGATTAGTAACTTCCCCCAAGCCACCCATGATTCTATCCATGAGGCATTGGAGAGTTTTAAAGATTTGCAAGAAAATTGCTCCTACCACGAAATACCGAAGACCAGCTTGGTCCAGCATTTCTTCAGGGGCCTGAATATTGAAAGTAGGAGATTAGTTGACACTGCATGTGGAGGATCCCACTTCAATAAGGATTAAGATGTAGTCTGGCAGATTTTTGAAGAAATGGTAGAAGGAGAGGTCTCCCTCTCTACATCCTGCACTTATCAGAGACAACCACAGATCCCCCACAAACTCGTGCACATGGCAGCCTTACATGAGGCAGAGAGAGATGATAGCTCTAACCTCAACATCATAGGGGGCCATCTCTCTAAGGTTTATATCATCGAGAAGCGATCACAGGATCTCGAGAAATTCTCTATGATCAAAAGAGCACCAAACATTTGGATAAACTAGACCGGATCACCAGGCAGCTGGAGTCGCTGGTTAGCACCATCATCGCTTGCTAGTTGGCAACGCCATAAACAAAGACTACGGTTGAGAAGAAAGGTGAGCCATCATCGCTACAACAGCCTCATCCTAATCCACAATAGTCGACGATCCAGAATGTGTACTACATGCATGTGCCAGAGCAAGCTCCACCACAAAAGTAAATGGTGCTCTATCAGCCATATTACCAAACATCCTTTGATCCAGCCTTCCCATCACTACCCTTGATTCAAGAAGTTAATGGTGTTTGTAGCAATGATGCACAACTGGTCCGTCTTAGTGGATACCCCCAGGGCCAGTCATCTGTCAACCGGTTATATCACCAACCTCAGGGAGGTCATTTTGTCCTATCCTCTCAGCCTCAGCCTTAGTACCATCAGTTTCCGTATTATCATGATAACTAGAGACCAAACCAGTAGTACCAACAGTTTCAGCACCGCCAGCACCAACCGCATCACTCGTACGCGGATGCAGTCAGTAGCAATAGCCCCCCATGTCCTTACTACAAACAATATCAACTTCCTCCTCCTCAGAAACAATATCAGCAACATCCCTCTCAGCCTCCGCACCATCATCCATAACGTGGTCAGCACGCTAAACCTTCCAAGGTGGTTCCTGTGAACACGTGCCTCAATTGTTTGGCCCAATTGGTAAAGGGTTTAGCAGATATGATACAAAAGTAAGACGTCCTGATGGTAATCAAAACTCATGTTCCTACCCATGTTGAAGCCATCTCTAATAATTTTAAATGAAAAGAGCAGGTAGAATGCGATAGCCCATCTGTGCATGTAGATTTAGATGATTGTGATTGTGTTTTATCTAATTTTGTTACTCTCAAAATATATAGGACCTTGCCTCCGTGATAACTAGAGAAATCGAGGGTCGTACAGTTTTACAAGGCGAAACCGCAGTCGGTATATTGACCTCTCAAAAATCCCTAATTAGTCAACAATGATCCCACAAAATATAAGTCAAGCAATGAAGAAAAAGTGGAGTCAAATTTATTATAACTCTACAAACAGGTGTATAGTGGAAGTAGGTAGAGTGTCGAACTCAGGGAGCAAGGCAGAATAGATCAAGCAAGTGCAAAATGTGAATGTGATTGTGTGTCTACAAGAATGCAAATGTTTTATGGGTTTTTAATTTTTAATTTTTTTAAATTTAATTTTTAATTTTGTATTTTTTTGTTTTTAATTTTTCTGATTTTATATTTTTTTTTTATATTTTATATTTGTTTTGTTTTATAATTAGATTATATAAATACTATAGGGAAAGAGGTGATAATATATTTATAAAAATAAGGACAAATGTTCAAAAATTAGGAAATAAAATGTTTTTAGTCTTTTTCTGTTTTTATACTATTTTTGTGATTTTTTTAGGGATTTTTCACAATATTTTTAGTATTTTTCAAAGTCAAAACAAGGAAAATAGTGAATAAACTTGCTGGCCGAAATTAAAATGGAAATGAAAAATAGCAAACAGTATCAAATTTTTCCCAAATTAATTTTCACTAAAAGAGAATAAAATAAAGAAACAACAAGAACTGAGTTTATATTTTTATGATTTTTCCTATGATTTTTTAGATTTTTATGAAGATTTTTAGAGTTTTCTAATTTTCAAGGTTTTTGTTTTGAAGTTTTTAAAGATTTTTGGACTGACACTAAAATTGACTAAAATAGACCTTAGGTAATTTTTTTTGGAATTTTTCAAGGGGTTTTAATATTTTTTTGGTATTTTCTAATGCAAACAATAGCTAAAATGCATGTTTTTTATTTTTAGTAAATACTTAAATGCAATAAAAATGAAATGCAAAAATATGGCGTTGATAAGCAATGCAACAGGAGCCTAAATTAATTTCTGTGGAATTTTTGGGGTTTTATCAATGCATGGAATAAATAGATAAAGCACACAAAAATATAAAGCCTAGCAGGGACCTAATTGTAAATAGCGAGAAGTTAAAGGGCCTGCGCACAAATTTCACAAAATTTTATAACTATATAACTAAATTCACGAGCCAATCATAAATACCCAAAGCCTCAAGGGCGTCGCTGTAAAAAGCCCACCATCGCGCGTGCATTGCACGTGCCTGAGGAGGACGGAAATTTAATAAACAAAATTGTGGGGGGCTTAAAAGTAAATATTACAAAACTTAGTAACAGCCAATGAATGTTTAAGTACTACGTAATAAATACAAAAAGGGAGCGGGTGCAGAAGCAAAATACCCACTCAAGGGCGCTATCCGCCGGCTGCAAAGATTTCACTTAAGACAAGTGGCAGCCCCTCAACGAGCGATGCCCCTTCGATTCAACGGCTGCGATTAGATCGTTCTGATGGATCCGACGGTCGCGATCATGTAAGATCTGACGGCTGTTGCTGCGTCTGGGTTGCAAGCTCGATCGGACGGATGTGGACTCCCCTGAACGAACAGGGACGAACACGGCCCCCGCCGAACTTTGATCAGCTATAGGGCGTTGCACCGGTCGCCTCCTTCGATGTTGCAAGGTCTCGATGTCTCCAGGAAGGTCCCCCGACCCAGCGGCGGGGCCAAAATGGCTCGTTGAGCCCTGGTGCGCCGTGGCTAGGTCGGAGGGGCGATGGGGGTCCAGGTACCACGTTCCCTTCAAAATCGAACCCCCGAGGAGGTCCTTTAGCTATGGGGACCTGCAAAGGGAGCACAAGGATCGACAGTAGATGTTCCTGAGGACCAAAGCGTGTGGAATGGAGTAAGTGGTGGAAGTGGCAAAGGTGGCCGGAGCTTGTGGAACTCCGGCGAAGTGTTTGATTGCAAAGTCGGTGTGATTTAATCGATAAAATGACCAGCTAAATGCATGAATAAAAACCTGAAACTAACAGCTAACTAAACGACACGAAAACAAACACAATACAACCTCGATTGGCTGGACGGCCAAGAGATAGGGGACCTCATGGCGGACGCTGGAGATGGGGGTGGTGGAGCGCTCATTGGCCCTTGCATGGGCTCCTCCGACTAGCTGGAGGAGGCCTGTCACGCCTCCGGTCCTGAACTTCGCGAGGAAGGTCCAAACAAGGGTTAAAAAGAGGTTCAAAGGAGGGAGGAAGTATGGGGGTCATTTTGAACAATGGTCGAGGCGTGACTTTCAAGGAGTGATCATGGGCGAGACATGGATTCATTCCCCTATGTAAGCATTGGGCATGTAAGGTCATCCATAGGGGAGAAAAATTGCATAAATCGCCCCCCAAAATATGAAAGACGTGGCCTCCAAAAAAGGGTGAAATCTAAGAAAAATCATGTCTGACAGGCTGCAGGAGCAAGAACCGAGGAGTCGACCAGCAGGTCAACTCCACGTGGACCAACCAGGAAATCCCTGGAAAAAACAAATGTAAAATCAATAAAAAAATAGCAAATCAATTTTTTAAATTATGGTTACAAAATAAAAAATGTTTATTATTCTATAAGTTATTTTATTATGATTTTTATTTATTTTTTAGAGGTTAATAATTACAAGTTACCTATTTTAGCCTTTATAGGTATATTTACCTATATATTTATGGTTTTATTTTTATTTTGTGAATTTAATTTATTTATTTTTATTTATTATTTTAGAAATTTATAAAGTATTTTTATACACTTAAAAACATTTTTATTTTATTTTTCTGATGTGTTTTGTATATTTAATAAAATAGAAGTATGTATTTTACAGGAATGGGTATAGGTATTATACCTATGTATTATATTACAAGTATTTTATTTTTGTATTTTCTTTGTATTTTATTCTGATTTTAATATACATATTTATTATATATAATATTTACAAAATTATAAAAAATATAAAATTATAAAAATAATGAATAAATAATAAATTGAATATTTTAATCTGTACAAGTATACAATGAGGGTCCAAAACTCAACTTTCAAACCGTAGCTCCGCCAAATGCGAAACCATCGCCATTAAATAGTTTATTTTAAATTGTATACAACTAAGGGTGAGTTTGATGCATTTGGAGTTTTTATTTGGGAGATACAGGTCTGGGAAGTTGGGATTCTAGGATTTTATTCAGACCATAACTTTTTATATGTACATTATTTTTTAGTGAAATCAATTTTGTATTTTTCTTTGTTTAATTATCTACAACTTTCAAGTACAAAGTTTCTTTATTTGAGGTATAAAAAGTAGAACCAAAAAAGCGGTCCCAAAATGAATAAAGAATAAAGGAATGTTTATTGTATTTTGGCCCTTATCTCCCCCTACTTTATTCCTTGTTGACCTAGTCATCGAGATGCCTAGGTCTCGGGTTTTCGGGTCATAAATTATTTGAAATATTTTATTCTTTTTCTTTTTCTTTTCTTTATTCTATAATTTTGGCATTAAAATAGTATTTTATACACTATTTACACAAAATATGCACGAATGCTAAAATGCGTGAATTAAGCCTATTTACACCCATTTACTAGGGTTTTTAAGGACAAAATGATAGAAATGAAAGATGATGAAACGTAGATTCATCACTCCGTCTGCCACCATTAAAGGGAAGAATAAAGCTTCATCTGGTGAATCACCATCTTCTACATCAGTCGTGCCAGCCACAAGTCTGGGCGCGGAAGAAGGAGGAGGAGCCATGCCACCTATCAGCCCCCACCACCATCAACAAAGAGAAAAAAAATAAGAAAAATGAAAAAGACCAAAAAATGATTGTTGTCTAAGTGAACTCGTGTCAGCCATGGAGTGTCCAGCTCAAACATCTGATCTAGCACCAACCGACGAAGCAGAGACTATAGTTTTTGGATGTCCATCCTAGGCTCAAGATTGTACACCTTTTTACAGTCTAGTTCTCTAAGATGTTGTGGGCATGGATCTGATGTAAGTAAGAATAGTTCTTTCGATTTCAGTTTTGTAAATATCCTTCATGTTGTAATAGAAAAATCCAAAAAAATCAAGACGAAAAAATACATTGTCTCATCCAACTGTTATGGAGATTAATAAAAACTTGATTTTTAAAGTCCTTTAATGAAATCCATGGTATATATGCCCACTATGAAGAAGGGCTTGAAGGAAGCATGTGAAGGATATGGTTTGATCCTCAAGCGCATCACGGGAAGCGTGTGCGTCGTATCGAATACGACAAGGAGTGACTAGTCGGACTAGTTGCTCGATGCAGCGGAATTTAAAAAATTTTATACGAGGGAAACCACATGATCCAAGAACACTTCTCAAATCGTTTCGTCTAAACCACAAACAAGTAATAGGATTACCTCTTGAAGCGTGGTTGCGATCGAGTCTCTAAATGAAGAGACCTCCGGTCTCAAGTCCGATCCGACGGAGGAGACGCTTGCGAGCGCGGGGATGAACCGCGTGCTTCTCGCAATCCATGTTGATGATCCAAGCGGCGGATCTCCTCATCTCGACACACGAGATCCGTCGTCTTCTTCACGAGCGAGGCGCACCAAAGGAGACGGAGATCCACGAGCAGACGATCGGGCAGCATAACAACGATGCTGCGACGACAGAGAACCTCTCCATGGTATCCATGGTGGACGGCCATGAGAGGGATAGAGAGGGCTGACGTCTACAGAGAAAGAGAGAGAGAGAGAGAGAGAGAGAGATGCTTCTCAAGCATTTTGTGTGTGTAAAGAGAGAGCATGGGTATGCCTCTCTATTTATAGGGTTTTGGGATCCATGGATCTCAATCCATGGGCCAACACAAATCTAATGGCTCTCATTGATTGTGTTTCTTTTAATGGCTAAGATTTGTGTTGGTAAAACCAACAACAATTAATTTAATTTAAATTAAATATATGTTGATAAATCAACACAATTTAATCACAAAATTAAATCATCAATACATGGAGATAATGAAAGGAGAGAAAGCCTCCTTCCATGTGGAGAGGGGGGACGGCCTCCCTTTCCTAATGGGAGTGGTGGCCGTCCACCCTCCTCCATTAGGAAGGTGGCTATTTCTTCTTTTATGTAATCTCCATTATTTGCAACAACTTATGTTGCAAATTATTCTACAAAAATACTTCACAATTATTTTGTAGACATTGCAATCTTGCCATTGAAAAATTTGTGAATCATATTCACAACCCAAAACAAAATGAAAATTACATTTTCAATTCAATGTCCAATGTGAATCCAATTCACATTAACATTTAATTAACAAATGTAAATTACAAATAGCTCTCTCTCTTATATATTATAAATCACATTTATAATATATATGACTAATATGGATATTGCTATCCACATTATTCATATCCATGATAATTAAATCACATTTAATCATCTTGGATCTCTATATTCTCTTATTCTCAAATAACATGAATCATATTCACATTATTTACATCTTTGATAATCAAATCATATTTAATTATCTAAGACAACTATCTTTATAATATGAATCGAATTCATATTAATCGTCATAATTAAATCACATTTAATTATCCATTTCCTCAATGCTCGGATACATAAATTAACAATAGAATTATCCATGAACTCCTTCAAGGATAATGCGCTTTCTCCGCAGATACTTGGAGATAAGGACAGGGTGATTGTATTGTTCCACGTATAGTGACATGGATATTGAGATCATATCTCAAATCCAGATCGCGGGCCTCCCATAGATGCTTGATTAAATCAAGACCGCAAATCTAATCTTCTCATTGCATCTGAATCACATTTAGATCAATGTCCAATATTTGGACTAAGATCAGATTACTTCTCTACTGAGAGGAGTCACTAAAATCCAGACCCGTTTCATCACTCCCTAGGAATGGAAGCGTCATGGTTATACAATCGTTTATGATCACATCACCCTCAGGTATTCCTAATACCTGTACATCCTGCATACTGGAAGACTCAGATTAAACCCGAAGTATTGGATCAACTTTATACTGTCTACTTCATGGTTTTATCAGTAAGTTTCTCATTCGATCATTGGGAGTCGGTATTGATCATATACTTTCCAAAAGCATATATCGTACCTAGGTCTTGATCATATACTTTCCAAAAGTATATATCAAACCAACAAATTCAGTCAAGCTTCCAAAGCGAGACGACCGTGCGCACGGAATTTGATTCTTCCCAATATCTCATGAGTGAGCTCATGTCTTCCGGTTCAGTAGTGAACCTGTATGATCCCTTTGAGAGATCGTATTACTCATATGCCCTTATATGCACACTAGCACGCCGGTATATAGACCTTGATTAGGTCATCAACCTATTGGTCTTCCAAATGTACATACTCAAACATATAGTAACACATCTGTCTCCGGTCAGAGGATGTGTGCCTATATCATGATAGCATATGATATAGGACTTTGGTTATCTCGATCTCGTTAAGTCAACTCTTTGACCTAACTAATCTGACACCTCCGAATCTCTATTCCTATGCAGAGGACCTGCATAAAGAAGTCGGTCAGATATCAGCCCAACTGAGAAAGGATTGCCATCTCCTACTCAGGCTGGAGATCATCTCTTAATAATCATTTGACGGTGCTTGATGAGTCCTCAATCTAACTCATTAGATATTCATCTAAGCACCAGCCTCTATGATTCAATAATTGAATCAACAGTTGTATGATCATTAAGATGGCCATGGTATATAACCCTAATTGCACTAAGGGACCTATTATGCAAACTATGTACTCTTTATTTCAGATCAAGGAGTGAATTGCAATAACCATTTATTGCATAATGGCTCGCTGTGGGCTCGCATTTCCAACAATCTCCCACTAGCCCAAAGAGCCATTAATGGGCTAATCATTTAAACCCACACTCATCTGACAATCATAGACTATTTAGAAAATAGCTAGGTAAGCTGATCAGTCACTTTGTTCCCAAGAGGCTACGCCAAGTCCTTTTACGGCACTTGCATATCTCCTAGTAACAGTGCTCGCATCCAATGCGAGTGTTGCATCTCATGCAACCGATACTCAATTTTTGTTGGTTATAGTGTCCTTGACACTACATCTTATTAATTATCATAACCGATATTCCCATAATCCTTATTAGAATACCTTCATTCCTGGAGATCGCTATCTCCTAAGGTATCTACAGTTAAGACCCTCATAAATCACTATCTACAAGGTCTTAAACTTTTTGAAGATAAGACTTTGAGATCACTATCTCTAAGTTTCATCATCTTTGAAGATATTGTTATTACTGCAACCAAGTGTTTTATTTCCAGAGTAGGATTAGTAACAGTTTACTACTCCCACTGCATAATAGACATCTGGTTCTTGTACACATCTAGCATACATTCAGCTTCTCATAACTGATGCACAAGTGCAAGCAGTTCTAGCATTCACTTCCTCAACTCTTTGAGGTGCTATCCCTTTAGACAGGTCACTACCACATCTTAAGGGAAGGAAGCCTCTCTTGGAATTTTCCAGAAAATGGAAGAAGTCCAAGGTGTATTACTAATGTGACAGTCCCAATATCCTCTTCTCTTTTCTTCTGAGCTACTTCAGAACTAAGATCTAAGAGGTATCCTCGAGATCGTATCTCAAGGTGTGGAACAACCAAATTATCAAACACTTATTATTTATTCTTATATCATTCTAAATGATTAGAATAATATCTACATTAATCACGATGAATACATTGGCACTCCCACTAAGCTTCACATGGTTCGTCAAGATTTTTATCTGAAATCACAACATTTATAATTTCATCAAATCTTATGTTCCAACTACAAGAAACTTATTGGAGTCCAAAGATGGATTTCTTCAGCTAGCACACCTTGCTTTCCTCAACCATGAAGCCCTGGGGCTACTTCATATGAATATCCTCAAAGATGTATTCATAGAGGAATGCAATCTTGACTCACACCATGAAGATGTCATAGACAAGTTGTGTAGCTATAGTTAGCAATATTTTGATGGGTTAAAGCAAGGTCACTGGAGAGCAAGTCTTATCGCAAGCAATGCCTTCTCTTCGGTGTGTAGCTCATGGCTACGAACCGTGCTTTGAAGGTCTATACCTTCTCATCAGGTTCCCTCTTTCTCTTGAAGATCCATTTACACCTTAATGGGTCTGACCCATATAGGTGGATCCTCGAGGGTCCATATACAACTCTTGTATATGAAGTCTACATTAGACTTTTATTGCTAACATCCATCTTTCCATGTCATGATCCTCAGGAGCTTCATCACATGAAGTCCGATCATTTTCAGATTTAACTGACACATGGAATCCATCCTCAAACTTATTTGAAGAGGTATTAATGTTTCATCTTTAATTATCTATTTTAGTTTTCGATTTCAGGAGCCTCATTATCTTTTCAAGATTAAATGAGTTCCTTTACTTCATTTTCATCTTGATTCTCAAGAGAGTCATCCTATAAGAATCATATTCTCAAAGATGAGATCTTTTAAGAATCTCAAGGTCATAAAGTAGGTATCTAATACCATCCTTTATTTTCCTAATGAAGTAGCACTCTCTGGTGCTAGATTCCAGCTTACCAGCTTGGGACCTTATTAAGTGTATAATGTAGTCTCTACCGCATATACCTGGAAACTAAGAGATAATTATGCTAAGATTAATCATTGATCAAATCATGTCACACATGATCAATTGCATCTCCCTACAATTTATTGAGTTAAGGCTCATTAGGAGGGGTGAGATAGAAATGATATTCATATAATAGGTACAAGCTACCTTGATTAGATCAAATTCATTTCATCTTCCTTCAAACTTTGGTTCTAAACCAAAATTGTGAAATCTTTGAACATTTCAAAGTTTTCTAAGTGAAGAGAAGAAATTTCATATCACAAATAATCATTAACAGATATCACATATCCATAATGTTTATTCGGATATAGATGATTCACATACATCAATATGTATGAGATCTTGAATACCTTAACATCTTACACCATTCCAAAAGAAGGGTGTATTGGACATTTTACTTTGAATACAATATTCATAAGTATGCAAGTTTTGAAATTTTAGACATTCTAAAGTTTCATCTCTTACTTGTCCATTAATCTCATCAACAGACATATGTCCAAAACATTATGTCAGATCATTGTCAAATGATCTTTATCCTCCTATTGATCTTTAAAGGTTTAATTTTCAGTATTATAAATCTTAATGAACCATTCATTAATTTTCTAATTTAGTGGAGTCCACTAGATGTAAGACTACTATCTGAAATATCTCCATCATAACTCTGTATGATAGGTCTATTCCAGATTTCATGTTTATTCCCAACATTTAGAAATAAACAATGAGTGTATTCTAATATCTAGGTCATAGAGACATTCTCTAAGATTAAGGACTCCCACTGAAAATATGAAGTCTATCAATGGAAATTATTGCAACAATTGCATCAATTCCAACATGGATGACCATTAAACCTTAAGATCAAATTTCTAATATTCTAATACAGATGCAACCAATTACAAGTGTCATTAGAAAATTGAGATACAATGATTAGACTTTATCTTATCAAAAAAGTAAGTCAATTTCAATGGTTATATGTAGATTTTTCGGATGTACTATCTGATTCCTTCTCTAAGGATTCTAGATAGATTTGATAGTCATACTATCAACACATCAATTTATTGTAGTATTGGCATTCATCCAACTCTTTGGATGTCATATGGAAGTCACAGAAGTACAGTCAACTTCTTTGACTATACCTCTTACTTGGGGTCCAACCCATGCTTCCACTGCGCTCCCTTTATCTATAAACAACCAATGCTTAAGACTAAGGACCTCTTATGTTAAATTCAAAAGAATTTAATGTAAGAGCATTTCGACATTTATACATGCTTCACCCAATTCATACAATATGAATATTATGAAGCTTCATGAATGACTAGAGTATAGACAGTAGAATGATGACACTCATCAACTACATCCATCTAAACTCTTAAAACATAGGTTCAAGTAGGTACTCAAATAATTTGAATACATCATCTTTTATAGAGCTACCATTATACATGATGCAGAGAACCATGTCATTCATGATTAAATGTCAAGAGCACATATGTATGCCAGAATATCTTTATTGATTTTATAAGGATTATTTGACAATTGCGATCATCATCGACATGTCACTTCCAAAGTACATTCGATGAGATCAAGACTTATAGAGACATACAAACCCTAGGGTTTTAGTCCCATTGTCTATTTAATTATCATTCCTCATTATTATGAGGAAACTTGCACATTTCAACCACATACATTATGTGTCCAATTGCAAGCATAATATCTGGATCAAGGGTCCAATCCATGATATTTACTGGTTATTATTGAGTATAACATTGAGTGGGATTAATGAAGGATTATCTGAAATAAGAAATTTGCATAAATATATAAATATATAATTTTACTTTGATTTAGGAATTTTCATATCAAAGTTGTCTTGCCATGTCAACAATGAAAGTTCATTCCCTTAATCACTTTCAATGTAAGAGATATGCTTACCATTATATCTCAAGCAAGATCTGGGATCTCCTTCCTTATCTTTGGTGCATCCAATAATATGAGAACCTACAACTCGGATAAAAAGAAGCGGGAACACATTCCGCCTTGCAAGTCCAACTTGCATCTCCCAATTCGGTCTTTAATACCTGGGCCCACCACCCCTAAGGTGATGTTGACCCGTCATTAATTGAACCAACCGTCAACAGGAATACAATTCGCTATGCGCAATCAAATATCGCCCCAATAATATGAGGACCCGATATTGGGGTTACTACGCATACATCCTTACTCTTTCGAGAAGCGACGAGCCCGATCCAAATGGATCATATGCAGGAGCTGTCACTTCGGACAGGCGTCTCCCACATATAATATCTGGCGACGAAACCCTTCACCTTGATGGGAGACCATGGATGTCACTTATGTGATCCTCCATCTCTTATTCAAATTTAATTAATTACTATGAATCACATTCATACAATTAATTCTTCCAAGGGAATTATTAACTCTAATCATATTAGAGTATTATTAATTGGATATAATTAACTTAATCATATTAAATTATTTATCAATCCAATTTAATCAATCAAACTTAATTTTATGCTTGAATATATATGTATGGTATTATTCTCAAAGTACGTATTACTTCGTATTTTAATGATTAGAAAAATACATCTTAATCCCTCGGACATTATCCCGGCCCTACCCGCTGTCATGGCCAGTACCGACGGGAGTGGGACGGACCGCATACGTTGCAACCCGCTACCCCAGCGATCCCCAACTAGACATCATATTCGCCTCGGGAAAGGATAATGCCAAATTGATTAATTTGTACTTGAGATGATCATCGGTTCTTCAATCGAAATTATACCATATAGTAATCAAAACAATTTTGATTATAAGGAAATTTGCTAGACAAATTCCCAATCCTATTCAAGTAAGGAGTTTGATGATTGTGTTTCCAATTATGATTTATATCAAATCTAATCAATTAATTGGTTGAGGCCAAGTCAATTAAAGAAATAATCATCTTTTAATATTTCTCAAATATTTTCCATAATTATTTCATGAAATTAACAATTAATTTCACTAATTGACAATCACATGGTTCTTGATTAGGAAAGTAGTTTCAGCAGTGACCCCTACTTACTAAAATTAGTATATCTCAATCAATTTAAATCCAAATTAAGCAAAGTAAGTTTCCATAGTTTGCTAACTTGATTTACAACAGAACCTATGTGATTTGCACGCATTTCGAGGTATCTCTAAACAGTAATTAACTTCTTAATTACGTTAAGATTCGCAGTTCCCGTAACAGTGGATACATGTTCATTAAAACAACCATATCTAGAGCAAATGAAATCCGATTTACGCAAACTCAGATCCTATGGTTTCCTTATTTAATGGGAAACAAAATTCAAGTTAAATAATTCGTGCTTAAACTTTTTAAACATGGCCGAAATTATTTACTAAACAGATCTGCGAAATCAAATGCGATAAAAACTTTCGCGACCTTAACGAACCCAAGTCGTCCTCGGTTAGCGAGTCATATTCGAAACCATCGACCTAAGGCTCTGATACCACTTGAAGGATATGGTTTGATCCTCAAGCGCATCACGGAAGCGTGTGCGTCGTATCGAATACGACAAGGAGCGACTAGTCGGACTAGTTGCTCGATGCAGCGGAATTTAAAAAATTTTATACGACGAAACCACATGATCCAAGAACACTTCTCGAATCGTTTCGTCTAAACCACAAAGAAGTAATAGGATTACCTCTTGAAGCGTGGTTGCGATCGAGTCTCTAAACGAAGAGACCTCCTGTCTCAAGTCCGATCCGACGGAGGAGACGCTTGCGAGCGCGGGGATGAACCGCGTGCTTCTCGCAATCCATGTTGATGATCCAAGCGGAGGATCTCCTGATCTCGACACACGAGATCCGTCGTCTTCTTCACGAGCGAGGCGCACCGAAGGAGATGGAGATCCACGAGCAGACGATCGGGCAGCATAACGACGATGCTGCGGTAATGGAGAACCTCTCCATGGTATCCATGGTGGACGGCCATGAGAGGGATAGAGAGGGCTGACGTCTACAGAGAAAGAGAGAGAGAGAGAGAGAGAGAGAGAGATGCTTCTCAAGCATTTTATGTGTGTAAAGAGAGAGCATGGGTATGCCTCTCTATTTATAGGGTTTTGGAATCCATGGATCTCAATCCATGGGCCAACACAAATCCAATGGCTCTCATTGATTGTGTTTCTTTTAATGGCTAAGATTTGTGTTGGTAAAACCAACAACAATTAATTTAATTTAAATTAAATATATGTTGATAAATCAACACAATTTAATCACAAAATTAAATCATCAATTCATGGAGATAATGAAAGGAGAGAAAGCCTCCTTCCATGTGGAGAGGGGGGACGGCCTCCCTTTCCTAATGGGAGTGGTGGTCGTCCACCCTCCTCCAATAGGAAGGTGGCTATTTCTTCTTTTATGTAATCTCCATTATTTGCAACAACTTATGTTGCAAATTATTCTACAAAAATAATTCACAATTATTTTGTAGACATTGCAATCTTACCATTGAAAAATTTGTGAATCATATTCACAACCCAAAACAAAATGTAAATTACATTTTCAATTCAATGTCCAATGTGAATGCAATTCACATTAACATTTAATTAACAAATGTAAATTACAAATAGCTCTCTCTCTTAAATATTGTAAATCACATTTATAATATATATGACTAATATGGATATTGCTATCCACATTATTCATATCCATGATAATTAAATCACATTTAATCATCTTGGATCTCTATATTCTCTTGTTCTCAAATAACATGAATCATATTCACATTATTTACATCTTTGATAATCAAATCATATTTAATTATCTAAGACAGCTCTCTTTATAATATGAATCGAATTCATATTAATCGTGATAATTAAATCACATTTAATTATCCATTTCCTCAATGCTCGGATACATAAATCAACAATAGAATTATCCATGAACTCCTTCAAGGATAATGTGCTTTCTCCGCAGATACTTGGAGATAAGGACAGGGCGATTGTATGGTTCCACGTATAGTGACATGGATATTGAGATCATATCTCAAATCCAGATCGCGGGCCTCCCATAGATGCTTGATTAAATCAAGACCGCAAATCTAATCTTCTCATTGCATCTGAATCACATTCAGATCAATGTCCAATATTTGGACTAAGATCAGATTACTTCTCTACTAAGAGGAGTCACTAAAATCCAGACCCGTTTCATCACTCCCTAGGAATGGAAGCGTCATGGTTATACAATCGTTTATGATCACATCACCCTCAGGTATTCCTAATACATGTACATCCTGCATACTGGAAGACTCAGATTAAACCCGAAGTATTGGATCAACTTTATACTGTCTACTTCATGGTTTTATCAGTAAGTTTCTCATTCGATCATTGGGAGTCGGTATTGATCATATACTTTCCAAAAGCATATATCATACCTAGGTCTTGATCATATACTTTCCAAAAGTATATATCAAACCAACAAATTCAGTCAAGCTTCCAAAGCGAGACGACCGTGCGCACGGAATTTGATTCTTCCCAATATCTCATGAGTGAGCTCATGTCTTCCAGTTCAGTAGTGAACCTGTATGATCCCTTTGAGAGATCGTATTACTCATATGCCCTTATATGCACACCCGCGTGCTGGTGTATAGACCTTGATTAGGTTATCAACCTATTGGTCTGCCAAATGTACATACTCAGACATATAGTAACACATCTGTCTCCGGTCAGAGGATGTGTGCCTATATCATGACAGCATATGATATAGGACTTTGGTTATCTCGATCTCGTTAAGTCAACTCTTTGACTTAACTAATCTGACACCTCCGAATCTCTATTCCTATGCAGAGGACCTACATCAAGAAGTCGGTCAGATATCAGCCCAACTGAGAAAGGATTGCCATCTCCTACTCAGGCTGGAGATCATCTCTTAATAATCATTTGACGGTGCTTGATGAGTCCTCATTCTAACTCATTAGATATTCATCTAAGCACCAGCCTCTATGATTCAATAATTGAATCAACAGCTATATGATCATTAAGATGGCCATGGTACATAACCCTAATTGCACTAAGGGACCTATTATGCAAACTATGTACTCTTTATTTCAGATCAAGGAGTGAATTGCAATAACATTTATTGCATAATGGCTCGCCGTGGGCTCGCATTTCCAACAGCATGTACGGACAAGCATCGCCCGAACTGCAATAACAGACGCCTGCTAGTTGAAAAGCACTTCCTCACCATGGCACTCGTCATAGTAATCAGCAATCTCCCGGAAAAGAAGCCATACAAAGGAGCACCTTTAATTAGATGCTAGATCTTTGACCAGATCTTCGAGTGAACACTACTTGATAACAACTCTTCAATCAACCTGATGCCCGCCACATTGCTCATAGAATTTAGGTTGGAACCGCTCAAACCGACATGCATGATCTTTCAGATTGTTGATCGATCAATTAAGTGACCCCGAGGTATGTTAGAGGATGTTGTCATAACGGTGTAGGACATGCTCCGATGTCAACTGGGAGGGCAATCCCAATTTACCAATACACCTTTTCGATTCAGAATATCTCTGCCAGTTTGAATATGATGAATTCATTGATAATTTATTCAATACATTGTCAACTGAGCCACACATCATCGAGGTGAGCAGCACCTCTAAAATCTTGGTTGATCATCCACCTACCAGTGTAGTTTCTAAACTGGTTGAAAAGCAATCTAGATCAAAACCAGAGTTAAAGCCACTTCCAACAAGCCTCAAGTATGATTTCCTTGCAGGTGCAAAAAACATGTATCCGATCGTCATCAGTAGTAGGTTGATCCCAGATCAAGAATCTCAATTTCTTGAGGTTCTATAGAAAAATCATAAGGCGCTTGGTTGGCACATATCAGACCTTTGCGGGATAAATCTTATTTTGTGTCCACATCATATTTACTTGAAAGAAGATGCCAATCCATCCCGAGAGTTTCAAAGAGGACTAAACCCAAATTTGTGGTATGTTGTCCTGAAGGAAATCATGAAGTGGTGTGATGCAAGCTTCATTTACTCCATCTCTGATTCAATGTGGGTGAGCCCCTGCATGTGGTTCCAAAGAAATATGGGCTCATCGTGGTTACAAATGAAAGAGGAGAGGAGATTTCTACTCGGGTACCAACATCCTGGTGTGCGTGTGTGTGTGTGTGTGTATTGATTACCGTCGCTTGAATGCTGCAATAAAGAAGGACAACTTCCCCATGTGATTTATTGATCAAGTTCTAAAAAGATTGGCCGGCAAGGAGTTCTTCTACTTTTTGGATGAGTACTCCAAGTACAACATGGTGGCAATCTCCCCAGAAGACGAAGAGAAGACTACATTCACTTGCTCGTTTGGCACTTATGCTTTCAGGAGAATGCACTTTGGTCTGTGCAATGCACATGCCATCTTCCAGAAGTGCATTCTTGCATTTTTCGTTGATATGGTTGGCAATTTTCTCGAGGTGTTTATGGATCTAGTTATGGTGACATCTTTGATTCTTATCTTAAGCACCTAGACAAAGTACTTCAGAAATATCGAGAAGTCAATCTCGTATTGTCTTGGGAAAAGAGCCACTTCATGTTCATTGAAGGGATAGTACTGGGCCATGTCGTTTCCAAGCGTGGCATGGAAGTCGACCCAGCAAAGGTGGATGTCATCATCAATCTTGAGCCTCGTCAGAATGTTAGAAATGTGAGTTCATTCCTAGGGCATGTGGGGTTCTACAGATGATTCATCAAGGATTTCAGTCGTGTTGCCCGGCCTCTAACTAAATTAGTGTGCAAGGAGACCGAATTTAATGTTGGTCAGTAGGTTTTCCTATCTTTTACTCAGCTGAAGGAGCTAATCAATCAAGTTCCCATCATACATCCACCATATTGGTCTGTACCCTTTGAGATCATGATGGATGCTTCAGATTTTACTGTTGGAGCTGTTCTAGGGCAAAGGAAAGACAAAATTTCCTATGACATTCACTACGTTGGTAAGGCATTAGATGAAGCGTAGAGAAACTATATTGTCATAGAGAAAGAGTTTCTAGTTGTGGTTTTCACCATTGAGAAGTCCAGATCATATCTTCTTGGATCTAATGTCATAATTTATACTAACCACTTTTTATTTGGTATCTACAGTAGAAGAAGGATGCAAATCTAAGGTTGATTTGATGGATCCTTCTCCTCCACGAATTCGACTTGGAAATCAAAGACAAGCCTGAAGTTCAAAACATGGTAGCAGATCACCTCTCCAGAAATGAACATCAAGAACCTCCACTGAGCAATGCACCCATCACAGAAACCTTTCCTGGCAAGTCAATTCTTGCCGTAAGTACCCTCCCTTAGTATGCTGATATTGTAAAATGCCTTGTATCTAGTGTAGTTCCACAAGATTGGACAAAGATCAGAAAGGACAAGTTCTTGTCCTAAATTCATTTCTACCAATGGGAAGACCCTCTCTTATCATGGAAAGAGCATATTACATTTGGCGATGGTGTATCCCTCAGTAGGAGCATGGAAGTGTCCTTGAACATTGTCACTCACTCGAATCTAGTGGACACCACTCTGGAGACAGAACGGTAATGAAAGTATTGCAGTCTGGCCTATGGTGTCCTGCGCTATTTAAGGATGCTGCAACTTATGTGAAGCGTTAAACTGTCTGTCAGAGAATGAGAGGAGCCCTTACAGCCAGAGACTCAATGCCCCTAAAATTCTTTCAGATTTCAGATGTATTCGATGCTTGGGGCATTGATTTCACGGGGCCCTTTCCCAACAGTTGGGGATTTGAACACATCTTTCTTGTCGTTGGTTACGTGAGTTGATGGGTTGAAGCTATTCATGTCCGAGTTGCTGATAGCTGCACTATGTGCTGATACTTGAGAGAGAACATCATCGTGTGGTTTGGGATACTGAAGATTCTCATATCAGGCGGGGGTAGTCACTTCATTAACAAAGAGGTCAAGAAATTAACAAAGGAGTACGACATCGAATACCGAGTCACTTCTCCTTATCATCCCCAGACCAACGGCACGATAGATCTATCAAATAGAGAAATCAAGACAATCTTGCAAAATCTTGTGAAGCCGTACAGGAAGAATTGGTCCTGACTCTTGGACTCCATCCTTTGGACATATATAATCGCTTACGAGTCTACCTTGGGCATGTTGCTCTGTCGTCTTGTATATGGAAAGTCATGCCATCTATCCGTCGAGCTAATTCATAAATCATTATGGGTAGTCAACATTTGCAATTCATACTCATGTAAAGGTGGTCAACAATGAAAAAAGGATCTGAAAAAGCTCCTGGAATTCTGAGACTATGCTTATGATAATAGCTTGATGTACAAGGAGACGGTTAAACGCTTGCATGACCGGCATATCAGATGAAAGACCATCGAGACTGGATAGAAAGTGTGATTATTTGATGCAAAGCTAAATATATTCTCGGGAAAATTAAAGAGTAAATGTACAGGGACATTTCTAATGAAAGAAGTGCATGACAATAGAAGCATCGTGATATTAGACTTGTCGCCTGACACACAACTGTTTATCATCAACGGTCAGTTACGGAAGCCATACCTCAAGCATGATACATCTTTGGTTGTTGTCGATGCAGTTCAAGTGATCATCAACGAAGAAGCCTCCACAACCTCAGCAACATCAAAAGATTCAGGCAATGCCCCTTTAAAAATCTTTATTTAAGTTTTCTTCTTTTCTTTTGTTCTTTTTTTCTTCGTTCATTCTTTCATTTATCTTAGTCGTCACTTCTATAGGATATGCTTCCTCCTAAGTATAGGGATATGAGTGAGACCAACTGTTCAATCTTTTGTTCCCCTCACATGTCTCCTCTCCTATTGATATTTCTATCTATACTTAGGGATATATTACCCTAAGTATAAGGGGAGACAGACTGAGTTGTGATCTGTTCATTCCCACCCTCGACCCTCCCTACATGTAGCATACAATCTGCTACACTTAGGATTAATTGATCCTAAGTATAGGGAGGACGGTTGACTTTTCATTCATTCATTACTTATTATTTAGTCATTGTAGTTTAGGTTTTTCTATACTCAGCACGAGTTATGTCTTCTCTTTTCTCTTCTATCTATGAGGACATAGCTCAAACTAAGTATAGGGGGTTGTATATAGGATGCATATACTTTAGCCATAACTCGTACTTTCTTATTTTTTAATAAAGTATGGCTAAAATACAATTAACTAATTGTAAAGAACATACTTGTATGAAATTCATTAAAATACTTTCTATACACTGATTAATAAATAAGGGTAAAATTTTTTGCAAAAAGTTTGAAAAATGGTTGGAAAGTCCTTTTGAAAAATCTTTTAATAACTATTTGAAAATTATTTTGTAAAATGTTTTCAACCTCTGTAAAAATGTTTTATTTTTAAAAATTTCTTTTCTTTGTTTGAAATAAAATGCTTTGAAAATCTTATTGCAAATGTTTGGAAAATGGTTGTAAAAATAGTTTGAAATATATATATACTCTTTGAAAAATCTTTGCAAAATGATTTTCAAATTTTGTAAATGTATGAAAAGATTATTTGTCAAAGTAATTTACAAAATAAAGTTTTCAAAATGTTTGCAAAAAATCTTTTCAAATTATTTTGAGAACCATGTGCATAACCCAAACAAATAAATTCATTACAAATTTATAAATTACCTTGTATAATTCTTTCATCGAAATTCTTGTAAACAAAAAGATGCACCCTCATGTAAATATCTACACATAATTAATTGTCAAAACTCTTTTATTTTTTAAAAATCACGAAAAATTTACAAAATTAAAAATCCCAAAAACATTTGTAAAATATTTTCAAAAACTCGCATAAAAATTTGCATAACATGTTCAAAAATACATAAAAAGTTCAGAATCAGATAATTGCATCACAAAAATATTTTCTGCATTGTATATAGCATTTGCATTTTTCAGATTGATGTTGATAATTGAACTAGTCTAAGTAAAAATTAAAGATTGGAGCTTGGAGGACCTTAATTCACTTAATCACAAGAACCTTGTAGGAACTGGAGTTGAGATACTTCATATCTACTGGACTTAATTCTTTGAGATCATGGGCCGTGGTTCGTTGTCGTCTTGACTGCCTAATTAGAATATTTCGGAACACATGCATGAATCTTGTCGATAGTGACCTATCTTGCACATCTACCTTGCACTTTTGCTCACCTTAGTTGAAGTGGTAGAGGGTTGGATTTATCGGCATGAGACACACGCCAATAGAAACATCAGAAGTCACACATTTGTGGCCATTGTACCCCAAACTAATCCAGTAGCAAAGAGGTCTAAAGACAGAAGTCTGTGGGTTGCAATAATGCTTCAAAAGAGGGATAGTCTACTGGCTCAAGAGGAAAAAGTCCTTATGTAAATGTTGTTGTATATAGTATTCACGAAAAGATGGAAAAATAAAAAAACTCCAAAAAAGTGGACATGCCTAAATGAAAATAAAATGCTTGGAGAAGTATGTATATAGATGTATAGTCCAATAAGCTTGAGCTTCAAAGTCATATTCATGTGACCCTACAACCGAATGACTTGGTTACACTGGTCAAGCATCCGAGGATAGGTAGCTACACTGACTACCATCCATTCTTGTCTCCACCTCCTCTTCTTAATCTTGCAGCTGGATGACTTGTCTACACTGGTCAAGCATATGAGGATAGGTAGCTATACTGGCTATCATCCATTCTTCACTCCACCTCCTCTTCTTGAGCTGTTTGTACTTGAACATAGAAGGTAATACCCTAAGAGTTATTGGATTGGATAATTAGAGTTATCATGTTGGAGAAGATTGACTTTTATCACTTCAGCCTAGGAGAGCTATATATCACTGACACTGTACAAGATAGATTCATAGTCATAAGAGTCTACGTATGAGTTAACTTATTCTGACCTGGATATTGAGGAGAGTTGAGCAAAGTTTTGTGGTCCTTGAAGATTGTTGTATTTCAAACACATATTATTTTTAGGAAATTCAAATCGATCTAGATTTGTCTTGATTAGATATAACAAGGATAATTTTGTTTCTACCAAATATGAGTGTTTGATATTTGTTAAAATTTACTTACTTAATATCTCTCTATTTGCATTATTTAATTCATTCAAAATTAATTTCTAATCAAACAATTATAAAAAAGTTACAATAGCTTAATTTTGCATGATTGCACATATTTGCTAAGTTTGAGAATTATTGGAATTGATTAAACTGATAATTTACAAAACTACCTTTAGACTTAACCTTAATTTAATTTCATTTAATTTGCACATAAATTCCATAAAATTCTCCCTTAAAAACCTAGTAGCCAAACAATCTATAAATTAACCCAAGGATAAAGTGTCCTCCATGAGGTCGACCTTGGGCTTGCCTAAGTAAAAAATAAAATATTAGCAATTGCAAAAAAAAATTTTTTAATAATTTAAGTGGTCTTTTGGGGAAATCGCATTTTCCCGCTTGCATCGAAACAACATGTTAATATTCACACAAATTAGTAGGATGAATGCACACTTTTCAATTACTATATGTCTAAGTATGTACATTAGACATACCATTAAGTTGATGAACTAATCAAGGCAAAGGAAAATGAAGAGGGGTGAACAAGACGTGGAACAAATCCACAGAACAAGTGCATGTTTGGGTCGAACATGAAGATCTAAACATGTCTAGTAGAGAAGGTTGCTCCTTATAATCAACAGTGAACCACACAGATTCTAAACCAAAAGGTTTGACTATCTTGGTATGAGCAAAGTTATGTGGCACATATATAGAAAAACGTGTAATAACGTAGGGGATGAGAAAAACAAGAGATAGGTGATTAATAGAAAGCTAGACCAAAATAGAAATGAAATAATGACATTAGTGACATGGGTCAAGTTGATCGTCTTATTTATGAAACACTAGGAAAAGACTTGGTTCATAAAATAAGTGAGGGCGTTCATGAAAGTTGAAGCTAGGGGTTGAATTGCAGTAATGTCATGAACATGCGTCAAGGTTTCACGAGCTTTATTGTGAACAAGGCTCTCAATGATGTCCGAGATAATAAGATCGGAATCATGACATCCTAAAATCTGAGAACTCACAGAAGTTTTAACCACGAAAGTCAACAAGTTAATGGCAGTGCAAATACAATATGTAGTGGCATCACCAATGTCCTATATACTTGCATAGAACTCAATGACAATTTCATGAGAGATGGAGTTTATAAGGGAGTGTGGGAATTTAGGGTAGAAAGTAGGAACAGTACGAATATGATTTTGCTCAAAAATTATACTATAGAAGGGAAGTGTTCTTTGAACACATTCTTGATGAATCTCATACTCATCAATATTATTTTGATTATTTAACCTTCCATCGTAACCCATTCATTGTACACATTGTAGGTAATTAATATACAATTAACATTATACACCATGTAAATAATTAAGTCTAATTATTATAAATAAATAAAGTCTCTAATTATTATTTTTGTATGTCTGTTGTTTTTATATCTCCATTGAACCAGCAACATCCCACACGTTCGTGATCTCCTCCTTTACTAATGACCCTATCTTCTTCGCTCATGACACTCCAACTGTTCACCAATCCCTCGCCTGATGCTTTGCAGGGATAACGATCTTTGGGGATTCCTCCATTCATCATCCCATTTCCGTCAAATTGCCAACACATCATCTAACCTCTCGTGATAACCTTAATGCCCCAATCCTCTCCGTCGTTTCTCCCTCTCCGACAATCTTCCTTAATCTCCTCATCACTGAAATGTTCATCACTCTGAAATATTCACCTCCATCAGAATTCCTCCACAGAACATCACCTTCGACCCTCTGTGATATCCTTTATGCCCCCTTTCTGCGAGTTGAGCGCCCAACCTCCATTTCTTCGACCCTCTATCAAAATTCCTCCGTAGACACGTCTCTTCGCCAACCACCGCTCAAGGTAGATGACGTATAACAACCATCGGATCGAGGGATCCAATGGCCACCTGTGGGGCACGATTGAATGACTGGTGACCGCTTGATGAAAAGATCAAGTGGCTTTGATGGAAGCATGACAGAGTGAATCTAGGCTGTTTGATCAAAAGATCAGATGACCCACAAAGGGTGCGGTGGCTTATGAAGAGCCGATTAGTGTCAGATCCAGATTGGGCCTCGTTGCCCAATCAAAAAAATAAATGAATACAATTCTATAAATTAAATAAAAAATAGTTAGAGGCTTCAAAATAAAAACATGTTCAGCAAGAAATTTGTGCTTATTTTTAAGATCTACAACTTTCATTTAGAACTAAAAGTCTAAATACATTATATATACATAGTAATATTTTTTGTAACTATTTTTATAGTATAAAAAACCTCTTTTATTTATTTTATTATTTTTGTATTTTTAAATAATAAATAATGTAAAATATATTATATATAATATTAAACTAATTTTTATCTAGATTTTAATAATGAGAAACATATAAAATAAAGGGATCCTTGAACACAGATAATATGCATTTATGTACACTAATTAACCTTAAATAATTACAAGCTTTTGAATATTAAATCAAGTTAATTAGTTGTTAAGTTAATTTAATAGTTTAAGATAGAGGGATAATCAATCTAAATAAAGATGATGAATATGAGATTCATCACTTCTAGTTAGCCAAATTACTCGATTCCATCCCTCTCTAATAAAAGTTCCTTTTAAGGTGTGTTCTTCTTGTTGCATTCATTTAGATTAGGTTTAATAATTTCCACTTTGCATCTCATATGGGTAACACAAAGGAAGTATTGTAAGTAACTCTAACCCTGCATGGATCATCGCTTTCTCATTGCATGGCTTTCTAATTTCCCCTCAACGTTAGTTCACTTAGGATCAAAAGAGAACTGGAATAAGTGATAGACTTGCTGAATCTCCCGCAGCCGTCGAATCCTCTTCCAAGGATCTAATCCTAACCGTCCATGATGAAGCTCCATCACGCTATGAGGACACCACATGTCCAAGTGAAATTTATTTTTCTTTTGGGGGTAATTGCATAAGTACTACTTATTTTATTTTATTTTTATTTTAGTCATGTAATTAATTAAAAACCATTTATATTTTTTTTAAAAATAATGAAAGGACCCTTGGACTTTTATTAATTTTAGGTACTTGCCATCTCAACTCATGTGGTCCCCCACGTGGGCTGGGCATTTTGCAAATATACCATTGCAGGTTTTTGTAATTACATTTTAATATCAAAATTTTGAAAATCTATTCTAAACTTTTGGGAAAATTGCATTTCAGCCTGTTCTTTATATTTTAATTGCAAATATGCTCCTTCAGCTTGAATTAATTTTATTTATGTATTTCTCTTCATTTAAAATATCTCCTATGATCCAAAAATTCTCAAAAAATAGGTGAATGTGCATGATTGGCTGCTTGTTCATGCTTTAATTTTTAATTACCATTTTCCATGCACTTATTATATATTAAAAATAATTTAGGGCTTTTTATTCATAGTTTGACTTAAAAAATCCCAAAAAATTATAAAACCATAATTAAAAATCCCAAAAAATACATGTTATTTATTATAGCATTTTATATTACATGATAAAAATCCAAAAAACATCAAAAGAAACTCTAAAAATTAACAAACCTTTGGTATCCCTAAACAAATATAAAATATTTCCAAAAATCCCAAAAAATGTAAGTTATGTTCTATATATTTATATATATTATTAAGACATACTAAAATTAATTTTGAGTAGTTTTGAACTTATTTAGCATTTTTAATTCTTAAAACAATTCGGCCTTTTTTTAAGTCCCTGATTTTGTATATTTTGACTTTAAAAGCACCTAAAAATTAAAATAATTCCAAAAAAACATTAGGAAAATATAAAAAAACATAAAAATGCTTTATTTTCTGAATTATGATTATATATATAATAAATACCCTATCTTCTCTTATATATTTATATATAACTATATATAATTAATACTATTATTAATTACTATAAATAACCTAATATATTTTTGAGTCCTTGAAAAAAGTAAAAAAGACTGTACTTTTTACTATTTTTTATTTTTATATATTTATCATATATATTATTATATACATATTATATATATATCCTTTATTTTATATTAAAAAGAAAACGAAATTAAAAATTAGAAATATAAACAAAAAATAAAACCTATAAAACTAAAAAAAATTTAAAAAGTATATATATATATATAAATATATAATTTAAAAAAGAATTATTTTGTTTAATTAAAAACCCACAAAAACATTAATTAATTAAGTGAATATTGTACAAATACACATTATTAATTATTCATTAATTATTTATAATTACTATACCTGCTACTTCGACTTGTCTCCATGTGTTCGACATCTACCTGCTTGTCCACTATACACATTCATTGTAGGGTATAATAAATTTTGATCCACATCACATGATTTGCATTTCTTAATTCTTTATATTGTGTGGGTTAATTATTGTCTAATCATAGAGTCTTTGAAAGATGTCATTACAGTGACTTAGTGGTCCCACCTTGTGTGGACCACATGACACTCCCTCAGGTATCTCTCAATTAAACAAATGGCGTCGTTGTTGGGGAGCAATGAAGTGTAGCATTTTGTATATTCTTCTTCTTTTATTTTCTACTATTTATTTTTTATATTTATTTGACTATCTTGACTACTTATTTCTTGTTGATCTTTCTTGCAAGGGACCAAAAATCAACGATGACTTCTTAGGAGGTTGACACACCCAAGCCAACTTGGAGGGAGCAGGGGGGAGAGAGACGTAGAGAGACAAGAAGAAGAGCCGCCCCACATAGCATTTTTTTGTTTTATTTAGTGAGAGAGTGTTTTCTTTTTATTTTTGTAAATTAAATTGTAAAATTTAGATACTACCACTCTTCCTGTGGTCCATTGCCCATGTGTCTGTTCACATGGGGTCTCGTCAGTTTTCTCGCATTTTATCACTTTTTTCTTTGTTTCACGCATTTTGAGTTTTTTTCTACTTTCCTTCTCTTTGTTTTGTGTGATTGAGCCCTAGCCTAGGAATTGCTTGATTGATAGAATAAGTACAAAGCCCTAATGAATTGCATGTACCTATAGCATCGCGCTTGGACTTAGATCAAATTATTTCTTGATTTTTTGGACTTGAAACTGCGCACCATGAGAGACTCATCACAACGCTCGCATGACCCGTTGTGGCAGGCACCAAGGAGTCTCCAAGATTGAACCTTAGGTTTCTTTTCTAGGTACTCAACATCTGGTTCTTCATGTTAATGGTAACTCCTGTTTTAGGATGCTTTCATCGGCTTGCATCTACATATAGTGTAGATTTTAATTCATGAAGGTTTTAATTCATGTTTAGCATCCTGCACAAAGAGAGTTGGAGGCAAGGTGAGCACCATCTATCATGGTTTCCGCTTGCATTGCTTTTTTGCTCTCTCCCTTTGATTTTGAACACCATAGGATACTAAATGAATTGGAACCTCGTTAGGAATCATGCATTCAAAAACATCCATAAAAATGATATCAATAAAATTGAGACTGCTAACTCTACTTGACCCTAAAATAAACGTAAGGAAAAATCATTGTTTTATGGAGAGTAACCCCCTCATTGTACACATGTTGCAAATCGGACTGAGTGAGGCACATACACCTATAGAATAGAGTTCCCATCCCCGGACTTGTGCCTTAAGTTCTTGGGTCGGGTCTTGGGCCATGTTATTGCTGGAAGCACTTGCCTCAGATGTTAAACGAAGTGGACTCGGTGTTCTAGTAGGTCTCCATCACCGACTATAACACAACCACTGAAGGAGACTGCACCTGTGAGCTTGTAAATATTTTGTTTTCTCATCTAAATCTAAAACTGGACAAGATAAAAAGACCAAATTTTCATTATTATCATTGTGTTGAGTTGGTGAATTGAGGTGTTTGTTTGTTTATATTTGTGTTTGGTTGTGTGCATAATCGATCTTCTCTGCGCATTTGCGTCTTTTTCTTTCATATCTTGATTTGATCATCATGATTTCTCAACCCTCATCTTTTGTTTTGGAGAAGTCTGGCCGGAGTTATTTTTATCTGAACTTCGCAGATTCTTCTTACTCTCTAGGCGGTCCATCTCTATTTTAACTGAAGGATTTCGCTCATGATTTATCTTTTTGTACATATCCACTTCACCCACAATTTCAAGCATCATATTTTTACCCACCACCACCGTCACATTGCCGACCATCTTACTCACCCAAGACTAAGCTGTTGGAGTCGCCTCTTATGGATACCACTCTTGAGTACGTGACATAAGTAGTGGAGAAAATGAAGTAGAGGATAGATGACCTCACTATTATAAATAAGAGTCATACTAACGCTTCACCTTCCTATGCCATGGATTCACGAAAGGGCACCCATGAGAGCTTGCAATCGCCTAAAATACAAAAAATGAGAAAAATTTAAAATTACAAAAAGATAATAATGGGAGACACCTAGCCAGGTCGGTTTGTGAGAAGAGGGCACCCATGCCATATCCTATGCCCACACACACATTCACCACAGTTCCCACCTTTGCCCCCAAATATGATACTGTGCAGGCTGCTCTTAGTCATCCTTGTGTAGATGATAATTCCGATCTCTTCCCTTGTATGGAAGAGAGAGAAAATTTAAAAAATTGTTGGCCTATATCGAATTGGCGATAGCTATTCTTGATATTATTGAGGCCCCACTTCAAAAGGCATGAACCACTTATGTGCACCCCACCCAAGAAAAGAAAGCGATGAAGCAGATCCGAGCTTCATCTTATCACCATGGCCACTGCCTATGCCATCACCCACCGTCCACTCTATAGGAATGGGGACACTAGTATACCCCTCGTGAGATCTATCATTTTTGACCAATTTTGTGACCACACTCTCCTTGACCGTAGCACATCGATTAATATAATACCATTCTCTTTGGTATAGTATCTTCATCTGGGGTCTCTCAAGAAAACCAGGATGATTTGTCAATTCACTAATGGATAAATAAAGAGGCCAAGGGGTATTCTTGAGAACGTCCTCATTTAGACCCAGGGCATGAGCTTCACTGTTGATTTTGTTGTATTGACCATGGAGACTTCCAACCTTGTGGAGCGATCTCCAATCATTCCTCACCTCTGCGAGAACTGTTATTGATTATTGATCTGGAGAGATACGCTTTCATTTTGATAATGAGAGCATTTTGATCACTGCACCCCCACGGATTAGAGACCCGCATCTGATGAGAGTGTATCTGTGTCAGCCTACCCCGAGGACTATGATTTATCTACTGGTATCAGAGAGGTTTTCTTTGTCATGGATGACACTGAGACATGAGAATTCTTCTTAAGGGAGGAAGACTCGGATATCATAGACCTTGGAGTTCCCTCTTCCTATGCATGGCGATGGGTTAATGACATCCACGGCATTTACACCATAGACACCTTAGTGCAGAGGGTAGATTTAAGAGAGACTTCCTAGGCCGAACATGACTGCACTACTTTCACTGTTGAGTTCGAGCCTTTCTGTTTTGAGAAGATGAGACTTCCCAAGACGAACCGAATCACACTACTTCCTATGATGAGTTCGTGCCTTTTCACTTGAAGACTATCGAGGATCTTTACCATGTCGATCCTGATCGGAATGTGTCAGTTGATGACATCAATATCGACTTGCAGCTATTAAGATCCATCCCTCAGCAGTCGCGCAAGAGAGAGTACGCTTTCTACCTTCTTGATCATTGTACAATCTCCTTATATATCGGCATTCGTTTCATTCCTTACATCTACCATTTCTCTCTTCCACGTCGTTTCGTGTGTTTACCTTGCTTGGGACGCACTTTGTCCTAAGTATAGGGGAGGTGGACTAGTCGAGTGTTTGTTATTTATTCTTTTTCATTACTTTTGTTGTTGCCTTTTCTTAGGTCTCTTTTACTCTAAGTATAGGGGGAGTGATGCGTACATTCTCCCAACGTATTTTTATCTTTTTATCGATTACTTTTCATTGATTCCCTCACTTGTCTCCTCTCCTGTTGATATTTCTGTTTTTATTTTGAGATGTCCTAAGTATAGAGGGAGACACGCTGAGTTGTTGATATGCTCATTCCCACCCTCAACCCTCCCTCCACGTTGTATACAGTATGCTATACTTAGGATTACTTGATCCTAAGAATGGGTGGGGGGAGGGGGGTTGACGTCTCATTCATTCATTCTTCATTCCTCAGTTATTGTAGTATATATTCTCCAATACTTAGTATGAGTTATGTCTTCCTTTTCTCTCCGATCTATAAGGACATAACTCAAGCTAAGTATAGGGGGGTAATATATACATGGTATATATTTTAGCCAAAACTTGTACTTACATATTTTCAAAATACGACTAATTAATCAAAATTAATGTACACATTAAATTCTTTGTAATTATGGGTAATAAACCGATTCAAAATATTTGCAAAATGCTTGAAAAATGGTTGGAAAATCTCTTTGAAAAATATGTTGGAAAATCATATGAAAAATGTTTTATAAAATATTTTCAAACCTTTATAAAAATGTTATGTTTGTAAAAAATTCTTTTATTTGTTTTAATAAAATATTTTGAAAATCTATTTGCAAAAGCTTTGAAAATGGTTTCAAAATGACTTTGAAAAATCTATACATACTTTTGGAAAAATCTTTGCAAAACGATTTTCAAAATTTGTAAAATGTTTTCTACTAATTATTTGTCAAATTATTCTTTCAAAATAAAGTTTTCAAATTTTTATCAAAATTTTTGCAAATTATTTTGAGGGCTATATAAATTCTTTATAAACATTGTACATAAAACATGTAAGTACCTTTTGTAAATTCTTCACCTAAATTATTGTAAATAAAAAGAGGCACTCCCATGTAAATATTTATGCATAATTATTTGCCAAACTCTTTTGTTTCTGAAAAATCACTAAAAATTTACAAAATTAAAAATCCATAAAACTTTACAAAAGGTTTTCAAAAATTGCATAAAAATTTGCAAAACTTTTTCAAATATCCATAAAAGTTTAAAACCAGAAAATTGTAGCATAAAAATATTTTCTACATTGTGCATATCATTTGCATTTTTCAGATTGATAATAACAATTGAACAAGTCTAATTAAAATCCGAAGATTGGAGCTTGGTTGTATTTTAATCCAATTAATCACATGAACCTTACGTGAACTGAAATTAAGACACAAGTATACTTGACTTAATTCTTTGAGAACATAAGACTTGGTTTAGTGTCATCTTGGTAGCCTAAGCAGAATATTTCAGAATACATGCATGACTCTTGTCGATAGTGGCCTAACTTGCACACCTGCACCTTGCACTTTGCTCAACTCAGTTGAAGTGATAGAGGGCTGGATTTGTCGACATGAGACACACCAGTGGAAACATCATAAGTCACACATATGTGGCCATTGTACCCCAACCCAATCCAGTAGCCATGTAGTCTAATGGTAGAATGTCGTGGTTTACTGGCTCAAGTGGAAAAAGTCCTTATGTAAATGATGCTATACAAAGTATTAAAAAATTCAAAAATAAAAAACTCCAAAAAAATAAACGGGCAAAAATCAAGAAAAATATTTCCTGCAGCAGTTGACCCTTTAGATGAAACCTCAATTATGCTCCAACGTTGGTGAGGAACATTATGAAACTGCGTAAAGAGTTAAGCAAATTTCATAGCCTTCCTTACTAACTAGAAAGACTACCCTTCAGGACATTCTAGCGATTGGACGAATTTTCCAAAAAGAAATTGTTGACTATCTGGAGAAGTTGGACGAAGTGGTATTCCCCACTTTCTTCTTTCTCCCGCTAATAATTCTTTCTTGATTCTTCTTCATTTTTTGAGCGCTAGAAAATGAGCTATAAACTGAAAAGGCCACTATATATTTGGGCTATTATCTTTTCATGCTAGCTTAACAATATTATCTACAAATCAAAACTCTCAGTGATGACATTACCCTTATCACTAGTCTTAGTCAGGGGAATAACATTTCCAGGTGCAAATAAAACATCATCAATAGAAAACCTCAAAATTGGAGCTAGAGTTCATTTATAATAACCTAGATGATTTTAGTCTTTGAGATTTTTCTGGCAGGAGCATGTATTCAATAAGAAAGCTTGAGCTTCAAAGTCAAAGTATTCATGTGAGCCTGTAGCCAGATGAGTTGGATACACTAGCCAAGCATCCTAGGATAGGTAGCTACACTAGCTACCGCCCATTCTTCTCTCCACCTCCTCTTCTTAAGCCGGTTGTACTTGAACTTAGAAGGGAATACTCCGCTTCTCGAGGAAAGAGTTAATTGGATTGGGGAATTAGGTCACCGTGTTGGAGAAGACTGCCTTTTACCGCTTCATCGAAGAGGAGCTATATATCACACACACTGTACACAATATACTCATAGTCACATGGGTTGTGTATGACACCAAAATGTTTTGACATGGTTTTTAAGGAGACTTGGGTAGGGTTTTGTGATTCTCAGAGGCTGTTGTGTTGCAAGTTTGGTTCCAGAATATGGTTGTGACCACACCTAAATCCAAAGGTCCGACTAAGCTCCAAACTTTGACTTTACAAAGACAAATTTGAAAGTTAAAATCAATCCAATTTCTTTCTTTTTCTTTCCTTTATTTTCTTTTCTACACATGTAGGCATAAGTTTTTGCTATGGACTAGTAAAGGCAAGTATGAGGGGAGTTGATGAATCTCCATTTCATCACCTTTATTCTTCTATTTTGGCCTTAAATCCCTAGCTAAATGCATGTATATAGCATTAATTTGTGAAAGATAACATTCAATTAATAAATCATTTATATTATATATAATACTGTATTTAATGCCAAAAATAAAAGAATAAACGAAGAAAAGAAAAAGAAATGAAATACCAAAGGTATTGAATAACCCTCATCCCCGAGACTAAGTCAAGAATTGACTTAGTCGGCCAAGAATAAAGTAGAGGGAGATAAGGGCCAAAAACAACAATAAAAAACCAATTTAATTTGCCCAATAATTGAGTTTTGGGACCTATTTTATTTTTTATTATTTATACCTCAAACCAATAAACTTGTACATTAAAATAGTATATAAAAGTACAAGGAAAAATATAAAATTGAGTTCATAGAAAAAGAATGCACAGTGTGCCCATGACACACAGAACAAAAACCCAAAATAAAAACTTCATAGACTTGTATTTTATCCATAGTGTATCAAAATGGACCAAATAACATTTGATTGTATGTACTTTTGATAAGATATTTAATGAAGGTGATTTCATTTAATCTGGAGTTAAGATGCAAAATTTATGGTTTGGGCACTTATTGGGCAATATACATGTATATTTTAATCATTATATTTATTCTTTGTATTTTGCAAATTATTTTATATTTGTAAAATTGTAAATATTATTTAAAACTTATATCCATAATATAAATTAATTAAAATAATCAAAATAAATAAGTTATATAAATACATAGGTAAATTATATATGTATATACCTATAATATATATGTACCTAAATAATTAAGTGTATAACTAAGATCATAAAAATACAACAAAATACATAAATATGTAATTAAATAAATTTAAAATATAAAAATATGTATATATTAATAAAGAATATCATACAACTTTAAATATAAATATTCAAAATACATGTATTTTTACCTTTACCGGTACATATAAATACCAACTTATAATAAATGACTTCACAAAATAAATAAAAATATGATAGAAATACTACATAAATTTATAAACATTTTATTTTATAATCAAATTTTAATTAATTCACTTATTATGTATTAAAGATTTTACTATATATTTTCGATTCCTTTTTTCCTATTTGGTCTACGTGGACCAACTAGAACCCTTTAACAGTTGACCTCAGAGGTCAATTGCCCTTCTTCCCCCATTTCCCGTGTCAGATGTCACGAGCACCCGACTTCATCCCATTTTCACACTTCCTCCATGTCACCCTCACCGTGATCCATCCATCTCTCTAATCTCTATACCTCCATGATCTCCGTTGACCATATCTCCCTCATCATTCGTTCCCGATCACATACAATCTCCCATCAAAACTCCCCCGTCACATGTTCATAAAACTACCCATTCTTCGCAATTTTTGGGTTGGTTCCCTTTTTGCCAGGTGTTAGACCCTCTGAGAACTCCCCATGTGATACCATTGATAACAGGAGCAACGAGCCTTTCTTCGCAGCAAGGAGGATCACAGTATGAGGCGGTTCCCAGCCAATGTTGGAGCACCACTTCGGGCGGTTCCATCTTGTTGGCTTCCGACAAAGTCGAGGTTATTTTCCATGCTTTCTAGGTAGTTTTATTTTCCACATTTACTTTGAGCATTTTTATTTCATGTTTGCTAGTCGTTTTCGTGTTGATTCAACCTTATCGTAGTTTGTCAGAGCTTTATAGTTCCGACCACTTCGTGTCCACCATAACACTCATGTTTCGACTCCCACATCCACCCCACTTCCTCATCCTTCCATTTCTCCATCTGTTGATGCTCATCTACTACCCATATCTATCCTAGATCTCATAGTCAAAGTCCCATTCTGCCACTCTTCTTCAAACTTTGCCACTCCCCCATTTCACCCTTGACCTTCGCCAATAAAGGCCCGGATCGCAACGCCAGTTCCTTGTCGACATTTTCGTGCAGGTAGAACATCTGGAAGATCCCATTTGAGGTCTAATTGAACCAAGAAAATGCCCTAGGTCCTCCTCAGAACGCTTGAGCTCCATTGCCCAATCAAAGGGTTCCGGACACATTGAAGGCTTTGGAAGGTACGCAATAATGGCATGAGCGTGAGGAACCCTTTAGCCGGACTCTTGGTGGCCAGAGACGAGAGCTTCATCAGATCCAAGCTCGCCAGGGGCTAGTTCTTCATCATTTCTTCCTGATCCATCCTCCCTCGTTCGATCAAGAACAACGCTCTAGGAGGAGCAGGTGTTGTTGGATGTAAGCGCTTACAACCGTCGGATCCTCTTCCAAGGATCTAATCCTAACCATCCATGAGGAAGCACCATCGCATGGTGAGAAGACACCACATGTCTAAGTGAAAGATCAAGAGCCATCTGATCGTGCGCTTTTTGAAGGTAATTGCATAAGTATCCCTTAATTTAGTTTATTTTCATTTTAGTCCTGTAAGTTATTAAAGACCCTTTATATTTTTGTAGAAAATGCGAACGGACCTTCGGACTTTTGTGATATTAATTTTAGATCCTTGTCAGCTCATCTCATGTAGTCCCCTACGTGAGCTGGACATTTTGCATATATACCCTTGCAGGTTTTTGTAATTACATTTTAATATAAAAAAATGAATTTTTGTTTTAAACTTTTGGAAAAATTGTATTTGGATCCATGTCTTATATTTTAATTGTAAATATGCCCCTACCAGCTTGAATTAATTTTATTTATGCATTTCTCCTTATTTAAATTAGCTTATGTGATCCAAAATTCGCAAAAAAGGTATGTGTGCATGATTGGTTGTCTGTTCACGCTTTAATTTTGAATTACCATTTACATGCATTTATTATTTCTTAAAAATCATTTAGAGCTATTTTATTCTCTATTTGACTTAAATAATCCAAAAAATAAAACCATAAATAAAACTCCCAAAAAAGTTAGCTACTATTTATTATAGTATTTTATAGCTAAGACCTAAAATCACAAAAAATCTCTAAAAATTAGCAAAACCTTGCTAATCCTAAAAAAATTATAAAGTATTTCCAAAATTCTGAAAAAATTAGTTTCCAATCTATATTTTGATATATATATATATGTATACTATTATATACATATTAAAATTAGGTTTGAGAAAATTTGAACTTATTTTGCATTTTTTAAATCTAGAAAAAAGTTGACCAATTTTACACCCTGATTTTGTATATTTTGGACTTTAAAAACACCTAAAAATTAACAAAAATTACCAGAAATTACAAAAATAGTAGAAAAATATAAAAAAAACATAAAATGTTTTATTTCATGAATTTTGATTATATATCTATATTTATAATTATAATACCCTATATTGTATTATATACTTATATATAACTATATATAAATAATACTATTATTAATTACTATAAATACCTAATTTATTTTTAAATCCCTAAAAAATAAAAAGGGTCGTACTTTTTGTTATTTCTTGATTTGTACATATTTATTATATGTTATTATATACATATTATATATAGATATATATACCTTTATTCTATAATAAAAAGAAAAGAAATAAAAAATCAGAAAATATATAGAGGAAATAGAATATATAAAATAAAAAAAAATTAAAAGGATATATATATAATTTAAAAAAAGAGCTATTTTATTTAGAAACCCATAAAAACATTAAATAATTAATTTAGTGAATATTGTAGAAATAGGCATTATTAATTAATTATTATTTATTTATAATTAATATACCTGCTACACCGTCTGGTCTCATTGTGTTCGACCCATTCCTGCTTGTCTACTATACAAATTCATTGTTGGGTATAATAAATTTGGATCCACATCACATGATTTACATTGCTTGATTCTCTATATTGTGTGGGTTAATAGTTGTCTTGATCGTAGAGTCTTCGAGAGCTTTCATAACAACGACTTAGTGGTCCCACATTGTGTGGAACACAAGACCATCCCTCAGGTATCTCTTGATCAAACACCGTGTCAAATTACCTATAGCACTACTTTTAGCACTCCTTGCTCCTACGTACCTTGTTTATCATGTACAAGATAACCCAAGTTTCGAGCCACATGTCAACGAGATCGAGGACTTATCCTCCAGGGCCAACTTTCCACTCCATCTTCCGAGGTCATCGAAGATGATTCACCACCTGTGTATGAGTTAAACTGTATGTTGTACAACCAATATCCCATCGCATGCCTACATGGATGGAGGAACCATCCGGGGTCATATATTCCTCAACTTTACACGAGGGAAACTCCACCCATACATAACAAGACAATACGGGACAATATCAACTGAACTAGCCATATCTCTGGTCTCCTCACCCACAATAGCTGAGAGAGCAATCATACTCACATTGGCAGTAAGGCTCACCCCAATAGTTAAGGCAGCAACCGAACCACCACCAGAGCTTGTATCACCAACACCAGCAGTAAAGCTAGCATCAGGGCCTACCTCGTTAATCTCACCCACCCTCTCATCAACAACAATCTTAGAGGTAGAATCACACTAGGGAATCCATGTTTGACCCCTCTGATTTCCAGAAGATCATATAGAAGAATTGAGAAATCTTGAGAGAAATTGTAGCACAAATATACATAATAATAATCCCAAGATAATTTCCCCACCTAGGTTCAGACTAATCTCACCAATATGAACCCCAATAAGATCCTCTTAGCAGATGGTACACCTTTATATTATGGCACTTTACTGTATAGTTTATCATATATGTTTCTTAGGAGCGATAGGAGGGTACAAACCCCTGATCGGGCATCAAGGGTTGTTGTTGCAACTGAATCTAAGGTGGAGATTTCACCAGATGAGAAAGAACACTGGCATAACTAGAATGAGGAGGAGTTATATGATGATCGTCCCCCTAGGGCTCGGGTTGTCAACAAATAAATTCCACACATATACATTCCACATTTCAAACACATAATATAGCACAGGAAAATTAGTTGGAATTTAAAAATTTCTCTTCCATTCATCTCCATTCATCCACATGGCATCCATAAACATAGTTCATGTCTGCAAGATATTATATGTATGCATTGTAAGTGTCCATACATGCATATATGTATGTCTCTCAAAAGTAACACAAGAACTAGTGAGGATAGAGTAGTAAAAGCTACCTACAAGTACTGTACCACAAAAGTGTAGCTCCACAAAAGGCAACTCCAAGCACAAGCCTCTAACTGATGCAACTGCTCTGATCCGCCCCCAGATCCAATATAAAGGGTATGTTATGAGCAAAGTTGCCTGGTACGGTGCTAAACTACAAGAAGTATGGTATCAAAGAAAGTGTGCAACATGAAACTAACAGGGTAAAATGCCCTTGCAAAAAAGAACAAACTCCTATCTATTCCATTAACCTTAATTACCCAAACATCCTAGATAGTCTGTGGTTTTGGTCCACATAGGATCTCACATTATGACACTATGGAACTATGTACCTTAGGGTTGTAGTGCCTCCGTAGTTATACGGTGAGGTACAATGCATCATAACTAAGTTCCCAACATGCCCACTAGTTCATATACCAATGTGTAGCTCCATGTTTAACCCAACGCATTCCACTTGATTTATGACATTCCCAATCACTTAACCACTTCCCAACTTATGAATCACTTGTAAGAGTCCACGGTGGCATAGGGAACAAGTTAGGGCACTGATCACTAAGATCATCCAAACCATATTCACAAACCATTGAATAGCCTACCCGCTCCTTATACACATGAGGGTTTGTTTCATTTCCCGCTTCAATAACCACAAATCCCGGAATTCCCCTCTTAATACTCCCACTTAGAATACTAACTAATGTGGCATACATTAGTCAGTACACGAGTGTTAACCCTAAGTGAAAAAGCAAAATAGAGACCATCAGTCATGACTACTTGGTTCGCACTCGAAGCACTAAGCTGAAGACATGTACAAACTGAGGCTGAACACCATGTGGTGACTTCTCGATGTGCCAAGAAACATGTTCCCCATCCAACTCAACTATTGGGTTTGCGACATCCAGATTTCGACCAGGGGTCTAAAGGGTGCATTCCCCTCCCTTGGAGGTATCTACTCCACTACCCACATACCACATAAAATAATCATTGTTGCACGAAACAAAGAACACAATGGGAAATGCGTTTGTTGAACACAAGATGTATAGATCAGACCTCAAAATTCTTCTTAATTATTTGAAAACTCAACTTTTCAAGGTTTATCGCATTGATTTCTATTTCAAAACTTGGCTACATCTGGATACATTTCAATAAGCTATGACTTCATTTCAATTTATCTAGACATTTATCGCATGTTATACTATCCTAGATGCATCTTCATCTTTCTAGAGCCAAATTTCACCATTTTTAGGTCAAAATGGGTCCAAACTCCAAGATAGTTAATCATCTTGTTTTACTGATCGATCAATACAAATCGATCAACACTAAAACTATAATATATCATTTTGGGCTTGATTAGGCCTAATCGATCAACCATTTTTGCATGATTGATCATGCATGGTATAGTGGCCGAAATCATCTCTAGTCACGTTCGTGAAGTTGCTCCGATTGTGAAACTAATTATACCCCCATGATCTCGCTGTTACCCACGTCATAACAATAATTTTTCTTTTCACATGCACTCATTCATTCAACGAGAAATCGTGAAATTGTGAGGTGATAAAATGCGGATTTTGTTGCAAAACTCATCAAAATGCAAACTAGACACCCCTCACTGGTGGAGTACATCCTCAACAACATAAGGTAGGAAAATTATGTGGGTCTGACAAGAAACGAGCCTTAAAACGTACTTATGGTGATGTTCTCCCATGACTTTCCCTCCCTCAAAATGAGAGTTTTGTGGTATTTCGTGGAACACACATGTGTCCACAATGATCCTTTCTCTAGGCTCTTTGAAATGGTGTGCTCAAACTTCCGATTGGAGGCCGGAAATTTCTCTGGTGAACAGCTTCGACAAAAGGGGAGTGGTATTCAGGAAAGGGGTCAAGTGGACCGAGCTATCCCCCCTCTTATATGAGTTTAGCCTTATTCGGGTTTGGATCCAGATCCCATAGTGCAACCCAATTGTATTTCATACATAACTCTCTCATACAGACTTTGACTTCGATGTTCTTTAGCTCGTTGAAAAGGTCTTGACAAGCACCAAAAAATGGTGTGGTTATTTTTATGGTTTGATTATTAAATCTGATCAGAAAATGGGAATGAGTGGGTTCTATTATGTGGGATCTTACAAGTTATCTTTGAAAAACCACAAAACAAATTAGAAAAAGCAAAAACTACAAAAAAGAGTCCAAGGAACTGTGACATTAGTGTAAGTATGCAAGGAGGCAAGAAGGAGCTAGTACTTGACCCTACCTCAAATCAACCACCTGATCCAGAAGACCCGTTATCTTTTTCTTATTTGTCATTAAGTATGAGCCCTGCAAATGATGGAATATTATATAATGATTTGAATGAGAATAAGAATGTTTTTTTATTTTGTTTCAACTCCTTAAGTAGTCCCTTCCCTGATGCATTGTCGTCTCGAAAGAAGAAAAAACACAAAAATAGATGATTATAAACTGGAGAGGTTATGCAAGGATTGCATCTACCTCAAGATGCCTCTCCATGAGGCTTTGAATCACATACCTGTTATGTAGAAATATATGAAGGTTAGATGCACACCTACAAGTAATAACATTAAGTATAATTGTAAAGTTAAAATGTATGTGTTATCCTTAGCCATTTCATGTGCCCCTAAGAATATCCTCATGGCTAAAAAAATGATTTATGAGCACTCTATATTAGCAACTGGATCTCACATGAAATCTTCGTTCACACTTTACTAGATAAAAGTTCCAGTATCAATCTCATTCTCAAGTTAGATCCTCTTAGCAAGTCACACACAATTCTTCAGTTTGTAGATTGATCGGTTAAGATACTTATAGGCACCCTTAGAAATGTTATCGTGACTATTGAGGATATGCAATTCCTAATAGACTTCACTGTCCTAGACATGTATTGCCTGAAATAATTATGTTTTACCTCGATCATTCTCGGGAGGTCCTTCTTGTAAATCGCAAGGGCCTTGTTCGATTATGATACTAGGAAAGTACACTTTCACGTCCAAGGTGAAACAATAAAGTAAAGATGGTGAATGGTACAACGTATAGATCAAATTCAGAGGCCAACATAGAGTGTTCCAAGTTCGAAGCATATTACGAGTCCATGGACTGTTGGAGTGAGCTTTTAGAGAGTGAGAGAGAGAGAGAGGTTAGTGTAGGCCCCTCATTTGGATAGGACTAGGAAAGAGAAAATCTATTTAGAGCAACCGCCAGAATTCTAAAGGTTGAGGACCTTCTTTTAGAAAAAAAACCAAGTTGCATCTTTTAGAAAAAAAACCAAGTTGCATCACATCCCTCTACTTCATATAGCTCAGAAGCTGATTGATGCCTACTAAACCTATTTAACTCATGTCAATTCGAAGACGAGTCAAAGAGAACATCATATGAGGAAATTTCCTCATTTTTTGATACATTTTTTAATCCAACTTTGGAGTTTCTTATGAAGTGTTCAAGATTGAGAAGTATGTACCATCCACCACCACCGAGCTTGAGCAGTGTCAGTCAAATCTTACAGTCTCTTCTTTAGTACAGGAACTCAAGACCTTGCAATAGTATTAGAAACATGCCTTCCTTATGGGCCCATACAAAAAGCTTCCCTTCATAATCGGTTCACAATTAATTAAAGAATATGAATCTTTCTTGCTAGATATCCTCAAAAAGAGCCATAAGATAATAGGATGGAGTGTGTCAAACATTCATGGGATGAACCCCACCTTATGTTCACACCAAATTTATCTGAATGGGGATACAACCTTCTCACAAGTTTCATCGTAGTCTGAACACGACCGTAAGAGAAGTTGTCAAGAAGGAGACATAGAAGTGGTGTAAGGCTGGGTTCATTTACTCTAACTCCGATTCCAAGTGGGTCACTCCTCTTCATGTTGTCCCGAAGAAGATGAGAATTCGAACGGTCATCAATGAGAATGGATAAGATATTTTAATGAGAGTACCCACGTCATGGCATGTCTGTGTTTATTACATACGAATGAAGGCTACGACTAAAAAGGATTGGGAGAAAATAACATCCACCTACCCATTTGGTACTTATGCTTCATATGCATGCCTTTTAAGATTTGCAATGGACAAGTACCTTAAAGATATGCATAATTACTATATTTGCAGAAATGATAGGCGATCTCTTAGAGGTATACATGGATGGTTTCTCAGTCTTCATGTACGACTTGAACTCTTATTGTAGCAATTTATATCTACTTTTATCCAAATATTGTATATTTAAACTCGTCCTCTCTTGCGAGAAAAGTCACCTTACGGTGATTGAGGGCATTGTATTGGGTGCTTTTGTAAGCTTGTGTCCAGTTTTTCAACAAATGGGATGAACCCTAGGTCCCAAGGATGATATGCCGATGAAGAATGTTATTATTTGTGTTGTCTTAGATGCTTGAGGCATCTACGTCATCAACCCATTTCCTAGCAGCTATGGATTTGCGTATATCCTTCTTCTTTTAGATTATGTATCGAGGCAGATGGAGGTTAATCCTGCCTGAACCATAGAGAACAAGACTATTTGAAGATTCTTGCGAGTAAAAATCATCTCTTGATTTGGGATTCATAAAAACATGATATCAGATAGGGGAAGTTATTTTGTAAACAAAGACATATATGAAGCTTATGCATGACTATAACATTGAGAACCATGTCATGGGTCCATACCACTTGCAAAGTAATGGCATGGCTGAGTTTTTGAGTAGGGAGATAAAAACAATATTGCAAAAGCTAGTTCGACTGTATAGGAAGAATTGATACCGGATGTTGGACTAAGTTCTCTAGACTTACATAACTGCTTACAAGACATTGTTGGGTACCTCCTCATTCAGAATGGTTTATGGAAAACTATGCCATTTGTCAGCATAGTTAATGCACAAATTTGAATGGATATAAAGAAGCTGAATTGGGACATTCATCGGAGCATAAATCAATGAGAACATATTTGAATGAATTGGTTAGATAGGAAAATGATTATATGAGAACAACATATTTATAAGGATAAGGTTAAATGATGGAATGATACACACACTAGACATGAGACCTTTGCTCTTAGATGGAAGGTATAGTTATTTAATGCCCAATCAGATATTTTTCCAAGGATATTTTAGAGAAAGTGGAAGGGTCCATATTTAGTAAGAAACACACATGACAACATAACTATAAAGACACAAGAATTATCGACTAATGCACAACCTTTTGTAGTGAACGAGCAACTATTGAAGCATTTATTGATTCAAGTGGAAGAAATCGCTTTCATGTGTGGCTCTTGAGTCCTTTACCACTTTACTATGCCTTCAACCTTGATATCTTATCTAACCACGTTAACTGCTAACCTTGATTTTATTGTTACACCCTTATTTTTTTGCACCCTTCTAGATCTCGTTGGTTACCAATTCTTGATCTCTATCCCATACTCAAGATACTATATCCTCAGTATGTGGGAGTTTATGCACACTATGAATGTATCCACTTTGACTTTTGATTCATTCCTCACCCTTGACTGCCTCATTTTTACATCTTCTATACTTAGGCTAACCAGAGTCTGAGTATGGGGTGCAATCAACTTCTACTCTAACCTTGCCCTAGACAACCTTATTTTTTGATTGATACTTAGGTTGTCTAGAACCAAAGCATAGGGGGTGATTAGTTTATATACTCTCTACTTTTTTCATTACCTCATTCTTGATATGCATTATGTCTTCTTTTCTCTCTGTTCCATGAGGGCATAGAACACGCTTAGTATAGGGGAGTGTCGTATATATTAGCATATATACTTTACCATAACCCATATTTCACGTATTTCATATACATAATACTCATTGGAATACATGGAATATGGGCGATCACTTGTAAAATATGTATAATATGTAAATCTTATATATATTGGTAAAATCCTTGAAAATAGAAAAAAATACAAAAATTCTGTTCAATTATGTAAATAATACTTGCATTGTAAAGTTTGTTGTAAAATGGGGTGTCTATAAAAACATAAAAAATGTTGATTAAGACTTGCATCTCATATTGCATCTCATGCATTTTGTATTAGTGAAAGGTCATTGGGATATGATCCGAGTCGTGTAGAAACCAAAAGTGAGCTTGACCTTGACCCTAATACACTTACTCTCAGAGGAACTTTTGTCTAGAGATTGGATTTTAGAAACTTTATGTCTTTGAGTTAACTCTCAGAGTTAATCTAGTACAATGATCATACTTATATTCTTTATGTCTAAGTAGATTGCCTCATATCCTTAGTACAACTCGTTAAGGATGAACCAATTTGTACTTTTGCACCATGTTCTTAGATCAACCTAAATAAACTATTGAAAGATCTTATTAATATGAGTTGGGCTGGTAAGCGTTTTCTTCGTCAAGGGTTCCGCTGGAATTGACAAATATCAGTGCTTCCCTCCAACTTTTCTCTAGTAGCGTGAAAACATTAAAGCCATAATAGTGGGTTGAAACAAAGATTTGGATGAGGAGTAATCTGTTAGTATTATCCATTTAGTTGAGGTAAGAGCTAATGCAACCATCTCACATGAGTATTCACTTTTATCCCAATTAATGAAAAAAAGAAAAAGTTCCTTTAATAATAATAGAAAAGATTCCAGACCCGTAATGAGATGTGGTGTACAAATATCCAACTCCAAAATTTTTGACCACATGGACCATTGCCTTCGGAATGAGACTTGACTACACTGGTCTAGGTTTTCAAGAGGATACTTTGCTACACTGGTTAGGCTCAAGACACCCATTGTTTGGACACCAACAAAACTTGTAATTAGGAGGAAATATATGACTCCTAAGGATGATTTTCTTAGGAAATAGATTGCTTGGTGGTTCACATACCCAAGTTGGAAGAGCTAACACCTTCACTCATTGTACAATTAGCTTCAAGTTTCAAAGATTATTCTTTATAAGCAAGTGGATCTGAATTGATATTCTCGCCAAACTTAGATAGCGAGTTATGGAACTTAGTGGTTGTTGATTCAAAAACCCAACTCTTAAATAAATTCTGACAAATTATTAATCATGGGTCAATATGAACTCCATTTTCACATCTTTCTCATGAACTTGGATTGGAGCCCAAATTCATTTCAACATTCACTCTTTGAATAAGTGTTTGATAAGCAATTAGTAAAGTTTAAGTACATGATTGATAAAATAAAGTTCCATCTAAGAGATGAAAATAGATCTTATCTCATTAGTAAATGCATGCATTCTTGTATTTATAATGCATTCTTAGCATTCATGCATATATAAATAAGAAGAACACATTAGCATATGAAAATAACAAAAAAATAACTAACTTGTATATATATTGTACAACGATCTAATTTTTTTATAAATTCATGATAAATTCAAAATAATATGAAATAGCTTCCATTGTGTACATAATACTAACTTCGATAAAGGAAAAGTTCTAGAAAAATACAAAGATTTAATGATTGTAAATAAACCCAAATCCTCGTTGAGAAGACTAAACATTAAAAAAACTAAATATCTTCCTCATACATTCTCATATGAAACTCTACTCGACTTTGAATTTATTCACATTAATTATATATATAATAAGACAAAATTTAAAGCAATCGGAGTTCATATGTTTTGGGTTTTATGACATAATTCTATATTATACAACTGCTCTAACTTTAATTAACTTTGTGTTTCATGTACATATTTCATATAATTTTGATTTTTTGTTTTCTTCATTTTCTTTAGTGAGTGTGTTGTTGATTACAAAAAAATAAAGTCCTAAAAAAATCATAAAGGCTGCTAAAAAACCTGAGTTTGATCTCGTGTATATATTGATCAAAACCCATGTACATAATATCTATCCCTATTTTATTTATCTTTTTCTTATAAAAATACCATATATATAGATTTTTATATAATATTTAACGTGCATGTCAAAGGAAATCAAGGAGAAAAAAATACAAAATCTAGAAATTGGTATTTTATACATGTAAATACACCAAACTTTTATTATCTTGTACATATGATATCTTTTGATTTTAGATCCTTGATGAACATTGTGGATCTCAATGACATCTACAAAGTCATTGAAAAAGATGCTTTTTACTTTGAAGTTATCTTTTAATATTTTTTTAATTTTATGTATTTATCTCTCTTTTGATCAATAATCTACAGGTCAACATCAAATGGAAAGCATCCATTGGCTTGAAGCTGCTTTCCCCCATGCTTGTTGATTCCTGGTCAATGAGTATCGTGCTCGCCTCTCAACTTATCCTATTGTTGGACTTGTAAGCCTTGATGACCTCTGAATGCAATAAAATTTATCTGATTGAATAATTGTGTTTACATTTAATTAAGGTTCCTTTGTACAAATAGGGTTATGTACCATGACCATCTTGAAAACCAAGAAATTGAGAGAGGGCAGAACTGACTTCATCATGTGATATTCAAGATTGACCTCTGACCTGAAACAGAGATGTCAATCTTTCTCCAAAGGCATCCTCTGACTTACTTATTGATGCATGCCCTCTACATGGTAATTGAGATTCATAGGTTAGAGAATAGTCAAGTCAAAGTGTTGACCTAATAGTCAATCTATTGACCAAAAAGTCAAAATGTTGACTTTGGGACATGTTATAACACAAATGGTAAAATATTGATCAAAAGTCAAAATGTTGACCAAAAAGTCAAAATATCGACTATTTGGGCCGAAGTGTTGACTTGACGAGGTCGAGATAAATTAAGACCTAAATTGTAACTGTCATGATAAACCATACATATTTTGACCTAAGAAATATATGCATCTATATGTCCAAGAATGTGTGATAGATAGACCATTATTTGAAGACCTAACCAAGGTTCATACACCATCGCGTTGGTGTGCACATGGGGACATATGAGGTATATGATCTCTCAAAGAGATCCTATGCTCACACTTGATGAACCGGGAGACAAACTATACTCACAAGAAATTTGGGGTTAAATAGAATTCCATGCACGATTGTCATATTTATGAAATAAGACATGAATTCAAAATATTAATATATGATTTTGGAAAGTATATTGCTAATATGATTACTCAATTATCTATTGAGAGATATACTGATATAAGGAGGCATTCAAACAAGGGTTTGAACTTAAGGTATATCAAAGTCCCCAGTATGTAAGATGATGGAGTATTGGGAATACTCTAGGTTGATGCATTCATAATAGATCATATACCATGACACTTCCATTCTAAGGGAATAATGAAACTGGATAGATATTAGTGACTACATTTTATGGCATAATAATATGAGAATTAATTGATTTAAATCTCACATCATATGATCCGATTCTAATTCAAATGTCCATTTCTTGGTCCAAATTTGGAAACAGAAATGGAAAGGTAAATGGATTCACTTCCACAACTCATTTCTAAGCTCCATATGATTTGATAATGATTAGAAATGGAAATGAAAGTTGAGCTCATCATTATGATCCATTTCTGAACTCAAATGAGCTAGAAATAGAGTGTGATGTGTTTCGTTGTAAATGGTTTAAACATCGAAATTCGATGGATATCCAAATTTTAAGTCAATATACATGGATAATATGATCTCCCCGACATATCTCCAAGTATTCGCAAAAGCTACTCACAAGTCCTAATTGGATTAGGACTCCTACATTATGATATAAATATATGATTATTATTATTATCATCATCATGGATACGACTATCTTAGGATAGTGTAATTTTTTTGACATTTTATTGTCATTAATAATATAAATAATGATTTATATTAATTAATATTTATGTGAATATAGTTCATATATTATTTCAAGGCATATGTGAAAAATAATTCACATTGGAAAATTAAATGTAGATTGGATTTACATTTTGAGTTTATGAATTGGATTCATAAATTAAGAGGTTGCTCTCATAAATAATCCAATTACGATATTTGTGATTTCAATTAGTAAATGATATGTGAATTATAATATCATGACATTTATTGGAATTAAAATTTAATAGGATAATCTCAAAGTGTACGTCCACCATGGAGTCTACAATGAGAGTCCTATTTGTTGTAGACTCTCTCATAATCTATTTCTTTATCTTGATAATTATATTGGTGAAATTGTTAACCAAAGTCTTGAAGGATTAGGGCTCTTATATGGCAATCAAGATTTGTGTGTGTGTGTGAGAGAGAGAGAGAGATGTTGTGGACGTCCACAATGAGGACTAGGACACCTCGTGGACATCCACACCATGATATATAAAAGAGGGCATGGCCTCTCTCTTTTACACAATCACTCCTTCAATTCCAAGAGGATCACATTGCCTTGAAACTTGAAAGGAGAAGAGAGATATTGGAACTCTCTTTGGCCATCCAAACTCTTCCCATATCAAACCCTTGGCTATTCACCCTTATACCTCCGTCTTCTCTACGTTGACTTGGACCATTGTGAGAGAAGAGCACCTCTTCTTCATGGTCTGTGTATGTGAATGAGGACTTGATTTCATGCAACAAAATCAGAAGATAGAGGTCTTCTTGACCTGTATTTTGTGTGGACTACTTTAAGAAGAACTATATATCAAGTTCGCAGGAAGTTGCGTGAGTCATCAGCATGCCTGTGAGAGAAGCTTTGTTGGACCGTACTTCATTCGTGAGATAACTTAGTTTGGAGACTCATGCTTTAAAATGTAATCTTAATACTCTGGTAGTTATGCGAAATAGTTAGGAAAGTATTTCCTATACCATGTAGTTTCGCAACAAAATTTTTGGTATGCATTGTATTGGTATTCATACGATGAAGATCTTTTTATGAAATTTTGATTAATATTTTCCATGTTTCTTGATGTGCGAGTTATGAAATCCATTCAGGTGGTATCAGACACTCATTTAACTGATTGAGATTGCATTCGGATCAGATGAACAATTGGCTATATTTTGTCGATCATCAGGTGCATCATGTTTACGTTCGTTTTTCATATTTCAAATGATTTGATGACATATTATTTTATTGTTGTTCATCTCTATTTCAAACATTAACTATGATAAAAATGAAAAGTCTATATTATATGGACTCATACCCAAAACGATCTACCAAAAGTTGGTGTCTTTTGGGAGACAATGCGGATGTTGAAAGCGCTCGTAGACTACGATTTCAATTAAAGATTTTAGCTATAAAATATTGATTTTTTTCTATTATTTTAGTCATATAACTCTAAAAATACTAACTAGTAAATTTTTAATCAAGTCTCCAATCAGTGCAAAAATGTCTTGCTTGTTTCTAATTGTGCAACCTTAAGAAATTCGATTTCTCCATAGGCGAACTTAGAAAATGACTCATTTATTACAATGATTTATTTTTTCCTTTTTTCAGACTCAAATTTGATGATACAATTATTATATATTCACATCAGGAGTTGTACCTAATATTTTAGAAATAGTTGGGGTCTTAATGATTTTAACCGCATTATATGTTGACTTTCATTTTGAAGTGTGATGCTCGCAACTTCCAAATTCATAATCCAAAATCATTGATTGTTCGTTTGGTTGTATGAAATAAATTAGAATGTCTAGTTATTTCATTTTTCCTTTGTTATTAATGTACTTGATCGATTGTGAATCAATTAGTAAATTGTGAATTGATAAAATCTATCAATTACAATTAAATCCTTTCATATTAACTTGAAATAAAGGTTGATTTGGTGATTAGGCCTGGCTAGTCAAGGTGGTTACCTAATTAGCACTTGCAAGTCATGAAATGCTCCCATCCTTCATTCCACATGACCTGACCGAATAAATCTTGAGAAAGACTAAATATGAGTATGTGATATTGTAATCTTCTAAAAACAAAAGAAGAGTAATGTGTGCATGAATTAATTGTGTTGATACAATTGTTGGTTGCTTGGATTTCTTGATTGTTGTATATTTAATTGGTTTAAACCTAAATAATAATCAAGAATCTATGCTTATATTTCCCTTAAAAGATTAATCATGAGAATATGATTCAAAATGACTAGTCATCAATTTAAACATGATATGGAAAGTCATATGATAATGTCCATGGTATCCCATCATTGCGGAGAACTCTATCTCCGTGGGTGGTATTTTTGGAGACGCTCATGCATAGTCATGGCTGAGGAGTACAAATTCACATAGATTAGATTCTTCATTTCTCGAAAGAGATGGGTTGTATACATAGTGACTCCAATATTGTTCGTGTATTATTGAGTTAAATTTGCCCATTTACTGTTGGTTTAATCAATAACATTCTAACTTTGTATATGTGAGGGTATGGGTGTTGAAGACTGAACTGGGAATGCAAGTTCGACTCGTAAGGCGGAAAGTGTTCCTACTTCTTTCACTGTAGTTTCAGTTTTTCATATTATTGGGGAGCAATGAAAGTGGAAAGGAGACCCAGATCTGCATGGGAATCCTCAGATAGAGGATATCTGAGAGTTCAATAAGATACGGGAGCAGGATCATTCGATCGCTTGTTGCTACATTCTTGGATCATTGTATAATGTGCTTCAGAAGCAACTTATAGAAATTGTTGTCTCTCAGGACATCTTTTTACAACTAAAGAAAATTTTTGGAGATGTGAACTATGCTCTTGCTGTATCAAGGTCTAATAAGGACATTATAAAGAAAGAAAATATCTCTGGCAGTGCAATGGTTACAAAGGTTAATGAGAAGTACGACAAGAAGCATGGATCTCAGAAGGATCTGATCCAAGAGAAGAAGAAAGGTCAAATTATTTATCAATCTTCTAATGCCTTAACATATCTGACATACAAGGAGATGAATGTCTTCCATTGATGAATACTCATTCATCACTCTTTATTCTTATATTTTAGCTACAAAAACCTTTGCAAATGCATGTATATAGTTGTAAATATAAATAATTACCAAAAGCATGCATTGTGTAAAAACCTATAATTAGCATGTTTTTGTGCAAAAATAAAAGAATAAAGATTAAAAAGAAAAAGAGGGAAATATTTAGAATAAATATTGAGCAACCTAACCCAAGGGAGGGCTCAGCATGGGCCTGACCGCATAAAAGCCAAAGTAGAGGGAGATAGGGGCTCATGTGTGTAAATATTTATGTAAATAAAATAAAAATATTTTCCTCCCAAAAAGAGACTGAAATAGGCTTGTAAATACTTGTATATAATTATAAAGATAAAAACAAGATAAAAATAGAAAAATTAAAAAGAAAACAAAAACATCACTTTCACCATGTATATAGTCCACTCATATTTATTTATTTAGCTCTATAAATAAATAAAATTAATTTCCAAAAGTTTTGTAAATATTATATATTATATAGTGTAAATAAATAAAATAAATTAAAACAAAAACAAAATAAAAAGAACAAAATTAAAAATCCAAAAATACTATTGTAAATATACCATGTATGTAAATGTACATATCTATTTATTTCACCTATGTATATAAATAATAAAAATAAAATAAAAATATCTTCTTACTCCTTATTTTATGATATAAATAAATAAAATATAAAATGGGAATAATTTTGTATAAAAATAACAAATTAAAAATCAAAATTAAAATCCTATATATTGTATATATACCTATATATAACCCTACTATGTAAATACCTTATTTTTACTTTGAAAAATTAATTAAAAATCACAAAAAAATAGAACAAATTAAAACAAAAATATTTCATGTTTTGACTTTTTAATAACTCGGCCGTTTTCTATTTTTAATTTAATTTCTAAACATTTACCACGCGGCCGCTTCCCATTGGTCCAGGGGATTGTTGACCGCCCGGTCAACTGCCCCCCCCAGGACCACTTCCCACGGGTTAGGTGCCCGACCCGACTTCTCCCTAATTTCGCACCTAAATCCGATCCCCTCTCGCCTAAACCCCGGATCCGATTCATTCATGATACATCCAAGACCCTCGTCGGAGCCCCCGCCTCGAGATCCACGCACTCCATTGCCCTACCCGTGCTCATCTTCCCGGACCCTCCAACGTATATAGCTCGAGCTCCGCCACCTTCATTCCTATCTTTGGCTCATTCGCTCCACCCCCAGTGACCTCCAGTACGTGAGTGAGAGTGACATCTCGCTCCATGTGTTGTCGCAGCGAGGAGAGGGGCAGTGGCCCACTGATCCGGTGAGATACACCGCCGTGCTCCGCCCAGAACAGGAGCTCGAGCCTCGGAGGTCGACGCTCCTCGAGGAAAGGACCAGGAGCTGCGCAAGCTTCTTCCCTGTCGATTCGTCCATCTAGGTATACCCATTTCGCTTTCTTTTTCGCTAATTTTAGATTACCCCCAATCCGCTCTGCCGTCGTGTTTTGCCGATTCCGACCACCTCGTAGTCCCGTTCGATCATCGGAATCCACCTTCGCCTCCGCCTTCCTCCCGCGCACGTTCTGCACCCCTTCATTCAACCCAGCTCGCACAGGAGCTAGGGTTCGAGCTCCTCCGTCCACACCCTCGCTGGAGCTCGCCCACACCGACCCCCCGACCACCTCCACCACGCCTAACAGGGTCGAGGCAATTTGCCCTCGACCCACGAGTCTTCTGGACCCATTTTGCAGGTACCACTAGGACCATCTGAGGTCGTTCGACTCGAGCCAGGAGACGCTCCTCCGCCAGAGCTGACCGGGCTCCCTAGAGCTCTGTCGCTTCATCGGAGGAGCCCATTTGACGCGGAGGCCCCCGACGATTCTTCCCCGATCACCAGAGCCCCGCGAGGAGGCTCGGAGCGAGCGTGCTGGGCCGGCGAAATTCGTCAGCCACCTGTTCTTCGAAGACCTCCAGCAGCCGTTCGATCGACCCCGAGCTCCAGTTGTGATCTTGAGCGTCCGTTCGAGGAGCAGCCCTGACCGCCAGATCCGTTGAGGGTCGATCTCCACCGTCGATCCAGCGAGGTTCAGCCGCGACGCATCCCCACCGTCAGATCCACACGTGGAGAGGCCCAGACCGTTAGATTCGCCTGAGGAGCCTAGCTTTGGAGAGCCATCTGATCCTGACCGTCCATCTACCATGTGGCATCCATCCAGCGGCTCGACTTAATAAAGGGTAATTTACCCTTAGGCCTGTCTTTTCTTTTATTTAGCATTTAGTCTTGTAAATATATTAGTTTAGTTCTTTAGTTTCTGGAACAATTACATAGAGGACCCTGCACTTTGTTTCTTTCGCACTTATGCCCCTGTGTGTGGTGTAGCACGTGTGTCGACACGTGGTTTTCTGGGCTATTTGCATTTTATACCTTGTAGTTCTGAGATGTTATGAGTTGAATGAAAACTTTTGGATATTTGCATTTACACCCCTGTGCGTGAATTTATTATGCATATGCGTTTATTTTTGGGTTAATTGCAGACTAGCCCTCAGACTTTTGGTACCTGTTACCAAATAGACCAAGGACGTAATTTTTATACATTTGGGTCCCTGAGTGCCTCAGGCACGCGCCACGCATGTGTTTACCTGGGTATTTTGCACCGGACCCCCCAGGACTCTTGGCATTTGCGTTTAGGTCCTTGTGTATTATGCCCTTGTGTTTGATTTTAATAAAATAGCAAATCAACTCCAAATTTGATGAAAATTGGATACATGGCTCCTGCCATGATGTAAATTTTCTGTAAATTTTGGAGACATTTTCGATAATGTTTGATTTTAAAAAAAATTCAAAAACACGTATTTTCTTTACTGTCTGATTTGAAAATCACAAAAAAATAGTAAAACATATCTAAAAATTACAAAAAAATTAACCTACTGTTTGTTTTGGCTTGCTTGATTTTCTAGCCTATTTTGGCTATTTTTCATTACCTAAAACACCTAAAAATCGAAAAACACTTAAAATCTTATAAAAATTCTATTAAATAAACTAAAAACCCAAAAAATAATAATTTAGGTGCTCAAATTTTCCTTGAAACTTCTCTATATAGGAAAAATACCTCCAGGCTTATTGGGGACTCTTAGATATTTTATCTAAGTCCCTTAAGCTCGGCTGGACAGTACCTACAATTTCTGACTTGTTTTATTTTTAGAAAATTAAATAAACTTCAGAAAAATCCCAAAAATTCACTAAAAATAGTAAAAATTATAAAACACACAAAATATTTTTATTGAATTTTTGGTTGATTTTTAGTGCATTTAATAAATAGTTGAATTGTCTTGTTTGGTTGTTTTTCTTATTTTCTTAATACCTTAAAAATCCAAAAAAATATAAAAAGACTTAAAAACCACCAAAATACCTTTTTATTTCCTTTTCTTTTCTTTTTGACTACTTCGTAGGCCGCGAGGCCATTTCGTGCTCCTTGTGTTCGACCCTGGTCGTTATACCAGGTTAAACTAATAGCAAGACCGCTAGCATGTTTTGAGTGATTTTATCTTATATTGGTGGTCTATTTTTCTTGATTGATCGAGCCTGATTGCTTTGGGTCGCAACGACCATTTAGCACCTTATACCCGAGTGGTCAGGTCAGCTATAAGAATGGCGCCGTTGCCGGGGAGCACGGCTTAGTAGTTTTCGTTTTATTTTCATTTTCTTTTTCGCGGCATTTCGCGGCTCTTTCAGAGTCCGCGGCTTTTCGCGGCTTTTTGTCTTTCTTTTATTTGTGTTTTATTTGTTTTGCTTTATTTTCTTTTATTTTTGCTTTTGTTTGATTTTGAGTGTTTATTTTATTTTTCATTTTTGCACATATATCCTTTCTTTTATTCTCTTGCTATTATCTGATTATTATTTTATTGGTCTGGCCACTCTGTTCTTTCTTGCGAGGGACCGAGGACCGAGGCGGCCGATTTCGAGAAGCCGATGCAACCGAGGAACTTGGAGGCGGCTCCCTTCTGTACGGAGCCGCAGGAGAGCGTGAGGGAGAGACTGAGTGGGAGAGGATTAGAGTAAGATTAGTTTAGTCTTTTTATTTTTATTTGATTATTATTGTAATAATACAGGGACAGACACTCTTGACTTGAACTCTTAGCGGGTCTGTTTCACCGAGCACCGGTGTTCTCCGGGGACCCTTAGATTTTTCGCGGCTTTTTCTCGCGGCTTTTGTTTTCTTCGCTGCCTTTTCCGGTTTTCAGCGGTTTTTATCGAGCCCCTAGACTTAGAATTTTCTGCTTGATTGTGCCGTAATTAGTAGGGTCCCCACACCTAATTGCTTGTTTGTTCCTATAGTACGATTAATTGGACCTACTAATAATTGATTAATAAAAATAACTGACCCACCCCCTTCGTAGCCTACATGCTGTAGCCTGCCCTGCCAAGCGCTGCTCCTGAACCCGATGTGTCGGGAGGAGGAGGGGTAGACCGAGACCGGACCTTTGGCTTGAAGGATCGGTGACCAGTTAGACGGTTCTTCGAGTAGAATTGCCTGTTTAGGACTCGGTTTTCATCGATGCACCATTTAGGTAGTTTATTTTCTGTCTTTACATTTCTGCGCGGATCATTTTGCATGTAGAGTGCTGGAGACAGGTACGCATTTCTATCTTTGCATGCATCATTGATTTCATCGCGCATCGGCTTTTTTCGTCTTCTCCCCCTGTTTTTTGACTAAATAACCAGGAGAACCGAAAATTCGTTAGGCCTTTGTTTTTATTGAAAAAAAATTAAAAAAGGAAAAACCATAAAATTGGGACTGATTAAACTATTGACCCTAAAAGACACCTGACTTAAAAATTGTCTTGGGGAGAGCAACCCCCTCATTGTTTGGTTTGATTGCGCGAGATAGTGACCCGCACACTAGGTAGAGCCCTCCAGTGTTATTCCTGACTGACTACCGACTCTTCCGTGCGGGCCAGTCGGTTGGGATAGCATCGGGTATCCCAACAGGTCACGTAAGCGCTCTGATAGATTGATTGTTCACCTAATAAAATTTGACAAGATAAATTGACCGAGCCTTTACGGTCTTCAGCTCGTGTTGTGTTGGTGAACAGAGGGTTTGGTTGCCGATCATAGTTTCTCCAGATCTCATCCGCACTACTCGCCAGATTACGATGATGGGTAGACGCTCTCTTAGGCAGCCTCTGGCTGCACTGCTTTCGGGCACGTCTACCCGTTCATCTAGGTTGGCTCGCGAGAGCCGAGACCAGCTCTCCGAGCCCGAGTATGACTCCGCCCTGTTCTCCCTCGACCCCCTTTCTTTCGGTTCTGAGAGACATGAGCCAGAGGAGAGATTAGCAGACTTATCAGCACCTGAGTTTGTCTCATTTGATTTTGCAGACATCATGGCCGGTAGTTCTGAGGATCGTTCCCGAGGTCAGCCTGAGCACTTCGTATTGGACCAGGGTGCGATCAACTCCACCCTGATCGCCTCACTAGAGACAGTTCAGCAGCAGTTGAGGGATCAGGGAGCATTCATGCTTGATATGAGGAGAGAGATGGAGCAGATGCGAGCTGAGCGCGAGGAGCGTAGAGAGGGACCGAGGATCCTAAAGGATGCAGATGCAGCAGCCGCAGCAGCCGCCGCAGCGGCAGCAGCCGCCGCAGCCGCGGCAGGAGGACCACCGAGACCGATGCGGGAGTTACACAACCCCGGATCGACGCTAACGCACCACTGGGTTGTACTTCCTGCCATCGTGGAGGACTTCAAGTTCCCCCCGAACACCTTGCAGTTACTCCCCCGCTTCCACGGACTCGCTACTGAGGAGCCCCATCTCTACCTCCAGGAGTTTCTCATGATCTGCAGTACTGTCCACGATCGTCAGGTGGTTGCCTTCCCCTTTTCCTTGGCCGACAGAGCAGCCACCTGGCTGAAGCACTTGGGGAAGTTCGTTTACACCTGGGAGCAGCTCCGCACCGAGTACTTGAACAAGTACTATCCACTCGGGCAGACTAATGCAGCAAGAGCCCTCATCAGCAACTTCTCCATGCTCCCCAACGAGCAATTCCATGAGGCATGAGAGAGGTTTCGTGAGCTGACTGACCGATGCCCGCACCATGATATTTCGAAGCCCAACCTTGTGCAGAGCTTCTTCAGCGGGCTGACACCAGAGCTCCAGGGCTTGGTGAATGCTTCTTGTGGCGGGTCTTACTTTGCCAAGGATCACGACCAGGTCTGGGCCATCTACAAGGAGATGGCCGAGAACTACATGGTGATGTCCCAGACCAGGTTGTATACTCAGGGCAGACCCCAACAGCAGCCAAGACCCGTGCAGTACCAGAGGATAGCACGGGTCGACGCCGGTCCATCCAGTTCATCCGCAGTAGCAGCAGCACAGGCAGAGTCATCAGCTGCGGATATGGGTATTATCAGCGAGAAGTTGGATCGGATGGAGCTGATCGAGAAGAAGCAGTGCCAGGGCATCACGCAGATGGAGCAGATGGCACAGACTCTGAGAGACATGAAGACCCAGCTCATGTGTCTCCAGGAGGCACAGACGGCTTCTCAGCCCCGTCTTCAGTCGCGAGGCGATACCGGCGGCAGCAGCAGCTCGTTCCAGCGCTCCAGCTCACACCAGCAGCCTAGACAGGTTCACCTTGTACAGGCGGAGCCGTACCAGCAGCAGCAGCCATCCTACCAGTCACCACCATCTCCAGACAAGTAGATGGTGGTATACCAGCCGGATCAGCCTCTGGCAGTACTCCCGCCAGCCCAGTACGATGCAGAGCCGTTGATGGATGTCAACGGGATTTGGTATGACCGTCCTCAGCCTGGGATCCGACGAGACCATCCCGGATTCAGGTGGGGGAACGGAGGTGCCCAGCCCCAGCAGCAGTCATCCGGTCAGGGAGGGCAGTACAACCAGCAGAGAGATCACCAGCAGCAACAGCCCCCTGCCTATCTGTCACAGCAGCAGTCATCCTTCGTTCCTCATCCCTATCAGCAGGGACAGTCTTGGAGGCGAGAGCAGCCTCACCAGCCACACCAGCAGCAGCACCCTTCCTCTTACCCCTCTCAGCAGCAACAGCACCAGTTCCAGCAGCCTTTGTTGGACATGCGAGCCCACGGCGAGCCATTATGCAATAAATGTTATTTCAATTCACTCCTTAATCTGAAATAAAGAGTATATAATTTGCATAATAGGTCCCTTAAGACATTTAGGGCTATGTACCATGGCCATCTTAATGATCATACAGCTGTTGATTCAATTATTGAGCCATAGAGGCAGGTGCTTAGATGAATATCTAATGAGTTAGATTGAGGACTCATCAAGTACCGACAAATGATTATTAAGAGATGATCTCCATCCTGAGTAGGAGATGGCAATCCTATCTCATTTAGTTTGATATCTGACCGACCTCTTGATGTAGGTCCTCTGCATAGGAATAGAGATTCGGAGGTGTCGGATGAGTTAGGTCAAAGAGTTGACTTAACGAGATCGAGATAACCAAAGTCCTATATCGTATGTTGTCACAATACAGGCACACATCCACTGACCGAAGACAGATGTGTTACTATATGTCTGAGTATGTACATTTGGCAGACCAATAGGTTGATGGCCTAATCAAGGTATATACATCGGCGCGCTGGTGTGCATATAAGGGCATATGAGTAATACGATCTCTCAAAGGGATCATACAGGTTCACTACTGAACCGGAAGACATGAGCTCACTCATGAGATATTGGGAAGAATCAAATTCCGTGCGCACGGTCGTCTCGCTTTGGAAGCTTGACTGAATTTGTTGGTTTGATATATACTTTTGGAAAGTATATGATCAAGACCTAGGTATGATATATGCTTTTGGAAAGTATATGATCAATACCGACTCCCAATGATCGAATGAGAAACTTACTGATAAAACCATGAAGTAGACAGTATAAAGTTGATCCAATACTTCGGGTTTAATCTGGGTCTTCTAGTATGCAGGATATACAGGTATTGGGAATGCCTGAGGGTGATGTGATCATAAACGGTTGTATAACCATGACGCTTCCATTCCTAGGGAGTGATGAAACGGGTCCGGATTTTAGTGACTCCTCTCAGTAGAGAAGTGATCTGATCTTAGTCCAAATGTTGGACATTAATCTGAATGTGATTCAGATTCAATGAGAAGATTAGATTTGCGGTCTTGATTTAATCAAGCATCTATGGGAGGCCCGCGATCTGGATTTGAGATATGATCTCAATATCCATGTCACTATACGTGGAACAATACAATCGCCCTGTCCTTATCTCAAAGTATTCGCGGAGAAAGCGCATTATCCTTGAAAGAGTTCATGGATAATTCTATTGTTGATATATGTATCCGAGCATTGAGAAAATGGATAATTAAATGTGATTTAATTATCATGAATAATATGAATTTGATTCATATTATAAGGAGAGTTATCTTAGATAATTAAATGTGATTTGATTATCAAAGATGTAGATAATGTGAATGTGATTCAAATTATTTGAGTACATGAGAATAAGTTATCCAATATAATTAAATATGATTTAATTGTTATAGATAAGAATAATGTGGATAGAAATATCTAATTATTTATAATATATTATAAATGTGATTTAATATGTACTAGAGAGAGTTAATTATAATTTATATGTGTTGATTAATTATTATGTGTATTGGATACACATTGTGTAATTAATTGACAATGTAAATTATATGTTGTTTTGGGTTGTGAATTTGATTCACAATTTTCTATGGCAAGATTGCAATATTCTCAAATATAATTGTGAATTATTTTTGAAGAATAAAATGCCAACAAAAGTTGTTGGAAATAAATAGAGGAGATTTTCAAGGAGATATGCAATCTCATGGATTTCCATGAGATTGCTCTCTCCATGGAAAGGGGGGCGGCACATCATTCCTATAAGGAATGTGTGGCCGTCCACTTTAGAATGTACATGGAGATGAAATCTCCATGTATCTTCTCTCCTTATTTATTGGTTTGATTTGGATTAATTTGTATTTGATTTTGTCAAATATATTTTGATCTAAATTTGTTGGTTTTACCAACAACAATCTTAGCCATTGGATTGACATAAATCAATCTCATCCATTGATTTTATATGTCACATGGATTGAGATCCACGGATCCCAAAACCCTATAAATAGAGAGGCACACCATGCTCTCTATTTTACACACAACTCATCTCTCTCTCTCTCTCTTTCTTACTAGAGGTCAGCCCTCTCTCTCTCCCTCTCATGGTCGTCCACCATAGATGCCATGGAGAGGTTCTCCATCGCCGCGGCATCGTCGTTATGCTGCCCGTTCTTCTGCTCGTGGATCTCTGTCTCCTTCGGTGTGCCTCGCTCGTGAAGAAGACGTCGGATCTCGTGTGTCGAGATCAGGAGATCCGCTGCTTGGATCATCAACATGGATTGCGAGAAGCACGTGGTTCATCCCCGCGCTCGCAAGCGTCTCCTCCGTCGGATCGGACTTGAGACAGGAGGTCTCTTCGTTTAGAGACTTGATCGCAACCACGCTTCAAGAGGTAATCCTAATTACTTGTTTGTGGTTTAGACGAAATGATCCGAGAAGTGTTCTTGGATCATGTGGTTTCATCGTATAACATTTTTTAAATTCCGCTGCATCGAGCAACTAGTGTGACTAGTCGCTCCTCATCGTATTCGATACGACGTTCACGCTTTCGTGATGCGCTTGAGGATCTCACCATATCCTTCAAGTGGTATCAGAGCCTTAGGTCGATGGTTTCGAATATGATTCGCTAACCGAGGACGACTTGGGTTCGTTAAGGTTGCGAACGTTTTTTATCGCATTTGATTTCGCAGATCTTTTTAGTGTAATTTTTCGGCCATGTTTAAATTGTTTAAACACGAAAATAGACTGGATTTTGTTCCCCATTAAATAAGGAAACCATAGGATCTGAGTTTGCGTAAATCGGATTTCGTATGCTCTAGATATGGTCGTTTTAATGAACATGTATGCACTGTTGCGGAAACTGTGAATCTGAACGTGATTAAAATGTTAATTACTGTTTAGACTTGCCTCGAAATGCGTGAAACATCACTTGATTTCTGTTCTAAATCAAATTAGCAAACTTTAGAAATTGACTTTGCTTAATTTGGATTTAAATTGATTGAGATATGCTAATTTTAGTAAGTAGGGGTCACTGCTGAAATTACTTTCCTAATCAAGAAACATGTGATTGTCAATTAATGAAATTAATTGTTAATTTCGAGAAATAATTATGGAAAATATTTGTGAAATATTAGAGAATGATTATTTCCTTAATTGACTTGGCCCCAATCAATTAATTGATTAGATTTGATCTAAATCATAATTGAAATCACAATCATCAAACTCTTGCTTGAATAGGATTGGGAATTTGTCTAGCAAATTTCCTTATAATCAAAATTGTTTTGATTACTATATGATATAATTTCGATAGAAGAACCGATGATCATCTCAAGTACAAATTAATCAATTTGGCAATATCCTTTCCCGAGGCGGATATGGTGTCTAGTCGGGGATCGCTGGGGTAGCGGGTTGCAACGTATGCGGTCCGTCCCACTCCCGTCGGTACTGGCCATGACAGCGGGTAGGGCCGGGATAATGTCCGAGGGATTAAGATGTATTTTTCTAATTATTAAAATACGAATTAACACGTACTTTGAGAATAATACCATATATTCAAGTGAAATCAAGTTTGTTGATTGAATTGGATTGAAAATTAATTTAATATGATTAAATTAATTATATCCAATTAATAACACTCTATTATGAATAGAGTTATTATTTCCCTTGGAAGAATTAATCGTAATGAATGTGATTCATAGTGATTAATTATAATTTGAATACGATATGGAGGATCACAAAAGTGACATCCATGTTCTCCCGTCAAGGCGAAGGGTTTCGTCGCCAGATATTATATGTGGGAGACGCCTGTCTGAAGTGACAGCTCCTGCATATGATCCATTTGGATCGGGCTCGTTGCTTCTCGAAAGAGTAAGGACGTATGCGTAGTGACCCCAATATCGGGTCCTCATATTATTGGGGCGATATTGGATTGCGCATAGTGATTTGTATTCCTGTTGACGGTTGGTTCAATTAATGACGGGTCAACATCACCTTAGGGGTGGTGGGCCCGGGTGTTAAAGACCGAATTAGGAGATGCAAGTTGGACTTGCAAGGCGGAATGTGTTCCCACTTCTTTTTATCCGAGTTGTAGGTTCTCATATTATTGGGATGCAACAAAGATAAGGAAGGAGATCCCAGATCTTGCTTGAGATATAATGGTAAGTATATCTCTTACATTGAAAGTGATTAAGGGAATGAACTTTCATTGTTGACATGGCAAGACAACTTTGATATAAAATTCCTAATTCAAAGTAAAACATGTATATATATAAATATATACCCTTATGCAAATTACTTATTTCAGATAATCCTTCATTAAATCCACTCAATGTTATACTCATTAATAACCAGTAGAATATCATGGATTGGACCCTTGATCCAGATATTGTACTTGCGATTGGACACATAATGTATGTGGTTGCAATGTGCAAGTTTCCTCATAATAATGAGAAGTGATAATTAAATAAGACAATAGGACTAAAACCCTAGGGTTTGTATGTCTCTATAAGTCTTGATCTCATTGAATGTACTTTGGAAGTGACATGTCGATGATGATCGTAATTATCAAATAATCCTTATAAAATCAATAAAGATTTTCTGGCATACATATGTGCTCTTGACATTTAATCATGAATGACATGGTTCTCTGCATCATGTAGAATGGTAGATCTATAAGAGATGATGTATTCAAATTATTTGAATACCTACCTGAACCTATGTTTTAAGAGTTTAGATGGATGTAGATGATGAGTGTCATCATTCTACTGTCTATACTCTAGTCATTCATGAAGCTTCATAATATTCATATTATATGAATTGGATGAAGCATGTATAAATGTTGAAATACTCTTACATTAAAATCTTTTGAATTTAACATAAGAGATCCTTAGTCTTGAGTAATGGTTGCTTATAGATAAAGGGAGCGCAGTGGAAGCATGGGTTGGACCCAAGTAAGAAATATAGTCAAAAGGTTGACTGTATTTCTGTAACTTCCATATGACATTCAAAGAGTTGAATGAATGCCAATACTGCAATAAGTTGATAGTATGACTATCAAATCTATCTAGAATCCTTAGAGAAGGAATCAGATAGTGCATCAGATTAATCTACATATAATCATTGGTATTGACTTACTTATTTGATAAGATAAGGTCTAATAACTGTATCTCAATTTTCTAATGACACTTGCAATTGGTTGCATATGTATTAGAAATTTGATCTTAAGGTTTATTAGTCATCCATGTTGAAAGTGATGCAAGTGTTGCAACAATTTCCATGAGATCAAGAATAGACTTCATATTTTTAGTGGGAGCCCTTAGTCTTAGAGAATGTCTCTATGACCTAGATATTGGAATACACTCATTGTTTATTTCTAATTGTTGGATATAAACATAAATTCTGTAATAAATCTATCATAAAGAGTTATGATGGAGATATTTCAGATAGTAATCTAAAATCTAGTGGACTCTATTAAATTAGAAAATTAATGAATGGTTCATTAAGTTTTTTAATACTAAAAATTAAAAAAATCAATAGGAAGATAAAGATCATTTGATAATGGTCTGACATCAAATTTTGGACATATGTCTGTTGATGAGATCAATGGACTAGTAAGACATGAAACTTTAGATTGTCTAAAGCATCAAATCTCACATACTTGTGAATATTGTATTCAAATTAAAAATGTCCAATACACCCTTCCTTGGGAAAGATGTAAGGTGTCAAGGTATTAAGGATCTCATACATATTGATGTATGCAGATCATCTACATCATAGTAAACATTATGGATATGTGATATCTGTTAATGATTATGTATGATATGAGATTTCTTCTCTTCACCTAAGAAACCTTTGAAATGTTCAAAGATTTCGCAATTTTGGTTTAGAACCAAAGTTTGAAGGAAGATGAAATGAATTTTATCTAACCAAGGTAGCCTGTACCTATTAGATGAATTCAAGGAATACCTTATGGAGATGTGAATATCATTCCTATCTCAATCCTCCTGATGAACCTTAACTCAATAGAGTTGTAGGGAGATACAATTGATCATGTATGACATGATTTGATCAATGATTAATCATAGCATAATTATCTCTTAGTTTCTACGTATATATATGTGGTAGAGACTACATTATATATCCTTAATAAGGTTCCATGTGATTAAGCTGGAATATGGCACTAGAGAGTGCTACTTCATTAGGAAAATAAAGGATGGTATCGGATATCTATTTTATGACCTTGAGATTCTTAAAAGATCTAATCTTTGAGAATATGAATCTTATAGGATTACTCATTTGAGAATCAAGATGAAAATGAAGTAAAGGAACTCATTTAATCTTGAGATGATAATGAGGCTCCTAAAACCGGAAACTAAATAGACAATTTAAGATGAAACATTAATACATCTTCAAATAAGTTTGAGGATTGATTCCATGTGTCAGAAAATCTAAAAATGATCGGACTTCATGTGATGAAGCTCCTGAGGATCATGACATGGAAAGATGGATGTTGGCAATAAAAGTCTAATGTAGACTTCATATACAAGTGTTGTATATGGACCCTCGAGGATCCACTTATATGGGTCAGACCCATTAAGGTATAAATAGAAAGAGGGAACCTGATGAAAAGGTAGAGACCTTCAAAAGCACGGTTCGTAGCCATGAGCTACACACCGAAGAGAAGACATCGCTTGCGATGAGACTTGCTCTTTAGTGACCTTGCTTTAACCCATCAGAATATTGCTAACTATAGCTACACAATTTGTCTATGACATCTTCATGATGTGAGTCAAGATTGCATTCCTCTATGAATACCTCTCTGAGGATATTCATATGAAGTAGACCCAGGGCTTCATGGTTGAGGAAAGCAAGGTGTGCTAGCTGAAGAACTCCATCTTTGGACTCCAATAAGTTTCTTGTAGTTGGAACATAAGATTTGATGAAAGTATAAATGTTGTGATTTCAGATAAAATCTTGATGAACCATGTGAAGCTTAGTGGGAGTGCCATTGTGTTCATTATGCTTAATGTAGATATTATTCTAATCATTTAGAATGATATAAGAATAAATAATAAGTGTTTGATAATTTGGTTGTTCCATACCTTGAGATACGATCTCGAGGATACCTCTTAGATCTTAGTTCTGAAGTAGCCCAGAAGCAAAGAGAAGAGGATATTGGGATCGTCACATTAGTAATACACCTTGGACTTATTCCATTTTCTGGAAAATTCCAAGAGAGGCTTCCTTCCCATATAATGTGGTAGTGACCTGTCTAAAGGGATAGCACCTCAAAGAGTTGAGGAAGTAAAAGCCATAACTGCTTGCACTTGTGCATCAGTTACGCGAAGCTGAAGTGTATGCTAGATGTGTACAAAAACCATATGTCTACCATGCAGTGGGAATAGTAAACTGTTACTAATCCTACTCTGGAAATAAAACACTTGGTTGCAGTAATAACAATATCTTCAAAGATGATGAAACTTAGAGATAATGATCTCAAAGTCTTATCTTCAAAAGTTTAAGACCTTGTAGATAGTGATCTACGAGGGTCTTAATTGTAGATACCTTAGGAGATAGAGATCTCCAGGAATGAAGGTATTCTAATAAGGATTGTGGGAATGCTGGTTATGATAACTAATAAGATGTAGTGTCATGGACACTATAACCGACAAAAATTGAGTATCTGTTGCATAAGATGCAACATTCGCATTGGATGCGAGCACTGTTACTAGGAGATATGCAAGTGTCGTAAAAGGACTTGGCGTAGTCTCTTGGGAACGGAGTGACTGATCAGCTTACCTAGTTATTTTCTAAATAGCCTATGATTGTCACATGAGTGTGGGTTTAAATGATTAGCCCATTGATGGCTCTTTGGGCTAGTGGGAGATTGTTGGACATGCGAGCCCACGGCGAGCCATTATGCAATAAATGTTATTGCAATTCACTCCTTAATCTGAAATAAAGAGTACATAATTTGCATAATAGGTCCCTTAGTACAATTAGGGTTATGTACCATGGTCATCTTAATGATCATACAGCTGTTGATTCAATTATTGAACCATAGAGGCTGGTGCTTAGATGAATATCTAATGAGTTAGATTGAGGACTCATCAAGCACCGACAAATGATTATTAAGAGATGATCTCCAGCCTGAGTAGGAGATGGCAATCCTATCTCATTTAGGATGATATCTGACCGACCTCTTGATGCAGGTCCTCTGCATAGGAATAGAGATTCGGAGGTGTCGGATGAGTTAGGTCAAAGAGTTGACTTAACGAGATCAAGGTAACCAAAGTCCTATATCGTATGCTGTCACGATACAGGCACACATCCTCTGACCGGAGACAGATGTGTTACTATATGTCTGAGTATGTACATTTGGCAGACCAATAGGTTGATGGCCTAATCAAGGTCTATACACCGGCGCGCTGGTGTGCATATAAGGGCATATGAGTAATACAATCTCTCAAAGGGATCATACAGGTTCACTACTGAACCGGAAGACGTGAGCTCACTCATGAGATATTGGGAAGAATCAAATTCCGTGCGCACGGTCGTCTCGCTTTGGAAGCTTGATTGAATTTGTTGGTTTGATATATACTTTTGGAAAGTATATGATCAAGACCTAGGTATGATATATGCTTTTGGAAAGTATATGATCAATACCGACTCCCAATGATCGAATGAGAAACTTACTGATAAAACCATGAAGTAGACAGTATAAAGTTGATCCAATACTTCGGGTTTAATCTGGGTCTTCCAGTATGCAGGATGTACAGGTATTGGGAATGCCTGAGGGTGATGTGATCATAAACGGTTGTATAACCATGACGCTTCCATTCCTAGGGAGTGATGAAACGGGTCTGGATTTTAGTGACTCCTCTCAGTAGAGAAGTAATCTGATCTTAGTCCAAATGTTGGACATTAATCTGAATGTGATTCAGATTCAATGAGAAGATTAGATTTGCGGTCTTGATTTAATCAAGCATCTATGGGAGGCCCGTGATCTGGATTTGAGATATGATCTCAATATCCATGTCACTATACGTGGAACAATACAATCGCCACGTCCTTATCTCCAAGTATTCGCGGAGAAAGCGCATTATCCTTGAAAGAGTTCATGGATAATTCTATTGTTGATATATGTATCCGAGCATTGAGAAAATGGATAATTAAATGTGATTTAATTATCATGAATAATATGAATTTGATTCATATTATAAGGAGAGTTATCTTAGATAATTAAATGTGATTTGATTATCAAAGATGTAGATAATGTGAATGTGATTCATATTATTTCAGTACATGAGAATAAGTTATCCAATATAATTAAATATGATTTAATTGTTATGGATAAGAATAATGTGGATAGAAATATCCAATTATTCATAATATATTATAAATGTGATTTATAATGTATTAGAGAGAGTTAATTATAATTTATATGTGTTGATTAATTATTATGTGTATTGGATACACATTGTGTAATTAATTGACAATGTAAATTATATGTTGTTTTGGGTTGCGAATTTGATTCACAATTTTCTATGGCAAGATTGCAATATTCTCAAATATAATTGTGAATTATTTTTGAAGAATAAAAAGCCAACAATAGTTGTTGGGAATAAATAGAGGAGATTTTCAAGGAGATATGCAATCTCATGGATTTCCTTGAGATTGCTCTCTCCATGGAAAGGGGGGGCGGCACATCATTCCTATAAGGAATGTGTGCCGTCCACTTTGGAAGGTACATGGAGATGAAATCTTCATGTATCTTCTCTCCTTATTTATTGGTTTGATTTGGATTAATTTGTATTTGATTTTGTCAAATATATTTTGATCTAAATTTGTTGGTTTTACCAACAACAATCTTAGCCATTGGATTGACATAAATCAATCTCATCCATTGATTTTATATGTCACATGGATTGAGATCCATGGATCCCAAAACCCTATAAATAGAGAGGCACACCATGCTCTCTATTTTACACACAACACATCTCTCTTTCTCTCTTTCTTACTAGAGGTCAACCCTCTCTCTCTCCCTCTCATGGCCGTCCACCATGGATGCCGTGGAGAGGTTCTCCATCGCCGCGGCATCGTCGTTATGCTGCCCGTTCTTCTGCTCGTGGATATCTGTCTCCTTCGGTGCGCCTCGCTCGTGAAGAAGACGTCGGATCTCGTGTGTCGAGATCAGGAGATCCGCCGCTTGGATCATCAACATGGATTGCGAGAAGCATGCGGTTCATCCCCGCGCTCGCAAGCGTCTCCTCCGTCGGATCGGACTTGAGACAAGAGGTCTCTTCGTTTAGAGACTTGGTCGCAACCACGCTTCAAGAGGTAATCTTAATTACTTGTTTGTGGTTTAGACGAAATGATCCAAGAAGTGTTCTTGGATCATGTGGTTTCGTCGTATAAAATTTTTTAAATTCCGCTGAATCGAGCAACTAGTGTGACTAGTCGCTCCTCGTCGTATTCGATACGACGCTCACTCTTCCGTGATGTGCTTGAGGATCTCACCATATCCTTCAAGTGGTATCAGAGCCTTAGGTCGATGGTTTCGAATATGATTCGCTAACCGAGGACGACTTGAGTTCGTTAAGGTCGCGAAAGTTTTTTATCGCATTTGATTTCGCAGATCTGTTTAGTGTAATTTTTCGGCCATGTTTAAATTGTTTAAACACGAAATTAGCACTTAGATTTTGTTCCCCATTAAATAAGAAAACCATAGGATCTGAGTTTGCGTAAATCGGATTTCGTATGCTCTAGATATGGTCGTTTTAATGAACATGTATGCACTGTTGCGGGAACTGTGAATCTGAACGTGATTAAAATGTTAATTACTGTTTAGATTTGCCTCAAAATGCGTGAAACATCACTTGGTTTCTGTTATAAATCAAATTAGCAAACTTTAGAAATTTACTTTGCCTAATTTGGATTTAAATTGATTGAGATATGCTAATTTTAGTAAGTAGGGGTCACTGCTGAAATTACTTTCCTAATCAAGAACCATGTGATTGTCAATTAATGAATTAATTGTTAGTTTCGAGAAATAATTATGGAAAATATTTGTGAAATATTAGAGAATGATTATTTCCTTAATTGACATGGACCCAATCAATTAATTGATTAGATTTGATCTAAATCATAATTGAAATCACAATCATCAAACTCTTGCTTGAATAGGATTGGGAATTTGTCTAGCAAATTTCCTTATAATCAAAATTGTTTTGATTACTATATGGTATAATTTCGGTTGAAGAACCGATGATCATCTCAAGTACAAATTAATCAATTTGGCATTATCCTTTCCCGAGGCGGATATGGTGTCTAGTCGGGGATCGCTGGGGTAGCGGGTTGCAACGTATGCTGTCCGTCCCACTCCCGCCGGTACTGGCCATGACAGCGGGTAGGGCCGGGATAATGTCCGAGGGATTAAGATGTATTTTTCTAATTATTAAAATACGAATTAACACGTACTTTGAGAATAATACCATATATTCAAGTAAAATCAAGTTTGTTGATTGAATTGGATTGAAAATTAATTTAATATGATTAAGTTAATTATATCTAATTAAGAACACTCTATTATGAATAGAGTTATTATTTCCCTTGGAAGAATTAATCATAATGAATGTGATTCATAATGATTAATTATAATTTGAATACGATATGGAGGATCACAAAAGTGACATCCATTGTCTCCCGTCAAGGCGAAGGGCTTCGTCGCCAGATATTATATGTGGGAGACGCCTGTCCGAAGTGACAGCTCCTGCATATGATCCATTTGGATCGGGCTCGTCGCTTCTCGAAAGAGTAAGGACGTATGCGTAGTGACCCCAATATCGGGTCCTCATATTATTGGGGTGATATTGGATTGCGCATAGCGAGTTGTATTCCTGTTGACGGTTGGTTCAATTAATGACGGGTCAACATCACCTTAGGGGTGGTGGGCCCGGGTGTTAAAGACCGAATTGGGAGATGCAAGTTGGACTTGCAAGGCGAAATGTGTTCTCGCTTCTTTTTATCCGAGTTGTAGGTTCTCATATTATTGGGATGCAACAAAGATAACGAAGGAGATCCCAGATCTTGCTTGAGATATAATGGTAAGTATATCTCTTACATTGAAAGTGATTAAGGGAATGAACTTTCATTGTTGACATGGCAAGACAACTTTGATATAAAATTCCTAATTCAAAGTAAAACATGTATATATATAAATATATACCCTTATGCAAATTACTTATTTCAGATAATCCTTTATTAAACCCACTCAATGTTATACTCATTAATAACCAGTAGAATATCATGGATTGGACCCTTGATCCAGATATTGTACTTGCGATTGGACACATAATGTATGTGGTTGCAATGTGCAAGTTTCCTCATAATAATGAGAAGTGATAATTAAATAAGACAATAGGACTAAAACCCTAGGGTTTGTATGTCTCTATAAGTCTTGATCTCATTGAATGTACTTTGGAAGTGACATGTCGATGATGATCGTAATTATCAAATAATCCTTATAAAATCAATAAAGATTTTCTGGCATACATATGTGCTCTTGACATTTAATCATGAATGACATGGTTCTCTGCATCATGTAGAATGGTAGATCTATAAGAGATGATGTATTCAAATTATTTGAATACCTACCTGAACCTATGTTATAAGAGTTTAGATGGATGTAGATGATGAGTGTCATCATTCTACTATCTATACTCTAGTCATTCATGAAGCTTCATAATATTCATATTATATGAATTGGATGAAGCATGTATAAATGTTGAAATACTCTTACATTAAAATCTTTTGAATTTAACATAAGAGATCCTTAGTCTTGAGTAATGGTTGCTTATAGATAAAGGGAGCGCAGTGGAAGCATGGGTTGGACCCAAGTAAGAAATATAGTCAAAAGGTTGACTGTATTTCTGTAACTTCCATATGACATTCAAAGAGTTGAATGAATGCCAATACTGCAATAAGTTGATAGTATGACTATCAAATCTATCTAGAATCCTTAGAGAATGAATCAGGTAGTGCGTCAGATTAATCTGCATATAATCATTGATATTGACTTACTTATTTGATAAGATAAGGTCTAATAATTGTATCTCAATTTTCTAATGACACTTGCAATTGGTTGCATATGTATTAGAAATTTGATCTTAAGGTTTATTAGTCATCCATGTTTAAAGTGATGCAAGTGTTGCAACAATTTCCATGAGATCAATAGACTTCATATTTTTAGTGGGAGCCCTTAGTCTTAGAGAATGTCTCTATGACCTAGATATTGGAATACACTCATTGTTTATTTCTAATTGTTGGATATAAACATAAATTCTGTAATAAATCTATCATAAAGAGTTATGATGGAGATATTTCAGATAGTAACCTAAAATCTAGTGGACTCTATTAAATTAGAAAATTAATGAATGGTTCATTAAGTTTTTTAATACTAAAAAGTAAAAAGATCAATAGGAAGATAAAGATCATTTGATAATGGTCTGACATCAAATTTTGGACATATGTCTGTTGATGAGATCAATGGACTAGTAAGACATGAAACTTTAGATTGTCTAAAGCATCAAATCTCACATACTTGTGAATATTGTATTCAAATTAAAAATGTCCAATACACCCTTCCTTGGGAAAGATGTAAGGTGTCAAGGTATTAAGGATCTCATACATATTGATGTATGCAGATCATCTATATCATAGTAAACATTATGGATATGTGATATCTGTTAATGATTATGTATGATATGAGATTTCTTCTCTTCACCTAAGAAACCTTTGAAATGTTCAAAGATTTCGCAATTTTGGTTTAGAACCAAAGTTTGAAGGAAGATGAAATGAATTTGATCTAACCAAGGTAGCCTGTACCTATTAGATGAATTCAAGGAATACCTTATGGAGATGTGAATATCATTCCTATCTTAATCCTCCTGATGAACCTTAACTCAATAGAGTTGTAGGGAGATACAATTGATCATGTGTGACATGATTTGATCCATGATTAATCATAGCATAATTATCTCTTAGTTTCCACGTATATATATGTGGTAGAGACTACATTATATATCCTTAATAAGGTTCCATGTGATTAAGCTGGAATCTGGCACTAGAGAGTGCTACTTCATTAGGAAAATAAAGGATGGTATCGGATACCTATTTTATGACCTTGAGATTCTTAAAAGATCTAATCTTTGAGAATATGAATCTTATAGGATTACTCTCTTGAGAATCAAGATGAAAATGAAGTAAAGGAACTCATTTAATCTTGAGATGATAATGAGGCTCCTAAAACCGGAAACTAAATAGACAATTAAAGATGAAACATTAATACATCTTCAAATAAGTTTGAGGATTGATTCCATGTGTCAGAAAATCTGAAAACGATCGGACTTCATGTGATGAAGCTCCTGAGGATCATGACATGGAAAGATGGATGTTGGCAATAAAAGTCTAATGTAGACTTCATATACAAGTGTTGTATATGGACCCTCGAGGATCCACTTATATGGGTCAGACCCATCAAGGTATAAATAGAAAGAGGGAACCTGATGAAAAGGTAGAGACCTTCAAAAGCACGGTTCGTAGCCATGAGCTACACACCGAAGAGAAGACATCGCTTGCGATGAGACTTGCTCTTTAGTGACCTTGCTTTAACCCATCAGAATATTGCTAACTATAGCTACACAATTTGTCTATGACATCTTCATGATGTGAGTCAAGATTGCATTCCTCTATGAATACCTCTCTGAGGATATTCATATGAAGTAGCCCCAGGGCTTCATGGTTGAGGAAAGCAAGGTGTGCTAGATGAAGAACTCCATCTTTGGACTCCAATAAGTTTCTTGTAGTTGGAACATAAGATTTGATGAAATTATAAATGTTGTGATTTCAGATAAAATCTTGATGAACCATGTGAAGCTTAGTGGGAATGCAATTGTTTTCATTATGCTTAATGTAGATATTATTCTAATCATTTAGAATGATATAAGAATAAATAATAAGTGTTTGATAATTTGGTTGTTCCATACCTTGAGATACGATCTCTAGGATACCTCTTAGATCTTAGTTCTGAAGTAGCTCAGAAGCAAAGAGAAGAGGATATTGGGATCGTCACATTAGTAATACACCTTGGACTTATTCCATTTTCTGGAAAATTCCAAGAGAGGCTTCCTTCCCTTATAATGTGGTAGTGACCTGTCTAAAGGGATAGCACCTCAAAGAGTTGAGGAAGTAAAAGCCATAACTGCTTGCACTTGTGCATCAGTTACGCGAAGCTGAAGTGTATGCTAGATGTGTACAAAAACCATATGTCTGCCATGCAGTGGGAATAGTAAACTGTTACTAATCCTACTCTGGAAATAAAACAATTGGTTGCAGTAATAACAATATCTTCAAAGATGATGAAACTTAGAGATAGTGATCTCAAAGTCTTATCTTCAAAAGTTTAAGACCTTGTAGATAGTGATCTACGAGGGTCTTAATTGTAGATACCTTAGGAGATAGAGATCTCCAGGAATGAAGGTATTCTAATAAGGATTGTGGGAATGCTGGTTATGATAACTAATAAGATGTAGTGTCAAGGACACTATAACCGACAAAAATTGAGTATCTGTTGCATAAGATGCAACATTCGCATTGGATGCGAGCACTGTTACTAGGAGATATGCAAGTGTCGTAAAAGGACTTGCGTAGTCTCTTGGGAACGGAGTGACTGATCAGCTTACCTATCTATTTTCTAAATAGCCTATGATTGTCACATGAGTGTGGGTTTAAATGATTTGCCCATTAATGGCTCTTTGGGCTAGTGGGAGATTGTTGGACATGCGAGCCCACGGCGAGCCATTATGCAATAAATGTTATTGCAATTCACTCCTTAATCTGAAATAAAGAGTACATAATTTGCATAATAGGTCCCTTAGTACAATTAGGGTTATGTACCATGGCCATCTTAATGATCATACAACTGCTGATTCAATTATTGAACCATAGAGGCTGGTGCTTAGATGAATATCTAATGAGTTAGATTGAGGACTCATCAAGCACCGACAAATGATTATTAAGAGATGATCTCCAGCCTGAGTAGGAGATGGCAATCCTATCTCATTTAGGTTGATATCTGACCGACCTCTTGATGCAGGTCCTCTGCATAGGAATAGAGATTCAGAGGTGTCGGATGAGTTAGGTCAAAGAGTTGACTTAATGAGATCGAGATAACCAAAGTCCTATATCGTATGTTGTCACAATACAGGCACACGTCCTCTGACCGGAGACAGATGTGTTACTATATGTCTGAGTATGTACATTTGGCAGACCAATAGGTTGATGGCCTAATCAAGGTCTATACACCGGCGCGCTGGTGTGCATATAAGGGCATATGAGTAATACGATCTCTCAAAGGGATCATACAGGTTCACTACTGAACCGGAAGACATGAGCTCACTCATGAGATATTGGGAAGAATCAAATTCCGTGCGCACGGTCGTCTCGCTTTGGAAGCTTGACTGAATTTGTTGGTTTGATATATACTTTTGGAAAGTATATGATCAAGACCTAGGTATGATATATGCTTTTGGAAAGTATATGATCAATACCGACTCCCAATGATCGAATGAGAAACTTACTGATAAAACCATGAAGTAGACAGTATAAAGTTGATCCAATACTTCGGGTTTAATCTGGGTCTTCCAGTATGCAGGATATACAGGTATTGGAAATGCCTGAGGGTGATGTGATCATAAACGGTTGTATAACCATGACGCTTCCATTTCTAGGGAGTGATGGAACGGGTCTGGATTTTAGTGACTCCTCTCAGTAGAGAAGTAATCTGATCTTAGTCCAAATGTTGGACATTAATCTGAATGTGATTCAGATTCAATGAGAAGATTAGATTTGCGGTCTTGATTTAATCAAGCATCTATGGGAGGCCCGCGATCTGGATTTGAGATATGATCTCAATATCCATGTCACTATACGTGGAACAATACAATCGCCCTGTCCTTATCTCCAAGTATTCGCGGAGAAAGCGCATTATCCTTGAAAGAGTTCATGGATAATTCTATTGTTGATATATGTATCCGAGCATCGAGAAAATGGATAATTAAATGTGATTTAATTATCATGAATAATATGAATTTGATTCATATTATAAGGAGAGTTATCTTAGATAATTTAATGTGATTTGATTATCAAAGATGTAGATAATGTGAATGTGATTCATATTATTTGAGTACATGAGAATAAGTTATCCAATATAATTAAATATGATTTAATTGTTATGGATAAGAATAATGTGGATAGAAATATCCAATTATTCATAATATATTATAAATGTGATTTATAATGTATTAGAGAGAGTTAATTATAATTTATATGTGTTGATTAATTATTATGTGTATTGGATACACATTGTGTAATTAATTGACACTGTAAATTATATGTTGTTTTGGGTTGTGAATTTGATTCACAATTTTCTATGGCAAGATTGCAATATTCTCAAATATAATTGTGAATTATTTTTTAAGAATAAAAAGCCAACAAAAGTTGTTGGAAATAAATAGAGGAGATTTTCAAGGAGATATGCAATCTCATGGATTTCCATGAGATTGCTCTCTCCATGGAAGGGGGGGCGGCACATCATTCCTATAAGGAATGTGTGGCCGTCTACTTTGGAAGGTACATGGAGATGAAATCTCCATGTATCTTCTCTCCTTATTTATTGGTTTGATTTGGATTAATTTGTATTTGATTTTGTCAAATGTATTTTGATCTAAATTTGTTGGTTTTACCAACAACAATCTTAGCCATTGGATTGACATAAATCAATCTCATCCATTGATTTTATATGTCACATGGATTGAGATCCATGGATCCCAAAACCCTATAAATAGAGAGGCACACCATGCTCTCTATTTTACACACAACACATCTCTCTCTCTCTTTCTTACTAGAGGTCAGCCCTCTCTCTCTCCCTCTCATGGCCGTCCACCATGGATGCCATGGAGAGGTTCTCCATCGCCGCGGCATCGTCGTTATGCTGCCCGTTCTTCTGCTCGTGGATCTCTGTCTCCTTCGGTGAGCCTCGCTCGTGAAGAAGACGTCGGATCTCGTGTGTCGAGATCAGGAGATCCGCCGCTTGGATCATCAATATGGATTGCGAGAAGCACGCGGTTCATCCCCGCGGTCGCAAGCGTCTCCTCCGTTGGATCGGACTTGAGACAGGAGGTCTCTTCGTTTAGAGACTTGATCGCAACCACGCTTCAAAAGGTAATCCTAATTACTTGTTTGTGGTTTTGACGAACGATCCGAGAAGTGTTCTTGGATCATGTGGTTTCGTCGTATAAAATTTTTTAAATTCTGCTGCATCGAGCAACTAGTGTGACTAGTCGCTCCTCGTCGTATTCGATACGACGCTCACGCTTCCATGATGCGCTTGAGGATCTCACCATATCCTTCAGCCTCATCACCGGAGAGGCTACCCGTCAGGCTCTCATGGTCCTCCATACGAGAGCCCCGCCTTGGACGACATAGCCCGCCTCCTCACGGACCAGCAGGCTACTTTTCGACGGGAGATGGACGAGTTCCGCCAGGAGATGCGGGACATCGTGAAAGGGAAGGCCGCCATTACTGCCCAGATAGAGCCGAATCCCAACATCCTGAAGCGGAAGTCTGAGCAGGTAGTTTACACTGAGCATGCCACTCCTAGTGATCCATTTGATGATACGTCTTCAGACATTTTTGATGCTGATTTTGTCACACTTAGGAGCAGTAGGGCACCAGCAGGCGGCGCCTCAGCTGAGCGACATCATGAGGATACATCTAGGGCGCCAGATGAGGAAGAGGAGAGCAGTGTTGAGGCCGCTCATGATGATGACGGTGGTACTGATGCCACCAAGGATGCTGATCCCACCGGCGGTACTGAGGCCGCCGTTTCACCTGTTCGAGGAGGTGGTACTGACGCCACCTGAGATGTCGAGCCAGCACGCGGTACTGAGGCCGCGAGACGTCCAGCAGAGCCAGCCCGTGGTGGTACTGAGGCCACCGGTGTTCATGTAGAGAGAGCTATTGTTTTTCCTTCCACTGATGTAGCTCGGAACCATATTGTGAATAAAGGAAAAGGTTTAGTTTATTCTGGTCCCACTGTGGTGCTTGATGTATGTGCGGATCCGGCCGTCGAGCCGTCTAGACCTATTCCTAGTCCTTCATCTGAGAAGGACCCTGTGATCCCCTTCCCTAGAGCCCTTCTGATGGGGAAGGGGAGGAAAAAAGAAAAAGATCCAAAAAAGAGAGAGCAGGAGGAGTTCAGCCAGAGCATGATTGATCGTTTCCATATCCAGCTGACCCTTCAGGAGGCTTTGCAGCACATCCCCCTTCTTCAGCGTTCTTTGAGAGACAGGACTACAGTCAGGAGGAGGAGGAGGAACCACCATTCAGAGATTCATGTGCTGACGAAAGCCACGTGTTTCGCGATCCAGAACCGTCTGCCGGCCAAGAGGCCAGATTCAGGAGCCCCATATGTCAGATGTCATATTAGTGAGCAGAGGTTCGACCGGACTCTATTGGATAGCGGATCGTCTATCAACCTCCTTTCAGCAGCCCTTCTCGACCGCTTCGAGTTGGGCACTCTTAGACAGAGCAGGACAGTCCTTCAGTTTGCTAATCGATCTGTCAAGAGGCCGAAGGGGTTGTTGCGAGACGTTATCGTCAGTATTCAGGGCCTGCAATTCCCCGTTGACTTCGTAGTGTTGGACATGGAGATCCCTGATTCAATGGCTGATACCCCCATCATTCTCGGTCGTCCGTTCTTGGCCACAGCCAAGGCGGTGACTGATCATGATAGCGGGAAGGTATACTTTCGCGTCGAGGGCGAGAGTGTACAAATAGAGACGGTCGAGGACTACAAAGCCAGAGACAGAGCATGCTCAGAGACCAGCACAGATACAGAGAAGCTGACAGATGTCGGGTTAGACATCCACCAGGACTGTGATTTTGTGATCACAGATGATGAGGCAGCATGGGCAGACCCCGCAGCACAGGCCATCCTCTCATTCTCAGACACCGCTGATGCCAAGTTGATAGCAGAGGAGAGCTTGGAGAGCACAGCCCTGGTCCAGGATACTTCAGTGGCAGCAGAGCCGGTTCTCGACCGCGACACGATTTCTAGTGATGGTGGTACTGAGGCCACCTTGTGTGATGGTGGTACTGATGCCACCTTGTTTGATGTAGATCCCTCGGATTCAGAGTCTGATTGGGCAGATTGCGAGGATCAGATGCCAGACCTGAGTCCCACAGAGCCTACAACTGCGGAGGAGGTAGATGCCGAGCAGATTAGAGACAGTTCAGGTGAGCAGCCTTCTCCAGATCCAGTTTGCGAGAGTTCGTTTTCATTCTCCCAGGCAGACTTGGCAGCATACACGCATCTTCTTCCGAAGCCAGATTTGCTAGCACCCAGCTGTCCAGAGCTGAAGCCGCTCCCTACTTTGCTGAAGTATAGATTCCTTGCGGGCGAGCCCGAGATGTACCCAGTCATCATCTCCGCCGATCTGACTGGAGAGCAAGAATCCCGTTTGATGGGAATTCTTGAAAAGAACCGCAAAGCAATCGGATGGAGCGTAGCAGATCTCAATGGGATTAGTCCATCGTTGTGCTCCCACCATATTTATCTCGAGGAGGGGGCGAAGACGTCGCGTGAGTTCCAGCAGCGGCTGAACCCCAACCTGAGAGAGGTCGTCATGAAGGAGATTTCAAAATGGTGGAGCGCAGATTTTATTTATCCCATTTCCGACTCCAAGTGGGTCAGCCCCTTGCATGTGGTGCCCAAGAAGACGGGCATCACGATTGTGATCAGTGAGTCAGGAGAGGAGATTGCTACACGAGTACCCACCTCTTGGCGGGTCTGTGTTGACTACAGGAGACTCAACCAGGCCACCAAGAAGGACCATTTCCCCTGCCTTTTATTGACCAGATCATTGAGAGACTGGCAGGGAAGAGCCATTACTGTTTCCTGGATGGGTACTGGGATACAACCTGGTGGCCATCGCTCCTGAGGATCAGGAGAAGACCACCTTTACCTGTCCCTTCGGTACATATGCCTTTCGACGCATGCCATTTGGGCTATGCAATGCCCCTGCGACTTTTCAGAGATGCATGTTGTCGATCTTTTCGGACATGGTAGGGGAGTGTTTGGAGGTCTTCATGGACGATTTCTCGGTCTACGGCGACGGATTCGACTCCTGTCTTGACTGCCTAGACCGAGTACTCCAGCGATGTATAGAGGTCCATTTGGTGCTTTCTTGGGAGAAGAGTCACTTCATGGTGACTCAAGGGACGGTGCTTGGCCATATCATCTCCAACAGGGGCATGGAGGTTCATCCGGCCAAGGTTGATGTCATTAGAAAACTCGCACCGCCGTCCAATTTGAGGCAGCTACAGTAATTCCTGGGGCACGTTGGTTTCTATCGGAGATTTATTCATGATTTCAGCAAAATTGCCCGGCCGTTGACTGACCTCTTGACGAAAGACACCGAGTTCCTTATCGATGACAAGTGTCTTTCGTCCTTTGCGACTCTCCAGCTGTGTGTGATTGAGGCTCCTGTTCTCCAGCCGCCTGATTGGTCTCTCCCATTCGAGATCATGACGGATGCCTCCGATTTTGCCATAGGGGTCGTGCTGGGACAGAGGAGGGATGGAGTCCCCTTTGCTATCCACTACGCTAGCCGCACATTGGATTCCGCCCAGCGGAATTATACCGTCACTGAGAAGGAGATGCTAGCCGTAGTGTTCGCCCCAGATAAATTTCGATCTTATATCATTGGATCTAGAGTGACCCTGTACACCGATCATACCGCCATCCGATACCTCATGGAAAAGAAGGATGCCAAGGCCAGACTTACTAGATGGATCCTTCTACTCCAGAAGTTCGACATTGAGATCAAGGATAAGCCTGGAGTCAAGAACGTGGTGGCGGATCACCTCTCCCGTATAGAGCAGCCTGAGGAGTCTGAGCAGATTGATCCCATTTGTGAGACCTTCCCAGATGAGGCGATCCTTGCTATCGCCTCACTCCCGTGGTATGCCGATATTGTGAACTTTCTCGTTGCTGGGAAAGTCCCACAAGATTGGCCCAGGCAGAGGCTTGAGACCTTCCTTGCGAAGGCCAAGTCCTACCACTGGGAGGATCCCATCCTTTACCACGAAGGAGGGGATAGCGTCTGGCGTCGGTGCATTCCTCAGGAGGAGCACCATAGCGTCCTCACTTACTGCCACAAGCTTGAGGCAGGAGGACATCATTCTGGGAGGAGAACGGCACAGAAAGTGCTCCAATCCGGCTTGTGGTGGCCTACCCTCTTCAAGGAGTCTGATGAGTTCGTGAAGAGGTGTACTGACTGTCAGAGGATGGGCACTTGTGGACAGCGTGATATGATGCCGATGCAGCCCATTCACTTCTGTGAGGTTTTTGACGCATGGGGCATCGATTTCATGAGTCCATTCCCTAAGAGTCAGGGATTTGAGTACATTCTGTTGGCCGTAGATTATGTTAGTCGTTGGGTTGAGGCTATCCTCGCCCGAGCCGCTGATGCGAGGACAGTTTGCAGATTTTTGAGGAAGCACATCATCACGCGGTTCGGGGTTTCTAGAGTTCTGATTTCAGATGGGGTGTCTCATTTCATCAACGACCAGGTGAAGGCCCTTGCTAGCGAGTTCGGTATAGACCATCGTGTTGCTACACCTTACCATCCATAGACGAATGGTCTAGCCGAGGTGTCGAACAGGGAGATCAAGACTATATTGCAGAAAGTCGTCTGCCCTGACCGAAAGGATTGGTCACAGCTTTTGGACTCGGTCTTGTGGGCATATAGGACGTCTTTCAAGACACCATTGGGCACATCTCCCTTTCGCCTCGTTTATGGCAAGCCGTGCCATTTACCTGTTGAGCTGAGGCACAGGTCACTTTGGGCAGTTACTGATATACTCATGGATCCAGATGGTGTAGGAGACCAGAGGAGGGCAGAGTTAGCAGCCTTGGAGGAGCTTAGAGATACTGCCTTCTCAAACAGCCTACAGTATAAGGAGAGAGTGAAGGAGTGGCATGATTCTCATATCAGCCACAAGCATTTTGAGCCTGGTCAGAGAGTATGGCTGTTTGATGCGAGGCTTCATTTATTTCCAGGGAAGCTACAGAGCAAGTGGAAGGGACCCTACTTGGTGAGAAAGGTACACGACAACGGTAGCATTGATATATCCGAGTTGTCTTCTGATAGTACCTTTCGAGTGAACGGCCAGCGGCTCAAGCCATTTCTAGATCATGAGCCGCGGGTCGTTGATCTTGCCCCTATTCATTTTGCGTGAGATGTGGTCTTTGACTCACATCTAATGCGTCTCACGCCTGAGTTTCACTGATCTTCCGCCTTGTATAGATCCAGATGTCTATATCACTACATTCTTTAGTCACACATCCCTTTCTACATCTGTTGATTATGCTATACTTAGGGTGCACTTTACCCTAAGTATAGGGGGATGTAGGACCTTCGGGTATTTCTTTTGTTTCTTTCTACCCCTATTTTTGCTGCCTATACTTAGGGATACTTTACCCTAAGTATAGGGGGGGTAGACCCTGTACATTCTCCGCTCGGTTTTCCCTTAGTGTACAGCCTGCTATACTTAGGATTACTTGATCCTAAGTATAGGGGGAAGACCCGAGATCCACTTGATTTTCTATTTTATCTATTCGTCTTTGTATATATAGCCTTTCTTTTCACTTCCCTATACCTAGCACGAGTTATGTCTTCTTCATCGCTCTTGACTCTGAGGACATCGTTCGAGCTAAGTATAGGGGGGTGTGTATATATTTCATATATACTTTAGCCATAACTCGTACTTTGTGTGAGTGTGTTAATAAATAAAATGGCTAAAAACCCTAAAAATCACAAAAATTAAAAATTTTTCATGTACATAAATATTCTTTTATTTACACATAAATAGCTAGTGTACAAATTATTTTTGTAAAAATGATTTCAAAAATATTTTGAGTAAAGCTTGTGTAAATATTTTCTTATCAAAATTATGTATATAGTACAAAATTTTTCCAAAAAGTTTTGAAAATCAAAAGTTTGTAAAAATCTTGTGTAAAGGTGTGTAAATACTTTTTGCAAAACTTGCACTTCATGCAGCATCCATTCATGATTTCAAAACATTTTTCAAAAATTTTGCATGTTTGTAAACTTTGTGTAAATAACATCTTTCGTACATATGTATATAGTTTTTCTGGATGATAGTTGACATTTAAACTAGCATGGAATCAAATTGAGAAATGGAGCTTGATTAAGATCTTAATCCACCTAACTTCTAAGAGGAACCTTATAGGGCTTAGGTTTAAGGCTTTTCAGGTCCATGGTGACTTAATTCTTTGAGTCCACTAGGTTATGATCACATGTCATCTCAATGAGCCTAAGTAGAGCACTTAACAACAACACATGACTCATATAGACAATGGCTTTACTTGGATATCAGCACTTTGCACCGAGCTCTCTACGGATGAGGTGGTGAGGAGGCAGTCTTCCTTGACTTGGGGTAGCATATGAGGGTAGTACTTCTAGGCGGAACCTCTCTTCTTCTTTTAGTGAAGGAAGTGCGTCTCAACTTGGTCTGGTTGCCATGAGGTCTAACGACGGGAGTTGTGGGTTGCAATAAAGCTTCAAAAGAGGGATAGTCTACTGGCTCAAGAGGAAAAACTCCTTCTATATATGCTGCACATGTATATGTTGTATAGATGCACTTGAAAAAAAATGCAAAAAGAAAATAACTCCAAAAAAGTGGTGGGTCTGAGAGAAAATGATAATCCCACCGGAGTATGTATATAGAGTGCAATAAGCAAAGCTTGAGTTTCATGATTCACCTTATGTAGCTTGCAGCAGGGAGACTTGGCTACACTGGTCAAGCTCCCAAGGGTACATGGCTACACTGGCCTTGACCCATTCTCTTCTTCCTCCTCTTCTTGAGCCGGTTGAACTTGAACTTAGAAGGGAATACCCCGCTCCTCGAGGAAAGAGTGGCCAGATTGAGGTCATAGAGTTACCTTGTTGGGGAGGGTTGTCAAGTTTCCATTTCTGAGGTGGAGAGCTTAGACCTCACATTCACAGGACAAGAAAAGATTCATGGTCTTCAGGGTTTGTGATTGATGACTTGTTCTGATCGAAAGCATTGAGGAGTCTTGGTTATAGAGTAGTGGAACTTAGAGGCTGTTGAGTTTTAGGCTTAAGTCCAAATAAGGTTCCGACACATTAATAATCCAAAGATCTGATCGAGCTTCATACCTTAATTTAATGAAGGCAAGTTTAATAATCAACCTTGATCCATGTACATTCTCTTTTTCTTTTTATTTATTTCCTTTTTCACTTCTTTTTCAAATAAGTGCTTGCTAAGGGACTAGCAAAGTTAAGTATAGGGGGGTGATGAATACTCATTCATCACTCTTTATTCTTATATTTTAGCTACAAAAACTTTTGCAAATGCATGTATATAGTTGTAAATAAAAATAATTACCAAAAGCATGCATTGTGTAAAAACCTATAATTAGCATGTTTTTGTGCAAAAATAAAAGAATAAAGATTAAAAAGAAAAAGAGGGAAATATTTAGAATAAATATTGAGCAACCTAACCCAAGGGAGGGCTCAGCATGGGCCTGACCGCATAAAAGCCAAAGTAGAGGGAGATAGGGGCTCATGTGTGTAAATATTTATGTAAATAAAATAAAAATATTTTCCTCCCAAAAAGAGACTAAAATAGGCTTGTAAATACTTGTATATAATTATAAAGATAAAAACAAGATAAAAATAGAAAAATTAAAAAGAAAACAAAAACATCACTTTCACCATGTATATAGTCCACTCATATTTATTTATTTAGCCCTATAAATAAATAAAATTAATTTCCAAAAGTTTTGTAAATATTCTATATTATATAGTGTAAATAAATAAAATAAATTAAAATAAAAACAAAATAAAAAGAATAAAATTAAAAATCCAAAAATACTATTGTAAATATACCATGTATGTAAATGTACATATCTATTTATTTCACCTATGTATATAAATAAATAAATAAAATAAAAATATCTTCTTACTCCTTATTTTATGATATAAAAAAATAAAATATAAAATAGGAATAAAATTGTATAAAAATAACAAATTAAAAATCAAAATGAAAATCCTATATACTGTATATATACCTATATATAACCCTACTATGTAAATACCTTATTTTTACTTTGAAAAATTAATTAAAAATCACAAAAAATAGGAAAAATTAATACAAAAATATTTCTTGTTTTGACTTTTTAATAATTCGACCGTTTTCTATTTTTAATTTAATTTCTAAACATTTGCCACGCGGCCGCTTCCCATTGGTCCAGGGGATTGTTGACCGCCCGGTCAACTGCCCCCCCCAGGACCACTTCCCACGGGTTAGGTGCCCGACCCGACTTCTCCCTAATTTCGCACCTAAATCCGATCCCCTCTCGCCTAAACCCCGGATCCGATTCATTCATGATACATCCGAGACCCTCGCCGGAGCCCCCGCCTCGAGATCCGCGCACTCCATTGCCCTACCCGCGCTCATCTTCCCGGACCCTCCAACGTATATAGCTCGAGCTCCGCCACCTTCATTCCTATCTTTGGCTCATTCGCTCCACCCCCAGTGACCTCCAGTGCGTGAGTGAGAGTGACAGCTCGCTCCAGGTGCTGTCGCAGTGAGGAGAGGGGCAGTGGCCCACTGATCCGGCGAGATACACCGCCGTGCTCCGCCCAGAGAAGGAGCTCGAGCCTCGGAGGTCGACGCTCCTCGAGGCAAGGACCAGGAGCTGCGCAAGCTTCTTCCCAGTCGATTCGTCCAACTAGGTATACCCATTTCGCTTTCTTTTTCGCTAATTTTAGATTACCCCCAATCCGCTCCGCTGTCGTGTTTCGCCGATTCCGACCACCTCATAGTCCCGTTCGATCATCGGAATCCACCTTCGCCTCCGCCTTCCTCCCGCGCACGTTCTGCACCCCTTCATTCAACCCAGCTCGCACAGGAGCTGGGGTTCGAGCTCCTCCGTCCACACCCTCGTCGGAGCTCGCCCACACCGACCCCCCGACCACCTCCACCACGCCTAACGGGGTCGAGGCAATTTTCCCTCGACCCGCGAATCTTCTGGACCCATTTTGCAGGTACCACGAGGACTATCTGAGGTCCTCCGACTCGAGCCAGGAGACGCTCCTCCGCCAGAGCTGACCGGGCTCCCTAGAGCTCCGTCGCTTCATCGGAGGAGCCCATTTGACGCGGAGGCCCCCGACGATTCTTCCCCGATCACCAGAGCCCGCGAGGAGGCTCGGAGCGAGCGTGCTGGGCTGGCGAAGTTCGCCGGCCACCTGTTCTTCGAAGACCTCCAGCAGCCGTTCGATCGACCCCGAGCTCCAGTTGTGATCTTGAGCGTCCGTTCGAGGAGCAGCCCTGACCGCCAGATCCGTTGAGGGTCGATCTCCACCGTCGATCCAACGAGGTTCAGCCGCGACGCATCCCCACCCTCAGATCCACACATGGCGAGGCCCAGACCGTTGGATTCGCCTGAGGAGCCCAGCTTTGGAGAGCCATCTGATCCTGACCGTCCATCTACCACATGGCATCCATCCAGCGGTCGACTTAATAAAGGTTAATTTACCCTTAGGCCCTGTCTTTTCTTTTATTTAGCATTTAGTCTTGTAAATATATAGTTTAGTTCTTTAGTTTCTGGAACAATTTCATAGAGGACCCTGCACTTTGTTTCTTTCGCACTTATGCCCCTGTGTGTGGTGTAGCACGTGCGTCGACACGTGGTTTTCTGGGCTATTTGCATTTTCTACCTTGTAGTTCTGAGATGTTATGAGTTGAATGAAAACTTTTGGATATTTGCATTTACACCCCTGTGCGTGAATTTATTATGCATGTGCGTTTATTTTTGGGTTAATTGCAGACTAGCCCTCGGACTTTTGGTACCTGTTACCAAAAGTCCAAGGACGTAGTTTTCATTATATTTGGGTCCCTGAGTGCCTCAAGCACGCACCATGCGCGTGTTTACCTGGGTATTTTGCACCGGACCCCCCCCAGGACTCTTGGCATTTGCGTTTAGGTCCCTGTGTACTGTTCCCTTGTGTTTGATTTTAATAAAATAGCAAATCAACTCCAAATTTGATGAAAATTGGATACATGGCTCCTGCCATGATGTAAAATTTTCTATAAATTTTGGAGACATTTGACACTGTTTGATTTTTTTAAAATCTCAAAAACACGTATTTTCTTTCCTGTCTGATTTGAAAAATCACAAAAAAATAATAAAACATATCTAAAAATTACAAAAAAATTACCTATTGTTTGTTTTGGCTTGCTTGATTTTCTAGCTAATTTTGGCTATTTTTCATTACCTAAAACACCTAAAACTTGAAAAACACTTAAAATATTATAAAAATTCTATTAAATAAACTAAAAACCCAAAAATAATAATTTAGGTGCTCAAATTTTCCTTGTTTTCTTCTATATACAGGAAAAATACCTCCAGGCTTATTGGGGACTCTTAGATATTTTATCTAAGTCCCTTGAGCTCGGCTGGACAATACCTACAATTTCTGACCTTGTTTATTTTTACAAAATTAAATAAACTTCAGAAAAATCCCAAAAATTCATTAAAAATAGTAAAAATTATAAACCACACAAAAATATTTTTATTTAAATTTTTGGTTGATTTTTAGTGCATTTAATAAATAGTTGAATTGTCTTGTTTGGTTGTTTTTCTTATTTTCTTAATACCTTAAAAATCCAAAAAAAATATAAAAAGACTTAAAAACCACCAAAAATACCTTTTTATTTCCTTTTCTTTTCTTTTTGACTACTTCGTAGGCCGCGAGGCCATTTCGTGCTCCTTGTGTTCGACCCTGGTCGCTATACCAGGTTAAACTAATAGCAAGACCGCTAGCTTGTTTTGAGTGATTTTATCTTATATTGATGGTCTATTTTTCTTGATTGATCGAGCCTGATTGCTTGGGTCGCAACGACCATTTAGCACCTTATACCCGAGTGGTCAGTTCGACTATCATCCATCACTGCTATAGGTCAGGAAAGAGGAAATGCAACTGTCCGTAATACCCGAAATCCTTTTGAGAAAGGCAAAATTAGCTCCAACAAGTAAATCGTCTGTTTTCATCATTGAAACCAACTTACTCGTAGGACAAGAAGGAAGTTGGATTGATGATTCTGGTGCATCTATTCATGTATGCAATTTGTTGTTTATGTTTTAGAAAATCATAAAGCTTGATGAAGGGGAGATATACATCTAGATGGGATTTAATGCAATGATTTTAGCGGTTGCATAAGAACATGCCAACTATCTCTATCTAATATAAGAGTCCTAATTCTTAGAGAGTATTTCTATGTACTAGATGTTAGAAGGAACTTACTCTCCATATCTAAGCAAATTAGATATGGATATACTTCCTTTTTTATAACAAACTTATCATAAGTCATCATGGTAATTACTATCAGATGGTACTCTAACTCCAGGTGGACTCCATGAATTGGACATGGATGAATGCGTCGCTAATAATAAACCCCCTAGACGAATAAGGAAGGATGGCAACCATTTTACTACGATATGGAACCGAAGACCTGGACATCTGTCTTTTGATAGGATCAATAAAATGGTAAAGGAGAGACCATATGGATTTTATAGAAGTCTGTAAAAAAATGACCTACAAACATTGTATTCGAGGTAAAATGTCCATGTCATTTATTACAAATTGATGTATGTAGTCCATTTAACTTTGTGACATGTAATGGACATCCATATGACGTGACATTTAATCGATGACCATTCCCAGTATGGGTTTTTCCTATTACATTTCAAATCTAAAACTTTTGGACAGTTAAAAGAATTCATGGCTTTGGTTGAGAACCAAACAAGAAGGAAGATAAAATGAATTTAGTCTGACCGATGTTGCAAATACCTCTTAGATGAACTCAAAAAATACCTTAAGGGATAAAGGAGTAATTTCCAATCTAACTCCTCCATATATTCCTCAACTCAACGAAGTTGTAGAGAGATACAATGAAAGCATGTTGGATTTGGTTAGATCAATGATGAGTAAAGCCAATTTACCTCTTAGTTTCTAGGGACATACAATAGAGGCTACATCTTATGTCCTTAACAGAAGTCTAACTAAATTTGTACCCAAAACCCCTTATGATCTTAGGCATGTTACCAAGCCTAGTGTACGACATTTAAGAATTTGAGATTGTTTGGTCAGTGCTAAAAATGTGGATACAAGCAAGTTGGAATCTTGTACTATAGAATGCTACTCCAGTGGATGCATAAAGAACAATATTGGACACCAACTTTACGATTCAGAGGCTTGAATTTTTTTTGTTTCTAAAGATGTAAAATTTCTGGAACACGAATTCCTTACGAGTAAAGATAATACTGAAATAAAGGAGCTAATTGATTCTAGTGAGATTGATTAAGTTCCCACACCCTAAATTGAAGATATAATAGGAAATAACACACCCATACCTCTTAGAAAGAGTTTTAGGCAAGGTTTTAAAAACAAGACCGGACGTTGAATCAACCAGTCCTTGATTTGGCCTAATTGGGTCGGACTGTTGATCCAAACTGGTTGGATTCACGATGATTTAAACATGATTAGATTTGATGGTCTGGATTGGATTTGACATCAAAGTAGAAGAGGAAGAAGGGGGTTTAGGAAAAATAGAGCGTGGAGAAGATACATGCAAAATAAAAGAAGGAAGACGAAAAAGAGGAATGGGAAGAAGAGTTAAGTGACATGATGGGTTTTGAGTTCTGCCGACTCTCCACCGAAGAAAGAGAGGAAGGCATAAGAGGAGAAGCATGGGTGGGGCAGGGGGTGTACACAAAGGAGGAGGAGGGTGTGTGTGGGGGGGGAGGGGGGGGCTGCGGAGGAGAGGCGTCAGACAATGGAGCGGGAACAATAGAGGAGGGGGTTGGAAGAGGATGGGGATGAAGGTAGTGGAACTGGAGGTGGAATTCAAGGCTGAGGGGTTGAGGGTGGAGACGAGAGGGGAGGTCCGTGGTCTGAAAAAAATCATGATTTAGTTCAGCACATTGATGTTCAAACTAACGGAAGGGCACAAGTGATAGCTGTGGAAGAAGTCGGGGTTAGAACATATATTCGAAAAAAAGAGAGGGGCATATCTGATATCGCAGTATCTAAGAAGGGAACAAGCGATAAAAACCCTTAAAAATTACTTCTCTTGAAATTTTGCCACTTTAGGAATGTTGAAGACTATGTAAAACTTTACAGCCGATGAAGAGCAAAGACATGGTTGTCCTACAATACACAAATAAGAACAATATATAGGTAATACTAGAGGTGTAATTTATTGTCTTTATGAAAGAAGATTAAAGAGAGTTATACCATAAATGTTCGAACGATCATTTCTTCTTATCACTGGCTTTGATTTGCTCAACACTATGTTTTAATGATTCCGCAATCTTTCCCCATAAAATGACTAGTACTTTCCTATCACTATTTTCTTGAAATATAATGAAAATTAAACAAAAATAATTTCTAGTTTTTATTTTTGTAGTTTTCAGTTTATATTTTTTAACAAAAATAATACACGTAAAAGTAAACTTTAGATCTTGTATTTCTAAATGCTTCTTCTGAGTCAAGGCGTTTTTCACATAAGTATCTCCAAGTCCGAGTCACAAAGATGATATGGCCTATTACATCTAAAAATTTGAACATAACAATAATGTTATCATAAACAAAAATGGCAAAATGTTGATACAGAGTATTTTCTTACAAGTTAAGTGCAGATCTTTGTATATTCATGTTGGAATCTCAATGAAATCAACAAAAAATAACTTGTGGCATGGGATTGTTTCAATATTTTGGGAGATGTGTCATAGAGGATGATTTCGTAAATCTCAACATCAACTCATTTGATACAATCCGGAAACTGTGTTTGTTCGGGAATAATGTGAAATTAGAAAAAAAAAATAAATTTCACCTTCCTGTAAATGATGTTGGAAGCAAATAATTGCATTATTATCTTCTTTGTTCCCTACGTTGTATTCCCTGAATGAAGTAATTATGTATTAGACAATTAATTTAAGTAGAATATATAGAAAATTTTAGATAATGTTATAAAAGTACTATATCAAGTTGAATAGATTTTATTAACTTTAAGCATCACCATTAAATTCTAGTAATTATCATATAATATTTGTAGAAATGTTAACTAACTATTATTTATTAAAATCCATATTTTCAAGGGTTTTTTTACTTGCGCCTTTCTTAGCTTTTGTTATATCACAAAAGGGCATAACTGTGAATTTTTAAAGAGCTCAGGGACACAACTTACAAAAAAGGGAGGAACATAACTGATATTGCGAAGATAGAAGTGATGAAATTCCTATTTTTAAATACTAAATCAAAACTACTATCTTCCAGTAATCAAGTATTTGTAATCGGAAGTAATGTAATACACAAAGAAAAAGACGTTAATGTATGATTTTTTGTGAGGAAAAACATACATTTATCTTTTTAAAAAAAATCATAGAATTGTATTTCGAAATTCGGCAATATAGACAAATTTCCAACAGATTTTTTTCCAAGCAATATTACCAAAATGAAGATGAAAATATTTAAATTAAATGAAGCAGTTAATCCAGGGGTTTGCTCTTCAGAAATCTAAACGTTAAATTTAAATATTGGTGTAGCTTTTTTCAAACATAAATACTAACAAAATTAAGAGGTTAATTACCATTAAATAAAACAATCAATTCAACCATCCTCTTTCTAGAAGTTAATTCGATAAATCTGAATATTAGCATTGATAAACTATGGTTTATCAACAACACAAAAGCACAGATAATATAATCCAGTCTAACAGAAAGGCACTTCGCAATTTTTCTACAAAGAAACATAAAACTAATTTAAATAAAATAAATAAGACATCGAAGAATAGGAATATTGGTTATGTAAAATTTAAGAATAGCATGAAAGTAAGATTTATAACAAATAGATGATTACTACGGGAATTAATATATCAGGTCCATTGATGAAAGAAATTGAACTGTCAACCATTTTATATCTTTTTTTAATGGTAGAAGGGGATTAGGGGATTCGAACCCTAGTTCTTTTAAACTGTGAGCCACAACTTCTACCACCATATCATCAAAGAGGTTGGCCCATTTTATATCTTTGACAGACTGGTTTGAGAAAATAATATCTTTACTATAATGTAAGAAAAATTATCTAGAAATTAGTTGATAGATAAAATAAGAAAAAAAAGAAAAAATGTGCCCATGGCACACACATGTGTGTTCCCATGGCTATAAACTTGATATTTTAAATTAAAATATAAATCAACATCATTGATCTTGATTCATATTATAAAATACATATTCTAATAAAATTTCATAAAATTTGAAGTTTTGTAGCCTATCCATCGAGTGATGTTGAATTCATTTCATATTGTTTACTAATGTTGGATTGTGTTCACACTAAGATTGCGGTATTTAAAGCTTGACACACAATGTTGTGTGTGTCCATTGGCACATACTTCTTACCCTCATAGAATAAAGACATTTTAAAATATATCATTTCGTCGAGCACCACCAAGTCAATGCTTATGAGTTCATCATCAAATTTAAGATTTGAGGAATCCCAAAGACAAACTATCCTCACTCTTATTGGAAAGATTCCTTTAAGAGTTTTTTTAGTCCATCTAATATCTTCTCCTAGGAGAAAAGAGAAGAAAATTCTAAATGTTTAACAAGTACAAAACAGAAAATTTTGTCTTCCAATCAAGAAAAGGGAGCCTACTTCATGTCATGCTCATTTTTGGTAAATTTTTTATTTTTTAAGAAAATACCATCATGGTTTTTCATCACTATATCCCCATAATATGCAACTCAAATTTCATCGGAAATTGAGACTCCTATGCCATCCATCTAGAACAAGTAATTTTAACGGTCTTAGATTTGTTGTAATCGATATGTTCTGGATGGATGGCATGAGAGTCTCTGTTTCTGAGGAAATTTGAATGACATATTAGAGGGATATAGTCATGAAAATCCATGACGGGTTTTTTCAAAAAAAATAAATTTTTTTGCCAAAAATAGACATGAAGTAGGTAATGTTACCTACTTTATGAAGTATGCTCCCTTTCCCCCTTCCAATAATAAGAATAGATTCAAGAGAAATTATACCTTTCAAAATGATATGTTTTATGCAAAATATTACACGTCTTCAGACCATTATAATGTACAAGAGATTGTGGATCATAATTATATGTCTCCAATTACTTCACAGAACATAAATAAAAAGAATTCTAATCCATGTAAACTCTATTTTGCAAAAAAAGTAAATGCTAGAAAAGGTAAGAAGAAACTAACTAATCTTATATGGATATTTTGAATTTAATATAAGAAAAAATATGTATATTAAGGTAAGATTATTAAAAACTTTTTTATAAATAATATTTTGGGTATATCTACGGAAATTTTATATAAACTTTTAATCCATATCTAGATGTAACATGAGATATAGAAACATAGAGTTGACCATAACATAATACATGTACATGTAAATATAAACCAACTTTCTTCAATGTTTGTCCTTGAACTCTTGTTTATCGTTATAACATAACAAATTCTTATAGGAAATTGCTACATTTGTAATATAAATGGCCATTTTGACTCTCAATTTCAAAAATAATTTGAGTATTATAAACTTTTAATATTTTATTGGCACACTAATAGACATATCTTCTATAATCTTTGCTTTATTATGAATCTTGTACAATTACAGAAGCCATTGCTTTCATAAATATTTCTTAATATCAATATTGGCCCACAGATTTTTAATTTTAAGGTATGATTTGGAACTCCATTAAAAAACAATGCATTAAATAATTCTAGTGGATATAGCGTCAGCATCAATATGAGTCTTAAGTTTTACTCAATGAGTCACAACTCATATAAAGCTTCTCTAAAATTGGTATTAAAGCTTAAATACAATACATGTTGGTGTTATGATGCAGTGTTCGCTCAAATAATTTGTATAGTCAAAACTACTATCAAAAGTTTCATTTACTTTCGTAAAAAAATTCTATGTTTGTTTTAGAAGAGTTTATAATTAGATAATATGAAATTTTCACCCATGTTGCTTACTCTTTCCTCTTCACTTTCCTTAATCGCATGTATTAAACCACTTCCAATATATAGAAGCCATTCCACTTCCAATATATAGAATCCATTGTTCAAAATTATTGTCAACATTCTAGTTGTATCGTGTAAAAAGTTATTATTGAATAAGCACATATTTCTAAATTGGGTTAAATGGGGCTGCCCCCTGGGGGAGCTAACTTGGCTCCCCCGTCCCATTTCACCCGATTTTTCTATTTTTTTTAAATTTCTTCCATGGAATTTCATCACTATATCCCTATATTATGTCATTAAAATTTCGTGCGAAACATAGACTCCTACGGCCTCCATTCAGACAGTCATTTTTTAACGGCAACAAAATTGCTAAAAATGACCTCGTCTGGATGGAGGCCGTAGGAGTCTCTGTTTCACACGAAATTTTAGTGACATAATATAGGGATATATTAACGAAAATCTACGGAAGAAAATTTCAAAAAAAATAAAGAAATCGGGCCGAATGGGGCGGGGGGGAGGGAGCTAAGTTAGCTTCCCCATGGGGGCAGCCCCATTTTACCCTTCTAAATAACTGCAATACTTTGCAATGTTCCCATGACTGTATCTTACCTTCTTCCATTAGTAATAACAAGTAATATTTATTTAAAGTCACCGCTCAGTACATATTATTACTCCAAAAATCTTTTCACTTTCATGAAAAATAATCAGATGATTAATATCTTTCAAAGTTCTATCCAATGCTTTAAAACAATATTTGTGATTCATAGGACCTCCATCCCTAATGATAAGTTTTATTTTCTCTATTAGTTTTGCTAAATATGTTCTTTTTTTAATTTGACATGTAGAATTTTCATCTAATCTAAGAGAAATCTTAAATTGTGAATGGATGGTTCTACCTGCATGTAAAAATAACGAAGCTATAGCTGATAACACTAGTACAAGCACTATTTTACTCTCAAATCGTAATATCAACATTATAGCCTCCCATAAAATTATTTTCCTGAATATGCATATCCATAAACAATATACAATCCACCAACATTATTCCCAGCATAGTTCATAATTGGATCTTAGATTGATCGTTGTTCAGAAATTGAGGTAAGCTATATTTCTAGAAACCTCACAAATAAGTTCATTAGAATTTTAATTCATTCTTCAAGTATCAACCCATTGCATTATAATTACTACTAATTCTTTGTGGTATTTTTATGTTGAAATCATAAAGAAGCTGAATTTCGATTTTTTTTCTATTTTATTCAATGTAAATATCTTTAATTTTTTTCATTGATGTCTTTATCATAACTCTAAAATGTATCTCTAATTGTATACTCGAAATCTTCTGAGAGTAAACTCCAATATTGTTATATAATTTAATTAGGTTTCCTGCTTTTTCATTAGCAATTTCCCATTGCGAGTCATCTTCTAAAGCTCCATACCATTCTTCATCACCTCCTATTAATCCAAGTGAACTGCATGCATCTTAGTACGTATTAGATGCAACACCATTAGTTATCTTAATTTTATCAAAATTTCTTGGCCTAATATTTAATGTAATCTATTTCTCCGGAATTAAGATGAACATATACAATTCTCCCCAAACTTTTGTTACTTTAGTGATAACTCTACTCAAAACCTCCAGATATTCATCACATCTAAAAGTAACAATATTTCTAAATGGTAAATGTGTCATTTCTTTTAAACAACATGATCACAAAATTAAATCAAGATTGAAAATTTCTTTAAATTACTTCAAATAAAGATATATATATATATATATATATAATCTAACTATTATTTTATTTCATCGACTTGTTCTTGAACAATCATCAAATGATTCTATTAGGTCATTTATTTATATACTTGAATAAATACGTGATAGCTCTAGATTGATTACACCACATTCCATCAATATGAGGTAAATATTTAACAACTAAATTTCTATTATAAGGAATACACTCTATTATAAAAGGGATAAACTATTTCTAATTACACTTTCACCATTTTCTCTTCTTTTGTAAGTAACAAATCTTTTCTCATCTATAATTTTTTCACTACTAAACTTTTTAGGATAAAATTCTGATCATTTTTTTTTCATTCAAGGTGAATTAGGATTAAGTATTCCACATGCATCATAAATTGTGAAACAACATTATAATCCACTGAATCTATTATTTTACATAATAATTCTGTTGCTATAATATAATCTATTATTTTTTGGCTTTCCAATAAGTTTCTTTTCCCGTAATTAATATATGTGCATGTGGTAAACCTCTCTTTTAGAATTCTATTGTATGTAATATTGCAATAATTTTCTCAAATTTTTTTACTTTCTTTATATAACTTACAAGATTATTAGTTTTATGTTGAACACTCTACTAAAATATCTCGTGGATATTTAAAATTTTGTCCACGTATAATTTCTAATGCAATTTTAATTTCCTTTCATTTTACATCGTAATTAAATGTTACAAAGATAATAGGAAGACCGAAACCTCTACATATTCCTATATCATCTTGATAATCCGACATCATATATCTTGGGCTCCAGTAAAACTTGCAGGTAAAATAATATATTTCTCAACTGAGTTCCCATTATTATCTCCTTTAACTAACCATTAATTATATAGTTGATTAGAACTGGTGCAAATTTTTTGACTTGATCCTCGACAATTTTAAATCATTGCGAATCACAAGGACACGTGAAAAAACTTCTATTCCTTGAGATGTAAACAAAATCCATCTATTTTCCCACATATATACACATAAATAAAATCATGACATAACAATTAGGATTTTTTTTATCTAATTTCACGTATTTTCCCTGTTAACTTAGAAATGACCAATAGTAGTTATGGAATTCATGATCAACAACAACTATACATCTCGTGATGGTAACAATGTATTGTTTGTGAGGTAGATTAATATCGAGCCTGCAATTTATATTTTGTTGACCAATTCTTCCTAATTCACACTTTGTCGTCAATTTTTTTATAATTTCTTGCATAAAGATTGGGAGGATATACAATCCTTAGTCCACACTCTTAAGGTCAAATTTCAAAAGAAAAAAAGTTTTTTTTCTTATATTTTCGGTTTTTATGATTTTTTTTGGCTTTTCTTGAGTCAATCCAACACGGCATGATTCCTTTATTCAGAGAGACATCCGATGACTCAGTGCAAAATGAATCTCTCCATAGGCAAAATCAGATCCTTTGCATAAATCAGATCCTTTGCATAGGTTATCGACGCAAAGGTCTATATCGACGCAAAGGTCTATATCGATGCAAATCAGATCCTTTGCATAGGCAAAATCAGAGACAATAACAATCCCTGTCGCAGGAGTTCCTTGTCATTGATTATCGACGCAAAGGTCTATATCATCCCCTTCTAACACCCCTTATGTTGGGATAAGGGAACTTTATTTCAAGATAACCCAAGAATGAAGTAGTTATATCATAATTATATCATTTGTAATATATATATATATATATATATATGTCTACAATATTTATCCATTTTCATTCCTTAAATCAAATGAAAAAAAGACAGATTAATATCACTAATCCCTTACCCTTCGATCGCTGTTCTCCTTCATCCAAAAGGACCCATTTCCAAAAGGGAGTATATATGCACATTTTTAATTTTCAATTTCTTATTTGTAAGTTAATTAACAACATTATTAGCATTATATATATACTAAAAATGTATGTTTAGATAGTGAATTTTATAGGCGTATATTTCTAAATATAAAGTTCACGTGTGTTTAAATATATGAAAAAATGTATATCATAACTAACATGTATTCAAGTCTTGCAACTAGCTTTGTATACAAATATTGATGATATAAGTTAAAGGCGATTCTCAAGTGGGAAATCTGACTTTGAATTGGACCAAAAAATCCAAACTATATTGTAATGGCTTTTAACGACCATTGTCGTAAATTGGATCTAAAGTATGATCAAAAGAGAGTTTAAAGCTACCAACACCTAATTATTTGTCAATAATCTCATGCTACTTTACATTACTTGTTATTAGGGATGAAAACGATTGTGAATATATTCGTATCCGATCCGTTATCGTTTTCGTTTTATATATATTTTGACATTCGGATTCGTATTCGTTTTAAAATGGATGAGGATATGAATATCACTTTGACATTCGCTAATATTAGTATTCATATTCGTATATTCATTTTCGTAGATAAGTATTGTATTAGATTTATTTATAACAGTGTGTAATAATATTTTATGATTGCATTCACTATTGTTGATGTAATTATTATGAAATTACTATATCTGGTATATCTGTTCTATATGTAAATCATCCTAAACATGTATATTTTAGATAATCTATTAAAAATTTTTGTTATTACTCGTATCCGATTCGTATTTATTTTACATTCGTATTCGTTTTTAAGGATATGGTAACACATTTTCCATATCTGTTAACATTCTTATCCACATTCGTATCCGTATTTTAAAATGGATAAGAATATGATTATACCTATATTCGTAAGTGTAGCCGACCGATTTTATCCGTACTTGTCGTTATCCACCGAAAGCACAATGTGAAGCTCGTGCATGCACATCTCACACCCATTAATTTGCTCCACTTGGACCCCTAATTTTGTGTAATCTTGCTTTATGAACCAATTGGAGTTATTATTTTTTGAATCACAGTAATAACAAGCATCATAACCAAAACTAGTTCACTAGTGCTTGCATGCAGATGCTGCATCTTGAGCTTAATAGAGGCAACCTGATCCATATGAGTCGAATTCGATTCGGTTTCACAGCACTCACCTTGAAGACAGAGGCACGATCCTCAGATGGCCGTAGATGGGTAAAGGACGCGTGCAAGAGGCTCGACTATATGGGCTCAAATGGCCGTTAAAAGTGACAGTGACAGTAGAAGAAGAAGTAGTTGCAGTAGCAATACACTCATCGACAAATGCAGTCATAGAAAACATGTATCTCGAATTCGAAAAACATGCATTGACTCGTAAATAGGTAATCTTTAAGAATATAACAAGATCTAAAACAAATCTCACTCCAGCAGTATGATGTACTACAATCGATCCTAGTATACATTTCATAATGACCGGGAGATAGGGAAGATCCAACAGAAGCACGAAATCCTCTCTCTTTTTTTCTTGTAATCGTAACTCGTACATCATGGAAATAAGATGCCTATTCTTTCCAAATTTAAGAAACTTACAATTTAAAAACCCGGATTTTGTACTTAGCATTTGTTAGTTTTTCAATAATACTTGTACCGTTACCTCCCCTTTATTCTACAAAAATTACAATAATGCCCTCTTGTTATCACACTTTTTCCCCTATAATATATTAGAAGAAGGTTAATATTGTGTTTTTTTAAGAAATAGAGGCACATACATACTTGGGAAAAAGTTAAAAGCATAAGTGTCATTAGAAAAACTACCGGTGCAAAAACTTCTTTAAAATAAGGTTCTTTTAGATAAATATAGCATATTGCATATCACATAAATAAATGCTCGTGTATTTCATGCAATTAAAAAAATATTTCAGATTGCATGCCACTAATGTTCAAGATCTCATAAATGCTCGTTACATCCCTTCCTAGGTCAAGATCTGATCACATGCCACTAAGTTTCTACTCTTGCAGTGGGAGGGGATACTCGTCATATTCCAGATTCGAGCGATGTTAGATGTTGGAGCATGGTTACCGTGAGTTGGTGATCACCTTTTGGTTTAAGCTTGAGGTGGAGGGCTCGACGATTGTTCGAAACGAGTTGAAGCTGGACGCACTGCGGAAACGGCTAGTGATTTTCAGAAGAGATTCCCATGTGATGAACAATCAATTAGCTAAGATAAAATCGTATCGTTTTAAGACGAGCCAATTCCAAACTATCATAACCACATTTGATGTATATATCTCGGTGAAGAGAATGTGGTTTTATTTATATCTGGATAAGTCCAGGGTCTAACATAAGGATACAGATTAATCAGGTTATCTAACTAGGGTTCAAGTATATAAATTAAGTTATCTAATGTGATCTAGGTCAAGGTGTATGCATGTTCTTTTTATCTTTTTATATACAAGTTAATTAAGACGCTACAAAATGAAATGAATTAATGACAAGACAATATAAAGAGTACAATGCATACAACAATCACATAAAAATAATCTTGAATTAAATAAATAATTGATTTAAATTGGTCTCTAACATTAAGTACACAAACAATGCACCGACAGGTGCTTAAGTACTCGATTAATCGAGGTTATTATTTAAAAATCTAAGTCCCTAAGTAGATGAACACATACTTCCTACTTAATTAGAGTTCAAAATTCATTGAAATAAATCCTAACTCGTTTAAGCATGGAAATGAATATTATACGAGTCAATTTCCCTATTTGCATGCAATTTTATAGTTAAAATGAATTTTAGGAAAATTAAATAATGTTAAACTATAAGAGAATTTATTATGTAATTTAATATCTATTAATACATCAAATCAAAAGCAATAATACCATTAGATCGATCGTGAAAATATGATTCCAACAAGATAAATTTCATATATTTTAGAGTTCCTATGTAAAAGATATTCACTTATCAATCCATGGGCTTTTTCTTAAAGAAAATATAATTAAAAATCGCTAAAAACATCACAAGCAAATCTAAAAAGGAGTGAAATATAAATACAAAGAGCCACATGGTCTTATATGCAAATTCTCCAAATACACACTTGATGTACGTGTGCCTGGCCCTTAATGTAAATGTTGGAACTGACGGGGTTCGATGCTACAAATTCTTCAACCACGTGCGTGAGGCACATGACGTAGAGGTTCGATGCATGACTCAAGTACGGGCTACGTTACAGACTATTATGCCTCGGACGAGTCTCTAGTACTCAAAGGCTGGTGGCTTGTAAGGGTTAGTTTGTCCTTAATCCGACCCGTAAGATCAAATAAAGAAGGTTTGATCCGACGGTATCTGCACATCATCGTGATACTCCTTCGCGTGGGTGATGCAAAGGCTACACTCCAGCGAAGTTCTTGCTACTCCACCATCATCCTCAGAGCTATCTGAAGATCGGAGAAGCTTCCTCATTGGTCAGCAAAGGCGATGGAGAGTCGGAGGAGACTCTGAGATGGCTGAATCAGCAGGATGACACCTGCTCGTCGGAGGTGGAGCTTGAGACCAAAGGAGAGGTGTGGTTTCCGATTAGTGATGCATCAAGGGTACCTGTAAAATTAGGTCTCTACCATTTAGTTTGTTGCATCTCATGTTTCACTTCTCTACTTGGAGAGAAGAGTTCATCATCCTAGTTTTGTAATCAAATGAAACACCAATGATCCTAAGGTAGGGTCTCCCTAAATTGATCTGGTACTCTCTCCAATGATTGGGGATCTCCATATCAAGGACTATGAAGTCCACCATATATTCTTGTCCCGTAATCGAGAGGATAACGTTTCTAACCTCTCCTTTATCCTTCTTGGTTGATTTATCTGCAAATTGAAGTAGAGCTTCAGAATTCCTGAGAGGCCCTAGGTCCATCTTGTTATACATGGCTAGAGGCAAGAGGTTAGTGGATGAACCACTATCTAGGAGAGTACGTGCAAACACAATGTCATCAATATGGCTCACCACATAATGTGCAACCATGTCTCTCTTCTATTGTAGTAACTGCTCGTTCTTGATACAATAATTTGTGGCAATTGTTAAGGCATGTGTCTATACTCGATTGCTTAATTCTTCTTGTTTACTCTAGTAGGTGTGCATCTCACCTTGAGGTATTTTTGAAATGCAGGATTGCTTGGCACATACTTGTCAAATGACACCTTAACCATGATATTTTCATTACAAAACCGTGACATATCAAGATCATCTTTTTACATATTTTTGATGTTTCTCTTTCCTATCATAAGAGCACAGGGGAAAGGGATTGAATTATGCGAAGAATATGAAGAATCAAAATCATAAAAAAAAACATCCTTCTTTTTATTACTAGAAAATGAGTTCTTCAAACAAACTAAATCTTTTACAAACATAGAATTAGAAATATTATTCTTTACTACAAGATGAGGAATGTTTGTTGTTGGTACATCCTCCTCAACTGAAGGCGCAAGGCCCTTCATATACTCTTATGCATCTCCTAAATGTTGTGTCATGGTGCTTTCCTTCCTCTTTCTTCTTGAAAATCTCTTCATCTTTTGTTAATGGCATGACTATTGTTGTGTCTGGCGACACGCTTCCTCTTCATCCCCTAAGGTCTCCTCAGATGGAACCTCAGAGAAATCCTCCTCCATGTCTTGTGCTCGATCTGGTACGATCATGGTCCTTCCTCTCTAGAGTGGCATATGATTAGCATTATCGAATGAAAGGATCTCATGCTCAGATCTGAGTGAATCTGAGTAGAATACCTAATCATTATATTGTTGATGTTGAATCGTGTTCATGCAATTGGGATTAGCATGAACCTAGGCCAGAATGGATGTAGCAGGCGCATATATCTCATCTTGCCATTTGGACATTCGGTTGAGGTCAACGCTCATATCCTGAATTTTGTTCCTTTTCAAATGGATATCATCATGTGTATACTGTTGGAAGTCTGTAGGAGGTGATGAATAAGAAGAAGAATGGTGACCTAGAGTCTACCTAGGATGATTATGCTGAAAGGACGGTTGTGATTACTAGCCTTACTGGCCATGATACTGCTGTTGTGGGGTACTATGAAACAGTAGGCCCTCCTGGCCTGACTGGTAATGTTGCTGGCATATCTGTTGCTATTGCAGCTATGGTTGGGAGTAGTAAGATCCAGAGCATGGTAATGACGGAAGGGGTGTAGGGTGATGAATCTATGATTCATTACTCTAAAAGTTGAAAATAGATCTTTGTTCATGAGTAATTAGCTGCATTTCTCCATTTATTTTGCATTTTTACCATTCACACACTTAGAATTAATTCTACATGTTAGCATGCATTTTTGCTTTAAATAAGAAGCTAATTTCTCTTATAAATATCACATGTAAAATAACCATATTCTTCCTTATTTTTATTTATTTTTCACTAATTCAGAATTGAATAAAATCAACTCTATGATGTATATATCACTAACACTATTAAATGAAAAATACCTAAATTTACTAACTTGTAAAATGACCAATAAAACCCAAACCCTAGTTTGAGACTAAAAGTCTTTAAACGTGAATATCTTTCTCATACAATCTCCTATGGATCCCTACTCACTTTTGAATTAATGTACGCTCAATTACCTTCAAAACAAGATCAAATTCAAAAGAATCGGAGTTCGCATGTAAAACTTAGGTTTTGGGGTGTATATTATACAAATGACCCCTTAATTTTATCTTTTTATTTTCTTAATTATTAAAATTTTAAAAAATAAATTAAGTTGTAAATATCTATTCTATATTATCTCTAATTTTATTTTGGTTTTCCTACTTATTTTAAAATGCCAAAAAAATTTGCAAAACATAAAATACAGTATTTTATATCTATAGGATACCACCAAAAATACTTTTTGCACATATAATTTATTTTGGCTTTGTATCCTGCACAAAAGTTGTAGATCTCGTCGAGCCGAGCAACTTTTATGTTGACCACTTTTTGATTTGACCTTTTTTGCTATTTCTTTTAGATTTTCTTTGGAATTAATTTTTGATTTTTCTAGGAGCGATACATGGCAGCTTTTGGAGCCTCCACATGTCAGCCCTTTTTATTTTATTTTTTTATTTTATTTTTTTGTTTTCTTTTATTTACTTATTCATTTAATTATTTTATTCTACATTAGTATTATTTATATCATTATTATTTATTTGTATATTTTAAATAATATTTTTTGTTTTCTTATTATTTTATTTATTTATTTTCTTAATTTTAATTTTAATTATTTTTATTTTATTTTATTTGTATTCCTTTTTATTTTGTATTATTTTTATTTAATTTAATTTTTTTTAGCCATGTGGTCATGCCCCTGCGCACCACCTGGCCTCCCCTCTCCTTCCTCACCTGCGCACCACCCGCGGTGCACAACCGTCGCTCCGCCCTTCGTAGTAGGGTTGCAACCACTTTCCTCCCCCTTTAACTGTGGTTGACCCATCACTTCTCTCTCTTCCACCTCCTCATCTCTCCGCTTCTCCCGCTCACTCAACTACTCACTACATCCTAAGCCTTCCCGTGCCAATCATGTCACCCATCAATCCGTCCGCGCTGCTCTAACCACAACCGTCTCCCACATTGCCTGCCTTCCCCGCAAAGCTTGCAACCACCCCGCAGGACCTGCTCCATCCACTACTCCTTCTCAAACCAACCTTAAAACCCTATCACCGCCCGTCATTCACCTCATCCACCATTCTCCTAGAGAAGAGGCCATCAGCTCTTAGCCTTGCCCCGATGACAACTCGGCAGGTATTTCTTGAGCGACGATGGACATTCCAACTCCGGCAAGATCCGTGAATCAATCTTCACGTTGCAACCCCTTCTTGTATGCTGTAGAGTCTCGATCTACTCACAGAGATCTTGAGACCACAATAGGGTCGAGCGTAGCTCCCCCACCCTTCCGATGAACCCTCCTTTTCTTCTTCTTCTTCTTCTTCTTCTTCTTCTTCTCTTCTTTGTTATCTCCGCCCACCCACGAGCATTGCCATTCTCGCTTCACCACCTACTCATCGCCTCCACCATTGATTTGACCATCGATGCTCCCATCCCTTCATCCCCCTGCCTTCTCTTCTATCTCATCGCAATCCAACCACCAACTTGCTCCTCTCCTTTGCCACATAGGAGCACGGTCCAACATTCGCGACCCAATGCTACCGGTCTCCTCTTCGATATCGGTCGACTCATCAGTGCGTCAGCCTCACCACCCCTCTCTGTTGCTATCTACACCACTACTCGACACCCCAAGCTCCTTCATCACACTCACTTCGACTCCATCTCGTGCGTCACCAACTCACGCCTTACGTCGCTTAGCTCATCCTCCATCAGACCACGTGCCTCCGTGCAGCAGCCTTGGGCAGCATGTAATCGTTCCATGACGGTTGCACCACCTCAACTTTGAGCTTCCAGCAACTCGAGCCTCTACTACTCCTCTACAATAGCCATCACCCGACCGTTCCGTGCCATCCACATCGTTCCCTCTGCCTCCTCAGTCGTATGTCGGTCTAGGCATCTCCTGCATCATCGCCTCCCTCGACGGTCGATGCTCCTACTCCACCATATGAGCCCTCGTCGTGACCTCCAGCAGCATGCCACCATTTCCTTCGGTCAGCATGGCACCCCAACCTCTCTTCACCCCCACTCACATGTAGGGCATGTGAGGCGCTGGCCAATTATGACCGAACCCCCAACTCATCTCTAGCAAATCACACCCGCTCCCCCATCCAACAGAGCATGTGTTGTACGGGCTGTGAGGGAAAATTGCATCGAGGCCTCTAGATCTTCTCCATATTTTTCCAAAGCCCCTACTAACCAGGTCTCACGTGCGCAACACCCCCACCTAGGGAAATTTGCATGAAAAAACTCGTGAGTTATGGTAATTAAAGGGGCGCAATTCTGCGCTATTCATTTTCATTGCATTTTATTTCCATATTGCACTCATACCCCTGCATTAAAGTCTCATTTTATGTGTCATTTTTGTCATCATTTTTCCATTTTAAAATTTTCTCATTGTAGAACCACTTATGCTCTATTTCGTGGATGTCTAATTTCATTTTTGTGAGCTATGGTTTATTTATATAATTATTTTTGTGGAAAATAACATATTTCACCCACTGCATGATCTGTAAATAATATTAAGTTAATTGTTAATCAGAAAATTACCAAATATTTATAGTAATTAGTTTTTAGTGTGTTCTACATTGTGCTCAAATTTCATGACATTTGCACCCATATCGAGATCGCAATAAAATTATTGGTGATTTGAGTAACTAATTTTTATTAGATTGCAGGTCCATTATTTTTGAGATCTTTTAATTTTCCTGGATTCCTCTCATATAAACTTATCTAGGATAATTTTAGTTCCTAAAAAAATTAGGTTTTGTATCTAGTAAAAGGTACGAAGTTATCGAAATATTATTTCAATAAATTATTTGGACTTAGTAATGAAATTGTGATACATATCAAATTCTATTTATTTTTCATTAAAAAAGAAAAATCTAATGTTTTTATTTTCGAAACCATATTACCTTAAATATGGACGATTCAAGTCTCGAACAAGCAAGGCATCGAGATCTGTCAGGTATGGGATTTCATGGCTTAGAGAAGATCTGATAAAGAAATTTGCCTTTATATATCAAAAAGAAAGATCAGAAATGGAAGTCACCAAATAGACCCCTCGACGTCTAAGACATGGGTCCTCAGTCACAAGCCGGAATTAATTTACGAAAAATCACCTTGCATGCATCATTAATTCATTTTACATCAGAAAATTCCAAAAAAGAATAGTAGCTTAATTTTGCATTCATACATATTTTGGTTAAGTTTTAGGATTTTTGGACATCATTTGATCAAAATTTATAGTTTAGCCCCTAAACTTGACTGAAATTGCATTTTCATATTAATTTCATAAAATACAAAAAAAATACTTCTCTGAAAATCTAAATTCCACATTGCCTATTAACCAACCTAAGGAGATAGCTGCCTCCCCGAGTTCAACCTTGGACTTACTCAAGTAAAATATAAATTGACCATTGATGAAGCGCTAAATGCATGTATTAAAAGAGATCCCTTATAGCATGGGCACTTAGCTTTTCATACAAAACCGAATTAATGATCTCTATGTAGAGGATTTGATTTAAATTTTTAACCTAAGAATTCTGGGGTCGAACACAAGGATACGGGCAATTTGATAATTAAATTAAGTGTCAAATATTGAATGTATCAATTGCTAGGATATAAAAATGAGTTGATGAACAAATAAGAACAAGACATATTTTTTAACACAAAAATGTTTTATGCAATTAAATTGAATAAAGATAATAATGCATAAACAACACGATCATGACAAATACACTATATTTAAACACACAAAAGATAACTTGGATTAAGCACATATCTATCTTGAATCTATCTAATAATAATTAAGGAATTAATTAGGCAAAATGTGGTTTAAGTCTCAAAAGCTATTCAACCTTATTTAAACTTTTAATTTCACTTTGATACTTAATAGTTTTAACAAGAAAATAAATCATTTAATGACTTAAAAAATAACTGACAATTGGTCATTAAAAATCAATGTGTCTAACAGATTCAACTGCTCACAAAGGTGCATTTCCAATGATATTTAAAGATTTAAATGAGCACTTAAAACAAAGAATAATTATTGTGTGATTTTCAAACCAAAATTAACAACTAATCATGGTAAGAGATAGAGCTTCTAATGGGTTTTCAAACAAGACTAAAATCACATCATTTGAATATATAGATGAAAAGGTATTCACTATTCAATCCATGGGCATAAATGTAAAGAAAACTCCAAGTTTTATTACAAATAGGGACTTATATGGACTAAAATGCAAATAAAATAATCCACAGGGGGTGTTATGCAATTTTCACAATGTAGAGGGACTTATCTACAACTCTTAAGAAATCAAGGGCTGGTGCTGCAAATTACCCTGTCACGTGCACGTTGCATGCGACCCGTACATGTTCAGACTCAGAGGCTAGATCCACATGTCAGCTTCTAATGCTCTGATGGTGGTTCGGAATGAGGCTCAAGCTGGGACTTGATTCCGAGACTAAGGTTTGAAACGTTGCTTCGGATAACAATATGGCTCGATCGTGTCCGTTGGATTATGCCCAATATATAGCAGCCAACGACATCTGCTCCTCAAGTGTTCTTCGACTCCGCCATACAAGGTGGCGCTCTGGGCTGCATTCTGATGAAAACGCCCTAGCTCCTCCGTGCTCTTCAACCTATGTTAAAGGTCTATTGACCTTCATGTAAGCTCTACGAATGAAGTTGATGGCTAAAGAGGAGGATAGACACCACAGATTTCTCTGTCGATGTCACTTACCCGTTGGGGAAAATCGAGATCGCAAATCGGCCTTAGATTCTGACCATTGAATTCTTATTCCTATAAAGTTATTCTAACACACGAAAACACATGGTTGTGCTACTCTAAGGTGAAGATGAGGCGAGAAGGAGGCTCTCTAGTTGTGAAAGATCGAGCCCAGAAAGATCTCTGCTCATTCAGAGAAGAAACATGAATCGCCTTGGGAACACAGATAAAAAAGCGATTGAGTTAACTAGGAATGCGCGTGTGAAGAATGGATTAATGACGGAGACGGATAACGACTCTGACCATAGATTAATAGTGGAATACAGATGTGATAAAAACGAGAACTAGGATCAGAACTTCACCTAGAATGGAAGAACAAATATGAAGAAATCGAGATTGAATCTAAGTCAAATAATGAAGATTGAACTTCGTAATAGTCGCTTGAATCTCCTGACCAAGGAACTAAGCTCGAACAATAATTGATTGAGCTGTATCTTGGCGTCGAAACCAAGGATCTCACTGGAGTCCTAGCCCTATCATGGCTCGATCTCAATCTCTCTCTCTGTCACAGAAGGATCAAGATGGCTCAGGGGGAACTCTCACAAGGGGCGGACAACCGGATACAATGACCGGTGTGTGCTTTTTATAAGTGAAGGACAATAGAGGTTGTTGTTCTCCTGGCAGTGGTTTCAACCACCGCCAGTTAGCATGGGGGTTAGGGTTAAGGATCAAAAGGTGATCGGTGTGGAAGAGGATAGTTAGGAGAGGAGATTGGTTGTGGTTTCAAGGGAAGAGGGCACGTATGGAGGTTGGATAAATCGGAGAAGTTGCTATGGGACGTGGGGTTGCGATGCTTGGGAAGGGTGCAGGAGGTTGAAGGTGACCTGTCAGCCATTGGATCAACTGATCCAACGGTTGACACTGAAGCACTGGTGAATGGTGCTGATCTGCCTAGTGAAAAGGAGATCAAGTGTGTTAGATCACGGTGGTTGGCGACACAGGAGCGGGCCACGTGGCCAAAGTAGATGGCGCCACATGGCCCAATTAAAATTGAAGAAATTAGAGAAATAAGAGTTAATTCAATAAGAATTCGTTAGAGAAGGATTTAAGAAAAGTCAAGAACATTAAATTTGTCCATCTCATGTAGAAGTCAAAGAAATCAGAGGTCATCTGTACATAGATAAAAATTAAAGAGTAATATGAAATAATTTTCTTTTTCTTATTTTTTTGTATTTTTATTATATTTTATGATAACTTTTTTATGCACAATTTTATTCTATTTTTATTTTATTTTTAATAAGAAATAAATACATAAAATATTACACCATAATGGGGTTATAATAATATATAATAATTAGTGTAACTTATCTACAACACCATAATTAGTAATTAGTGTTAATTGTTATTGAATCTTATTGCTTATCTTAAGTAAGAGAGATAATAATGATAAATAGTGATGAGAAATATGGGATTTATCAACCGCTCGTTTTAACTGCTAAAATTAATTAAGTGATCATTTTGATAAATCTCGATTGCCCGAATACTAAAACAATTTGACAAAATTAACACAGGGTAATTCCAAGTTCTTCAAATTGCGTCATTGCCAGGGAGACACGACTTAGGTTGATTTTTTTAGAAAATCTAGTTTTTAGGTTTTCCACCCCTGGGTAGTCTGACCCCCAGTTTTTCTTGTAATTATCATTATGTTTTTTCCCTACATTTTTTTCATATTTTTATTTTATTTGCTTTATTTTATTTTATTTTCTATCTATCTCTCTGACCATCATCTTATTTTTTGCGTGAGGGACCCTACGCGACAAAGTGACTACTTAGGTGGCCGAGAATCTCAGGAGCTTTGGAGGCTAACATTTCTGGAAAATAAACTGACTGAAGGATGCTTAAAATTAAGATTGAGTCTAGTCATGAGAGAGCACAGAGTCTAGGATTTTAATTTCTTGCATTCATTTTAATTTTTGTAATAATTGTACATTTCTAGCAGATTCCGGTTGGAATCTTGCGTGTATAATTGGACTTTGGACATAATTTTGTGGTGTGTTGAGACCTGTTTCACTCTTCGGTGAGGGTTGGGCTTGACTTGAACAGCTCGTAGGTTAGACCTGTACTTACGGCTCTTAGATCTTTTTATAGGTTTTTATATGCTTGTGCTCGTAAAATCTAGGACCACACATTCACATTTCATAATACGCACCATAGAACATTCTGTCTAGTCAAATTAAAATCACATTCTTCTCAACTAATAGAAGTTTCTTCTAGGTGTGATTTCATCGTCTGCATTTCACATAGTATAAAAATTTCGATTTTGTGTTGCATCCCGCATGTAGAGTGCCGGGATCGTTGTAAGTCTAAACTGGGTATGCATCATTGATTTTATCGTTGCATTAGCTTTTCTCGAATCCTTTCCCCTTGGTTTTACATTTTAGGATTAAAGAAAATTGGGATTGTTTATTAGGCATGCCTTGTGTGGTGGATTAAATTCAGTGATAATCAAACTTAAAATCAGGACTACTAATACAACTTCCGCTAAAAAAGTGAAAAAAAATAATCCTTGTTTGCGAGAGAGCATCCCCGTCATTGTACACATTTTATATTACTTGTTGAGAGATGAGGATGCATCCTTAGGATAGTGTCCAAAACCCACATCTGAATCTTGCGTAAACAGACTTATATCTTGTTTTATCACTTAACTAAAATCGAAAAGATAACGGTCAAACCTTTGCAACCATCATTGTGTTGAGTTAGTGAAATTAGGGTTTGATCTTGCGTTTATTTTGTGTCTGTCCATGTGCATTATTCCTCTATGTATCTACATGTTTTACTTCAATTCACTTTCACTTCTTTCCAAAAATATTTTGAACCGTGTCCCTGGTAACAATGCCATTTGATGAACCGTATTTTCACTGCTCTGATAAGTTGTTATAGTACATGCGGTGAAAATGATCCATGCAAAGACCACACTTTTGAATATGTGGCAATTATTTTACTTGGTAAGTATACCAAGGTCGAACATAGTGACATGAGCCTCCATATCTATTCAATGAAAGTTATCGATTAAATAATGAGCGATTAAGTTCTAAATAGAGGTATTCATATGCAATTGCAACACACAGAATACAATGCACAATGAATGTCACATATGTTGTATGATATGCAACATATGAATATGCAAATAATAATGTACAAAAATATCCAAAATAACTATGCCAAAGAGCAATAGAATATGGATCCATTTTAGAGTCAAATTGAGTAATAAGGAAAATTAATGGCATGTAAATTAAAGAGCATGAGACACTATAGATCTCAGAAATTATCACATTTAATTAAGTATCAAATCATGAAATTAAATATGCCATTGGATAGAGAATAAAGCAAGCTTCAAAATGACATTAAAATCAACTGAAACGGAGATCATATGCTCAAAATATGAATAAAACAATGCAAGGACATAAATGTAGGAAAAATATGCAAAATACATGGATAAATAATTACAAATAGACCCCTGGAGGGGCCTAAATGTAATTACCAAAAGTCATAGGGGCCTAAATGTAATTTTCATTTGTGCGCGGGGGCCTCTCTACAATTTTCATAAGACAACATGACTCCTTTGTGCATTTTCCCTAGCACGCACGCGAGGCACGAGCCTGGAGGTCCTGGATACAATTTTGGGGAACCGACGGGTCTCTTCTACAAATGACCTAGCCTGCATGCATATGACACACACATGGGCTAGGCTCGGACAACTTATTGGTATCTGTATTCGAACTCTTCATGTCATATATCCTTGACTGATTACCGACCATCTTCACCACCTCACTTATCCATGTACCCTCCACCATCCATGGGAGAACCTTACCGATGGTCGGTTTCACCCCACCCCGAGTACGAAGTCAGAACTTCGACTGAATTTCCCACTTGTTCGCATTTCTCACATACTCACCTTCTTACACCCTGGATCCACTTCCACCCTGGTTTGACTCGCCTTATAGTCGGGCACTTGCTGGAATCCAAGAATCATTTGAAGAGCAAGCAACTGTTGAGACGAATAAATGGAAGAATTACCTAACCCCACATACTTCATTTCCTCTTCATATGAATGATGGGACATGCCAACAAATTACACATCCACATCCTGACTTGACCATAGGTTGTAACATGGTCGAACGAATACACCGAATGAAGAGGCATGCCCTTTATGATCTTCCAGACTTGATTGACCTTAGTGATCAAGCTCACATTGACCGACCTTCATACCACACATTCGGAGAGCCTTCACATACACGAGATTGGATCCACGAGCTCAATCTACAAACCCCCTATCAATTGACTCCACCATATAAGGTTCCGATCAATTTCTGCCATACGATGGTCTAAACCCACATTACATGCCAGAGTCTAGGTATGTTGAGTATAAAACCTCAAGTTCTCAACAGTATCCTCCAATAGAATAGAGGGCTCCCATGATTTGTCATGAGGAATTTTTGGAGGATGATATTTCTAGGATTATTAAGAGATATGAATTAATTGAGGATAAATTTAGAAATATCTTCGACCGAATAATTTTATTATATGACAGATCAGGTGTGGAAGTGGATAATAAATTGAGTGGATTCAATGTTGAAAATCTAGAGGACACAAGGAAACACAAACACTCTATATAGATGGAGTCCATTCTGCCTCCCTCTTCTACTAACCACTTACCTTCCAATCCAGAGTCTGTACATCCTCCTACTCCTCCTTCACCTATAAAAAACAATAAAAATTTGAAAAACTCAAAAAGATCAAAAAATTGAAAAATAAAAAATATAATAAACATTGAAAATGAAAATGACTTAAAAAAATTGGACCATGCTCTTAGGGAAAAGATTTCTAAAGAATTAATTCTAGACTTTCCCTGAATAAAGGCCATAGATCACTTTCTCAACCTCAAAAGATTTGTGAGGAGTAAAATGATGTCCAATAGGTCGGGCAATAAGAGAACAAGGACTGAAAGACATCTAGTGTCTATGGCCACTTCCTTTTGATAGGGAGAAAGACCAAGAGCCGTAGAGTGAAGCGATTGCCCTGAGTTGAATTTGGAATCAAAGACACCATTTTCACCCATGCGAGAATTGATAATGACTCATCAATAAATAACCTCCCGACCATCATGTTTGACAAGCTCAAACTCAAACCACGTAGAAAATCAAGAGAGATCGTTCAGATGGCTAACTGATCCATCAGACGATCGAGAGGATACATTTCAGTCATCATTGCTTTCCGAGGTTCTCTACACAAAGTGGACTTCACGGTCATTGATATTGAGCACCTAAAAGAGTTCACCCAGTCTCCCATTATTTTTGGGAAGCCATTCTTAGACTTGGCTAAGGTGACTATAGATTGCAAGACTCGGGAGTTCGATTTCCCTGCATTGGGTGCACAACGATCAATCGTAACCTTTTAGGACATAATGCAACCCGAAGCAACCCACATAACCTCTAACAGTCATGACCATTGACAGGTAGATGAGTCCCACCTCTCTGCTACAAATGAGATACAGACTGTCGAGCCGACCATTGAATTAAAGACTCCCCACATATCCACAACTTCCGCTGATTGCATGACCACCACTGTGTTAGCTTCGATAGAAAACTCACAGCACGAAGCTATCATTAAGTCAGACAAGACTTTTGCTAATTTTCTTGACCATTTCGATGATCTGATGTCCAAAACTACCAATTCCAAGCCAACTGAGCTCACTAGCACCTACCCAAGACGTGTGCTGACCCTTCAGGAATATTACGATCAATATGGTGACTCATCTGATGAGGAACCCATGGTCAGCACTGCACCACATCTTAGACCTTCAATAAAGTAAAAAACCAGGATTAAATTGACCCACCCAAAAACATGGTTGCTACATCCTCTAGTCGGTGTTCTAGTGAGAGGAAGTTGAGAATTGATTCCTCGAGGCGTTCCCCAAACCCCTCAAAGTGCATCACTCTCCTCTCCCTCTCAATGCTTCATGTTCTAGAAAACTGACTACAAAAGTTTCCTTCAATATACCAGAGAAGGGATTTTTGAGGAGACCTCGTTGGGGTCAGATGAGGTGATTTATATGAGTGAGCTTAGTTCGGATGTTCTTAAGCCTTATTTGAGCAAGCAGCCGTGTGTTTACCCTCATTAGACGATCCCTTTACCCCCATTATTATTCATCTGAGGATGATTCTGATAGTGACTAACATGTAAATTCCCCACCTCATCGTTCACGTAAGAAGGTTCGTTACAAACCTTCTTGATCATTGTACATTCTCCCTCCATCTTGTATAGTCTTCTTCTTCTTTCCCTCTTTCCCAGTGATTCCTATCACTCGCCTCGGCTCCATATTGTTTCATTTTATGGATTTACTTAAGCTAACCATAGCCTAAATATAGGGGGGAGAGTGATCCGAGTTGCTCCTTCTATTCCTTTTCATTTCCTCTTTGTATATCCCCAACCCGATCGGTTCTCATATCTACTCTCGTCCTATACTTAGGATGACAAGGGCCTAAGTGGGGGAGGGGGGTAGGGGTGATGCCCACCATGTATATGTTCATCCATTTCTTCTCTTGACCTCGATCGCCCCATTTTTGCTCTTCTTCCACACTTAGGTTGACTAAAGGCTAAGTAAAGGGGGGCGAATCGACTTCTATACTTCTATCATTTTCACTCTCCCACGCTTAGCACATGCTACTTCTTTTCCTCGCCTCTTGTGCTCTGAAGACATAACTCACACTTTTCGTATATATATTATGTAATAATTATGGGATGGGTAAAATTAGTAAAAAATAACTTCATACAATACTTGTATAATTGTATACTTGTATAATATGTATATTGTACACAAGCTGTAAAATTTTGTATTATGTGTACAGTTTTTGTAAATAAATACTTTTGTAAAATTCTTGTAAAATAGGAGGTATACAAAAAAACTTTTGAAAAAAGGCTTCTTATTTACTCTTGCATATCATTCATGCATTAAAAAATTATCTTGCACTTCATTCATATACATTGCATGTCATCTATATTTTTGCATATCTTGCATATGCAAAGTGGAAAGTTAGTGGGTTCTAAACCAAGTTATGAATAGAAGTCGAGGATGGATTTGGTTTAACCTTAATCAACTAAATTTCAGAGGAACCTTGTAGGAACTAGAGTTGAGATTTTTTCAAGTCGAGTGACTTAATTCTTTTAGTTCATAAGCCAATGTTCACGTGTCATCTTCATTGGTCTATGTAGAGTATTTTGTACACCCGCATGATTCTTTTAGACATTGTTCTAACTTGGACAAGCACCTTGCACATCGCTCTTCATTGATGAGGTGGTAAGGAGGTGGGATCCTTTAGCTTGGGGAAACACACGATTGGAAACATTCACAGTCACAATAAGTAGCCAGTGTGTCTCAACTTAGTCTAGTGGTATTGACGTTTAATGGCGGGATGTTGTGGGTTGCAATAAAGCTTCAAAAGAGGGATAGTCTAATGGCTCAAGAAGAAAAACTCCTTATGTACATCCTGCACGTTTATGTAAAAAAAGGTGAAAATCTCCCAAAAAGTTAGAGGGGCAAAAAGTAAATAAATAAATTTCCGTTGGAGAATAATATTAATAAGCATGGCATATGCTTCAAAGTCTCATACCAAGGAAGCCTGCAGCTGGAGATTTGGATATACTGGTCAAGCTCCAAGGTTATGTGGCTATACTAGCCACAATCCATTCTCTTCTCTACCCCCTCTTCTTGAGCTGTTGCACTTGAACTTAGAAGGGAATACCCCACTCCTCGAGAAAAGAGTTGTTAGACTGGGAATTAGAGTTACCTTGTTAGAGGAGATTGTTTCTTTGCCATTTATGATGTGGAGAGCTATATTTCACTTATACATTACAATTAAGATTCATAGTCATCAGAATTTGTGTATGAGGACTTGTTCTGACCTGACCGTTGAGGCGATCTGAATAGAGACTTGTGAAACTTAAAGGTTGTTAGGTCTTAAATCTTATTCCCAATAAGGTTCTTCCATACTAATAATCCAAAAGTCGAGTCAAGCTCCATTTTCACCTTTGGTTCATGACCTTGGTATGGAACCCAAAATCATTTCACTTTTGCATTTCATTTTTTTATTCCTCAGGGATGAGCGAGGTTTAAGTATAAGAGGTTTGATGAATCTGTGATTCATCACTATAAAAGTTGAAAATAGAGTTTTTTTTCCCGAGTGATTAGCTGTATTTCTTTATTTATATTACATTTTTACCATTCATGCACTTAAACTTAATATCTACATGTTAGCATGCATTTTTGCATTAAATAAGAAGCTAAATTCTCTTGTAAATATCACATGTAAATAACCATATTTTTCCTTACTTTTATTTATTTTCCACTAACTTAGAATTGAATAAAATCAACTCTATAGTGTATATATCACTAACACTATTAAATGAAAAATACCAAAAAAATACTAACTTGTAAAAATGACCAATAAAGCCCAAAGCCTAGTTTAAGACTAAAAGCCTTTAAACATGAATATCTCGCTCATACATTATCCTATGGATACCTACTCACTTTTGAATTAATGTACGTCAATTACCTTCAACAAAGACCAAATTCAATAGAATCGGAGTTTATATGTGAAACTTGGGTTTTGGGGCCCATTGTATATTGTACATATAACCCTTTTATTTTATCTTTTTTATATTCTTAATTATTAAAAATCCAAAAAAAATAGATTAAGTTGTAAATATTTATTGTATATTTTATCTAATTTTATTTTTATTTTCTATCTTATTTTATAATGCCAAAAAATTGCAAAATACAAAATACGGTATTTTATATCTATAGTTATATCTATAGGATACCACTAACAATACTTTTTGTATAGATGATTTATTTTGGTTTTGGGCATCTACAAAAGTTATAGATCTCGTCAAGACGAGCAACTTCTATGTTGACCACTTTTTGATTTGACCTCTTTTCTTATTTCTTTTGGATTTTTCTTTGGATTTAGTTTTTGATTTTTTTGGGAGTGACACGTGGCAACTCTTGGAGCCGCCATGTGTCACCCCTTTTTATTTTATTTTATTTTATTTTATTTATTTTATTTTTATTTTATTTTCTTTATTTATTTACGTAATTATTTTATTCAACCTTATTATTTATATCATTATTATGTTAATTTATTTATTTATTTAAATTAATTAATTTTTGTTTTCTTATCACTTTATTTTATTTATTTTTATTTTTAATTTATTTATTTAATATATTTTTCTTTTTAGTACTTTTATATTATATTATTTTTCTTTAATTAATTTTTGTGCCACATGGCCGTGCCCCCACACACCATGTAGCCTCCCTCTCCTTCCTCACTTGCGCACCACACTGCCTCTTTGCCCTTCGCTACAGGGCTGCAACTGCCTTCCCCTTCACCCGCGGTTGACCCAATGCTTCCCTCTCTTACACCTCCTCATCTCTCTGCTTCTCTCGCTTACCCAACTACTCCCCGCGTCCTCCGCCTTCTCGCACCAATTGCGTTGCTAACCGATCTGTGCCGCTTTGAACACAACCGTCTCCCACATCGCTCGCCTTCCTCATCGAGATTGCAACCACCCTGCAAGATCTGTGCCCTCAACCACTCCTTATCCAACCAACCATAAAACCCCATCGTCACCCCTCTTGTACCTCATCCACCGTTCTCCTAGAGAAGAGGCCACCAGCTCGAAGCCTTGCCCTTTTGACAGCTTGGCGGGAATTTCTTAAATGATGACTGCTATTCCAACTCTGACGAGATCCAAGAGGCAATCTTTGCGTTGCAGCCCCTTCTTGCATGCTATAGAGTCTCGATCTACTTACCGAGATCTTGAGGCCACAACGGGGTCGAGCGTAGCTCCCCCACCCTTCCTGCGAACCTCATTTTCTTCTTCTTCTTCTCTTCTCTGTTATATCTGCTTGCCCACGAGCATTGCCATTTATGCTTCACCAGCTACTCATCGCCTCCACCATCAATTCGACTACCGACGTACCCATCTCCTTCATCCCTCTGCCTTCTCTTCTATCTCATCGCAACCCGACCACCGACTTGCTCCTCTCCTCTGCCACACAGGAGCATCGTCCACCATCCACGACCCAATTCTACTGGCCGTCTCTCCGCCATAGGCCGATTCCTCAGTGCGTCATCCTCGCTACCCACCTCTCTGCTATTGTCTGCATCACTACTTGACACCCCAAGCAACTTCATCTCACTCACTTCGACCCCACCTCGTCGCGTCACCGACTCATGCCTTCCGTTGCTCGGGGCCCTCCATCGGCCATCACACCTCCGTGCAGCAACCTTGGGCTGCGTGCAATCGTTCCATATGCTCGCACTACCTCGAATTCAAGCTGCCATCAACTCGAGCCTATGCCACTCCTTTGCAGCAGCCATCGCCCGACCGCTCCGCACCATCCACACAGTTCCCTTTGCCTCCTCGGCTGTGTGTCAGCTGAGGCATCTCCTGTATCGTTGCCTCCCTCGACGCTCGTCGCTCCTGCTCCACCGTATGAGCCCTTGCTGAGGCCTCCAGCTGCATGCCACCACCGCCTTCTATTAGCACGCCACCGCCAACCTCTCTTCACCCCCACTCACGTGCAGGGCACGTGAGGCATGAGTCAATTGCGCTCGAACCCCCTGCTCATCTAGCAAATCACACATGCTTCCCCATACAGCAAGGCATGTGCTGCGCACGTGGGCCGTGAGGGAAAATTGCATTGAGTTCCCCGACTCTTCTCCATATTTCACCAAAGTCCCTGCCTACCAAGCCTCATGTGTGCAACACCCCCTCCCGGGGAAATTTGCATGAAAACCTTAGCAGGTAATTAAAGAAGCGTGATTCTGTGCTATTCATTTCCATGGCTTTTTATTTACATATTGCACTCATACCCTTGCATTAGAGTATCATTTTGTGTGTAATTTTGTCATCATTTTTCAATTTTAAAATTTGCTCATTATAGAACCACTTATGCTTTATCTTGTACATGTTTGGTTTTATTTTTGTGAGCTATGGTTTATTTAATATAATTATTTATGGAAAATAAAATATTTTAGCCATGGTGATCTAGAATTAATATTAAATTAATTGTTGCTCCAAATATTATCAAAAAATCACAGTAACTAGTTTTTAGTGTGTTCTACATTGTGCTCAAATTTCATGACGCGTATTGTGGTCGCAATAAAATTATTGCTGATTTGAGTAGTTAAATTTTAATACATCGTAGATCCATTATTTTTGTTCTTGGATTCCTCTCACAAAGACTTATCTAGGATAATTTTAGTTCCTGAAAATAATTAGGTTTTATTTTTATTAAAATTAATTTGCAAAAAATCACCTAGCATGCATCATTAATTCATAGTTTATCTTACATCAGAAAAATCCAAAAAATATAGTAGCTTAATTTTGCATTCATACACATTGTGGTTAAGTTTTAGGACGTTGGACATCATTTGATCAAAAATCGCAGTTTAGCCCCTAACTTGATCAAAATTGCATTTCCATATTAATTACATAAAAAAATAAAAAATGCTTTTCTAAAGAATCTAAATTCTAGATTGACTATAAAACAACCTAAGGATACAACTGCCTCCCTGAGTTCGACCTTAGGCTTGTCCAAGTAAAATATAAATTGACCGCACACTTTAATTGTTAAAATTAATTAAGTGGTCTTTTTGATAAATTCTGATTGCTCGAATACTACAACAATTCGACAAAATTAACATAGGATAATTCTGGGTTCTTCGTAGAGTTGAAGTTGGTTTTGTGGAAAGTAGGGGGACTTTGGTACTGTCAACTATCCCCCATTCCTGCTTGTCTGTTGGCAGGGTCATGTGTGTACCACATACCATTCACCCTTCATGCCTGAGGAGGCTCCTCTGTCATTGTCTCTGTTGATGGCTCATGCTGATAATGTTGGACATAAGAGTGGTCCTCTACCCATGTCGACTGAGTACTTGGCATATGTTGTTCATGTACATGGTGTACTTAGTAAACATGAGTAGAAGATGATGGCATGGCATGTATCTTCATCTTAAACACCTTCTTAGACAATTCCTCCATCTGCTTTAGAAGCTTAAACAATCTCTCCCGTTCATTCATCCATGTCAATCCTCTCAACAAGTGTTAACTTATCAGCAATGATTCTCATACTAGGAATCAAGTCCTCTGTAATATCAACTACAACATGCTTACTCCTCTCCTTAGATAGGAGTGTCAGAGGGGTGCATATGTATGCTTTGTTGGTGGTCTATGAGCAGCTAGTGTCAGCCTTATGCTCAAATACCTTCTAGATGATATCCGCTCCCTTGGACTTATAACTGCCTCCACATGCAACACTCACTAACCCTTGCATCTCAAGAATAAGGCCACTGAATAATACCTTAATCAAAATGGTATTCTCCATATCATGATAAGGGCACTTCTATAGTAACTCCTTGAACCTCTCCCATGTATCACAAAAGGCTCATTGGATAGTTAGGTGAAGCTCGTGATGCGAGTCCACATTTGATTTGCCCTACTCAAAGGGTAGAACTTCTTTCAGAAAAGGTCCTTGAACAGAGTATAAGTAGTTACAACTACCATGAGATTCTTTAGCCAATATTCTGCCTTATCTCCCAAGGTAAAATGAAAATCTTTGAGCATGTTGTAGTCTTAGTTAACCTTAATATGCCTTAGGTTATCAAAAATTAACACAAAGTCCCTCAGGAATGCATAAAGCTCCTCATTGGCATTCCCATTATATTTCAGTGGAAAAGTAAGGGAATGATTCTTAAGCTCATATTCCATGTCTGATGTAGGTGGACTCAACCAATTCAAATTATGATACAGTTCAGGGTTGTAGGCCGTGTCCATCAGTGGATCAACCCCCACATTTACTAACCCATCTGTGCTCTAAATAATGTATTCTCTTGCTCAGCTATGGCTAGTTTAGCTAAGATTTCCTGCATGGGATTATCACCCTCCTCATCCTCAAGGTGCTTCTTTGGAGGCATCATGACTGTTGAGAAGAGAGATGAATGAGATGTTCATTCCATAGAGCTAGGGTCTCTTATATAGAGAGAAAACCCTAGAGAGTACAAGGGTTACAGAACCTGAAGGGTCACTGGGAGTTACGGAACTTGAGGGTTACGGAACCCGAAGGGTCACGGGATGTTACGGAATGCGAAGGGTTACAAACATAAATGTAAATCTAATAACTCTAACACTCCCCCTCAAGCTGGAGCTGAGAAAGCTACAACTTGTAACAAAAAGAAAAAGTATACATCACATCTTCACATGATGCATCATAAGAGCATACGTACGCTACTGGTAGAAGACCTCGCTCGAGGATGGGTTTGTGACTTTCAGGTCATCGGAACGTATCTCTGCCATGCCTGTAGAGTCGCTGCAATATCAGGTCATCGAAACGTATCTCTGTCATGCCTGCAGGTCAACGGAACATATCTCTGTCATGCCTGGAGAATAATCGTTGTAGAAGAAGTCCAGCGCGGAGTAGTAGTTGGGTCATAAAAGAAGAAGCATACGCCCTGACAAGAAGTCGATGCTCGGTGAAGACTGATTATCTGAGTAATAGTCTGGAGTGTCGGCCTGTCAATGATGGTAGGGCAGTAGCCGTCTTAAAGAATCATATCTGACTCCCCCTTTCTCCCATACTTGATAGAATAAAGAGTATGTAACATCAAGTTAGGAGAAACAAGTCATGGTGAAGCAGTGGCTGTACGAGGGGGGAGGGGGCTCCAAGCAGTGCCAGTGATGCAGGAGGTGCGGTTGGAGCTGCTAGAGCCTTGGGTGGCATTTTGGTGCCGTTGGAGGTGGAAGTTGGTGTTGCTAGGGACTCCGACTGCCTTTTGTGATACCATCGAATCCATGAGCGACGCATGAGGTCCAACCCTCTCTCCTTGTCGGTGGAGAGAGGGCTGGTGGTGGCGGTGGATTTAGGGTATTGGACTTCGATCTAGGGTCGTTGCTCTGATACCATGTTGAGGAGAGAAATAGATGAGATCTTTATTCCATAGAGCCAGGGTCTCTTATATAGAGAGAAAACCCTAGAGAGTACAAGGGTTACATAACCTGAAGGGTCACTGGGAGTTACAAAACTTGAAGGGACACAAAGGGTTACGGAACCTGAAGGGTCACGGGAGGTTACGGAACCCGAATGGTTACAAACATAAATGTAAACCTAATAACTCTAACAATGACAAATGAATCTTCTTCGTCAGCTTCATCAGAAAACGAGTTTATATTAGAAGATCCTGAAATCAAATTGATCTCATCGAGGGGGAGGTCATCCTCAGTGAGAAAGGAAGAGAGAAAGGGATTGGTCAATGTGTGAACATTCCCTAAAAAAGTGAACCTAGACTCAAGAAAAGGGTCTTTATGAGTCTATGGAGGTCCAGGAAGTGTTGTATCATGGACCTCAGAAGATGTAACATTTAAGGAGTTCAATGAAAGGTTTGCAAAATTCGAACAAAATTCCCCCTAATATTCATCTTAAATATCAATCTGATATGAAATGAGCATGGATTGAATCAAGAGATGGAATCTTACGAGAGTGCACTTGAATGTGCGGGATTTAACTCACACGATAAAAATGCAATTGAAACCTCTTTTATTCACAAACTTCACACGTGAAGGCCGTAAGAGTTAGGCTGATTAATCTTGTTAATTTTAATTGGTGATAGAACAAACTATGGATATGTTACTCACAGTGTGTCTCCCTTACGCCCAATGATGCTTCTATTAGTCCTCAATCAAAAGGATGATCTGCCCAGGTTACCAAATTCATAAGGAGATAATAGATTTACACGACCAAAATATATTCTAAGGTTAGAGGAGAGCACTCGGTGCTCCTGAATTCGTAAAAGTCAGAAATGGAGACTTAAGGTGCATGTCCAGGGATTTGGACTCTATCCTTATGGATGCATCCTTACCCACTCTGTCTAGAGGCAAGTATCTGCAATCAATGAAGGGATTACATTCTTTTAAGAAAAGGTTTATTTTATTCCAAGACTTGTATCAGCAATCAAATTGTATGCATGGTTATCACTTGAAGTTTAATGTGGGCACATAATTCACACTTAACATCAATCCCTTTTCCTTTTTAATATGAATTTATAAAACCCAAGAGAAAGAAATTGAGAAAAAATAATATAAGCGGGAAACTATGAATGCCCAAAAAGAAGTATACCCACAGTGAGTCCCAACACACTCCATGTGAATGCAAGATTGAATTAAAATTTTATCTAAATGAATGTACGTAGATGAAAATCGCACCTAAGAAAGAGTTCTAGGTAGCTCTGAGAGCGGTGAAGAAGTGAGTTTAATTTGAAGCTAATTAGAACGATGTAAGGTATGTCTTGATTAATAAATCTACTGATATATGGCTTAAATTACACGGGCATAATGAATAGGACCTAGGTAGCTCTAAGAGCCGTGTACATGTTTTTAACTTCTGCCACTTAAGCCGAGCCCTACTCTTTTGTAAAGAGTGAAACATGTCTCAACACACAACAATTAACAAATAGTTATAGTATCCTTTTACAAATAATGAGAACTCAGGTAAGAACCACTTAAAATATGAGATACTTAATTACTACAAATAATTTCACAAATAGTTACAAATAATTCTACACAAGCTAGTTATCTCTCTCTTTCTACGTAATCATGTATATGTCAACTCTCAGTAAGCTACTCCAACCTCCTCGCCTCCTTGTCACCTTGGTCTTCCTTGGATCTGTGAGACTTGCAACACATAACTAGATGGTTAGATATACGAGAGTTATCACAACTAATGAAGAAAACAACACATGAGCAAACAACAAAGTCGATAATACTCAACAAGTCAACAAAATAATGACTTAATCGAAATTACATTGAAAATATCTTAATTAAGTATCTAAACATAAATAGATGTCCTAATAAAATCGTGTATCTAGCAACATCACCATCTGATGAACCATCAACTGGAAAAACTGAAATCATATCGTTGTAATACGAGCCAATGGAAATCTATCAGAACAACATTTTATATATATCTTGGTGATGTGGTTTTATTTATATATGAATTAGTCCATGGTTGAACACACAAACACAAACTAATCAGGTTATCTAACTAAGCTTCAAGTATCTAAATTAAGTTATCTAATGTGATCTAGGTCAAGTTGTATGCATGCATGATCTTTTTGATCTTTTTATATGCAAGTTAATTAAGATGCTACAAAATGAAATGAATGGCAAGACAACATAAGAGTACAATGCGTACAACAATCATATAAAAATAATCCTAAATTAAATAAATAATTATCTTAAATTGGTCTATAACATTAAGTACACAAATAATGCATTAATTAGATGCTCAAGTGCTTGATTAATCAAGATTATAATTTAAACATTTAACTCCCTAAGTAGATGAAAACATACTCCTATTTAATCAGAGCTCTAAATTCATCAAAATAAATCCTAACTCACTTAAGCAGGGAAATGAACATCACATGAGTTAATTTGCCTATTTGCATGCAATTTTATCGTTCAAATGAATTTTAAGAAAATTAAATAAGATTATACTACTTGGGAACTTATTCTATAAATCAATCTCTATAAATATGTCAAATTAGAATCAATAGTATACTATTAGATCGATCGTGAAAATATGATTCCAACACGACCAATTTCATAAATTTGGAGTTCATATATAAAATATATTCAATTATCAATCTAGGGGCTTTTTCGTATAGAAAACATAATAGAAAACCACTAAAAACATCACAAACAAGATCAAAAAGGATTAAAATGTCAATATAAAGAGTCGTAGGGTAGATCTGCAAATTCTCCAAGTGCACACGTGATGTATGCGTGCCTGGACCTGAATGCAAATGTCGGAACTAACAGGTTCTGGTGTTGCAAATTATCTAGCCACGTGTGTGAGGCATGCGAGGTGGAGGTTCAAGGCATGGATCTGGCACATGCTACGTGGCACACTATTGTGCCTTGGATGAGGATTTGGTTCGACCTCAATCCAAGCCATAGGATAAAACCAAGAAGGTTTGATCCGACGATAACTGCACGTCATCGAGATAATCTTCTCTGCCTATAGTGGCCCGAATGCTGCGCTCCGGTGAAGTGCCTGCTATTCCTCCATTGTCCTCGGAGCTATCTAGAGGTCATGGAAGTTCCTTGGTCCACGAAGGTGATGAAGATTCGGAGGAGACTCTGAGATGGCTGAATTAGCAGGATGGCACCCGGTCATCGGAGGTGGCGCTTGAGACTGGAGAAGAGGTGAATTTTTTTATTAGTGATGCCTTAAGGGTGCCTGCATGTGTTTATTGATAGCCGAAGCAACACACATCGATTAGGAATTAAAAGTGGGCAGAATGGAGGGTTGTCAGAGCAACAGGAGTGGATGCGCAAAGTGAATCTTCTTCCTTGCATGAAGAAGAATTGGATCGAGGTGGAGGTCTTGGAGAAGGGGGACTGATGATATTAGGTGTAAAAGAGGATTCCTAGAGGTTGACGAAGATGTCGAGCTACTCAGAATGGAGTGAGATGGTGTGTATGTGGAATAAAAATGGAGAAAACGCAAAGGGAAGAACTAAGATCAAACCTGGAGGAGACAAAGAAGGTCGAAGGTGGAACAACGGTTTGGAATGGCTTTGGAGGCTTCGATTTTTCGCTCAGATTTGCTCGATAAGTGTAAAACTCGAGCAACGGTCTAGATCGACGTTGCGAGGAAGATTGATACCTTCGGATCTCACTAAAGACAAAGATCGGTTTTCACTCAAGCTCACACTCTGCCACCGGAGGCTGGGAGTGGGCTTGGAGATGTCTCATGTAAACGTAGATAAACTTCTACTACCGACCACTGCTTGGTTTTGATTGGGACATAGGTGGTTGGAGGCAGCAGTTTCAACTGCTAAGGAAGATGCCGTCTGACTTGAATGACCAAGATTAGAGGGAATTGAAGAAGACGAACGAAAGGACTACGAGATAGCATTAGAAGAAGGTGGAGAGGACACATTGAGGAGCTGTAGATATTGGGAGAAATGACAACTAGCGAATGGACACGTCGCTTGGGGAAGGAACTGCATGAGGTTGACGATGAACACTGGTCACTGGATATGGGGATCAAATAATCTTGATTTGGGCGTGGATGTGTTGTATTTGACCATTTGATATTTGATCAGACGACCTCTGATGAGGCAGATTCAAGCTGTGGGTGGCCATCTGATCAAGTGATAAGACAACTCTGATGGAGGGTGTAAGATGGAAGGAGAACGGGCTGTGTGGCAGGCCTCAAGCGACTAGGTGGCCCAATGAAATAAAAGATAAAAATAAAAAATATAAATCAAAATAAAATAGTTAATGTGGTGTCAAATAAAAAGGTGCTCAACATGAAGGTTTTATATATTTTTAAGATTTATAATTTCATGTAGAACTCAAAACCAAATATATCATACACATACTATTATATTTGTAAGCATTTATATATAGATAAATACTTATCTTATTTATTTTGTTATTATTTATTGTATTTTTGCATAGTATGCTATATATTATCATTTATGGGGATTTTAGGGGATTTTAAACGTAAAGAAAACACATAAAATAAAAAGAACCATGAACACATATATATATCATAATCAATTACTTTATTTATTCATAATAAGTATCCTTAATTAATTACATGGTATCAAATGTTAATGGCAATTAGTTAATTGTTAAATGAATTGAATAGGTTAAGATAGAGGGATAAATAATAAAAATAATGATGATGAATATGAGATTCATCATCGTGTTAAGCGTGAGTTGAGGCAAAATCAGGTACAGAAGGAAGTGGTGAGATTAGACCTACTAAAGGACAACATGAGTCTGGATGTGGAGGAGCTGGTAATTATGGGGATGGGATGGTACAAACGTTCCTTGAGGAGGAGGATAGTAAACATGAGCTTGAGTGGAGACAGAGATCCCAACAGAAGTGGTTGAAGGAGGGATATGCAGATACTAAGTTCTTTCATGCAATGGTAAATGGAAGAAGGAGGAGGAACTTGATCTACTCAATAAAAGTTTGTGGGGAGGAGTTTCATGGGGAGGGGGCGGTTGCAAGAGAGGTCACATCAAAAGCATGAGCATGCACTTCCCACATTGTGGCTCGAGGTGGTTGGGCCTGGGGGTGGAAAGCATATCAAACCTTGAGGCGGATTTGTTGATGAGGCCATTCAGGTTGTAGGAGGTTCGCAAGGCCGTGTTTGGCCTGAACCAGGACAGATACCCATGCCTGTATGGATTTCCAATGTTTTATTCAGGGAGATTTGGGAGATGGTGGCTGAAGAGTTGTTGCAATGATGTTGGAGTTTGCGAAGTGAAACTACAGTTTTGATCATCTCAACAGATCACTTATGTTTTTACTTCCTAAGAAGGATGTGGCCACAAGGATTGATGACTTCAAACCAATCGCATTATCCAATGTCATATACATGATTGTCACAAAGGTCTTAGCCAACCATTTGTAGGGAATTCTAAGTAGGATCCTCTCATTGGCTCATAATACATTTTTACCTTCTAGACAACTCATGGATAGTGTGGTCTTGGCCTAAAATATTATTGCAGATTGGCGCTGAAAGAACACAATGGAAGTTTTGTGGAAGATCAACTTCTCAAAGGCTTATGATTGTGTGGATTGATGTTTTATTTGGGTGTCTCTGTTCAGACATAGTTTCCGGATATGCGGATCTCGTGAATGAAGAGGTGCATCACGAATGCTTCATGCGTTGTTCTTGTGAATGTCCATCCAAAGGAAGGCTACTTCCAACCGTAGCATGGGGATCGTTAGGGATGCCCCCTGATTCCACTACTTTTGTCCTTATGATGGATGCCCTATCTGTTATGATTGATCGAGCGGTGACTAGGGTATTTTGCAAGGGTTTCACTAAGGAGGAGATTTCGATCCTCTTAATTTAGTACATTGATGACACGATCTTATTTACAGAAGGAGGAGCTGAGAATTGTAGAGGCAAGTTTGTGGTTCTCTATATTCTTGATGTTGTGTCTGGGTTAAGACTCAATAGAGTAAAATTGGATTTCGTCCCATAAGACTTGGAGGATACGAAGATTGAGCTTTGTGCTGGCTGGTTGCATTCCCTACGCAGAGACTTGTCATTATGCTACTTTAGGGTGTTGCTGATAAGTGAGAAGATGCATTTGGAAAATTGGTTACCATTGGTTGAGAAGATGGAGCAGAAGCTGATAGGATGGAAGTTTGTATGCTTGTCTAGAGGTGACAGATTGGTGTTGTTGCGCTCAGTTTTATTTGTGATTACAATCTTCATCTTACCTCTCCCAGACTCTTGCCTGTGGGTGTGAGGAAGAGGCTTGAGAGCATCATGAGATGCTTCTTCTGGTCATTGTCTGGTTGATCGAGTGGGATACCTTTAACGTATTGGAAATTGATATCATGCTCGAAGGACGATGGCGATTTGCGAGTGCTTAGCTTGGAGGAAATGAATAAGGCTCTGATCAGCAAGTGGATTACTCAGATTTGGGGCAACTACAACAGCTTGGTTTGCAGACTGATAAGGAACATCTATGGTAACGGCTCATCACTGCATAAGCATGGGATCCTTTGGCACACACCCTTGTATTTTGGCGAGGAATATATGGTGTGGTGCAAGAGATTTGTCTCTTTCTGAGACCCACCCTTGGATACGAATTGGATTTAAGTTCTGGACTAATCATTGGAGCGAGAACATGCTGCTGAGCGTTAGATACCCACAGTTGATGGCGTTGGCGGTGGGCCGGATTGCTCTGTGGCAAATATATGGGATGTGAATTCTTTCTTCCCTAGATTTCGCTTTGAGCCATCAGACGAGTGCTTGGAGGAGTTGTTGTTGCTGTTGGAGGAGTTGGATAATGTGGCTAGGCCTACTGAGGGACGAGACTGCTAGAGATAATGCAATGGGGTGTTCTCAGTTGACAAGGCGTACAATGCTTTGAAGGGGTCGGTGGTTTTGACCAAAGCGGATGTGTGGCAGACTATAGAAGGATCTAGAAATAGAAGGTGCCAACGCAGGTGAAGGTCTTTCTATGGCTATTCAGGAGGCGGAAGACTCTTGACTAGGGATAGACTTGCTCGGTTTGTTCAATTAGTTGACCCTGCCTGTCTATGGTATATGGGTGAGGTGGAAAATACAGATCGCCTTTTCTTCGAGTGTGGGAGCTCACGGTAGGCGTGGTAGTTGTTTAGGAACCATGCAATGTGTGTAGATGGTGTCTCTGGTTTGTGTGAGTCTATTGGAGTGGACTAGAATGGCACATAGATAGGGAGATCGGGTTGTTTGGCTATGATTTGGGTGATTTGGCTTGCCAAGAATGGTGTGATCTTTCGCTAGGAGCGATGTTACGAAGAGAATATCATTGCACATGCTAGAGCACTAGCGGACAGGGCCGGCACTGAGGGTAGTTTAGGAGTGCAACGACCCAGGGCCCATTAATTTTAAGGGCCCATTTTCCTTCATCTACATAAATAAAAGACACCTCCAGGTCTCCAACGTTCTCCAAGACTCCAACGTTCTTTTTTTAGTATTTTAAGGGCCCCGCCGTTTTAGCTTCTTGAGGGCCGAGACATCCTCTCTCTCTCTTTAATTCCATAAATTCTCCCCCCTTCTCTCTCTCTCTCTCTCAAAATAACCAACCTGGCTGGAAACAGGCGCCCACCCCAATCCTCTCACAAAATATCTATATTTAGTATAACCGTCCCCCCCCTCTCTCCCTCCATCTCTCCCTCTCTCTCTCACGAACGAACAATTTCTGACTTCGAGTACCGACGTGCCTGGAAACCTCCTAATCAAGTTTCAATTCAACGCCGAGTTCTCAATCGGCCGACCAATCCGCTCTCCATTGCCACTATCCGCATCGTCGGATTACCAGGCACCGAATCAAAGGTTGTATTTTTAGCTTATTCTTTATTTTCTGTAATTTGTGAGGAGATATTGAAATATTTAAGTTGGTATATTTTCTAGAATAACATGCTCAATATGATTAATCATCAATAGAATAGTTTAGCCGAACAGGTTCTTTTTTTACTTTGATTCCTTCTTAATTAGCCGGATATGAGCAAATGGTTCCACGTTGATTAATTATGGTTGACAGGCATTACCATATTACCATTTTTGTGATTCCATATCTTTTTGTGATATCCAGATTTGATTTCTGAATATTCATTTTTCTTTTGACTATTAAAATGGCTGGCACTGGTTGAAAAATATAGCAGTTAATTATTGGTTATATATTGATTCCCATTATTTCGATCTCTCTTTCTATATACCATGTTGATACGGTGGACTATATGATGATCTCTCTCCGCACAAAAACCAGTCCACTTAGATTGTCATGCTATTCATACAAAAATCAGCCCACTTAGAAGCATATAATTATGTCCCTATATCTTTTTAGATTCCTTGCACCATTATGTAATATAATTATAGTTATCTATGATAGAATGAAATAGTGGTGTTGGGTTGGATATATGGGGGTTCTTTGATTGTAATGATGATTTGTCGACTGAAAAGTTCTTTTGTTTGTTTAGGTCGCATCTCCTGGACTTGTCCTTTGAATGATTTAGATTACCAGTTTACTATACCATGGATTTTTTAGTTTCAGGAAATATCTAAGAACAACTATTTTTCTTACATTGGATTTTTAGTTTCAATGTCTAAGAAAAACTATTTGATTTTACTTTAACAGAATCAAGCAACCATCTTATTTGGAGTTATTCGTTGGTGGATTATCATCGAGGGCTCTATTGATTTTGTTGAGTCACGATCGTAAAGGTGCAATTGATGGTGCTATTTAATTCTTTTGCTAGGTGTTGTTATTTCTTTTTTCTAAATTTATTTATAGTTTTATTTAATTGTTATACCATGTTTTCAAAAAAGTATTTATCTGGATGTGAAAAAAGGAAAAAGAGAAAGCACGACGAAGAGTCAAAGAAATCACAACTAGGTGCTCTCGATAAATTTATTTTTTAGAGCATGAAATTCTAGTGAAAATTTAAATGTTCATGAAAATCTTCCTGATATTGTCAATATAAATGAAAATAAACATTTAGATAAAGATGTGATTAATAATGAAAACTTACACAATTGCGTAAATGAAAAAGATGAAATAAATAATGCAAACGAGGCTATTAATGTGCAAGACGTGTCTAACAATGAAAACATTTGCATTAATAAACATCAAAGTGTTTCTTGTTTGGATATGTTTGATCCTAAAAATTAGGAGAAACTTGACAATCAATCAAAAGATATTATTTTAGAAAAAGGACCCATAAGAGAAGTAGATCTTGATTTTCCCTTAGATAGTTCTAATATGCATTTTTCTTATTCATACTACTCTAGAAAGTTGAGTAATGGTGAGATTATGGATAGAAAATGGTTAGTTTATTCTAAAAGTAAAGACAAAGTGTTTTGTTTTTGTTGCAAATTATTTAAATCAACTATTAATCGAAGTTTGTTGGCAAATGAGGGTTTATGTGATTGGAGGCATATTAACGAGAGACTTCAAAAACATGAAAATAGTACAGAACATATGGTTATTATGAATAAATGGAGTGAAGTCATAGAATGATTGGATACAAATCAAATAATTGATAAAAATTTACAAGAAGAGATTAGGAAAGATAAAAAAAACGCTGGAGAGATGTTTTATTTAGGATATTTTCTGGTATAAAATATCTTACTAAATACAACCTGGCTTTTCGAGGATCGAATGATAAACTGTATGAAGATGGTAATGGTAATTTTTTGGGATTAATTGAAATGATAGCTGAATTTGATGTTGTAATGCAAGATCATGTTAGGCGTATACAAAATCATGAAATTTATTATCATTATCTTGGACCAAGAATTCAACATGAGTTGATTTTACTTTTAGTCCAAAATATTAAAAATATTATCATTAAGATTGTTAAAGAGGCTAAATATTTCTCAGTAATTCTTGATTGTACTCCTGATATCAACCATTAAGAACAAATGACTCTAATATTAAGATATGTGAATTTATCAAATCTGAAGATTGAGGAATACTTTTTAGAATTTTTAAATGTTGATGATACATCTGGACTAGGACTTTTTACTGTATTATTAGATGTTTTAGAATCTTTTGATCTTAGTGTACACGATGTGAGGGGTCAAGGTTATGATAATGGTTCTAATATGAAGGTGAAACATCAAGGAGTTTAAAGTCGATTTCTTGAAATAAATCCTAGAGCATTATACATGCCTTGTGCTTGTCATAGTTTGAATCTTGTTATTAGTGATATGGCACATTCTTGTGTTAAAGCCATCACATTTTTTGGAATTATTCAACGCATATATACATTATTTTCGAGTTATACTAAAAGATGGAAAATTTTACTTGATAATATTTCTGGAGTAACAGTAAAATCTGTGTAATACTCGTTGGGAGAGTAGGATCAAAAGTATTAAAGCAATTAGATTTCAAACTTCTCAAATTAGAAATGCCTTATTAACATTATATGAATCTTTTGACAATGCAAAATCAAAGAGTGAAGTCGAGAGTTTAGCTAATGCACTTAATTTTGAGTTTCTTCATGGAATGGTAATTTGGTATGACATTTTATTTTCTGTGAATATGATGAGCAAGATAATGCAATCTGAATCCGTTAGTTTTAACTCTAGCATAAAGCAAGTAGAAGGTGTTTTATCATTTTTTTCTAAGTACAGAGAAGAAGGTTTCGCTGCTAGTTTAGAAATTGCTAAGAGTATTGCACTTGAAATGGATATAGAGCCAAGCCATCCTATAAAGTGTCGTATTATTAGAAAAAACAATTTGATGAGAATGGTGAGGATGAAGAAATCCAATCTGATGATGAGTTATTTAGAATAGAGTATTTTATTATTGTTGTAGATATGGCGATAACATCTTTAAACATTAGATTTGAGCAATTACAAGAATTTGAAAATATTTTTGGATTTTTATTCGGTTCAAATACGTTAAAGGCATTGGATGATAAAAAATTAAAAGAATATTGTGCTAATTTCCACTCTAAATTTTCCCGTGATGATATAGGTGATGTTAATTTCAATGATTTTTACTCTAAGTTAAAAGTGTTGCAAATGACTTTACCAAACGAGTCGATGCCTGTTATTGAAATTCTTAACTTTATAAAGTCTACGGATTGTTATCCGAACGTTTTCATTGCATACAAATTTTTTTAACTTTACCTGTGACAGTGGCATCGGCCGAAAGAAGTTTTTCAAAACTAAAATTGATAAAAAAACCTACTTGAGATCATCAATGTCGCAAGAAAGATTGAATAGTCTTGCAACATTATCTATTGAAAAAAATTAATAGAAAACATTGACGTAGATGTTATTATTAATGATTTTGCCTCCCAAAAAGCTCGTAGAAATCGTTTTTTATTTTTAATTTCATGACTTATTGTTTGATGCTTGTCGATAAATAAACATGGTTCTTTGAAAATTTTAAAGAGCCTTTTTATAAGAAATTTCATTTTTTTTTTAATTTTTCATAGGGGCCCCTTTTTTCTCTTTTGCCTAGGGCCCATGAAATGTCAGGGACGGCACTGCTAGCGGAGAATCGGAACGTGTAATTTTACTTTTGTAACTAACCTATTTATATGGGTGTATTCTATTGGTGATTAATGGTGAAGTTTTTGAGCAGACACCTATACAGTGAAGACCATTTTTCTTTCAAAAAAAGTATTTCATGCAATTATATATCTATTCCTATATGCATGGATTTGGTTACGTACATGACCATATACTTGTGTAGTATCAACTTTTGAAAGGCGCACTTTCATTTCTTTATAGGGAGAACTAAGAAATTATTGCGATTTCTTCATTTTAATCTTTTTAGTTTGAGAGATAAGGATTAATCATTACTATTTATAAGAGTTATAATAGATGATGCTATAATGATGTCCTTATTCTTGAAATACTTAATTCAAAATACATCATTATTCTGATTCAAGGAGATATATACATCGCCCGAATACAATCTTAGATTAGATATTCACTTTGTATAGAAAATACACAATTTGGTGATCTAACCATACATATCGATGTAACAGCTGAATTCTATTTCTCTCATGAAGAGAATAATATTGACACCACTAATGGTATGATATAAATCCAACAAAGATGGGCAATTTTCCAATAAAAGAATGCCATTTTCTCCATAATCTTAGTTGGAGAAAATGGGTGCACTATCAACAACTACCGCTAAAGCATGTGAGGAGGAGACACGATATAATGCTAACCAGTCAAATCTTTCAATCACCTACGAATAATTACTAAGAAGAAGAAGAACAACAAGCAACTCTCCTTATTAATTCACTTTATTTCTTCTCTCTTCTCTCCCCACTGTCTTGTTGTTATGCCTTTGTTCCTCTTCTTTCCTTTTCCTCTTGGATTATATTTCATCACAATGTCCACACCATTTAAATTTGCACCAATCAATCCTCATCATTTATAAGCTCATTTAAAAGAACTTGGAGCTTCTGGGTGTCACATCTAATTCTGGATGCTCTCTCTGTTAATGAAAATCACACTCTTCTTGCATGTTTCTATAGTAGAGATGTCTTGCTCTCTTCTCAACCTACTTATCTTGGGAAAATCTGGAGCTCTCTCAAATGTCATAACACTTTCCTCATGCATGTACATTCTACTTGACATCATGGTCCTTGCATCACCATGCGTGTTCTTTTACTTGCTTTGAGAACACTCCATCTTATGGCAACTTGGTATCCTCATAAATGAAACAATCAATAGCAAATGATGTTTTTTTTGTTGTAGGCAAGTGTTTGACAACTTCAAGAATTTGTATTGTCATGTGAAACATGAAAAAATGCATTAATCCTACTCCTTTGATGTGGTGAACCTCTCCACCTACATTCCTCATCACATCATCATCGCATGTCAGATACTTTTGAACTGCTTCTCAAATAAGCACATATGATCTGAACATGTTGAGTCCAAAAGCCATCTTAGATTTGCCTTCATATCTCTTGAACATGCTACCAAGTCCCCCTCACAAAATGTAGCAGAATTATTTGAATCTAAATTACAAATATTTATCTTCCCTGTGTCGTTTTCATGCCTCAGTTAAGAAGCAATCTTTCGACCTCCTTTATAACAATATAATCATTTCACAGAATCTTGTAACATGGATCAACCTTTGAAGCACATATCCCTTGACCAAGAATACTTGCTCTCGATTATCTTATAAGACTTTCATCATTTGTTGTTTCCCTGACCGACCTGCGTAGAAACTCATTCATAAGTAATGAAATAGTTGTCCATCCATAGATATGATATTTTTGCATGGAACAATGCCCTCATCATCTGATCATAATAATATGGAAAAGAACTCGAGAATGCCACTGCATTATCCTCCTCCTTAAAGAAAAGGTCTCATTTTGTGATCTTCTCCTCAAGTATAAGTACATCAGTCAGAATATTATTAAACACATCCAATTGCACCTCCAATTTATCTTATCGATTATCCAAAGGTCATATAACTTACCGACAATAATGTTCTTTTCATATATTTGAACTTGTATCATCCATCGAGCTTTTAGCAAACCTCCATCGAAGACGATGGCTTTATGAAGAAAGTTGTTCGAAAAGAATATTTATATTATACAATTTACAAAATCCCTCATTTCCTTCCAACTTACCCTCTTTCATCTTCTCTGATTTGTCCTCTATTGCTTGAAGAACTTTAAAAAGTCCTTTTTGTGTGAGTATATTCTTCATCCACCGTTGCATAAGGTGGTTATTTATGTTAAAGAATTCAAAGAAAATGTGCACGCATCCTTTGGTGTGCATTTCGACATGAAATCTACATGGTGCAAGATGGTCTTTCTCTTCCATAAATCGTCGAACATCCAGGAGGATTGTATCTCCATTTATTGCCTCGAAAATGTTGAAGTTCGAATCAATTTGCAAAATCTGAAAAATTAGACCCAAATCCGTCATTTTGTACCATCTAATTCATTTTGAGCATTTAACAACATATATATGGACGTAAGTCTCCTCGATTGAACTTTGAATGCTTTCGGACTCAATGCTTCACTATAGTGATCAAATTTTATGTCTTTATGCACCCAATCTTCTATCTGTTTCATTATTGTCGTACCTCCATGCACGAACTCGCTATTTATTATATTAGTAGACTAACTCGTACGTCTCTCCAAGCATCCACAGATAAGTATGTATTCACTTGGAGAGTTACTCTTCCAAAAATGGGTTACCCGTATCAAATTCTTTGCCCTACTCATGGGCCCCATGAAACTTCCTTTTTCTTCTTTCAATCAAATCTCCACTAATCTCTCTCTCCCTCTCTTCTTCTTCTTCTTCTTCTTACATGCAAATACCCGTTAATGCATCATTTCTCTCGCTCCTCATTAATATTCTTTTCCTCACACAAAAGATTGCATTATCACATCTTATCATATAAAAATTACAAAATAATCAAAATCTAATTATTTTTTAAACTTTGATGAAAGTCTCGTCACGACTACCCATCCTAACAACTACCTTACCATTCAAACAACAAAACAAACATACAACTTACACACCATCTTAACCCTCAAAACAAGGTTGCTATTCTACCAACTTACCACGACATCCAAAAACACCCTAATTCTTTGCGGCTTCTAATGAATGTGAATCCATTGCATCACGTCTCTTCGACGACTTTACTTTAAAGCTAACTCTGATACCAGTTGCGGGTGGGAAGAGTTAATGGGCAGTCAACCGCCACAGAAGCACGTAAAGAAGAATATATACAATATGACGGTAGTAAGTTCTTTGTCATGACCATCGTAAAAGAAAAAAAAGTACAGTTCTTTTCATGTTTCTGCTCTCTTCTTCCTTCACCCACTCTTTTCTTGTTGTGTCTTGCATTGTGGTGTGGAAGTAATGTCTATAATATTTCCCAGTACAAGAGTCATAGTCAATTTCCTGCAAGGACTTTACTAAAAATACAACACCAATATCATTATAACTAAGAGTTTAATTCCTTTTAGACTACATGTATATCGTAGTGATTAACCCCTGTCTCTAACATCCTTATCGACGTAAGAATATTTGTTAAAAAGATGTTAACTTCATAGGGTCATCGAAGTCGCTACAAACATAACTTTGCAACGAAACATATATAAATAACAATAACCTGTGTGTGCTTTTTACATAATATCATATATTTAAATTAACAAAACTAAGAAAATTCTGAAATAAAATAATTTCATGATTACATATGCAACTTAAGCGGATCCACTTTGTATAGCGTTCATTAATTTTCAACAAATAAAAATGCAGTCAGAATATTATTAGAGAGTATGATTAATCACGTCTAATTATAGATTTGGATGAGATTAGGCAGTCGACGACACCGCATTTCCCATATTTGGATAGACAACTTAGGAAACGAGATGCGGATATTGTGATAAAACATACGATTTATTGATCCTCACACGAAGGATTAAAGTCTAGTTACAGCTTTGGCTACAGCTTTACAGAGCAAATTCCATATTTGTAATTCGAATTGGTGTTATTTGCGGAAATGGTATCAAAGTTAAGCATATTTCTCAGAATTTCCAAATCAAAGTTAATGTCTCCATCGGCAGTAAATATTTCAAAACAAATTGATCAATTAACTTTCCAGCTCTGACTAAATTCGATAATATGAGAGCAAAACCGGTTAGACAACGGAATAACTCAATAATAGTTGAAACTCAATAATAGTTGATGGATGGATTCAGGGATTTAAACGGTTACGGATACGGATATATCCGTATTCGATCCGCCACTGTATCTGTTTTTCTACAGATTTTGACATCCGAATCTGTATCCGTTTTAAAATGGATTCAGATATGGATATCATTTTGATATCCGCAAACATCCATATCCGTATATTTGTTCTCGTATAAAAATATAGTTATAGATTTATTTTTAGCCGTATATAACATAATTTAATACTTTCTTTTACCATATTTGTATAATTTTTATGATACAACACATCTAGTAAATTTATATCATTTTTTCCATTCAAATCATATACATTTATGTTAATTATATAGACTATTTCTAACATTACTCATATACAAATAGTATCCGTTTTACATCTGTATCTGTTTTTAAAAGATATAGCAAGATAGTTTTAATATCCACCAATACTATATCCGCATCCGTATTCGTATTCAAAATAGATAAGAATACGGTAATATCTTTCTTCGTATCTGTATCCATCAGTTGCTTTCCTAGATAGAATCCATCTGGAACAACTAATAAATATTTATGAAAAATCTATGTACAGTAATTAAAAATTGATGGGAAAAGCATATCCGTAATCAGAGCGTAGTTATGAAACACTCGACAAATCTAAAGCGCAGGGTCATTAATAAGATGAGTAATTATCCGACAGCATAATTCCTTCTTAACTCTAATCTTCGGTAATAATCAGCTAATATCCCAAAACTATATAAAAACACGCACACACACGCAGACGAAGGATCGACGTACGATCAGAAAGCGAGGGGGAGGCTGCGACGGGGGGGCTCGTCGACGGTCTTGAGGGTCTGGACGATGAGCCGCTGCGCACGGCGGCTGCGGATCTCGAGGCGCATGCTCTCGGTCTTCTCCACCTTCCCGTAGCTCCCTCGGCTGCTCCTCATCTTGGCCTTGAGCTTCGACTTGAGAGCCCCCATCCACTTGTCCAACACCATCATGAGATGCCGGTTCGGCCGGACCGGAACGGCGGTTTTTTTTTTGGGCGCTAGCGACCGGTCCGGGACGTCGAAGGGGGAGGTGTGCGTTTTATAAACGCCACGGGGACTTTTACACCTACACCCTCCTCTTCTATATAAAATCTCAGAAATACCCCTCCTTTTGAGTTTGACATCGACGTCGAACAGACGTGTGGAATCGAGTTCTATCTGATGCCTCCAAACATAACGGATTAAATTACCCGTTACTTTATGGGGTGCTTAATAATATATAATTCCAGAATTCGGCATTCTTTTCTATTACCTCTTAATTATTCGATATCTCGAAGCAGTCAGATTTTTTAAATGGCATTCCACCAGCAGTAAATGTAAAAACTTCACTGACGAGAAATTGTAGAAAATCCCTGGAATTCCTCGATCGATTATTTCATTCAACATCAAAAGAAAGAAATCTATGATTTCTGGCATGGGTGTTGTATTCCAATTAGAGGATGTTGACCATCGTCTTTCCTAATAAAATTATCCTTCTCTTGTTGTCATGAAGCGAGACGTAGACTTGAATGCGAGGCCTTTGCATGAAGGGGTTGAGGTATGGGCCAACGGAGGACGGCACACATTTCAACCGCATGCACCGCATATTTTTTTAAATATCAATAGAATAATATTCATTTTTTTGTCACAAATGAGATTGCTCGATTTATGTAATTAGAACAAGTTTTGTGATGTTGGTGATATAATTGCATGAGTCTAGATCCAAGTTGTTATTGAGTAATGACTTTGATAACTCACCAAAATAATGGAACTCGTCTCTTGTAAAACACTTCCACGTTCTGTTAATAATTCATATGGGAACATACTTTGGGTGTTAGTAAGTGATTTGATAACTTAGTTGATGTAACTTCAAGACTGTTGTTATAATGGTCACTTATGGACACGTCGGCGTTGATTGGGAGGCTATTTGATGAGAATATTGGGATTATTGGTGATAGGGGAGCCGATTGTTTGTTGTAGCCCCTGCTACAGCAGACTCTGCAGTAGGGGCTCGAGCCGCTCGATCTTGATCGAGCGGTTCGCATGGAGTTGCACGATAGGGCCCCACAAAAAGTGCAAATCCATGCGAACCGCTCGATCAAGATCGAGCGGCTCCAGCCCCTACTACACAGTCTGCTGCAGGAGGGGCTGCAACAGAGGATCCTCTAGCTGATGCATGAAAGATGGGACTTTTTTGCAAGCTAGCTAAAATAAGAAAGAAGGGAGGGGAAGAGAGAGAGTTAGTTTCAAGTGTAACAATCAAAAGGCATATTTTCATTCGACAAATAATAATTGATTTGCGTAATAAGAGATGAAGTATAACACAATCATGCCAATTGACAAGGAAGTAATGAGAAAATATTAGCTTAATTATGTATTGGTATTTATTGCATATATTGCTTGACTGTCTTCGGGATTTTTTGAGTTAGAAAATGACTTCTTATAGTATAAAAATATTTTATACAGAATACTTAAATACACTAAAATAAATAAAATACACTGTATCCTAATAGCACTAGGAATTAAATACATCGGAAATATATGGATAAAATTTATACTAAGATCGATTGCCTAATTTAATTAACTTAGATAAAAACATGCTATTGTAATTATCTAAACTTGTCAGTGGTAAATATGAATTCTCAACCAAATAAACAACTAAAACATAAATTTTACATATTTATTTCGCAACTAACTAAAAGTTCAAAATTTCATTTAAAAAAATAAAAATTACAGTGCATCCAAATGAATTAAATGTAAAATGTAAATTAATCATATGGATAAAAAAATTACATCATTTTTAGGGATGAAAAGATTAAAAAACTAAAAAAATATATTTTATTCATGATAACATGGTCTGAATGTCGAACAAGATCCATAACTATAGAGCAAGGAACTTGACCAAGATGAACATTCTCTTCAAGCACCATAGGGGGTGTTTGGATAGTGGGTTTAGGTGGGTTAAACTGGTTGCAGGTAACCTATTTTTGGGTTTTGGTGTTTGGATAGAGGGTTAAATTGGGGGTGGGTTAGAAGTGGGTTTGGGGTGATGTGATTGTATTGGAATTTGAAAAAGTGAGAAGTTATTGTGATGTGATTGTATTAGAGTTTGAAAAAGTGAGTAGAAGTGGAGTAGTTTATAATTTTTATATGATATGATGGTGTAGTATATTATTTTTTGATGGATTTGATGATTGAGAATTGATTTATTTAATTTTTTTAAAAAGATAAAAAGTGGGACCCACGTGGAGGGAGAAAATATGGGGTAGGGGAGTTAAACTACCCTTGGGGTGGTTTAACCCGATACAAGAACGCACCCCGCTCCCAATCGGGTTATCTGCAGAAAACCCGTGGTTTCCTTCGCGTGTCATCCCCGCAACCCTGACGAGTCGACCCCCGCTCCTTCGATCCATTGTAGCGTGAGGGGATTGCTCTGCCGAGTTCCTGCCACACGCAAGTGTCTTGTCCGTGCCTCTCTCCCGAGGCTTCGCCCTCTTCTCACCCCTGCGATTTCCTCCTGGTATGGTTTCCTCCTCCTCCTCCCGGTGTTCGCGCATCTCCACACCTCCGCGAAGGAAGTGGTGTCGTCTCGACCAAGCTTAGAGGTACGCCATCACCTTTAGGCTCGAGCTGCTCTTGGACGAGGTCGTGGAGGAGGACATATACACAGAGGTTGACGGGGAGTCATTTCCTTCTTCTCGCCGCAGGTAACATCCCTCTCGTGTTGGCTGTGTTGGCTATTTTGACGGAATCGTCTTGGCATTTCTGTGATCTTCGTTGTCGGTGATTTCTTGCTTTTGGCTTTCTATCGATAGAAGGTCGCGGTGTTCAACGGTTCTAATTTTTTATTTGAAATAGTAGTGGTTGCATGTAGTTGATTTTAGATATGGCCTGTTCATTGGGGGCGTTTATGTATGATGTATGTGTAGACCATTCGTTGCAAACTTGCAACATATATTTCTTGTCAGTTGGGTAAATTTGGAGGGGGCGTTTATGTATGAAGAACAATCTCTCTCAGATATAAACTAGGAGAGGAAACCCAACCCAGTATGGGTAGATTTGGATAATGTGAATGATCTCCCGAAGACTGATGCATAATGTGAACGATCTCCCGAAGACCACAACTTTCAACTGATTGATCACCCTTGTTGATCGGTCGATTATCTGAAACTAATGTGTATGCATCAATTGCCCAAACTGCTATTGACCAAACTGTCGTAGGATGAAAATAATGGCTATGCATCAATTGTTTGAGACTCTGTTTACCATCTCACACTCGGGTAAAAAAAGGGAATTGATGACAATAACATTGGCAGAAAATAGAACTGATGAAACCCATTCCATCTCTCAATTTTGTATACATCTGTGCTGCTATTTTATCGTTTTTTTCTGCTCGTCTTTCCACCCACTTGTTAGTATGGCACTATCTTAATTTGTGCTGTTGGATTAAAACTTACATCGATATGGATTTCCCAAAGTTAAAAGTCACAATAAATACAAGGTGACTTTTAATCCAGCAGTTATTCAATCGTCACCTCTCTGTGCTTCATTATTTTGTGTTCAAATTTAGATTCAAGCGTGTCTATACAGGAATAAATGCAAGTCATTTTATCTTTCCATGTGCAACTACTCTGTCCATTTCTATAAAAAATTTCAAGAGTTGGACAGATTTTGAGCGCATTAGATAGAAATTGGCGGGATTATGTTTAGAGCGTATTGGATTTGGAGCGTATTTCCGGAATTTAGAGCGTCTTCTAAACAGATGTCAAATCACCGGTATATGTAAGATTGCGCAAATCAAACGGAAACTCATTTGTATAGTGATTTCTGAAATTAATTGCGACCGTGGTCATTTTTGTATTACCTCCAAGAGCTCTTTATGACAATTTCACATTTACCAAATTATGTACTTAGTCACGCAATGCCGCGCCAAGGTAAGGGAAAGAGCGTAGTGGATGGAGGTGAAGGAGAAACTACAGGTGCGAGGAGGGCAATTAACTGGACACCAGCCTATGACTGGATCTTAATCCATTGCATGTTGGATGCAAGAGACAAGAATCAATGGAGTGAGAAGTCATTTACTACTGCAGGTTGGAATGCAATCTTGCTCCAGTCCAATGAACAAGCAGGATTGTGTTACACGAAGGATCAGATCCAATCACGTTGGAAGATATACAAGAAGGACCACGCGGCGTACTTGTACCTTCACGGCAAGTCCGGTTGGGGATGGGGCCATGTTTCAAATCGTCCAATCGCACCGGACGACCTCGCCTGGTTGGAGGTATTGTGACCATTGCATAAAAGACAATTCTCCAATTCGATTACTTAGCAATGAATAATTGAAATTTCTATTTGTCAGGTAGGTGAGGCGTATCGCAAGTACAATTCACGTCCCTTCTTGTACTTCGAAGAGGTTGCCTACCTCATCGGGAAGGGGTCTGCAACTGGACGTTACGCCAGCTCGTCACGTGCGCCGATGGCTGCACGCAATACAGAAGAAGAGCAAGTCATGGAGGGCCAAGAAGGTAATACTGATTACGAGGATGTGGACGAGGTGCCCACCCCTCCTGTTGTTAGCAAGACTACACAGAGATCATCAGGATCTAAGCGCTGGAAGAGTGGAGAGGGGAAGCACGTAGTACCGGACATGGAGGCCTTGATGGAGCTGATTCAGGAGAGGATAAGAGCACAAAGACGACACCAAGATGTCGACGCCCGTGAGGCTTTCAGAGAGTTGAGGGAGTCATGCCCAGCGCTCTCCCCTGCGGCCTACGTAAAGATGGCTGCTACGTTGACGCACCCGGGCAAAAGGGAGCTTTCCGTTCGGTCAAGGATGACCCCGAGTACCTTCAAGCATGGATTCACCATGTCCTCGGTCAGCCGTAAACCCTCTTGAGCCATGCTTCGATATGAAAAGAAGCTCCCAAATGTTGGATAATTTTAAATGTAGTCCTATGTACTCGTAATTGCTCGTAGTTTTGTTTTTCTTTCCATTAGTTTACGTATTGCTCTGTTAGGTACATTTTAGTCTGTACTCTTATCTCGCAGTACTCGTAGGTGCAAGTTCTTCCGTTTTCATCTGAATGATTTTTGGTTTGTTGTGTTTTCGTTTGATTGGTTTATAGGACCATATTTCTATTACATTGCATATCCGTTTGAGGTGATATAGTCCTTATGCCATACAACTTTCATGCAGATGGAAGAACAACTATACAATCCATTTGAGGAGATTTTGTCCGAGGCCACGGAGTTGTCCTACACGCTTGCATTGTACATATTCGCATGTGCGTCGCAGAACCAACAAATCCCACGTGCCCCAATACCAGTCAACATCAGGCCTTGGTCTAGACGTATGTGGATTGATGATATGATGGCAGGGCATACTAAGTGATCCTACAGGTGCTTCAGGATGGAACCTGCAACCCTCTTAAAATTTGTGGAGTTGTTGGAGCAAAGAACAGGCTTGCGTAACACAAGATCCATGGATACGATAGAACAAGTTTGCATTTTCCTATTTGCATTTGGACATGGCTTACCTAACCGTGCTGCAGGAGTGGTTCCAATACTCTGGTTCCACGATATCAGCTCATATCCGCAGGGTCCTCGAGAAAGTCCTTCTGTTGGAGAATCTACTCGTGCGTCTTCCTTCAGTAGATACACCTACTCGCATTTCATCGGACCGTCATTTTGCCAATTACTTCCAGGTACATTTAAAACAACTCCCCATATTCCATGTGACCAAAATACTGACCTATAACACTTTGACTTTTTAGGGAGTGATTGGTGCCATTGATGGAACACGCATCAAGGCAACGGTCCCATCGGGCATGGAGGCTGCCTATCGCAACAGAAAACATTGCATATCGCAGAATGTAATGGCAGCTGCTTCTTTCGACTTTCTATTCACATTCATACTTGCCGGATGGGAGGGATCAGATTCAGATATGTCCGTCCTTAGGGATGCCATTGACAGAGGGGGCTTCGTCATCCCAAACGGCTGCAGGTATCTTGTGGACTGTGGTTACACGAATACGGACTCCTTCATTGCCCCCTACCGAGGCATTACATACCATCTACCTGAGTGGCGCGTGCTAGACAAGTCAGAACGCTACGTCTCTCACAAGCACTTATTTAATCACATACATTCACAACTTCGGAGTCATGTCGAGAGGACGTTTGGCGTTTGGAAGAAGAGATTCAAGTGTTTGACGTGCATGCCCACATACCGTTTCGAGATGCAGAGAGATGTTGTCAAGGCGACAGCGATAATTCACAACTTCATAAAGTTGTATGGGAGTGACAAGTGGTTTGATCGCGTTGAGAAGTACTTGGTTCCAAATCCACCCGACTTGGAAGCGGAGCCCGGTATCGAGGTCAGAGTCACCCGTATCGAGATGCTGCGGGGCGAGCAAATCCGAGATGAAATGGCCAGGTCGATGTATGCGGATAGGATGAGGCGTATGCATAACGAGTGACGAAATTCCATATCGGATGTAAAATCCAAAACATCTTGTTCCCATCAACTAATCAATTCAGTACTAATTGTTCATCGAATGTTATGCATGGTTTGCTATTATTTTTAGTGGACTTTTTAAAGGTTGTTGCTACGTGTTTCGATCGTATTTGATGAATTGACTTTCGGTGGGGAGCCATCAAGGAACAGGCAATGGTGATGCTACGTTTTGACATTTCCTTCTCCCATGGACGTGTCTGCACCTGTGGCCAGGATGCATTACTTGTACTTGACGAGTCGCGTCGTTTAGAGCCGGTTGATACCCGCTTGTGGTACACATGCCCGCTAGATGTAAGTGACTTAATAAATTACTTTGAAATTTCTTCTGTTTAGAATTAATTTCATTCACACTTATAACGATAAAATTATCTTTTGGCAGCGACCATGTGGGTACATGGTGATGGCATTGTCACTCCCGCCGACAATCCGTTCCCTGACCGCAGAGAAAATGTTCCTGGAAGACCTGCACAACGTATTGGAGTTCGCCTTGGATTTTAAGGACGAGAAGCTAGCGCAGGCAGAGAGCTCGATCAGAGAGAAGGAAAGAATGATTATCCACCTATGCGGCGGTTCTACGTCACAACATGATCTGGTTCATGAAGCTGTGGTTGACAAGCATGTAGTCTCGTAGCTATTGTAACTCAAATGCTATCTATGAACCCATCAGAATGTTACTTGCACTATCTGCTTTAAGAGATACTTCATTCGACGTCGTCTATATATTCCCGTTGGATTTGCAGAAATAACCCTTGATATTCTTCTATTTGTGATATCGTCTGTATAACATGCTGGATGTAACCAAGTTGTCGACTACGATCCGACACAATTAAAACTATTGAATGATGTTAGGATGTATAATGAACTGCTGAAATATTATTGAAATGAATATATGAAATTAACTAATGTTATTGAAATGAAAGTGTTACTAGTTAAGACTGTTTGGGGAATAAAAGCACAGCATCTCAACATAATTAACAGCAAGGAGTTATCTTAATTATGATATGAGAAGAAATCAACATAATTAGGTACGTATGCGACCCATTGAACATGTGGTAAATGTTTAGATGAACCTAATGTGATATGAGAAGAAGAAAATCCATATTTAGGATAGAAGATGCAGTAGTATGATGTGACACAACTGCCTATGGTAACAGAGTGGAAAGTGTTAAAAATGGAAGATATGGTAACACTGTATAAATGTTACACGCGGAAATTTAATATGGTAAAAGAGTAAATATGGAAAAATGGATAAGATGGACAATGGGTAAAAAAATTTAAAGGCGAAAATTTAATATAGTAACATGGTAAATATGGTAAAGAAAGGGAAATATGATAACAGGGTAATTATGTTATACGCAGAAATTTAATTTCGTAATAGGGTTACTACGGTAAAAAACGTATTTATGCTGACAGGGTAAATATGCTAAAGGCCGAAATTTAAGAGGGTAAAAAACGTAAAAGGGAGAAAACTTCCTCTACCACTAAAATCAACTACCAAACACCAATCAACAACCAATCATTATCCCAAACTTCAGTACATGTCACATCACAGAAAACCCTCTAAACAGTAAAACCCACCAACCAAACACTAAAACTCACATTCTGGTTATCCAACAGATAACCCACAACTAGGTTGGGTTATCCCCTACAAGATAATCTTTGAACCAAACGCACCCTTATTATTCTGATTTATCACTATAGCTCATAGTTTCTCTGCTTGATCCATCACTTTGTCGATATGATCGATTAATATTGTTTATTGGTTTATTTATTTGATCAATCATCTTGTTGATTTGATCAATGAATCTTACTTATTTTTTATTTAGTTGATAAATCATTTTATTGATCTGATTGACTAAAGCTGCTTACTATATATCCCATTAAATGTTCACTTGGTTGATTTGATTAATCAATTATCCTCTTTGTCTATTCTGATGATTGATCACCTTAAAACACAATTGATCATTAGATATTACTTTTTTGACATCTGATTGATCACATATGTGACTGATCAATCACTTTATACCATTAATGTGTTTTGAATTTTAAAATACTTCATACTCTAAAATACTTGAAGATAAAATGATTACATGTTTGATTAATCATCCAACTTAGTTGATCGATCAAGCTTTGTCTCCGTATCCAAATTGTGACCCTTATTGATGATTACTTTCTTGACTGATTGGTCACTTTGATTGATCACTTTACTATGACCAATCAATCACTTGATTCCTCAAGGAAAGCTTTAAACATCGATTCAAGTCATGTCAAGGATTTATTTACTTCAAACGGCTACATTAGGCTATATAGGAACTTCATTCATATTAGCCTCATATACAAGACACAAGGGGAAGAAAGGAAGCATCTATATTATTCTTACCTAGCTTCCAGAGCTCTCTGTACCCATGTTCTCCTGAGTTCACTAAATATGCTCAACTTTATCTCCTTTCTAATGTAAAAAAATAATTATTGATGTGATATATGCATAAGCACATCGAGTTAGAGCGATCAATTTAGTCCCTTGAGCATGCAGATCAACAATAGCAAGCATAATACTGTTCAATCTCAAATAATCAAGCAAACACAAATGTGTAGAGATTTTTTGATATAATCCAATCGGATAAAAATCTTTCATCCCAACTTAAGATTTCTCCTAACGGAATCACTCAGTCCTTTCCATTATTAGGCTTCTTTAGAGAATGGTAATTTCCCCTCTGTTACACCTTTAGAAAATCTTTAGAATCAAACTTCTCTTATAAATTGGAAGAGAGGTTTCTACTACATAGACACCATGTACAATATTACTATAGGAAGTAAACATAAGAACCTCAATACAATATGTGATGCAACATGAAGCAAAATGAGAATGATCTCACATATCATTGATGCACAAGAATAATGTCTTGAAAATCGATTGCTTAGAGCTTCTTCTTTCCACATTTATTATGGAATTGAAAATACGTGAGGTACTCTTTCTTTAGCATTAGAAATCATAGAGAATGAGTGAAAGTTGAGTGTTTATAGTATTAGAGAAGGAAGTGCTACATGAGAAATTCTTAGAGAAGGAAATTAAGATGTAGTGTTTGAGAACATACGTAATAAAAAATATAGCAATGAGCAAGTGATGCTAGGCTATAGGAATTAAATGCACCATGTAAGATGATCCTTTTCTCCTCTTTCCCTCTTATTCTTTTAGGGGGGGGGGATATGTTAATGAGGATGACTAGGAGAAATTTCGAAATTGTGCTACCATAAAGCCATTGGATGCATCATATCATTATCCTATCGAATGGGTGTTGAGTCAGAATTCGAGGGACTTTTTGAATTTTTCTTTTATCTCCGGCAACGGTAAAATTTTATTGAGCAAGGAATTTATTGCTGGGTTGGAAAATTAATGATAATCGGTCGTTGTTTTTATCCCCAAAAACCGCATCAACAAAAGATTATTATTTTTTTTATTTTTGCTACTTATTAACCTGTATAGCGGACAGGGTCGAACTCAGGGAGGCTACAATTCCCGAGGGTTATTAAATTAATCAGAAACTAATTAAAAGAGAACAGGATCTCAAAGGACACTATCCTTGGTTTTTGTGATTTTTTGAATCTTTTTAATTTTTTTTAATTTTTTTTATTTCTAATTTTTTTTATATTTTCTGATTTTTAAATTTTTAGTGATTTTGATTTTGCATTTTTTTTAATTTTCAAAAATAACACGATGCAATATTCACAAGATTAAAAATACGCACACCAACTCTTTTTGCAATTTTTCAATTAGTAAAAAAATGCTCAGAAAAATTCAAAGAAAATATTTTGGGTTTTAAAAGTTTTAAAATGTTTTTGAGAATTTTTATGGAATTTTCAGATGTTTTTGTATTTTTCTAAAAATTAAACAGTGAGGAAACAAGAAAGTGTGCACAGCCTGGAGTAATTTGCAATTTAAAAATCTTTTAAATGCCCAAAACTCCTGGCTACTATTTTCAAGACAAACTAGAAGAAAATATCTACAAACAGGAACTGAAATCACAATTTTTGGATTTTTGTAGAATTGTTTATGATTTTTATAAGGTTTTTGATGTTTTTCAATTTTTTTGGGTTTTATAAAGAATTAATGCATGAAAATTGGTCTGAAATTAAAAGACGATGAAATAAAACTACTCTAATTTTATTGGAATTTTTGGAGCTATTTTCGAATGTTTATGAATTTTTGAATTTCAGGAAGACAAAAAGGCACTGTTTTTGATTTTTTTAATAATATCAAATGAAGTCATAATGCTACGAAAATTTTATGCTAGGAAGAATAGCACATCAGGAGTATAGCACAATTTTCTCAAAATTTTTGAAGCATGAGAAACATTTATTTCAATAGAAGATCATGCAAGTTCAATGCTCTGCAGTTCAGGGACCAAATTGCAAACAGTTCAAAATTCTTCAACAAATAATAACATAAATAAAGTGCAAGAAGGAATGTGTAAATTACCCACTTAAAACGTGCACTGCACGTGCTTGAAGCTAGCAGGGGCGGTTTTGTAATTTTGAAATCCTCCAGGGGGCTTGATTGTAATTTCCCCCTCTCTTTTTTTTAATTAATCAAAACCCTAGAGGGGGTTTCGTTTCTTGCATGGAAAGCCAATAGGGGAGGCAAGGGCACCCGCCGCCCGCCCCTTCTTCTTCCTCGTCACTCGCGGGGGGAGCGAGAGAGGCGGCACTGGCGGTGGATTGTGACGGCGTGGCAGGAGTGCAAGGAGGAGGGCGGCGATGGCGCGGTGGGGCCGCGCGGCTTCGGGCAGATGAAGGCGGAGATGGCGAGGAGGCAGGATCTCACGGCGGTGGTCCGACGGGTGGGAGCTCAGGCGGGCAGAGGTCGACGGCGCGAATCTAGAGCGTCGCGCGCACAGCGACGCCGCAGGAGGAGCGCGGCTCTGGGCGGTTGGCGGTGCGAAAAGGGTACACTGCTCGAGGTCGGGGCGGCGCCGCGCGACTAGCGGGGCTTCTGGAGGGGGATGGCGCCGCTCGCACGGCCTGGCGGAGATGGGGCCCTACGCTCGCGGCTGGAGGTCGGCGTCGAGGGGCTTCAGAGGTGGCTGCTGGAGGAGGCCGCCGCGCAGGCGGAAGGAAGGGCCCAGAGGCGGAGGGGGCCGCGCGTGACTGCGTGGCTCGATGGACAGTTGCCTGCGGCCGTCCCACTTTTATTGTTTTTTTTATTTTTTTATTTTTTTTTGTAATCTTATGTTGTATGTGCTGTAAGCAGAAAATAAAGAAAAACTCCTCTCTTTTTTAACAAATCCGGAAATAGAAATAGAAAGGATGTTTTTTTTATTTTTATCTTTTGAATTTTTTTTCTTTTTAATGTTCTCCTGCAAAACAAATGTTAGAAATAAAGCAAACAAATGGTTTTTTTTATTTATTTACAACTCGGACAATGAATGAGGATTCATTGGAGATGAGGGATTCGAATCCGATCTCCGGCCACCGTGCACGGCCAGAGTTGAGAGATCGTGGACGATAGAAATAGAACGCGTAGAGATCAAGAAAGTGAGATGAAAAATTTGAGTCGGTGGTGGAATAAATCGTGGTGAATTTTCTTAAGATCTGAAAGAAGAAAATGACGAGAAAAAAAATACGATAAACTACACTACGATTAAACTAAGATAAAATGCGAAGAAAATTTGGATCTCACCTTAGGAGCGGAAAATGGACCGTGATCGCCTCGACAAGGCCGACTCGCTGTCACCGGACGGCTTGGAGGCTAGGCAACTTTCTCGATGAAATTTCTCTCGGAGATCGGGCTCCTCTCTCGGAGATCGGGCTCCTCTCTCTAAAGATTGATCAAGTTGGAATGAGGGAGAAGGAGCCATATAAATAGAAAGAGACGAAATTTGAATTTTTGAATTTTTATTGGATAAAGGGAGATAAAAATTGAAGTGAAATTTTGAAAAATGTAATTAAAAATTAAAATTGAATTTTTGAAAAAAAAAGAGATGAAAAATGAATTTTTTTTGAATTTTTTTGGTGGAAGAGAGATGAAATTTGAAATGAAGATAAAAGAGAAAATAAAACAATTATCCATTTTTTTTGAATTTTCGTCACTTTATTTATTGGAATTTAAAAATGTCATTTTTTTTATTTTTTTATGAAGGTTAATTAAAAATAGCAACTATATACATATACTATATACATATGTGACACTATATACAAGGATAAATGACGAAATTGGCTTTTTTTGTGTTTTAAAAATTTATTATTTTTTTTAATTTTTATTTTTATTAAAAAGAAATCAGTGGGATTAATTTACAATATATACAAATATAATCTGCACAAAATACATGGGAAATTGCACAAACCACCCCAGAAAATCGACTTTTCAACCGTAACTCCAAAAATTATGAAAATACAGCCATTTTGAAGATAATTTAATTTCGAGTTCAATGGAACTGAGATTGATTCAATTTGAGCTTATATGAAATCGGAATTGGTCTTTCAATTAATGCTTGGTGGCTTTTCCAAGTGTGGCTATTTTTATTCTGTACAAGATTTAATTGTGCAATCAATTTTAGTAATTAGAACACATTTTTATTTACAACTTTGATTTTGAATGTTATTGGATTTGAAGTCAATTAAGATACAAATAAATTAGTGTTAGTGATATACAGATATACACAAAATAAGTGAGAAACACATTTTTTTGGATTTTCTGGTTGAGGACCCTATCTCCCCCTACTTTATTCCTGGTCGATCAGGTCACGTCTTGACCTTCTCTCGAGGATCGGGTCAGCCTGTACACAGTCTTCCTTTTTTTATTTTCTTTTCTTTATTTATTTTTTTTATTTCTTTTCTTTAATTTTCCTTTCTTTCTTTATTTATTTATTTTAGGTTAAAATTAATCAGAAATGTACAATATTTACACAGATGCAAGTTAGTAAGAATATGGAATTAGCGTGATATGCAGGTGTTTTATAAGGGATTTTAAGCTAAAATAAATGAATAAAGATGACGAATCGCAGATTCATCATCCCCCTATGCTTTACCTTTGCTAGTCCCTTAGCAAACACTTATTTGAAAGAATAAGTGCAAAGAAGAAGAAAAAGAAAAAGAAAGGGAAAATAAAGAAAGTAGGACAACATTGAGTATTAAACTTTTCTTCATAAAATTGTAGTTTGGAGCTCTGTCGGACCTTTGGATTATTTGTGTGTCGGAACTTCTGTGAGACTTAGAATTTTAAAAACGACAGCCTTCAAGTTCTACACATCATTGTCACAGTTTCGGCTCAGAAGTCATCTTAGATCAATCCTCTTCCTAAAGCACACCCTATGAACATTGAACAATCGACTCATGTGTGTGAAAGGTTTTAGCTCTTCCCATCCAGAATGCCGGACTACCATGCAAATCTCCTCTCCAATAACTCGTCCTCGGGGAGTCAGGTATTTCCTTCTAAGGTCTGTTGCGCTTGTTCACAATCGAATAGGGGGAGAAGTTAGAAGAAAGAGTAAAGAACTGGAGGGTGGCCAGTGTAGTCACCTCTCCTTGTGAAGATGGCCAGTGTAGCCGAGTCTCCACCAAGATCTGCAGGTTTCTTGAAGCTTGGACCTTTTTGGTCAGATATTTATTTGGTAGTGGCTTCTTTGTATTTGTATTTTTGGTGGTTCTGCTTGGATCTTGTTTGCCCCTACGGATATAGAATCTTTTGTTTTCGTACATTTTTTTGGGGTCTTAAAAAAATTGTGCCCAGCCGTCCATCCCTTTTCCGAAGCTTTATTTCAACCCGTACTCCGGTCTTTAGATTTCCACGCTACAAGAAAAGAAACTCACACAGTCTTCCAACACCCCGTCTGAGTTGAGCTAAGTGCATAGTGTGAGAGTACAAATTGATTCCCTATTCCAGAGTTATACCCAGAATGAAGAGATCAGGTTAGACACTAAGAGTCAAACGCTGCACATTGTCATGTGGAAATCAAAGAATTAAGTCAAAGACCTGAAGCTTCTAAAATCCTATTTCTCGGTGAAGTTCCTCTAAAGAATTAGGTGAATTAAGGTCCAACTAAGCTCCATTCTTCAATTTTATTCCAGACATAGTTTAAATGTCAATACTATCCTGAAAAATGCACATGCAAATGCAACATATGAAAAATACAAGGGTTTTTTTTTGAAAAAGGAATGATGCACATGTGAAAAGAACACATTTTTTTTAAAACAATTTTCTAGTTTTGAACTTTTTATGGCTTTTTTTAAGGAAAAATGCAAATGTGAAAGAATGGTTTTTTTTTTGTAATTTGCAAATTTTTATAGATTTTTGGTTTTGTAATTTTTTGTTTGTTTTTTTTTGAAAAGGGTTAGTAAAATATACGAGTATATACAAAAAATTTTTTTTGTGTTTTTGTTGATTTGATTTTTTTTGTTTTGATATTTTTTTGTGTTTTTTGTGTTTTTTTTACGCATGTGGATTTTACAAACTCTACACACATAACCCCCCAAATAAATGTATTTAAAAGTACGAGTTATGTCTAAAGTATATATACAATATATACGACATCCCCCTATACTTAGCTCGAACTATGTCCTCATAGTGATCAGAGAGCGAAAAAGATAGGCATAACTCGTGCTAAGTATAGAAAAGTGAAAAGAAGAGAAGATGATGATCCCCCCCTATACTTAGGATCAAGTAATCCTAAGTATAGTAGAGTGTACAAAAGGGGAAAACCGATGACGAGAATGTACAGACTCAAAAAATAAAAAGACATGATATGAACAACATCACCCCCTATACTTAGGGTAGAGTATCCCTAAGTATAGGCAACAACAAGAGTGATGAACAGGACGAAAATGAACAACACAAATCATTCACCCCCCCTATACTTAGGATAAAGCACATCCTAAGTATAGCATATACACACACACGGAAAAGGGGTGAATGATAAAACGGGAGAAGACAAAGTAAAACGAAAGGATATACAAGAGGAGTGGATGTACAAAGGTCAAGAAGGTCGAAAGCGAACCTTCTTGCGGGACCACTGAGGTATGGATTTGACAAGGTGTAGGTCGATATTGGGATCATCATTAGATATAAACTGAGTAGAATCGACCAAGAATGTATCCTCAGCGGTTTCAGATTATGCAGGCCTAAACCGGTTATTGGAAGTAGTATGGTCATTTCTGGCCTGGGAAGTCTCGCAAACATCAAAGTAAAATGGCTCAAAATCATTATCCGAAAAAGTAGGATCATTTTCAGCCTGGCGAGCCTCTATTGGATCATCATCTTTATCAAAAGGCCCAAATTCCTTTATAAAAGCAATCAAATCAAATTTGGCCTGATCGGTCTTATCTGAATCAAGGTGAATAGGAACGGACTCATCAGTGGAAGTAATCAAATCATGTCTGTCCTGTCTAGTCTCAGAGTCTGCCTTCCGCTCTAGGGTGTCTATCGTGTAAATCCCGCGAATGTCATCAATGCATCTCCACATTCCAGAAGGGGGAACTCCAAGGTCTATGCTTTCCGAGTCTTCCTCCTTCAAGAGGAATTCTTGGGTTTCATTATCATCCAACATATAACAAGAATCTCTGATATTATCATCGATGTCAAATTCCTTGGGGTTGGCTAACACGGGCGGGTTCTCATGAGGTGTAGGTTTCTGGGCAGTGGTGGGTGTAGTGATCAACACATCGCTCCCTACATCAGAATGGAAACGAATCTCTCCTGAACCATAATCAATAACGGCTCCTGCAGAGGCGAGGAAAGGTCGTCCCAGGATGATTGGAGGGTGCTCCACAGGGGTGGAGGTCTCCATGGGCATTACAACAAAATCCGAAGTGAAATTCAGGCCCTGAATAGAAATGACAGCGTTTTCTAGAATACCCTTCGGCCTCTTGATAGATCCATCAGCAAATTGAACTATCATCCTGGTTTTCTTGAGAGGCCCAAGATGAAGAGACTGTACCATAGAGAAGGGTATTACATTAATTGATGAACCGCCGTCAAGGAGAGCGTTATCAAAAGAATAGTCAGATATGGAGCAACTCACAAGAGTTGTGGCAGCGTTCCCTTTCTTAAAATATGGACGGTGAGAGATGGCGTAGGCAGTGGCCATGGTCAAGATGTGACGCTCAGATCTTCTCCTTCGCTTTCTCTTCTTATGTTGAGGAGTAGATATATCAGTCATGGCCAGTTGAAGTGGGGCTTTAATTATCTCATGAAGGGTGGCCACCACTTCGGGTTCAGTCAACATTTTTTTGAACTTTTGGACCTCATCCATACAAGAGAGGAGGTCGGAATCAGCATTTACATGAGGATTGCCAAGAGCAGTCTGTACAGTGGAATCCTCGGGGTCAAGATTGGGACATGTGGTGGATGATTGTGTGGGTAAATGATTGGACATTTGGGTCCTCTCCTCACAAAATGAATGGATAATGTGTCTCTCAGAATCTTTTTGGATTTTTAAATTTTTCTCATTTTTTTTGTATTTTGGGCGATTGCAAGCTCTCATGATTATCCTCAAATGAATCCATATCCTCAAAAAGTGGAGCAGCGTTCTGGCTCGTATTTATGTTAAAGATATTGTTAATCCTCGAATTCATATGCTCCACCATCTGGTTCAGTGTCTCAAGTGTAGAAATCATGAAAGGTGACTCCAAAATCTCAGGACTGGGTGGGCTGAATGAGGGTGGGTGAAAATCAACGTCCTCCGTTTCCTGAAATAATGGGTTAGGCGGATATGCACAAACATCAGGAGGAAGATCCTCCTGGAAAAAAGGAAGGTGGATCGTCTGGAGAGTACGAGGTATCTTCGAAGATCGGATTAAAATAACTCCAGTCGGCCATCTTCGAAACAAAAGATGAGAGAGCACGAGGGTCAAGCCAAAAGATATGGAGAAGAAGGTGCAAATGCACAGAAGGATCTAGCAAGCACACAAGCAATCAAACACAATACAAACCCTCAGTTCACCAACTCAACTCAATGTGAAGACCGTGAAGGTTCGGTCTCTTAATCTTGTCTGTTTTAGAGTTAGGTGATAATCACAGAAGTTGTACAAACACTTAGGCTGAATTATGGGATTTGGGCACTAACCTTAGTGTGTACGCGAGCAAGTTAAAACGAATACAATGAGAGGGTTACTCTCCCCAAAACAATGATTTTTCCTTATGTTTATTTTAGGGTCGAGTTTTCTTTAGCAGTCCCAAATTTTAGGCAGTTATCACTTGGTTTAAGTATATTCAACGAATCGTCTACCGAGTGTCCAATTTCCTTTTAATTTATGTGAGTGAAAACAAGGAAGGAGATCGGAAATGCCAATGCGCGATTAAAACGATGATGCATGCAGGGGTTAGAGATGCGTACCTTGTCGCCAGCACTCTACATGCAAGTGATCCGCGCAGAATTTAAATACAGAAAATAAACTAACCTGTATGATGCAAGTGAACCGTCCTAGATGATAACTTCTATTAACGGGCAAGAACAAGTTAATTTGACTAGGTCCACATTACGCTCTACTCTATAGGCACAGAAATATCTTGTTTATGGTGTTTGGACCTAATTAATTACCTCGCTCAAGAAATTAATTAAAGCAATCAAGAGGTAGCTCACGAAATCTACGGAAAACAAAGAAAAATAAAGGCGATGAAAACAAAACCGGTGAGGTCCCCCAAGTGCACCGGCACTTGGCGAAACAGACCCCGCAACAAATGAATGTCCTTTTACAAAGTTCAAATGGAAAAGAAACTCTCTCTCTCTCTTTTTTAAAAAATTTTCTCTCTTTTTTTCGTCTCTTTCACGCTTCTTCTCTTTTTCTCATGCTATCTTGCGGCTTGGTGAAGAATCAAGCCGCCTCCACGTCGCTTGGGTGCTTCGGCTCTCCTAGGATTGCCTCCTTCGCTCCGCGGGCCCTCGCAAGAAAAATGGAAGAAAATATGTAAGAAATACAATTATCAAATATGAGAAAAAGAAAGAAAATGTATGCAGTGGTTATAAACAATGAAGTGAATGACAGAAATGTAAACAGATATTTACAACCAAGAATAGCAGGTCAAAAGAGAAACCTAACTACCCTCGTCGTGCCTCCCCGGCAACGGCGCCATTTTGTTGAGTCAGAATTCGAGGGACTTTTTGAATTTTTCTTTTATCTCCGGCAACGGCAAAATTTTGTTGAGCAAGGAATTTATTGCCGGGTTGGAAAATTAATGATAATCGGTCGTTGTTTTTATCCCCAAAAACTGTGTCAACAAAAGATTATTATTTTTTATTGTTGCTACTTATTAACCTGTATAGCGGACAGGGTCGAACTCAGGGAGGCTACAATTCCCGAGGGTTATTAAATTAATTAGAAACTAATTAAAAGAGAACAGGATCTCAAAGGACACTATCCTTGGTTTTTGTGATTTTTTGAATCTTTTTAATTTTTTTTGATTTTTTATTTCTAATTTTTTTTATATTTTCTGATTTTTAAATTTTTAGTGATTTTGATTTTGCAATTTTTTTAATTTTCAAAAATAACACGATGCAATATTCACAAGATTAAAAATACGCACACCAACTCTTTTTGCAATTTTTCAATTAGTAAAAAAATACTCAGAAAAATTCAAAGAAAATATTTTTGGGTTTTAAAAGTTTTGAAATGTTTTTGAGAATTTTTATGGAATTTTCAGATGTTTTTGTATTTTTCTAAAAATTAAACAGTGAGGAAACAAGAAAATGTGCACAGCCTGGAGTAATTTACAATTTAAAAATCTTTTAAATGCCCAAAACTCCTGGCTACTATTTTAAGACAAACTAGAAGAAAATATCTACAAACAGGAACTGAAATCATAATTTTTGGATTTTTGTAGAATTGTTTATGATTTTTATAAGGTTTTTGATGTTTTTCAATTTTTTTGGGTTTTATAAAGAATTAATGCATGAAAATTGGTCTGAAATTAAAAGACAATGAAATAAAACTACTCTAATTTTTTTGGAATTTTTGGAGCTATTTTCGAATGTTTATGAATTTTTGAATTTCAGGAAGATAAAAAGGCACTGTTTTTGATTTTTTAATAATATCAAATGAAGTCAAAATCTACGAAAATTTTATGCTAGGAAGAATAGCACATCAGGAGTATAGCACAATTTTCTCAAAATTTTTAAAGCATGAGAAACATTTATTTCAATAGAAGATCATGCAAGTTCAATGTTCTGCAGTTCAGGGACCAAATTGCAAACAGTTCAAAATTCTTCAACAAATAATAACATAAATAAAGTGCAAGAAGGAATGTGTAAATTACCCACTTAAAACGTGCACTGCACGTGCTTGAAGCTGGCAGGGGCGGTTTTGTAATTTTGAAATCCTCCAGGGGGCTTGATTGTAATTTCCCCTTCTCTTTTTTTTAATTAATCAAAACCCTAGAGGGGGTTTCGTTTCTTGCATGGAAAGCCAACAGGGGAGGCAAGGGCACCCGCCGCCCGCCCCTTCTTCTTCCTCGTCACTCGCGGGGGGAGCGAGAGAGGCGGCGCTTCAGGCGGCGCTGGCGGTGGATTGCGACGGCGTGGCAGGAGTGCAAGGAGGAGGGCGACGATGGCGCGGTGGGGCCGTGCAGCTTCGGGCGGCTGAAGGCGGAGATGGCGAGGAGGCAGGTCCTCACGGCGGTGGTCCGGCTGGTGGGAGCTCAGGCGGGTGGAGGTCGACGGCGTGAATCTGGAGCGCCGCGCGCACAGCGACGCCACAGGAGGAGCGTGGCTCTGGGCGGTTGGCGGTGCGAAAAGGGCACACTGCTCGAGGTCGGGGCGGCGCCGCGCGACTGGCGGGGCTTCTGGAGGGGGATGGCGCCGCTTGCGCGGCCTGGCGGAGATGGGGCCCTACGCTCGCGGCTGGAGGTCGGCGTCGAGGGGCTTCAGAGGTGGCTGCTGGAGGAGGCCGCCGCGCAGGCGGAAGGAAGGGCCCAGAGGCGGAGGGGGCCGCGCGTGATTGCGTGGCTCGATGGACAGTTGCCTGCGGCCGTCCCACTTTTTTTGTTTTTTTTATTTTTTATTTTTTTTTGTAATCTTATGTTGTATGTGCTGTAAGCAGAAAATAAAGAAAAACTCCTCTCTTTTTTTTCAAATCCGGAAATAGAAATAGAAAGGATGTTTTTTTTATTTTTATCTTTTGATATTTTTTTCTTTTTAATGTTCTCCTGCAAAACAAATGTTAGAAACAAAGCAAACAAATGGTTTTTTTTATTTATTTACAACTCGGACAATGAACGAGGATTCATCGGAGATGAGGGATTCGAATCCGATCTCCGGCCGCCGTGCGCGGCCAGAGTTGAGAGATCGTGGACGATAGAAATAGAACGCGTAGAGATCAAGAAAGTGAGATGAAAAATCGAGTCGGTGGTGGAATAAATCGTGATGAATTTTCTTAAGATCTAGAAGAAGAAAATGACGAGAAAAAAATGCGATAAACTACACTACGATTAAACTAAGATAAAATGCGAAGAAAATTTGGATCTCACCTTAGGAGCGGAAAATGGACCGTGATCGCCTCGACAAGGCCGACTCGCTGTCACCGGACGGCTTGGAGGCTAGGCAACTTTCTCGATGAAATTTCTCTCGGAGATCGGGCTCCTCTCTCTAAAGATTGATCAAGTTGGAATGAGGGAGAAGGAGCCATATAAATAGAAAAGAGACGAAATTTGAATTTTTGAATTTTTATTGGATAAAGGGAGATAAAAATTGAAGTGAAATTTTGAAAAAGGGAATTAAAATTTAAAATTGAATTTTTGAAAAAAAAAGAGATGAAAAATGTTTTTTTTTGAATTTTTTTGGTGGAAGAGAGATGAAATTTGAAATGAAGATAAAAGAGAAAATAAAACAATTATCCAATTTTTTTTTGAATTTTCGTCACTTTATTTATTGGAATTTAAAAATGTCATTTTTTTATTTTTTATGAAGGTTAATTAAAAATAGCAACTATATACATATACTATATACATATGTGTCACTATATACAAGGATAAATGACGAAATTGGCTTTTTTTGTGTTTTAAAAATTTATTATTTTTTTTAATTTTTATTTTTATTAAAAAGAAATCAGTGGGATTAATTTACAATATATACAAATATAATCTGCACAAAATACATGGGAAATTGCACAAACCACCCCAGAAAACCGACTTTTCAACCGTAACTCCAAAAATTATGAAAATACAGCCATTTTGAAGATAATTTAATTTCGAGTTCAATGGAACTGAGATTGATTCAATTTGAGCTTATATGGAATCGGAATTGGTCTTTCAATTAATGCTTGGTGGCTTTTCCAAGTGTGGCTATTTTTATTCTGTACAAGATTTAATTGTACAATCAATTTTAGTAATTAGAACACATTTTTATTTACAACTTTGATTTTGAATGTTATTGGATTTGAAGTCAATTAAGATACAAATAAATTAGTGTTAGTGATATACAGATATACACAAAATAAGTGAGAAACACATTTTTTGGGATTTTCTGGTTGAGGACCCTATCTCCCCCTACTTTTTTCCTGGTCGATCGGGTCACGTCTTGACCTTCTCTCGGGGTTCGGGTCAGCCTGTACACAGTCTTCCTTTTTTTATTTTCTTTTCTTTATTTATTTTTTTATTTTCTTTTCTTTATTTTCCTTTCTTTCTTTCTTTATTTATTTTAGGTTAAAATTAATCAGAAATGTACAATATTTACACAGATGCAAGTTAGTAAGAATATGGAATTAGCGTGATATGCAGGTGTTTTATAAGGGATTTTAAGCTAAAATAAATGAATAAAGATGACGAATCGCAGATTCATCAATGGGTTCATTAAGGATCTTTAACTACGAAGCAAGGGTTAAACCTTGAGAATTTTATTACCATAATACCTTTAAAATCCTCATAATAGTTATTCTACAGCAATAATTCTTACTAAGAAGAATTCTCATGTTGTGGCAATTTCACCCATAAAGTAATGGGTTACTCCTAGCACGAGCAACTTTCAACTTTGACCCTGAACAGTTAATTGAAAACCAATTAGATCAAAAACTACTTATGGTTCATTCCTTGCCTACATGGATGGTGGCTAAAGAGAGCTCATGTATAGTGGACGAGGAACATGGGGCTATTGGAGATTCTCGAGGACTACACGAAAGAGGATTTGATGACAAATATCAAGATCTTTATCCATCTTTGTAACATCAAATGTCTGCCACCAAATAGACCATCCACATGTTGATGGTCTCACATGATCATGTCCAATCATTCCATTAATATGCTCCTTCCAAACAAGAAGATCCAGGTTCCCTTTCGATCTTTGGACTGATGCGAGAAACCACTATGTATGTAAAACATATTGCACTCATCCTCATTTGATTGTATTTTGTAAATCAAAGGATGAATGAGCATTCCCAATGGAGTCTTCTTTTGTAGATCAAGATATGGTAGAGTTCTTCTTTTGCAGATCAAGATATGGTATCATTTAGTGGTCATGGCCCCCATTAGCTTTTGCCTTTTAACCTAAAGGCAAAAGCAGAATATAATGCCAAAGTAGAAAGAAGAATTTGAATGTTGATTGCTACATCGTATGATATTAAGCATATAATAACATATATCAATTCTTCGAAAAAATATTTTAATTTTGGAAGTAAGAACAAATGATATATTCATTGCTAACAATTCATATAATGATGATTATTTGTTAACTTTTCATTCTAATTAATATTAATCATTGATAATTTACCAATTAGATTATAAGAAAAATACTTGAGAAATCAGTGGATTATCGATGTTGCATGATTCCTTGATAGCATTATAACAATGAATAAGACATGCATGCTTTGCGTATTTCAAGGAATCAAAGATAATTTTAAATGAATGAAATCCGTTGTTATAAATCTAACATTAAAAAGTATATAACAAATCCTTAAATTATTCATTTCTATAACTACAATTTGTTTTAGTGATCCATATGTAGTGAACACTATACACTCTCTTGTGTGCATTGTTCAAATTAGGGTAAATTATATCAAGGTCCTTGAACTTTATGCTTGATTTGAATGTGGTCCATAAATTTTTAGAAGGCACAATATGGTACCTAATTTTTTATGACCGGTTTCAATGTGGTACTTTTGTTATATTTACCTTTAAGTGAACCATCAAAATCCATTTTAAAACCCTCTTGATTTCTAATATATTTATCTAATTGTTTTCGCAAATTCTCATCCATCTTTGAAGTGAAGGTTGACCATTTTTCTCCCACGTTGATCGACATGTACATGGATGCCCTTCCTAACCTTTCTTAGTAATTTGTATAAGATATAGAGTCTGATGTTAATATATCGACCTGTAATATTTTCCAAACACTCGTGTCCTTTTTTATTTTACCTTTCACACTACAATAAGTAGATTAATTTTCTTCGACAAATTTCATCAAAGTCAAAAACAAAAAAAAACATTTCACGAAACCCCATGGCAGTGTATACAAGGATCAACTAATTTCAGTACTTTCACTTTTTCCTTGCATTAGTTGTTTAGGATTTTTAATGCCTTTATTAAGATTTGTTTTATCACAAAAACACTGACAAGATAAAAACTTGATCAGTTTGATTTGAACCACAACACTGAAGGCTACTTTAACTTAAAACTTATGATAACTGGTTATTTTAATACTTTCATGGATATTATTCAGACAATCCATCTCAGCACAGGCAAGAATTGAGGGTTACATCAGGGTTAAAGCATTTCCCATTTTATTCTAATTAGTTGTCGAAAATCACATTTAGCTTATTAGGAACGTGGAGAGATCATTTCAATTGTGGAACGATAAGGGCATGGATTTCTTCATTAAGCCCAGTTCGTTTGAGACGGGCAATTGCTGTTGCATATGTAAAGAATGAGGTTCGAGCTGAGACATATGCTGCTGTTGAGAGGACTGCCACCTTGGCATCTGCAGTGTTGCACTAGATGTTTGAGGGACTTGTCCAGGAACTTTTTCTTGTTGCAACAATTGTGCAGTGGAATGAGAATTTAGTAGTTGGCACTGATGATGTTGCCCAAGCTTGTTGGTGTTGTGCTGAACGTTTGTAATGGATTGAGAACTGATGGTTCTATGCTGTGGATGCAAAGAATTATTTCTCTGAATCAACGTATGTTGAGACCGTTGCATGTTGAGAAGAGCACTTTGTTTGTTTGACAACCTTGGATGTTGTTGTTGTGGTTTAGAGATGCTAATGTGTTGGCCACATTGCAGTTGTTGCTGCGATGCATGTTGCTGCCTTGATTGTGATTGCTGAAGAACAACAGGTTTCACAGCTTGCATATTTGATGTTTGTCCAGTATAGGATACAGCGGATTGCTTTAAATCAGTCACGGATGCAAGCGCAGGCGGCATAATCATCGATGTACGTTTGCTATGTCGAGAGAATTTTGGCTTCGAATAACAGAATTCCTGTTCGTACAGGGATAATTTCGTTCCATGGTAGCCATTTTCGTAGAAATCCTACGCACGTAATCAGACAGACTTGTAGCAGCGTGGAAGATCTTTTCTTCGAACCTTGAAGCGATGTTGTTGAGTTCGCCTAAACCCTCGGGCGCAGAAATCGGCAAGAGCCGCACCAAAGCATCCGCTATCTTGCGGACGATGCGGGGGCGCGCCTCAGGCGGCAGCTTCGCTCGCCATCCAGCCCCTTCCGGCGCGTTCATCGCAGCACCTCTCTCTTTTGAAAACGGGCCGTTAGGGTTCGGGGAGGGATGGAGTCGAAAGGGAGACGCCTATCGTCGCAGCCTTCAGAAGGCCATCGTCCTCCTTTGAAGAAGGTCCGTTAGGGTTCGGGAGGGAAGATGGGAGCAGAAGAGAAAGAACGCTTTGATGGATCACACGAGAGACCAATAGCCTTCTGGAGAGAGCTTCAGAGCTTTGACGCCAAATAGCCTTCCGATGAAGGGAGCGGGAGAGCGTTGGAGCGGGAGTGGAACATCTACAATAAATGATAAAATAAAATGAATTTTACACTTGTACCACTTACAGTTTTTCCAATAACACTAACTTTTACGTAAATGATAAAATAGCGAGATTTATACCTAAAATGAATACAATAGGGATCGAATAAAGATACTTTCTGTCCCTTTTCATCCTCACTTGCAAGGATATACAAACATTATTTAAAGAAACTTTGTGTGAGCTATATTTTTGAGAGTGCTTGCGTGATTTTACTATATGTTATTGTAAATGTTGAGAAAACTTACAGTAAGTATATTCTTAACACCCTCTTTTGGTACACTCCACGTTTTATGTTACTACCTCTTTGGTAACAAGACAACTAAAATTTTGATGATTAGGTATATTTACATTATAAATCTTGCATATATCTCATGCAAATTTTGAAAAAAAATGAAAGGCGTAAAGAGGCGGTTTAATTAAAAACGAGGTGAGGAGTAACCTCGAGGTGGTTGAGGCGTTATCGTCAAATTTTTCAAAGAAATTTGAATTTTAACTAAACATATTGTAATAAAATTAAGAAAAACATACTATAACACAAATTCCCAAACATATAAAGAAAATAAATGATTTTTAGTGTAATTCAACATTGTCCTGTTCTCATAGATGAGCATATGTTACCGCTAGTGCTAGATTCAAACACAATAAAAAATAATGAGTACAAAACATATTAACTTCCGCACTTAAATTTATAAGTCTAGTCCAAACAATGGAAAAAGTAAAATGATAAATCTATTTCCTAGTCTTCTAAAGATCTTCTCCCCGTTGCTCTCAACTCTAAGATATACATATGTATCAAGATTGCCATCCTACGATCTACTATTGCTAATTGGATCATCTAAGGAATCATTCATGTACTTTAATTTTGCCTCATCATCATCATCATCCTCATCACTGCTTCTGTATCCACAATGAACATCATCCTTATCAGCACCAATTATTGCCTTACATGTATTATACAATAGCGTTGTTAATTATTTTATGTTTGTACTAACTAAATAAATTTAGCATCGCATTTACCTTTCTTTATTTTCTTCATATGAGAACCATCTTGTGCTTCCTCAATTTTCTCAGCATCCTCCTCAGAAGGAGTATTTGCATCAAGTTCTTAATATGCTTCATGTTCACAAGATTAAAGCTCTAATACCCATTCATCACTAGAATCCATATCATTAGCATAAGGAATCCTCCATGGTCATTTTTCTTGACCTTTCTATGCTTTACATTCAATTAAATATCACGTAGACCAAATCATTGAGTTTTGCTTATGCGAGTCATGTCCTTTTCATTGTATGTACCTAATCAATATGCATGGTCAAGCTTATCATATATATAATTAGAATTTTTTATAATGTGGCCAAATATTACCTAATTAATTTACTCCAATTGTGTTTCATCAAGGCACGCTGCAAGTCAAATTCCAAATTTTAATGGCAAACTTTGCCAACTCGGGAGTTTCATTTTCATCTACAAAAGCTTTCGACTGATCATTTGTGTGATTATCATAACTTATGGTTAGATATAAGAGTATTTAACAAATAAGGTACGCTAAGAAGAATACATACTTGAACTCCTTTTATGTGTATTCGCAACATTAGAATATCCAAACAAGTCTCATGCATTTGTCAAAGCATATATAGATCTACTTTCTCCCTTTCCAATGGATAGCTTATCAACCTCTCCATGCAAGAATACAACCAAATTCTTATCTCAACGTGTGAGGAAAATGAGGCCTTGAAGTGATTTTGGGGATTGAGAAAGTAGCCATAAGCATGCAAATGAGGTTGAGGTTGGCAATCCCTCCTAGCATCCCCAATGTCCCAAATGGTTTGTATTTTGCTTCGTCATTGACAAATGCGTGCATAATTTCCTCCTTTGCTCTATCGTTGGTCTCATAATAGAACCCAATTAGCAGATGTTTTTCTGAATCAACCATTCGTAAGACCATGACCAAGGGCTTGGTCGTTCTAATCACACTGGCAATACCAATGTAAAAACATTTGCTCTTCAAAATTATGTTGCATGCACCTTGTTGTTGAGTCTTGGAAGAATATGAGCTCCTCTTCCATATATTGGAATTTAAAAATATCTCAAGAAATTCCCTAACACTGATTTCTGCAACATTAGAAAAGACATAACAAAATGTGTAACTGCAGGGCACACCAAATCTTAGTATGTAGGGGTGTCAGAAATTCTCAAGTTCGATATTCGCTCAGGTTCAGCTCACTAAAAGTTCGATTCGTGTGCGGTTCAGAAATAAACGAATCGAATCTGAACACAAGTTTAGGCTCGATTAAATAAATGAAGCGAATCTAAAAATCATAGGTTCAATCAGGTTTGATTCATTAAAAGCTCGATAAACACGCACACACATTTACAAATCCTTATCCGCATAAGTGGATCTTATTTTGAGATAAGTGGATTTTGTCCCATGATAAGTGAACTTTATCTGAAAATAAGTGAATATTTACGAGATAAGTAGTTTTATCTCGATATAAAGTATCTCAAAATAAATAGTTACATCGTGGTTACAATATCCATCATCTATATTCTAGTACTTTTCCTATTTTTATCTTCAAATAAAAATAACAAGTATAAACTTACTTATCGCATATCTCCACATTATTCCTTATCCTCATCTGAACAGATATAAAAATATATTATAGTCGTACTTTTTCAAAGAGAAGAATCCTTATTAATCTAGTTTTTTCAAAAGATGAAGAAGAGTGGGATAAAAAAACTGAGTGAATGTTTATTCTAATTATAGACACGTATGTATATATATATATATATATATATATATATATATATTCTTTTCACTCCCTCTTATTAGTGAATTCTCATGTTCGATATTCGCTTAGGTTTGAATCGATTCGGATTCGATTAAAAAATAAATGAACCAAACCTCAACATAAATTTAAGTTCGATTAAATAAACGAACCGAACCTAAAAAATGTAGGTCCACTCAGGTTTGATATGCTTACACACCTATTAGTATTTCTTCACCCTTATCATGGATAAAACCCAAAAATAAGCTAAATGTAATTGATGACTCTTTTGGCTTCTTTGAAAACAAAGCATGCAAAGGTGACTTAAAAATGTCTTTAGCAGCAAGTCAATGAAGTGGATGACAAATGGAATCCACTATATTTTTTCTCTTCTCCATCAACTTGTTCTAGTTGCCATGTAGTTAGAGGCATTACCAATTATACTTTGTATAATATGTCATTCATCAACCTCCTAAACTACCTCATCAAGCAGAGAAAAAAGTAATTGTGCACTCTTTGTTTTGGCAAATGCATCTATGGAATTGAAGACCCAAGTCTTCTTCGGATTATTCATCAAAAATTTGATAAGTGAGCGACCATTAGTGTCCATCTAGTCATCAGACATAATGCTACACTTTGTCTCTACCCAAGAGGGATGTCTCATCCATCAGATTGCCAATTGTATTCAGTTCTTCCTTTGGTATCCATGTCCTCAACTCAGATGCCGTTAGATGTTTCAATCCCCTCCAAAAATCAGTAATAGAATGAAGCATTGTTTGGAATAATGGACTGTTTGCATGATTGAAGGCCAATCCATTATAATAGAAAAATCTTTCAATATCACGACAAACATGACTTATATTCCCCTCTGAAGTTGCATTCAATTGTTCGATGTTGCTTCTCATGGATGTTGCTAGTCTCAATTATCCTCTCGAACTGGATGCACGAACAAATAAGTTCATAGGACTCCTCACTTGCTTTGCCCTGCTAGATTCAGTCAATGCATGATTTTTACTACTTTCATGAGCAACTTACATATCAAAAGCACTCCTATAAAAAAAATCTCTTCAATTGTTCTATTCTTTTCTTCATTCTTTGCTAAAAAATTCTTCATTTCATTTAAAATTGCAAACGATATCATTGGGAATCCTTTAACATTTTTCTCGATTTTTGTATGGTGGTGGTTGAGTTTCACAATTCCAAAGGCTATTCTCTTACTACAAAAACTGTATTGCAGGTAAACATAACCCTTGCCTTTCATTGGTTCTTCCATTTGGACTTCAACACAATGTTCCCATCTAGGATTGATTCGAACTCTTTCAACATATTTTATGCCTTTCTTGTTTGCTTTGAGCATTTATAAAATTCATTGCACAAGCGCAATTACAAACAAAAACATATGAAGTTAGCAAATTAGAATTTCAATTTAACATACAACTTTAAAGTTTGAGCTAACCGTTGTCAAATGCCAATTGACCTAAAACTAAAGGTTCAAGAAACAAGCAAATACATTATAGATCTACAAGTCTACATCACGATTTATTATTATTAATCCACAAAAGACCTAAAATTATCAACTAATTTATCATCTACTTCCACAAAAGAATCTAATTCCACATCTAAAATACTATATGATTTAATAATTAGGGTTTGAACTTTAATAATTACTAGCCATACTAACAACTAACAATAGACCTAAAAAATATATATAAGTTACAGGAAACTGTGAGGAGGTGATGCCATGCTGGAAGAAGGCGACGATGCTACATGGTGGCATCAAGAGGAGGAAGAGCTGGAAAAAGAGCGATTGAGACTGTATGGCTTTTTTTGCTTCAGACAGATGTGTGGGTTGGGGGTGTCTAACTAAAGTGCACATCAACAAAAATACCTCAGGGTAGCACCTTACCACACCTCAGACCACCTCAAATGCTCAAGGCGTTCACCTCACATATTCTAGCTGAGGAGCATACCTCGAAGCAAAGTCCAGCCACCTCTCCTCAAGGCGCATTTTTTCAAATCATGATCGCATATTGTTTTCATGTCATCTTCATGAAAGATTATAACGTTGCAAAACTTTGCAATTTTCATCTGCAAATAAGTTCTAGATTTCTACATGTTTATCTGCAACCCCGATAGGCTCCAAAAGATATCCACCGGGACCGTTGCGTTATGGTTCTGCTCCTCCGAACCCCCCAGAAAAATCAATGTGTCATCCGCATACAGTAAAGGAACAGAAATATCCCCCAGGCGGAAGCCCTCGCACTACTCCGCCTCCACCGCACGTTTGAACAAGACTGCCAAACAATCCGCCACCAAGACAAAGAGCATAGGAGCCAGCAGACACCCTTGACGAACACCCCATTGCGGCCGATATCACCCGCCCTCGGGCTTGCCGTTGACCAAAATCGAAGATGAGCAGGTAGTGACACACCTCTTCATTCAATGCACCCAAACCTCCGGGAACCCCCTCCGTCGCAGCGAGGACTACAGGAACTTCCAGCTAACACAATCGTAGGCTTTCGCATAATCAATCTTCCAGAGCGCCCCGTTCTTCTTCGACTGCCTCCACTCAAAGCAAATCTCCGACGCCGCGACTAGCCCGTCAACCATTTGACGGCCTGGAATGAAAGCAGACTGCCCATGAAGCACCATCGAGTCTATCACCTTCTTGAGCATGTTCGCCAGCACCTTCGCCACAATGAGATAAATAGCGTTGGAAATAGAAATTGGCCTGAAGTCCCCCACCCTCAACGGAATTTTCTTCTTTGGAAGAAGAAAGATCAAAGCTCGGTTGACTTTCTCAAATCTCGATTTCTAGCCCTGAATTCAGACAACACCTCCATAACATCGGTCTTCAGAAGATCCAAAACTCACGGTAAAACAAAATGGGAAACCTGTCAGGGCTCGGAGCCCCATCCACATTCAACCCCCAAACTGCCCGCCTCACCTCCTCCTCAAAGAAATCAACCAACAACAATTCTGCATGCCCGACACTCAGCGACTCCACACCCAACCCCAACCACCCCCAACCGTCCCCTTCCGCATGCCCCCTACGCGAAGCCTCCACGAAGTAGTACCACAAAGCCCCCCACCCCCACCCAATCTACCTCTCCCCAGACACTCTGACCCCGCCAACCTCGATCTCATGCAAGAAGTTCCTTCACCTCCGACCGGATGCCATCGAATGGAAGAACCTCGTGTTTGCATCCCATCCTTCAACCATTTCTGTCTCGACCTCTACCGCCACTCAACCTCTTTCTTTTATGTCCTCCATCATCAATTCCTCCAACAATGCCATCCTCTCCGCGAACTCTTCCTGATTCAAGCCCCTCTCCCTCTGCTTCACCTCGCCTTACCGTACGTCGAGCCCTAACCTCCCTGCCATACGCCATCAACACAGATCCTAGGGACTTCAATTTATCCGCTAACCGGGAGACCGTCGAGCCCACCAGATCACAACCTCTCCAATGGGCGACCACCATCTCCCGAAAGCCAGCCTCCAGCAACTAGCTCTTCTCAAAACGGAACATAAACCTAGCTCGCCGCTCCTCGTCGGATGACCAAACGATCGGAGTATGATCAGAGTACGTCCATGGCAAGGCCCACGTCCGGGCAAGAGGAAACGCCTCCCCCGCCTTTGCGGACAACAGAAAGCGGTCAAGTCTGGAACGTGAACTCGCATTCCTCCATGTGTATGCACAGCCGACAACGACGACAACAGACAAGCCCAAAGAGTTGACCACCCATCTGAAGGCCTCCGAACCCGAATCTCTCCCGCCGACCATACGCGGCATGTCCTCCGGAATCAATGTAACATTCATGTCTCCACCAATGATCCAAATCCCATTCTCGATTTACACGCCAATAACTTCTAGTTCCGTCCCCAAGGAGCCACATTCATGCCCATTCAGGCCATAGGTATTTGTGACCCAAAAGGAGATGCCATCATCCTTCCTTCTCAAATTCACCGTCAAGCAGAACGACGACTTCGAGACCCCCAACAAGTCAAACCTATCTGACAACCATCCAGTAATGATCCCACCCGAGGCTCCTTGGGCATCCACCTCCGCTGGCTCAAAACGAACCCCACCTCCCAGGTCCTGCCTGATCGCATCATCACAAGCAGGCAGCTTCGACTCCTGGACAAGGAATATATCAGCACTAGCCTCATTCAGCAAGTTTCTCACCCCCAGCCGCTTGTCGGGTCGGCCCAACCCCCTGACATTCGAAGATAGTATCTTCATTAAATTAACCCCTGGATAAACTTCCTTGGAGGTATCACCCCCAGACTCCGAGCGATGCTACGGTAGAGCACGGTAAACCAATTCTACCGCTGCAATGGGCTGTCGGAATCTGAACACGCATCGGAGGAAGATTCCGCCTGTACCAACGAGGCTCGCAATGTTGCCTTCTTCTTCTTCCTTATCGATCTGAGAGACCTTCCCCGCACGTAAGAAGCGCCGAACCTGGGGGTCCCCCTTCCCTCCTCCACCACGCATGGCTCCCCCACACCAGCCTCGCAGGTCGCCGTCGCCTCCATGAGCAGACCACTCCCCGAGACGCAGAGGGCAGCAACCCCCCCCCCCCCCCCCGCTGACGAGCTCGACTCCGCTCCTCCCGAAGGACCCTCTGATGCCGCCTCCCGAAGCCCGCTGGACGCATCCAAAGCACCCCCCCCCCCACTCTTACGCCCCTTCAGTATGCGGGGGCTTGGGTATAGAAGCCAACTCAGCCCGCGACAAAGAGCCAAGCTGCTCGATCTCACTCTGCACCTGAGACGCCCGCTGGTCAATGACTTCCAGCCAAACCTCTGTCGCTTCCACAGAAGCGCCCCTCCGGAGCCCCAGTCGAATCATCGACCCGAAAACCAACAATCGGACCCGGAAGCACAAGATCTGCCTTGGAGGGCTCGCGGCCCGCCCAAGAACCAGGCCCTTCACTTTGCACCAAAAGACGAACCGACTCTAGATCCATGTCCGACAATCAGACAACCAAGCGGGTCGGGTCTCGCTAACCCTCGACCCATCTCGAAGCGAAGCCAAAGCGACCCCTCACGTGCCCCGGGAAAAGGACCGACGCAAGCCTCAGAAAGTCCGCGCGGATATGGTGCCCAACCGAATCCCCTCTCTTGGGTGATGCGCCATCGTTGGACTTCAAGCCAAATTCAAGTTCAAGCGCAGGACCGGGACACCAACCGCACCCGTTGTCGTCGCCGCCTTCCCCTCTAACCACCGCTGACCATCGCCACAGTCCATGACCTCAGGCCCCGCATCAACCAACTCCACTAGCACACGGCTCCCCTGGAAGAACACCTCCCACCACCCCAGATCCTCCGACCCAAACCGTTGAACCCACACGATGATGTCCACAGATTGACCAGGCTGACACCCATCACTCTCCACTGCAAGCACCATTGTGATACCTTACAGCACCCATCACTCTCCGCCGCAAGCACCACTGTGATACCTTGCGACACCTCCGAACAGGAACACAGGCTCCTCGCGTTGAAAGGCAGGCCCCTCACGCTGACCCTCCCTAGAGGCGTAGGCCTCAACGTCCCATCATCCACCCTCAAACAGCGCCACTGCATAAACAGCGAACCGTCCCTCGACCCATGAAGCAGGGATGCTGCTTCAGAGGCAGTAAGGCCCCGCGCCAGCACACGCCAGGGGGCACCTGAGCAACGTCCCATGCAAATAGCGCCTTGAAGACCAACCCCACGTCAGAGGAGGCTAAGAAGAGCGCCTCCGTCCCACCACCTTCTCTGACAAGCATCGAGCTCCCATTCACCCTCAAAGGGCAATGCCTGCTGGTGTCCGCGAAACGCCTACAGCAGAAGCACCGGAGAGGTTCACGACACTGGCGCCTAGTGGTCGAGGCCTCCGCAACGGTAGCACCTACGACCGAATGGATTAACCGACGGCCTCTGACCTCTGAGCTCAGACAGCACCACACGACGACGCTGCTTACGAGGACTCACCATCAACCATCCATCGCCCTCGACGATGCCCTTTACATCGCGTCGCTCCATCACTGACCTTTTTGACGTTAAGCCACATCAAAACATTGTGGTGAAATGAGAGTCGGTGTACCATGTCGTGAGACTAAAGTTTCACACAACTTCAATTAGATATTGAAGAAACAATACAAATACTATAAGCTATTCATTCTTCACCATGGTAACTGATGAGAATAGAGTGGTTGAGTCAGTTGAGTTAATATCTCGTCAAGATCTAATTACGTTATACCTGACTTTTTGTCCCCCCCCCCATCATCTAGCAGTGGGATTTGAGTGTCGGTGGAGATATATAAAAAAACTCCACACTTCTTGTATCTTTTGAGAAGATTGGCAGTGTAGAGGGATCATCACGATTGTCTTGAACCATAATATCTTGTATTGCATTTGATGAGCTATATCATTTTGGTGAAATGGGTGCTAGCATTCCATAGGCGTCTTGATAGACATCAAATATAATGATGAAATGAATGTTTCCATGCCATGAAACTCAAGTTCAAAAGGAATCTGATGGATCATGTTGACGAAACAACATAAAATTGACAAGACACTTCACCCTCTATGCTAACCAATGGATCCACAGGAAACTCGTCAGAGAGGAATCTCCATCCGAATTGCAAAATCATACAAAATTACAAAGTGAAGAAAAGGAAACCTCATCAAAATTTTGAAGTCTCATCATATACGAATTAATGCAGTACAGAGTGTTGGGTTTCTTTGATATTGTTCCAGCCCCAACTTGGGGGCAGGAGCTATTTGGCCTTTTGGCGGGGGCATAGCTGCAAGAATTCCATCATTTTGAAGCCCCATTCCAGGGAACATCGCAGTGTGCGATTCCTATTTCCAGTGAGCATCGGATACTCCATTACAGAAGCAGCGGGCAGCCCCAGTTCGTGCCCTTTCTCCCCAGCGATTCCAGCGGCCAGCAGCGGGGTTCTTGGAACCCATCCTCTCCGTCTTCCTCCACACAAGCGGGAGAGCGCGAGAGAGAGACCGTGCTCGAGGGCAGCGCAGCTCGAGCTTTGGGACAGCGGCTAGGGTTTTGGAGTTGGGTGTGGGAGCACCGTTTGGGCGAACTCAAGAGGGAGCAGCGGAGGTCGTTGGGAACGACCTCAAGGAGCTGAAGCCGTGTTTGGGACTCCATCCGGGAGCCCACAAGGGGAGTTACCTTGTCCTCCTTGTTTTGAGCACATTTGGTATAGTTAGATACCTAGGGATAGTTTGATACTTGTTGGATAACTATCCATTGTGTGTGGCTTGTACCTCGATTTTGTGGGCAACAAAACCGGGAAGAACATTTGGCTCATTTGACCGTAGTGATTGGTTGCCGGTCTTGCCCCGTGGTTTTTCTCTTGCTCACATTGAGCAAGGGTTTCCACGTAAAAATCTTTGTCTCGTGTGGTTGCTTGCTTGCTTGTGATTGTGCTATCATTGTTGCTATTGAGTTCCCGTGTGGGGAACATATATTGTGTTGTGTGCCATCTTTGCTGCAGGACAGTTTAGGGGGATAGATCTTGGGTTATTGTTTGTTTCCGCATCTACATATATCCCCAACAAGTGGTATCAGAGCTCTGGTTGAGCAATGGGCAAAGATGATGAAGGCACAATGATTAAGCTTACAAGCAGCAATTGGCAGATTTGGAAGGCCAAGATGGAAGACATATTGTATTGCAAGGACCTCCACGATCCGGTGGAAGGGGAGAGCGCCAAGCCAGAGAACATGTCCACAGGAGAGTGGACAAAGTTGAACTGAAAGGCCATTGGTACCATTCGGAAGTGGCTTGACATGTCGGTCTTTCATCATGTTGCCGAGGAGACAAATGCCAAGGAGCTGTGGGTCAAATTGTCCGAGCTCTATGATCAGAAGACCGCAACCAACAAGGCTTTCTTGATTAGAAAGCTTGTGAATCTGAAGTACAAGGACGGATGCAAGGTGGCGGAGCACTTGAATGACTTCCAGAGCATAATCAACCAGTTGACATCCATGGGTTTGACACTTGATGATGAGTTGCAGTCACTTCTTCTTTTGGGTTCTTTGCCAGACAGTTGGGAGACCTTAGTTGTCACCGTGATCAACTCTGCGAAGGACAGCAAGTTGACCATGGCTATGGTCAAGGGCAGTCTCCTCAATGAGGAGATTAGACGCCGCTCTTCGGGAGAGGCATCCTCCTCTTCACATGTGTATGCAGTTGAGAGGAGAGGAAGATCCAGCAGCAGAGGGCAGTCACAGGAAAGGCAGAAATCCAGAGACAAGTCCAAGGGCAGAGGAAAGTGTCACCATTGCCAGAAACCCGGTCACTGGAAGAGAGATTGCAGGGTTTGGAAGAGAGAACAAGCTGAAGCCAAGAAAGATCAGAAAAAGGAAGATGGGAATGTAGCTGCAGTCGTGGCAGATGACAGTGCAGATGAGGAGATTCTCACCATCCAGGACCAGTGCTTACATGCAGGGAGTGATTTGGAGTGGGTCGTTGACACGGCTGCCTCCTATCATGTGACTCCACACAGGGAGTTTTTCACCACCTACACTAGGGGTGATTTTGGGAGAGTCTTGATGGGTAACGAGAGTTACTCTAAGATCATTGGCATGGGCACCATCTCGATCCATACGGATGTTGGGTGCTCAATGACTCTTCAGAATGTGAGGCATGTTCCTGATGTGCGGCTTAGCCTTATATCTGGCTCACAGCTAGATAGTGAAGGTTACCATCTGAAGTTCGGCGATAGCAGATGCAAGATTAGCAAGGGTTCTCTCATCATGGCGAGAGGCAACTTGTTTCACACGCTCTACATGACTAGAGTGAAGGTCATGGATGGCAGTTTGCATGCTAGTGAAGCAGATAACTCAGATTTGTGGCACCGTCGGCTTGGCCACATGAGCCAGAAGGGCTTGAAGCTTCTTAGCAAGAGAGAGTTGATCCCCTACCACAATGACATCACTTTGTCTCCTTGTGATGCATGTGATGTTGGGAAGAGCAGGAGTGCACCGTACAGAGCGAGATCCAAGGTGAAGGGAGACCTTCTACAGTTGGTTCACTCGGATGTTTGTGGTCCTATGGATACAGCCTCTTTTTGAGGCAACAGGTATTTTGTCACCTTCATTGATGATGCATCTAGGAAGGTGTGGGTGTATGTGCTGAGATCGAAGGATCAAGTGTTTGATTGCTTCAAGAAGTTCCATGCCATGGTTGAGCGTGAGACAGGAAAATTGTTGAAGTGTCTACGCACGGACAATGGGGGAGAGTACACCTCCCATAGCTTTCAGGGCTATTGTGCAGAGCACGGCATCAGGCATGAGAGGACAGAGCCAGGCACATCCCAGCACAATGGTCTAGCTGAGAGGATGAACAAGACCATTGTTGAGAGAGTCCGTTGTATGCTGAAGACAGCGGAGTTGCCCAAGACCTTTTGGGCTGAGGCGGTTCGCACCGCATGTTACTTGGTGAACCGATCTCCATCAGTTCCTTTGGGCTTCCAGATTCCAGAACGTGTTTGGACAGGGAAAGACCCCTCATATGCTCATTTGAGGGTGTTTGGATGCAAGGCTTATGCATTGGTACCCAAGGAGCAGCGGAAGAAGTTGGATGACAAGGCAGTGCCTTGTATTTTTCTTGGCTATGGAGATCAGGAGTTTGGATACCGTCTTTGGGATCCAAGAAAGAAGACTGTCACCAGGCACAGGGATGTGTTTTTCTATGAGAATCAGACGTTGGCTGAGGACACCACTGAGAGTGGTGATGGAGATGAGATCTCCATGGATGATGACAGTGATGAGGACACAGAGCCCTCTCCAGTACAGGGTACAGGTGGAGAGGATAGGCAGCTAGAGCAGCATGAGCCAGATGCAGACCCCATTGATGCAGGTCTAGGGGATCTAGAGCAGGGGGAGCAACCTCATCCAGTTGCAGACACAGCAGAGCCTCAGGTCAGGAGATCTGAGAGGACACGCCAGCCATCATCCCGCTACCCCACTTCCAAGTATGTGATGCTCACAGATGCTGGTGAGCCATACACTTTTGAGGAGGCACAGGTGCATAAGGATAAGGGTCATTGGCGCAATGCAATGAATGAAGAGATGCTATCTCTCAAGAAGAACCACACTTATGACCTTGTTGAGCTTCCTAAAGGGAAGAGAGCCTTGAAGAACAAGTGGTTGTACAAGCTGAAGTCAGATGACAGCGGCAAGCAGGTCAAGTACAAGGCCAGATTGGTGGTAAAAGGGTTCAGCCAGAAGGAAGGAGTGGACTATGATGTGATCTTCTCCCCAGTGGTGAAGATGAATTCAGTGAGAATGGTGCTAGGACTTGTTGCTAGCATGGACCTTGAGCTGGAGCAGATGGATGTGAAGACGGCGTTTCTTCACGGTGATTTGAAGGAAGAGATCTACATGGAGCAGCCACAGGGTTTTCAAGAGAGAGGGAAAGAGCATATGGTATGCAGGTTGAGGAAGAGTCTCTATGGCTTGAAGCAAGCCCCGAGACAGTGGTACTTGAAATTTGATGCTTTCATGGGAAAGCAGGGCTTCAAGAGGGCAGCAGCCAACCCATGCGTATATGTTCATCGTCTTCCCAAAGACAGGTTCGTCATTCTTTTGATATATGTGGATGACATGTTGATTGTAGGTCATGATTCCAACCTCATTGCAAAGCTCAAGAGAGAACTATCCAAGGAGTTTGGGATGAAAGATTTGGGCAAGGCCAGTCACATCCTTGGGATGTAGATTACAAGGGACAGGAAGAAGCACATGCTGTGGTTGTCACAGGAGAGCTATGTTGAACGCGTGTTGGAGCGGTTCAACATGAAGAATGCCAAGCCTGTCAGCACGCCTTTAGCCTCTCATTTCAAGCTAACCAAAGAGTCATGTCCTTCTACTTCTGAGGAGAAAGCAGAGATGTCCAAGATTCCATACCAGTCAGCAGTTGGAAGCCTCATGTATGCAATGGTCTGCACTAGACCCGACATAGCCCATGCAGTGGGCGTGGTGAGCAGGTTCATGTCGAATCCGGGGAAGGACCATTGGGAGGCAGTGAAGTGGATCTTGAGATACTTGAGAGGGACCTCAAGTATGTGTCTTGCTTTTGGGAGGTCAGATCCCAAGTTATGTGGCTACACTGATGCAGATATGGCAGGTGACATGGACCAGAGAAAGTCCACCTCAGGCTACATTTTCACTTTTGCAGGGGGAGCCATATCATGGCAATCCAAACTACAGAAATGTGTTGCTCTCTCAACTTCTGAGGCAGAATACATTGCAGCAGCAGAGGCTGGGAAAGAAGTGTTGTGGCTACAACGCTTTCTTGGTGAGTTTGGACTTGAAGACAGTAAGCCGGTTGTGTTTTGTGATAGCCAGAGCGCTATAGACTTGAGCAAGAGTACCATGCACCATGCTCGCACAAAACACATTGATGTGAGATACCATTGGCTGAGGGATGCAATTGAGCAAAAGCAGCTCACGTTGAAGAAGATTCACACAGATGAGAACCCCTCTGACATGTTGACAAAGGCAGTCACTCGTGACAAGCTTCAGCTCTGTAGAGAGCTGAGCGGTGTCACCTCTTGTTGATCTCCGTCACAGGACAACACCTTCCCGTTGGGGCTGGAGGGGGAGGTTGTTGGGTTTCTTTGATATTGTTCCAGCCCCAACTTGAGGGCAGCAGCTATTTGGCCTTTTGGAAGGGGCATAGCTGCAAGAATTCCATCATTTTGAAGCCCCATTCCAGGGAACATCGCAGTGTGCGATTCCTATTTCCAGTGAGCATCGGATACTCCATTACAGAAGCAGCGAGCAGCCCCAGTTCGTGCTCTTTCTCCCCAGCGATTCCAGCGGCCAGCAGCGGGGTTCTTGGAGCCCATCCTCTCCGTCTTCCTCCACACGAGCGGGAGAGCGCGAGAGAGAGACCGTGCTCGAGGGCAGCGCAGCTCGAGCTTTGGGACAGCGGCTAGGGTTTTGGAGTTGGGTGTGGGAGCACCGTTTGGGCGAACTCAAGAGGGAGCAGCGGAGGTCGTTGGGAACGACCTCAAGGAGCCGAAGCCGTGTTTGGGACTCCATCCGGGAGCCCACAAGGGGAGTTACCTTGTCCTCCTTGTTTTGAGCACATTTGATATAGTTAGATACCTAGGGATAGTTTGATACTTGTTGGATAACTATCCATTGTATGTGGCTTGTACCTCGGTTTTGTGGGCAACAAAACCGGGAAGAACATTTGGCTCATTTGACCGTAGTGATTGGTTGCCGGTCTTGCCCCGTGGTTTTTCTCTTGCTCACATTGAGCAAGGGTTTCCACGTAAAAATCTTTGTCTCGTGTGGTTGCTTGCTTGCTTGTGATTGTGCTATCATTGTTGCTATTGAGTTCCCGTGTGGGGAACATATATTGTGTTGTGTGCCATCTTTGCTGCAGTACAGTTTAGGGGGATAGATCCTGGGTTGTTGATTGTTCCGCATTATCTATATATATCCCCAACACAGAGAGCTATTTCTATAGCTGAAGGGACCAGTAGAAGTTTACTAGTACTATAACGAAGAAGTCATGTTTTCTGTTATTATACCAAGTCCAGAAATGAGTCTTTTCTACCATATGTGTGGTCAAGATGGATTCTTTGCTTCCAGTTCTATCCTGGGAAGAAAGCATTTTTCAGACATGATATAAAAGTCTGTTTCAGAAAAATAACAGTAATGAGACTTCCTAATCTTCTGAAAGAGAACATCGGTAGGGGTTTCCCATGAACTTCCAGCAGAGATGGTATAAACACGAGATGGATAAGAAAATTTTGAAGGTGGGTTAGCAGATTGTGAAGGATTTACAACGCTAAAATGAGATGCCATCACTTGCTGAACAAATTGAGCAGGTGATAGTTACGATGTTTCATGGCTTGTAAAATATGGGCCCCCAAACATCAATTCTTATGGAAACAAGATTATGCATTTACCTAGCAAATAATCGGATTGAGGTTTTCCTGGTTTCATATCAGAATTCTTAGGTTTTTCTATTTGACAATGCTTTTCAATTCAATGTGGTTTAGATTGTGAAATCTGCTGTGGTAGCACCTGTTCTTGCATGAGTTTTTGTGATTGCTCTTACGGTTGTTGACTTAAAGTTTGTCTATTTCAATGCTGCTGAATTGGCTGAGGTTGAAGATTACACTGTTGCTATGTATGCACATTCTTCTGTACCAGCAATTGCTTCTTCTTCTTCAACTGCTGCTTATTTTGTCGATGTACATTGCCACATTTTGTTGAACAGGTTTCTGATTAAATTGCAACATATTCCCATTAGTGACTAGTGAAATAATAGCAGTATGATGGTTTGTAGTGATGAGAACCTCATGCAATTCCATGCCTAATAGACTAATAGTGGTAAACAACCAAAAGAACTTTTGCAAGAAAGGATTTGGTTTTGAGACAACACTATATAAGGTGGCCAGGGAATCACCACATGATGTGGGACTGAATAATGTTGCATGGACGGTGGATGTAGATGCAGTGGTGGTTTTTTTCCATTCACTGATGAAGATGTTTTTTTGAGAGAAAACAGGGTGGCATCCCAAATTGGGACCCACCGCAATGTATTAATGAGAAGATACTAGATTACATGGGTTCAAGCCGCATACAAAACCTTACAATGCTCCAAAATATTCTCAAAATAAAATTCTGATCATGAAATACGCGTATGTGCCATCAATCAATACACGATGTTAGGGGCAGATAGCACATCTCAATGGCGTTGAAGGTAAGAACTCATGGGAAGACGTCAAATTTTGACAGGATTGGTTGCAGTGAGATCAGTAGTGGATGAATGGCAATGAGTTTCGGTTATTTTTATTTGGGCGGAGAAGTGACGGAAGTTGGCGATAATATTTGTTAACATAGAAGTTGGTGTCTTGATTTCAGTACGTGCTGTTTGAACGAATTGAGTGACTCTTGTGCTCAAAACCACTAGCGAAGGTTGCGTACTCCAGCGATTGCACGGACCAACTCTCACAGGCATGGAGGGACGAGGGTGAACTGTGCGAGGGGCTATGCACGTTCTATAAGAAAAACCTCCAGCAAGAGGGGAAGAGCAACTCGATCACCCCGCATTAGGGAGCATTCTCTCGACCCAAACCCATCTCCCTCTTTCATTCTCCCTTAAGAAGAAGCAACCAGCAATGTACAACATATGTTCGTATATATGAAAATAAAAAGGAAAACATAAATCGTAGCACCTCAAACATAGTACTACATATAGTAATCATAAGAGTGGTGGTTAATAAGTAGTTACTACTAGTCAATTTGAGCTTAAGCATTTTGGGTAGTGGTTGAGGGCTTCAGTTGGCCCCAAGCCCAACAAGTTGTATGAGCCAATAGTTTCGTGATAACGGACCGAGCTTAGCATCCGAGACTTTACAGATGGTATCAGAGCAGACTCTCTCTAATAGCAGAAAGGGTTGCCCAAGATGTGGAGCCACCCCTCCCATAGTGCTAGGAGGAAAGGGCTACCCAGCAGATGAAGCCCACACTATTACTTGGAATAGGTCATGGGCTATTGCGCAACGAGGAAGTTGCGAAAATAAGTGGAGACGATTGTAGCACATCAAGCATAATACCACATCTAATAATCACAAGAGTGGTGGTGGCTTATAAATAGTAGGGGCTCCTACTAGAAAATCTAAGCATAAGCATTTTGGGTTGTGGTCAAGGGCTCCAGTTGGGCCCAATCCCAACAGGTTGTCTAGGCCACTAATCCTTGATAATAGATCGACCTTAAGGCCTGGGACGTTACAAATGGTATCAGAACATATTCCCTCTAATATAGAAAAGGGATGCCCAAGGGGTGGAACCACCCCTACCATAGTGTTAGGAGAAAAGTGCTACCCAGCAGGTGAAGCCGTTACTATTATTAGGAATATGTCATTGGCCATTGCACAAAGAGGATGTTGCAAAAATAAGTAGGGGTGATTGTAATTTGTAACATCTCAAACATTGTACTACATCTAGTAATCACAAGAGTGGTAGTAGCTACTACGAGAAAACATGGGCTTAAGCATTTTTGGACAATGGTTGAGGGATCCAGTTGAACCCAAGCCCAAAAAGTTTTCAAAGCTTGGGTGTCCAAAGCTCGGGTGCAACCATGAGATCCCAAACGGGAATCACTACAAATATGCAATTATTATAAATTATTACAAAAATCAAATTGTGTAGAAATAAAACATAAGGACTCTACACTCTCTCACGACTCGACCCGATCTAAAATTTAATGTGTCATGTCAGTTAGTTTAACCCACCCACGAAGAACCGGGCTCCACTGCACCTGTCTGAAAAGTCGATCTAGATGTGTCGGGTCCTTCACACACAAAAATAATATGATGGTCAGAGATATGACTCAAATAAAATTAAGAAATAAATAAATAACTAAAATGCAGGAAATTAAAGAAGAAATAATTACAAGAAAGCATAGGGGTCGGACTACCCGAGGGTGGAAACATAATTTCTAAATTGTTTAAAAGTCAAAATAAGCCTTGCCACCCTGGCAACGCTGCCAAACCTAGAATTTACCCTCTACTAGTTATGTGAAATTAACATGATGTTCGTTGTAGGCGAGAAAATTTGATTAATAAAAAACAACCATTTAATTAATATCTTCAATATAATGCAAGCAGTCAAATTTATTTTACATAGATAAGCCTGAGGTAGAACTCAAGGAATCCATTCTCTCCTTAGGTCAATTTTCATATTACCTAGATGCTAGGTTTTCGAGGAGAATCTTTTGGCAATTTTTTATGCATGTATTAATAATGTGCAAATGCAGAATGCCAATTATAAAGGTGAAATGATCCAAAATTGAAAATTCCAATTTAATTAGCAAATGATCTTAAAAATTCAGGTGGCTATTTTTCTTAATTACTTATGTCATGTTGAATCCATAACATATATTTTTGTATTTTTCTGATGTAAAATGCATGCATGAAAAATGGACTATTTTGAAAGGGTTTTTTATAATTTTTTGTGCAAAGTATATGCAAAACTTATGAAGATTTGTCAATAAGTTAATTATGATGTAATTAACCGACAATGAATTTTTGGAATTTTCTGATGCAAAATGAATTTTCTAGAAATAAAATAATGCAGATTGTATGATTTTCAGAAAATTAATTTTAATAAAAAGTAAGCTTAAATATTTTTGAGAAATAAAATAATCCTAGATAAGTAAAATCAAGATGTATTGAGGAAAAAATATAAATCCTAAAATTATTGATTAAAAATTAATTATATTAATCACAAGATAACTTATTTTAAGATGCATGCATGAAATTTTGGGCACAAGTTAGAGAACAATTATTGTTACCTAATGTGAAATTTCAAGATATTTTGTAGTAGTTGTTACTTTATTATGAATTAGTTACTAACAATTGGGAAAATATGTAATTAATCACCAATTCAATTTTAATAAATCAAATACAACTCACAAAAATGCCATTAAATATCCACATAATAGAGAATTAATTTGTCTATAACATGCCATTTTTATAACAAAAATATGAAGAAAAATTATACTAAAAGAACAATTGCTGACATGGACTACAAAGGGAATTACCAAGACCCGAGGGTTTTTTTTGCAAAATATTTGCCCATTAAAAACTAAAAAACAATTGTGTTGCACATGCGGACTCGTCGACGGGGCCCTCAATGGAATTAGTTGGAAGCTTTGGGCCTTGGGCATATTTTTTTATGCACCAACATATGGGGTATGTGAGGGAGTGAGCTTCATGGCAGCTTTGGATAGGGACCGTGGCTCAGGTAGCAGAGGTGCCACGTGGTTGCGGCACGGTTCTTCAAGTACATTAGAGGTTGGTGGATCAATGGCGTGTTGTGGCCCATGTGCGAGGCGGGTTGGTGGAACAGTGGTTATGGCTCGATGGCATGGTCTAAAGCTAGGCGGAGATGGTACGAAGGTTGAGAATGGGGTAGTGGAGCATAGAACGATAAAGAAAGAAGAAGAAATAGAAGTGTAGAGGAAAGAAAGAAGAAGGAGGAGGATGAGGAGGAGGAGAAGAAAATTACCTGCAGTGGGTTGGATCGCTTAGGGAAGAAGATGCTCGGAGGAGGCTCTCTATCTCTCTATTTTATCGTTACCTCTATCCTATCAATGATGGATTGGAGAAGCTTGGTGAGGTCAAAAACTTACAGCGACAGAGGAGTTGTTCTATATCGGATCACGCCTGAGAATGGGGTGGGGTTATCGTTGCTCGACCTCGACTCTCATCCAGTGTAACCAGAGGAACGACGAGCCGGACCTTTTAGCTCTGCTAATGGTGGATAATCAAAAAAAAGGGAGAAGAAGAGAATAAGGATGATGTTGGAGTTAGGAAAGAAGTGGGTGGGAGTTTGAAGAAGTAGTGGAAGAGGTAGGGAAGAAAGGAAACTGGTGGGGTGGGGGGAATGAAAAAAAATGAAAATAAAAAGCAGACTACTAAAATAAAATAAAGAGAAAATAAAAATAAATGGAAAATTACAAAAGTGTCAATATGGAAAATGTAGATCTAGATGAGATCTACATTTTTCATGTAGACCTTAAAATCAAAACACAAAAATATGAAATATGTACACAAAAAGATACTTTTTATTGCATTTCAAATAATTAAACCATAAAATTACAGTTTTTCTAATTTTGTTATATTTTTAATAAAATATATTTACAAAAAATAAAAATGAAATACCAAAATAAAATAAAACACACACATATTTTTTAGGATTTTTAATAATAAGAAAAATCAAAAGAAAAAGGAGGAAAGATAAATATTTACACTACATACAAGTCACTTTACATTATTTTCAATGATAAAATAATTTATTTTGATTTTTATAGTTATGTACTTTATTATAATATACAATAAAGAAATTAATAGAAGAATAAAGAAATCAAAATAGATTAAATTTGTACAAAAAAAGATCAATATTTAGTACATATATATAGTATTGAACTAGATCCCAAACTGACATTTTGCAAACAAGCTCTGATTTTAATGAAATCACTTTCATTGGATAGATATTCTAACTTGAACTTTAAAAGTGAGTTTGGTGAATTTGGAGTTCATACGGAGCAAGAATTCAATTGAGAATTTAGACTTCACAGCTTCTTCTGTTCTGGATCTAAAAGTATTTATTCTAGGTAAGAATTCTTTTGTATTTTTATATTTTAATATACATTTTTATATACAAGATAAAAGAAGAATTAAGTCGAAAAGAATTAGTTTGAAATTATAAAAAAGGAAGTTTGGTTATTAACATGGGATTATTTACAAATGATATCCTATACTTTATTATTTTTATTTTTATTTTTATTTTGAATTATTTTGTTGACTTATTTTCAAGATAAATGTAAAATATCAGTAAATTTTTAATAAAAATAGTATTTTATTAATTTGTTGAATTTATGGACATTTATTTGATGTTTGTTCAGAGATTTGAGATAAGATTAATATATTAAGATGACGAATCACATATTCATCAAGAATATTTATCCATGAGCTATGTGCCATTAGAGTTATGATAAGCACCTTATTTCCATCATCCTATTGTCATGTTATGGTGATTGTCATCAACCATCTTACCTTTTTTAAAAGTGTGTCGATTTTAGAAGGAAGAAAACACGATGGAATGATTCCTTTGCTAATATATTCCAAATATAATATTTCCTAAAAATAGGGATGTGGTTTTGAATGAGGAAAGAATTCAAATCAATTCAATCAATGGGAAAGAACTCACATCATGAAGCACATCTTTCTTCCCCTTGCCCTCTCGCATCACGTCCATCCACCAAACTTGAACGATGAATGTTCATGTTGTGGCAATTTCATCGATAAGGTAATGGGTTACTCCTACAACATGTCCTTACACAAGGGTTAGGTTAAGTAGCTGAAGTATCTAGTATTACCCTGGTTAATTCTCGCGAATAAAAATGTGTCGTATTTGTTATTGTAGTCGAGTAATAAGGATCAATCAACAAACAACCACTTAACTAATTAATTCAATTCTAATTCGATTAGTTTTTGTTCATTTATCCTAGGAAAGCCCCAAAGTCGAACTTAAGGACACAAAGGAATAACCTAGGTTTAATGTCTATGTGGTTTTTGAGGCAGATCTTTTTTATATTTTTAATGTATTTTTTAATGCAAATGCAAATGCAGACCAATTTTAAGGATGAGAAAATTATTGTCAATTAAATGATGTTCACAAATCACAAAACTAGACTAAGATGTTTAAAATGATGTAACGAATGCACTGTAATTTTTTTTGGAATTTTCTGATGCAATATGAATATTTATTGAATTAAATTGTGCAAATAGTGGGAATCGCAATAACTAATTATAATAAATACTAAACCTACTAATTTTCAAGAAATAAAATTATACAAGATATATCATTAGGTGATCTATCTCAAAAAATCCTAAATCTTAAAAATATGAAGTTTAAGACTTATTAAAAATTAATTATTGTAATTCACAAAATGATTTTTATAGAATGAAGTTTGCATGAAAGTGTAATTCTTTTTTGGCACAATTTAAAAAATAATTGATTCTACTATTCCTAAATTTTTGGCAATTTTCTGAGTAAAGGTTATCTAATATGATTTTCAGAGCATAAAATGGGAAAATATGTAATTTTCCATAGAAATAATTATCAATAATTAGCCATAGAGCATAAAAATGTAACAAGTATGCCATAATGTAAAGAATTAATAGAAGAACATAATGCCAATTTTTACATAATAAATAGATGCAAAAATAATGGTCAACTTATAGACTAAATTCGGGGCTATAAATGCAATACATAATTTAATTAAACTAACAATGGTTCACAAGGGAACATATGCGATTATCGAGATTGATGGGTCATTCTCTAAAATTTCCAAGGAGGACGTGCGTAGCACGTGCCCTCAATGGTAGGGATTTCTGGTGTAATAGATGGAATCTTTAGGGGCTTCCTCGCCGAAGTTCCCGCAATGCACATACCGTACACGTGGGCAGGAACCTCGGGCTATGTGCCCCGCTGGGAGGCGGAGGAGGCGGAGGCCAGTGATCGACCTGTATAGAGGCGATGTATGGCATGACTATTGGTTGACAGGCTTCAACCTAGAAGAGGCAGGAGGAATTGGTAAAGAGTCTGAGGATGCGGTCACGAGTGATGATGAACGGCCTCAACGTGGCAGAGGAAGCTTTAAGAGGGGTCTATCATTGGAGATGATGAGGAGGGGATGCGACTGGTGTCGTTGTTTGTGAAGCATGTCGCAAAGGCTGAGCAGGCGAGATGGAGGTGATAATAGTGGAGGGACGGAAGAGGAACGCAGGTGGGCTCAAGATAAATAGGCGAGTGTTGCTCGACGGTTTTCAAACACCAAAGCAAGAAGAGCAACTCCGAGTGGAGGCTGCAATAGTGGGTATACCCACTGGACCTCGCCGAGGTAGGGGGAAGGTCAGGCTATCACTACTGGGCCTCCTCGACGTTAGGATTTTAATGACGGATGCCCTCAATAGAAGGAGGCAACATGCTTTAAGAGGAGAAATGGTGGTGATGAAGCTTCTATCTGAACGGGAAGGTGTTCGGCGAGACGAGATTCGATTGGGAGCTTGGGGGATCTGACGAGAGTGAAGAAGATCGTGGATTGATTGGAAGGATATACGAGAAGGGGGGCATCATGAAATCAAGGCTGTGTGTAATGGAGATCTGACGAGGGGTGATCGAAAACACGACGGAGAAAATCAAGGGGAGGTGGCACGACTAATTTGGGAAAGTGGGGGAGGAAGACGACGAGAGGAGGAGAAGCTCCTCGGCCATCTGATCGGCCGAGATCGGTTGGTCGAGGCATTGCGACATGGCACCTATTTTTATTATATTTATTATTTTTTAAAAAATTTATATAAAATATAAATGCGAAAAATGAGTAACACGTGGTGGCTCCAGGTGCTACCACGTGTCGCTCCCAGAAAATCATAAAATAAAAAAGAAGAGAAAAAATCGAAAATAGCAAACAACCTCGGATCGAAAATTTTCTTTATGAAATTTGCTCGTCTCAATGAGATCAACAATTTTCATGAACATACCAAAACCAAAATGGGTCATTTGCATAAAGTGGTATTTTTGGTGGTTTTCTATATACATAGGGTCCGTTTGGTTGCAGGGTTGGACAGGGTTGGGTTGGACAGGGGTACCCCTGTGAATAGTAAACTGTGAGGAGGAGAACCATGTTTGGTTGCAGGGCCAACCTGGGTTGGGCCAAGCCAACCCTGCCCAACCCTGCAACCAAACGAGCCCATAGAAAATCGTCGTTTTAGGGTTTTGCAATTTCTTTGTGTTTTGTAAATAAGATAAAAAATGAAAAATATTATAAAATCAAGAACAAATATTTACACATTACTTTATTTTTTCATGTTTATTTATTAAGAAAATGTAGAAATATAATAAAGTATGATAAAGACGATGTTTGTATCTATTGTTAATGAACACTCAAACTCAGTCAGTTTCTTTGATTTCGATCTTATTTTAGAATTAGATTTTTGCACATTTTAATAAAACTTCTGTCAAAGAAAATAATGAAAAATAAATAAAATAAAAGAGTTATCCATGTACATAAAATAATAGGTTAAATCAGATAAAATACACAACGTACAAAAGAGGCCCAAAATCCAACTTTCACATATGAGCTCTGATTCACTTGAACTTGGTCTTATGTTGAAGGTAATTGAATGTACATTAGTTTAAAAGTGAGTAGGATTAAATCGAACACTAATTGAGGAAGATATCGATGTTTTAGTCTGGAAATTCTGAAATTTGGGTTTTAGTTTGTGAGCCACTTATTTAAGTTAGTGGTTTTTGTGTATTTTTTAGTTATTCTTGTTAGTGATATGTACATAATAAAGGTTGTTTAAAATGATTTGGAGTTAGCATGAATTAATTAAAAATCAGAGAAGTAATTTTATTTACAGGTCAATTATGCTTAAATTTCTTAGCTTCTTATTTTATGAAATGATGAATGATAAAATGTGATTCTTATTTACATCTGCATGAATGTTAATAATGTAATATAGGTGATGAAATGCCAATGAATTTTGGGGATATGATCTTAATTAATCTCTTTTAGAGTGATGAATCATAGATTCATTAACTCCCTATACTTAAACTATGCTCGTCCCCGAGCATCTGGAGAATGAATGATTTAATCGGATTAATCCCTGACTGTGCATGTCGTGTACAAGACTCGATTAGTTGAAGGACTCTCGATTTTAGTGATCCAAAAATTCCAAGTTGAACCAAGCGTTAGTCAAAAGGTATCCAACTTCTATATCTCTAAGACTCTCTTTGTTTACATATATAGTAGTGGTATGACTTTTAGTGTGGATTATTGTCACAAAAGTAGAGTCAAAACGTCACCCAAGGTTCCAGTCCAAGAGACTCTCTTTAGGACTCAACCCTAAACACATAGGGAATAAATCAGTTCTTGCAAATACTCCACCATCTAATTAGTTGTCCGACTTAAAAGTGTAGATGGAAGGCCATTTGATGGAGGGCATAGGATTGTGTAATTTTTTCTCTCCCTTTCATTGGAACAAAGATCCCCTTGAGTTCTTTATTAATTGAACGCATGTGTTTTAGGTTGTTAACCAGTGTATCCGTCAAGAGAGTTGGAGGCATATACACTTGTTTTTTTGGGAGTACGTCGGGTTGTGTCTCTTTTGAGTACCTATCATACCTTCGACACCCAGACTTGTATCACTATACGATGCAGAGCCCTTTTTTGGTGCTATCCCAACTCCTTATCCTAATAGCTTTGATCCAAGTGGACACTTAGAAATGGTTGGGAGCTCTCGCCTTTTATGGAAGCTCATTGAATGTGTATTTGTAGTGAGAAAGATTTTCTTTGTATTTGAATGAGAGAACTTCTCTCAAAATTTATTTCATTGATGGTTGGCTAGCTCCACTACTTTTACCAAGTTAGCGCAAACTAATCAACAATTAATTAAGTTTCATCACACCCTGGCACATAGGTTTTATATCAAGAGATTAGTACAAGAACCTTTTCTTATACTAGCAAGTGCTAACACTCGGGTTTCATGAAGTCGTCATTGATTTTATCCCATCCTCTAGCATCATAAAACTAGGTCCCAACTTAAATCCATCATCCCAGTTCCTCAAGTGAAATCCTAATTCATCTCATCGTAACTGTAGTCATACAAGTGAGGTGATGATCATATTCTTTAATGTAGAGACTAAGCAAGTGATATAGCACATACATCTTTCAAACTAGGGAAGTGTGAATAATTAAGTCATAGACCCTAAGGACTAAGGCTGGTTAACTCTAAACTTAGAACCTCATAAATCAAGTGTCCTTGAACTTCACAAGTCTTGTGTGAAAGTGTTAAGTGTCAGGGATACATCCAACTAAAGAATGCATGGATGAAATGTTGAATGAAATGCAAGTGCAAAATGTTTTTTTAACTTTTTTGAGAGATTTTTTTTTAAAAATGCAAAAAATGAATAAGAAATCATTTTTCAGAACTTTGGTTGGACACAGACAATGTTAGTTGCAAAACATTTTTTTTCAAAATTTATTTTTTTCAGATTTCACAACTTAGTTACCACCTCATAAATAAGAATATAAACTTACGTGAAAGTATGAGCTATGGTAAATTATATATAGCATATATACACACACCTCTATACTTAGCGAGGGCTATGTCCTCATAGCACAAGAAGCGTAGAGAAGACATAGATCGGACTAAGCGTAAGAGAGTGAAAAAGAAAATTAGAAGTTGGCTCGACCCTATATTTAGGTTGTGGAAAGTCTAAGTATAGAAGAAGAGCGAAAATGAGGCGGTCGATAGAAGAAGTGGATGAGGAGAGTATATGCAGGCGGGCATCAGTCCCCCACCCTATACTTAGGCCTGGCCTAAGTAGTGGAAGAAGATATACAATGGAACTGATGGGGTCGGGAGGGGGCTGATGATTAAGGAGGTTTTTGTCCAATCTTTTTGTCAGCATGTGGTGGGAGGTCATAATTATAGGAGAAATATATAGAAATTGATTCCCAACCATTGTCGGAGTTATCCTCAAAACAATAGTATTTGAGGGTGTATTAATGGGAAGAATATGAAGCAAATGAAGCCGATGATTCCCAACCATCGTCGGAGTTATCCTCATAAGAATAGTACCGGAAGGTAGGGGAACTCCAAACATTATTATTTTTAGCTGCTTTCTCAAAATGTGCTCAGTCTTTTTGTCAATCGACTCATCCTCGGATGATGAAAATTCTGAAGCACCAGTCTCAGTCTAGTTATGAAATTATTGCGGTAAATCTAATGGGACCAAGGGGGTAAGATCTAGAGGAATAGTAGTGAGGAGCAGGAGTTATACAACGAGGATCGATATTTGGCTGCTTGCTTAGATAGGGATTCAAAGCTGTCGAACTGATCTTACTCATAAAGATCACCTTATCTAGACCTGATGAGGAATCAACAGGAGATTCCTTTTCAGGTATGTCAAAGGATACTTTCTTAGTCGGTTTTCTAGTACTGAAGCAATAAGAAGAGGGGGAGATTGATATGGTTTGAAGTGTTCGGGGGTACACCCTGAGGAATCGGTACTCTTCTTCTTCTTACTAGATAACCAATTAGATGAAGGAGCGACCGATTTAATAGGAATGGTCAATTTAGTCCTTGTCGTCTGTGAAGGTTCTAGGGTGAGTTGTTGAAAACCCGGCCTTCATCAGATGAATAATCATAGTTATATTCCTCCCAAGTCAGTGGACGTCTTGCGTATGTGTTCTTAGTTGGCTTGGTGTTGGTGCGTTCCTATGTTGGATCATCAAACAGGTCATGGCGTTCAGACGAGATCTCGTTCGACTTGGGGTTAGCATGTGATTCTGTCCTCCTTAGAATCATTGTATATATGGTTAAATTTCTACATTAGGTATTCATCTGTAGGATTCATCACGATAGTGGTTGAGCTCCAAACAGCATGAAACGGGAGTGTGGGTTGAGTCTCTGATCTAGTAATGGTCGGCTCAACAGTTATTATCGCATGTGCAATAGCAGGGTAGGTCTCTTCTACCGCTTGCATTACAGTTATAGATAGCTTTGTGGGTTGCCTTAGTATATTTTGTTTCCTTAAAGACTGTACGAGATTGAAGTGCTTCTAATGGGATAAAATTGATTTCTCGAGTCTCACACTCTATAGTTGCCTTAGCTTAGGCTAAGATCGACTTTCGGAGAATGATTGGAGATTGGGTTAACTCTCCTTAATGCTCAATGTCAATGATCATGAAGTCCACCTTAAGCGGAGCACCTTGGAATGTAATGATGACCGAAATGGTTCGTCTCAATCGTTTTATAGATCGATTAGCCAGCTGAACGATCTCTCTTGATTTCCTTATAGGTCCGAGTTTGAGCTTGTCAAATACAAAGGTCGGGAGGATATTGAATGGTGGGTCGTCATTGATTCTGGTACGAGTGAATGTGGTGTCTTTGATTTCATAGTCAAATCAAGGCAACTGCTTCACTCTGGCTCTTGGTCTTTCTTCTCATCACCAAGGATGTGGCCATTGACAATGTGTCTTTCAGTCCTTATTCTCTTCCTGCCCGACTTTTTTTGCATCAATTTATTCATTACAAAACTTTGAAGGTTGGGGAAGTGTTCAATGGATTCTATTGGGAGAATTTCAAAATTCAATCTTTTGTCCAGTGCTTCACTCAGAGAAGGATCCAAATTCTTAAAATCCTCTCCACTTTCAATTTTTATGGTTTTTTCTGGTTTTTCAATTTTTTGAGTATTTTTGAGTTTTTTATTTTTTTTAGTCTTTTCGATGTGGTGTGTAGATGTGATGCTTTTAGAGTCATTCCTAAGGGAGTAGTATGTAGAAGTGTTGTCGTCAGAGTCATCCCTAGGATGTACAAAGTTTGTGCGATTCCCAGTATCCTCTAGGCTTTCAATTTGAGGTCCAACCATTTCATCTTCCATTTTCCTATATGATCTAGGAGAAGATCCTCTCCGAATATCTAGTATATGTGTTGACTTATTATCCTCTGAAAATTTCTCCTGAAAAATCAATGGAGCCTGCTCAGTTGGTCAGAACCTATATGTATCATACTCAACATATTATGATTCAAGCATGTATTGTTGGGTTGAGTAGAGCCTATTTCCATGACAGTTGATTAGTTCCTCATATGGTGAATTTTTCATACAAGGTGCATCTATGTCAATATCATTAGTCCATTCCATTGTATGAGTGTCATGTCTGAAGGTGGGATGTCACGATTATTCCAATATGGAAGATCATCAGGTGCGGGCCAATCCACTTGGCTTGTTAAGGTTTCCATATTATTCCCAAAGGTCAAGTAAGAATGGGGATTTGTGAAGTCTTGACCTATTCCAACAATATTATGAGGAGAGAATGAAGTCGGTTGGAATTGGTGTCTCGGCTGGTCATTAGTCATAAAAGTGGTTTGATTTTCATGATCAGAATATAAAGGATTGTATCCGTTGGTGAAGTCCATTGGATTTGGTGTGTCAGGAGGTGGGAAATATGAAGGAGTGGAGACTTCGGTCAGATGAATGACTTTATGATCAGAATATAAAGGGTTGGCATTCATAGAGTAGATCGGATTCATATGTGGGTGAGAGTCTTCCGCGAATGTTGGAGGATGCCTGGAAGAGGAGGGTTTAGATGATCGAGGTTTGATCAAAAAGAAATAATATGGTGGGTACTCGGACCAATGTCCCATCATTTTTAAAGGAGATGGATGAGCTGACATAATGGATCTTGGTTAAAACCATGAAAGTACAAATGATACTCACAATAAGAAACCTAAATTAATAAGGGAGAGTAATGGCATAAGTATGTCGTTTTTGATGATTGATCTCTTAATCTACGCACAATACAAACACAATAAAAACCCCAAGTTCACCAAATCACATAGTGAAGGCCGCAAGAGTTCACTAATTATCTTGTCAAATTTTAATTGGTGATAATTCAAATCTTGCATATGTTTAAGTGAGCTGACAGGTGCCAGAAAATTTCCTAAAGATTGGCATGAATTCGCAAGGCTAGTTGCATCCACTTTAAGATAGTATGGGTGTAAGTACAGATCGTAAAACAGCTACCTGTGTTACTTCAGGACAGTGCCAATTGCATTGTCCTTTAACCACCCACTCTACTAAGGGAGACTGTAGTTCCCTCACTAAAAAGTAGCTAGTCGTTTTTAGAATAAGTAGTCTGAATGAAGATTCTGGAGATAGGCTCTATCCTAGTATGCGTCTCTCACACTCTCACCAAGATAAATTAATCCAAGTTAGGGGTTATTCTTCTGCAATAATTCTTGATTTTATGGTCTAATTAAAGTCAACCTTATTTATCAATCTCAAATTTACTTTAGGCGATCACTGAAAAATTAAGTGAGCAAGAATACACGTCTACCATCCAGTCATAAATTCCTTTAGATCTTAAGTGACAAAATAAGAGGGAGAAATCAAGAAAAGCCAATGCACATGAATAACAATGTTGTATGCTCATTTAGAAGACTTACAATGATTCCTCGACATCTCCATGTGGGATGAAATACAAGAATTGAAAATTGTTCTGGATGAAATACAAGAATTGAAAATTATTCTACTTGGAATGCAATCCGAGAAAACCACACCTAGCAGAAAGTTCTATTAGTTGGGAGGAATTGAGTTGAATTTTAACTAAATTGAATGTTCTAATGTGAGTCTCAATTAAGTGCAATGTGGTCTTAGGTTCTATAAGCACAAGCAATAAAATCCTAGAAGCTCTAATAGCCACAGTGCATGTCTATCTGTGAACCACTCAAGTTAGGCCCCACCCTCGCTAGAGAGTGAAACATGTTGCGACACATACAAAGAAGAAAGTTCAGGTCTTCTTACACACGTGAGAATCCAAATGGAAACCACTTTAAATGAGCAATTACAGAAATCAAAATTCCTTAGATTAAAATCATAGACTCTACGCTCTCTTACGATTGGACTATATCTTAGTTCTAATGCAGCTTTTCTAGTTGTTGGTGAAGTTGCGTTGGTTTCAGAAAACTACTTCACATATGTCAGTACCTCACACAAAAAATAATAGAGAGAGTGTTAGAGAGTGCCACAAAAATTAATAAAAAATAAAAGACAAAAAATAAATGTAGAAAAAGAAATAAATGCCGGAAAATAAAAAATGGAAAGATTACATAGAAGGCTTGGGGGTCAGACTACCCCAAGTGTGTAGAAAATCTAACTCTAAATTTTCTAAACAAAAATATAAGCCATTTACCTCCCCGACAACGGTGCCATCTGATGTATCTAGTATTACCCTTGTTGATTCTCGTGAATAAAATGTGTCATTTTTGTTGTAGTAGTCAGGTAATAGGGATCAATCAAGAAATAACCACTTAATTAATTAATTCAATTCTAATTTGAGTGATTTTATGTTTATTTAGCCTAGGCAAGGCCTAGGATCGAACTCAAGGAGGCAAAAGAACAACCTAGATTTAATGTCTATCAAAGTTTGTGCGCGGTTTTAGAGGCAGATCTTTTCGATACTTTTAATGTAATTTTTGAATTCAAATGTAAATGCACGCCAATTTTAGGGACGAGAAAATTATTGTCAATTAAAGGATATCCAAAAATCACAAAATTTTGCCAAGATGTTAAAAATGATGTATTGAATGTAATGTATTTTTTTGGGGTTTTCTGATACAATACGAATATCTAATGAATTAAATTTGTGCAAACAATGCGAATCACAATAATTAATTATAATAAATATTATATTATATCTACTTATTTTCAGGAAAAAAATTATCCAAGATATATCACTAGATGATCTGTCTCAAAAAAATCATAAATCCTTAAAATGTGAAGTTTTAGACTTATTAAAATTTAATTACTATAATGTATAAAAAGATTTTTACAGAGCGAAGTATGTAGGCAAATGTAATTCTTATTGGGAACAATGTAAATAATAACTAATTCTACTATTCGTGAATTTTCGACAATTTTCTGAGAAGTGGTTAATTAAATTGATTTTCGGAGCACAAAATAGGTAAAATATATAATTTTTCTTAGAAACAATTACTAATAATTAACCACAGAGCATAAAAATGTAACAAGTACTGAATAATGTAAAGAATTAATTGAAGAACATAATGCCAATTTTTAAGTAATAAATAGATGCAAAAATTAAGTTCAAATAGACTAAATCGGGGTTATAAATGCAATTCAAAATTGAATTAAACTAACAAAATAGTGCAAAGGGCACTGATGCGATTACCGAGACCTAAGATATTGTTCTGCAAAATTTTCTAGAAGGATGTGCGCTGCACGTGCCCTTGGTAGCGGTGCTTCCTGGTGCAATAGTTGCACTCTCCAGGGTCTTCCTTACAGAAGTTCCCCCAACGCGTGTGTCACGCATGTAGGCAAGGGCCTTAGGCTGTGTGCCCAAACTTAGGGGCGGAAGAGGCGATGGGCCGGTGATCGACCTGGGCGGAGGCAAGGTTGGGCACAGCTGTAGGTTGAGAAGGATTCGATCATGGATAGGAGGACAGAGTTGGTGAAGAGTTTGAGGTCGTGATTGCGAGCGATGATGAACGACCTTGATGTGGCGGAGGAAGCCTCGAAAAGGGGGATATCATCAGAGATGATGACGAGCAGAGGTAGTTGGTGTCATTGTTGGTGAAGCGTGTCATGAAGGCGGAGTAGGTGAGACAGAGGTGGTAATGGTGGAGGGACGGAGGAGGAACGCAGGTGGGCTCAAGCCAAAGAGGCGAGCATTTCTTAACGGTGGTCGAACATCGGAGAAGAAGAGAAGCTTTGAGGGGAGGCTTCAACAGTGGGTAATACCCACCAGACCTCGTTGAGGAAGGGGAAGGGTTGGGCTATCACCACTGGTCTTCCTCACTCAAAGGATGTAGAGGGCTTTAATAGGAGAAAAGGAGGTGGCGTAGCTTCAGCCCGAACTAGAAGGCGGTCAGTGAGACAAGATTCGATTGGGAGCTCGAGGGATTTGACGAGTGTGGCTATGATTAGGGATTGATTGGGAGGAGATACGGGAAGAGGGGTGTCGTGAAATAGAGGGTGCATGTGGCGGAGATATAACGAGTGGTGATTGGAAATGGGACGATGAAAATCAAGGGAGGTAGTGCAGCTGATTTGGGAAAGTAGGGGAGGAAGATGACGAGAGGAGGAGAAGCTCCTCGACCGTCCGATAGGCCGAGATCAGTCGGTCGAGGCGCTGCCACATGGCTCCTATATTTCTTATATTTATTATTTTTTAAAAAAATTAAACGAAATATAAATGTGAAAAATGAGTGACACGAGCTGCCACGTGTCACTCCTAGAAAATCACAAAATAAAAAAAGAAAAAATTGAAAAGAAATAACAAACAACCTGGATCGAAAAAAATTCTTAATGAAAGTTTCTCTTCTCGACAAAATCTACAACTTTCATGAAAAGTCCAAAATCAAAATAGGTCATTTGCAAAAAGTGGTATTTTTGGTGGTTTTCTATATACATAGAAAATCGTCGTTTTGGGGTTTTGTAATTTTTTATTTTTAAATAAGATAAAAATAGAATAATATCATAAAATCAAGAACAAATATTTACACATTGCTCTAATTTTTTGGATTTTTATTAATTAGTAAAACATAGAAATAAAATAAAGTACAGTAAAGACGACTTTTGTACATATTGTTAGTGAAATCTCAAACTCGATCAGTTTCTTTGATTTCATTATTTTATATTTAGATTTTTACATGTTTTAATAAAACTTTGTCAAAGAGAATAAATGAAAAAGAAATAAAATAAAAAGAGTTAATTATGTACATAAAATAATAGGTCAAAGTTGGATAAAATACACTATCTACAAAAGAGACCCAAAACCCACTTTCACATATGAGCTATGATTGACTTGAACTTGTTCTTATTTTGAAGATAGTTGAATGTACATTAGTTCAAAAGTGAGTATGATTAAATCAAACACTATATGAGGAAGATATCAACGTTTTAGTCCGGAAATTCTGAAATTAGGATTTCAGTTTGTGAGCCACTTATTTAAGTTAGTGATTTTGTGTATTTTTCGTTTATTCTTATTAGTGATATGTACATAATGGAGGTAGTTTAAGCTGATTTGGAGTTAACATGAATTAATTAAAAATCGAGGAAGCTATTTTATTTACAGTTCAATTGTGCTTAGATTTCTTGGCTTCTTATTTTATGCAATGATGAATGATAAAATGCAATTTTTATTTACATATGCATGAATGTTAATTATGCCATATAGGTGATGAAATGTCAATGAATTTTGAGGATCTGAGCTTAATTAATCTCTTTTAGAGTGATGAATCATAGATTCATTAGTAGTACGAGCAACTTTCAACTTCGACCCTGAAACTAGTAGTTGAAAACCAATTAGATCAGGAACTACTTATCATGCATTCCTTGCTTACATGGATGGTGACTAAAAAGAGCCCATGTATAGTGGACGACGAAGATGAGGCTTTTGGAGGTTCCAGAGGACTACATGAGAGAGGAATTGATGCCTAATATCAAGATCTTGATCCACCTTTGTAACATCAAATGTCTACCACCAAAAGACCATCCACATGTTGATGGTCTCACATGATCACATCCAATCATTCCATTAATATGCTCCTTGCAAACAAGAAGATCCAACTTCCCTTTCGGTATTTGGAATGATGTGAAAAACCCCTATATATGTATATAAAGGTATTGCAACCATCCTCATTTGATTGTAGTTTGTAAATCAAAGGATGAATGGTGAATAATTCCCCTTGCAAAGAAGAGAATACAAAGTGGAGTTCTTCTTGTGTAGATCAAGATATGGTGTCATTTAGTGGCCATGATCCCATTAGCCTTTACCTTTTACACTAAAGCACATTACATGCATATAATGCAAGTGGAAAGCTGCACGGGATACCTACTTCACAAGCCTCTTTTGACCGCTAAATTACATTGACTTCTTGGTGATTATGTTCTGTGAAGATTTTATAGCGAAATAAAGCTTGATTAAAGGCATTTCTATTTCCTTGAATATATTGGTGGAGTCATGTCAAATAGCAAGGTTTATAATGTCAAATAGAAGAAAAGAAATTGAATGTTAATTACTATATAATCTTATATTAAGCATATAATAGCATATATCAATCCTCCCAATAAAAAACTTAATTTTGGAATTCAAAATAAATTGTATATTTATTGCTAACAATTCATATGACGATGATTATTTGTTAATTTTTCATTGTAATTGGCATTCATCATTGCTAATTTCGCAATTAGATAATAATAAAAATACTTGAGAAATTCAGTGGATTGTCGATGTTACATGATTCCTTGCTAGCACTATAACATTGAATTCAAGGGATCAAAGATAAATTTACAATGAATAATATTCATTCTTACAAATTAAACACGAAAAGGTATATTACAAATCCTTAAATTATTCATCTCTACAACTACAATTTGTTTTAGTGATCCATATGTAATGAACATTGTACACTCTCTTGTGTGCATTGTTCAAATTAGGGTAAATTACATCAAAGTCCTTGAACTTTATGCTAGATTTGAATGTGGTCCCCAAACTTGTAAAAGGCACAATGTGGTACTTGATTTTTATGACCGGTTCAATGTGCCACTTTCGTTATATTTACCTTTAAATGAACCATCAAATTCCATTTTAAACCCCTCTTGATTTCTAATATATTTATCTTTTTGTTTTCACAAATTCTCATCCATCTTTGAAGGAAGGTTGACCATTTTTCTCATGATCGACATATACATTGATGCCCTTCCTAGCCTTTCTTAGTAATTAGTATAGGATATAGAGTGTGATGTTATTATATTGACCTGTAATATTTTCCGAACACTTGCTCTTTTTTTGCATTTTACCTTTCACACTACAATAAGTAGATTAATTTTTTTCCGACAAATTTCATTAAAGTCAAAAACAAATAAAAAATCCATTTCACAAAACTCCATAGCAATGTGTACAAGGATCAATTGATTTCAGTACTATTTTTTTCTTGCATTTGAATCTATCCACGTTTTGTGCAATTTTGAGTCTTCGTCATCTGTTCTAGAACGAGTCTCTCGTTGCTTTTGAAGGGAAAAGCAGGTTTTGATTGATATATTGGATATAGTGAAAGCCTAATAGCACAAAAAAGTCCTTTCTCAACCAGCACGAAATGGAAATAGAACCCTTACTTTTGAAGAAATAGTTTGGCATGTACTTGACATATTGTAGATCACTGTACTTGTACTTGTAACGGCTAGCTCACAAAAGTGTGTGCATCATAACAGTTGACTTGGACTATTCGCTCCTTTGTATTAGTAATTTAGTTATTTAGGATTTTTAATGCTTTTAACAAAACTTGTGTTATCACATTAACACTGACAAGATAACAACTTAATCAATCCCATTTGAATCACAACACTAAAGGCTACTTTAACTCAAAACTTATTATAATTGGTTATTTTAATACCTTCAGGTATATTATTCAAACGATCTATTTCAGCACAGACAAGAATTGAGGATTACATCTGGGTTAAAGCATTTCCCTTTTTATTCTAATTAGTTTTCGAAGATCACATTTAGCTTAGAATCGTGGGAAGATCCATTCAATCATGGAAAGATAAGGGCATGAATTTCCTCATTAATTATTTTACAGTGGTCACACAAATGCCTTTTGTTATTTTAAAAGACCAAATACTCTTGAAAAGTCCAGATAAATCATTGTTAATTGGAAATCAGATTGACAGTTCCATCTTGTTATGCGCACACTCTGTCCTATATGAGATTTTCAATTACATACAAAAAAAAAGCCCTTTCACACAGTCCTGTCCTATATGAGATTAGCTGATTGCATACTCTGTATAGCAGGGACAGTTCTCCCAAGCACAGTTCTCCCAAGCACAGTCCTGTCCTATATGAGATTCCAACCTTCAAGAACCAGCACAGTTCTCCCAAGCACCGTACCTCGAGGTGAAGCTACCACCCCCATTCTGCTGGGCATACTCGAGGATGACTTCACGGACAGAAACATCCCAGGTCCTCACCATATCTTTGAGAGACATCTTTTCTGGAAGGCCTAGAAATGAAACAGCAAACCTCGATCTTGCCTTGGCTGACAAATCTCTGCATTCCCCATTGCTATAATCCATAGGCATCTTGTCTAAGAGAAGAACTGGTGAAGATAACGGGTACTTGGTGGGGATGAGAAGATGAATAGGTAAAATTGGTAATAGACCAGCTGATGCAAGCCGCGATTTTAAGTTGTGGCTAAGAGCAACGGCGCAGAAAGTGCATTTGACCACTGTCCCTTCCCTGCTCTCAGAAGCAGAATCCATGTCATCATCGACAACATCTACTACGGTATCAATTAGCTCATTATTTATGTCCCTGATCTCATCAAGGAGAGCATGGCTCGCCTCCATTTTACGCCTCTTTAAATGGGTTATCTTCCTTTTCTTGTTCCTTGTTGTATCACTGCTGTCCAGGGATGTGAAGTTCCACATCTGCAATCCATTTTTTGTCATAGCCACCAAATCTTCACCAACAACAGCCCGTGACCCATCATCACCAGGTGCAATATCTGCTATTCTATCAATCGTACTGGCAACAGAAGCAATATCACTGACTGAGGAATGGGGAACTGAAGAAGATGAATATTTAATCGCTTTGAGTAAGCGTTCAAGTGACTGTTCTGTCAAAGATGCTCTGCCAGGAAAAACACAAGTAGACAGTTCAGGCTGCAAGCCATCCAACTCTGCCATCAGAGGAGAAGTTGATACTCCTGGTGCGCCAACAGCAAGAGATTGGACTTGAGCTTGTCCGGGAACAGATTGCTGGCGTCCATGATCTCCGGTATTTGAAAGAGACAAGATACATGGTGCTGATGGTGTAGACCGAAATGGAACAAGAAAGGGCAGGGTGGCAGGTTGCAAAGGTGTTCCAATCTTAGAAAGAGCTCGCTGTTCCGCCGGAGAGGATGAGTGTTGTGGTGGTCTTTTCCTTCGTGAACCAACAAGAGCAATTGTGTTCGTACGGGGATAATTTCGTTCCATGGAAGCCATTTTCGTAGAAATCCTACGCACGTAATCAGACAGACTTGTAGCAGCGTGGAAGATCTTTTCTTCGAACCTTGAAGCGATGTTGTTGAGTTCGCCTAAACCCTCGGGCGCAGAAATCGGCAAGAGCCGCACCAAAGCATCCGCTATCTTGCGGACGATGCGGGGGCGCGCCTCAGGCGGCAGCTTCGCTCGCCATCCAGCCCCTTCCGGCGCGTTCATCGCAGCACCTCTCTCTTTTGAAAACGGGCCGTTAGGGTTCGGGGAGGGATGGAGTCGAAAGGGAGACGCCTATCGTCGCAGCCTTCAGAAGGCTATCGTCCTCCTTTGAAGAAGGTCCGTTAGGGTTCGGGAGGGAAGATGGGAGCAGAATGGAACGAGGCGGAGAGAAAGAACGCTTTGATGGATCGCGAGAGACCAATAAGCCTTCTGAAGAGAGCTTGGGAGCTTTGATGGACCGCCAAATAGCCTTCTGATGAGGAGAGCGGGAGAGCGTTGCAGCGGCTACGGAATACCTACAATAAAAGGAATTTTACACTTGTACCATTTAGAGTTTTTCCAATAACACTAACTTTTACGTAAATGATAAAATAACGAGATTTATGCATAAATGGAATACAATGGCAGATCAAATAAAAAATATTGTTTAAAGAAATCTTGTGTGAGCAATATTTTCATAGTGCTTGCGTTATTTTCCTATATGATATTGTAAATATTATTATTAAAACTCACTGTAGGGTGTATTGCTAACACCCTTTTTTGGAACTCTCCTCGTCTTATGTTATTACCTCTTTGGTAACAAGACAATTAAAATTTTGATGATTAGGACGCTCATATTTCATTGTAAATTTTGCAGATATCTCATACAAGTTTTGAAAAAAAATGAAAGGCGTAAATAAGTCATTTAACTATAAACGAGGCAAGGAGTAACCTCGAGGTGGTCAGGAGTTAGCCTAAGTTTTTTCAAAGAAATTTGAATTTTAACTAAGCATATTGTAATAAAATTAAGAAAAATATACTATAACACAAATTTCCAAGCATGTAAAGCAAATAAAGGATTTTTAGTGTAATTCATCATTGTCGTAATCTCATAGATGAGCATATGTTGCTAGAATGAAACACACAACAAAATAATGGGTACAAAATATATTACCTTATGCATTTAAATTTCTTAATCTAGTCCAAACAATGGAAAAAAGTAAAATGTCCAATCCAATTCCCAGCCTTCTAAAGATCTTCTACTCATTGCTCTCAACTCAAAGATCTACATCTGCATCAAGATTGTCATCCTACGATCCATTAGTGCTAATTGGATCATCTAACGAATCATCCATGTAATCTAATTTTGCCTCATCATCGAAAGGGCACAGATTTGTCTATCTCAGCATGTGCAGATGCCGATTATGCAGGATGCCCTAAGGATCGGAAATCAACCTCAGGATTTGTAGTTTTTTGTTGGGAGCTTGATAAACACGGATCTCACGAGGGTCTAAATTGGTATCTCACACAAGGCGGAGATAACCGTCGCTGTTGCGACTCTCAAATGAAATCCGTATTTGATCAACAATTAACCCACACTAAGATCAATAAATTAGAAACAATGTGGAGTTAAAATTTATTTTTAACTCTGCACAAATGATGTAAAGGGCAAGTATGCAGAGAGTTCGAACACAGGGAGCAAACAGTGTAGTCCAAGCAAATGAATGCTAAAGTGTGTGTGAGTGTGTGATGTGTCTACACTAAGCAAGTAAGCAACTACAATTTTTGTGGGTTTTTAATTTTTAATTTTTTTTATTTGATTTTTAATTTTGTATTTGATTTTTGATTTTCTGATTTTTATATTTTATATTTTATATTTTTTTTATTTTTATTTTTTTTTCAATGTTGGAAAGTAAAGGCAATGTAATACAAGGCAAAGTAAAATATTTATAAAAATGCACAAAAATACTCAAAAATTCAGAAATAAAATGTTTTTGGTCTTTTTAATATTTTTTACTGTTTTTGTGATTTTTGGGGATTTTTCAAGGTGTTTTTGATATTTTCAAATATTAAAATAAAGCAAAACAATAGAAATCAGGCTGGCTGTGACAAAAATGCAATTTAAAAATACCAACCAGTAGCAAAAAATTTTCACACTATTTTTCTGATAAAGAGAATAAAATAAATGACAAACAGAACCTGAGTTTATATTTTTTGGAGTTTTCTACTATTTTCTATATTTTTTTTGAAGTTTTTGAGAGTTTTTAATTTTTTAGTGTTTTTCTTTTGAAATTTTTATTGATTTTTGGACTGACACTCAAATTGGATAAAATAGACACTAGGTGATTTTTTTGGAATTTTTGGAGGTGTTTTAATATTTTTTTGGTATTTTCTAAGCTAGACAGTGCACAAATAGGGAGTTTTTGATTTTTAATAAATAGGAAAATAAAATAAAATCACAAACTAAATAGCTGGCGTTAAAGTATAGGTGCACAGGAGCTTAAGTCTATTTTTGTGGAATTTTTGGGCTTAAAATGATATTTTAAATAAATACAACAAGCATCCAAGCATTAAGCAGTCCTGGCAGGGGCATACGTGCAATATCCAAAACTTCCAGGGTCATACACGCAATTTTCCACAAAAATATACTCTTAATATTCAACTTTTGGCACTAAAAGACAATTAACAAACCCGCCTGGGCCTCCTGGCAATTTACCCACCAGGGCGCGTGACTTGCACGCGCCTGGGAGGGACCAAAGTGCAATAAAACAAAACCCTGGGGGCCAAGTTGCAAAATGCCCAAAAATATTACACGTGCTGTGAAAGTTTTAGGGCTAAAGAGAAATACACAAACGCACGGGGGCTCCTCTGCAAAATGCCCACCACCTCACGTGTACAGGTCACGTGAGGTGACGTGGCGAGGGACCCAAACGCAAATAAACAAAGCCTAGGGGTTGTTTTGCAAATATTACAAAATATTTTAAACTACAGACGAAAGTTTATAGACTAAATATTAAATACAAAAATGGCGAGGGTGTAGATGCAAAATACCCTCGCTCCTGCGTGCCGATGATGACGCGTGGCGCGCATCCAACGGCTGGACGATGAGGCGCGATCCAGCGGCTGGGAGCGCTCCACTTATCCACGTGGCGTGTCCTGGGCGCGCGATGACGGTTCGGCACGTGCGGCTGAGATTAGATCCTCCTGAGTTGATCTGACGGTCGAGGCTGAGGAAGATCCAACGGCCGCTGCTTGATCTGGAGCTGCGGCTCGATCGGACGGCGGAGAAGCAAGGAGGAAGAACGGGGAAGAAGGCCGGCGAAGGCGAACTTCCCCGACTCCGATCTCGCGTCTTCGGCGATGAATGTGCTTCAAAATGGCCGTGGAGACTCCTGGGGTCGTCGGCTACCTCCTGGGGGCTTCAAAATGCCTCGGCGACGGCCAAGGTGCTCAGGCGAAGGTGGCGGAGCTGGAGAGCTCGGCTAAGGTCCGGCGAGCCTCAAAATCGCTCCCAGGCGCGATTCAACGTGCGTTGACCCTGCAAAAAGAGTTAGAAGGTCCAGGGCAAAGTGCCTGGACCTTTGGTGGACCTAAACGAAGCGCGAGGTGGAATGGACGTTGGTGGCCGGAGTTGCGCTCCGGCGAGGACGTGTGATCGGGTGATTTAAGCGATGGATCTTTGATTTTTTTGGGGGTTTTTAAAGCCTAAGCTAACAGGAACGAAATGCAATAAAGAAATGGCGGAGTGGAAGCCCTCGATGGCTGGAGCCAGAGGAAAAAGACTACCTCGACGCCGGCGGTTGGCGGAGGTGCTGGAGGCTCCCTCGACCTCGGACGCCCTGGCTGAGAGGCTCGCGGCGGAGCTGTCACCTCCGGCAAGACCTGGAGCACAAGAGAGGCGGAGAGGGGTGGACCAAGGGGACTCGAAATCGATTTGAAAATGGGGGGTTGGTTTTATTGGGTTTGACCCGAGGTGACGAGGGTGGAAAGAACGAGGTGGCTGGCCCGATTCAGAAGCTCTCAGCCCAAGATGATCCTTGTGCGAGCAAGAGGGATGGTAGGTGAAGATTTTTGCAGAAGGAATCGAGCTCAAAGGGTGCAAGTTCATGCCTCGAAAAAAATGGAGAAGATGGGTCAAACGCCGGTTCTGACAGAGGCTATAGGGGGGTAGGGTACCTAGTTGACCGAGGTCAACTAGGGTTTGCACCTGGTTGGTCCACGTGGACCAACCAGGAAAAACCCTGGAAAAATGTTTGTTAATTCAATTAAAAATAGTGAATGGTCGAATTAAATAAAAGTTATAAAATAAAAAATGTTCAAAATTTTATGTAGTATTTTATTCTGATTTTTATTTATTTTTATGACTTTTATTTTTACAAGTTGCCTTTTTAACCCTATATAGGTATAATACCTATGTGTTTTAGTATTTTATTTTATTTTATGTATCTTTAATCTTATTATTTTTATTTATGATTTTGTAAAATTATAACATACTTTTATATACATAATTATATTTTTATTTTATTTTTCTGATATGTTTTGTATATTTAATAAAATACAATTGTATTCTATACAGGTATAAGTGTATATAATATACCTATGTAGTCTTTGTACAAGTATTTTTATTTTTATTTTTCTTTGCATTATATTTCAATTTTAATGCACATATATAGTATATGTAATATTTACAAAATTATAAAAATATAAAAATGAATAAATATTGAATAAAGAATAAATTGAATATTTTATTCAGTACAAGTATACAATGAGGGTCTAAAACTCAACTTTCAAACCGTAGCTCCGCCAAATGCGAAACCACCACCATTGGATAGAGTATTTCATTCTATATACAATTAAAGGTGAGTACACTGCATTTGGAGTTGTCGTTTGTGAGATACGGGTCTGGAAAGTTGGGATTTTGGATTCTTATTCAGACCATATCTTTTTGTCTGTACATTCTTTTTCTGTGAAATCAATTTTGTCTTTTTCTTTACGACTTTATCTACAACTTTTATGTACAAAGTTTCTTTATTTGAAGTGTAAAAAGTGGAACCAAAAATAGGTCCCAAAATGAATAAAGAATGAATAAAATGTATAGGAATTTTGTTGGTAATTTGGCCCTTATCTCCCCCTACTTTATTCCTTGTCGACCTATTCATCAAGATGCCTAGGTCTCGGGGTTTCGGGTCATAAAATATTTACAATATTTTATTTTTTTTCTTTTCTTTTCTTTATTCTATTATTTTGGCTTTAAAAACCGCATTTTATACAATATTTACACACATATGCATGAATGCTAAAATGCCTGAATTACGCCTATTTACACGCATTTACTAGGGTTTTTAAGGCCAAAATGATAGAATAAAGATGATGAAATGTGGATTCATCATCCCCCTATCCTTTACCTTTGCTAGTCCCTAGCAAACACTTATGCAATAAGTGCAAAAAGAAAAGAAAGAAAAGAAAAAGAAGAATGTAGATTTTATTTGATTATCAAACTTGTCTTCGCAAAATCAAAGTTTGGAGCTTAAGTCGGACCTTTGGAATTTTAGTGCGGGCGGAACCTTAGTGAGAACCGTGTTTGAAATCCAACAGTCCTTGAGAATCCCAACACTCTTGCTCAAGTCTCCTCAATAGCCAGGTCAGAAATACTTCAACTCATACGTAAACTCTTACGACTATGAATCTGACTTGTACAGTGTAAGTGATGGTGGCTCTCCCCAGCTAGAATGACAAAGAGACTGACTTCTCCAGTACGACAACCCAGTAATTCCCCAATCCAGCAACTCCATCCTCGAGGAGCGGGGTATTCCCTTCTAAGTTCAAGTGGCAACCAGCTCAAGAGGAGGGGGTGAAGAGAAGAATGGACGGTAGCCAGTGTAGCTACCTATCCTTGGATGCAAGACCAGTGTAGTCAAGTCATCCTGCTGCAGGCTCACATATTTGACTTTGGAACTCAAGCTTGCTTATTGACTTTGCACATACTTTGCAGGCTTTTTATTTTTGTACATGCCTGAACATTTTTTTTTTTTTGAAATACTATATACAGCAGCATTTACATAAGGAGTTTTTCCTCTTGAGCTCGTAGACTATCCCTCTTTTGAAGCTTTATCGCAACCCACAGCCTCCTGTCTTTAGACTTCCTAATCACTGGACGGGTTGGGGTGCACTTCCCTCCCTAGAGGAGGACAAATGTTTCCACTTGTGTGCGTCTCATACCGGCAAATCCAATCCCCTCACCACTCCAACTGAGTTGAGCCATGTGAAAGGTGCAGGTGTTCAAGTTAGGTCATTATCAACAAGAGTCGTGCGTGTGCTCCGAAATACTCTACTTAGGCAGTCAAGAATCCATTGAACCAAGTCCCGTGATCCTCAAAGAATTAAGTCAACTAGACCTGAAGTACCTCAAACCCAGTTCCTATAAGGTTCCTGTTATTAGGTAGATTTTAAGGTCCAATCAAGCTCCAATCTCCGGATTTTACTTAGACTTGTTCAACTATCAAACTCAATCCGAAAAATGCTCATGCTATGCAATGCAATGCAGAAAATATTTTTGTGATGCAATTTTCAAGATTTTGATCTTTTTATGGATTTTTGAGAAGATGATGATGATGCATATGCAATTTTTTTGTATTTTTCAAAAAGATTTTTCAAGTGTTTTTGGATTTTAATTTTGCAATTGTTTTTGGGAATTTTTTTTTTTTGAAAACAAAAAGATTTTGGCTAAAAACTAGGTGAAAATATGTACACGGGAGTGCTTCTTATATAAACAAGAAATGGATTTTTTAAGAATTTACAAGGGTAAGTGATCAATTTTATACATATATACATAGTGGATTTTGGTGTGATGTGTATATTCCTCAAACTTATTTGAAAACAATTTTACACACAATTTTTGAAAACTATAGTCCAAAATAATTTTTACAGACATTTTACACACATTTGAAAATCATTTTGCAAAGGCTTTTCAAAACAGTATATATAGGTTTTTTCAAAACATTTTTGCAACCATTTTTCAAACCATTTGCAAATCATTTTTCAAACATTTTATTTCACACAAAGAAAATAAGTTTTACAAACCACACAGGTTGAAAACACGGAACAAAATATTTTCAAAATAGTTTTCAATAAATGTTCACAAAGATTTTCAAACTATTTTTCAAACATTTTGCAAAAAACATTTTCACCTGATTTATTAATCAGTAACTACAAAAAGAATTTGAGGAATAACCACATCTTTTTATTAAGGATTTTTTAATGAATTTTAAAGAATTTTTAGCCATATTATTAGGAAAATACGAAAGTACGAGTTATGGCTAAAGTATATACGTAGTATATACGACCCCCCTATACTTAGCTTGAGCTATGTCCTCATAGATCGGAGAGAAAAGAGAAGACATAACTCGTACTAAGTATAGACAAGTCTAAAGAATAAAGAAATAAATGAATGAATCAATAAATGAGAAGTTGACCGTCCCCCCTATACTTAGGATCAAATAATCCTAAGTATAGCAGACTGTACACAACGCAGGGAGGGTCAAGGGTGGGAATGAACAGATCGTACTCAGATTGTCTCCCCCTATACTTAGGGTAAGATATCCCTAAGTATAGACAAGATGAGGAGACAATGAAGAGGATCGAAAAGAGTAGAATCACTCGGGGTGCCAACCCCCCTATACTTAGGACAAAGTACGTCCTAAGTATGGAAAACTGTCTACAAGGGCGGCACCTTTTTGATAGATAAAGAAGATAGAAGAGGAAAAGAAGAAAAGAAGAAAAGAAGAAAATAAATCAACAGACAACAGAGTGATATAAACAGATAGATCTGTACAGCGGAAGATAGACTTTGATCACCATGTATGAGATGTAGATGATGAGAGTCAAAGGACACATCTCATACCAGAAGAATGGGGGCAACGTCAATGGTCGGCGGATCATGATCAAGATATAGTTTCAGGCGTTGACCATTGACGCGGAAGGTAGAGGAAGATGACGGTTCGGATATGTCGATGCTGCCATTGTCATGTACCTTCCTGACCACATACGGTCCTTTCCACTTGCTTTGCAATTTCCCTGGAAATAACTTTAGCCTTGAATCAAACAACCATACTCTCTGATCTGGCTCAAACTGTTTATGGCTGATATGCGAATCATGCCATGTCTTCACTTTTTCTTTGTACTGTAGGCTGTTGGAGAAGGCTGTGTCTCTCAATTCCTCCAGGGCTGCCAATTCTGCTCTTCTCTGGTCTCCTATACTCTCGGGATCTAGAAGCAACTCAGTAACTGCCCAAAAAGATTTGTGCTTGATCTCCACTGGCAAATGGCACGGCTTGCCATAGACGAGACGAAAGGGAGATGTTCCCAATGGATTCTTGAAAGATGTCCGATAAGCCCACAAGACCGAGTCCAAAAGCTGTGACCAATCCTTTCGGTCTGGGCGAACAACTTTCTGCAAGATAGTCTTTATCTCCCTATTCGATACTTCGGCTAGACCATTAGTCTGAGGGTGATAAGGAGTGGCAACCCGATGGTCAATGCCGAACTCATCTGCAAGGGCCCTGACTTTGTCATTGATGAAGTGAGACCCCCCGTCTGAAATCAAGACTCTAGGTACTCCGAACCGTGAAATGATATTTTTCCTCAAAAATTTGCATACGGTTTTAGCATCTGCGGCTCGGGCGGGGATGGCCTCAACCCATCGGCTGACATAATCCACAGCAAGCAAGATGTGCTCGAATCCTTGACTTTTAGGAAATGGGCCCATGAAATCAATCCCCCATGCATCAAAAACCTCACAGAAGTGAATGGGTTGCATGGGCATCATGTCTCTCTGTCCGCAGGTTCCCATTTTCTGACAGTCAGTACATCTCTTCACGAACTCCTCAGAATCCTTGAAGAGAGTAGGCCACCATAGGCCGGATTGAAGCACCTTCTGTGCTGTCCTTTTTCCAGAATGATGTCCTCCTGCCTCAAGCTTGTGGCAGTATGTGAGGACGCTATGCTGCTCTTCCTGAGGAATGCACCTCCTCCAGATACTATCCCCTCCTTCATGATAAAGGACGGGATCCTCCCAATGGTAAAACTTGGCCTTAGCTAGGAAGGTCTCAAGTTTCTGCCTGGGCCAACCCTGAGGGACTGTTTTGGCAACAAGATAGTTTACAAAGTCAGCATACCATGGGAGTGAGGTGATAGCCAAGATCGCCTCATCTGGAAACGTCTCAGTGATAGGTGCGCTGGGCTCAGATTCCTCAAGATTCTCCAATCTGGAGAGATGATCCGCCACCACATTCTTGATTCCAGGTTTATCCTTAATTTCAATATCAAATTCCTGGAGTAGAAGGATCCATCTGGTGAGACGTGCTTTGGCATCCTTCTTAGCCATTAAGTACTGGATGGCGGTATGATCAGTGTAAATGGTCACTCTAGATCCGAGAATATATGATCGATACTTATCAAGAGCAAAAACTACGGCCAGCATCTCTTTCTCAGTCACAGTGTAATTCCGCTGCGCGGCATCCAAAGTCCGGCTGGCGTAGTGAATGGCAAAGGGTAAACCATCCCTCCTCTGTCCAAGCACAGCCCCAACGGCAAAATCTGAAGCATCCGTCATGATCTCGAATGGAAGAGACCAATCGGGTGGCTGAGGGACAGGAGCTGAAACAACCATATTTTTGAGAGTCTCAAAAGATTCAAGACACTTATCATTAACAATAAACTCGGTGTCTTTGGTGAGCAAGTCAGTGAGCGGTCGGGCAATTCGACTGAAGTCCTGAATGAACCGTCGGTAGAAACCGACATGCCCCAGAAAAGACCGTAACTGACGCAAATTGGACGGCGGGTTGAGTTTCTTGATGATGTCCACCTTAGCCGGATCGACCTCCATGCCCCTGTTGGAGACGATATGACCAAGGACCGTCCCTTGAGTCATCATGAAATGACTCTTCTCCCAGGATAAGACTAGATTAACCTCTATGCAGCGCTTGAGCACACGGTCTAGGCAGTCAAGACAAGCGTCGAACCCGTCGCCATAGACCGAGAAGTCATCCATGAAGACCTCTAAACAGTCACCCACCATGTCCGAGAAGATGGACAACATGCACCTTTGGAATGTCGCCGGAGCGTTACATAGACCAAAGGGCATCCGTCTGAAAGCATAGGTCCCAAACGGACAGGTGAATGTCGTTTTCTCCTGGTCTTCGGGCGCAATGGCCACTTGATTATATCCAGAGTACCCATCAAGAAAGCAATAATGACTCTTCCCGGCTAGCCGCTCGATAATCTGATCAATAAATGGTAGCAGGAAGTGATCCTTCTTGGTGGCCTCATTCAATCGTCTGTAGTCCACACAGACCCTCCAAGAAGTTGGTACTCTGGTAGCGATCTCCTCTCCGGACTCATTGACAACTGTAGTGATACCCGTCTTCTTGGGTACCACATGGAGTGGACTAACCCATTTGGAGTCGGAGATGGGATAGATGAAATCAGCGCTCCACCACTTGGAAATTTCTTTCATGACTACGTCTCGAAGATTCGGGTTCAGCCGTCGTTGGAACTCACGCGACGGCTTAGCGTTATCTTCAAGATAGATGTGGTGAGAGCAAAGCTTTGGGCTCAGCCCCTGGAGATCAGCTATACTCCAACCGATTGCCTTGCGGTTTCTTTCAAGAACCTCCATCAGACGAGATTCTTGTTCTCCAGTCAAATCTGCTGAGATAATGACTGGGTGCATTTCTGGCTCTCCAGCAAGGAATCTGTACTTCATTGACTGCGGCAGAGGTTTCCTTTCCGGACAACTGGGAGGTGGCAGATCTGGCTTCTGATAAGTCTGTGTAAATGCTACCAGGTCTGCATGGGAGAACTCTCGCTCTGCATGAATTTCTGACGAAGGGCGGCCTGATGGATCATCAATAAACTGCACTGGCTCGCACTCTGTCATGGATGTCGGCTCTGAAGGAATCAGACAAGGTAAATAATCATCAAAATCATCCCAATCAATGTCTGAATCCGAGGGATCAGAAGACGATGAGCAAGATTGAAATTCTTCAGCGCCACTCATTACAACACTGTCAGCCTCAGAGATATCCTCATCCAAGGATGTGCTCTCCCGGCTCTCGACTGCCATGAGCTTGAGATAGAGTGAATCTGCAGGCAAGGCGAGGGTCGGTGCTACAGGATCTTTCCAGTTGGATTCATCATCAGTCATCTCGAAATCACAAACCTGGTGGATGTCTAGCTCCTCTTCTGTCATCTGCTCGGCCTCGCTGGACTGCTCGGAGCATTCTGTCTCTCTGGCTCTGATCTCTTCGATCGTCTCTATTTGTATGGTTTCGCCCGCTACGCGAAAACATACCTTCCCACTATCATGGTCGGTCACCGCCTTGGCTGTGGCCAAGAATGGACGTCCGAGAATGATGGGGGCATCAGTTACCGACTCAGGATCTCCATGTCCAACACGACGAAGTCCACGGGGAATTGCAGGCCCTGAATGGTAACGACCACGTCTTTCAATAACCCCTTCGGCCTCTTAATCGACCTATCAGCAAACTGAAGGACGGTTCTGCTTCGAAGAAGAGGGCCAAACTCGAACTGCTTGAGTAAGGCTGCCGGAAGGAGGTTAATTGAAGAGCCGCTGTCTAATAGAGTACGATCAAACTGCTGCTCCTGAATCTCGCATCTGACATAGGGAGCTCCTGCGTCTGGTCGCTTGGCTGGCAATGTGTTCTGAATGGCGCAGCAAGTGTTATGCGTGAGCATATGGATTTGATCTCTGTGCCTCTTCCTTCTTCGGACAGTAGTTGTTTCTTTCAGATTTTTCTTGAAGAAGGGGATATGCTCAAACGCTTCTCGTAGAGTCAGCTGAATATGAAATCTGTCAATCATCTCGTTGCCGAACTCTACCTGCTGATTCTTTTTGGGATTTTCTTTTTTATCCCCCTTCGCTCGGCGGAGTGCCTCGGGAAAGGGGATGGTAGGTGCCTCCTCAGATGGAGGTCTAGGAATTGGTCCCTGTGCCTGTGAAGATGGAGAATCCATACAAAAATCATCATTCAACACATATGGATCCGTAATTTGAACAGAAACCTTTCCTTTATTCATATTTTTGTTTTTGTTTTTCGTCCCACAGTCTCTAGATACAAAATGTGGTGACATCACAATGGCTGGCTCAACAAAAGTAGAGGTGGTGGCCTCAGTGCCACCACTAGCACCGGTCTTTGCGGCATCAGCACCGCGCTCTGGTTCATCTCCCAAAATGGTGGCTTCAGCACCACCGTCTGTCTCTGGCATCACAACGGCATCAGCACCGTCGTCCTGAACTCCATCATTGGTGGCATCAGCACCACCGTCTTCAACATCATCATTAGCGGCATCAGCACCGCTCCTCTGCTCCTCTGGCGCTCCTGATTCTGCATTTGGCTGTCGCTCAGAAGAGGCGCCGCCGGCTGGCATCCTACCGCTCCTAGTATTCACAAAATTAGCATCATTCAAAGAATCATACATATCATTCAAATCATCACTAGGAGAGGTATCCTCTGTGAACTCTACCTGCTCAGATTTCTTTTTAGGTTATTAGGATTGGGTTCGATCTGAGCGGGTATGGCGGCTTTGCCTTTGATAATATCCCGCATCTCCTGCTGGAACTCATCCATTTCTTGCCTGAAAGATGCTCGCTGTTCAGATAGCAAGCGGGCAAGATCGTCAAGGGCTGGGTTCTCATAGGCTGGACCCTGAGAACCGGATGTCTGTCCCTGCTGGACATGGAGCTGCTGCTGCTGGTGTTGTTGCTGAAATTGGGGGGGGAGGCTGGTGATAAGAATGCTGAGGCGGCTGTCGCTGCCTCCACTGCTGTCCCTGATAGGCGGGACGAGGACCACTCTGATACTGCTGGGGCTGGTTGTACTGGGGCTGCTGGTGTTGTTGCTGTGGCTGGCCGTTCTGCTGTCCTGGAGCAGGGGAATGCTGTTGGGATGAGGATCCACCATTACCCCAACGGAATCCGGGGTGGTCCCTACGGATTGCGGGCTGCGGGTATCGGTCATACCATATCCCGTTGACTTCCATCAACGGTTCCTGCTCGAAGGAGGGTGGAGGAAGAACTGCCAGTGGCTGCTCCGGCTGGTACACCACCATCTGAGTCTCCTGAGATGGCGGTTGCTCTGGATGGTACTACAACAATGGAACCGGCTCCGCCTGGATATGGTTCACCTGGCGGTATGAGGTGGAGGCCTGGTTGGGATTGTTGCTGCTGGAAGCAACCTGTGACCTGGGAGGCTGTTGTGAATGGGCCTGTGCCTCCTGAATACAGAGAATTTGAGTTTTCAGGTCACTCATTGTCTTGGTGAGAAGGTCCATCTGGGCTAGACCTTGGTTCTGTTTCTTCTCGAGGATCTCCATGCGGTCCAGCTTTTCACTGATGATGCCCATGTCGGCTGCGGCTGATTCGGCTTGGGCTGCGGCTACCGACGTTGTGCTAGGACCGGCATCGATGCGGGCGATCCTCTGAAATGATCCCGCTCCCTGCGGGGGTTTCTGCTGGGTGTAGACTCTGGCTTGGGTCATCACTGTAGAATTTTCTGCCATACCTTCGTATATGGCCCAGACATCGTCTTCACCTTTGGAAAAATATGATCCACCGCAAGAGGCGTTCACAAGCCCCTGCAGCTTCGGTGTCAGCCCACAGAAGAAACTCTGCACCAGATGGGGCTTAGAGATATCGTGATGTGGACACCGGTCTATGAGCTCTCTGAATCGATCCCATGCTTCATGGAACTGTTCATTTGGGATCATGACGAAATTGCTGATCATGGCTCGCGCTGCATTTGTCCGGCCGAGAGGATAGTATTTCTTCAAATACACGGACCAGAGATCTGCCCAGGTGTCGACAAATCGCCCTAGATGCTTGAGCCAATATGCGGCTCGATCAACCAATGAGAACGGGAAGGCGATCATCTTGATAGTATCCTCGGTCAACAGCCGATCGTGGATGGTGCTGCATATCATTTCGAACTCTTGGAGATGGAGGTGCGGCTCTTCGGTCGGCAACCCATGGAACTTGGGTAGCATCTGAATTGTGTTGTGCCGAAGCTCGAAGTCTCCGTGGATTGGCGGGAGTCTGATCCACCGGTGAGTGAGGGATGAAGCTGGGTTGTGCAGCTCCCTCATGATGGTCTGTGGCGGTCGCTCACCGTCTGGGTCGCCTCCTCCTGCATCGGGACCTCCTCCTCCTCCACCGCCACCGCCCCCAGGTCGGTTTTCTCTCAGCTGTGCTATCTCTCTCATCAGATCACCCATAAATGTACCCTGGTCACGGATCTGTCTCTGCATATTTTCCAGGGACGCTAGCAGGGAATTGTTGATGGCCGCTTGATCAATAATGAACGGCGGGTGATCGTGATCATCTTGGTGCTCGCCTCTGTCTGCCATTGCTTGGTTCTCTGAAAATGCAAAAGAGGCCATTTCAGGTGATGTGGAATGAGCCGAACTTGGTGATGCACTGAAGTCTGAAATGATTGGACTGAGGGAAGGAGAATGGGAAGGGTGGTCGAGGGGGAACAGGGTGGATGTGAACTCAGGCTCGGAGAGCGGGCTCTCCGAGTCATTCCTAGATGAGTAGGGAGGAGTGCTGGATAGCGGTGCCGACAAGGTCGGCCTAAGAGATCTCCGTCCCATCATCTTGATTATTTGGAAAGAGTGGGGGCAATGCAAGAGAAAAAGAAGAGAAAATGAGATGCGACAAAATTGCGCACAATTGTGCGGTGTTTTTGATCTTGACCTTAATAAATCTAGAAATCAAACACAAAGCAAGGGTAAGTTCACCAACTCAACTCGTGAAGCCGTGAAGGTTCGGCTTTTATCTTGTCAGTTTTAGCTTGTTTTTTAGGTATTTATCTTTTCACGAGTCCTTAGAGCGCTACGCCTATAGGAGAGAGAGTACTGCCAGGAGAGTGTCCCCGTACTTGTCCTCCTCCTGTGTAACCTGTAACTTGCGCTTTTTGAGGTCCTTGTAACCCTTCCTGGATCCCTACTCAGCCAAAGAAAAGAGGGAGGAAGCCGATAGGCGAAACCGATACTTCGGACCTCGCTCGCAACGGAATCACCCGTGAGCGTACAAGGTCCTACTCGGACGCAGCCGGTGAGACAGACACACCCGTGAAGGCGTGGCCTAAGCTCTGTACTTCGGACAAGGTCGGTGCTCTCACAATAGAGAGTCACCAATGGCGACCAAGTCCTACTCGACTACGTACGATAGTAGCGCCAATACTTCGGAAATCCAGGCGATACACAAGGCAGCCACAAGTTGGGTTTTGGGCTCTAATCCTTACGAAGCGCTCACCTCACTGGGAAGGAAACCTTCCTATGCAACCTGGAAACAAGTGAGGGTGTTACTCTCCCCAAGCAATGAATCCAATTACCGTTTTTATTTTGGTCAAGTTTTCTTTAGCAGTCCCTTTTTTAATTTTTTTGGTGTTATCGCTTCTTTTGAGTCAATTCAAGCAAGCGCCTAACGTTTTTGTATTTTTTCCTTTATCCTACTTTGTCCAAAAACAGAGGGAGAATAGAGTCGGAAAAGCCGTGCAAGTCGACACCAAGGTGGAAATCTCACCTTTGTGCCTAGATGATGCGTGCAAAGTAAGAAGACTTACAGCGAATCCCAGCTCTCTCCATGCGGGATGCAAAGCAGAATATTTTAAACCTAAGCTATATGGCGAAATGCAACGGAAATCGTCCTAGAACAGGCAACTGCTAGCGATAGAACCACAAGCTAGCTAATAACTTCTAATCCGAGTGTCCGGTCTTGGCTCACCCCTCCTCTGCCCAACACATTTGGAGTAGGAGAAAGCGCTTGTTCGGGTGTGAGCTCGCGGCGCGTGGATTTGGAAGCTACTCGCTAACTGTTTAATTAGTCTAAGTCCAAAACGTAACTATAGGAGCATGCAAAGATAATTAAGTGTTTGGACCTATTCTACTCGAGTCAAGCAGGACCTAGATCTAGGAGCTCAATCCACAAAAGAAAATGAAAAATAAACACAAAACCGGAAAATGACAGCGATGAAAACGCGGCAAAACTGCGGTGAGCCCCCGGGTGAACAAACACCCGGAAGTTAGGCCCGAATGTCTAAGTCCAAGTCCTTGTGTACCTGTATTATTACAATTTAAATGAATCACTCTCTCACAAAATAAAAGAAAAGCTAACTAATCCCTCTCTCTCTCACTCCTTGCTCTCTCCTGCCGGCTTGGCTAAAGAAAAGCCGGCTCCACGTCCCAAGGTTGCGTCGGTCGCCTAGGCGATCCGCCTCGCTCCGCGGTCCCTCGCAAGAAGACAAAGAAGAGATGGTCAGATAACTCAATCAAGATATATCAAAAATGTGAGAAATGGAAAACAATGCTATGGTAAACAATTCACACAAACAATCAAAATATGGACTACAAGCTGTTGCTCCCCGGCAACGGCGCCATTTGATAAACACGGATCTCACGAGGGTCTAAATTGGTATCTCACACAAGGCGGAGATAACCGTCGCTGTTGCGACTCTCAAATGAAATCCGTATTTGATCAACAATTAACCCACACTAAGATCAATAAATTAGAAACAATGTGGAGTTAAAATTTATTTTTAACTCTGCACAAATGATGTAAAGGGCAAGTATGCAGAGAGTTCGAACACAGGGAGCAAACAGTGTAGTCCAAGCAAATGAATGCTAAAGTGTGTGTGAGTGTGTGATGTGTCTACACTAAGCAAGTAAGCAACTACAATTTTTGTGGGTTTTTAATTTTTAATTTTTTTTATTTGATTTTTAATTTTGTATTTGATTTTTGATTTTCTGATTTTTATATTTTATATTTTATATTTTTTTTATTTTTATTTTTTTTTTCAATGTTGGAAAGTAAAGGCAATGTAATACAAGGCAAAGTAAAATATTTATAAAAATGCACAAAAATACTCAAAAATTCAGAAATAAAATGTTTTTGGTCTTTTTAATATTTTTTACTGTTTTTGTGATTTTTGGGGATTTTTCAAGGTGTTTTTGATATTTTCAAATATTAAAATAAAGCAAAACAGTAGAAATCAGGCTGGCTGTGACAAAAATGCAATTTAAAAATACCAACCAGTAGCAAAAATTTTTCACACTATTTTTCTGATAAAGAGAATAAAATAAATGACAAACAGAACCTGAGTTTATATTTTTTGGAGTTTTCTACTATTTTCTATATTTTTTTTGAAGTTTTTGAGAGTTTTTAATTTTTTAGTGTTTTTCTTTTGAAATTTTTAATGATTTTTGGACTGACACTCAAATAGGATAAAATAGACACTAGGTGATTTTTTTGGATTTTTTGGAGGTGTTTTAATATTTTTTTGGTATTTTCTAAGCTAGACAGTGCACAAATAGGGAGTTTTTGATTTTTAATAAATAGGAAAATAAAATAAAATCACAAACTAAATAGCTGGCGTTAAAGTATAGGTGCACAGGAGCTTAAGTCTATTTTTGTGGAATTTTTGGGCTTAAAATGATATTTTAAATAAATACAACAAGCATCCAAGCATTAAGCAGTCCTGGCAGGGGCATACGTGCAATATCCAAAACTTCCAGGGTCATACACGCAATTTTCCACAAAAATATACTCTTAATATTCAACTTTTGGCACTAAAAGACAATTAACAAACCCGCCTGGGCCTCCTGGCAATTTACCCACCAGGGCGCGTGACTTGCACGCGCCTGGGAGGGACCAAAGTGCAATAAAACAAAACCCTGGGGGCCAAGTTGCAAAATGCCCAAAAATATTACACGTGCTGTGAAAGTTTTAGGGCTAAAGCGAAATACACAAACGCACGGGGGCTCCTCTGCAAAATGCCCACCACCTCACGTGTACAGGTCACGTGAGGTGACGTGGCGAGGGACCCAAACGCAAATAAACAAAGCCTAGGGGTTGTTTTGCAAATATTACAAAATATTTTAAACTACAGACGAAAGTTTATAGACTAAATATTAAATACAAAAATGGCGAGGGTGTAGATGCAAAATACCCTCGCTCCTGCGCTCCGATGATGACGCGTGGCGCGCATCCAACGGCTGGACGACGAGGCGCGATCCAGCGGCTGGGAGCGCTCCACTTATCCACGTGGCGTGTCCTGGGCGCGCGATGACGGTTCGGCACGTGCGGCTGAGATTAGATCCTCCTGAGTTGATCTGACGGTCGAGGCTGAGGAAGATCCAACGGCCGCTGCTTGATCTGGAGCTGCGGCTCGATCGGACGGCGGAGAAGCAAGGAGGAAGAACGGGGAAGAAGGCCGGCGAAGGCGAACTTCCCCGACTCCGATCTCGCGTCTCCGGCGATGAATGTGCTTCAAAATGGCCGTCGAGACTCCTGGGGTCGTCGGCTACCTCCTGGGGGCTTCAAAATGCCTGGCGACGGCCAAGGTGCTCAGGCGAAGGTGGCGGAGCTGGAGAGCTCGGCTGAGGTCCGGCGAGCCTCAAAATCGCTCCCAGGCGCGATTCAACGTGCGTTGACCCTGCAAAAAGAGTTAGAAGGTCCAGGGCAAAGTGCCTGGACCTTTGGTGGACCTAAACGAAGTGCGAGGTGGAATGGACGTTGGTGGCCGGAGTTGCGCTCCGGCGAGGACGTGTGATCGGGTGATTTAAGCGATGGATCTTTGATTTTTTTGGGGATTTTTAAAGCCTAAGCTAACAGGAACGAAATGCAATAAAGAAATGGCGGAGTGGAAGCCCTCGATGGCCGGAGCCAGAGGAAAAAGACTACCTCGACGCCGGCGGTTGGCGGAGGTGCTGGAGGCTCCCTCGACCTCGGACGCCCTGGCTGAGAGGCTCGCGGCGGAGCTGTCACCTCCGGCAAGACCTGGAGCACAAGAGAGGCGGAGAGGGGTGGACCAAGGGGACTCGAAATCGATTTGAAAATGGGGGGTTGGTTTTATTGGGTTTGACCCGAGGTGACGAGGGTGGAAAGAACGAGGTGGCTGGCCCGATTCAGAAGCTCTCAGCCCAAGATGATCCTTGTGCGAGCAAGAGGGATGGTAGGTGAAGATTTTTGCAGAAGGAATCGAGCTCAAAGGGTGCAAGTTCATGCCTCGAAAAAAATGGAGAAGATGGGTCAAACGCCGGTTCTGACAGAGGCTATAGGGGGGTAGGGTACCTAGTTGACCGAGGTCAACTAGGGTTTGCACCTGGTTGGTCCACGTGGACCAACCAGGAAAAACCCTGGAAAAATGTTTGTTAATTCAATTAAAAATAGTGAATGGTCGAATTAAATAAAAGTTATAAAATAAAAAATGTTCAAAATTTTATGTAGTATTTTATTCTGATTTTTATTTATTTTTATGACTTTTATTTTTACAAGTTGCCTTTTTAACCCTATATAGGTATAATACCTATGTGTTTTAGTATTTTATTTTATTTTATGTATCTTTAATCTTATTATTTTTATTTATGATTTTGTAAAATTATAACATACTTTTATATACATAATTATATTTTTATTTTATTTTTCTGATATGTTTTGTATATTTAATAAAATACAATTGTATTCTATACAGGTATAAGTGTATATAATATACCTATGTAGTCTTTGTACAAGTATTTTTATTTTTATTTTTCTTTGCATTATATTTCAATTTTAATGCACATATATAGTATATGTAATATTTACAAAATTATAAAAATATAAAAATGAATAAATATTGAATAAAGAATAAATTGAATATTTTATTCAGTACAAGTATACAATGAGGGTCTAAAACTCAACTTTCAAACCGTAGCTCCGCCAAATGCGAAACCACCACCATTGGATAGAGTATTTCATTCTATATACAATTAAAGGTGAGTACACTGCATTTGGAGTTGTCGTTTGTGAGATACGGGTCTGGAAAGTTGGGATTTTGGATTCTTATTCAGACCATATCTTTTTGTCTGTACATTCTTTTTCTGTGAAATCAATTTTGTCTTTTTCTTTACGACTTTATCTACAACTTTTATGTACAAAGTTTCTTTATTTGAAGTGTAAAAAGTGGAACCAAAAATAGGTCCCAAAATGAATAAAGAATGAATAAAATGTATAGGAATTTTGTTGGTAATTTGGCCCTTATCTCCCCCTACTTTATTCCTTGTCGACCTATTCATCAAGATGCCTAGGTCTCGGGGTTTCGGGTCATAAAATATTTACAATATTTTATTCTTTTTCTTTTCTTTTCTTTATTCTATTATTTTGGCTTTAAAAACCGCATTTTATACAATATTTACACACATATGCATGAATGCTAAAATGCCTGAATTACGCCTATTTACACGCATTTACTAGGGTTTTTAAGGCCAAAATGATAGAATAAAGATGATGAAACGTGGATTCATCAGAGCTCTCCGGTTTCTTGGAAAAGCAAGAAACAAACTGTTGTGGTAAGGTCCAGTGCTGAATCCGAATATAGGGTCATGGCGCAAGCAAGCACAGAGATGATGTGGGTTCGATCTGTACTTAAAGATCTACATGTAGCCGTACCTCTACCCATACAGCTTCAGTGTGATAATCAGGCAGCCTTATTTATTGCCAACAATCCAGCTTTTCATGAAAGAACAAAGCACATTGAAGTTGACCGCCACTATACTAGAGACTTGATCCAGAGAGGATTGATATCTACAGCTCACGTGAGCTCAGGGGATCAGATTGCTGACGTACTCACCAAGCCATTGCTCAGAGGACCTTTCCAGAGATGTTCTTCCAAGCTGAGCATGATAGACATCTATGCTCCACCTTGAGGGGGAGTGTAGAGATAGATATTATTATATGCAATGTACCCGTTCGTCATTTATATTTTTCTCTGGACTACTTTGTATTTTACCCTTGAGGTCTCTCCCTATATAAGAGAGCCTAGGGTTCCCTTGAATAATAGATTACTTTTTTTCTCACAACATGTACAGTAACTCGTTGTAGAGACAAATCACCAGTGCCATCAGTAGAACCAATGCGTACAAAGCATACTTGAAGTGTGTTGGATGACTGGGGAGGCCCATGAGCAGTAGATGGCCTCCGGACGTAGAATCATGGTAAGAGATGGGTTATGGAACCAGGAGGAGGTGGTGGTGTTGGAGGAGGAACCGGAGGTGGTATTGGGAGTGGTGATGGTGGTGTGAAGGAGGTGGAGGCATGTAAGCCTCCTCTCTAAAATTAGATGGAGTCAACATGTCACTTGTAAGAGTGAAGTACATCACATACTCAAAAAAGATGACATCAACACTGACATAATACTCTGACAAACTGGATATTAACACCAGTATCCCTTCTATGTTCTGGAATACCCCACAAAAACACATTTGATAGCTTTGGGAGAAAGTTTGTCAAGGCCAAGTGTCAATTGATGCATAAATTCCATGGAGCCAAACACACGAGGAGTAAGGGAGAACATATCCTTCGCTAGAAACACAATCGAGAAAGGGATCTACTCTTCCAAAATAATGGAAGGCATGTGATTCATAAAATAGCAAGCAGTGAGGATTGCATCACCCCTAAAGAAGTAAGGAGCACAACTCTAAATCAAAATGGTATGTGTCACCTCTAGTAAATGATGGTGATTACATTCAGCAATATTGTTCAGCTAGGACATGTAAGTATGTGATGTTTGATGTAAAATGCCAAGTGCTCATCAAATCTCTAAGGCATCATGAGTCTCACTTTGCTCAACAACACGAGTAGAGGCTGGAAAATCATGCTTGGAGTAGCATGTATCCTCAGAGTGACCTGGTTGTGACAATAGGTGCATGACTGATGAGGACCACAACCACCTCCTCGACCACGAGATCCATGACCTCCATATTGTAAAGTGCCTCCTCTATCGTGGGATGTGGTCATCATAGAGGAGGTCTAAGATGGAATGGACGATGGAATGGTAATCGTGCTAAGTCATTGGTATGCCTCCTCCACAGGAGGAATTGTAGCATCTGCAAGGATCTGTGATCAAGCGGCTTCATATTCTAGATCAAGAGCTACTAAAAAGATGCTAACCATCATGGTATTCATGTATTCCTTCTGTTGCTCAAGTGTAGCTGCAAGAGGCATGAAGATGTGAAGCTTCTCGAACAGGCCTCGGAGAGATGTATATAGAAAATGCAGGGGTCGTCCATTCTGTTTAACAATGAATATGTCATGTTTTAACTGCAAGATCTTCATCTTGTTCCATGCATGTGAATAGGTAGGAGCAAGAATATACATTACCTTGACAATGGGCGGATGCAAAACATCATTTGCGATCTCTGTTGTCAGCATACCAGTTACCCAGATGCGTGCATATGCATCATCGATCCCACGAGGCATCTGCCACAATCTTGTCAGTCGGCTCCTCTTCAGTAAGAATATGCTTCTTACCGGTAGACTGCATCAGACTCATGAACTGCATGGTCCATAGCTTGTAATTCGTTTCTCCATCTTAACTATTGGCATCGTACCTCGAAAGGCACTTGAAGAGATATTGACCTTGTTCTCTGATATGATGCTAAATCCAAAGACTAGAGTTTATAAATCAGAGAGAGAATTAACTACACAGACATGAGTGGAATCGATTGCAGGTGTATACTTAATTTGCAAACACTCCCATCAATATGAGGTGTGTCCTAGGGCAAGAAGAGGTGATTTATCAATTTGAAATCACCTTGGAAACCTTAAAATCAAATCATATATGATCACTCGATCACCGGTACAGTGCCCTAGAACATAAGAGTTTGTTGCAGACACGCCCTTAGGGATGGCGTGTGGCAGCGCAACCCATGAATGGGTGGTACAATAATGGCATCCCTCAACAGAGATAATGTGGCACCACAAGCAAGAGAGGAAGGCGCGACTACATAGCCTTCTCTAAAAAAGGCAATGGAAGCGGTGCCAATTGAGGAGAGGCGCTGGCTATAGCAGCATCGAGGAGGGCATCGGGGCCGAAGAGGGTTGTGGCTACGGATCGGGTGGCAGGTGGGGTAGGGTTACAAGTGGGGTATGAGAACTCTGGTCTAGGACTGTCGCTTTGATACAATGTTAGGTGAAAAATAATCTATGGCTCTCTTTTATACAGGAGAGTCCCAATGGGTAGATTACACATTGTAGATAAAAGAAATAGAAAATATATAAATAATATGAAAAACATAGAAATATCTCTACAATGATGATACAGATGAGGTGGACAAGAGGAAGTACAAAGAGCTTGTTGGGAAGCTTCTCTATATGACTATTACGAGGCCAGATATATCCTTTGCAGTGAGCATCAATATCAACCTGTTTATGGAGCAACCACGACAAGCTCTCGTGGATGCAATTCACATGATCCTAAGTTATCTAAAGTCTTATCTAGGTACATAGTTGTTTCTTAATAGAGGGACTTCTCTTTCCATCACGGCATGTGCATATGCTTATTATGTAGATAATTAAGAAGTTGAGGGGACATAAGAGAGGGAGCGTGGGAGCGAGGGAGAGCACGTCGGCGGAGGGAGGCGATGAGTCGGAGAATCATCACGAGGGAACGCGCTTGGAGGCGAGTGGATAGAGAGGGAACACTCGTGCAAGGAGAAGGAGGAAGGATGGGTTCTGGTTTCTCATTGCAAACATGGTCGAAGATGTTTCAGACGCGGTGTGGCAGGGCATGTAGCGTCAGAGTGCTCCAGGACACCGCGTTGCTTTGGTTGTGGGAGATCGGGTCATCATCGTGCTTCATGATCGTCTGTAGCGGCGTCATCAGCAGCAATAACTTCGCGAGATGGTGGGGAGGTTCTGCGGGTAGCATGGCAGGAAAAATCGTGGCTGGGGGAGCGACACCATCATATGTGGATGTTGTGGCTGGAGAGTTGGCTGAAGAACAGAGAGTTTGGATGCTGGTAAGGTCGTGGAAAAAATCTACCATGTCAATTAGATCCGTTTGGGATGGAATCTTGCTGCTTTTTGGGAAGAAGCTCCAGGGAAATGCCATTTCGCTGGGAACAAGAAAATGCTGCATGCGGGGTTTGTCGGCGGCTTAAGCGGATCGATTGCTCAGTCCGAGGGGTAAAAGCGACGTGTGGTGGTGTCTCTTGAGATTTGCAGATCGAGGGGAGGTTGTGTTCACCACGAAGGTTGCTCAACTCATAGGAGTTCCTTTCCTTTCTCGAACTATAGAGGTTGTACGCCCGACGCTTAGGGTGCGTTTGGTTGGGGGGTTACCCCCCACTTTGGATGGGTTACCCCCAAAACCCATATTCCCAACCCACTAGTGGGGCCCACTCTCTTTCCAACAAAAAAATATATATTATACCATCATATCATCTAAAAATTATAAAATACTCAACTTCTACTCAATATTCCAAACTTCAATACAATCACATCACAACAATCACCCACTTTTTCAAATTTCAATACAATCATACTATAATAACTACCAACTTTTTCAAATTCCAATACAATCACATCACATAAACCCTCCCAACCCTTAACCCACCAACCAAACACACAAACACAAAACCGGGTTATCCACCCTTGGATAACCCACGAACCAAACGCACCCTTAGGGAGATTGGAGTAGTGAAGAGGGTTTTGGCCGATGGTTGCTTGTTGGGTTCTGATCCAGGTGTCACCATCAATCTTCTGGATTGCCGAGAAAATGCCGTGATGCCTATCGCTCCGATGAAGCTATGGTTGGATATGCGTCTTTCCCGATCTCTGTTCTTTTTTTGTCGCCGTTGATGGACCAGCCGAGGGCTTCGTCGGAAGCAAGCTCGTCCATGGCAGGGACACATCACCAAGGTGATGACTCGAATTTTGAGGAAATCACAGAAGCCGAGGAGTTAACATGCAAGCTGTCGTTTCCTAATCTGTATGGGTCGGAAGTTGTAAAGGCAAAAGATACCCTCGAAGAGAGCCCTTTTTATCGCACCGCCATATCTTACTTTTTGATTAGGAGGGTGGGTTGGGTGGATCTCTTGTCCTGGGTCCCTTGTGCGGTAATCAGAGCCGCTCGATCCGGGGTTGTATATGGTGGCATGGATCCATCTCTAATCGGGTCATTTTTTCTTGAGACCCAACTTTGATCGAGTCCTAAGGCGATTACAGTCTCGTATAGACCATTTTGATTGTTCTGCTCTAATGGCGTGATACCTCGATGATTCCTTGTTCCACTCTCCGGACCACCGCTACTTGGTACTCCGCGAGAGGGGGCGTTGACCTCGAAGGCCTCAGTGCATTGCTGGTCGATGCCTTTCAAGCAATCCTTTTCATTTTGGGGTTCTCGCATTGTAAGGAAAGCTGAGCTAGGGCTCGTTGAGTTTGTGCCGCCAGCTACAGAGTTTGCTAGTGGGGGTTGGAAAAGAGGAGAAACCGGTTCTGTCGAAGGAAGTTCCTCGATCTTGGGAGGTGGTAGGGGAACTACGAAGAGATACAAACGGAGGCATAAACATAAATTGTCCAATGGGGAGATACAAATTGTTTCACAGCGAAAGGCGCAGATGGTGGTGCTCGTGGGAGCATTGAGAACAATGGGTAGGCAAAGTAGTGCTTAAATGAAGATTCTTTACTGGAATGTCAGAGGTATGGGTGAAATCGAGAAAAGAAGAGTTTTGGGTGCGAGGTTCGTAGAGTGGGGATGTAATGTCATCCTTTTTCATATATCCCGACCGCTTCGTTTTTTCTGCTCTTTTTCTATACTTAGACCAGTCACAGTCTAAGTATAGGGGGCGGTTCTGTAAATCTTGTTCTTTTGCTTTTCCTTTTTTACTCTCATACGCTTATCCCGAGCTATGTCTTCTTTACGCTTCTTGTGCTCTGAGGACACAATACTCGCTAAGTATAGGGGGGTCTATGTATATACTTCGAATATATTTTACCCATATCTCGTACTTTCGCTTAAGTCTATATGTATTTACGAGGTGGGTAATTAATTTGAAAAAAAACAAAAAAAACAAAAGAAAAAAAAGAGTTTGGCTACTAACACTAACCGTGCCCAAATTTTTTGAAAAAAATGGCTTCTTATTTCATTTTTGCATAAAAAAAGTGTCTGCATTTCACACACCTGCACCTCGTACATCATCGCATTCATTTGCATCTGTGAAAAGTCATTGGGTTCTGAACCGAGTTATGAGCCGAAACCAAGAGTGGTCTGGACTTGACCTTAATCCACTTAATTTTCAGAGGAACTTCATCGAGAAATAGGATTTTAGAAACTTCAGGTCTTTTGACTTAATTCTTTAAGTTCCACATGACAATGTCCAGTGTTTGACTCTTAGTGTCTAACCTGATCTCTTCATTCTGGGTACAATTCTGGATTAGGGAATTAATTGGTACTCTCGCACTATGCACTTAGCTCAACTCAGACAAGATGTTGGAAGACTGTGTGAGTCTCTTTTCTGGTAGCGTGGAAATGTAAAGATCAGAGTACGGGTTGAAATAAAGCTTCGGAAAAGGGATGGACGACTGGGCAAAATTTTTTCTAAGACCCCAAAAAATGTACGGAACAAAAAGATTCTATATCCGTAGGGGCACAACAAGATCCAAGAAGAACCACCAAAAATTCCAAATACAAAGAAGCATTCTACCAAATAAAATATGACCAAAAAGGTCCAAGCTTCAAGAAACCTGCAGATCTTGCTGGAGACTCGGCTACACTGGCCATCTTCACAAGGAGAGGTGACTACACTGGCCACCCTCCAGTTCTTTTCCCTTTCTTCCATCTTCTCCCCCAATTCGATTGTGAACACAGCACGACAGACCTTAGAAGGAAATACCTGACTCCCCGAGGACGAGTTACTGGAGAGGAGAGGAGCATGGTAGTCCGACATTCTGGATGGGAAGAGCTAAAACTTTTCACACACATGAGTCGGTTGTTCAATGTTCATAGGGTATACTTTGGGAAGAGGATTGATCTAAGATGATTTCTGAGCCAAAACTGTGACAATGATATGTAGAACTTGAGGGCTGTTGATTTTAAAATTATAAGTCTCACAGATGTTCCGCCACACTAATAATCCAAAGGTCGAGTCTAGTTTCATTTTCACCTTCAGCTCATGGTCTTGGTATGGAACCCAATCTCATTTCACCTCATGGCATTTCTTTTTGATGCTCAGGGACGAGCATGGTTTAAGTATTGGGGGATGATGAATCTCAGATTCATCACTCTAAATCTCATTTATTAAGCTCCATTCCCTCAAAATCAACAACATATCTGCATCTATTCTGCATAATTAGCGTTCATGCATGTTTTCATAAGAATGGCATTTTATCCATCATTTTTGCACAAAATAAGAAGCCAAAAATCCAAGCCAAAAATGACATGTAAATAGCCTAACTTCCATGATTTTTAACTCCTTCATGCTAACTCTGAATGATCCAAAACCACCTCCACTATGTACATATCACTAACAAGAATAAATAAAAAATACAAAAAATGACTAACCCTGTTAAGTGGACCAAAAACCCAAACCCTAGTTTCAGGATTTTCGGACTAAAAACCTCATATCTTCCCCATCCAGTGTCTGATTTGATCCTACTCGCTTTTGAACTAATGTACATTCAATTATCTTCAAAACAAGATCAAGTTCAAGTGAATCAGAGCTCGTATGTGAAAGTTGGGTTTTGGGCCTCTTTTGTACATTGTGTATTTCCGCGGTTTTTGACCCGATATTTTTTGTACATATTCTCTTAATTAATAAAAATCCAAAAAAATAGATTTAGGTGTCTTTATTTATCTTTGATTTTTCCATATTTTTTTGGATTTTTATCTGGTTTGAAAATGACAAAAAAATACAAAACCCAAAAATATAGGTATTCTATGTATATGGGATACCCCAAAAAATCACTTTATGCATTTGATCGATTCTGGTTTTTATGTCTTCATGAAAGTTGTAGGTCTCATCGAGACGAGCATTTTTCGTGAAGGAACTTTTTCGATCCGAGGTCGTTTACTAATTATTTTTGATTTTACAAAATCTTTATTCTCGGATTTTTCTAGTGCTGACACGTGGCTGCCCCTGGGGCCGCCACATGTCAGCGTTTTTTGGCCTCTTTATAATTCGTTTTTAATAAAAAATAATAATTAAAGCCTTCGTACGTGCATCGCACGTGCCTCCCAGCCACGTGCTCCTCCCTTTCCCCCTTCATCGCCACGTGGCGCGTTCATGGTCGTTCGATCTCGGCCGATCGAACGGCCCGGGACCCGTCATCTTCCCCAGGCGCCCCCCTCGCAGCCGCCGTCCTCTGATTTCTCCGTAGTTGACCTCGTCTCCAACCGCCGCCCCTACCTTTCTCGCCAGCCGCCAACCGCCTCCGCAACGTCCTCTCCTCATCTCGCGCCTCCCACCATCTCCGACCTACCCCTCCAACCCTATTTAAGAACATCGCCGACCCCCTCTTCAACCCATTCGCCGATTACACGAGAAAAGAGCCCCGGTGGTGACAGCCCGGAGCCCCGCTCTCCTACGATGAGATCCGAAGGTCCCCGCGGCCTTCATTGCAGACGCGCCTCTTCGCCACCTTACTGCTCCGCTCTGACTCCGATCGTCGAGCCATCGTCATCGACTTCACCGTACGCCTCCGCCATCTCCTCCAGAAGCTTCGAGCTTCACCAACTCCGTCGTCGCCTTCATCGATTTCAAATTCAACATCCATATTCCAGCTGCTTCGGTCGCCTTCAACGCCGTTGAGCCAACGCACGCCGGTCATCTTCTCCGCCATAGCCGCCTGGAGCTTCACACCCATCGACAACCTTCATCGACGCCATCTTCAGCAAGCTTGGCCCGTAACTTCTCCGACCAGCTCCGCCAACGAGACCTTCGCCATCGACAAATCGCTTCATCGACAACCCCCAGCTCTGCCCAGTCATCCTCCTCCCCTTCGCCGTACTCTGCCTCTACACCACCGCCTGTCGGGTCCAACCCGAGGCCCCCGCCTTACGTGCAAGGCACGTGGCGGGGGAACGACGTCAGCAGGACCCACACCCGCTCACGTGACACTCACGTGTGGGTGGGTTAATTGCAGAGCACCCCCTAAAGGTCTCCACATTCACGCGCCAGTCCCCGCCGACCAGGGGTCACGTGCGTTAATCGTGCCCCTTGGTAAAATTGCAGTCGTACCCCTCTGATTATCGGTAATCACACTTAGTCCCCCCTTCACTTTTGATATTTATTTATTTTTATTTTATTGCATTTACACCCCTGTGTTCCCATTAATTTTGGACCTCTACATGACAATATTTATTATTCAAAAAATTAGCATGATGTTTCTCATTTAATTCTCTACGTGTTGACATATTGTGGTTATTTTTATGATCATTGGTTAATATAATTAATTATTTTGTGGAAACTTGTGAATTTTAGCCATTTCTTGCTATTAAATTTGCCATTAATTAACCATTGCTCTGAAATTTCCCCAAAAATCACATATTGTAGAGTTATTTGTGCTTGATATTATGCCCAAAAAGATTTGCATTTGCATGCATAATTTGTCCTGTAAAAATCATTTGGCATAATTCGGTATTTGATTTTTAATAGATATTAAACCCGACATTTTCGAGGTTTAGGACTTTTTTGAGATCCATCACTTAGTGATAGATCTTGGATAATTTTATCCCCTGAAAATAAGTAGGTTTACTATTTATTATAATTAAATATTGAAAATCATTCTGTTTGCATTTAAAAATTCATAAAAAAATTCTTATTGCATCCAAAATTCCAAAAAATTACATTGCATTTATTTCATCATATTTTGCATTGAGGCCAAGTTTCGTATTTTTCGGACATCATTTGAATGTAATTTACATTTTAGTCCCTAAAATAGGCTGAAATTGCATCTTGCATCCCTTATTTGCATTAAAAATTCCAAAAAAAGACCGCCTCGAAACGGTGCACGAATCTTGATAGACATAATTCTAGGTTGTTCCTTTACCTCCTTTTGATCGACCTTGGGACTTGCCCAAATAAAATAAACATAAAACCACTTGATTAAAAATTGATTAAATATTTGTGGTTATTTCTTGACCGATTCCGATCGCCACCTACAACGAACGATAAACCATATTTTTGGTAAGAACAAATAAAACATCTCTTATAAAGTCGCGGTTCCGGACTCCGTCATGATGTCGAGAAGGTGGAGGAAATGGGAAGGGGGTGAGGGGTTCAAAGTGGAGAACATGGGAGAGAGGGATGGCTGGAGGTGGGAGATGAAGTTGCGGCCGTTTGATCTTGCGATCCAACGGTTGGGGTTAAGGCACGATAGAGCGGCCCTGATCTAATTGATCAGTTTCAATCGAGGGGTCGTAAGCAAAGCGATTTGGCCATTGGATCTAGTGATCCAACTATCGCGGAGTGAACCGGAGCATGAAAGCAAACGTGCGGATGAGATGAAGGAGCCGGAAGATGAACAGATGGTGCGAAAGGGTGGCGGGTGGTGCAAGAGAGCCTGGGTCGTGTGGCTCAACTAGAAGGAGCCACGTGGCCCAATGAGATTTTATTCAAATGTAAAAATAAAAGAAAAATAAAAAAGAAATAGAAGAAGGATGAATTAGAAAAAACTTAAACATGAAAATTGTAGATCTTGATGAGATCTAGAAGTTTCACGTTGACCAAAAATACAAAATAAGTCAGATAAAGGGAGAAAATATTTTTGGGAGCATTTTTTAAAGGCATATAAACACTGTAATTTTTGTTTTTGTATTTTTTTGTATTTTTTCTTTATTTCAAAACAAGGATGTCCATTATTTAATCTGGTTTTTATTGTAATTTTTTGAACTAGGGGATTTAATAAATGGATTTTATCATGGTGAAATCGAGATTCATCACTTGACTAGTCACATTTAAGGTGAGATACTTTGATGTATGTTATTCACTGATGATATTGTGTTGATTGATTAGACTAGATGTGCAGTAAATATGAAGCTTTAAGGTTTGGAGGCATGCCTTGGAGCCCAAAGGATTTCATATAAGTAAGGGTAAGGCTAAATATATGGAGTGCATATTCGATGGAAGTAATGGTGAAGGAATCAAGGTGAAGATTGGAGACAATAACAATCAAAAGAAATATTCTTTTATATACTTCGGATCTATTTTGCAACATGATGGAGAAATCAATGGAGATGTTACTCATTGAATAAATGTAGATTGGCTAATGTGGAGAGTAGCCTCTACTATTCTATATGACGAGAAAACTCCTTTGAAAATCAAAGGTAAGTTTTACAAAAGCAGCGTAAGACCTGCTATGTTATATGGATCTAAATATTGGCTTGTGAACCATAAACATGTATAGAGAATGACAATGGCAGAAATGAAAATGCTAAGGTAAATATATGGTAAATTTTTAAGTTTCGATATCGGATATCGTATCGACACCATGTTGAAATGACATTTCACCGAAATTTCATCAAAATTTCAGTAAAGTTTGGTAACATTTCACCCTAAATTGAGCAACATTTGTGAAGGAATGCCTCCATATCGATATTTCGCTCGAAATTTCGGTCCCATGTCGAAACTGAAATTTCAAAAAAAAATTCATCGATATTTCATGAAATCCGAAACCATGATGTGTGGTCATACACATAAAGATCAGATTTAGAATAATGCGATTAGAAGGAAAGTTGGTGTAGCTCCGATAGAGGATAAGATGAGATAAAACTACTTGAGATGGTTTGGCCATTTGCAAAGGAGGTCGACTGATGCACCAGTTAGAAGATGCGAGTCTTGATATGTTGAACCGGTTAAGAGAGGACGAGGAAGGTCCAAGAATTGTTGGAATGAGTCTATCCGAAGGAATCTTAGTTTTTTAGATCTAAGCCCGAAAATGACCCAAGATTGATCCGAATGGAGGCAAAAAATCCATGTAGCTGCTGACCCCTGCTTAATGTGGGAAAGTCTTTGTTGTTGATGATGACGATGTTTAGTTAAATATCAAATTTCTTTGAAAAACTGAGGCTTACGTCTCGACCACATTTAGGCTATTCCTAGCCTCGTTTTTCAGTAAAATTGCCCCGTTCCACCACTCTTTTTTTTCAAAATTTGTTTGAGATATCTACAAGATTTAAAATGACTATAAATTTTTTAGCCACCAAAATTTGAATTGTCATGGTATCAAATAGGTGATAATATAAGACGATAAGAGTTCCGACGGAGGGGGTTAGCAAATACACTCTATCACGATATTTATAAACATTCACAATAACAACAACAACAACAACAACAAAGCCTTTTCCCACAATTAAGTAGGGTCAAACATTCACAATAACATATAGAAAAATCATGTAAACGGTATGGACAATAAAGCTTACACAAAGTTTATTTAAATGATGTTTTTATATCCTTGCAAGGGAGGATGAAAAGGGACAGAAAGTATCTTTATTCTTTATTCGATCCTTGTTGTATTCATTTTATGCATAAATGTCGTTATTTTATCATTTATGCAAAAGTTAGTGTTATTGGAAAAACTCTAAGGGAGTGTTTGGATAGTGGGTTTAGGTGGGTTAAACTGGTTGCAGGTAACCCATTTTTGGGTTTTGGTGTTTGGATAGAGGGTTAAAATGGGGGTGGGTTAGAAGTGGGTTTGGGGTGATGTGATTGTATTGGAGTTTGAAAAAGTAAGAAGTTATTGTGATGTGATTGTATTGGAGTTTGAAAAAGTGAGTAGAAGTGGAGTAGTTTATAATTTTTATATGATATGATGGTATAGTATATTATTTTTTGATGGAATTGATGATGGAGAATTGATTTATTTAATTTTTTTAAAAAGATAAAAAGTGGGACCCACGTGGAGGGAGAAAATATGGAGTAGGGGAGTTAAACCACCCTTGGGGTGGTTTAACCTGATACAAGAACGCACCCTATAGGTTGCTGGTAACCCATTTTTGGGTTTTGGTGTTTGGATAGAGGGTTAAACTGGGGGTGGGTTAGAAGTGGGTTTGGGGTGATGTGATTGTATTGGAGTTTGAAAAAGTGAGTAGTTATTGTGATGTGATTGTATTGGAGTTTGAAAAAGTAAGTAGAAGTGGAGTAGTTTATATTTTTTATATGATATGATGGTATAATATATTATTTTTTAATAGAATTGATGATGTAAAATTTATTTATTTAATTTTTTAAAAAAGGAATAAAGTGGAACCCACGTGGAGGGAGAAAATAAGAGGTGGGGAGGGTGGTTTAACCTGATATCTCGCGATCCATGAAAGCGTTCTTTGTCTCCGCCTCGCTCCATTCTGCTCCCATCTTCCCTCCCGAACCCTAACGCACCTTCTTCAAAGGAGGACGATAGCCTTCTGAAGGCTGCGAGGATAGGCGTCTCCCTTTCGACTCCATCCCTCCCCGAACCCTAACGGCCCGTTTTCAAAAGAGAGAGGTGCTGCGATGAACGCGCCGGAAGGGGCTGGATGGCGAGCGAAGCTGCCGCCTGAGGCGCGCCCCCGCATCGTCCGCAAGATAGCGGATGCTTTGGTGCGGCTCTTGCCGATTTCTGTGCCCGAGGGTTTAGGCGAACTCAACAACATCGCTTCAAGGTTCGAAGAAAAGATCTTCCACGCTGCTACAAGTCTGTCTGATTACGTGCGTAGGATTTCTACGAAAATGGCTTCCATGGAACGAAATTATCCCCGTACGAACACAATTGCTCTTGTTGGTTCACGAAGGAAAAGACCACCACAGCACTCATCCTCTCCAGCGGAACAGCGAGCTCTTTCTAAGATTGGAACACCTTTGCAACCTGCCACCCTGCCCTTTCTTGTTCCATTTCGTTCTACACCATCAGCACCATGTATCTTGTCTCTTTCAAATACCGGAGATCATGGACGCCAGCAATCTGTTCCCGGACAAGCTCAAGTCCAATCTCTTGCTGTTGGCGCACCAGGAGTATTAACTTCTCCTCTGATGGCAGAGTTGGATGGCTTGCAGCCTGAACTGTCTACTTGTGTTTTTCCTGGCAGAGCATCTTTGACAGAACAGTCACTTGAACGCTTACTCAAAGCGATTAAATATTCATCTTCTTCACTTCCCCATTCCTCAGTCAGTGATATTGCTTCTGTTGCCAGTACGATTGATAGAATAGCAGGTATTGCACCTGGTGATGATGGGTCACGGGCTGTTGTTGGTGAAGATTTGATGGCTATGACAACATGTCGATTGCAGATGTGGAACTTCACATCCCTGGACAGCAGTGATACAACAAGGAACAAGAAAAGAAAGATAAGTGGGACAGCAGAAGCTCTCACGATTTATACTTCTGTATTAGAATCAACGGGAGCCTCCAATTTAAAGAGGCGTAAAATGGAGCCGAGCCATGCTCTCCTTCACGAGATCAGGGACATAAATAATGAGCTAATTGATACTGTAGTAGATGTAGCTGATGATGATATGGATTCTGCTTCTGAGAGCAGGGAAGGGACAGTGGTCAAATGCACTTTCTGCGCTGTTGCTCTCAGCCCTAACTTAAAATCGCGGCTTGCATCAGCTGGTCTGTTACCAATTTTACCTATTCATCTTCTCATCCCCACCAAATACCCGTTATGTTCACCAGTTCTTCTCTTAGACAAGATGCCTGTCGATTATAGCAATGGGGAATGCAGATATTTGTCTGTCGAGGCAAGATCAAGGTTTGCTGTTTCACTACGAGACCTTCCAGAAAAGATCTCTCTCAGAGATATGTTGAGGACCTGGGATGTTTCTGTCCGTGAAGCCATCGTCGAGTATGCCCAGCAGAATGGGGGTGGTAGCTTCACCTCGAGGTATGGTGCTTGGGAGAACTGTGCTGGTTCTTGAAGGTTGGAATCTCCCTGCTATACAGAGTATGCAATCAGCTAATCTCATATAGGTCAGGACTGTGTGAAAGCACTTTTTTTGTATGTAATTGAAAATCTCATATAGGACAGAGTGTGTGCATAACAAGATGGAATTGTCAATCTGATATCCAATGAACAATGATCTATCTGGACTTTTCAAAAGTATTTGGTCTTTTAGAATAACAAAAGGCATTTGTGTGACCACTGTAAAAGAATTAATGAGGAAATCCATGCTTTTCTGGCTCCACGTTTGAATCAATCTTCCCACATTCCTAAGCTGAATGTGATCTTCGACAACAAATGATAAAAAAACCCTAAAATAAAATGGGAATGCTTTAAACCTGATGTGATCCTCAATTCTTGCATGTGCTGAGATGGATCATTTGAATAATATCCATGAAAGTATTAAAATGACCAATTATCGTATGTTTTGAGTTATTAAATTAGCCTTTAGTGTTGTGATTCAAATGGGATTGATCAAGTTGTTATCTTGTCAGTGTTAATGTGATAACACTCATTTTGTTAAAAGCATTAAAAATCCTAAACAACTAATACAAAGGAGCGGATAGTCCAAGTCAACTGATATGATGCACACACTATTGTGAGCTACCCATTACAAGTACAAGTACAGTGATCTACAATATGTCAAGTACAGTCCAAACTATTTCTTCAAAAGTAAGGGTTCTATTTCCATTTGGGATATTTACACCCATAACCCTGAGTTTCATAATTACCCCAGGTACCCACGATAGTCACGAATTACATGAAAAACCCTAAATAGTTACTCCGTCCCACAATCATAACCTTCTGTTAGTTTCAACCGTTAATCCTAACCAAACAATCGAGTTAATCTAACCTAACATCAATCCAACAGCTAAAATTAAATCAAAACTAAAAAGAAAAAAAACCCTCCTCCTCCAGAAGCTCCCCCTTCCTCTTGAACAGCTCCCCTTCCCCCACCGCCAACCAACTCCCCTTCCTCCTCCAGCAACCCCGACCCTCGCCAACTAGCTCTCCCTCCCCTTCTTCATCGGCACATACCTTCACATGACCGAATCCAGGCTAACAGAGAGCAGGCGTGGTCCGAAGGACGGGGTGACGAGCATGTGCGGAAGCTGCAGGACAAGGCTTGCGGGGGACCCAGGATGGGGGGCTTTGCCGAGCCCTTCCCCTTCCTTTCAGCATCCATCTTTGCATATTTCCTCTCTAACTATGCATATGATCTCATTCCTCGAGAGAGGTGGAAGACGATATGTAAAGATCATAAGGCACCCAAAGGGGGGGCTTTGGCAAGCGGAACGCGGGGGAGGGGGTGAGTTCTCTGTTGAGCAGAACATGCGGAGGCGGTGGTCGGGGGCTGAGTTCTTTGTCGAGCAGAACAGGCGGTGTGGGGGGGGGAGGGGTTCTCTGCCGAGCAGAACAGGTTGAGGCGGTGGTCAGGGGGTGGGGTGAGTTCTCTGCCGAGCACAGGCGTAGGCGATGGTCCGGGGGGGGGGGGGGGGGGGCAGAACATGCGGAAGTCGGGGGAGGGGCAGGGGGGCTTCCAGGTTGTGGTCGGGGGGTTGGGGGGGGGGTCCGCTTTGGCAAGCAGGTGGTGGCCAGAGGGGGTGGGGGTAGTTGAGAGGAATAGGCGGTTGTGCCTGGCATGTTCCCGGGAGGGCTTTGCAGTAGGTCGGCGCGGTGGCCGTTGCCCGCGGGGGGGGGGGGGGGGGGGGGGGGGTGGGGGGGGGGTGGGGGGGGCGGGTTGGGTGCGGGGGTAGTTCGCAGGTGCTTGCAGGCGTCGAGCTCTTGCTGGGGGGGGGGGGTCGGCCTCGAACGACCGGGGGTGTTGCATCAAGAATCGAGTTCTTGATGCGGCCATGGGTTCTTACTGTTGCCGGTGGGGCTGCGACTGGTGGAGGTTGCCGGTGGGGAGGAGGAGGTGGTTGGGGAAAAGGGAGTCGAGTAGTTGGAAGAGGAAGAAGAGAGCTCATTGGTAAATAATGCAATCTAAAGGGTATAAAATGTAAAATATTTAATAGATACCGTTATAGTTAACAGAATATTTGATGGAAGTTAACATGGGGTTATAAGTGTAAGAGGTTAAGCACTACTCAAGGTTATAGGTGTAATTCGTGATTATAGAAGGTGTCTAGGGTAATTACAAAACTACTCAGGGTTATGGGTGTAAATATCCCTTTCCATTTCGTGCTGGTTGAGAAAGGATTTTTTTTGTGCTATTAGGCTTTCACTATATCCAATATATCAATCAAAATCTGCTTTTCCCTTCAAAAGCAATGGGAGACTCATTCTGGAACGGATGATGAATACTCAAAATTGCACAAAACGTGGATAGATTCAAATGCAAGAAAAAAGTAGTACTGAAATCAATTGATCCTCGTAGACATTGCCATGCAGTTGCGTGAAATGGATTTTTTTTGTTTTTGACTTTGATGAAGTTTGTCGAAAAAAATTTAATCTACTTATTGTAGTGTGAAAGGTAAAATGCAAAAAAAGAGCAAGTGTTCGGAAAATATTACAAGTCAATATAATATCACACTCTATATCCTATACTAATTACTAAGAAAGGCTAGAAAGGGCATCAATGTATATGTCGATCAACGTGTGAGAAAATTGGTCAACCTTCGCTTCAAAGATGGATGAGAATTTGTGAAAACAGAAAGATAAATATATTAGAAATCAAGAGGGGTTTAAAATGGAATTTGATGGTTCATTTAAAGGTAAATATAACGAAAGTGGCACATTGAAGCGGTCATAAAAATCAGGTACCACATTGTACCTTTTACAAGTTTGGGGACCACTTTCAAATCTAGCATACAATGAATATTATTCATTGTAAATTTATCTTTGATCCCTTGAAATACGCAAATCATGTCTTATTCAATGTTATAATGCTAGCAAGGAATCATATAACGTCGATAATCCATTGATTTTCTCAAGTTTTTTTATTAAAATCTAATTGATAAATTAGCAATGATTAATGCTAATTAGAATGAAAAGTTAACAAATAATCGTCATTATATGAATAGTTAGCAATGAATATATCATTATATCATTTGTTCTGAATTCTAAAATTAATTTTTTTGGGGGAGAATTGATATATGCTATTATATGCTTAATATCATATTCTTCTTTTCTATTTGGCATTATAAAACTTGCTATTTGACATGACTCCACCAATATATACAAGAAAACGACAATGGCATTAATAAAACTTTACTTGGCGAATAAAATATTTAAATACCGTATCACCAAGAAATCGATGTAATTTAGCGGTCAAAAGAGGCTTGTGAAGTAGGTATTCCATGTAGCTTTCCACTTACATTATAGAGCTTTTTCCCTGATAGGGCATGGGAATGCCTAGAATGCCCGGTTAGGGCATAACAACACCCATTTTCCCTATCAGGGCACGGATCGGCAAATGGTTTGTCTATCGGCTAACCGTTCGCCGATCAACCCGAATAAAGACAATTCAATGCCTGTTCCCAAGGCGCCTGTTCCCGAGGGCGCAACGCCTGAGCCCCGGATTCGCAGAAGACCGTCCAATTGGCAAACTGTTCACCAATCAGCAAACGGTTCGTCGAATTAACCCCTTCCCCGTGCCTATTTAAGCAACCCCCTCCCACTCATTCTCACGCCTCCTCCACCTCCAATTCTCCCTCTCTCTGACTCCAACCCTCCCTCTCTCTCACTAACTCCCTCTCCCAACAATCTCTCTTAAGACTCTCTCTCTCCTCTTAAGGTATGATTTATTATTTATTAGTTATAATTCCAATTTTTGCATCTATATTCTTAGTATGAAAAATCCTTCCAGTTTAATAATCTGTTATAATGTCTCTATCAACAATAGTTTGTGAAATTGTAACTTTGTAAGTTATTTTCTTGTAAAATTCCCTTTAATATAATAAATGCAGGTGAAACTATGGTTTTCATTTTTATGAAAATTGTAATCTTCACACGTTATTTCAGTCCCCAAGCACTAGATTCCATACGTTAGTTTACTAATAGTCACAACATTTTCATACCCCCATCTATGTATAGAATTATCCAGCTAAGTGCCAATTAGTGAAAAACATTCACGATTAGGAATGTGTATATGTCCTGTTAATTAATTATTTCTTAATTTATATGTACTATTTGTAAATGAATAATCACGTAATTAAATGATTTAATATGAAAATTCCAATATAATTGAATTATTATATGGATTATTTCTAAATTAATAATATTTTAACTAAATAATTTAATATAAAAATACTTGTATAATTACCATTAATGTGATTAATTTAAGTGATATGTAAATTACCCTCTAATTAATAATAGTTTAATTAGTATGAATTGATCCTGTCATTAATCACCATCTAAATATTATGATTAATATGGAGTTGTCCCTTTAATTAATAATTTCTTCATTAATATGGATAATTTTTAAATTAATAATAATTTAATTAAATACTAATATAAGTGATATGTAAATTACCATCTAATTAATAATTTAATTAATATAAGTGGTACCTAAATTACCATTTAATTAATAATACTCTAATTACTATGAATCTATTTATCATTAATCATTCTTCAAGTTAGTTAATAATTTCTTAACTAATATGGATTATTTTTACATTAATAATATTTTAATTAAATAATTTAATCTTAGAAATACCTATCTAATTATGAAAAATGTAACTAATTTTAGTTGTATGTAAATTACTATTTAATTAACGATAATATACTTACTATGAATCTATCTTTTCATTAGTCATTCTCCAAATTATTAATGATTTTCTAATTAATATAGATTATTTTTATATCATTAATATTTTAATTAAATAATTTAAAACGAAAATACACGTCTAATTACTAATAATGTAATTAATATAAGTGGTATGTAAATTACCATTTAATAAATAATAGTCTAATTACTACGAATCTATTTATCATTAATCATTATCCAGATTAATTAATATTTTCTTACTCAATATGAATTATTTTCACATTAATAGTCTTTTTAATAAAAAATTTAATATGGTGACACACACCTTTCATCTACGACACGGTGAAGCAACCGTGACATTAAAGGATGTCTCTATCCTTACAGGTCTTGGCATTGATGGGGCTCCCGTGACAGGCTACGAGCATCCTTCATGATATAACTGGGGAGCTTATTGTGAGCAATGGCTCAGAGCCAACCCTAGCATTGGAGGAGGAGAGAATTTATCAAGTGGACAGTTGAAGCTCTCTTGGATTCTCGACACTATTCTATCGGATGTGAATCTCCAGAAGCAAGATGGGAACAAGTTGGAGGGAATTATACGGGCTTTCATCTTATACCAGATTGGAGAGTCCTTTTTTCCGGACTCCACTGGTGATAAGGTACCATTACGATACCTCTGGTTGCTCAAGGACATACAAGAATGTGGTCAGATGGCTTGAAAGCAGTGGTTCTTGCCCAATTATATCAACAATTGGACGATTTCTCATTGGGGGGAATCCAAGAGATGTTTTGGTTTTCTGACCTTACTGTAGACTTGGTCTTGGGAGCACATACACATCGGGGTGCCCCAGCTATATCAAATGGATCCAGTTGTTTGAACCAAAGTCCATACGCTTGCAGGTATGAGATGAAAGTATTCTAAAGTTTGATTATAATTAAAACATATGGACGTCAGGGTGTAGGTTGTCAATCAGAACATCCAAACTACGAACCTGAAATTCTACTGCAACGATTTGGATATACAGGACGAGCATCGGGTATGGTTCGTACATATACCGCTTTATTGCATTGGTATGAAAATATTAACCTCAGACTTTTAATAGATGTGTTGGTCTCCATATGATATGGAGATCGTAAATATCTTACCCGTTATATGTCGAGAAGGACATTAAGTATAGAGGTCCCAAACGGTGCTAATTTGCTTTAAAGTAGCGGTTATGCACATACCAGATCCTGTTTTGCGACAATTTGATCTATGACCTCATATCCCAGATCATATGCCTCTAATAGTTTTTCCAAATCGTCGGTCTCTTCAACGAGACAATGATCCGATTGATTAAGTTGATCAACTCTGAGAACAGATCGGTCAGTGAAATCAACGTCGTCAAATAGTTGTGATGGAGAGAACTTTGGCATAATCTGGCGAGCAGCGACTGGAAACATACATGTAGTGGTACTGGACGATTATATAGCATTGGGTACATACTTCAATCCCGCCATTACAATTTACATACGAGCCTTACGCTCCCATATTTAGGCCTGGGGTAAGTGTTTAGCTTTTTACTAAGAGATTCTTGAAAGAACATTATGTCACGTATGAATTACTTACAGGTGCAAGTGTGTATGAAGCTCGTGGGATACTTGAGGACTACGAATAGAGCTCAGAGTTGCGGAATGTAATTGGCTTACTTGACTCCACATTGCAAAATTTGGATTGATAGATCAAATGAGCTAGTATAATTCGAGGGACTCTTACTCCACCGAGCCTTCCGCGGTCCCTTTCCATGACCCTTTCCATGACCCTGAACCCTAACGACAACATGAGGACGTTGCACAAACATATGCTTTTCATGCACAATATGCTGTCGGTGGAAATGAAGTCAAGGTGGGACCATCTCAGGAACAATTTACGCAACCTTCACAAGCTGGTGATTTTGGGGTCTAAACCCTAGCCAGCCCCCACAGACGCAGACATTTACACAATTCTTAACCAGCAATTTTATTCCCTATCAATCGAACATTGGATTCTCCTATTACACAGATTCCAGTCATGTGCCTCCATTCCAGAATCTCTCACGCACACCTCTACCAGGTATGATGCAGATACACCGACAACAGTCTGTACCTCAACCAAATTAGCCACCATCACATCATCGTCAACGACCTCCACAGATTGATAGAGCTGCATCAGTTTGGGAGACACCACAACAACCATCAAGAGAATCAAGTGAAGAGAGTGAGGGTGGCACCAATGGTGGTAATTGAGGTCGTATGGCTAATCTTTCATCACTCTTCCGTCGGGCACAGAGAATTTTCAACTAATGAAAATTTGCACCAATAATATCATTTTGTTTAGTAAAATAATGACAATATTATCATCTATGTTAATTTTGGTACAATATCATGCATGCTTCAATATTAACGCTATAAATGCAGAGAAATATTATGCTCCACATATTTGGAAACCGTATTAGCATGTGATTATTGCAATGATTGTAATCCATATTAACTCAATGTTAATTTGTAGGCGTGGTGCAAATTTACATGTAAGTAATCTTCATATTATGACATTTCAAATGATAGTTTATTTTGTAGGTTATCACAGATATTGGTTGCAACTCTTAACGAACTTAATATAACTTTATATTATTACATTTCTAATACTATTGTATTATTATAAGTTATGGTAAAAACTCGCTTCACAGCTCATAAGTCGATGTATCATTTAGACAACCGATTCCTAGCGGTTCGTGCACTGTCCAGTTCTAATGCATCACGTCATCCTCCACTTGCTTCACCATGACCACTGCGAACTGGAGTTTCTTCAGTCCCAATAACACATACTGTTTTACCATAGTCGCCCCGTGAGGGTCCTCTCCAGAACTCAGAGATGGGAGCTGACTCTCACAGGCTATCAGATGCTCCTATGGAGTATCCATCAGATGATCGATCATTCACTCAAACGCTTCAGTTGATTGACTCTCCGTTCACGGAATACTTGCCACAATCAATGCATCCACCTATGGTTGAGAGTTTCTAGCGCAAGACCTCATCATTCACTGAAGTATACGATGAAAAGGAAGATTCGTACACTGACTTAGCTAATTTGCATTACACAATAGAACTGAAGTACATGCATCTGAGTGTACTACGATGACACCGACTCTGATTGAGGACATGATTAAGGTCACTAATGTAATGTAATTTTATTTAAGTCAAGGTCATCTAATGTAATGGTAGAAGTGGTCCTTTTATTTTGCATATGGAACGCTAGATTATCAAAATTGGAGTGTGAAGTGTGTACTCATTTTTGAAACATGTGTTCGAAAAAAATTGGATATCCCGAATCTATTAACATCTATTAAATTTTGGGTGCATTAAATTTAAAAATATTAAAATTATAATGACCTTGACCATTCTTGTCGATATTATTATTTATTCATTAAGTATTTATACCTTAATTATATAAATATGTATCACTATAAACTATATATTATACTTTTCTAGCATTTTATTTATAATTTTTTAATATATTATTTTGTTTTCGTATTTCTCCTATTTAGTGTAAAATTCACTTAGTTGTTCATTTTCCTTTATATAGCATTTATAGTTTTCATATTTTTTCAATGTACTTCTATTTATAATTTCATATTTTTATAAATGTTTGATATAGGGAGAAAAAAATATGGTGTAAAATGGAAAAGGTGGGAAATGGCAAACCATTCGTCGATCGACGAATGGTTTGCCGACTAGAATTAATGCCGATCATTACCTCCTTGTCGCATTATGGGCACATAAATTATGGGCCTTGATCGATGAATGGTTCATCGATCGGCAAACCGTTTGTTGATCCGTGCCCTACATGGAAAATGGACGCTGCCATGCCTTGAGCGGGCATTCTGGGCAGTCCCATCTAGTTCGGGAAAAAGCTTTACATTATATGCATGTAAAATGATTTAGGATAAAAGGAAAAAGGTAATGGCGGCCATGGCCACTGAATGTCACCATATCTTGCTCTACAAAGAAAGGTCCCCCCTTGGAATGATCCTCTTTGCAAGGAGAATCATTCACCATTCATCCTTTGACTTACAAATTACGATGAAAGGAGGATGACTGCAATATGTTTGTATAATTATATAGGGGTTTTCCACATCACTCCAAATACCGAAAGGGAAGTTGGATCTTCTTGTTTGGAAGGAGCATATTAATGGAATGATTGGATGTGATCATGTGAGACCATCAACATGTGAATGGTCTATTTGGTGGCGGACATTTGATGTTACAAAGATGGATAAAGATTTTGATATTACTCATCCGTTCCTCTCTCGTGTTGTCCTTGAGAATCTCCAAAAGACTCATGTTCCTCGTCCACTATACATGAGCTGTCTTTAGCCACCATCCATGTAGGCAAGGAATGAATGATAAGTGGTTCCCAATCTAACTGGTTTTCATTTTTTTAGTTGTTTATTTGGCTGGAAATTTGTATTTACCACTGCTAGTTTAGATGATTACAATGACATGTTTTTCTCTAAGTTTAATAAAATCAATAAATCGATCTTAGTATAAATTCTATCCATATATTTCTGATGTATTTAATTCCCAATGCTATTAGGATGCTATTTATTTTAATGTATTTAAGTATTCTGTGTAAAATATTTTGATACTATAAGAAGTCATTTTCTAACTCAAAAAATCCCGAAGACAGTCAAGCAATATATGCAATAAATACCAATACATAATTAGGCTAATATTTTCTCATTACTTCCTTGTCAATTGGCATGATCTTATCATTGTGTTATACTTCATCTCTTATTACGCAAATCAATTATTATTTATCGAAATTATGCCTTTTGATTGTTATACTCGAACTTACCTCTCTCTTCCCCTCTTCTCTTTCTTATTTTAGCTAGCTTGCAAAAAACAAATCTTACCTTTCATGCATCGCCTTTATCGCAATGATCCCAATATTCTCATCCAATAGCCAATGTTAAATATATGATATTATGTAAAAAAAGACACATTATTGTAATTTACATATGTTTTATTGCAAAGTTAAGTTTGTAGCTACTTCGATGTCCCTACGAAGTTAACATCTCTTCCAAAGGATGAAAACGAATGTGAATATATTCGTATCCGATCCGTTATCATATTCTTTTTATACATATTCTGACATTTATATTCGTATTCGTTTTAAAATGGATGCGAATATGGATATCTCTTTAACATTCGTTAATATTCGCATTCATATTCGTATATTCGTTTTCGTACATAAGTATAGTAATAGATTTATTTATAACTTTGTGTAACAAGATTTTATGAGTTCATTTGCCATTGTTGATATAATTTTCATGAAATAATTATATATGGTGCATCTATTTTATGTGTAAATCATCCAAAACATGTATATTTTTGTTAATCTATTGAATATTTCTGCTAGTATTCGTATCCGATTCCTATTCGTTTTACATTCGTATCCATTTTTTAAGGATATGGTAACACATTTTTCACATCCGTCAATATTCGTATCGTCATTCGTATTTGTATTTTAAAATGGATAAGGATATGATTATACCTATATTCGTATCCATATCCGATCGTTTTCATCCCTTCCACAAATATTCTGACGTCGATAAGATTATTAGAGATAGGGGTTAATCACTACGATATACATATAGTCTTAAAGGAATTAAATTCTTAGTTATAATGATACTGGAGTTGTATTTTAGTAAAGTCCTTGCAGGAAAATGACTATGCCTCTTGTATTGTGATATATACTTCCATACCACAATGCAAGACACATCAAGAAGAGAGCTGGTAAAAGAAGAAGAGGAAGAGAGCAGAAAAAATGAAAAGAGTTGTAAATTTTTCCTTTTTCGATGGTCGTGAGAAAGAACTTATTACCATCATATTGTGTATATTCTTCTTCACGTGCTTATGTAGTGGTTGACTGCGCATTAGCTCTTCCCAACAACAATTGGTATCAAAGTTGGCTTTAAAGTAAATTCTACGAAGAAACGTGATGCAATTGATACGCATTCATTAGAAAGCCGCAAAGAATTAGGATGTGTTTGGATGTCGCGGTAAGCTGGTAATAGAGTAACCCTTTTTTGAGGGGTAAGATGGTGGGTAAGTTGTTTGCTTTGTTGTTTGAATGGTAAGGTAGTTGTTAGAAGGAGTAGTTGTGACGAGACTTTCATTGAAGTTTAAAAAATAACTAGATTTTGAATATTTTATAATTTAGATAATAAGATATGATAATGTAATATTTTTTGTCTAAATAGAAAAGAGAGGAAGAGGATATTAACGAGGAGCGAGAGAAATAATGTATTAATGGGTATTTGACTGAAAGGAGAGAGATTAATGGCGATTTGATTGAATGAAGAAAGAGGAAGTTGGTGGGGCCCACGAGTAAGATAAAGGATTTGATGGATTGTAACATGGTGGCCAATGGGTCCCATGGTGGAAACTTGATGGATAACCCCTTTTTGGAAGAGTAACTATCCAAGTGAATACATACTTATCAGTGGATATTTGGAGAGACGTACGAGTGTCATTGAAGGATTGTACTAGTACAGTAATTAAGTAGCGAGATCATGCATGGAGGTATGACAATAGTAAAATAGATAGAAGATTGGGTGCATAATGTCATAAAATTTGATAACTACATTGAAGCGTTGAGATCGAAAACATTCAAAGTTCAATCGATAAGACTTATGAGTACATATATATGTTATTAAATGTTCAAAATGAATTAGATGGTACAAAATGACATATTTAGCTCCAGTTTTTCGGATCTTGCAAATTGATTCGAACTTCAACATTTTTGAGGTAATAGATGGCGATACAATCCTTCTTGATGTTGGACAATTTATGGTAGATAAAGACCATCTTGCACCATATAGATTTGGTGTCAGAATGCACACCAAAGGATGCATGTTTTCTTTGAATTGTTTAACATAAAGAACCACCACACCTTAAGCAGTGGTGGATGAAGAATATACTCACACAAAAAGGGCTTTTGAAAGTTCTTCGAGCAACAGAGGACAAATTATAGAAGATGAACGAGGACGAGTGAAGGAAATGAGGGATTTTATAAATTGTATAATATAAATATTCTTTTTGAACAACATTCTTCATAAAGCCATCATCTTGAATAATTCGATGGAGGTTTGATAAAAGCTTGATGGATGATACATGTTCAAATATCTGAAAAGAAATTTATTATGGAAAGATAAGTTATATGGCATTTGAATAATCGATAGCATAAATTGGAGGTCAAATTGGATGAGTTAATATGATTCTGATAGATGTACTTATACTTGAGGAGAAGCTCACAAAAGGAGACTTTTTCTTTAAGGAGGATAAGGCAGTGGTATTCTTGAGATCTTTTCCATATTGTTATGATCACAAGATGAGGGTATTGCTCCATGCAAAAAGATCATATCAATAGATGAACAACAATTTCATTGCTTATGAATGAGTTTCTACGCAGGTTGGTCAATGAAACAACAAATGATGAAAGTCTTATAAGATAATCGAGAGCTTGTATTCTCGATCAAGGGATATGTGATTCAAAGGTTGATACATGTTACAAGATTCTATGAGATGATTATATTGTTATAAATTCTTATGACTTTGAATTATAAAAAAATGTGTTACATAGAAATTGATTGGAGACGAGCAACAAGTTGCGCTGCCAATCCTTTTTGGATGACAAATCCAATTCTTCAGAACACAACATTCATAGATCTAGGACTCATAACATTGCTATGCATATTTTTTTGGGCCCTCTTGAGGAGCTCAACAACTTCACTTGCCAAGAACCCAAATGTATCAAACCCAAAGGGGATGAATACATGTTGATTGTCCATACAAGCCCTCTCATGCTTAGCCACTTTAGTTGATGCAACTTTTTGTGCAGCGTATCCCGCAACAAAATCACTTCTTATAAGACCCACCAATGGAGAAACTCCAGTCAAATCAACACATCCATGTTTCCCTCCAGCCAATCCAAATATTAAAATATCTGCTGGTCTAAGGGTCGATCTCCCCTCCTGTGGATCCGTCGGAAAATTCACAGGTGCTTCTTTCTTTGAAGCAACCCCTACCTGCCTGAGAACATTCATTGTTATAAATGAGGTCGAAAGACTGCTTCTTAATCGAGGCATGAAAAGGATAAAGGAAAGAAGGATATTTGAAATTTAGACTCGAGTAATTCCACTACATTTTGTGAGGGAGACTTGGTAGAATGTTCAAGAGATACGAAGGCAAATATACGATGACTTTTGGACTCAACATGTTTAGATCATATATGCTTATTTGAGTAGTTCGAAAGTATCTGTCCTACGATGATGTGATGAGGATGGTAGGTGGAGAGGTTCACCACATCAAAGGAGTACGATTAGTGCATTTTTTTCATATTTGACATGACAATACAAATTCTTGAATGTGTCGAACACTTGCCTACAACAAAAAATGGCATTCCCTATTATTGCTTCATTTATGAGGGCATCAACTTGCCATAAGATGGAGAGTTCTCAAAGCGAGTAAAAGAGCACGCATGGTGATGCAAGCAGCATGGATGTCAAATAGGATGTACATGCTCGAGGAAAGTGTTATGATATGTGAGAGAGCTCCAGATTTTCCCAAGATAAGTAGGTTGAGAAGAGAGAAAGACATCTCTACTATAGAAACATGCAAGAAGAATGTAATTTTCTTTACCAGAGGATGGCATATGCTCTGATCACGAGAATGTCTAGTGCCTTGTCAAAAGGTACAATATTGAATTGTGCAAAATCATCCAAGAGGCAGGTGTCAAGATCATCCAAAGTTTAAAATGATGTGAACATTGTGATGAAATATAATCCAAGAGGAAAAGGAAAGAAAAGGAACAAAAGCATAACAACAAGAGAGAGGGGGGGGGGAGGAATTAAGTGAATTAACAAGGAGAGTTTTTCTTGTTCTTCTTCTTAGCAATTATTCGTAGGTGGTTGTGAGATTTGACTGGCCAGCATTCATATTATGCTTTTAACTTTTTCCCAAGTATGTGTGTGCCTCTATTCTTAAAAAAATCACAATATTAACCTTCTTTTAATATATTATAGGGGCAAAAGTGTGACAACAAGAGGGCATCATTGTAGATTTTGTAGAATAATGGGGAGGTAAGGGCATAAGTGCTATTGAAAAACTAACAAAGGCAAAGTACAAAAATCCATGTTTTAAAATGGTAAGTTCTTAAATTTGGAAAGAATAGGCATCTTATTTCCATGATGTACGAGGTATGACTACAAGAAAAAAAAGAGAGGTTTCGTGCTTCCGTTGGATCTTCCCTATCTCTCAGTCATACATATGAGATGTATACTAGGATCGATTGTAGTACACCATATCGACGGAGTGAGATTTGTTTCAGATCTTGTTATGTTCTTAAATATTACCTATTTGCGAGTCAATGCATGCTTTTCTAATTCAAGATATGTGTTTTCTATGACTGCATTTGTCGATGAGTGTATTGCTACTGCAGTTGCTTCCTTTTCTACCGTCACTGCTGCTTCCAACGGCCATTTGAGCCCATGTAATCGAGCCTCTTCCGCAAGTAATGTATCCATATACGACCATCTGAGGACCGTGCCTCCGTCTGCTTCACGGCAAGTGCTGTGAAACCGAATCGAATTCAACTCATATGGATCAATTTGCATCTATTGAGCTCAAGATTTAGCATCTGCATGCAAGCCCTGGTGAGGTAGTTTTGGTAATGATGCTTGTTATTAGTCAGATCAAAAAAATAATTCCCATTGGTTCATAAAGCAAGATTACACAAAATTAGGGATCCAAGTAGAGCAAAGTAATGGGGTGTGAGATGTGCATGCACGATCTTTGGATTGTGCTTCCGGTAGATAATGAAAAGTAAAGTAAAGTAGCATGAGATCATAGACAAATAATTAGGTGTTGGAAGCTTTAAACTCTCTTTTTATCACACTTTAGATCCACTTTACGACAATGGTCGTTAAAAGCCATTACAATATGGTTTTGACTTTTTGGTCCAATTCAAATTCAGATTTCCAACTTGAGAATCACCTTTAACATATATCATCAATATTTGTACACAAAGCTAGTTGCAAGATGTGAATACATGTTAGTTACGATATAAATTTTACAGAATTTGCTTGTAAATTTGCATTGTCATATATTTAAACACATGTAAACTTTATATTTAAAAATATAGACGTATAAAATTCACTATCTAAAAATACATTGTTAATGTGTGTCTAAATATATAATGTTAATAATGCTGTTAATTGACTTGCATATAAAATATTTAAAATATGCATGTACTCCCTTTTAGAAATGGGTCCTTTTGCTCGAAGGAGGACAACGATCGAAGGATAAGGGATAAGTGATGTTAATCTATCATCTTTTCAGTTGATTTGAGGAATGAAATATGGATAAATGTTGTAGACATATATAAATGATATAATTATGATATAACTACTTCGTTCTTGGTTAGTGATGAATCCCTATTTCATCACCTTTATTATTTCATTTAGACCTCTAAACCCTAGCTGAATGCATGTATATATCATTACTTTGTCAAAATAAACATTCATTAAATTGTACAAAATACTATATGAAATACTGTACATTTATTGTATTTATCGCCAAAATAAAAGAATAAAGGAAAGAAAAGAAAAAGAGTGAAGTGTCAAGGACACTGAAGTGGCCCTAGTCCCCTAGACTCAGGCATCATGATGAATTAGTCGACAAGGAATAAAGTAGGGGGAGATATGGCAGCTAATTGTACAAAAAATACAGAACAGATCATTCTACAAAATATGCCTATAATTACCTTTTGGGACCTATTTTATTCTTTATTATTTACACCTCAAATGATGAAACTTTGTGCATGAAAAATGTAGCAAAAAAATAAAGAAAAATAAAAAAAATCATTTCATACAAAAATAAAACACAGTGTACATTTTATAAACAGAATAAAATCTTGAAATCCAAACTTCACAAACCCAAATCTCCTAAATAAAAACTCAAAATATATTAAATCATCTTTAATTGTATATAACTTTTGATAAGCTATTTAGAAGGTGGTTTCATATTTTTTGGAGTTAAGGTGTTAAAGTTAGATTTTGGATCCCTTTTGTATAATATAACTGATTAAAATATTCATTTTATTTATTCCTTATTATTCCTATAATTTGTTATTTTTTATAATTTTGTAAATATTATTTATAGTATACGTACATATTAAAACTTAAATAAAAAAACAAATAAAACATTAAAATAAAATACTTATATAAAATACATAGGTAAAATACATGTACTTATACCTATAGATATCACACTTCTATTTAATTAAGTATATATTACTTCAGAAAAATATCATAAAAATATATTTTGATGTATAAAAAATTTATAAAATATGAAAATAAAATAATAAAATGTAAATACAAAATAAAAATAAAATACCTAAAACATAGGGAAATATACCTATATATACCCTAAAAAGTAACTTGAAAATAAAGAACTCAAAAAATAAATAAAAATATAAATAAAATACTATGGAAAATTAGAAATATTTTTTATTTTATAACCTAAAAATAATAAAATCATATACTAATTATTAATTATTTTCCAAGGCATTTTTGCCTTGGAATTTCCTGGTTGGTCCACGTGGACCAACCAGGCGCGGCTCTTTGTTGACCGCCAGTCAACTGTTTAGCCTACTCTTTGACTCCTGTCAGATGTCATGCGGGCCGTCCCTTTGCCATTTTCTCCACACCTCCACCCTCACTCATTACCCTCGAGACCATCACCATCCTGTAGCCTCTTCATCCTAGATCCACGCCCATCCTCGCATCTCCACCTACCACCACTCGATCTCACGCCATTGCTCCTCGAAAACCCTCGAAATTTCTCCTATAAATAAACACCTTCGCCCCCTTTTTATTTTTAATCCGTCTTCTTCAAGCTTTAGCCCCTCAGATCACTCCTATGGGTTTCACCATGGTGATAGCAAGGTGGAGCCCTTGATTTGCAGCGAGGAGAGCAGGGGAGGAGGTGAATCCAACCCACCGCCGGAGCGCCGCTGGCTGGTTCTACTCCAAAGCCCCCAAGCACTGTTGAGCCCATTTCCCATCATTCTTAGGTAACTTTGTAGTCTAATCTTCGTTTTGCATCATTAATTCGTAGTTTAATCGAACGGGTAGCGCTCAAATTAAAAACCCCATTCCTGGAGCTCAACCTCCAGGTTAAAATCATCATCATATGACCATCAACTCGCCCTGTTTTCATGTCATCTCAGTCCCCTTTGCTTTCTCCAGCGATTGCCCACTTCATCCAACCCAGATACATCCTGGGTATGGGATCTGAGCTCCCTCCGCCTCTTCACACCGGAGCTCCCCCTCCATTCCATTCCATTTCCCCCTATCATTTATGCAAACCCCGGGTCGATGAGATAGCCCTCGTACCCAGAATTCTTTTGGTGCTTGTTTGCAGGACTCACGACGCGTATGGGACTTCAACAACCACCTGGAGCTGCTCCAGGTGATTTAGCCTCGCTGGAGCACCTTGCATCTTCTCCGTCACCTCGAACCCTACAAACGCACGTGGTGGAGGCCTAACTGCCTGCTGGGCTCATCGAAGGAGAGAAAGAGCATCAGAGATCGGAGAAACGATGAATCAAAGTTCACCGGTGAGCAATTCTTACATGTTCTTACAGCAACCTCCCTCATCATTCGATCAAGAATAACAATCCAGATCTAATCTGGACCCTTGATTATTCGTGAAGGGGTACGCGAAGAGAGCCGCTTGATCAGCCACGTGGCGAGCTTAGGACGATTGGATCCCGACGTATTAGTGGGTAAATTGCATAGCCTCCCTCTGCCTTTTTGTATTTATTAAAAAATCTTGTAAATATTTTAGGTAGTTTGAAATATAGTGGATAAATTGCATGTAACCCCTTGAACTTTTTGAATATTGCAATTTAGTCCCTACTAGTGTTACACGCATGCATATGTTTGATCTTGTAAAAATTATATGTAAGCCCTTTTGGGTTATTTAAATTATCGTTTAATATATAAAGTTGGAAAATCAGTGCTAAACTTTTGGTAAAATTGCATTGTAACCCCTGCCTTTATTTATATTTGGAATATACCCCTGCCAGACTGAATATTTGTGTGAGTCATTTTCTATCTATGAAAAATAGTTATCGTACCTCAAATATTACCAAAAAATAGAAGTAGGTACATGGATGCATGCTTGATTACGCTATGGATTTACATTTGCATTTTACACCACTTTCCTATTTTCTAAAATTCAAATAGTGCATGGCCAGTCCCTTCTTGATTTAAAAAAGCCAAAAAAATTATAAAACCATTTTGAAAAATTCAAAAAAATGGTTATTTTATGTATTCTTAACTTTCAGATAAAAAATCATTAAAAATAAAAAAAGAAAACCCCTAAAAAGTGAAAAACCCTAATATACAAATTTTTAAAATTCATAAAAAACCCAAAAAAATTGTTTTCTATTCTATAATTTTTATATATTTATATATATATATATATATTAAAATTTATTTGGAAAATTTTGGACTCCATTTGTTATTTTTACTTTCCATTTCAATTTCAGGTATTTATTTTATCCTTGTTTTAGGGTATTTTCAACTTTAAAAATATATAAAAATTAGCAAAATTATTTTTAAAATAAAAAAATAAAAAAATATTTAAAATCCAAAAATATTCCATTTTCTTTATTTTTTCTATTATTATTATTTCTAGTTGCATTAGTCTATATTGTATATATACTCTAAATATATCATTATAGTATATATTTAAAAGAAAAAAATAAATATAAAATCCGAAAATTGAAATCAAAATACAAAATATAAACAAAAACAAAAAAGAAAAAGAAAAAAGATTTTTTTAATAATTAAAAACACACATTATTTGATAAATATTGTGCATAGCTGTATATACATATATACCTATATTATTTATTTATAAATAATATAAAAGTGCTATATCGTGCGTTCCTTGTGTTTAACACCCTACTTTGCTTGTCAGTATACACATTTTATTGTAGGGTTTACAATAAATTTTGATCCACATTATCTTTATTGCCTAATATTTAATTGTATGTTGATTGTTGAACTAGATTGGGTTTTGTGATAGGTCATCGCATCGATTGGATATCTCACCTTGTGAGATTTCTAGACGCTCATAGGAGCCCTCTGTTTCAAATGGTGCCGTTGCCGGAAGCAATGGATTGTAGCACATTTTTTGTATATATAACTGTCATTTTTATTTACATTTTTCTGCCACTTATTCTTTGATAGTTATTTGACTATTCTAACCTAAATTTTCTTGTTAATCTTTTGTGTGAGGGATCGCTTGGCAAGGACTATCTCTTAGGAGGTGGGTGCACCCAAGGCGAGCGGAGGTTGGCTTTCTTCTTTTGAGCTGACCAGGAGAGAGCATGAGAGAAGAACAAGGAACGATGAGAAGAACAACCCTTTAGCATAGTATTTTCCATTTTTTAGGGAGAGAGAGATTTATTTTCTGCAAAATAGTTTGTAAACAATTTGGACACTACTCTCTACCACACGAGGTCTAGTGCCCGGGTGTATGTTCACCTGAGGGACTCATACATGATTTTTCATATTTTATCGCCTTTGTTTTATCTGTTTCTCATGATTTGAGCTTTTCGCCTTTGTTTTTATTTGTTTGAGTGAGCCCTTAGATAGTAGGTTGCTTGACTCAGTAGCTAGGTCCAAAGCCCTAATAACATTGCATGCACCTATAGTGATACACACTTGGACTTAGTAAAAAATTAATTATCGATTATTTGGACTTGAGATTGAGCGCCAAGAGAAGTGCTATATAGCGTTTGGAGGATCCGTTGTGGCGGACACTGATGCACTTCAGAGACCAGACTTTTGGATCTCATTTCTGAGTGATTGGCATTTGGTTCTTCCCGATCATAGCAGCTATTGTTTATGACGCTTTCTCGCTTTTGCATATCTTCAGATAGTGTAATTATTTCAATTCTGCCTTGCATCCTGCATAGAGAGAGCTGGGAAGCACTGTAAATATCTCTATCTTTGCATGCATCATTAGTCACTAAGGTGAGATTTCCATCTTAGTGACGACTTGCACGGCTTTTCCGTCCTCTCCCCCTATATTTTTATCACTTAAGACTTAAAGGAAGAATACAAAAAAATAATTAGGCAGCTTGCTATGAAAAGTACTGAAAAAAATTGAAAATCCAAAAATTTAAAAAGGGATTGCTAAATAAAATTGACCTTAATTAAAGTTCGTAATGAACCATTCAGTGTTTGGGGTTCATAAATCCCACATTATTTTCAAGTACACTCTAGACTGAGTTAGGCGTGACCTGTTACGGATAAGAGCCCAAATCCCGATCTGTAGCGCCTTGGGAATCACCTGGGTTGGTGAAGTATTGGTGCTTCTATCATACATGACTGAGTATGGCCTAGGTGACCACGGTGTTCCCACCTTGTGTGGAGCATCCGACTTGGTCTGAAGTACTAAGCTTAGGCCATGCCCTCATAGGTGTGTGTGTCTCATTGGCTTGCATCCGAGTAGGTCCTTGCAAGCTCACAGGTCATTCCGTTGCGAGCAAGGATCGAAGTATTGGTTTCACCTATTGGCTTCCTTTCTATTTCTTTGGCAGAGTAGCCGCCTAAGCACGAGATCATGGAACTTTAAGCGTGCATATCACATGTTACAAAGGAGGTGGAACAAGTACATGGCACTTGCCTAGCAGTACACATGCTCTTATAGGGTTAGCGTACTTAAGGACATATGATGAGATTGCCTGAAAATAATAATAAAATTGAAAAGATAAAAATAGTCGAACTTTCACGACTTCACATGTGTTGAGTGGGTGAACCTATCTTTGTTTTGTGTTTGTTTGAGTTAGAATTAAGGTTCAAATATCATTCTAGCATAGTGTGTGCCTTTTTCTCACTTTCTTCTCTTTCATTCCCTATTCGATCCCCTGCTCATTTGGAGCCTTCTAATGTTTTACACTCCCTTTATAAGGCATCCTTAGATAATTCCAATCAAAACAATTTGATGTCTGACTCGGGTCTATATGACAATCAGTGATTGATAGAAATACTCCAACACTCCACCTTTGTCATATATTCCAAATATCACACTATATAAGTATCATATTCATGGAATATGATTCACTTTCAAGATGCCTTGATGGTGAAATGGTAGACACACCTTGTTTCACCTTCGTATCATTCTTCCAATGTCAATTTCCTCCTGACGTTTGAGATGGTGACACATGGATGGCTTAGTCGGGACCCCGCCGACACCAACATCGATTCCATGCGCTCGTCACCTCCAATAATTTCGGGGTGATTCTCGAGAATCCAGTTCAAACTCCGTGAATCGATCTCCAGACTCCCCATCTTCTCCAATAAACCGGGATCACTCTCGTCCTGAAACCTGCCCATTTTCGATGGCAATTGATTTCACTCGATACACACAACCATCCTTAATGAAATTCTGTGTTGACCTTAACACAAACCGATTTGCTACTTATGGTGCCTCCACACAGACTGATCAAGGCAATCCTTCATTTGCAGATCAAGAGCCCAATCTGGATCCAGAAATTGTAATAGAATTAGACTCAGGGTCACAGAGAGAGAGAGAGAGAGAGAGAGAGAGAGAGATGGCTCCTAGAGGAAAAGGGAAGGGACCAAAACCACCATCTCAGCCAGATCAGAGTCCGCAGTTGGATCAGAATGTAGTGAATGCTTAGATACTTTATTCTATTCAAGCAATCCAGCAGCAACTCACGGATCATGCCCTAGCATAGGTCTCCTTCCAAGTCATGCTCAATGACTTACGGAGAAGGAGAGACAATGCGAGAGGAGGATTCGAAGAAAATCCCGAAGGTGGAGGCGATAGAGGGCGAATAGATGAGCCTAGAGTAGAGCAACCCAAGCCGACTCTCAAAGAAACATACAATCCTGGGGCAGGACACGTCTCCGAATGGTTCCAGATTCCTACAATCCATGCCCATTTTGAATTAAAGCCTCAACTACTGGCGCTCTTACCCAACTTTCGAGGAAACGCCAACGAAGAACCGTATATTCATCTACAACAGTTCAGGTGCATCTGTAGCACAACTCACTACCCTAGTATACCTCTTGGGGTAGTCAAGAAGATGGCATTTCCCTCCAGCCTTCAGGATAAGGTCCTTCATTGGATCAACCACTTAGGGAAGGTCATCACCACCTGGGAAGAACTGAAGTCAGCCTTCTTGCACAAATACTATCCTCTAGGGCGACTTAATCAGATGCATGCCAGTATACCAAACTTCACCCAAACTGCTCATGAATCTATCCATGAGGCTTGGGAGATGTTTACTGAGCTACAAGAGAAATGTACCCATTACGAGATTCCTAGGACCAACCTGGTCCAACATTTCATTAGGGGACTCACAATAGAAAGTCAGAATCTTGTGGACGCTTCCTGTGGCGGCTCACATTTTTGAAAAGATGAGTATGTCATCTGGCAAATCTTTGAAGAAATGGCCGAAGGAGACACCGTGCTATCGTCGTCCCATGCCTATTAGTGCCAGCCACAAAATGTTCAAAAGTCTGTGCATATGGCAGCATCCCACGAGCCAGACAGGGATGAGAGCTCCAATATGAGCATTATAGGGAGCCACCTGTGAAAGTAGACATCATTGAGAAGCAATCATGATGAACCTCTGATTCACACTCTTTGTTCTTTTATTTTAACTCTTTTTCTTGGCAAAACATCATGTAAATATCTGTAAATAGAATAACTTAGCAAATTGCATGCTTGTGTTAATGTTGCATAATTAACATGTTTTTGTGCAAAAATAAAAGAATAAATGAAAAGAAAAAAAGGAATGATGTATTTATAATAAATACAGAGTGACCCAAATCCCAAGAGAAGGTCAAGCCTCGACCTAATCGCAAAATGAAATAAGTAGAGAGAGATAGGGCTCAATATGTATTGTATATATTGCATATATTGCTATACATTATTTATATAATTATTCTTGACAAAATGAAATTAAATAATTAATTTATACCCTTGTATATAATCCTAAAAATAATATAAAAATAAAATAGAAATCGTAAAAATAAAATAAAAATAAAAATAAAATCCTCAATTCATTGTACAAAACACACTTGTATATATTACATCCATTATTTATTATATACCCATATTAATTTGTAAAAAAAATAAAAATTAATTTATACTCCTAAAATTACATTCTAAATAAGTAAAATATAAAATAAATTTATTTATGTAAAAATAATAAAACAAAAATACTTGTACATACTACTTAGGTATATTATAAATGCATATAATACTGTATATTATATATACCTTAATTTGTTTTTCATAAAAATAATTAAAAATCGCAGAAAAATACTTTGAAAAATATAAACATTTTTTATTTTGTACACATTTTATTTTAATCTATTCGCTATTTTTATTGATTATTTATTTATTTTGTGTATTCTAATTTTTTAATGGTCCAGGAGGTTTTGTTGACTCCAGTCAGTGCCTCCTTCAAAATCGGGTCAGGTCGAAGCATCCTCGCTGATGCTCCTTCTCTGATTTATCACGCCCGATTCTGAGATCCTCTTCTCTCGAGATCTGGACCCATGATTCCTCATATAACCGAGATTATCGTGGATCCCTTGCATCATCCGGATCCCTTTAGGGTTTCATGCTCCACGCCGATCTTTCTAGACCCCTGAGTTGCGTATATAATCTTCTCTTCCGCCTCCTAGCGCGGCAGCTCGTTCCTCACCCCCATTTCAACCCATAGCAACCTCTAGCTGAGTGACAACTGTCTGGAGCGCCCTTTGGGGCATGGTTTGGTGCAGCAGCGACGTATCTCGAGCGTCGTGGCTGGAACTTCGTCGCGAGTAGACTCTCCGTCTGCCACAACGTGGTTGAGGCCATTACCCTGACGTCCACCTTCACCTGACCTTGCTAAGCACATCAGTAGCTTCAAGTAAACGCTCATTTCCTTTGCATTTCGCATTTCGACTCATCCTTTCATTCCATCTGTGCTGCCTTTCACTTGCTCTGTCCAACTGGTCGGAGCCCCATTTCCTACATCTACCCGCTCCGATCTACGCTAAATCTTACTTTGTACCCTCTTACGAAACACAACCATCTTAATATTCGGCCATCGGGTCGCGATTAGGCTCAGACCTCCTTCTCACGCCTTCGCCAGAGGTCGACAACCATCCCCCGCTGCTTCCCCTATCCTTTGAAGAAATAACTAGGGTCGGAGCGTAGCCCCGAGCCCTCTCTTCCCTTTACAGGTCTGCACGCACATCTGGGATCATTTTGGAGCCTCTACTGCCAAGACGGAGGAGCTCCAGGAGGAGCTTCACCACTGTCACCATCCGACCATTGTCACCTCCATCAGAAGCAGAGCACCTCAACGACATTGCATGACCCTTTGGAGACCTCATCAGAGTAGTGTATTGCCTCCATTGGCCGATTGAACGTTGCCTGAGGGGGTGTTCTTCCAGACCCTCCGTTATCCGTTGGATGCCCGTACCTCTGCCAGATTCCATCACATCCATCCGACAGTATCAGCCTTTCCGCTGTTGGATCAGACCCTCTGGAGCATCTAACACGCACGTAGCCAATATTCTCTGATCGTCAGATCAACAGCAGCGGGTTGATCATGCCCATACACCAACGCCTCCACCCGAGCCAGTCATGTGTCCCCACATGCCTCGCACACGCCTGCGAAGGATATATTTCCCTTTTACCCCCATTTATTTCAACATTTATATTTAGTCTAATAAATAAAAGTTTGGCCCTTGTGCTTTTATCTATTTGCATTCTAGTCCTTCTTTGTGTGTAGCACGTGTTGTCCCACGTGACTTTTTGGGTTATATGCACTGTATGCCCTACACCTCTGATATGTTATGAATTGAATGATGAATTTGTGACATGTACATTTATACCCCTATGAGCCCGGTTCACGTGTTGCGTGCGTGCTTGCTTGAACTTTTTGCAATTTAGGCCCTATACTTGTTAACTGTGTTATTGTTTGGCCCCAAACTTTCGTTTAATTGCACTTAGGTCCCTGTAAACTATACCTAATTACATCTTGTATTTTGGTCTTAATAAATAACATTTTAATTCAAAAAATCACCTAAAAATTACCTCTAACTTGTGTCTGTGTAATATTTAGTGTGATTTTATTGAGTTAATTTGTTTGCATTTAGTATTTTTGAAAAATAAAAAACCTATAAAAAGTGTCCTATCTATATTTAAAAATCTATAAAAATTTGAAAATTATCTTAAAAATTCTTGTCAGTGTCTTTTTATGTGCTTTACCTATAGATTTATTTTGTTTCAAAAATTATTTTAAAAACCCTGAAAATTACAAAAGACCTAAAATGTTATAAATATTGTATAAAATTTATGAAAAATCTGAAAATTCTCATTTCGGTTCCTGTTTGTCGATTTTTACTTGTACTTTTCCACAAAATTGTTAATAAGGATTTTAGGGCATTTTAGTTATATTTAACTTGCAATTTAATCTTGGTTGTGCATTGTTCACATTTTTAGTCATTGTTTGATTTTTTATAAATTTATAAAAACCATTCGCAAAACCCTATAAAATTAACAAAAAAACACTTTGAAGCCTTAAAAATAAAAATATATTTTTATCTTAATTTTCTGAGCATTTTTAGCCTTAAAGAAAAATACAATAAGATTTTTGTGTTGCCTTATTTCCTTGATTGTTGGTTTTGTTTCCTTATTAAGAATTAAAAATTTGCAAAATTAAAAACCACTTAAAAATGTTTATTTTATTTTCTGAGAGTTGACTATTTCATTGGTTTTCTCGTGCTCCTCGTGTTCGACCCTGGTTGCTATACCAGGTAAAATAAATAGCGCACCGCTTACATATGCTTGATTGTTTTTGATCTGTTTGAGTGGTTTATTTTTCTTGATTGAGCCCGGCTTGTTGATTGGGCTCACAATGACCTTTATATTTATTGATACTTAACCTTAGTTGAGCGGTCACTCATCAGAATGATGGCATTGCTGGGGAGCATGGCTTGGTAGTTATTTTTCGTATTTTTATCTCTATTTGATATAATTGTTTTCTGACGCAATTCTGCTTTGCTTACTGTGCGAGGAACCACCCGAGGATGCTTCGACTTTTTGTTGGAGTATCCACACCAGAGGAGGAGCAGGAGAGCAGGAGAGGATAGTTATAGTAGATAGAGTAGTTTCATTTTCTGCAGAACTATTATTATTGTAATATTTGGACTCTTCTACACTCTATTTGGACTTAGACTCATCGGGACCTGTTTCGCCAAGCACCGGTGTGCTCGGGGGTCCTCACCGGAATTTTCATGGTTTATGTTTTGATCGCCTTTATTTTCTTTTGATTCACTAAGTTTTAGCCCTTAAACTTAGGACTTTTATTGATTGTGGTGTAATTAAATAAGTCCCCACACTTAGTTGCTCATTCTATTCCTATAGAACGTAATTGGAACTAGCTAATAATAAATAAAGAAAAAGTTAACTTAATCGATTGAGAGGCCACACGCTGTTAGAGGTCGTATACAACACTAGCAGAATCCCTTGTGGAGGACACTGATTGACATCTGAAACCGGACTCAGGCCTCTCTCTCTGATTAGTTAGCTATATGTTCTTCACGATCAATAGAAGTTGCTCGTCTAAGGCTGATTTCTTCATTTTATCATTTAGATTATTTACTTTCTGTCTTTAATTTATGTGCGGATCACCCTGCATGTAGAGTGCTGGAGTCAGGTACGCATTTATATCTTTGCATAAATTATAGCGTTTGATTGCGCATTGGATTTTTCGACTTCGTCCCTTGTTTTGTTGGACTCAAAATAACCAAGGAAATCAAAAATTTTATTAGGCCTTTTTTATTAGAAAAATACATAAAAAAGTGAAAATTAATTAAATTGGGACTACTAATGCAAACTGGACCCTAAAATACACCTCATCTGAAAATCTTTGTTTTGGGGAGAGTCACCCCCTCATTGGTTGATTGATCTGTAGCGAGAGACTGACCTGCACACTAGGTAGAGCCATATCTGAACTCCTTTCAGACTATTGGTATTACGGTTGGTTATTTTTGAGTGAGGATTTCAATGGGTAGCCGGTAATTGGTCTGAGACTTCCTTAGCACATTGGGCAGATCGGGTAGCCAGTAAACGGTCCATGACCATACTGGTTGGGAAAAACTAACTGCGGGATTGGGCCAGTCTCCTGGGAGCATCAGGTTCCCAAATGCTCGCTTAATCACTCTAATAGATTGATTGATCACCTAAATAAAACAGACAAGATTAACGATCGATCTTTCACGGTCATCAGCTCTAGTGTCGAGTAGGTGAATTAAGGGTTTGATTTCTGATCCTGTTTGCATTCCAGATCTCATCATCATAAATCCCTACATCACAATGATGAAAAGGAAGTCCCTTAGGCTGCCTTTGACAGCACTGCTCTTGAGAACTCCTTTCCATTCATCTAGGGTAGTTTCAGTGAGCCCCGACCAACTCTCTGAACTTGAGTTCGCTACCACCCTGTTCCCTCTCGACCACCCTTCTTTCAGTCCTGAGGTGCCAGAGCAGAGGTCAACACAGTTATTAATTCATTTGACGACACCTGAGTTGGGGTCTTGTGCCTTTGTAGAGACCCGAGAGATGGCCAGCAGTGAGGGACGCACCGAAGAGCAGCCGTAGGGATCAGCATACGTACTTGACCAAGCATCCATCAACAACGCACGCTTAGCCTCCCTGGAGACGATGTAGCTCCAGATTAGAGACCAGGGAGCATTCATGGCAGATGTACGTTGATTGATCACCTAAATAAAATAGACAAGATTAACGATCGATCTTTCACGGTCATCAGCTCTAGTGTCGAGTGGGTGAATTAAGGGTTTGATTTCTGATCCTGTTTGCATTCCAGATCTCATCATCATAAATCCCTACATCACAATGATGAAAAGGAAGTCCCTTAGGCTGCCTTTGATAGCACTGCTCTTGAGCACTCCTTTCCATTCATCTAGGGCAGTTTCAGTGAGCCCCGACCAACTCTCTGAACCTGAGTTCGCTACCACCCTGTTCCCTCTCGACCACCCTTCTTTCAATCCTGAGGTGCCAGAGCAGAGGTCACCACAATTATTCATTCATTTGACGACACCTGAGTTGGGGTCTTGTGCCTTTGTAGAGACCCGAGAGATGGCCAGCAGTGAGGGACGCACCAATGAGCAGCCGTAGGGATCATTATACGTACTTGACCAAGCATCCATCAACAACGCACTCTTAGCCTCCCTGGAGACGATGTAGCTCCAAATGAGAGACCAGGGAGCATTCATGGCAGATGTACGTCGAGAGCTGACGGAGATGAGAGCCAGTAGAGGAGAGCCGTAGAGACCAGCTGGTGGAGAGATACCCACAACTGGAGGAGGAGACGGACGTCCAGATGATCAACCAGAGCCAAGTCCACCACGCACGATGAGGCAGTTACACAACTCTGGTGCAACTCTCACCCACCGTTGGATATAGCTCCCAGAGATCCTGGGTGTTTTTTAGCTTCATCCCTAGACTATTCAACTTCTGCCCAAGTTCCATGGGCTAGCCACCTAAGAGTCGCACCTCCATCTCCAGGAGTTTGAGATGATTTATAGTACTTTCCACGATAGATTCGTGGACGAAGACACGATCAAGATGACCGCCTTACCATTCTCATTAGTTAACAGAGCAGCCTATTGGCTGAAGTATTTGGGGAGGTATATTACCACCTGGGAGCAACTCCAGACCGAGTACTTGAACAAGTACTATCCACTCGTTGGACCAACGCAACTAGAGATATGATCAACAACTTCACCATTATTTTGAATGAGCAGTTTCACGATGGTTGGGATCATTTCAGAGATATCATCGACCGATGTCCACATCATGAGATATCAAATCCCAACTTAGTTCAGAGCTTCTTTTGTGGGATGACACTGGAGCTGCAGGGGCTTGTTAATGCCTCATGTGGAGGATCTGATTTTGCCAAGGACGAGGACCAAGTCTGAGCCATCTATGAGGAGATGGTAGAAAACTACATAGTGATGTCCCAGACTAGGGTCTACGCTCAGGGGAAGCCCCTCCCACAGACCGTATCCTACCGGAGGATAACACGGGTCGATGCAGGTCCATCTACTTCGTTAGCAGCATCAGCACATGCCGAGTCATCAATCGCTGACATGGGGATCATCAACGAGAAGCTGGACCGCATCAAGATCATCGAGAAGAAGCAGTTCCATGGTCTTACCCAGATAGATCAATTGACACAGACGCTTAGTGACCTGAAGACTTAGATCATGTGTCTCCAGGAGGTACAGAAGGCTCCACAGCCCCATCTCGGGTCACAGGCTGATCCCAGCAGCAGCAGCTCCACCCAGCCTTCTGCCACCTACCGTCAGGTACATCACATTCAGGCAGAGCCAGTCCAGCCGTAGAAGCACTACTCCTAGCCATCACCATCTCAGGACACTCAGATGGTGGTGTATCATCCAGATCATCCCCTGGCAGTTCTTCCCCCTTTACCTTACGAGCATGAGCTGTTTATGGAAGTCAACGGGATTTGGTACGACTGGTATTAGCAGTATCCCAGGATTCGTCGTGATCATCCCAGATTCAGATGGTCAACCGAAGGCACCTCATCCCAGCAGCAACCTCCAGCTCAGGGCAGACAGAGCAGCCAGCAGCAGCAATAGCCTCATTACTCCCAACAGCAGTACCTGCAGGGTCCTCATCCCTCATACTAGGGACAACAGTGGAGGCAACAACAACAACCTCACCAACAGTACTCCCAGCCTCCCCCTCACTATCAGCAGACTCAGCCTCATTTCCAGCGAGGCAACCCATCCGGTTCTCATCGACCCGTCTATGAGAACACAACCCTTGATGACCTCGCCTGCCTCCTTTCAGATCAACAGTCATCCTTCCAACGAGAGATGGACGAGTTCCGGCAGGAGATGAGGGAAATCATCAAGGGCAAAGCCACTGTACCTGCTTAGATTGAACTGAACCCAAATAATCTGAAGAGGAAGTCTGAGTAGGTATAGTTTATAGATACTACCACTCCTAGTGATTCTTTGGGTGATATATCTTCCTATGTGTTTGATGCTGATTTTGTGTCACTTAGGAGAGGTAGGATGCCAGCCGGCGGTGACTCGTTTGAGCGACGACCACATGGAGATTCAGGAGTGCCAGATGAGGAGGATAGCGGTGCTGATGCCGCTATTGATGCCGATGACGGTGACACTGAATCCACCAAGGATGTAGATCCAGCCGACAGTGCTGAGGCCGTCATGATTCGAGATGCAGTCGGTGGCACTGAGACCACCATTTCTCCAGTTGTTGAGCCAGAGCGCAGTGTTGATGCCGTGATGACATATGTCGTAGGTGGTGCTGTGGCCACCATTTATACTTCAGATGTATTACCTTCTGTTGCATTTCAGGATAGTCCTAGAAAAATCCAAAAAAATGGAAAAATAGAAAATAACAAAAATATGAATAAAGGGAAGGTTCTTGCATCTTCTTCGAGTCCATATGTGTTGCATGATGATATTCATACGGATTATATCCCTTCACATACATAGGAGCCTATTCCTAACCCTCATCTCTCTAGAGAGGGTCCAACCATCCCCATCCCTCAAGCATTTCGCTTAGCGAAGGGGAATAAAATAGAAATCCAAAAAAGAGACATCAGTTATAGTTCAACCAGTAGATGATCAATAGATTCCATATTCAGCTGACTCTACATGAGGTATTAGAGCACATACCTCTCTTTCAGAAGAATTTGAGAGAGAAGACAACCATTCGCAGGATGAGAAGGAACCATAATGCATAGATCCATGTGCTCACTCATGCCACCTGCTTCGCCATTTAGAACCGATTGCCAATTAAGAGACCCGATGCAGGATCTCCTTATGTCAGATTCCACATCCATGAGCAGCGATTCGATCAGACTTTATTAGACAATGGCTCTTCCATCAACCTTCTTCCAGCAGCCCTACTCGACTGATTCGAGTTTGGCCCTCTTCAACAAAGCATGGCAATCCTTCAGTTTGCTGATAGATCTGTAAAGAGGTCGAAGGGGTTGTTGAAAGATGTGGTCGTCACAATTCAAGGCCTAAAATTCCTCGTGGACTTTGTTGTACTGGACACAGAGATCCCTGAGTCTATGACGGATACCCCATCATTCTAGGATACTTGTTCTTGGCCACAGCCAAGGCGGTGTCCAACCATGATAGTGGGAACGTATACTTTCACATCGAGGGCAAAAGTGTACAAATAAAGATGATCGAGTAGACCAGAGCAAGAGATTCAGCCTTTTACGAGCAGTCAAGAGATACAGAGCATATGACAGAGCGAGACGTCCACCAGGAGTGCGACTTTGTGATCACTGGTGATGAAGCCATATGGTCAGATCCAGCAGCACGAGCCCTTGTCACACCTTCAGATACAAAGGATTTACAGATTATGGCATATGAGAGTTCGGAGAGCACACTCTTAGCACCGACACATTTGAGGCTGATGGTCTTGGTCCAGATAGCGAAGCAGAGTTTATATCTTGTTCTTCTGATTCAGATCCCTTGGATTCAGACATTGATTGGGATGATTTTTATGATTATTTGCCATGTCTGATTCCCACAGAGATGACATCTAGGTTGGAGATTGAGCTAGAACAGATTACAGAGATAACAGTCAGGCCGTCTTCACCAAATTTTCATGCACAGCGATAGTTCTCCCATGCAGATCTGGTTGCCTTCACTCAGACTTTTCAGAAGCCAGATTTGCTAGCTCCCAGTTGTCCAGAGCGGAAAACCTTACTGCAGTCGATGAAGTACAAATTCCTTGCGGGTGAGCAAGAGATATACCCAGCCATTATCTCAACAGATTTGACTAGAGAGCTAGAATCCCGTTTGATGGATGTTCTTGAAAGAAACGACAAGGCGATTGGATAGAGTGTAGTTGATCTCCAGGGGATAGGCCCAGCTATGTGCTCCCACCATATTTATCTCGAAGAGGATGCTAAGCCACCACATGAGTTCCAGCGACGGCTGAAGCCAAATCTTCGAGATGTGGTCATGAAAGAGATATCAAAATGGTGGAGCATCGATTTTATCTACCCCATCTCCGACTCCAAATGGGTTAGTCGATTACATGCTGTACCCAAGAAGACAGGTATCACTACAGTTGTGAGTGAGTCTGGAGAGGAGATAGCTACCCGGTACCCACTTCTTGGAGGGTCTGTGTAGACTACAGATGATTGAATCAGGCCACCAAGAAGGATCATTTCCCACTACCATTTATTGATTAGATTATAGAGAGGCTAGCTGGGAAGAGTCATTACTATTTTCTTAACGGGTACCCGTAGACCAAGAGAAAACGACATCCACCTGTCCGTTTGGGACATATGCTTTCAGATGGTTTCCCTTTGGTTTATGTAATGCCCCGGCTACATTCCAAAGGTGCATGTTGTCCATTTTCTTGGACATGGTGGGTGACTGTCTAGAGGTCTTCATGGATGATTTCTCGGTCTATGGCAACGGGTTCGATGCTTATCTTGATTGCCTAAACTACGTACTTCAGCACTGTATTGAGGTCCATCTCGTATTATATTGGGAGAAGACTCACTTCATGGTGACTCATGGGATAGTGCTTGTCCATATCATCTCTAACAGGGGCATGGAGGTTGATCTGGCCAAAGTGGATATCATCAGGAAACTCAATCCACCGTCCAACTTGCGATAGTTACGATCTTTTTTTGGGGTATGTCAGTTTCTACCGACGATTCATTCAAGATTTCAGTCGCATTGCTCGACCGCTTACTTATCTGCTGATGAAAGACACTAAGTTCATTGTAGATGATAAGTGTCTAGCGTCCTTCGAGACTTTCAAGGGATTAGTTGTCTATGCTCCTTTCCTCCAACCACCTGATTGGTCTCTCCCATTCGAGATCATGATGGATGCTTCTGATTTCTCCATAGGGGCTGTGCTAGGACAGAGGAGGGATGGAATGTTGTATGCCATTCACTATGCTAGATGGACTTTGGATGTTCTCAACAGAACTATACCATGACTGAAAAGGAGATGCTAGCAGTAGTCTTTTCTTTGGACAAGTTCAGATCTTATATTCTTGGATCCCAATTGACTATTTTCACATATCACACAACCATACGATACCTCATGGCAAAGAAGGATGCCAACACTAGATTGACAAGATGGATCCTTCTGCTCAAGGAGTTTGACATTAAGATTAAGGATAAGCCTGGAGTCAGAATGTGGTGGCGGATCACCTCTCCCGATTAGAGAACCTTGAGGATTCATAGTAGATGGCACCTATTACAGAGACCTTCCCAAACGAGGCAATCCTTGCTATCGCCTCGCTCCCATGGTACGCTGCCATTGTGAACTATCTTGTCGCCAAGAAAGTTCCACAAGGTTGTCCCAGACAACAACTTGAGACTTTCCTAGCAAAGGCCAAGTCGTACCATTGGGAGGATCCCATCCTTTATCATGAAGGAGGGGACAACATTTGGCATTGGTCATTCCTTAGGAGGAGGACCACAACGTCTTCGCATACTGCCACTAGCTTGAGGTAGGAGGACATCATTCTGGGATGAGGACAACATAGAAAGTGCTCCAATCCAGACTATGGTGGCCTACCCTTTTCAAGGATTCTGGTGAATTCGTGAAGAGGTGTACTGACTGTTAGAGGATGGCACTTCTGGATAGCCTGATATGATGCCGATGCAGCCCATTCACTTCTGTAAGATCTTTGATGCATGAGGCATCGATTTCATGGGTCCATTCCCTAAGAGTCAAGGGTTTGATACATTCTTCTTACTGTGGATTATGTGAGTCATTGGGTTGAGTCCATCCCCGCTCGAACCGCATATGCTAAGATTGTTTGCAGATTTTTGAGGAAGAATATCATTTCACAGTTCGGGGTGCCTAGTATGTTGATATCTGACGGGGGGACTCACTTTATCAATGACAAGGTAAGGGCCCTTGCTAACGAGTTGATCATTGACCATCTAGTTGTTACTCCATATCACCCTCATACCAATGGTCTTGCTGAAGTATCGAACATGGAGATCAAGACGATATTGCAAAAGGTCGTCCGCCCGGACAAAAGGATTGGTCACAACTTTTGGACTCGGTCTTGTGGTCCTATCGGACTTCCTTCAAGACACCTTTGGGTACATATCCCTTTCGTCTCTTTTATGGCAAGCCATGTCATTTATTTGTGGAGATCAAGCATAAGTCACTATGGGCAGTCATTGAGTTATGATTAGATCTCAAGAGAATAGGAGATCAGAGAAAAGCAGAGTTGGTAGCCCTGGATGAGCTTAGAGACACAATATTTTCAAGTATCCTACAATATAAGGAGAGAATGAAGATATGGCATGATTCTCATATTAGCCATAAAGAGTTTGAGCTGAACCAGAGAGTATGTCTATTTGGTGCTAGGTTGAAATTATTTCCAAGGAAGTTCTAAAGCAAATGAAAGGGACCATACTTGGTCCGAAAGGTGCACGACAACAGAAGCATTGATATATCCGAGTTGTCATCTAAATCCACCTTTCGAGTTAATAGTCAGCGACTGAAGCCATATCAAGATCATGATCCACTGATCATTGACGTTGCCCTAGGGATGAAAACGGATCGGATGTGGATCAGATATTCTTATTTCCATATCCATATTCACGTCATCTCTATTGAATACGAATACGGATACATATATGATTCGGATATACATTAAGAAAACCATATCCTTAAAAATATGGATACGAATCCGAATCATATATTTATCGAATCCGAATATGGATGGAATAAAGAGAGGACCTGAATATAGATCGAATAAAGAGCTAATCCAAATATGAATCGAATAAAGATTAAAATCCAAATATGGATCCAATAAACATGTAATCTGAATACAGAGCGACTAAAGACTAGATACGAATACGAATTGATATTTTATCAAAAATCATAATGATTGAAAAAAATGTTAACGAAAAATAAGTTGCATCATGACAAAAGGTAGCATCAAGGTAACCTGAATTCTTGTCCGGAAGCAAAAATGGGGAATCGATTTCGTAACTTTTGTTCTTGTACATCCCCAAACAAACGGAGTTTATTAATATCATTTGTATATTGTATTTTATAATGTATAATACTAATAGAATAACATAGGATTGTGGCTTATATTATATTAACTAATATATAAAATAATATTAAATATTGTATTCAGATATTCAGATCCGGATCTAGATATTCAAGCCATTACCATATCCGTATCCGAAATTTTTTTACAACCCATATACATATTCGATCTGTATTCGATTAATATTGGGATACAGATATCTGCATCTGGTTATTTTCGAATACGGTAAGAGATTATTCAGATATATCCACATCCATTTTCATCCCTATGTTGCCCCTATTCATTTTGCATGAGATATGGTCTTTAACTCACATCATTTGCATCTCATGCCTAATTATCACTTCCCCTCCGCAGCTGTATAGATCCAGTTGTCCATATTGCACATTCTTTTGTCTAACATCCCATCTTCATCTTATGATTATACTATACTTAGGGTGTACTTTACCCTAAGTATAGGGGGGTTCCATACTTGTGATTACCTATTTGATTCTTTTTACCTCTGCTTTGATGCCTATACTTAGGGATATTTTACCCTAAGTATAGGGGAGGTAAACCTTGTACATTCTAACCCTCGATTTTCTCCTTGTGTACAGATTTCTATACTTAGTATTATTAGATCCCAAGTATAGGGGGATCACCGACTTCTATTCATTACATTTTTTGTCGTCGTAGTATAGCATTCTTTTCACTTCCCAAATACTCAGCATGAGTTATGTCTTCCTTTCGTCGCTCTTTGATCTCTTTGAGGATATCATTTGAGCTAAGTATAGGGGTGTGTCGTATATATTGTATATATAATTTAGCCACTATTCGTACTTTGTGTGAGTGTGTTAATAAAATAAAATGGCTAAAAATCACTAACTAAAAATCACAAAATTTTTAAAAATTTTCTTGCATATAAAATTATTTCTTGTGCATATATATTTGTAAATAGTTTTTTGTAAAAGTCATTTTTATACAAATGTTTGTAAAAATATTTTGTGTGTAACACTTTTGTAAATATTTTTGTATCAAAACTATGTATACAGTACAAAAAGTTTTGAAAAATGTTTGAAAAAGAAAACTTTGCAAAAATCTATTTGTAAATGTTTTGGAAAAAAAACTTTCCCTTCTTCCTTGCATTCGAACATTTTTCATAAAATTTTGCACATTTTGATAAAATTGCACAAAAAGAGTTTTGTACATATTTGTTTGTATATTCTTCTGAATCATAGTTGACATTTAAACTAGTCTGGAATTAAATTGGAAAATAGAGCTTGGTTAAGACCTTAATCCACCTAACTTTAGAGGAACCTTATAGGATTTGTGGTTAAGACATTTCAGGTTCATTAGTGACTTAACTCTTTGAGTCCACTAGGCTATGTTCACATGTCATCTTGATGAGCCTAAGTAGAACACTTAACAACGGACACATGACTCTCAGAGACAATGGCTTTACTTGGACCAACACCTTACACGTAGCTCGACACAGATGAGGTGATGAGGAGGTGGAATTCTTTGGCTTGGAGTAGCATACGAGGGTAGTACTTCTAGGCGGAACCTCTCGTATTCCTTTAGGGAGGGATGTGCATCTCAACCTGGTCTAGTAGCATTGAGGTCTAAAGACAAGAGTTGTGGGTTGCAATAATACTTCAAAAGAGGGACAGTCTACCGGCTTGAGAAGAAAAACTCCTTATGTATATGCTGCACCATGTAGATATGTTGTACATATGCACATAAAAAAATGCAAAATCAAGAAAACTCCAAAAAAGCGAACATTCCTGATTGAAAATAAAATGCCTGCCGGAGTGTATATAGTGAATAAAACAAAGCTTATAAATCACACCTTCTCATCTCATGAAGCTTGCAACGGGAGGCTGATGAATATGTGATTCATCACTCTTAAAGTTGAAAATAGAATCTTGTTCCCGAGTGAATAGCAGCATATTTCCCTTTATCTTGCATAATTAGCATTCATACATGCATGCATAACATATGCATTTTAGCATCCATATTTGCATTAAATAAGAAGCCCAATTCACTTGTAATTATTCAGCAATGTTCACCTATTTCTCTGTATTTTATACTCACTCCAAAGTCAATAAAAACATCTTTATACTGTGTATATTACTAACTAATAATATAAGAATAAGGTCAGAAATTCCTAGCTTGTAAAATTACCCAATAAAATCCCAAACCAAGTTGGAGACCTCAGACCTTAGAATGCAAATATCTACCTCATATAACCACCGATCTAGGTCTACTCATTTTAGATTAATGCATGTTCAGAGACATTCAAAATGAGACCAATTTCATTTAAATCAGAGCTCGTATGCAAAACTTGGGTTTTAGGGCCCCTTTGTACATTATATGTATGTATATTTGTACCCTTGTATTTTTGTATCTTATTTGACCTCATCTCCATTTTTCGTCAACATGAAACTTTTAGATCTCATCGAGATCTACAACTTTCATGTTTGAGTTTTTCCAAATTCAGCCATCTTCTCTTCCTAAGATCCATATTCTCTTTCGACCATTCAGATCAGGCCATGTGGCGCCCTCTGATTGCGCCACGCAGCCCGCTCACATCACACCATGCGCCCTTCGTCTTCCACCGTCCAATCCCTTATTCTCTCTCTCCTGATCTGGGCCATCCAGTGTCGCAGCTCATTTCAACCGTCTGATCTTCTTCCGATCGCATCACCTCCGTCCATTAGCGCCTCGTCCTCAGCATGCCACGTGTTGAACTGTGCGCCCTCCGATCTCTGCCAGAAGCCTTCATCCTGGCCACTCATCTTTGCTACATCTGAACCCGTCGATCATATCCTCAAGAGCTCATCCCGACCGTCCCTCAGCGCCTTCACTGCGCCCTCCACATGGCACCATCGTAGCCTTCGATCTCACCCCTCCGATCAAATCTCACCCCTTCTCTCGCATCCTTTTCCTAACCGTTGGAACACTCGATCCAACGGTCTAGAGGTCATCGTCTACCTCCCGCAGGACCCTCGCCCACGTCGCCCACCTCACGCGCTCACCGCCCCCTTTCTATTTTTGGCACCACTCTGGCCATCCTCTCCGCCCCCTGTCACCTCCACCTCGTAGACCATTACCCCCTCATCTTCGCCGACCTCCTCAATTGCCACGAACCTCACCCACGTCGCTCCACGACCTCCACCTACTTCGTCATCCCGTCACCTACACCCTCACCTCCAACCTATAAATACTCCACCATCGGCGACCGTCGACCTTATCTGCCCCTGTTGAGAGATACCCTGAGCTCCTATCCTCCTTTTGGTGACTGCAATTAGGCGAGAAGTCGAGCGACGGCGTCCTCGCTATCTTCTCGGCGAGATCCACGGTGTCCCCGTCGTGCCGCAGTTCCTCCCGCAAGCTGCACGAGCTCAGGACCTCTACTGTCCTTCGAGCGAAGACCAAGAGCTCACCTCCGAGCTTCTATCCCCAGGTAGCATCCTCCATTCCCCTCCGATCTTCTTCTTCTTTTTCTTCATTTTTCCTCCTAATTTCTCCGCCTCCTACGATCGATCCCATGATCTCCTGATCATTCATCAAGCTCCGCCATGGAGCTCTGATCTTCGTGCGCCATCCCAGTTCCTCTGACAACACCTCGCACTTCACTCCGACCAAGAGCTCTACCACCACGGTGGAGGAACATCACCTGACCACCTTTGCTCCGCTCCAGGCCTCCCGCTGCACTAGCATTCACCTCACGAACACGCTGCACGCCTCAGCTATAGAAACTAACCCTGCAGGTACCACTTCCTTCATTGGTCGGAAGCGTCGCCGGAGCTGCTTCGAGCTTCGTTGCTCCGACCTGTGGACCATCTCCGCCTCGTCCAGATGCTCCGGTCATTTCCCAAAGCTTCCACGATCTTCCCCAGCTACTTAGGAGCCTCCAGTAATCAACATCGAGCAAGAACCAAGTTAGCGGAGCTGCGGAGGCTTCGCCGAAGCCCAGCCACGTCTGCCGCATGAGGCGGCAGACCGGAGGAGCATGAAGCACAACTGCCGTCCAGTCCTCACGATCGGACGGTTCTGATCGAGCCACATCGCCAGTGCCCCGCCTCCGTTGGATCAGGAGGATCCAACCGCCCTCCTTCGTCCATGTCGCCATTGTCAGCCCAACTATAGATACCTTTGGATCCATCTTGATCCAACGTGCTGCATCACGCCACATCTTCTGCTGTCATCATCCGTTGGATCTCCACTGGATCTAGCGGTCCAAGGCGCACCATGTATCAGCTTCAGTAGCCGTTTGATCCCCATCGATCGAACAATCCATCGTGCGCCACGTCGCTTCCTCCGAGCCTCCCCCCGAACCTTAGGCTCGGTGCTCCCGAAGCTAAATCGAAGCACGCCCGAGCTTGCAGCGCACCCGAGCCACAAACCGAGCCTCCGACGCACCCGAGCCTAGCACCTCACGCGTTTCTCACGTGCGACCTGGGCATTTTACACTGAGGCCCCTGGAAGTTTTGCAAATTACAATTCAGTCCCTGCCAGGAGCATCACGTGAGGCACACGTGTTCCTGCGGACATTTTGCACACAAACCCCAGCATTATTGGTAATTACATTTAAGTCCCTATCAGCATGTTTTATTTTCAGTAATTTTATTTTCTATATTTGCAAATTAGTCCTTGTCTTTGCATGCATACTTAGGTGTCCATTTGGCATTATTTTTCAGTTCTAAAAATTGCACGATGTAGCTTATCTTGTCCCTTATCTTATGTGATACATGTTTCATTTTTATGACATCTTGGGAATTAAATATTATTAATTTTGTGAAATTTTACAAATTTTGCCCACTGTGTGCCTTTTAATTCATATTAAATTCCTTATTGCTCCGAAAATCACCATAAATCACATTAGACTTAGGATAATTTATTTTACATTATGCCCAAAGATCATCGCATTTGCACGCATCTTGAGGCCTGAATAAGTTAATTAGTGATTTCCCTAATTGATTTTTAATAGGTCCAATTCACATAGAATTTTTAGTTTTTTAATTTTCCTAGATTCATCATACTTAAATCTATATAAGATAATTTTTATATCAGAAATAATGGTGATTTGGTATTTATTAAAATTAATTTTGTAAAAATCACCTTGCATTCATATTTTATTCACAATCAATTCATAAAGTGTCAGAAAAATCCAAAAAAACTAGTGTAGCTTAATTTCATTGCATTTCATATTCTGGCCAAGTTTCATTATTTTTGGACTTCATTTGACCACATTTCTGAATTAACTTGTAAAACTGGCCTGAAATTGCATTTGTCTTTCCTTTATTGCATATAAAGTGCTAAAAAATATCAAAAATAATCTTATGAAAATCCGACCTCTGAATTAGCTTAAAATTTACCTAAAGAGACAGCTGCCTCCCTGAGTTCGACCTTGGGCTTACCCAAGTAAAATAAATCGGCGGCTCGTGATTAATTCAACATTAATTAAAAGTGGTATTTTTGACATAGCTTAGATTACTCGACTGCAATGAACTTAAAATTTAATTTGACCACTAATCTGATCGAATTAACAAGGATGAACAGAGGCTCGTCAAAATGGCGTCGTTGCTGGGGAGACACGACTTAGGTTAATTTCTAGAGAATTTTTGAGTGTTTGATTTTCCATCTCCGGGTAGTCTGATTCCCGGCTTTCTTGTTAATATTTTTCTGTCATTGAATTTTGAGTATATTATGTCGTCCTTTACCTGACCTCAATTTGTTTTTGTGCGAGGAACACGAAGAGTCGAAGGCGCTTCGAGGAGCTTGCATTTTGAGTGATAGTGAGGATTTGTACTTCTTTCATTTTTTCATTCTTTCCAGCGGTTCCTGTTTGGGTTCTTGCATGTGTAAAAATAGTGAAAACGTGTCCCCGTGTGCTGCGTGGATTGATTTTTAGATTAGGCTTGCACTAGTGCCTCCTCGAGCCACTCTAGGAATTGCTTGTGCTCGTAATTCTTTTAGGACCACGCATCACACATAAAAGATGCACTTAGACCGCAGATCTAGTCAAAATTAATCGGTGCTTCACTCGCTAATAGAACTGTCTAGGAGAGGATTTTATCGTCTGCTTTTACATATAGTGTAAAAAGTTTTCAATTCTGTTCTGCATCCTGCATAAAAGCGAAGGGGTCACTGTAAGTATTCTAAACTCATCATAGCATCATTGATTTATCTTGCATCGGCTTTTCTCGACTCCTTTCTCTTGGTTTTTCAAACTTAGGTAAAAAGGAAATTGGGAGTGGACAATAGGCGTGCTGTGTGGTTGGACTTAATAAGTGATAACTTAACTTAAAATCAGGACTGCTAAACATAAGTGACCTAAAAAAATCAATAAAATCGGAAATCCTGCTTGCGGGAAATTAACCCCAACCTTCTTTTCAGGCTGAGTGAGGGTACTAGAGTGTGTGAGCACCCTAGGGCAGAGCCAAAATCCCCGCTTTCCATATTGCGTACCCCGATCCGAGCAAATATCAACAGCTGGGCTTTGGGTTCAACTGACTAGCGCCAAGTAGCCTCCGCCTACTCCGGTAGGTAGATAGGGGTGAAATTGCGGTGCACCGCGACAAGTTGCTAGTAGCCTCCGCCTGTGCTTGCAGGTAGATAGGGGTGAAGTTACAGCCTTGTCAGCCTCCGCCTACTCTGTAGGTAGATAGGGGAAGGTCCTTGAACTTCGGCTGGGGATAGAAGCAAAGAAAAGAAGGGCGTTGGTATCTAAAGCGACAGGTTAAACAGGGGAGAAGCATCCGGCTTTTAGCCGACTCCCCTATAGGCTGCGTAACTTCTTGCTATTTGTCTGAAAAATCACACTAAAAATCAACCAGACTAATCGGACTCAGTTTCAGATCCTTCACCATGTTGAGTGTGAAAATACAGGGTTTGGATTCAATTTCTTGCTTCAGGTAGGAGTAAAATCCTATTTTCACTTAGAACTCCCGATTCTTCTTCTCGCCAATACAAGATAACTGACTGGGGGGATATCGACTCCTGATTCACCAATCTTTCTTTGAGTCCCCCACAAAGCTCATCTTCACCGGGCCAAGCGCAACTTGGACCAACCAGAGCTCATGACCCTCTTGAGTTCTGGATCCCTCAAACCCAGGGTGGTTACTCTCAAACCAACCCTTTTCTCTCCTCTGATCTCATCGAGGAAGACCATCGCCTCGGTAAGAATCCCTTCCTTGATATGTCTCTAACCAAGATCATCTTCTTTACCCAGGACAAGAGGACAGAATGCCGAAGAAAAATCCTGACGAGGAGGAACACAGAGATGACCCCATGATTCAAGTCTTAGCCCGGCTAGATATAGCCGAACAATTGAATGCAGAATTAATGGCTAGACTGGGACAAGTGATCGAGGCTGAAGGAATAAACCGATCGATGGTAGACGCCTATAATCCCGCAGAGAACGAGATACATAACTGGTTAGTACCCGAGGACCCCCTGAAGCATTCGAGCTGAAGCCCCACTTTCCTGAGCTTGCTGCCGAAGTTCAATGAAATGCAAACAAAGAGCCATATACCTTCCTTAGATACTTCAAGCTCGTTTGAAACAACCTTAGTCACCCTAGGGTTGGACAAGATTACATCAGGCTGAAGGCCACCCCGTTTGCCTTAGGAGATAAGGCTGCTCATTGGCTGAAAAATCTCGAGGTGAGATGTACGACCTGGATGCAGTTCAAGGACTTATTCTTTAAGAAGTTCTACCCACTCAGTAGGACAAATCAGATGAGAACCAAGATCGCTAGCTTCTTTCAGGGACCCAATGAACCATTCCATGAAGCCTGGGATAGATTTAATGATTTAACTCAGAAATGCCCATGCCACGGCATTACAAAAGCGATCTTAGTCCATACCTTGTTATGTGGCATGACCCCGGAGATGCAGGGGTTAGTGAGCACCGCCTGTGGAGGAAGCTATCTGAATAAAAATGAAGATGCCGTATGGAAGATCCTAGAGCAGATGGCGGAAACAGGAAGACAGGCCACCAGGGCCTATCAGTTGTCTCCTTGAAGCCTATCCAACGAGACAACCAGGAGGACTGTAATAAATCTGACAGATGACCTTATCCTCAACATGGGGATAATAGCAGACAATTAATCATGGTCGAGCAGATTCACAAGAGGGTCACTGACCTTGAGGCACTCTCACGATCGCCGAAGCAAGTGGAGGAACTTACTGAGAAGGTAGCCAAGATACGGCTACCTACCCCTTCTACACCACATGTACCTGTACACCAAGTTCATCTTGTACAGGAACATGCACCGGGGCCTCAGAGTAGCTGGGTAGAGGAGCAGACATACACTCAGCAGGACTAGCATGCACCCCCACAAGTGGAGACAGGATACGAGGAGCCTCCGTAGGTGTTCGAGATCAACGGCTGTGGTACAACCATGACCCCGTCGGCAGACGGTCGGGGATATGGAACGGTCAGCCACACCGACCTTCCCTAGCTTACCAAGAAAACGACTTCCAACCCTGCACCACGCTTCGTACAGTCCCGGCCCGAACGAGGGTACCAGCCTCAGCAGCACCAGCAGCAGCAACGTACATTCCACTCGGGCCAGCACGGCCCTCCACCTTCCCAACAGCAGCAACAGTACAACATGGACAATAGGGCCAGTACAAGAACTCATCCTCGAGTCAACATCAACCAGCCCCAGCCCACCGGTGAGTTGGAGTCCCTCACATTTGCGATCCAGATCTTGACTTATAGGGTCCAACAGATTCAAATGAATACCAAGATATGAGAACCGATTTGAATCGGGTCTCCCGTATCCAGGACCAGCAGATGGTGCCAAAGACCCCAATTCCCGTCCAGGTTTTAGGCCAACCCGAATAGCTCAAATGAGACCAGAACCGACCACGAGATCAGGTATACTATTCAGATAACTCTTTATGTGAACATGAGATCCTTTCGTATGATAATGTAAACCATATGCCCCTCAGGAGCGGAAGGACTGTAATCGTACCTGATCGGGCATGAGCACCAGAGGAAGAAGCCGCAAGTCTCTACCTGAGGAGAACTTGGAGGCGGAGGAGCAGCAGCACCACCACCACCTGCAGAAGAAGAGGACTTCTGAGTCCTGCAAGAAGTAGGAGAATCGCACCAGTAGTGAGTCCAGCATGATCGATGAAAATCCTGTACCTCCATCTGAGGAGGATGTTCTAACAGTCGCGGATCACCGGTTTTGCAGCAGAAATTTTCTTTTCATCAGAGTCAGAGTCAGTCTCAGAGTCCGAGTCATGTACAGAACTCGTTCCAATTTTAAATGAAAATCTTTCAATTTCAGAATCTGAGTTGGCATCAATATTCCCTTTCCCTCAAGCTCCTAAGGGTGGAAAAGAAGAAAATTAGAAAATACAAAAGATGACCTGAGATGGCAGAGTTTTGCAATAAACACATTGGTCACAATCCCCCTTTGAGAAGTATGTGGAGATGACACCTGCAATTTCAGAAATAAACTTAAGGTGAGATGCACCAACGTACTAGGGGTTAGCAGGAAGACCAAATGTCATGTTGAGAAACACGTTCAGTCAGTAGCCTCAACTTGCGCAATAAAGAATTCATTTCCAAGGAAACGAAGAGACATGGGTGCACATTATGTAGTGAGTCATGTCGATGACACTGCGTTTGCACGCACTCTCCTGGACAACGGATCTCAATCAACTTAATGCCTACAACCCTGTATGAGTGGCTTAATCTCGGACCTCTTAGGAAATCCAGAGCTCTACTTCAGTTCGCTGATAAATCAACCAAGAGGTCCCAAGGAGAATTAAGGAATGTTGTTGTCAAAGTCGAGGGTCAGTAATACATGGTGGACTTCACCGTCCTTGATATGGAGACCCCTCACAATTGGAGAGATTCCCAGATCATATTAGGTAGGCCCTTCCTCAGAACAACGAGAGTCTTATTTGATTATAAGATTGGGAAAAATCCAGTTCCAAACTCCAGGAGGAGGAAAGGAACTTGAGATGAAGCAGACCAGATGGCAGAGATCGGATTCAGAATCTAGCACCGAGTACTCTTCATCCGAAGCAGATTGCATTCATGTAGACACTGTTGGGCGACGGAGACAGAACCCAGCTAGCACCGATGAGTCCCTCCCCTCCGGAGAAGATCTTGTGCATGAGTCAGTTTGCGAGGTCCTTAGAAACGAACACGGCATAGAATCTGCATCCCCTTACATCTTCAATGACTTAGAGGCCCAGCTGAGCCTGTCAGTCCTTCCCTCTTTAGGACAATCAGAAGATGAGGATGACGAGTCAGACATGGCTTTTGTCGATTGCTTGGAGGCCTTTGACGATCCGACTCCATAAATGAATGAGTTGGTAGCAGTAACTTCACGGACAGATCCAACCACTACCAGCACTGAACCAGATTCGATTGAGCCAGATTTCCTTGATGATCAAACATTACTTGAGCTCAAACCTTTACCCACAATACTTAAGTACGCCTTCCTTGCAGGACAAGAGAAGAAGTATCCGGTCATCATCATCTCGCGATTGACCGAGGAGCAGGAATCTCGCTTGCTAGAGATCCTGGAGAAAAACCGCAAGACGATAGGCTGAAGCATCTCCGATCTCCACGGGATAAATCTCGCTCTATGTTCGCACCATATCTACTTGGAGAATGAGGCTAAACCCTCTCGTGAATTCCAACGTCATTTGAATTCAAATTTACAAGAGGTAGTGAAGAAGGAGATAGAGAAATGGTGTGATGCGTGTTTTATTTATCCCATCTCCAACTCCAAATGGATGGCCCCAATCCACGTTGTCCCGAAAAGGTCGGGAATTCAGACGACCACTGATTTGGCCAAGAGAGACAAAGGTCTAAATGTCTCACACAAGGCGGAGACAGAAGTCGCTGCGGCGACCCTAAATGAATCCCGGTCAAGTCAACAATTAACCCACAATATCAATCAAACAATGAGAAGAAAGCGTGGACTTAAAATTTATTATAACTCTACAATAAGTGTGTATAGGTGCAAGTATGTGTAGAGTGTCGAACTCAGGGAGCAAGCAGGATAGAACAAGGCAATAGTGCTCAAAGAAAAATATGAAAGTGGTCAAATGCCTACAAGTGCTATTTTTGTGGGTTTTAATTATATATATAGATATATTATCTTTAGTTATTATATTTTTATATTTGGGTTTTTAAACTTACTGATTTTGTATTTTCTTTTTATATTTTGTATTTTTATAATTTCCCTTTTTTTTAAAATAGAATATATACAAAGTAAGAAAGAGAGGGATAAAGTATTTATAAAAATATGTAAAAATACTCAAAAATAAGGAGATAAAATATTTTTGATATTTTTATAATTTTCTAATGTTTTTGTGATCTTTCAATATTTTTCTGAATTTTTTGGGTATTTTTAAAAGGCAAAATTATCGAAATCAGTGAATACAATAAATATGCGAGACAAAAATATAGAAGTAAAATAGCAAATAGGGGTGAAAAGTTTTCAAATTAATTTTTATAGATAGATAATAGGATAAGGAAATTTAAGAGACAAGAAACACAATTTTTGAGTTTTTGTGAATTTTTTTAGATTTTTATGAAGATTTTGAGAATTTTGCTATTTTTAAGAGTTTTCTTTTGTAATTTTTAGAGATTTTTTGTCAGAAAATAAAACGAGCTAAAACACATAGAATATAAGTTTTTTGGAATTTTTAAAAGGCTTTTTATTATTTTTATGTATTTTCTAATGCTAACAGTGCTGAAAATGCATGTTTTTTATTTTTAATAAATATGAAAATGCAATAAAAATGCAAACTAAAAATATGGCGTTAAACTATAATGCCACAAGAGCCTATGGTATTTTTGGTAAATTTTCAAATTAAAATGATGCATGAAACAAATGCAAACAATCAAGCAAAAATACAATACTGACAAGGGCATAAACGTAAATACACAGAAGTCCAAGGGCCTACTTGTAATTTTTCCAAAAATATATAATGTTAAATACAATTTTCTGGACTAAAAATAAATACCCAAAGCCGGAGGGGGTTCGCTGCAAAATCTCCAACTCACACGTACTAGGCACGTGACCTAGCAGGGGTATTTTTGCAATTTTACAAAGTTTTAGGGGCTCAGATGCAATTTAACCAAAATATTAAAACTTAATTAAAAAGTTCATGGACCAAATCGAAATAAACAAACCCTTGGGGGGTCCTTGTAAAATACCCACCACTCCACCTGCACGGGTCACGTGAGGTGACATGGACTGGACCTAAGTGTAAATATGAAAACTACGGGGGTCTGGATGCAAATATTACAAAAATATTTAAACTACAATTAAAAGTTTATGGACTAAAATAAAAAGCAAAAATGGCGAGGGCGTCGGTGCAAAATACCCACGCCTAATATCCTCGTGCGTGATCAAACGGTTGTGGAGCGCCCACATGACACGTAGCGCTTCGAGCTTGCACAATGACGGTTCACACTGGATGGTGGAGATTAGATCCTCGGATGAAGATCTGACGGTTGTGGTATGATGCGATCCAACAACGGAGATCTGAACTGGAGCTGCGGCTCGATCGAACGGCGGAGGAGTCAAGGGGAAGAACGCCGGCGAGGCGAACTTCCCCGAGCTCGATCTCGGGTCTCCGATGATGGATGGGCTCCAAAATTGAGCTGCGAGCTCCTGGGAGTTCCCTCTACGTGCTGGGGTACTTAGCTTCATCGAAGAAGGTCGGAGGTGCTGCTGCGAGGGTGGCAGAGCTTGGAGCTCCAGTTAGCTCTGGCGAGCGCGTCAAAATGGTCCCCAGGAGCGTTGACTGCATTTGGACCTGCAAAAAGAGATGAAGGGGACCAGGGCAAAGTGCCTGGACCGCGTGGAGGCGCAGAAAGGCTAGATGGACGGCGATATGGCAAGAGAGGAACTCAGCTGGAGGTGCGCTCCGGCGAGGTGATCGTGGAGGGCGATTCGATGGAGGAAGCTCGGATATTTTTGGGGTTTTTTGATCCTACGGCTACGGAAAATAAAATGCTAAACGAAAAGGGGGGAAAGGAAGTATACCTCGATGGCCGGAACCAGAGGTGGGGGAACATCGACGCCGGCGAATGGCGGAGGTGGTGGAGCCGCCTCAGGCCGTCCTCGACCCTCCTGAAGATGGGAAAAGGGAGCTGTCACCTCCCTCTAGCACTGGGGTGCAACAGGAGGAGAGGAAAATGACACAAAGGGGTCTAAATCCGAGCTTGAAGATGACGGGTCGACTACATACAGGATGGTGGCGTCTCCTTCAAGCGAGATCCACGCGCGAATGATGAAGATTCTGGAGGATTTTGGTGCTCGGCGAGGATCAGTGATGATCAAGGAAGGAGTCCCAAGAAGAAATCGAGGCCCGAGGATGAAGGGATCGAGCTCGGAAATAGGGCGGAATCGGGCTAGAATCGGGCTGTCAGAAGGTGGCAGACCTCGGTCAGGCAGTTGATCGAGGTCAACAGACGACCGCGCCTGGTTGGTCCACATGGACCAACCAGGAAACTCAGAGCCAAAATTATTTGTAAAATCAAAATAAAATAGTAAATGAATTTATTAATTTTTGGTTATAAAATAAAATTTTTTTCTTATTTTATAAAGAAATTTATGGTGATTTTTATTTTTTTTATGAGGTATATAATTACAAGTTACTTTTTATACCCTATATAGGTATATATATCTATGTGTTTTACTATTTTATTTTTATTTTGTGTATTTAATTTATTTATTTTTGTTTATTATTTTATATATTTATTGAATATTTTTATACACTTAAATATATTTTTATTTGATTTTTTTGATGTATTTTGTACATTTAATAAAATGTAAATAGTAATTCTATGGGTATATGTATAGGTATTATACCTATGTATGCTATTTATATAAGTATTTTATTTTATGTTTTCTTTGAGTTTTTATTCTGGTTTTAATATACACATAAATTATAGATAATATTTACAAAATTATAAAAATATAGAATCATGAAGATAATGAATAAATAATAAAATGAATATTTTATTCTGTACAAGTATACAATAAGGGTCCAAAACTCAACGTTCAAACCGTAGCTCTGCCAAATGCGAAACCACCTTTATTAAATAGCTTATTTTAAATTATATATAATTAGTGAGTTTGATGCATTTCGAGTTTTTATTTGCAAGATACAGGTCTGGGAAGTTGGTATTTTGGATTTTTATCCAGATCATAACTTTTTATATGTACAGTATTTTTGCATGAAATAAATTTTGTTATTTTATTTATTTAATTATCTACAACTTTCATGTACAAAGTTTCTTTATTTTAGGTATAAAAAGTGGAACCAAAAATAGGTCCCAAAATGAATAAAGAAAGAATAGAATGAATAGGTATCTGGCCCTTATCTCCCCCTACTTTATTCCTTGTCGACCTATTCATCAAGATGCCTTGGTCTCGGGGTTTTGGGTCATAAAATATTTACAATATTTTATTCTTTTTCTTTTCTTTTATTTATTCTATAATTTTGGCTTTAAATACAGTATTTTATACACTATTTACATGCACATGTATAGATGCTGGAATTAAGGGTATTTACATGCATTCGCCAGGGTTTTTGAGGCCAAAATGATAGAATAAAGATGATGAAATGTGGATTCATCAACCATCAATGAAGATGGAGAGGAGATCATGACGCGAGTACCCACGTCGTGGCGTATTTGTGTGGATTACAGATGCCTGAATGCTGCGACAAAGAAGGATCATTTCCCGTACCATTCATTGATCAGATCTTAGAGAGATTAGCAGAGAAAGAATTCTTCTGCATTTTGGATGGGTTCTCGAAGTACAATCAAGTAGCCATAGCTCCGAAGGACCAGGAAAAGACCACGTTTACATGCCCCTTTGGTACCTATGCTTTCAGGCGCATGCCCTTTAGGTTATGCAATGCTCCCGGTACTTTTCAAAGGTGCATGATTGCTGTATTCGCCGAAATGGTCGGCGAATTCCTGGAAGTCTTCATGGATGACTTCTCGGTCCACGACGATTCCTTTGATTCATGTCTTAGGAATCTGGGCTGAGTCCTCAAAAGATGTTGTGAGGTCAATCCGGTGCTCTCATGGGAGAAAAGTCACTTTATGGTGACGGAGGGCATTGTGTTGGGCCATGTCATCTCCAAGAGAGGAATGGAGGTTGACCTTGCAAGGTGGATGTGATTAGACGACTCCAGCCACCAACCAACGTGAAACAGTTGCGGTCTTTCCTCGGACATGTCGGATTTTATCGAAGATTTATCAAGGATTTTTCTAAGATTGTCCGACCGCTAACTGAGCTTTTAGGCAAGGACGTGGAGTTCATTGTGTATCACAAATGTCTCAAATCCTTTAAGCTACTACAAGGAATGATCATGGACGCCCCGATCCTACAAGCCCCAGACTGGTCTCTACTTTTTGAGATCATGACGGATGCATCAGACTTTGCTGTTGGGGCTGTGTTAGGACAGAGGAGGGATGGTGTCCTGTTCGTAATACACTACGCAAGCAAAGTGCTTGATACTGCTCAGCGTAACTATATAGTTACGGAAAAAGGAAATGCTTGCGGTAGTGTTTGCATTGGACAAATTCAGATCTCATTTAATCGGATCCAAGGTAATTGTGTTCACCGACCACACAACACTACGTTACTTAATGGAAAAGAAGGACGTGAAGGAGCGTCTTCTTAGGTGGATTCTGCTTATTCAGGAGTTTGATTTGGACGTTTGTGATAAACCTGGAAAGAAGAACGTAGTAGCTGATCACCTCTCCCGCCTCGAAGATCTTAATACTTCTGAGGATTCACCAATTCGAGACTCCTTCCCTGACGAGTTCATTTTTGTTGTCGACTCTCTCCCAAGGTATGCCAATATCGTGAACTATCTTGTCTCCAAGAAGGTTCCCGAAGATTGGCCCAAGAGCCACATAGAACGACTGAAGTCAGATTCTAGACATTACTACTAGGAGAATCCGATTCTTTTCCTTGAAGGGATGGATTGTGTCTGGAGACGGTGTATTCCTCAGAAGGAATATTAGAGTGTCCTTTCTTTATGCCACAGTCTGGAGGCAGGAGGACACCACTCCGGGAAGAGGACTGTATGGAAGGTACTTCAGTGTGGCTTATACTTGACGACTCTGTTTCGCGATGCCATCACCTTTACGAAGTCGTGCCCAGTATCCCAGCGAATGGGAGGAACCGTTAGTTCCAAAGATGAGATGCCGATGCATCATGTCATCATTTGTGATGTCTTTGACTCCTGGGGCATCGACTTCATGGGCCCATTCCCTGTTAGCCATGGATTCGAATACATCCTTCTTGCGGTAGACTATCTATCCAGGTGGGTGGAGGCTATCCCAACCCAAGCCGCAGACAGCAGGACTGTCTGTAGATTCATTAAAGATCATATTATCTCGAGGTTCGGGATCCCCAAAATGTTGATATCAGATGGGGGTAGCCACTTTATAAACAGATATATGAAGAAGCTCTTGAAGGATTACATCATCGAACACGTGTCGCTAGTCCTTACCACCCACAGACCAATGGTATGGCTGAGGTGTCGAATAGGGAGGTGAAAACCATTTTGCAAAAGCTTGTCTGCTCAGACAGGAAGGAATGGTCTCAGATCTTGGATCAAGTCTTATGGGCTTATAGGATAGCTTACAAGACACCGTTAGGAACCTCCCCATTCGGGATGGTATTCGGAAAGCCGTGCCATTTGCCCGCAGAATTAATACACAAATCAGAATGGGCAACCAAGAAGGTCAATTGGAACACACACCTAGGGCAGAAACAGAGAGACATGGATCTAAATGAGCTTGTGGAAGTTAGAAACCAAACATACGACAAAAGTTTGGTGTACAAGGACAAAGTAAATCGTTGGCATGATAGATATATCAGACGAAAGACCTTTGTTCCTGGACAAAAGGTATGATTGTTCAATGCAAGGATGAAGGTTTTCCAAGGCAAGATCAAATCCAAGTGGACGTGCCCATTCATTGTCCGTGCTGTGCATGATAGTGGATGTGTTGAGATCTCGAATGTCATAGATGACGCACAGATGTTCCTAGTAAATGGGCAACTGTTGAAGCACTTCATCGAACCCAATGAACAGTTAGTCTATATTGAGGAGATTGTGTTCATGCGCGAGACAGATTCAGCAGATACACATAGAGCCGCGCATGAGACCTTGCAGTAGTGAACTCTCGCCATCTGCAGCATCTGGAAAGATTCAGACTATGATCCTTGTATATACCCAGCATTCCTGTACATTCTCCAGATCACATCGGTCCTCATACCACTCTAGTCCTATACTTAGGCTGACCTGAGCCTAAGTATAGGGGGTAACTGATGCCCATATTGTATATATATATTCATCCACTTCCCCTCTCGACCTCGCCTGCCTTGTTTTTGATCTCCTGCTACACTTAGGCTGCCAGAGCAAAAATATAGGGGGGCATGACGACTTCTATACATTTTTGCTCTTTTGGCTTTCCTACGCTTAGCACGAGCTATGCCTTTTTCCTCGCTTTTCATGCTCTGAGGACATAGCACATTCTAAGTATAGGGGGGCATGTATATATTACATATATACTTTACCCATAGCTCGTACTTTCATGTATTTTTGTATATATTGCGCAATAATTACGGGATGGGTAAAATTGAAAAAAATGTAAAATGTTTTGTATACTTGTTGTATAACACTTGTATAATTTGTATAGTACTTATAAAACTCTTCTAAATTGTTGTAACATAGGAGGTATACCTTTTTTTTGAAAAAAAAAATGCAAGAAAAAACAAAACAAAAAATAGGCTTCTTATTTACTCTTGCATATCATTCTTGAAAAAAAAGAGTCTTGCATTTCATTCATCTACATAGCATGTCATCTACATCTCATCTGCATATCTTGCATATGCAAGGTGAAAAGCTAGTGGGTTCTGAACCAAGTTATGAGTAGATGTTGAGGAGGGACTTGATTTGACCTTAATCCACCTAATTTTAAAGGAACCTTATAGGAAATGGAGTTAAGATTTCTCCGGTCAAGTGACTTAATTCTTTGAGTCCGCAAGTCTATGTTCACATGTCATCTTGATTAGTCTAAGTAGAATATCTCGTGCACACGCATGATTCTTTTAGATAATGAGATAACTTGGACAAGCACAATGCACGTAGCTCTTCATTAATGAGGTGGTGAGGAGGTAGAATCCTTTAGCTTGGAGTAGCACACGGGTGGAAACATCTGTCCTCCTCTAGGGAGGATAGTGCATCTCAACCTAGTCTGGTGGTGTTGACGTCTAAAGACGGGACACTGTGGGTTGCAATAATGCTTCAAAAGAGGGATAGTCTATTGGCTCAAGAGGAAAAAACTCATGATGTACATACTGCACCTTGTATATAGTTCAAAAAAAAGAAAAAAAAACCAAAAAAAATTGCAAGAACTACAAAAAAAGCAGACATGCCAAATAGAAAATAAAATACCTATCGGAGTATGTATATTAGCAAGAAGTCTGCAGCTGGATGACTTGGCTACACTGGTCAGGAATCCCCGGATAGGTAGCTACACTGGCTGCCTTCCATTCTTTCTCCACCCCCTCCTCTTGAGCTGGTCACACTTGAACTTACAAGGGAATACCCCGCTGCTCGAGGAAAGAGTTACTGGATCGGGGAATTAGAGTTACCTTGTTAGAGGAGGCTGGTTCTGAGCCATTTTTGATGTGGAGAGCTATTTTACACTTACACAGTACAAGTGAGAATCATAGTCATCAGAAATTTGTGTTTGAGGATTTGTTCTGACCTGATGATGACGCGCCTGGCAACTTGGGTAAAAAGGTTGTCAAGGGTCGTTGCGACCCAAGTCGCCAAGCGGTGTCGATCGAGAAAGAATAGACCACCAAATCAGATAAAAATCAATCAAACACAAGTAGCGGTCTCGCTATTAGATTAACCTGGTATAGCGACCAGGGTCGAACACAAGGAGCACGTGATGTCCTCGCGGCCTACGAAATAGTCTCAAAAAGAAATAAAATAAAAGAAATGTATTTTTGGTGGATTTTTAATTTTTAATTTTTTTTGGATTTTTAATTAATGAAGGAAATAAAGAAAACAAAGAAACAAGCCAATACACACAATTATTTAATGCATCAAAAATCACTCAAAAATTCAAATAAAAATGTTTTTATGTTTTTTTTTATTTTTTTACTCTTTTTAGTGAATTTTTGGTATTTTTCTAATTTTTATTTAATTTTCTAAAAATAAAACAAGGCAGGGAAATGGAGGTACTGTCCAGTCAGGAGTAAAAGGCCAATTTAAAATGCAAAAGGGCCTTATTAACTCCTGAAGGTAATTTTCCTATAACCTAGAAAGTCTAAGGAAAATAAAGGCACCAGAATTATTATTTTTGGATTTTTAAATTAATTACTAGATTTTTTATAAAGTTTTCAGTGTTTTTCAATTTTTATGAGTTTTATATAATGAAAATTGACCAAAATTGTTCAGAAACTCAAACAAGATAAAACACACAGTAGCTAATTTTTTTATAATTTTTAGATGTATTTTACTATTTATTTGTGAATTTGTCAGTTAGACAGTGAAGAAAAAGGGTGTTTTTGATTTTTTAAAAATAGCAAATAAAAGCAAAAATGTCTCCAAAAATTCTAGAAAGTTTTACAACATGGCAGGAGCCATGTATCCAATTTTCGTTGAATTTGGAGTGAGTTTGATATTTTATTCAAAATCAAAACCTAGGTATAGTGTACAGGGACCTATACGTAAATACCAGAAGTTCCAGGGGGTTCGGTGCAAAAATCCCAAGAAGTCACGCGCGAGGCGCGTGTCTGGGGCACACAGGGACCCAATTGCAATAAAAGTAAAGTTCTCGGATTAATTGGTAACATGTACCAAAAGTCTGAGGGCCTTACTGTAAAATACCCAAAAATATAACGCACATGCACAAATTCAACAAGCACATGGGTATAAATGCAATTAATGTAAAGTTTTCATTCATTCAGTAACAACCTGGAAATAAAGGTCTAAACATGCAAATATCCCAGAGATACACGTGTCGACGCACGTGACACACTACAAGCAGGGGCATACATGAAAATAAACTAAGTACGAGGTCTTCTATGCAAAAGTACCATAATAAAAACAACTACCAACTATATTTACAGGACTAAACACAAAATAAAATAAACAAGGGGGCCTACGAGCAAATTACCCCTTTATTAATGCGAGGGATGGATGGTCGCCACGTGGTGAATCGGACGGTGGAGGACTGGTGGCGCCCAACGCAAGTCTCCCTCAGCTCTGATCGACGGCCGAGACGTCGCCACGTGTGCTGATCGAACGGACGTGAGTTGCTGTGGCTAAACCTCGACGATCGACCGGTCCAGATCGCTCCTCCAAAGATCGGACGGTGCTCGAAGCTCCTCAGATGGACGGTTAGGATTTAAACTGGAGCCTAGGGTCGATCGGACGGCAGGGAAGGATGGTGGACGAACTGGAGGCCGGCGACTTTCGCCGGGGCCGTGTGTGCTCTGGCATCCTCCTCGCGGGGCTCTGATGATCGGAGAAGATGCGTGCTGGCCTTCCGCGTCGAATGGCGGTCTCCGATGGAGCAACGGAGCTCTGAGGAGCTCGGTCGACTCCGGCGGAGGGGAAGCTCCTGGGCTCGAGTTAGAGGACCTCAGACAGTCCTCTTTGTACCTGCAAAAGGGGCACCAGAGGACTCGCGGGTCGAGGGCAAAGTGCCTCGACCCTATGAGAGGGGGTGACGGTGATCGGTGAGGCGAGGCGGTCGAGCTCCGGCGAGGTGTAGACGGTGGAGCTCGAAACCCCAGCTCCTGTGCGAACTGGGTTGAATGGAAGGGCGGAGAACGTGCACGAAGGAGAGGCGAGTGTGATGGTGCGGTCCGATGATCGATACGAAGATGGATAAGGCCGGAATCGGAGGTGAACGACGACGACGAGATTTGTGCGAAACTAGAAATTAAAGAACAGGAAAGGAATCTAGGGCTACCTGAGTGGAGGAATCAACTGGGCGTGAGCTGGGCTTGCTCTGGGTCATCGCCTCGTGGGTCGTCGTGCTCGAGCTCCTGCTTCAGGCGGAGCACGGCGGCGCAAGCTCGCCGGATCAGAGGTCCGGGCACCTTCTCCTCTCTTCGACACCACCGACGGAGAGCTGTCACCTCAGGGAAGGCAATGGAGGTCACGGGGATGAAAGGTGGGGAGCCAAAGATGCGGAAATGGGAGGCGGAGCTCGACTTATGTACTGCCAGGGGTCCGGCTAAAAACGGTCGGGTAGGGCAGCTCGGAGCGCGGACCCCGAGGCGGGCATCCCGGCGAGGATGTCGGATATGGCGTGGACAAATTGGACCCGGGGTTTAGGTGCTAGGTGATCAGGTCTAGACGCTAAAATATGGAGAAATCGGGTCGGGCGTTTGAGACCCGTGGGAGGTGGTCCACAGGAGGGAGTTGACCGGGCGGTCAACATCCCCGTGGACCAATGAGAATCAGCCACCTGGAAAAGATTTAGAAATTAATTTAAAAATAGCAAATGGCCGAATTAAAGAAATTCTAAAACATGAAATATTTTTGTTTTAATTTTTCCTATTTTTTGGTGATTTTTAATTAATTTTTCAAAAAAATTAGGTATTTACACAATATAGGTTTTTGATTTTTGATTTTTAATTAGTTATTTTTGTGCATTTTATTCCTATTTTATATTTTATTTATTTATAGCATAAATGTAGGGATAAAAAGGTATTGTTATTTTATTTTTATTATTTATATACAAGGGTGAAATAAATAGATATATACATCTATATACATGGTATATTTACAATGTATTTTTTTGGTTTTTAATTTTGTTTTTTTATTTTGTTTTTATTTTTGTTGTTTTTATTTTATTTATTTACACCATAAAAGATAGAATATTTACAAATTTTTATAGAAATTAATTTTAATTGTTATAAGGTGAAATAAATATAAGTGAGTGGACTATATACATGATGAATATGCACAATTGGATGTTTTTTGTTTTCTTTTTAATTTTTCTATTTTTGTTTTGATCTTTATATTTACAAATATATACAAGCCACTTTTATTCTATTTTTAGAGGAAAATATATTTATTTATTTACAGGTCTATTTACACACATGAGCCCCTATCTCCCTCTACTTTGGCTTTTATGCGGTCAGGCCCATGCTGAGCCCTCCCTTGGGTTAGGTTGCTCAATATTTATTCTAAATATTTCCCTCTTTTTCTTTTTAATCTTTATTCTTTTATTTTTGCACAAATACATGCTAATTATTAGTTTTTACACAATGCATGCTTTTGGTAATTATTTGTATTTACACATATCTATATGCATTTGCAAATGTTTTTGTGGCTAAAATATAAGAATAAAGAGTGATGAATGAGTATTCATCACCCCCCTATACTTAACTTTGCTAGTCCCTTAGCAAACACTTATTTGTAAAAGAAGTGAAAAAGAAAGAAAGAAAAAGAAAAAGAGGAGAATGTACATGGATCAAGGTTGAATATTAAACTTGCCTTCATTAAATTGAATTATGGAGCTTAATCAGATCTTTGGATTATTAATGTGTCGGAACCTTATTCGGACTTAAGCTTAAAACTCAATAGCCTCTAAGTTCCACTAATCTCTAATCAAGACTCCTCAATGCTCCAGATCAGAACAAGTCATCCATCACAAACCCTAAAGACCATGAATCTTTCCTTGTCCTGTGAATGTGAGGTATAAGCTCTCCACCTCAGAAATGGCAACTTAACAACCCTCCCCAACAAGGTAACTCTATGACCTCAGTCTGGCCACTCTTTCCTCGAGGAGCGGGGTATTCCCTTCTAAGTTCAAGTTCAACCGGCTCAAGAAGAGGAGGAAGAAGAAAATGGACCATGGCCAGTGTAGCCATGTATCCTTGGGAGCTTGACCAGTGTAGCCAAGTCTCCCTGCTGCAAGCTACATAAGGTGGATCATGAATCTCAAGCTTTGCTTATTGCACTATATACATACTCCGGTGGGATTATCATTTTCTCTCAGACCCACCACTTTTTTGGAGTTATTTTCTTTTTGCATTTTTTTTCAAGTGCATCTATACAACATATACATGTGCAGCATATATACAAGGAGTTTTTCCTCTTGAGCCAGTAGACTATCCCTCTTTTGAAGCTTTATTGCAACCCACAACTCCTGTCGTAGACCTCATGGCAACCAGACCAAGTTGAGACACACTTCCTTCACTAAAAGAAGAAGAGAGGTTCCGCCTAGAAGTACTACCCTCATATGCTACCCCAAGTCAAGGAAGACTGCCTCCTCACCACCTCATCCGTAGAGAGCTCGGTGCAAAGTGCTGATGTCCAAGTAAAGCCATTGTCCATATGAGTCATGTGTTGTTGTTAAATGCTCTACTTAGGCTCATTGAGATGACATGTGATCATAGCCTAGTGGACATAAATAATTAAGTCACCATGGACCTGAAAAGCCTTAACCCTAAGCCCTATAAGGTTCCTCTTATAAATTAGGTGGATTAAGATCTTAATCAAGCTCTATTTCCCAATTTAATTCCAGGCTAGTTTAAAGGTCAACTATCATCCAGAAAAACTATAAACATATATACAAAGATGCTATTTACACAATTTTTACACACATGCAAAATTTTTGAAAAATGTTTTGAAATCATGAATGGATGAATGCATGAAGTGCAAGTTTTGCAAAAGTATTTACACACATTTACATGAGATTTTTGCAAACTTTTGATTTTCAAAACATTTTGGAAAAATTTTGTACTATATACATAATTTTGATATGAAAATATTTACACAAGCTTTACACAAAAGATTTTGAAAACATTTTTACAAAAATAATTTGTACACTAGCTATGTATGTGCAATAAAAGAATGTTTATTTACCGGAAAAATTTTTAATTTTTGTGATTTTTAGGGATTTTAGCCATTTTATTTATTAATACACTCACACAAAGTACGAGTTATGGCAAAAGTATATATGAAATATATACACGCCCCCTATACTTAGCTCGAACGATGTCCTCAGAGTCAAGATCGATGAAGAAGACATAACTCGTGCTTAGTATAGGGAAGTGAAAAGGAAGGCTATATACAAAGACAAATAAATGAATAGAATATCAAGAGACTCTCGGCTTTTCCCCTATACTTAGGATCAAATTATCCTAAGTATAGCAGGTTGTACACGAAGGGAAAACCGAGTGGTGAATGTCCAGGGTCTACCCCCCCCCCCCCATACTTAGGGTAAAATATCCCTAAGGATAGGCAGCAAAACAGGGGTAGAAGGAAACAAAAGAAATACCCAAAGGTCCTACATCCCCCTATGCTTAGGGTAAAGTACACCCTAAGTATAGAATAATCAAAAGATGAATAAAGGGTTGTGGGACTAAAGAATGTGATGATATGAACATCTGGATCTATACAAGTCGGAAGGACAGTGATAATCAGGCGTGAGATGCAATAGATGTGAATCAAAAGACCACATCTCACGCAAAATGAATCGGGGCAACATCAACGACCCGCGCTCATGATCTAGAAATGGCTTGAGCCGCTGGCCGTTCACTCGAAAGGTACTCTCAGAAGACAACTCGGATATATCAATGCTACCGTTGTCATGTACCTTTCTCACCAAGTAGGGTCCCTTCCATTTGCTCTGTAGCTTCCCTGGAAATAGGAGAAGCCTCGCATCAAACAGCCATACTCTCTGTCCAGGCTCAAAATGTTTGTGGCTGATGTGAGAATCTTGCCACTCCTTCACTCTCTCCTTATATTGTAGGCTGTTTGAGAAGGCGGTATCTCTAAGCTCCTCCAGGGCTGCTAACTCTGGCCTCCTCTGGTCTCCTACACCATCTGGATCCATAAGTATCTCAGTGACTGCCCAAAGTGACCTGTGTCTCAGCTCAACAGGTAAATGGCACGGCTTGCCATATACGAGGTGAAAGGGAGATGTGCCCAATGGTGTCTTGAAAGACGTCCTATATGCCCACAAGATCGAGTCCAAAAGCTGTGACCAATCCTTTCGGTCAGGGCAGACGACTTTTTGCAATATAGTCTTGATGTCCCTGTTCGACACCTCGGCTAGACCATTCGTCTGTGGATGGTAAGTTGTGGCAACACGATGGTCTTTGCCGAACTCGTTAGCAAGGGCCTTCACCTGGTCGTTGATGAAATGAGACCCCCCATCTGAAATCAATACTCGAGGTACCCCGAACCACGTGATGATGTGCTTCCTCAAAAATCTGCAAACTGTCCTCGCATCAGCGGCTCGGGCGGGGATAGCCTCAACCCAACAACTAACATAGTCTACGGCCAACAGAATGTACTCAAATCCCTGACTCTTAGGGAATGGACCCATGAAGTCGATGCCCCATGCGTCAAAAACCTCACAGAAGTGAATGGGCTGCATTGGCATCATATCATGCTGTCCACAAGTGCCCATCCTCTGACAGTCAGTACACCTCTTCACGAACTTATCAGAGTCCTTGAAGAGGGTAGGCCACCACAAGCCGGATTGGAGCACTTTCTGAGCCGTTCTCCTCCCAGAATGATGTCCTCCTGCCTCAAGCTTGTGGCAGTAAGTGAGGACGCTATGGTGCTCCTCCTGAGGAATGCACCTACGCCAGAAGCTATCCCCTCCTTCGTGGTAAAGGATGGGATCCTCCCAGTGGTAGGAGTTGGCCTTCGCGAGGAAGGTCTCAAGCCTCTACCTGGGCCAACCTTGTGGGACTTTCTTAGCAACAAGAAAGTTCACAATGTCGGCATACCACGGGAGGGAGGCGATAGCAAGGATCGCCTCATCTAGGAAGGTCTCACAAATGGGATCAATCTACTCAGACTCCTCAGGCTGCTCTAAACGGGAGAGATGATCCGCCACCACATTCTTGACTCCAGGCTTATCCTTGATCTCATTGTCGAACTCCTAGAGTAGAAGGATCCATCTAGTCAGTCTGGCCTTGGCATCCTTCTTTTCCATGAGGTATCGGATGGCGGTGTGATCAGTATACAAGATCACTCTAGATCCAATGATGTAAGATCTGAACTTATCTAGGGCGAACACTACGACTAGCATCTCCTTCTCTGTGACTGTATAATTCCGCCGGGCGGAATCCAATGTGCGGCTAGCGTAATGGATAGCAAAGGGGACTCCATCCCTCCTCTGTCCCAGCACGGCCCCCACGGCAAAATCGGAGGCATCCGTCATGATCTCGAATGGGAGAGACCAATCAGGTGGCTGGAGAATAGGAGCCTCTATAACACACTGCTTGAGAGTCTCGAAGGACGAAAGACACTTGTCATCAACAAGGAACTCGGTGTCTTTCGTTAGGAGGTCAGTCAACGGCCGGGAAATCCTGCTGAAATCATGAATAAATTGTCGGTAGAAATCGACGAGCCCTAGAAATGACCGTAACTGCCTCAAGTTGGACGGCGGTGCGAGTTTTCTAATGACATCTACCTTGGCCGGATCAACCTCCATGCCCCTGTTGGAGATGATATGGCCAAGCACCATCCCTTGAGTCACCATGAAGTGACTCTTCTCCCAAGAAAGCACCAAGTGAACCTCTATACATCGCTGGAGTACTCGGTCTAGGCAGACAAGATAGGAGTCGAATCCGTCGTCGTAAACCGAGAAATCATCCATGAAGACCTCCAAACACTCCCCTACCATATCCGAAAAGATCGACAACATGCATCTCTGAAAGGTCACAGGGGCATTGCATAGCCCAAATGGCATGCGTCGGAAGGCGTATGTGCCGAAGGGACAGGTAAATGTGGTCTTCTCCTGGTCCTCAGGAGCGATGGCCACCTGGTTGTAGCCCGAGTACCCATCCAGAAAACAATAATGGCTCTTCCCTGCCAGTCTCTCAATGATCTTATCAATAAAGGGCAGGGGGAAATGATCCTTCTTGGTGGCCTGGTTGAGTCTCCTGTAGTCAACACAGACCCGCCAAGAAGTGGGTACTCGTGTAGCAATCTCCTCTCCAGACTCGCTAATCACTGTAGTGATGCTCGTCTTCTTGGGCACCACATGCAAAGGGATGACCCACTTGGAGTCGAAGATGGGATAGATAAAATCGGCACTCCACTATTTCGAAATTTCCTTCATGACAACCTCTCTCAGATTTGGGTTCAGCCGCCGCTGGAACTCACGCGACGGCTTTGCCTCATCCTCGAGATAGATATGGTGGGAGCACAGGGTCAGACTAATCCCCTGTAGATCTGCTACGCTCCATCCGATGGCCTTGAGGTTCTTTTCAAGAACCCCCATCAAACGGGATTCTTGCTCTCCAGTCAGATCGGTGGAGATGATGACTGGGTACATCTCAGGCTCACCCGCAAGGAATCGATACTTCAGCGAAATAGGGAGCGGCTTCAGCTCTGGACAGTTGGGTGCTAGTAAATCTGGCTTCGAAAGAAGCCACGTGTATGCTGCCAAATCTGCCCGGGAGAATGAGAACGTACTCTCGCAAACTGGATCTGAAGAACGCTGCTCAACTGGATTGTCTCTGCTCTGCTCGGCATCTACCTCCTCCTCAGCTGTAGGCTCAGTAGAACTCAGGTTTGGCATGTAATCCTCACAATCTGCCCACTCAGACTCTGAATCCGAGGGATCTGCATCACACAAGGTGGCATCAGTACCACCATCATCACAAAAATCCGTGTCACGGTCGAGAACCGGCTCTGCTGCCTCTGAAGTATCCTGGACCAGGAATGTGCTCTCCAGGCTCTCCTCTGCTATCATCTCTGCATCAGCGGTGTCTGAAAATGAGAGGATGGCCTGTGCTGCTGGGTTTGCCCAAACTGCCTCATCGTCTGTGATCACAAAGTCACAATCCTGGTGGATGTCTAGCCCTACCTCTATCAGATGCTCTGTATCTGAAGTGGTCTCTGAGCATGATCTCTCTCTGGCTCGACTGTCCTCGACCGTCTCTATTTGTACACTTTCACCCTCGACGCAAAAGTATACCTTCCCGCTATCATGGTCAGTCACCGCCTTGGCTGTGGCCAAGAATGGACGACCGAGAATGATGGGTGTATCGGTCACTGAATCAGGGATCTCCATGTCCAACACTACGAAGTCCACGGGGAATTGCAGGCCCTGAATAGTGACGACAACGTCTCGCAACAAACCTTCGGCCTCTTGACAGATCGATCAGCAAACTGAAGGACTGTCCTTCTCTGTCTAAGAGTGCCCAACTCGAAACGGTCGATAAGGGCTGCCGGAATGAGGTTGATAGACGATCCGCTATCTAATAGAGTCCGGTCAAACCTCTGCTCTCTAATGTGACATCTAACATAAGGGGCTCCTGAATCTGGCCTCTTGGCCGGCAGACGGTTCTGGATCACGAAACACGTGGCTTTCGTCAGCACATGGATCTCTGAATGGTGGTTCCTCCTCTTCCTCCTTACTGTGGTCCTGTCTCTCAACGAACGCTAAAGAAGGGGAATGTGCTGCAAAGCCTCCTGATAAGTCAGCTGTATGTGAAATCGGTCTATTATCTGCTGGCTGAACTCCTCCTGGTGTCTCTTTTTGGGGTTTTCTGTTTTCTTCCCCTTCCCCATCTGAAGGGCTCTAGGGAAGGGTATCACTCGGTCCTTCTCAGATAAAGGACTAGGAAAAGGTCTAGACGGCTCGACGGCCGGATCCGCACATACATCACGCACCACAGTGGACCAGAAAAAACCAAACCTTTTCCTTTATTCACAACACGGTTCCGAGATACATCAGAAGTGGAAAAACAATAGATCTCTCAACAAAAGTGTGGGTGGCCTCAGCACCACCATCGGCTGGATCAATTGCAACTGGAAGACTCGCGGCCTCAGTACCGCTCTCTGGCTCGGTATCTTGGGTGGCCTCAATACCACCTCCTCGAACTGGTGAAATGGCGGCCTCAACACCGCCTGTGGAGTCAGCATCCTTGGTGGCATCAGTACCACCGTCATCATCTCGAGCGGCCTCAGTACCGCTCTCCTCCTCCTCATCTGGCGCTCTAAGTGTATCCTCATGGAATCGCTCAGACGAGGCGTCGCCTGCTGGTGTCCTACCGCTCCTAAGTGTGACAAAATCAGCATCAAAAAGGTCTGCAGACATATCATCAAATGGATCACTAGGAGTGGCATACTCAGTGTAAGCTACCTGCTCAGATTTCCGCTTCAGGCTGTTGAGGTTCGGCTCGATCTGGGCAGGGATGGCGGCCTTCCCTCTCACAATGTCTCGCATCTCCTGGCGGAACTCGTCCATCTCCCGTCTGAAGGTAGCCTGCTGATCCGTGAGGAGGCAGGCTATATCGTCCAAGGCGGGGCTCTCGTAAGTTGGGCCATGAGAGCCCGATGGGTAGCCTCTCTGGTAATGAGGCTGCTGGAAGTGGTGCTGCTGCTGCTGAGAGGGGTATGGGTGTGGTGGATGCTGCTGTTGGTGAGGCTGCTCACGCCTCCAAGACTGTCCCTGCTGATAGGGACGAGGACCATAGGATGACTGCTGCTGTTGTGGTGGTGGGTACACTGGGGGCTGCTGCTGCTGCTGGTGATCTCTCTACTGGATGTACTGGCCTCCCTGACCAGATGGCTGCTGCTGAGGCTGGGTAACTCCGGTCCCCCACCAGAATCCGGGATGGTCTCGTCGGATACCGGGCTGAGGGCGGTCATACTGATGAATCTGTGATTCATCACTCTAAAAGTTGAAAATAGAGTCTTGTTCCCGAGTAAATAGATGCATATTTCCCTTTATATTGTAAAATTAGCATTCATGCATGCATTGATAACATCTGCATTTTAGCATTCATAATTGCATAAATAAGAAGCCAATTTCATTTGTAAATATTCACTTGTATATTAGGTAAAATACCTTATTTGTATATATTTTATACTAACTCCAAAGCCAATAAAACCAACTCTACTATGTATATATGACTAACACTAATCAAAGAAAATATCAAAAAAATACTAACTTGTAAAATCACCTAATAAAACTCCAACCCAAGTTTGAAGACCTTAGACCTTAAAACGCACATATCTCTCTCATACGACCTCCGAATTAGGTCTACTCACTTTTAAAGTAATATACATTTCAATACCTTCGAAACAAGACCAATTTCATTCAAATCGGAGCTCGTATGCAAAACTTGGGTTTTGGGCCCCTTTTGTACATTGTACATAATGACCGTTTTGCCCCTGTATTTTACCACTTTATTTTCTTAATTATTAAAAATCCAAAAAAATTAGATTAAGTTGTAAATATTCTTCTCATATTTTCTTTATTTTTATTTTGATTTTTCTCTTAATTAAAACTGACAAAAAAATTGCAAAAGATAAAATGCGGTATTTTATACCTATAAGGTACCGCCAAAAATACGCTTTTGTACAGATTATCTCGTTTGATTTTCGACCCTTCACGAAAGTTGTAGATCTCATCGAGACGAGCAACTTTCGTGTTGACGACTTTTTAATTTAAGCTTTTTTATTATGTCTTTTTGATTTTTCTTTCCTTTTAACTTTGGATTTTTCTGGGAGCGACACGTGGTGGCTCCAGAAGCCGCCACGTGTCAACTCCTTGGTTTTTGCTTTTTATTAAATAAATGCCACATGGCCGCATCCTAGCGTGCCAAGTGGCATCCTCTCTCTCCTCTCTACCAATTCCTCCCCACTCTCCCTTAACTTAAGGGAGAGGCCATCCTTCGACACCTCTCATTTCATCCCATCTCCCCCACCTTCTCCATCTCTCCCACTCTCTCCATGGCCTCTCCAACCTCCACCTCCTCCTCTTTATAATCTCCTCTACTCCCACATTCACCCCCATCCGCCATCTTCACAGTGAGGGAGAGGAGAGCTCCATTCCTTCTTTGGTGACAGCAAGGGAGAGAGTGCCAACGGTGAGCGACAACCCTGCTCCTCTAGGCGAGATCCGGTGGCCCTCCGTCCACCGCCGCAGCTGCAAACCGCAGCTGCCCGAGCTCGAGCCTTGCCGACTCTTGAGCGACGACAGGAGAAGCCTCGTATTCTCCATCCCCAGGCATCCGTTCCATCTACTGGTAATCTCTTCTTCCTTATTCTTCTTCATCTTCATTTCTCTTCATTCTCTCTCTCCTCAATTTCATCATCGTCTGTCCATCAAAATGCCAAACAAAATGCACTTCAACGGATAAATCATACGTTGCGATCGCAACCGTGATTTTTATTAATTTTTTGGAAGCATTTTCATCAATCGATTAATGGCTCATTTTTCTCTGTTAAACAAATGCAAGAGAATCCCCTGTTTGTAACAAGGGCTTCTCTGAACCCCCGGTGACTCCTTCCTCCCACCACTTCACCACTCCATGCACGCACTAGTTTGCAACCCCTCTATTGCAGGTACTCGTCAACGGCCATCGACCATCAACGCCATCCACTCGTGGGGCGCCCCCACGTCCACCTCCGCCCCCTCGGACGCTGCCCCTCCACGCCACTCAGGCACGCCGCCCACCTTCTCCACCGCGCGGCTCGTCGGAGCTTCACGCCCACGCGTCAGCCCCGCCAGCGAGCCCATCTGCCACGCCCCCACGTCCACCTCCGCCCCCTCGGACGCTGCCCCTCCACGCCACTCAGGCACGCCGCCCACCTTCTCCGCCGCGCGGCTCGTCGGAGCTTCACGCCCACGCGTCAGCCCCGCCAGCGAGCCCATCTGCCACGCCCCCGACTCCCCTCGCGTACACGCGCACTGCCCACTGCGCGTGCACAGCCACCTCCGTCCCGCACCTCGCAGCTGCTAGTCGCGCCCCCCCCCCCCCCCAAGCACCAACCGCGCGGCCCACGCCGCCGACGTCGCCGCCATCTCCTCGCCGCACCTCTCTGACAGTTGCCAGCGGCCACCTCTCCCTCGACGCCGCCGACCACCTCCTCCTCCAAGCTCCATCGGCCACCTTCAAGACCTCCCCTGTTTCATCTACAAAACAGAGGAGTTCTATCGCACAATAAACAATTGGGAATTTGCAAAGGGGACACTTGCACCCCTTTGCAAGTTCTTAAAAAAAATTTCAAGTTTCTTCTTATTGCATGTAAGTCCCTGTGCTTCATTTGAGTTTCTTTTTGATTTTCTGTATTGCATTTATAACCTTGCATTTGCACGTTTATCTTATTGTCATTTTGCCATCTATTTTTAATTCCGAAAGTTGCATTGTTTAGTATAACTCTTGTTCTGCCGTCTTAGCACTTATTTGTATTTTTCTGATTTGCAGAGTATTTATTGAAATTAATTTGGTGGAAAATTGCAATATTTTGCCCATTTTGATTGTCTAATTTATTGCGCATTATCTGCTCATCGAAAAATCTCCAAAAAATCGTAGTTGGTAGATCTAAGTTTATGCTACAACATATCCAAAATTCACATCATTTGCATGTGTAGTTTGTCATAGAAAAATTATTTAGTGAAAACCTTAATCGATTTTTAATTAATTAACCGTGAGGTGTTTTAAGGAAAATCAAGTTGATTTGGATAGATCTTAACTAGACCTATTTGGATTAATTTTATTTCTTAAAAATAGCATCGTTTAGTAATTATTAAAATTGGTTTAGTCATTTTCACTAAAGTCTGCATATTTATTATCCGTGCATCAGAAAATTATAAAAAAATTAGGTTAGCTTAATTTCATCCCATTTCATAATCTGACCAAGTTTCATAATTTTTGGATTTAAGTTGATACCTTAACTGATTTAACCTCAACTTGGCTGGATTTTTGCATGTGTCTGCATTGAAAATAAAAAAAGAACAAAAAAATTACTCCTCGTAAATCCAACACTCGAAAAATTTCGCTTAAATCTACCTAAGGAGATAGATGCCTCCCTGAGTTCGACCTTGGACTTCACCAAGTAAAAAAATCTGCCACTTGAAATTAACTTGATATTAAATTTAAGTGGTTTTTGATTAGCCTCTTGTATCCGACTGCAACGAATCACATTAATTAATTTGGACATTAATTTGACCGAATTAACATAGGGTACCTGAACGGTTATCACATACCAAATCCCGTTGACATCCATCAACGGCTCTGCATCATACTGGGCTGGCGGGAGTACTGCCAGAGGCTGATCAGGCTGGTATACCACCATCTGCAAGTCTAGAGATGGTGGTGACTGGTAGGTGGGTTGCGGCTGTTGGTACGGCTCTGCCTGTACAAGGTGAACCTGTCTAGGCTGCTGGTGTGAGCTGGAGCGCTGGGACGAGCTGGTGCTGCTGCCGTGATCGCCTCGCGACTGAAGACGGGGCTGGGAAGCCATCTGTGCCTCCTGGAGACACATGAGTTGTGTCTTCATGTCGCTCAGAGTCTGTGCCATCTGCTCCATCTGAGTGATCCCCTGGCACTGCTTCTTCTCTATCAGCTCCATCTGATCCAACTTCTCGCTAATGATACCCATGTCCGCAGCGGATGACTCTGCCTGTGCTGCTGCTACTGTGGACGAACTGGATGGACCGACGTCGACCCGTGCTATCCTCTGGTACTGCACGGGTCAAGGCTGCTGCTGGGGTCTGCCCTGAGTGTACAACCGGGTCTGGGACATCACCATATAGTTCTCGGCCATCTCCTCGTAGATGGCGCAGACCTGGTCGTGATCCTTGGCGAAGTAAGACCCGCCACATGAAGCGTTCACCAAGCCCTGAAGCTCTGGTGTCAGCCCGCTGAAAAAGCTCTGCACAAGGTTGGGCTTGGAAATGTCGTGGTGCAGGCATCTATAAGTCAGCTCTCGGAACCTCTCCCATGCCTCATGGAACTGTTCGTTGGGGAGCATGGAGAAGTTGCTGATAAGGGCTCTCGCTGCATTGGTCCGCCCGAGTAGATAGTACTTGTGTAAGTACTCGGTGCGGAGCTGCTCCCAAGTGTAGACGAACTTCCCCAAATGCTTCAGCCATGTGGCTGCTCTATCGGCCAAGGAGAAAGGGAAGGCGATCATCCTGATGGTATCCTGGTCCACCTGACGATCGTGTACAGTGCTGCAAATCATAAGGAACTCCTGGAGGTGGAGATGGGGCTCCTCGGTGGCGAGTCCGTGGAAACGGGGGAGAAGCTGCAAGGTGTTCGGGGGGAACTTGAAGTACCCAACGATAGCTGGTAGCATGACCCAGTGATGCATCAGTGTCGATCCGGGGTTGTGCAACTCCCGCATCGGTCTCGGTGGTCCTCCCGCCGCGGCTGTGGCGGTTGCTGCCGCTGCAGCGGCTGCTGCTGCGGCTGCTGCATCTGCATCATCCGGGATTCTCAGCCCGTCTCTCCGCTGCTCTCTGTCTGCTCTCATCTGCTCCATATCTCTCCTCATATCTAGCATGAACGCTCCCTAATCCCTCAACTGCTGCTGAACTGTCTTGAGGGAGGCAATCAGGGTGGAGTTGATCGCTCCCTGGTCCAACACAAAGTGCTCAGGCTGTGGACCTCTAGAGCGATCCTCGGAACTGCCGGCCATGGTGTATGCAAAACCAAACGAGCCAAACTCAGGTGTCGATAAATCTACTAATCTCTCCTCTGGCTCTGGTCTCTCGGAACCGAAAGAAAGGGGGTCGAGGGGGAACGAGGCAGAATCATACTCGGGCTTGGAGAGCTGGTCTCGGCTCTCACGAGCCAACCTAGATGAACGGGTAGACGTGCCCGAAAGCGGTGCAGCCAGAGGCTGCCTAAGAGATCGTCTACCCATCATCGTGAGGTAGCGAGTAAGGCGGATGGGATCTGGAGAAACTATGATCAGAAAACAAACCCCTCAGTTCACCAACGCAACGTGAGCTGAAGACCGTAAAGGCTCGGTCAAATTATCTTGTCAATTTTATTTTGGTGAACAATCAATCTATCAGAGCGATTACGTGACCTGCTGGGATACCCGATACTACCCCAACCGATTGTCCCGCACGAAAGAGTCAGTAATCAGTCGGGAATAGCACCGGAGGGCTCTACCTAGTGTACGGGTCACTCTCTCGCACAATCAAACCAACCAATGAGGGGGTTGCTCTCCCCAAGACAAGTTTTTTAGATCAAGTGTCTTTTAGGGTCAATAGCTTAAGCAGTCCCAATTTTATTGTTTTTCTTTTTAATATTTTTCAATAAAAACAAAAGGCCTAACGAATTTTTCGGTTCTCCTGATTATTAAGTCAAAAACAGGGGGAGAAGACGAAAAAGCCGATGCGCGATGAAATCAATGATGCATGCAAAGATAGAAATGCGTACCTATCTTCAGCACTCTACATGCAAAGTGATCCACGCAGAATTAAAAGACTGAAAGAAACTACCTATATGGTGCAGCGGAAAAACTGAGTCCTAAACAGGCAATTTCTACTCGACAGAACCGTCTAACTGGTCACAGGTCCTTCAAGCCAAAGGGTCCGATCTCGGTCTACCCCTCCTCCTCCCGACACATCGGGTTTAGGAGCAGCGCTTGGAAGGGCAGGCTACGGCACGTAGGCTCGAAGGGAGTGAGTCAGTTATTTTTATTAATGATTTATTAGTAGGTCCAATTAACGCTCTATAGGTGCAGGCAGTCTATTAAGTGTCTGGATCCTACTCAGTTACGACACAGTCAAACAGAAAATCCTAATTCTAGGGGCTTGAGAAAAACCGCGTAAAACCGTAAAAGGCAGCGAAGAAAAACAAAACCGTGAAAAATCCGCGAAAATCCTAAGGGTCCCCAGAGCACACCGGTGCTCGGCGAAACAGACCCGCTAAAAAGTCCAAGTCCACAGTCTGTCCCTGTATTATTACAATTATCCAACTAATCAAAAATAAAATCTACTCTAAGCCTCTCCCACTCAGTCTCTCTCTCACGCTCTCCTGCGGCTCCGTGCAGAAGGGAGCCGCCTCCAAGTCCCGCGGTCGCGCCGGCTTCTCGAAAGCTGCCGCCTTGGTCCTCGGGCCCTCGCAAGAAAGAAGACAAGTGCCAAACCAAGAATAATAATCAAATAGAGGCAGAAAAATATAAACATGGGTATATGTGCAGAAATGACAAAGCAAATGAACAAACAAAATCAATCAAAAATAAAAGAAAATAAAACAGAAATAAAAGAAAAATAAAAAGCCGCGAAAAGCCGCGGACTCAGAAAGAGTCGCGGAAAGCCGCGAAAAAGAAAATGAAAAATAAAGAAAAACTACTAAGCCGTGCTCCCCGGCAACGGCGCCATTCTGATGACGCGCCTGGCAACTCGGGTAAAAAGGTCGTCAAGGGTCGTTGCGACCCAAGTCGTGTCGATCGAGAAAGAATAGACCACCAAATCAGATAAAAATCAATCAAACACAAGTAGCGGTCTCGCTATTAGATTAACCTGGTATAGCGACCAGGGTCGAACACACGGAGCACGTGATGGCCTCGCGACCAACGAAGTAGTCTCAAAAAGAAATAAAATAAAAGAAATGTATTTTTAGTGGATTTTTAATTTTTATATTTTTTTTGGATTTTTATATAATGAAGGAAATAAAGAAAATAAAGAAACAAGCCAATACACACAATTATTTAATGCATCAAAAATCACTCAAAAATTCAAATAAAAATGTTTTCATGTTTTTTTATCTTTTTTACTATTTGTAGTGAATTTTTGGTATTTTTATGATTTTTATTTAATTTTCTAAAAATAAAACAAGGCAGGGAAATGGAGGTACTGTCCAGTCAGGAGTAAAAGGCCAATTTAAAATGCAAAGGGGCCTTATTAACTCCTGAACATATTTTTCCTATAAAGTAGAAAGTCTAAGGAAATTAAAGGCACCAGAATTATTATTTTTGGATTTTTAAATTAATTACTAGATTTTTTATAAAATTTTTAGTGTTTTTCAATTTTTATGAGTTTTATATAATGAAAAATGACCAAAGTTGGTCAGAAACTCAAACAAGACAAAACACATAGCAGCTAATTTTTTTATAATTTTTAGATGTATTTTACTATTTTTTTGTGAATTTTTCAGTTAGATAGTGAAGAAAAAGAGTGTTTTTGATTTTTTAAAAATAGCAAATAAACACAAAAATGTCTCCAAAAATTCTAGAAAATTTTACAACATGGCAGGAGCCACGTATACAATTTTGCTTGAATTTGGAATGAGTTTGATATTTTATTCAAAATCAAAACCTAGGTACAGTGCATAGGGACCTGTACATCAATACCAGAAGTTCCAGGGGGTCCGGTGCAAAAATCCCAAGAAGTCACGTGCGAGGCGCGTGTCTAGGGCACACAGGGACCTAATTGCAATAAAAGTAAAGTTCTCGGACTAATTGGTAACAGGTACCAAAAGTCTGTGGGCCTTATTGTAAAATACCCAAAAATATAACGCACATGCACAAATTCAACATGCACAGGGGTATAAATGCAATTAATGAAAAGTTTTCATTCACTCAGTAACAACCTGGAAATAAAGGTCTAAACATGCAAATATCCCAGAGATACACGTGTCGACGCACGTGACACACTACAAGCAGGGGCATACATGAAAATAAACTAAGTACGAGGTCTTCTATGCAAAAGTACCATAATAAAAACAACTACCAACTATATTTACAGGACTAAACACGAAATAAAATAAACAAGGGGGCCTACGAGCAAATTACCCCTTTATTAATGCGAGGGATGGATGGTCGCCACGTGGTGAATCGAACGGTGAGGACTGGTGGCGCCCAACGCAAGGCTCCCTCGACTCTGATCGACGGCCGAGACGTCACCACATGTGCTGATCGAACGGACGAGAGTTGATGTGGCTAAACCTCGACGATCGCCCGGTCCAGATCGCTCCTCCAAAGATCGGACGGTGCTGGAAGCTCCTCAGATGGACGGTCAGGATCTAAACTGGAGCCTGGGGTCGATCGGACGACAGGGAAGGATGGTGGACGAATTGGAGGCCGGCGACTTTCGCCAGGGCCGTGTGTGCTCTGGCATCCTCCTCGCGGGGCTCTGATGATCGGAGAAGATGCGTGCTGGCCTTCCGCGTCGAATGGCGGTCTCCGATGGAGCAACGGAGCTCTAAGGAGCTCGGTCGACTCCGGTGGAGGGGAAGCTCCTGGGCTCGAGTTAGAGGACCTCAGACAGTCCTCTTTGTACCTGCAAAAGGGGCACCAGAAGACTCGCGGGTCGAGGGCAAAGTGCCTCGACCCTGTGAGAGGGGGTGACGGTGATCGGTGAGGCGAGGCGGTCGAGCTCCGGCGAGGTGTAGATGGTGGAGCTCGAAACCCCAGCTCCTATGAGAGCTGGGTTGAATGCAAGGGCAGAGAACGTGCGTGAAGGAGAGGCGAGTGTGATGGTGCGGTCCGATGATCGATACAAAGATGGATGTGGCCGGAATCGGAGGTGAACGGCGACGGCGAGATTTGGGCGAAACTAGAAATTAAAGAAAAGGAAAGGAAACTAGGGCTACCTGAGTGGAGGAATCGACTAGGCGTGAGCTGGGCTTGCTCTGGGTTGTCGCCTCGCGGGTCGTCGTGGCCCGAGGCTCAAGCTCCTGCTTCAGGCGGCGCACGGCGGCGCAAGCTCGCCGGATCAGAGGTCCGGGCACCTTCTCCTCTCTTCGACACCACCGACGGAGAGCTGTCACCTCAGGGAAGGCAGTGGAGGTCACGGGAATAAAAGGTGGGGAGCCAAAGATGCGGAAATGGGAGGCGAAGCTTGACTTACGTACTGCCAGGGGTCCGGCTAAAAACGGTCGGGTAGGGCAGCTCGGAGCGCGGACCCCGAGCTGGCCATCCCGGCGAGGATGTCGGATCTGGCGTGGACAAATTGGACCCGGGGTTTAGGTGCTAGGTGATCGGGTCTAGACGCTAAAATATGGAGAAATCGGGTCGGGTGTCTGAGACCCGTGGGAGGTGGTCCACAGGGGGGAGTTGACCGGGCGGTCAACATCCCCGTGGACCAATGAGAATCAGCCACCTGGAAAAGATTTAGAAATTAATTTAAAAATAGCAAATGGCCGAATTAAAGAAAACTTAAAACATGAAGTATTTTTGTTTTAATTTTTTCTATTTTTTGGTGATTTTTAATTAATTTTTCAAAATACAAATTAGGTATTTACACTTTATGCTATATATAAGTATTTATACAATATGGGTTTTTGATTTTTGATTTTAAATTAGTTATTTTTGTGCATTTTTATTCCTATTTTATATTTTATTTATTTATAGCATAAATGTAGGAATAAAAAGGTATTTTTATTTTATTTTTATTATTTATATACGAGGGTGAAATAAATAGATATATACATCTATATACATGGTATATTTACAAAGTATTTTTTTGGTTTTTAATTTTGTTCTTTTTATTTTGTTTTTATTTTTGTTGTTATTATTTTATTTATCTACACCATAAAAGATAGAATATTTACAATTTTTTATAGAAATTAATTTTATTTGTTTATAAGGTGAAATAAATATAAATGAGTGGACTATATACATGATGAATATGCACAATTGGATGTTTTTTTGTTTTCTTTTTAATTTTTCTATTTTTGTTTTGATCTTAATATTTACAAATATATACATGCCACTTTTATTCTATTTTTAGAGGAAAATATATTTATTTACAGGTCTATTTACACACATGAGCCCCTATCTCCCTCTACTTTGGCTTTTATGCGGTCAGGCCCATGCTGAGCCCTCCCTTGGGTTAGGTTGCTCAATATTTATTCTAAATATTTCCCTTTTTTTCTTTTTAATCATTATTCTTTTATTTCGCACAAATGCATGCTAATTATTAATTTTTACACAATGCATGATTTTGATAATTATTTATATCTACACATATCTACATGCATTTGCAAAGGTTTTTGTGGCTAAAATATAAGAATAAAGAGTGATGAATGAGTATTCATCACCTGACTATTGAGGAGTCTTGAATAGAAGACTTGTGGAACTTGAAGTCTATTAGGTCTTAAGTTCAGATCCCAATAAGTTTCCGCCACACAATAAATCCAAAGGTCGAGTCAAGCTCTATTTTAAACTTTTATTCATGACCTTGGTATGGAACCCAAAATCATTTCACTCTTGCATTTCATTTTAGTTGCTCGGGGACGAGCAAGATTTAAGTATAGGGGGTTGATGAATATGTGATTCATCACTCTTAAAGTTGAAAATAGAATCTTGTTCCCGAGTAAATAGCAACATATTTCCCTTTATCTTGCATAACTGACATTCATACATGCATGCATAATATATGCATTTTAGCATCCATATTTGCATTAAATAAGAAGCCCAATTCACTTGTAATTATTCACCAATGTTCACCTATTTATCTGTATTTTATACTCACTCCAAAGTCAATAAAACCATCTTTATACTGTGTATATTTCTAAATAATAATATAAGGAAAAGGCCAAAAATTCCTAGCTTGTAAAATTACCCAATAAAACCCCAAATCAAGTTGGAGACCTCAGACCTTAGAATGCAAATATCTAACTCATACAACCTTCGATCTAGGTCTACTCACTTTTAGATTAATGCATGTTCAGAGACCTTCAAAATGAGACCATTTCATTTAAATCGGAGCTCGTATGCAAAACTTGCGTTTTGGGGCCCCTTTGTACATTATATGTATGTATATTTGTACCCTTGTAATTTTTTATCTTATTTGACCACATCTCCATTTTTGTTCAACATGAAACTTGTAGATCTCATCGAGATCTACAACTTTCATGCTTTGAGTTTTTCCAAATTCAGCTATCTCCTCTCCCTAAATTCCATATTCTGTTTTGACCATTCAGATCAGGCCACGTGGCGCCCTCTGATTGCGCCATGCGGCCTGCTCACATCACGCCACGCACCCTTCATCTTCCGTCGTCCGATCCCTTCTTCTCTCTCTCCTGATCTAGGCCATCCGGTGTCGCAACTCATTCCAAACGTTCGATCCTCTCCCGATCACATCGCTTCCGTCCATTAGCGCCTCGTCCTCAGCACGCCACATGTTGAATTGTGCACCCTCCGATCTCCGCCAGAAGCCTTCATCCTGGCCACTCATCTCACGCTACATCTGAACCCTTCGATCATATCCTCAAGAGCTCATCCCGAGCATCCCTCAACGCCTTCATCTGCGCCCGCCAAGTGGCGCCATCATAGCCTTCGATCTCACCCCTCCGATCAAATCTCACCCCTCCTCTCGTGCCCTTTTCCTGACTGTTGGATCACTCGATCCAATGGTCCAGAGGTCGTCGTCTACCTCCCGCAGGACCCTCACCCACGTCGCCTACCTCGCGCGCTCACCACCCCCTTTTTATTTTTGGCACCACTCCGGCCATCCTCTCTACCCCCTGTCACCTCCACCTCATAGCCCATTACCCCCTCATCTTCGCCGACCTCCTCAATCGCCACGAACCTCACCCACGTCGCTCCACAACCTCCACCTACTTCGTCATCCCGTCACCTACACCCTCACATCCAACCTATAAATACTCCACCAACGGCGACCGTCGACCTTATCTGCCCCTGTCGAGAGATACCCTAAGCTCCTATCCTCCTTTTGGTGACAACAATTAAGCGAGAAGTCACGACCTTATCTTCTCCGGCGAGATCCACGGTGTCCCCGCCGTGCTGTAGTTCCTCCCGCGAGCTGCACGAGCTCAGGACCTCTACCGACCTTCTAACGAAAACCAGGAGCTCACCTCCGAGCTTCTATCCCTAGGTAGCATCCTCCATTCCCCCTCCGATCTTCTTCTTCTTTTTCTTCATTTTCCTCCTAATTTCTCCGCCTCCTACGATCGATCCCACACTCTCCAGATCATTCACCGAGATCCACCATGGAGCTTTGATCTTCGTGCACCATCCCGGTTCCTCTGACAACACCTCACACTTCACTCCGACCAAGAGCTCCGCCGCCACGACGGAGGAACATCACCTGACCACCTTCGCTCCGCTCCAGGCCTAGCACTGCACTAGCATTCACCTCACGAACACACTGCACGCCTCGCCTATAGAAACAAACCCTGCAGGTACCACTTCCTTCATTGGTCGGAAGCATCGCCAGAGCTGCATCGAGCTTCGTCTCTTCTGGCCTGTGGACCATCTTCACCTCGTCCAGACACTCCGCTCATTTCTCGAAGATTCCACGATCGTCCCCAGCTACTTAGGAGCCTCCAGTGATCAACATCGAGCGAGAACCAAGTCGGCGGAGCTGTGGAGACTTCGCTGAAGCCCAGCCACGTCTGCCATAGGAGGTGGCAGACCGGAGGAGCATGAAGCACAGCTGCCGTCCGATCCTCATGACCGGACGGTTTTGATCGAGCCACGTCGCCAGTGCCCGGCCTCCGTTGGATCAGGAGGATTCAACCGCCCTCGTTCGTCCACGTCACCATCGCCAACCCAGCTACAGATACCGTTGGATCAATCTTGATCCAACAGGCCGCATCACGCCACGTCTTCTGCCGTCATCATCCGTTGGATCTCCACTGGATCTAGCGGTCCAAGGCGTGCCATGTATCATCTTTAGTAGCCGTTTGATCCCCATCGATCGAACGGTCCATCGTGCGCCACGTCGCTTCCTCCGAGCCTCCCCCCGACCCTTAGGCTCGGAGCTCTCGAAGCTAAACCGCAGCATGCCCGAGCCTCCAGTGCACCCGAGCCACAGACCGAGCCTACGACGCACCCGAGCCTAGCACCTCACGTGTTTCTCACGTGTGGCCTGGTCATTTTACACTGAGGCCCTGGAAGTTTTGCAAATTACAATTCAGTCCCTGGTAGTAGCATCACGTGAGGTGCACGTGTTGTTGTGGACATTTTGCATACATACCCCCAGCATTATAGGTAATTGCATTTAAGTACCTGTCAGCATGTTTGATTTTCAGTAATTTATTTTCTGTATTTGCAAATTAGTCTCTATCTTTGCACGCATACTTAGGTGTCCATTTGGCATTATTTTTCAGTTATAAAAATTACATGATGTAGCTTATCTTGTCCTCTATCTTATGTGACGTGTGTTTCATTTTTGTGACATCTTGAGAATTTAATATTCTTAATTTGTGAAATTTTACATATTTTGCCCACTATGTGCCTTTTAATTCATATTAAATTCCTTGTTGCTCCAAAAATCACATAAAATCACATTATACTTAAGATAATTTATTTTACATTGTACCCAAAAATCATCGCATTTACACGCATCTCGAGGCCTGAATAAATTAATTAGTTATTTCCTTAATTTATTTTTAATAGGTCCAATTCACATGGAATTTTTGGTTTATTAATTTTCTTGGATTCGTCATACTTAGATCTATCTAGTATAATTTTTTATCCAAAAATATTGTGATTTGGTATTTATTAAAATTAATTTTGTAAAAATCACCTTGCATTCATATTTTATTCACAGTCAATTCATAAAGTATCAAAAAAATCCAAAAAAATTAGGGATAGCGTAATTTCATTGCATTTCATATTCTGGCCAAGTTTCATTATTTTTAGACTTCATTTGACCACATTTCTAAATTAACTTGTAAAAGTTGCCTAAAATTGCATTTGTCTTTCCTTTATTGCATAAAAGGTGCTAAAAATACCAAAATAATATTTTGAAAATCCGACCTCTGAATTAGCTTTAAATTTACCTAAGGAGACAACTGCCTCCCTGAGCTTGACCTTGGGCTTGCCCAAGTAAAATAAATCTGCCGCTCGTGATTAACTCAACATTAATTAAAAGTGTTATTTTTGACATAGCTTAGATTACCCGAATGCAACAAACTTAAAATTTAATTTGACCATTAATCTGATCGAATTAACAAGGGTAACCAGAAGCTCATCAGAGGCTTAACTACACTGGTTAGGCTTCCAGGGATACATGGCTACACTGGCCCCGGTCCATTCTCTTCTTTTCCCTCTTCTTGGGCCGGTTGAACTTGAACTTAGAAGGGAATACCCTGCTCCTCGAGGAAAGAGCTGCTAGACTAGGGAATTAGAGTTACCTTGTTGAGGGAGGTTGTTTCTTTATCATTTTTGAGGTGGAGAGCTACATATCACTTACACCGTACAAGGAAAGATGCATTCATTAGAGTTTGCGTATGTAGACTTGTTCTGACCTGGTTTATTAAGGAGTCTTGACCATAGAATGGTGGAACTTAGAGGTTGTTGAGCCTTAAACCTATTTCCCAATAAGGTTCCGACAAAATAATAATTTAAAGTCCTTATTGAGCTCCATACTTCAATTTAATGAAGATAAGATTAATAATCAACCTTGATCCCTTTTCATTTTCATTCCTTTTTTTTAATGTTTCACTTCTTTTTCGAATAAGTGTTTGCTAAGGGACTAGCAAAGGTAAAGTATAGGGGGTGATGAATCTATGATTCTCATTCTTTATTCTTTTATTTTATCTATTTTTCTTGGCAAAGCATCATGTAAATATTTGTAATAGAATAACTTAGCAAATTGCATGCTTATGTTAATATTGCATAATTAGCATGCTTTTGTCCAAAAATAAAATAATAAAGGAAAAGAAAAAAAAGGAATGATGTATTTATAATAAATACAGAGTGACCTAAATCCCAAGAGAAGGTCAAGCCTTGACTTGATCGCAAAATGAAATAAGTAGACAGAGATAGGGCTCACTATGTATTGTATATATTATCTATATTTGTACACATCATTTATATAATTATTTTTGACATAAATAAAATTAATTATTCTTTTAGACTCTTGTTATAATCCTATAAATAATATAAAAATAAAATAGAAATCATAAAAATAAAATAAAAATAAAAATAAAATCCTCACTTCATTGTACAAAACACACTTGTATATATTACACCCATCATTTATTATATACCCTTATTAACTTGTAAAAAAAATAAAAATTAATTTATACTCTTAAAATTACGTTGTAAATAAATAAAATATTAAATAAAGGTATTTACGTAAAAATAATAAAATAAAAATACTTGTACATACTACATACGTATATTATACCTACATATAATTCTTTATATTGTATATACCTTAATTTATTTTTCATAAAAAAATAATTAAAAATCATAGAAAAATACTTTGAAAAAATAATAAACATTTTTATTTTGTGCAATTTTTATTTTAAATCCATTTACTATTTTTTTATTGATTTCTTTATTTATTTTGTATATTCCAATTTTCTTATTGGTCTAGGAGGTTTTGTTGACTCCAGTCAACGCCTCCTTCAAGACCGGATCAGGTCGAAGCCTCCTCGTTGGAGCTCCTTCTCTGATTTTTCACGTCCGATTCCGAGCTCCTCTTACCTCGAGATCCAGACCCGAGATTCCTTGTATAACTGAGATTCTCGTGGATCACTTGCATCATCTAGATCCCTTTAGGGTTTCCTACTCGACACCGATCTTTATGGACCCTTGAGTTGCCTATATAATCTTCTATTCCACCTCCTAGCATGGTAGCTCGTTCCTTGCCACATTTCGACCCTTAGCAACTTCGAACTGAGTGACAACTGTCTGGAGCGCCCTTTAGAGATCGGTTTGGTGCTGCAACGATGCATCTCGAGCTTCGTGGCCGGAACTCCACCGCGAGTAGCCTCCCCATCCGCCACAATGTGGTTGAGCACGTGGTTGAGGCCATTACCCCGACGTCCACCTTCGCCTGACCTTGCTGAGCACATCAGTAGCTTTAGGAAACACTCATTTCCTTTGCATTTCACATTTTGACTCATCCTTTCATTCCATTTCCATCATCATTCACTTGCTCCGACCAACTGGTCGGAGCCCCATTCCCTACATCTACCCACTCCGATCTACGCTACATCTCACTCCGCATCCTCTTACGCAACCCAACCATCCTGATATTCAACCATCGGGTCACGATTAGGCTCAGACCTCCTTTTCACGCCTTCGCCGGAGGTTGATAACAATCCCCGCAGCTTCCCCTATCCTTTGAAGCAATAACAAGAGTCAGAGCATAGTCACGAGCCCTCTCTTCCCCTTGCAGGTCTGCACGCATGCCTGGGATCATTTTAGAGCCTCTACTGTCAAGAAGGAGGAGCTCTAGGAGGAGATTCACCACCGTCACCATCCGACTGTTGTCACCTCCATCAGATGCAGAGCACCTCAGCGACACTGCATGACCTTTGGTGACCTCATTGGAGTAGTGGATCGCCTCCATTGGTCGATTGAAGGTCACCCGAGGGGGTGTTCTTCCAGATCCTCCATTAGCTGTTGGATGCCTGCACCTCTATCAGATTCTATCACGTCCATCCGACAGCAGCAACCTTTCCGCCGTTGGATCAAACCCTCTGGAGCATATGACATGCACGTAGCCAACATTCTCTGGCCGTCAGATCTACAATAGCGGGTTGATCAGGCCTCTATGCCAGCACCTCCACCTGAGCCCGCCACGTGTCCTTATGTTCCTCGCACGTGCCTGCAAAGGGTATATTTCCCTTTTACCCTCATTTATTTCCACATTTAGATTTAGTCCAATAAATAAAGGTTGTAGTTGAGACATTTTGCATCTTGACCCTTGTGTTTTTATCTATTTGCATTCTAGTCCCTCTCTATGTGTAGCACGTGTCGTCCCACATGACTTTTTGGGTTATTTGCACTGTATGCCCTGCACCTCTGATATGTTATGAATTGAATAATGAGTTTATGACATTTACACTCATACCCCTGTGAGTCTGGTTCTCGTGTTGTGCGTGTTCTTGCTTGGAGTTTTTGCAACGTCGGCGCTATACTCATTAACTACGTTATTTTTTGGCCCCGAACTTTAGTTTAATTGCACTTAGGTACCTGTAAACTATACCTAATTACATCTTGTATTTTGGACTTAATAAATAATATTTTAATTCGTAAAATCAACTAAAAATTGCCTCTAACTCGTGTCTGTGTAATATTTAGTGTGATTTTATTGAGTTAATTTGTTTGCATTTAGTATTTTTTAAAAATAAAAAACATATAAAAAGTGTCCTGTCTATATTTAATAATCCATACAAATTTGAAAATTAATTCAAAATCCCAACAAAATCTTGTTAGTGCCCTTTTGTGTGCTTTAGCTATAGATTCAATTTTGTTTGAAAAATCATTATAAAAACTCTAAAAATTACAAAAGACCTAAAATCTTATAAAAATGTATAAAATTCAAGAAAAAAAATCAAAAAATCTCATTTCAATTTCTGTTTGTAGATTTTTACTTGTAATTTTCCATAAAATTGCTAACCAGGATTTTAGGGCATTTTAATTATTTTTAACTTGCAATTTAATCATGGTTGTGCATTGTTCAGATTTTTAGTCACTGCTTGATTTCTATAAATATATAAAAATATTTGTAAAACCCCAAAAAATTACCAAAAAAATTTAAAACCTCAAAAATCCAAAAATATTTTTATTTAATTTTCTAAGCATTTTTAGTCTAAAAGAAAAATACAAAAAAATTGTTGTGTTGCCTTATTTCCTTGATTGTTGGTTTTGTTTCCTTATCAAAATTAAAAAACTTGCAAAATTAAAAACCTCTTAAAAATTTTTTATTTTATTTTCTGAGATTTGACTACTTCGTATATTTTCTCGTGCTCCTTGTATTCGACCCTGGTTGCTATACCAGGTAAAATAAATGGCGAACCGCTTACATTTGCTTGATTATTTTTGATCTATTTGAGTGGTTTGTTTTTCTTGATTGAGCACGTCTTGTCGATTGTGGTCGCAACGACCTTTTTATTTCTTAATACTTAACCTTAATCGAGGGGTCGCTCATCAGATCACAAGTCCTAGAAAAACTTGTTGTGATCGAACAAAGGATGAAGAACCTAGACAAACTAGATTAAATAAACAAGTAGCTGGAGATGTTGGTGAGTACAATCAACTCCTGCAGCTCTGTGTCTACATTAGCCTACACTCTAGCTGAGACGAAGTAACATACACTGCTACAACCTCCTCAATCAAGTCAGCCCCAGCCAGCGGTTCAGCACATCTACTACGTGCAAACCCCAGAGCAACCACTCCGCAGCAGTCGCAAGCTAGTCGTAAACCAGCCAGAGCCCCAGTACATTCCAGAATAGTTCTCCCCTCCACCATTTCTTATTCATGAGTGAATGGTGTATTGTCAAATGATGCGCAACCAACCCGTCCAGGCGGACCTCAACAGGGTCAGATTGCTAACTCCCGCAAATTCCCTGAATAAGGAGGGAGGTTTGTCCATAACAACCAACAGTAACACCAACAACACGAGCAGTCTCCATAATTCCATGGCAATTGGAGACAGAACCAATACCAACAACCATAGTACTGGCAATACCAGCAAAACCAGAAGTATGCGGTTGTGCCCTACTAGCATCACTCTCCTCAATAGTATCAACAACATCACCCTTCTCCTCAATACCATTCCCAGTATCCCAACCAGCAGTCTCAGTACCATCAGCAATACTAATGTAGCCAGCACATTGAGGTATCTGAGGCTGCATCTCCTGTGAACCCAACCGTGGACTGCTTGGCCCAGCTTGTCAAGGGCCTTTCAAATCTCAGCCAGAAGTTGGACGATTTCACCGCCACCAAGACCTCCATTACTGCACAAGTAGAGGCAAACCCCAACAATTTTAAGAAGAAAGAGTAGGTAGTCTATGAAGTTCCCATTGGTCTTACATAGACAGATACCCATAATTTGTTTTTATCTAATGTTGTCACTCTCAGGAGCGGTAGGACCTTGCATCCATCATCCACTTGCAAGGAGAAGAATAAAGCAACCACAAGGGAGTCGTCGTTTTCTTCTATATCAGGCGGACCAACATCCAGATCGGGTGAGGAACAAATAGAAGGAGAAGAACCACCACCAATCCAAAAAATCAACAAAAGCAAAAATACCAAAAAGTTATCACCACCATCAGCAGATGAAGCACCAACCATCCAACCTTGGAGGAGACCGCACCTGCCGTCAATATGATGCCAACCGATGGAGCCTTGCTTTAAGATTTTGGATGCCCACCTTTCCTGGATGACCCTGCTCATTTTAGTGATCCACATGTACAGCCTGATACATGCACAGATTTTGTTGTAAATAAGAACACTATTTCCACTGTTGCTTTCGATTCTACAGATATTCTTTTTCCTGATGCAATGAGAAAGTCCAAAAAATTTAAAAATATGAAAAATTCCTTGTTCGGTCCTGATGTTGTGGAAATAATTCGAAATATTGTTCTAAAAGTGCCTCTTCTCAAAGCCATCATGTACATGCCTAATATCAAGAGAAAGGTCTAAAGGAAGCGTGTACTTCGAAGAGACAACTACGTAAAACTCGTGAAAGAAATGTAAAGCACATTCTCACTGCGGCTACAATGAATGCAATCAGCAATCTCCCAACAAAGAAGAAGGATATGAGAGCTCCTTTAGTCAAATGTCAGATGTTTGACCAAGAGTTCGACTGGACTCTACTTGATAGTGGATCCTTAATAAACCTAATGCCGACATCACTGCTTAAAACATTTGGGTTGGTATCGCTTAAATCCAAAAGAATGATTCTGCTATTCGTAGACACATCCATTAAGCGACCCCGAGGTATTTTGGAAGATGTCGTTGTCACCATCCAGGGAATGTAGTTCCCTACAGACTTCATAGTTCTAAACATGAACACTTCAGCTCCTCTTCTACATACCCCAATAGTCTTTGGATGGTTGTTCCTTCGAACGACCAAGGAAGTGGTAAACTATGGCACCAGATAGATAACATTCCATTCAAATAGTGACTGACTGAGACAATCCAAGTGCCTAAACCTTCAGCATCTACATCAGACGAGAGTAAGCCAACAGAGCAACAAATAGAAGACTGTAACTTTTTGGCTAAAATCTGCGATACAAATATGTTCATGGATGATATCGATACCCAGTCATTCCTCTCCATAGAAGTAGTCGTGGACATCACAATCGAGTTCCATGATACCCTTGAAGATAAGATTTTTGCTGACTTTCTTGATGAAGACATTCATGACCACCTGTCCTTGGCAAAACAGGAGGACATCATTGAAAATTTCCGTGAACAAGATTCAATCATCGAAGAATTCTGTGCAGCACTACACTTAGAGCCTACAGTGCTAATGGTGGACACACAACAGATGAAAGAACCCACACCATCACCCTGCACAGTAGCCGAAGTCACCACTGAGCATAATCAATCAACACCTGAGCTCAAACCTCTTTCAGCAAACATAAAGTATGCCTTCCTTGTGGGTGCGCAGAATATGTTCCCCATAATCATCAATTCACAACTAACAAATGAATAATAATCTCGTCTGCTAGAGGTTTCAAAGAGAAAATGTAAGGCCATAGGCTTGAAAATTCCAAATCTCCATGGGATAAACCCCTAACTGTGCTCACATCACATATATCTTGAAGAAGATAGTAAGCCCTCCTGCAAATTCCTGCGCCGATTGAATCTGAACCTTCAGGAGGTTGTGATAAATGAAATCACGAATGGTGTGATGCATGATTTATATATCCCATTTCCAACTCAAAATGGGTGAGTTCCCTACATGTTGTGCCCAAAAAGTTAGGAATCATCATGGTCAAGAATAACAAAGGAGAGGAAATCACAACCAGAAATCTGACATCATGGCACATCTATGTAGACTACCAACGTCTAAATTTTAGCGACCAAGAACGATCACTTCTCACTTCCCTTCATCGACCATGAAGGAATATTTCTGTTTCTTTGATGGATAATCTAGTTATAATCAAGTCGACATTACTCCTGAAGATCAAGATACGACAACCTTCACCTGTCCATTTGGGATGTATGCCTTCTGCAGAATGCCATTCGGATTATGCAATGCTCCAGCGACGTTCCATCAATGCATGTTGGTAGTATTTGCAGACATGGTTGGAAGTTTTCTTGAGGTCTTCATGGATGATTTCTCAGTCTACGTAGATAGATTTGATCAATTCTTATCTTATCTTAGACCGAGTTCTAAAAAGATGCTGTGAAGTGAACCTTGTGCTCTCATGGGAGAAGAGCTATTTTATGGTGACTGAAGGTATTGTGATCGACCATGTCATCTCAAAGCATGGCATGGAGGTTGATCCTGTGGAGGTGGAGGTATTTTCAATGTTAGAGACACCTGCAAATTTAAAGCAAGTCAAATCATTCTTAGGACACGTCGGGTTCTACCAATAATTTGCCTTTCAGCAAGATCGCCTAACCCCTGACATAGCTTCTAGTAAAGGAGGCAGATTTTATTGTCAATGACAAAGTCCTCCAGGCCTTTACACAGTTGAAATGAATAATTACCCAAGCCCTTGTCCTTCAACCGCCATATTGGTCTCTACCATTTGAGATCTTTACTGATGCCTATGATTATACCATTGGGGCAATTCTAGGATAGAGGAGAGATCATATTCCATTTGTGATTCACTATGCCAGCAAAACTATAGATGAAGCACAAAGAAACTACACTGTCACTGAAAAAGAGCTGCTAGCAGTAGTATTTACCTTGGAGAAATTCAGATCCCATTTGCTTGGATCCAAGGTTATAGTGTATACAGATCACTCGGCCATCAAGTATCTATAAAGCCAATAAGGAAGCCAAACCACGATTAATCAGATGGATCCTTCTACTCCAGGAATTTGACTTAGAAATTCGCGATAGACCTAGAGTTAAAAATGTGGTGGCCGATCACTTGCCGAGTCTACCAGAGCCAGACACTCCTGAGCAGAGTCTATTGTCGATTATAGAAACTTTTCTTGATGAAGCCATCTTGTAAGTCACCTCGCTCCCCTTGTTCACCGATAATGTGTACTTCTTATATCAAAGAAGACTCCATAAGATTAGCCTAAGCTGAAAAGAGACAAGTTGTTATCAGATATCCATTTCTACCAGTGGGAGGATCCATATCTCTTTCGGGAGGGAGCTGACTGCATCAGAGAAGATGCATTCCTCAGAAGGAAGTTCACAGTGTCCTTGACTGTTACCACTACATAGAATCAGGAGGACACCACTCTGGGAAAAGAATGACAACAAAAGTTCTATAATGTGGCCTTGGTGGCCGACTTTATTCAAAGACGTAGAATACTTTGTCAAGCATTGTACTGACTGTCAGAGACTGGGCGGTACCCTTGGAATGGGAGATACAATGCCTATGAAGTACACTCAGATTTCAAACACGTTTGATGCATGAGACATTGACTTCATGGACACGTTCCCTAACAGTCATGGATTTGAGTATATTCTGCTCGCTGTCGATTATGTAAGTTGTTGGGTGGAAGCTATCCCAACCCGAACTGTTGACAGTTGTACTGTCTATCGATTTCTAAAAGATCGCATCATTGCAAGGTTTGAGATCCCTAAAATATTGATATCTGATAGGGGTATCCACTTTGTCAACAGAGAGGTGAAAAATCTGACATAGGAATTCTACATAGAACATCGTGTGACCTCTCCATACCACCCACCGTCCAATGGCATGGTTGAATGTTCAAATAGGGAGATAAAGATAATATTGGAGAAACTCGTGCGCCCCAACATAAAGAATTGACTGCAGTTGCTGGACTCGATACTTTGGGCCTATTGGACTGCTTACAAGTCAACGTTAGGAAAGTCTCCCTACCGCTTATTATACGATAAGCCATGGCATCTTCCCATGGAACTTATTCACAAATCATTATGGGCAATCAACATCTGTAATTTGTATTCCAAGAAGGGAGAACAGAACAGAAAGTTGGATATGAATCAGCTCCTCGAATTTCGCGAGTATGCATATGACAACAATCTGATGTACAAAGAAAAGGTAAAAAAGTGGCATGACAAGCACATATGCGGCAAGACCTTCGAACTAGGATAGAAAGTTTGGTTGTTCGATGCAAAGTGCAAACTATTCCTAAGGAAATTGAAGAGCAAGTGGACATGGCCTTTCACAGTGAAACATGTGCATGATAGTGGAAGTATCATCATATCCGGTCTGTCATCTGACACACAACCATTCGTGATCAATGAACAACTTCTGAAGCCTTATCCCGAACATGACATGTTTCTCTCCGTGGTCAATTCAATCTAGGTGGTCCACGATGAAGAATTCACGCCCACAACAGCCACCCATGAAGACAAGGCCAACAAAAACATTTTTAAATAATTAATCATTTTCTTCTTTTCTTCTTTTCATTCATTATTATTTTATTCTTATGAAAAGTAAACTTCATTCCATACATCATTGCTATACTTAGGATATGCTTCATCCTAAGTATAGGGGGGATGAATGCATTCAGGTGCTCATTCTTTGATCCCTCCCCTGTCTCCTCAATTTTTTACATTCTTTCTATACTTAGGGATATTTTACCCTAAGTATAGGGGGAGACAGTTCGAGTCGTTGAGTTATTCATTTATTCAATTATCACCATCGACCCTCCTAGCATTTGTATACAGATTGCTATAATTTGGAGTAATTGATCCTAAGTAGGGGGGACCGACTTGCTATTCTTTAGTTGTTGTAGTATAGACTTTTCTATACCTAGTACGAGTTATGTCTTTCTCTCTCTTCGATCTATGAGGACATAGCTTAAGCTAAGTATAGCGGGGTCAATATATACTTTGTATATATTTTAGTCATAACTCGAATTTTTGTATTTTCAATAAATAAGGCTAAAACACAATATATATACAAATTCATTAATAAAAATGATGTTTATTATTCCTCAAAATTTTTGTACAAACTAATTAATAAATCAGGCTAAAATACTTTTGCAAAATGTTTGAAAAATGTTTTGAAAATCCTCGTGAAAAATCATTTGAAAACTATTTGAAAAATATTTTGTAAAATGTTTTGAACCTTTGTAAAATATTTTATTTGTACAATTTATTTTCTTTGCGTGAAATAAAAATGTTTTAAAAATGATTTGCAAATGTTTGGAAAATGGTTGCAAAAATATTTTGAAAAATCTATATATACTGTTTGAAAAACCTTTACAAAACGATTTTCAAATGTGCGTTAATGTTTGTAAAAGAATTGGTTGTAAAATTATTTTGGACTATAGTTTTCCAAAGTTTCTTGTAAAATTAATTTCAAATAAGTTTGAGGACTATATATATCACTCTAAAAATTCATTATTAATTGTATATATTTCTATAAAAATAATCACTTATCCCTTGTAAATTCTTAAAAACTTAACTCTTGTAAATAAAAGATGCATCCCTATTTTCTTAGCCAAAATCTTTTGTTTGCAAAAACCACAAAAACATTTGCAAAACCAAAATACCAACAACATTTGCAAAACTAAAAAAACTGCATTTGCATCATCTTTTCAAAAATCCATAAAAGATCAAAAGTCTAAAAATTGCTTCACAAAAATATTTTCCTACATTATACATGGCATACGAATTTTTCGTAGTAATCTAGGCAATTGAACAAGTCCAAATAAAGTCCGAAGATTGGATATTATTGGAGACTTTTATACACTCAATTTCATAGGAACCCATTGAGGACTGGAATTGGAGATACTCCAGGTCACCTTGACTTAATTCTTTAGATTCCATAAGACTATGCTCATGAGACGATTCAATGTTCCTAAATAGAACCCTTCATATCATCCATACAACTCTTGAGACATTGGCTTGACTGAAAACCTCGCAATAACACCTAGCTTAACCTAGATGGACTGTTGAAAAATCTTGGGGTCTAAGTCGGGACGATGCAAGGCCGCTTCATCAAGGGTGGCTTAGGAACCATTCTTGGGGATTGCCGACACCAGTACTCTAACCCACATCTTCTAATAAAGAATGATATCTAAAAACTGGAGATGGATTGAAACAATGCTTCGGATGAGGGACAATCTACTGGCATAACTTTTTCTAAGACCCAAAAACAGTGGGTGGAGCAAAGGATGCTATATCCACCGGGGCACAAACAAGAGTGCAGAAGCTATGCAAAGTCAAAGAAAATGTCCAAAGAAGCCTTCAACCAAAAATTCCACAAAAATGAGGTTCAGAATGGTTACACTGACCAACTTCAAGCGAGAAATATGAATACACTGGTCCATTCCCACTTCTCTTCCCATTCTTCTAACTTCTTATCACATTCAGTTGCAAAGACCAGAAGTACCTGTCATAAGAAGGAAATATCTGACTCCACGAGGATGAGTTATCAGAACAGCAGACACCTTAGTCGCTCAATGGTTTTGTCTGGGGAGAGCTGAACAATTTCACACACATGGTTCTATCATTTCAAGGTAGCAAGAGTATCCGACTGAGAGGATGGTTTTGACCTGGATGTGAATTGGACTGAATAATAGGAATAGGGAACCTAAAGGCCGTTGTGTCACAAATCCTAACCTCTAAGTGGTTCCGAACACATCATTAATCCAAAGGCCTTCTCTGAGCTCCAAACTTTGACAAGTTTAAAAGTCGAAAATCATTCTAGGTTCTTTCTTTTTCTTTTCTTTATTTTCTTCTCCACACTTATAGGCATAAATGTTTGCTAGGGACTAGCAAAGGCAAGTATAGGGGGTGATGAATCTCTATTTCATCACCTTTATTCTTTCATTTTGGCCTTTAAACCCTAGCTTAATGCATGTATATATCATTAATTTGTCAAAATAAATGTTCATTAAATTGTATAAAATACTGTATGAAATATTGTACATTTATTGTATTCATCGCCAAAATAAAAGAATAAAGGAAAGAAAAGAAAAGGAGCGAAGTGTCAAGGACACTGAAGTGACCCTAGCGTCCAATCAATCATCATGATGACTTAGTTGACTAGGAATAAAGTATGGGAGATAGGACTGCTAATTGTATAGAAAATACAGAACACAACATTCTACAAAAAAAGGTCAATAATTATTTTTTGGGACCTATTTTATTCTTTATTATTTACACCTCAAATGATGAAACTTTGTACATGAAAAAGCTAAAAATATATAGAAAAATACAAAATTTATTTCATACAAAAATAATAAACAGTGTACATTTTATACACAAAATAAAATCTTGAAACCCAAACTTCATAGACCCATATCTCCCAAATAAAAACTCAAAATAAATCAAAATCGCCTTTAGTTGTATATAACTTTTCATAAACTATTTAATGAATGTGGTTTCATATTTTTTTGGAGTTAAAGTGTGAAAGTTAGGTTTTGCACCCCTATTGTATAATATACCCAATCAAAATATTCATTTTATTTATTCCTTATTATTCTTATAATTTGATATTTTTATAATTTGTAAATATTATTTATAGTATATGTACATGTTAAAACTTAAATAAAAACACAAATAAGACAATACAATAAAATACTTATATAAAATACATAGGTAAAATACCTATACTTATACCTATAGATATCACACTCCTGATTAATTAAGTATATGTATTAATTCAGAAATATATCATAAAATATATTTAGATGTATAAAAATAAGTTATAAATATATAAAATAAGAAAATAAAATAATAAAAATGTAAAATACAAAATAAAAATAAAATACCTAAAACAAAGGTAAATATACCTATATATACCCTAAAAAAGTAACTTGTAAATAAATACCTCAAAAATAAATTAAAATATTCATAAAATACTATGGAAAATTAGAAATATTTTAAATTTTATAACCTAAAAAAAAATCAAATACTATTTATTATCTATTTTACAAGGCATTTTTGGCTTGGAATTTCCTGGTTGGTCTACGTGGACCACCCAGGCGCGACTCTTTATTGATCGCTTGTCAATTGTCTGACCTACCCTCTAACTCCTGTCAGATGTCACGTGGGCCTCCTCTTCGCCATTTTCTTCACACATCCACCCTCACTCATTACCCTCGAGACCACCACCATCTTGTAGCCTCTTCGTCCTAGATCCACACCCATCCTTACATCTCCACCTACCATCGCTCGATATTACGCTATCGCTCCTCGAAACCCTCAAAATTTCGCCGATAAATAAACACCCTTTGCCCCCTTTTGATTTTTGATCCCTCTTCTTAAAGATTTAGCCCCTTAGATCACTCCTCTAGGTTTTTCCATGGTGACAGCAAGGTGGAGCCCTTGATTTGTACCGAGGAGAGCAGGGGAGGAGTTGATTCCAACCCACCACCGGAGCATCATCAGCAAGTTCTGCTCCAGAGTCCCAAGCTCTGTTGAACCCATTTCCTGTCATTGCTAGATAACTTTGTAGTCTAATCTTCATTTTGCATTGTTAATTCTTAGTTTAATCGAGCTGGTACCACTCAAATTAAAAACCCGCAATTTCTATAGCTCAACCTCCAAGTTAAATTCGTTGTCTCCGACTGTCAACTCGCCTTGATTTTCATTTCATCTCAGTCCCCTTCGCCTTCTCCACATATTGCCCACTTCTTCCAACCCAGATCCATTGTGGATCTGGGATCCGAGCCCCCTCCACCACTTCACGCTGGAGCTCCCCCTCCATTCCATTCCCCCTGCCATTTCATGCAAACCCCGGGTCGAGGAGATAGCCCTCGTACCCGGAATTCTTTTGGTGCTTGTTTGCAGGACTCATGGTGCATCTGGGACTTCAACAACCACCTGGAGCCACTCTAAGTGGTTCAGCCTCACCAGAGCACCCCGAATCGTCTCCGCCACCTCGAACCCTACAAGCGCACGCGGAGGAGGCCCAGCTACCTGCTAGGCTCGTCGGAGGAGAGAAAGAGCACAGGATTAGAGAAACGATGAATCGAAGTTCATCGACGAGTAGTTCTTGCCTGTTCTTACAGCAACCTCCCCTCCCATTCGATCAAGAATATCGGTTAATATCTAATATGGACCATTGATTAATCGCGAAGGGGTACGCGAAGAGAGCTGCTCGATCAGCTATGTGGCGAGCTCAGGACTGCTGGATCCCGATGTGTTAGTGGGTAAATAGCATAGCCTCCCTCTATATTTTTGTATTTATTGAAAAGTTCTATAAATATTTAAGGTAGTTTAAAAAGTAGTAGATAAATTGCATGTAACCCCTTGAACTTTTTGAATATTACAATTTAGTCCCAACTAGTGTAACGTGAATGCGCACATTTGATCTCGTAAAAATGCATGTAAACCCTTTTGGGTTATTTAAATTATCATTTAATATATAAAGTCGGAAAATTAGTGCTAAACTTTTGATAAAGTTGCATTGTGACCCTGCCTTTATTTATATTTGTACAAGACTGAATATTTTTATTTCATTTTCTATCTATTAAAAATAGTCTTCGTGCCCCAAAAATTGCCAAAAAATAGGAGTAGTACCTAGATACATGTTTGATCATGCTATGAATTTACATTTACATTTATGCCCCTTTCCTATTTTCTAAAATTAAAATAGTGCACAACCAATCCCTGTTTGCCTTAAAAAAGCCAACAAAGTTATAAAACCATTTTGAAAAATTCCCCCAAAAAAATATATTTTGCTTATTTATGTATTTTTAACTTTTAGATAAAAAATCAATAAAATTGAAAAATGAAAAACTCCTATAAAGTGAAAAACCCTAAAAACTTTTATAAAAATTTATAAAATTAATAAAAAATCCAAAAACATTGTTTTCTATTTTTTATATATTATTATTTATAAATTAAAATTGATTTGGAAAATTTTGGACTCATTTGCTATTTTTAATTTCCATTTCAATTTCAGGTATTTATTTTATCCCTGTTTTAGGGTATTTTCAACTTTTAAATATATAAAAAATAGCAAAATTATTTTAAAAAACACAAAAAATAGTTAAATTATTTAAAATTCAAAAATATTTCATTTTCTTTATTTTCTCTATTATTATTATTTATATCTATATTAATCTATATTGTATACATACTCTAAATATATAGCTATAATATATATTCAAAAGAAAAAGAAAATATAAATTCCGAAAATTAAAAATCAAAATAAAAATATAAAACAAAAATAAGAAAAGAAAAGGAAAAAGAAAAAAATTAATTAATTAAAAACCCTCATTATTGAGAAATATTATGCATAGCTGTATATACATATATACCTATATTATTTATAAATAATATGAAAGTGCTACATCGTGTGTTCCTTGTGTTCGACACCCTACTTTGCTTGTCACTAGAAACATTTTATTGTAGGGTTTATAAAAAATTTTGATCCACACTATCTTGCCTAATATTTAGTGTGGATTGATTGTTGAACTAGATTGGGTTTTGTGAGAGGCCACCGCATCGATTGGATATCTCGCCTTGTGAGATTTCTGGACCCTCGTAGAAACCCTCTGTTTCAGTTAGATAATCTTGAAATAAAGTTTCCTTAACCCAATATAAGGAGTGTTAGAAAGGGATGGTAGATGGTAAAGACATTTGTGTCGATAATCAATGACAAGGAACTCCCATGACATGAATTGTTATTGTTTCAACCTATTCAAAGGATCTTATTTAGCCTACTGAGAAATTCATTTTGAGTTGAGTCATCGGATGTCTCTCTGAATAAAGGAACCAAGTCATGTTGAATTGACTCAAGAAAAAAATATCATAAAACCTGAAAATATAAGAAAAAACTATAGTTTCATTTGAAATTTAACCTTAAGAGTGTGGACTAAGGATTGTATATCCTCCCAATCTTTATGCAAGAAATTTTAAAAGGATTTTCTATGACAAAGATGTGAATTACGAAGGATTGGTTAACGAAATATAAATCCAAGGCTCAATATTAATGTACCTCACAACAATACATTGTTTTCATCACGAGATGTAGAGTTGTTGTTGATTATATGGTCCATAACTACTATTGGTCATTTCTAAGTTAAGAGAGAAAAACGTGAAATTAGAAAAAATACTAATAGTTATAGAATGATTTTATTTATGTGTATATATGGTGGGAAAATAAATAGATGTTGTTTACATCTCAAGGAATAAAAGTTTTTTCTATGTGTCCTTGTGATTCGCACCGATTTAAAATTGGCGAGGATCAAGTCAAAAAATTTGCACTAGTAATGCTTCTAATCAACAATTTAATTAATTGCTAGTTAAAGGAGATAATAATGGGAGCTCAATAGGGAGACATATTATTTTACCCGCAAGTTTTAATGGAGGCTCAATATACATGATGCAAAATAATCAAGATGATATAGGAATATGTAAAGGTTTTGGTTGTCCTAATATCCTAGTAACATTTAATAGTGATGCAAAATGGATAGATATTAAAATTATGTTAGAAATTATACCTGAAAAAATGAATATCCACCAGAAATTTTTAGTAGTGTTCAAAATGAAAATTAATAATATTGTAAGTTATATAAAGAAAGTAAAAGAATTTGAGAAAATTATTGCAATATTGTATACAATAGAATTCCAAAAGAGAGGTTTACCACATGTACATATATTAATTTGGTAAAAAAGGAAAGTTATTGGAAAGCTAAAAAATAATATATTCTATTATAACAACAGAATTATTATGTAAAACAATAGATTCAGTAGGTTACAATGTTGTTTCACATATTTACGATCCATGATCCATGTGGAATACTTAATCCTAATTCACCTTGAATGAAAAAAGAAAAAATGGTCTAAATTTTATCCTAAAACATTTAGTAATGAAAAAATTATAGATGAGAAAAGATTTGTTGCTTACAAAAGAAGAGATAATGGTGAAAATGTAATCAGAAATGATTTACCCCTTTTATAATAGCTCATAGTTCCTTATAATAGAAATTTACTCGTTGGATATAAAACTCATATTGATGTAAAGTGGTGCAATCAATCTAGAGCTATCAAGTATTAATTCTAGTATATAAATAAATGACTTGATAGAATTCATGTTTTGCTGAAAGATGTTCAAGAAATCACAAAGATTTGATGATTGTTCAAGAACAAGTCAATGAAATAAAACAATATTTATATTATAGATATTTACCTTAATATGAAGTAGTTTAAATAATATTTTAATTCCTGATTCAATTTTGAGATCATGTTCTTTAACATGCATGATACATTTGCCTTTTAGAAATATTATTACTTTCAGAGGTGATGAATATCTAGAAGATGTTTTGAGCATAGTTAGTACTAAAGTTACAATATTTCTTAAAGAATATTGCCCAAAGGCTAGATATTGGATAATGAACAATTTGGAAAGAACATGAACACAAAGAAAACAAGGCAAAAGTGTGGGGAGAATTGTTTATGTTCATTCTAATTCTGGAGAAATATATTACATGAGAATGTTATTAATATTGTTAAAGGGCCAAGAAATTTTGATGAAATTAAGATAACTAATGGTGTTGTATCTAAGACATACCAAGATGCATGCAATTCTCTTAAGGTTCACAGGGGGTGGTAAAGAATGGTATGAAGCTTTAGATGAAGCCTCGCAATGGGCAATTGCTAATGCAAAAGCAGGAAACCAGATTAAATTATGGAACAATGCTTAGAGTTTACTCTCGGAAGATTTTGACTATACATTTAGAAATATATTTCAGAGTTATGATAAAGACATCAATGAAAAAAAATAAATATATGTGCATTAATAAAATTGAAAAAAATTTAAATCGTATTTTAGTTTCTTCTTGATTTCAACATAAAAATACAATAAAGAATTAACATTGATTATAATAACAATGGGTTGATACTTGAAGAAATGAATTGAAATTATAATGAACCTATTAGTGAGGTTTGTAGAAATATAGCTTACCTCACTTTCAAGCAAGATTAATCTATGATTCAATTATGAATTCTTTTGGGAATAATGTTGGTGGGTGGTATTTTGTTTATGGATATGGAAATACAAGAAAAAAATTTTTATTGAAGGTTATTATATAAAGATTATGGTCTGAGGGTAAAATAGTATTTGCACTAGTTTTATCTGGTGTAGCTTCGCTATTTTTACCTGTAGGTAAAACCATCCATTCACAATTTAAGATTTCTCTTAATTTAGATGGAAATTCTACATGCTAAATTAGAAAAGGAATATATTTAGCAAAACTAATAGAGAAAACAAAACTTGTTATTTGGGATGGAGGTCCTATGAATCACAAATTTTTTTAAAGCATTAGATAGAACTTTGAATGATATTAATCATCTAGATATTTTTCATGAAAGGGAAAAGATTTTTAGAGGAATAATATTTGTATAGGGTGGCGATTTTAAATAAACATTAATTGTTATTACTAATGGAAGAAGGTAAGATATAATGAATGCTACAATTAACAAGTCCAAATCGTGGGAACATTGAAAATTATTTTAGTCATTTAGAAATATGAGCTTATTCAATAATAACTTTTTAGTTGATACAATTAGAATGTTGATAATCAATTTTGAACAATGGCTTCCTACTTATTGGAAGTTGTTTAATACATGCAATTAGGAAAAATGAGAAGGAAGAATAAGCAACATCGATGAAAATTTCAGATGATTTAATTATAGATTCTTATAAAACAAACATAGAATTTTTTTTGATGAACATATATGAAACTTTTGATAGTAATTTTGACAATTTATTTGCGCAAACACTGCATTGTAACATCAACAATTGTTCTAGGTAATTTATCGATGAATATATATTATCTTTAATACCAACTGTAGAGAACTTTACATGAATTGTGACTCATTGATTAAAACTTAAGAGTCGTATGGATGCCGACTTGCTATATCCAATGGAATTCCTTAATTCATTATTTTTTAAAGGAGTTCCAAATCATACCTTAAAATTAAAAATTCATGTGCCAATAACGATATTAAGAAATATTTATGAAAGCAATGGCCTCTATAATTGTACAAGATTCCTAATAAATCAATTGATAACAAAGATTATAAAAGTTGTACACTCCTAATGGTCTCGTGGTAAAAGCAGTGCCTCCCACTTTAAAGTCCAGGGTTCGAATCCCCCCACCCTCAGTTCTATTGCTAAACAAAAGATTATAGAAGCTACTACTATTAGTGGTGCCAATATAGTACTAAAAGTTTATATTCTTCAAATTACTTTTGAAATTAAAGAGTCAAAATGACCATTTATATTACAATGGAAGCAATTTCCTATTAGAATTTGTGATGTTACGGCAATAAACAAGAGTCTAAGGACAAACCTTGAAGAAGGTTGTTTATATCAACATGTACATGCATTATGTTACAGTCAACTTGATGTTGCTACCACGTTACATCTAGACATGGATTAAAAGTTTATATACCTAGTGATGACCAAAATTTCCATAGATATACCCAATATATTATTTATAAAGAAGTTTTTAATAATCTACTTTAATATGCATTTTTTTCTTATATTAAATTTAAAATATCCACATAAGATTAGTTAGTTTGTTCTTACTTTTTCAAATAGTTTTTTTTCCAAAATTGAAATTACATGGATTCAAATTCTTTCGTATTTTACCATGTTCTACAAAGTAATTGGAGACATAGAGAAATATGATCCCACGAAACGTTGTACATTATAATGGTATCAAGACATGTATTTTGCATAGAACATATTCATTTTGAAAGGTATAATTTCCCTATTTTGTATTTGTTAAACATTTAGTTATTTAGGATTTTCTTCTATTTTCTCCTAGGAGAAGATATTAGATGGACTATAAAAAAAACTCTTATAAATGAAATTATCTAAAGGAATCTTTCCAATAAGAGTGAGGATAGTTTGTCTTTGGGATTCCTCAAATCCTAAATTTGGTAATGAATTGATAAGCATTAACTTCATGGTCGTTATGAAATCATATATTTTAAAATGTCCCTATTCTATGAGAGCAAGGAGTATGTATCCATGGACATATGCAACATTGTGTGAAGTTTTAAATATCCAAATCTTATTGTGAACACAATCCAACTTTAGTAAACAATCAACGATTCTTATGAAATGAATCTAACATCACTCGATGGATGGGTTACAGAACTCCAAATGGCATTAAATTTTAATATGATTTGTATTTTATAGTATGAATCAAGATCAACGGTTTTGATATATATTTTCATTTTAAAATATCAAGTTTATAGCAATTGGAACACACACGTGTGTGTCCATTGGCATATTTTCCTTTTTCTCCTATACTATCTATCAACTAATTTCTAGATAAATTTTTCTGACATTATTAGGAAAGATATTATTTTCTCAAAACCATCCTGTCAAAGTTTAAAAAATGGGTGACGAATCAATTTCTTTCATCAATGGACCTGGTTATATTAATTCTAGTAGTAATCATCTATTTGCACGATAAATCTTACTTTCACGCTATTATTAAATTTCACATAACCAATATTCCTAGTCTGCAATATTTTAGTTATTCTATTTGAATTAATTTTAGGTTTCTTTGTAGTCAAATTATGAAGTGCCTTTTTGTTAGACTGGATTATATTATTTGTGGTTTTGTGTTGTTGATATATCATATAGTTTATCAATGGTAATATCAGATTTAAGTAATTAACTTCTAGAAAGTAAAGGGGATCGTCAAGGTATGCCTTTCCTCTTGGCTATGAGAGAGAGAGAGAACGAGATAGAGAGAGGGATGGAATCCGAAGGGGGGTCCCGTAGTCGAGGTTCCGATCGATGCGTTTCCCCTCCCTATGAGGAGGTTTATATAGGGCGTATGCCCTCGCCACGTCCACCGCCCTTCCCACGCCCTTGCGGTTAGGGTCTCCGGAGGACCCGCCCCTTGTGCAACTGTCAGCGGCGGTTTTGACCACTTGGTCATTCCGCGATAATCATTCTAACATCTCCCACTTGACCGAAGAGGTCAAAACATATATGCTCCCACTATTCGTGTAGTATATACACGGAGATTTATCATGTGAGGATCACTATCTATGAAACCTCTTCCTTGACTTAGACATTCCTGAGTCCCATTAAACCAACATGTTTAATGTATGTTCCTGCAGCTATTCCCTTGGTTAGGGAATCAACCAACATGCCATTGGTAGGTATGTAGGTTACCGTGATTTCTTGCTTTCCCACTATATCTTGTATATAGTGATATTGGATCTCAATGTGTTTTCTTTAGAACTATTAGCCCCACTATTAATCAAGCTTATCGCAGCTTGATTCTCACAATACATTTCAATTGGCCTTTTGACTAATTCGAGGCTTAGATTATCTAGAAAATGCCCGACCCATACAACATGAGTGGTGACCATACTACATGCAATATATTCTTCTTCCTATGTATGTCTAGATACACATCCTTGTTTCTTGCTACCCCAAAAAATGGCTGCACCACCAAAAATGAATTGGTAACTCGATGTGGATTTTCTATCATCCACATCCCTTCCGAAATCGACATCGGAGTATCCTACCACTTCTAGCGATTCTGCTTGATACACAAGTTTCAGATGTACGATTCCTTTCAGATATTGAAGAATCCTCTTTACAGCTTCCCAATGTGCTGGATCGGGATTGCTTTGATATCTACTGACTAAGCTTACTGGATAAGCTAAATCAGGTCGGGTACACATCATTGCATACATTCGGCTTCCCATCGCTTGTGCATATGATACATTTAAAAGTTTCTGCCCTTTCCGGGACACTGACTCTTGCTGAGTCACTTTCCCATCACAAGTGGTGTTGGAGCTGGAGTGCTATTCTGCATTCCAAATCTTCTTAAATATAGTATGCATATATCTTTCTTGACTAAGGTTCAATATCCTTAAATCCCTATCTCTTATTATTTGTATTCTAAGAACATAGAATGCTTCACACATGTCCTTCATCTCAAATTCATTGCTCAATTTTTGTATGATTTCATTGAGCATTTGTATGTAATTACCTGCAAGTAGAATGTCATCAACATACAATGACATGATTGCAAACCTGCTCCCACTCTTCATGATATACACACAATTATCCAATTTATTTGCAACAAATCCAAATTAGATAATTTTCTCATGAAATTTGAGATACCATTGTCGTGAAGGCTGCTTCAAGCCATATAATGACTTTCTTAACTTGTAAACCCTTTTCTCCTGACCTTCAACCTGAGAGCCATCAGATTGTCGCACATAAATCTCCTCCCTTAGTTCTCCATTAAGGAAGGTCGTCTTCACATCCATTTGGAACAATTCCAAATCTATATATGCGACTATGGCTAAGATCATCCAAATAGATGCTAACTTAGCCACTGAAGAGTAGGTTTCCTGGAAATCTATTCCAGCTTGTTGAGTATAACCCTTGAAAACCAATCTTGCTTTGTATTTATCAACAACACCATCAACTTGGTACTTTTTCTTTAATACCCACTTATATCCTATGGATTTCCTACCTTCTAGCAAATCATAATTCCCATACACTGTTTCGCTCGATTGAGTCCAACTCATCCCTCATGGCGGTCGTCCATGATTCCGACTCAGACGAAGCCATAGCTTCATCAAAGGATACGTGATCTGTATAATTTGTGACATCCTCATCCACAATGTAACACGACACCTCACATACATAGAAATGATAATCTTCCATCCATGCAGGCCGTGTTCTGGGTCTCTTGTTGCCGATTATACTTGTGGATTGTGCTGTTCCACCCACTTCCTCTAAAGAATCATCTTGTTCCATAGGTTCATTCTCTATATTTGGATGATCGATATCATCCCCAAGTTCTTGTCTAATGCTCAAGTTGTCTTCATTATCCTGTAGGACAATCAGAGGATCTGATTCCTCTACTTCATGCTCCTTTTCATGATGATTTTCAAGGAAAGTTGCATCACAACTTTCGATCAGACCTTTAGTTCCATGGAAGAACCTATATCCTTTGAAATTCTCACTATATCCAATAAACTTGCACTTTAATGTTCCAAAGTCTAGCTTGTCCCTAAGCTGACTCGGTATTCGAACACGTGCAACACATCCCTATTTCCGGAGATGTCTCAGTTCGAGCTTTCTATCGTTCCATATTTCATATGGCGTTGATTCTGTGGACTTGTTGGGAATCCTATTCTATATGTAGTTCGCAGTCAACACTGCCTCTCCCCAGACTTTCTTGGAGAGTCATGAGTGTGAAAGCATACACCTTAGTACATTCATCAATGTTTGATTCTTTCTTTCTGCTACACCATTCTGCTGTGGTGTATAGGGCATTGTAGTCTACCTATGAATGAATGTCTGAATATAGTAACCCTCAAACTCCTTTGAGGTATATTCCCCACCTCTATCTATCCTAAGGGTCTTGATTGGTTTTCCCAATTTATGAGCATGCTTCAGCTACTCGGGTTGAGGAATAAATACAGTCGTTGCGACCCGAACCACGAATCAAAGTCAACAAGAAAATTAAGATCACAAAAATAGAAATCAAGCAATCAATCAAACAGAGAGGTCTCGCTAATTTATTTTACCTGGTATAGCGACCAGGGTCCAAAACAAGGAGCACATGATGCTAATGCTACGAAGTACTCAGAAATCTAAGGAAAATAAAGAAGTGGTGGCTTTTATATTTTTAAAATTTTTTTATGATTTTTAATATAAGAAAAAGGGTGAAAGAAAATCAAAACTCAACACTTAAATAATTATTTGAAGCGTAAAAAATGCTCAAAAAATTCAAACAAAAATATTTTTGCATTTTTGAAATATTAAAATATTTTTGTGGATTTTAGGGGCTTTTATGATTTGGATCTAATTTTCTAAAAATAAAACCAAAAACAACAAACAGTGTACAACTGAGATATAAAGGCAAGTTAAAATTGCTTAAAGTGCCTGTAAAATCCCAACAGTATTTTTATGATAAAATATAAAATAAAAACTAACTACAGCAACAGAGAACACATTTTTTTGATTTTTTATGAATTTTTACTAATTTTTCTAAAATTTTTATTCTTTTTTAATTTTTATGGTTTTTCAAAATGGGAATGAAACAAAAATTGAACTGAAATCAAAACAACCCAAAACAAGCAAATAAGATTTTTTTCAGAATTTTTCAAGTGTTTTTAATATTTTTAATTGATTTTCTAAAGAAAACAGGAATAATTTTTAAGGTTTTTGAATTTTTAAAATGCTAAATGACATCAAAACAAAACCAAAAATTCATCAAAATTTCTACACCATGATAGGAGCCATGTGTCAAAATTGTGATTTTTGGACAGTATTTGCTATTTATTAAATCAAAAGTAAAACATATAGCACACAGGAACCAAAATGCAATTATTGAAAAGTTTCCAGCCAAACAGTAACACGTGTAAACAATACAGGGCTGAGTTTGCAAAAAGTCCAACTCCGCACGTGGGCAGCACGTGAATCAGGCACTTAGGGGTATAAATGCAAATTATATTAGTAAAGATTCATTCATTAACAACAATGAAGTCTAGGATGAAACACGCAAATAACCCAAAAGTCATGTGAGGAACCACGCGCCACACAAATGGAAGGACTAGAATGCAAATATTTAAATCACAAGGTCCAAAATGCAAAATATCCAAGATAAAAACAATTACTGAAAATATTTACAAGACTAACAAGGAAATGTAAACATATAGGAGGGTCTAAGTGCAAATACCCTTCTTATTTGCGATCCAACGACCGAGAGTCTCACACTTATGATCAGACGGTTGAGCTCCTCGGATGACCCTTCGACGATGGACGACTGAGAGCTGATCTTAGGATGGATCAGACGATCGAGGTCTCCCCGAAGATGAACGGGCGAGATTAGAACTGGGGGGGAGCTCGATCCAATGGCAGGGACGACTCCTGGAAGAACGACAAAGAACTCGCCTCCTACGAGCTTCGATCGGCTAATATATGCGGCAGAGACGTCCTCCGAGACTTCTTGGATAGGGGAAATGCTTCTGGCGATGGTCTGCAGCTATGACAATGCTCCAATGAGGCCGAGATCATCGAGAACAACCCGGGGAAGCTAGACGACCTGGAGCGGATGTCCCTTGATATGTCGACCTCTAGATGAGGTCCCTTGAGCTCTAAACCTGCACAGATGAGCTACTGGGTCGAGGGCAAAGTGCCTCGACCCGTCAGTACGCGGGATGGGTGGCGGATGAGGTGAGGCGTGGCCCTCCGGCGAAGCGATGACGGAGGAGGGCCTAGGACTCGTTCCCGGGCAAACGAGGTGAATGGATGAGCGTAGAAGATGGTCCGATCACAGTGAACAGGGCCGAGCAATGCAAGTTGACCTAAACTCGAAAATCCAGAATCAAAAGCGAGCAAGACGAAATCTAAGTTACCTAGAGACTGGCGTCGTCTGGGCTGAAGGTCAGGGACCTCCCGAGGTCTTTGCCTCGATGGGTCGACGGGTCTAGAGGCTGGGCTCTCCTCGCGGTGGAGCATGACGGAGTGTTCGTCGGACCTAAGGCTACAAGGCTCGAATCCTCTCTACAACATGCTCTATCGCACGCTATCACTCGTGGGAAGAGGTGGAAATCATCAGAGACGAGGGTGCGGCCAGAGATCAAGACGAAGATGGGTTCCAGGAGATTTTATACACTGCGGGGTCCGAGAAGTGTGGAGCGTGAGCGCGCGAACCGAGGGACGGATCCCTACAGGATTCATCGGGCGTGGATCATGGATCGTCCCTCAATAATCAGAGCAACGAAGTGATAGGGATGGCGGTCGGATCAGGCCATAGAAATTAGGCGAAATCAGGTGAAACTGAGTCCGCGCGAAAATGCAGTCCAAGGGGGCAGTTGACCGAGGTCAACAACGCCGACGTGGCCCAATCAGATGCGACGAAGAAAAGACAAAATAAGCTAGACGACAAAATAACAGAAAAATGTGAAAATAAATAGGTAAAAAATAATAAATGATTTTAAATTAAAAAAATAAATAAAATGAAAAATGTTCCTTAATTTTCAAGGGATTTTCTATGATTTTTATTTATTTTTATGAAAAAATAATTTATGGTATATACAATATGTTGTATTATATACAAGTATAAAATACCTATGTATTTTATACAATTATTTTTATTTTCTTATTTTTGCACAAATACCCCAATTTTGTATTTTATTTATTTACCACATAATATTTGGAGTACAAAATAATTTTTGTTTTATTATTATTATTTATTTACAAGTGTAAAATAAATAAGAGGTGTCACATATTTACGTGTATTATGTACAAGGTGAGAGAGAATTTTATTTTATTTTATTTTTCTAATTTTTGTTTTATTTTTAGAAATATATACAAGGGGATAAAAACACCTTTTTATTTTTATTTTTGTGAAAATAAAGTATATACATAAAAGGATGTGTATGTACAAGGTGGAGTGGTCCTATATCTCTACTTATTTTATTTGGCGATCAGGCCTATACTGGACCTTCTCTTGGGTTCAGGTCACTCAATATTTATTCTAAATATTTCCTTCTTTTTCTTTTATTATTTATTCTTTTATTTTTGCACAAAACATGCTAATTATTAGATATTAACAAATGCATGCTTATTGTTAATTTATTGTATTTACAACTATATACATGATGCTTTGCCAAGATATTGAGCTAAAATAAAAGAATAAAGAGTGATGAATAAGGATTCATCACCCCCCCTATATTTTACTTTTACTAGTCCATTAGCAAACACTTATTTGAAAAAGAAGTGAAAAGAGAATGAAAAAGAAAAAGAAGGTGAATCAAGGTTGATTATTAAACTTGTCTTCATTAAATTGATGTATGGAGCTCAGTCAGACCTTTGGATTATTAGTTTGTCGGAACCTTATTTGGACTTAGGGTTAAAACTCAACAGCTTCTAAGTTCCACTAATCTATGGTCAAGACTCCTCAACAATCCAGATCAGAAAAAGTCTACATACACAAACTCTAATGACCATGAATCTTTTCTTGTACTGTGTAAATGATATGTAGCTCCCCACCTCAGAAATGGCAAAGTGACAACCCCCCCCTCAACAAGGTAACTCTAATGCCTTAGTCTGGCAACTCTTTCCTCGAGGAGTGGGGTATTCCCTTCTAAGTTCAAGTTCATCCGGCTCAAGAAGAGGAGGAAGAAGAGAATGGACCATGGCCAGTGTAGCCATGTATCCTAGGGAGCCCAATCAGTGTAGCTAAGTCTCCCTACTGCAAGCTTCATGAGATGGGCATGGGTAACATAAGCTTTGCTTTATTTGGCTATATACACTCCAGTGGGTATTTTATTTTCTATCAGGCCCACCATTTTTTGGAGTTTTTCTTTTCTTTTGCACATTTTTTTCGATGTGCATATGTACAACATATCTACATGGTGCAACATATATACATAAGGAGTTTTTCCTCTTGAGCCAGTAGACTATCCCTCTTTTGAAGCATTATTGCAACCCACAACTCCTTTCTTTAGACCTCAATGCCACCAGACCCGGTTGAGACGTACTTCCTTCACTATAAGAAGATGAGAGGTTCCGCCTAGAAGTACTACCCTCGTATGCTACCCCAAATCAAAGAAAACTGCCTCCTCACCACCTCATCCATAGAGAGCTATGTGTAATGTGCTGGTGCAAGTAAAGCCATTATCTGTGAGAGTCATGTGTGCGTTGTTAAGTGTTCTACTTAGGCTCATTAAGATGACGTATGATCATAACCTAGTGGACTCAAAGAATTAAGTCATCATGGACCTGAAAAGTCTTAACCCTAAGCCATATAAGGTTCCTCTTAGAATTAGGTGGATTAAGGTCTTAACCAGGCTCCATTTTTCAATTTCATTCCAGCTAGTTAATATGTCAACTATGATTCAGAAGAACTGTACAAGTATATACAAAAAAAATGCTAGTTTTGAAAATGTGCAGAATTTTTGAAAAATGTTTGAATGAATGGATGCATGGATGCAGAAGCTTTGCAAAATATTCACACACATTTACACAAGGATTTTTTGTAAACTTTTTGTTTTTCCAACATTTTTCAAAAATTTTGTACTATATACATAATTTTGATATCAAAATATTTACAAACTCTTTACACACAAAATATTTTTACAATCAATTGTACAAAAATAATTTTGTCAATAACTATGTATATGCAAAAAAGAAATTTATGTACAAGAAATTTTTTAATTTTTATGGATTTTTAAGGTTTTTAGCCGTTTTATTACTAACACACTCACACAAAGTACGAGTTATGGCTAAAGTATATATGAAATATGTACTACACCCTCTATGCTTAGCTCAAAAGATGTTCTCAAAGTGAATCAAGAGCTATGAAGAAGACATAACTCATGCTTAGTATAGGGAAGAGAAAAGGAAAACTATACTACAACGACGAATGAAAGAATGGAAAAGAATCTCGGTGTTTCCCCTATACTCAGGATCAAGTAATCCTAAGTATATCAGACTGTACACAAAGGGAAATCCGAGTGGAAGAATGGACATGGTCTACCTCCCCTATACTTAGGGTAAAATATCCCTAAGTATAGGCAACAAAACAGAGGTAGAGAAGAATCAAAAGAAAATCAAAAGTGTCACACACCCCTATACTTAGGGTAAGGTACACCCTATGTATAGCGTAATCAAAGATGCAAATGGGGTGTTGGACTGAAGAAGGGTGTGATATGGACATCTGGATCTATACAAGGCAGAAGACAGTGATAACCAGGCGCGAGATGCAATAGATGTGAGTCAAGAGACCACATCTGACGCAAAATGAACAAGGGCAACGTCAATGACCAGTGGCTCATGATCTAGATATGGTTTGAGCCATTGCCCGTTAACACGAAAGGTAGCCTCAGATGACATCTCGGATATGTCAATGCTTCCATTGTCATGTACCTTTTATGGTCCCTTCCACTTGCTCTGCAACTTCCCTGGAAATAATCTAAGCCTAGCATCAAATAACCATACTCTCTGTCGTGGCTCAAACTGCTTGTGGCTGATATGAGAATCATGCCACTCCTTCACTCTCTCCTTGTATTGTAAGCTGTTCGAAAAGGCTGCATCTCTAAGCTCCTCCAGGGCTGCCAATTCTGCCCTCCTATGGTATCCTACACTCACTGGATCCAAAAGTATGTCCGTGACGGCCCAAAGTGACTTATGCCTAAGCTCAACAGGTAAATGGCAGGGCTTGCCATAAACGAGGTGAAAGGAAGACGTACCCAAAAGAGTCTTGAAGGACGTCCGATATGCCCGCAAGACCGAGTTCAAAAGCTGTGAGTAATCCTTTCGGTCAGGGCGGACGACCTTCTGCAATATAGTCTTGATCTCCCTGTTCGACACTTCAGCAAGACCATTGGTTTGAGGATGATACGGAGTTGCTACTCGATGGTCAATGCTGAACTCGGTAGCAAGGGTCTTTACTTTGTCATTGACGAAATGAGACCCCCCATCAGATATCAACACTCTAGGCACCCCGAACTGTGAAATGATATTCTTCCTCAGAAATCTGCATACAGTCCTAGCATCTGCATTTCGGGCGGGGATGGCCTCAACCCAAGGACTCACAAAATCAACATCCAACAAAATGTACTCGAATCCCTGACTCTTAGGGAATGGACCCATGAAATCGATGCCCCATGCTTCAAAAACCTCATAGAAATGAATGCGCTGCATTAGCATCATATCACGCTGTCCACAAGTGCCCATCCTCTGACAATCAGTACACCTCTTCACGAATTCATCAGAATCCTTGAAGAGGGTAGGGCACCATAGGCTGGATTGGAGCACTTTTTTTGTTGTTCTCCTCCCAGAGTGATGTCCTCCTGCCTCAAGCTTATGGCAGTAAGTGAGGACGCTATGGTGCTCCTCCTGAGGAATGCACCGACGCCAGACGCTATCCCCTCCTTCATGATAAAGGACAGGATCCTCCCAATGGTAGAACTTGGCCTTCGCGAGGAAGGTCTCAAGTCGCTGCCTGGTCCAACCTTGTGGAACTTTCTTGGCAACAAGATAGTTCATAATGTCGGTGTACCATGGGAGAGAGGCGATAGCAAGGATCGCCACATCTAGGAAGGTCTCATATATAGGATCAATTTGCTTAGAATCCTCAAGATGCTCTAATCGGAAAAGATGATCTGTCACCACATTCTTGACTCCAGGATTATCCTTAATCTCAATATCAAACTCCTGGAGTAGAAGGATCCATCTAGTCAGTCTCGCTTTGGCATCATTCTTTTCCATGAGGTACCTGATGGCGGTATGGTCTGTAAAGATAGTCACCTTAGATCCAATGATGTATGATTTGAACCTATCTAGGGCATAGACTACGTCTAGCATCTCCTTCTCAGTGACAGTATAGTTTCGTTGGGAGACATCCAATGTACGGCTAGCGTAGTGAATAGCAAATGGCACTCCATCCCTCCTCTATCTCAGCACGACCCCTGCGGCAAAATCAGAGGCATCCGTCGAGACCAATCAGGCGGCTGGAGGACAGGAGCCTCAACAACTAGACTCTTGAGAGTCTCAAAGGATGCAAGACACTTATCATACATAATGAACTTGGTGTCTTTGGTCAGCAAATCAGTCAACGATCGAGCAATCCTGCTGAAATCATGAATGAAGCGTCGGTAGAAACCGACGTGCCCCAGAAAAGACCGTAACTGTCGCAAGTTGGATGGTGGACTGAGTTTCCTAATTATATCCACCTTGGACGTGCCCCAGAAAAGACCGTAACCTCCATGCCCATGATGGAGATGATATGACCAAGCATCATCCCTTGAGTCACCATGAAGTGACTCTTCTCCCAAGATAGCACAAGATGGACCTCGATGCATCGCTGAAGGATGCGGTCTAGGCAGTCACGACAAGCATCAAACCCATCGCCATAGACCGAAAAGTCGTCCATGAAGACCTCCAAGCACTCACCCACCATGTCTGAGAAGATGGACAGCATGCACCTTTGGAATGTCGCCGGGGCATTACATAGACCAAAGGGCATCCGTCTGAAAGCATATGTCCCAAAGGGATCGGTGAATGTGGTCTTGTCCTGGTCTTCAAGCACAATGGCCACCTGATTGTATCCGGAGTGCCCGTCAAGAAAGCAGTAGTGACTCTTCCCAGCTAGCCTCTCTATAATCTGATCAATAAAAGGCAGCGGGAAATGATCCTTCTTGGTGGCCTGATTCAATCGTCTGTAGTCCACACATACCCTCCAAGAAGTGGGTACCCGGGTAGCGATCTCCTCTCAAGACTCACTCACAACTGTAGTGATGCTCGTCTTCTTGGGCACCACATGTAATGGACTAACCCACTTGTAGTCGGAGAAGGGGTAGATAAAATCGGTGCTCCACCATTTTGAGATCTCCTTCATGAAAGCCTCTCGAAGATTCGTGTTCAGCCGCCGCTGTAACTCACGCGACGGCTTGGCGTCCTCTTCGAGATAAATATGGTGGGAGCACATAGCCGGACTTATCCTCTGGAGATCGGATATGCTCCATCCTATCGCCTTGTGATTCTTCTCAACAACCTCAATCAAACGAGATTCTTGCTCTCCAGTCAGATCTGCTGAGATAATGACTGGGTGCATCTCATGCTCGCCCACAAGGAACCTATACTTCAGCGACTGCAAAAAGGGCTTTATCTCTGGACAACTGGGAGCTGGCGGATCTGGTCTGTGAAAGGTCTGAGTGAACGCAACCTAATCTGCAAGGGAGAACTCTCACTGAACCTGGAAGTCTGGTGAAGACTGCTCTGTTGTGTGTCTATGCTCTGAATGGGATCAGTCTCCAACCTAGCTGCTGGCTCTGTGGAAATAAGACATGGAATCATATCATCAAACTTTGCCCAATCAATATATGACTCTGAGGGATCTGAATCTGAATCAAAAGAAATATTTGCTGCCTCGCTATCCGGAACGCGATCTATTGCCTGAAAGATGTCCTCTGCCAAGAATGCACTCTCCAAGCTCTCATCTACTGGAATCTGTGCATCAGCGGAATCTGAAGGTGAGAGGATGGCTCATGAAATCGGGTCTGACCAAGCTACTTCATCATCTATGATCACAAAATCAAACTCCTGGTGGACGTCTCGCTTTACCTCTGTCATCTGCTCTGAATCTGTGAGCGGCTCTAAGCAAGTTGAATCACACGCTCTCGTCTCATCGATCATCTCTATTTGTATACTCTCTCCCTCATGCGAAAGTATACCTTGCCACTATCATGATCGAACACTGCCTTGGATGTGGCCAAGAACGGGCATCCTAAAATGATGGGGGTATCGATCACAGACTCAGGGTTCTCCATGTCCAACACAATGAAGTCCATGAAGAAATTTCAGGCCCTGAATTGTGACGACCACGTCCTTCAGCAACCCCTTCGGCCTCTTGACAGATCGATCAGCAAATTGAAGGACCGTCCTACTCTGTCGAAGAGGGCCAAACTCAAATCGGTCGAGTAAGGCTGCCGGAAGTAGGTTGATAGAAGAGTCGTTGTCTAATAGAGTCCGGTCGAACCTCTACTCATGTATGTGGCATCTGACATAGGGAGCTCCTGCATCTGGCCTCTTGGCTGGCAGACGGTTCTGGATGGCGAAGCAGGAGGCACGAGTGAGCACAAAGATCTCTGAGTGGTGGTTCCTCCTCTTTCTGCGAATGGTAGTCCTCTCTCTAAGGTTCCTCTGGAAGAGTGGGATGTGCTCCAAGGACTCCTGTAGAGTCAGCTATATCTGAAATATGTCCATCATCTGCGAGCAGAACTCTAACTACTGGGATGTTTTTGGATTTTCTTTTTTGGTCCACTTAGCCAAGAGGAGTGCTTGGGAAAGGGGATGGTTGGGCCCTCCTCAGATGGAGGGCTAGGATCGGGTCTAAACTGCTGTGGTAATCCATACAAACATCTCCAAGCATCACAGATGGACTCACAAATGAAGAAGCCTTTCCTTTATTACCAGAATAGTCCTGAGATACAATGACAGAAGGAAATGCATCAGGAATAGAAACGGTAGGCTCAGTACCACCTACGACATCTGGACTTGCGACATCAGCACCGCATTCTGGCTCAACATCAAATTTGGAGGCATTAACACCACCTCCTACACTTGGTGAAGTGACAGCCTCAGTACCATCAGTTGGATCAACATCCTTGGTGGCGTTAGCACCACCGTCATCATCACCATCATGAGCGACATCAACACCGCTCTCCTCCTCGTCTAGCCCTCCTGAGTCTGCATGTGGTCGCCGCTCAGACGAGGCGCCACTGACTGGCATCCTATCACTCCTAAGTATAACAAAGTCAGCATCAAAAGTGTATGCAGAAATATCACCAAGTGAATCACTAGGAGTGGTAACCTCTGTAAACTCCACCTGCTGAGATTTCCTCTTAAGGTTGTTCGGGTTCGGCTCAATCTGGGCAAGTATGGTGGCCTTTACCTTCACTATCTCTCTCATCTCCTGACGGAACTCATCCATCTCCCGTCGAAATGTAGCCTGCTGCTCGGAGATGAGGCGGGCTAGATCATCTAAAGTTGGGTTCTCATAGACGGGCCCATGAGAACCGGACGGGTGGCTTCTCTGAAAGTGAGGCTGCTGCTGCTGAAAGTGAGAGGGATATTGGGGATGATACTACTGAGGCTCCTGCTGTTGCCTCCACAACTGCCCCTGCTGTTAGGGACGAGGGCCACACTGCTGATAAGGTGGGTGTGGCTGTGGCTGTGGGAACTGGGGCTGCTGGTGCTGGTGCTGGCTGATCTGGCCACCTTGAACTGGAGGTTGTTGCTGGGAAGAGGTACCTCTGGTCGACCAACGGAATCTGGGATGGTCTCGTCGGATCCCAGGCTGAGGTCGGTCATACCAAATCCCATTGACGTCCATCAACGGCTCCTTCTCGTAAGTGGGTGGGGGGAGAACTGCCAAGGGCTGATTCAACTAGTAAACCACCATCTGGCTATCCTGAGATGGTGGTGGATGGACATACTCCTACGCTGGAATGGCTCCGCCTGAATATGATGCACCTGTCGGTAGTGGGCAGAGGGTTGGGTCGAGCTGCTGCTGCTACTAGGATCTGCCTGTGACCTGAGACGGGGTTGAGAAGCTGTCTGTGCCTCCTGGAGACACATGATCTGGGTCTTCAGGTCACTCAGCGTCTGTGCCATCTGATCGATCTGAGACATGCCCTGGCACTGCTTCTTCTCAATCAGCTCGATGCAGTCCAACTACTCGTTGATAATCCCCATATCAATAGCTGTCGACTCTGCATGTGCTGCGGCTGTTGATGATGTAGATGGACCTGCATTGATCCGTGCTATCCTTTGATAGGACACGGCTTGTGGTGTGGGCTTCCCCTGTGCATACAGTTGGGTCTGGGACATCACAGTGTAGTTCTCCGCCATCTCCTCGTAGATGGCCCAGACTTGATCCTCATCCTTGGCAAAATAGGAACCCCCACATGATGCATTGACTAGCTCCTGCAACTCCGGTGTAAGCCCGTAGAAGAAACTCTGGACAAGGTTGGGCTTGGATATTTCATGCTGAGGACACCGGTCTGTGAGCTCCCTGAACCTGTCCCATGCCTCATGAAATTGCTCATTGGGGAGCATTGAAAAGTTGCTGATCAGGGCCTTGGCTGCATTTGTCCGGCTGAGTGGGCAATACTTGTTCAAGCACTCGTTCTGGAGTTGTTCCCACGATGTCATGAATATCCCTAGGTGCTTCAGCTAGTTGGTTGCTCTGTCTACGAGGGAGAATGGGAAGGCCATCATCCTGATGGTGTCCACATCCATGAGATGATCGTAGACAGTACTGCAGATCATCTCGAACTCCTGGAGATGGAGGTGTGGCTCCTCTATGGCGAGTCTGTGGAATCAGTGAAGAAGCTGGATAGTCTGAGGCGGGAGCTAGAAATCTCCCTGAATGGCCGGCAACTGGATCCATCTATGGGTCAGAGTTGCACCAGGGTTATGCAACTCCCTCATCGGTCGTGCAAATGCTGCTGGCTATGCTGGCTCCTCAGGCTCTCTGTCCTCTGGAATATCTCCTCCTCCTCCACCGTCTCTGCGCTGCTCTCGGTCGGATCTCATCTGCTCCATCTCTTGGCGCATGTCCACCATGAAAGCCCCCTGGTCTCTGATCTGACGCTGCATGGTCTCCAGAGAGGCTAATAGGGTGTTGTTGATGGTACCCTTATCAAGTACGTAGGTCTGTTTCCCGTTGGGTCCATCGATGCACTCCTCACAACTGGCCATGGTCTCTGCAAAGGCAAAAGACCCAAACTCAGATGCCGATAAAAAACCTGTCTGCTGCGGTCTCTGCTCGGACACCTCAGGACTAGTAAAAGGGTGATCGAGGGGGAATAGGGCAGAGTTAAACTCGGGTTCAGAGAGCGGGTCTCGGCTCTCACGAACCAACCTAGATGAGCAGGCCGGGAGTGCTCGAAAGCGGTGCAACCAGAGGCTGCCTAAGGGGCCTCTGACCCATCATCTTGATGTGGCAAGTGAAGGCGGATGAGATCTGGAAAAGCACACAAGATCGGTCAAGCAAACCCCCAATTCACCTACTCACGCAGAGCTGATGACCGTAAATGTTCGGTCTTTTATCTTATCAAATTTTATTAGATGATCAAACAGTCTTTCAGAGCGATTAAGTGAGTTGTTGGGAATCCAACACTCTCAGGAGACTGTCCCAATCCCATGGCTAGATCTTTACCATCCAATACAAGTCACATACCATTTACCGTCTACTCGATCGACTCGCTCTGTTAAGGATATCGCGACCCACTTTACCGGAGATCGAAGCGATCCTCACTGGAGAACGACTAACCTGAAACTAGTAGTCTGAAGAGAGGTCGGATGTGGCTCTAGCCTAGTGTGCGGGTCACTCTACCAGTAGTCTGAAGAGAGGTCGGATGTGGCTCTAGCCTAGTGTGCGGGTCACTCTCTCGCTCATCTAAACCATATAATGAGGGGATTACTCTCCCAAGACAAATTTTTTAGGTGAGGTGTCTTTTAGGGTCAAGTGTGCTTTAGCAGTCCCAATTTTATGGTTTTCCTTTTTAGGTATTTTTAAAAGCAAATAATGCGTAACGAATTTTTCGATTCTCCTAATTATTTTAAGTCCAAAACATGGGGGGGGAGAAGTCGAAAAAGCCGATGCGCGATCAAACACTATGATGCATGCAGAGTAAGAAATGCGTGCCTGACTCCAGCTCTCTACATGCTGAGTGATATGCACATAAAATAAAAGATAGGAATAAAACTATCTATATGATGCAAGAAGAAATCGACCATAGACAAATAATTTCTACTCGTGAAGAACTGTAGCTAACGGGTCAACAAGAGGGGTCGAGGTCCGGTCTCTGATGCCGATTGGTGTCCGCCACAACGGATCCTGCCAGCGCTGTATACGGCCTCTAGCGGCACGTGACCCCTCAGGTGATCAGGTTAACTTTTTATTTGTGATTTAATTAGTAAGGTCCAATTAACGATTTATAAGAATAGATATGTAATTAGGGTTGGGCCTTAAGTAATTACGTCACAACAAGAGCAAAAATCCTAAGTCTGATGGCCAAAAACTTTAAGAATCAAATAAAAGAAAAAATGCAGTCAAAAACCAAAACCGGTGAAAATCCGCGGTGAGGTCCCCCGAGCACACCGGTGCTCGGTGAAACAGACCCCCTAATAATCACCAAGTCTGAGTCCAGAGTTTATCTTATATTATTATAACACTAATAGTATGCAGAAAATAAACCTAAGTCTAAGCTACACTACAGCTCCCCAAGTTCTGCTCTTGCTCTCTCAGGCTCTCCTGCAGCTCGATGCAGAAACGAGCCGCCTCCAAGTCACGCGGGTGCCTCGGCTATCCAAAGATCACCACCCTCACTCGTCGGGCCCTCGCAAGAAAGACAGAACAAAGATGTCAGTCCACAGTTATTTAAAATAAAAATGGAAAAAAAATAAAAATAAAAGGAAAATAAATGCAAAATAAAAACAAATAAAATGAAATAAAAAAAATAAAACAAAAACAAAAACCACAATAAAAAGAAATCAAAGAAATGAAAATAAAAAGAAGAAAAAGAAATATAAAGCCAAAAAGGGAAAACCGACTACTAAGTCTTGCTCCCCGGCAACGGTGCCATTCTAATGAGCGTGCTGCAGCTACTCAGGTTAAGGAGTAAATAAGATCGTTGCGACCCGAACCGCGAAGCGAAGTCAACAAGAAAAATAAGACCACCAAAAGAGATATCAAGCAATCAATCAAACAGAGAGGTCTCACTAATTTATTTTATCTGGTATAGCTACCAGGGTCGAACACAAGGAGCATGTGATGCTAACGCTATGAAGTAGTCAGAAATCCAAGGAAAACAAAGAAGTGGTGATTTTTATATTTTCCAATTTTTTATGATTTTTAATATAAGAAAAAGGGTGAAAGAAAATCAAAACTCAACACTTAAACAATTATTTGAAAAGTAAAAAATGCTCAAAAAATTCAAACAAAAATATTTTTGTGTTTTTAAAATATTGAAATATTTTTGTGGATTTTAGGGAGTTTTTCTGGTTTTTAATTTATTTTCTAAAAATGAAATAAAACCAAAAACAACAAACAGTGTACAACTGAGATATAAAGGCAAGTAAAATTGCATAAATTGCCTATAAAATCCCAACAGTATTTTTATGACAAAATATAAAATAAAAACTAATTACAGCAATTGAAAACACATTTTTTTTGAATTTTTACTGATTTTTCTAAGTTTTTTTACTCTTTTTTCATTTTTATGGTTTTTAAAAATGGGAATGAAATAAAAATTGAACTGAAATTAAACAACCCAAAACTAGCACACAAGAATTTTTTTCAGAATTTTTCAAGAGTTTTTGATATTTTTAATTGATTTTCTAAAGCAAATAGGAACAGTTTTTATGGTTTTTGAATTTTTAAAAATGCTAAACGACAACAAAACAAAACCAAAAATTCACCAAAATTCCTACACCATGGCAGGAGTCAGGTTTCAAAATTTCATGATTTTTGGACAATAATTGCTATTTATCAAATCAAAAGTAAAACACACTACACACAGGGACCAAAATGCAATTATTGAAAAGTTTCCAGCTAAACAGTAACACGTGTAAATAGTACATGGTTGAGTTTGCAAAAAGTCCAACTCCGCACATGGGCAGCACGTAAATCAGGCATTCAGGGGTATAAATGCAAATTATATTAGTAAAGATTCATTCATTAACAACCATGAAATCCAGGATGAAACACGTAAATAACCCAAAAGTCACGTGGCGAACCACGTGCCACACAAATGGAAGGACTGGAATGCAAATATTAAAAGCACAAGGTCCAAGATGCAAAATGTCCAAGATAAAAACTACTGAAAATATGTACAAGACTAACAAGGAAATGTAAACAGATAGGAGGGACTAAGTGAAAATACCCTTCTTATTCGTGATCCAACGGCTGAGAGTCTCTCACTTATGATCAGACAGCTGAGTTCCTGCGGATGACCCTTCGACGATGGATGGCTAAGAGCCGATACTCGAATGGATCGGACGATCGAGGTCTCCCCGAAGATGAATAAGTGAGATTATCCCGGGGGGGGGGGGGGGGTGAGCTCGATCCAACGGCAAGGATGACTCCTGGAAGAACGACGAAGAACTCGCCTCCGGCGAGCTTCGATCGACTGATATGTGCGGCAAAGACGTCCTCCGAGACTGCTAGGATAGGGGAAATGCTTCTGGCGATGGTTCGCAGCTATGACGATGCTCCGATGAGGCCGAGACTGTCGAGAATGACCCGGGGAAGCTGGACAACCCGGAGCGGCTGTGCCCTTATATGTCGACCTACAGATGAGGTCACTTGAGCGCTAAACCTGCACAGATGAGCTACTGGTCGAGGGCAAAGTGCCTCGACTCGTCAGTATGCGGGATGGATGGCAGATGAGGCGAGGCGTGGCCCTCCGGCGAAGCGACTACGGAGGAGGGCCGGGGACTCGTTCCTGGGGCAAACAAGGTAAATCGATGGGCGTAGAAGATGGGGAGGAGGTTGGAGAAGATGCTAAGATCGTTGGGATAGCGAATGGATGATCTGATCACAGTGAACGGGGCCGAGCAACGCAAGTTGACCCAAACTCGAAAATTCGGAATCAAAAGCGAGCAAGACGAAATCTAAGTTACCTAGTGACCGGGTCGTCTAGGTTGAAGGTCAGGGACCTCCAGGGGTCTTCACCTCGATGGGTCGATGGGTCCAGAGGCTGGGCTCTCCTTGCGACGGAGCACGACGGAGTGTTCGCTGGACCTAAGGCTACAGAGCTCGAATCCTCTCTACAATAGGCTGTATCGCACGCTGTCACTCATGGGAAGATGTGGAGATCATAAGAGATAAGGGCGCGGCCAGAGATCAAGAAGAAGATGGGGCTCCAAGAGATTTTATACGTTGCGGTGTCTGAGAAGTGTGGAGCGTGAGCGCGCGAACCGAGGGATGGATCCCTAGAGGATTCATCGGGCGTGGATCATGGATCGTCCCTCGATAATCAGAGTAGCGAAGTAATAGAGATGGCGGTCGAATCAGGCCATAGAAATTAGGCAAAATCGGATGAAACCGAGTCCGCACGAAAATACAGTCCAAGGGGGGCAGTTGACCAAGGTAAACGACTCCGACGTGGCCCAATCAGGTGCGGCGGGAGAAAAGACAAAATAGGCTAGACGAAAAAATAGCAGAAAAATGCGAAAATAAATAGATAAAAAATAATTAATGATTTTAAATTAAAAAAACAAATAAAATGAAAAATGTTCCTTATTTTCAAGAGATTTTTCTATGATTTTTATTTATTTTTATGAAAAAATAATTTATGGTATATACAATATGTTGTAATATATGCAGGTATAAAATACCTATGTATTTTATACAATTATTTTTATTTTCTTATTTTTGCATAAATACCCCAATTTTATATTTTATTTATTTACCACATAATATTTGGAGTATAAAATAGTTTTTATTTTATTTTATTTTATTTATTTACAAGTGTAAAATAAATAAGAGGTGATACATATTTACATGTATTATGTACAAGGTGAAAGAGAATTTTATTTTATTTTTCTAATTTTTGTTTTATTTTTAGAAATATATACAAGAGGATAAAAACACCTTTTATTTTTATTTTTGTGAAAATAAAGTATATACATAAAAGGATGTGTATATACAAGGTAGAGTGGCCCTATCTCTCTACTTATTTTATTTGAAGATCAGGCCCATACTGGACCTTCTCTTGGGTTCAAGTCACTCAATATTTATTCTAAATATTTCCTTCTTTTTCTTTTATTCTTTATTCTTTTATTTTACACAAATACATGCTAATTATTAGATATTAACAAATGCATGCTTATTGCTAATTTATTGTATTTACAACTATATACATGATGCTTTGCCAAGATATTTAGCTAAATAAAAGAATAAAGAGTGATGAATGAGGATTCATCACCAATATTGTCTCCACTTTCGTCTTATATCTCTTAGTTGTTTCAAGTACTTCCGACTTTCTTCCTAAGAGATAGATATATGAGAACTTTGAGTAATCATCAATGAATGTTATAAAGTATTCCTTATTTTTATGTGTGCTAATGCTTAGTGGTCCACATATGTCCGAATTGATCAAACCTAGTAACTCTGTTGACCGAATTCCAGTTGAGAAGGGTATTCTCGTCATTTTACGATCAGACAATGTTCGGAGGGCAATGTCCTTGCATCCATGATCTTAGGAAATAGATTTACCTTCATCAATTTATCCATATTAGAATTTCTTGGATGACCCAGTCTAATGTGCCACAAGTCATAGTCAGACAAACAACATAAGGAATGCTCATAAGAGACACTCATTGATTCACAAGAGTTTATTACAGGAAGGCAGAATAAGTCATGCTCGGGTACAAACTTTTCGATCGCATAGACCTTCTTATTCTTGCCAGTAGATACCCGCTTATTATAAAACCGTACTTCAAAATCCTTCTTGAGCAGCACTGGGACAAAGATCAGGTTCTGGTGTATCCCTGGGGCATATTGTACATCATTTAGTACCATAATGCTATCCCTCGGGTCAAGTCTATATGTCCCAACACCTTCCACATACAGGTAGGTGTTGTTCCCCATGAAGATCCTCTGTTCTCCTTTGCTCAGTTTCTTGAAGTCCACCAGGCCTTACTTCGTCTCCGTGATGTGTCTGGTTGCTCCAGAGTTTATCCACCATCTGTCACTATCTGTGATAACCAATATATTCCCATTGGAATTTTACCAATGATTTTACTAATAATTTCCAATTGGAATTTTTTGGTTGGTCCACATGGACCAACCCGAATCAAGCCCTAATTGACATGGGTCAACTCTTCGACCATGTAACCTACCCCATCAGACGAGAAGACACATGTGTTCTCTCATTTTTCCCAGGCCTCTAATCACTCAGATTCAAGTTGATCTTTCACTAAACTCTTCTTTGATGATCCCTAATCCATGCCATATCCTTAATCCCTTGTATATAGTACACATTCTTCCCAAATCATCGGACAATAAGGATCCTGAGCTCTGATTATAAATAAACCTCTTCCCCTCCATCTCCAATTTTGATCCCCTTGGAGCTCCATCTTGTGTCCATGTGTATGTGTCGAAGGCTCTGGGACAGAGGAGAATTCTCCGAGCTCGGAGACGGCGAAGTGAGGAAGCGACAACAATCCTTGGTGGTCCTCCGACCATCCTGCTCCATGCTTCATCGTAGGTATAAGAGGTGAAACCTTTTCTATATTAGGTAGATTTATTTCTCGCATTTTCAATTCTGCAATTAGATTAGATTTTACTACTTTAGATTAGTAGATTTACCCATTTTAGTGTTCGCCGGAACCGCTAGGGCTCCGATCAATCCACTATGTTCTCGTCTATATCTACCTCCCACGTTCGCCCCATTTCATTCCCCGACATCTTCTTCATCTGATCGACCATTCAGACCAACCAGATCCATCATGGATCTGCAAAGCGAGGTTCGTCCACCACCTCTCACAAGAACCTCTCTGCTCCATATCATATCGATGCATGTCAGCTTCATTCTAGGTCAAGGTTTATCACCTCGATCCCAGCAGTGTTTCTGTGCAGGTCTCGACTTCAAAGGACCCAGTTTGGGTCGATTTCGAGCCAACAGGACGAGCTCCAGGTGCTCTGGTTTCCACGACATGCCAGGACCCCATTGATGGGTCATGGATTTTCTCGAGCCCATCAATCGTTGTGGAAGACCTTCTAGAGTTGTATTGCCCAAGGCCATCAAAGAAGACCATTGGATGGAGGATCAATCGACAATCGAAGGCAGTGAAGTCCACTGTTCTTCCCTGTTCTTCGAAGAAAGTAGCCACCATCCGATCCAAGGCCGAGCTCCAGTTTATATCCTGATCATTCAATCATCGAGCGAAACGAAGCACGCATCAGCCGTTGGATGGAGTTAAGTGATGCGATCTGGACTGTCCCCTCGCACGTAATAAGGGGTAAATTCCATAGAACCCCTCCGCCTTTTTTTATTTTTAGTATAATAAATGTCATTTGGAGTGTCAAATATTTAGTAAAATTGCGATAAGGCCCCTATTTCTTCTTATTAATTGCATAAAGACTTGTGCCAGCTCAACTCATTTGGGGTCCCCACGTGAGTTGGGCATTTTGCGTGCATACCATGCCGTTTTTATGCATTCATTTCCAGTCTAGGAATTTACATATGTCGTGTCTATTTTTGAGGAAAAAATGTACAAAGGACTTGCAACTTTTGTAGATTTGAACGTATGTCCTCTCTAGGCGTGTATAGTTTAATATATTGTGTGAAATTTACATGTATAGCCCTAGACTTAGGAATGTTGTTCTCAAATGCGAGTATATTTAATTTTAATTGCAAAATGGTCCTTGTTAGTAAATGAGTTGTATTTTCTTAGGATTTTTGTTAAAAATACCCCATGCTTGAAATTTATTTTGAAAAATTTATTCTATATGCCTTGGATGATGTTCCTTATTGTTATGATTTTTATTTTGGATTTTAAGGCATTAATATATTTATTAAAATTTGAATAGTGACTTAAATTTCCCTGTTTAACTTTCAAAATCACAAAAATATATTAAAAATACCTCTAAAAATTCAAAAAAATTATTATCTACGTTAAGTTATAATTTCACTCCAGATCAAAAATCACGTAAAAAATAAAAAAATAAAAATCACAAAATGCGCAAAAACTTATAAAAATCATAAAAAAATTATTTTAAAAGTCCAAAAACATTGGTTTTTGTATGTAACTTTTTTAATTATATATATTATCTATTTAAAATGATTATGAATATTCTAAGTCTCATTTAATATTTCTAAATCCAAAAACCATTTTATTGGATTGAAAAGTACCTGTTTTTCTTTTTTGTCATTTAAAAACCCATAAAAATGTAGAAATACCATAAAAACACAAAAACATTAGTAAAATATAAGAATACAAAAATGTTTTTCCAATACTTTTAAGCCTTTTATATCTATATATATGTATTATTTGCTATATATAGCTATGTGTATATATATATATACTATATACCCTATTGATGAATCTGTGATTCATCACTCTAAAAGTTGAAAATAGAATCTTGTTCCCGAGTAAATAGCAGCATATTTCCCTTTATCTTGCACAATTAGCATTCATACATGCATTCATAATATATGCATTTTAGCACTCACATTTGCATTAAATAAGAAGCCAGGATCACTTGTAAAATATTCACCTATAAAAATAACACCTTCCTTATAAAATATACACCTTTAGTTAATAATATAAGGAGGAAGCCCTAGAATCCCTGATTCATAAAAAGCCGATAATTCTCTTGTACCAACCCCAAAACAGGTGTACCCACTTTCAGATGAATACACATTAAAAGACCTTTAAAATGAGACTAATTTCATCCAATTTGGAGCTCGTAGGAAGAAGTTGGGTTTTTGGGCCTCTTTGTATACTATATATGTGTATATTTGTATTCATGTATTTTTGTATCATATTCGACCTCATCTCCGTCTTTGGTCAACACGAAACTTGTAGATCTCATCAATATCTACAACTTTCATGTTTTGAGTTTTTCCAAATTCGGCCTCCTTCTCTTTCTAAACTCAATTCTCCTCTCAGCCATTCACAGATGGCCACGTGGCGCCCTCTGATTGCGCCACGTGGCCCACTTCCTTTTGTCTTATCCGCCCCTGCCTCTAGCCGTTGGATCTCTTCTTGATCCAACAACCAGCTGTTCTCCACGTGCGCCTTTTACTTCCACCGTCTGATCATTTCCCACCTCTCATCATCACCCTCCATTCGCACCTCAACCAGATCGTGCTACGCGTCGGCTAGCGTACCTCACGATCGCGCCCATGCCTTTCCATCACAGCCGCTTATTCCGCCTCGCACCTCAGCCCTTAGATCGACGTCCTAATCTAATCCCTTCCGTCCGCTGGCGCCTCGCCTTCGACGCGCCACGTGGTGCAATCACACCCTTTTATCGCTTCGCCTCAGATCAAATCCAAGCCGCTCCGTAGCGCCTCTCTCTAGACCATTGGATCACAAGATCCAACGGTTGGGAACTCGTCTTCCACCTCCGGTGCCCCCTCTCTTCCACGATCTCGATCTTGCGCGAGGGGCTGCCCCTTTCTATTCTCGGACCCACTCCAGCCACCCTCTCCGACCGCCAACACTGCCACGATGGAGCCCACTCTTCCCTCCTCCTCGCCAGCTCCCTCACTCACCACGACTTCCACCAGAGACGCTCCACAACTTCCACGAACTTCGCCTCTCCTCCATCCCTACCGCCACCATTACCCTATAAATAGACCATCTCCAGCCACATTCACGCCCATCCGCCACCACAGAGAGAACCCTCGAGCTCAGAGCCATCGATTGGTGACAACAATTGACCATATCTTCGAGCGAAGACAGGCGTCTTCTACGGCGAGATCCACGGCCGCCATCGCCGTGCTGCAGCCCCTTCTCCACAAAGCTGCCCGAGCTCAGGCCTCTACCGACCTTCGAGCGACGACCTGGAGCTCAAACCTGAGCTCCATTCCCCAGGTAGCAACCTCCATTTCCCTTTGATCTTCTTCTTAATTGTTATTTTGATTTATCCTAATTTATTCGCCTTCCACCCTCGTTTTCTCGCTCCACCTTCATCCCTCCGAGCTCCGCGATGGAGCTCCGATCTTCACGCTACATTTATTTTCCTCAAACACCGCACGTCACCTTCGCTCGACTCCAGCTCCGCCACCTCGGCGAAACCCGATCGCCGGACACCCCTCACTCCGTTGTAGGCCTCGCCGTTCACCCTGCACGACTCCACGAGCACGCGCAAGCTTCGGCTATCTCCTCTAACCCCTTGCAGGTACTCACTTCTTTATTTGCCGGAAGCTCGTCGGAGCTCCCTTCGAGATTCATCATCATCGAGCTCCAGCGCTCCTCCTCCGCTCCTGAGGCCACCGGAGGCTTCGCCGACCATCCGCGCATCTTTCGAGATACCTCCAACTCGCCATCGACCTTCACCGACGACGAGAAGGAAGGGCAGAGCAAAGCCAGCTTTGCCGGAGCCCCGCCTTCTCCTCCGCAGGAGGCGGAGGGCCGTTCGGGGAGACGTTCAGCCACCGTTCGATCATCTTGATCGAACGACCAAGATCACGCCACATCGCCTCGCGAAGGAGCTGTGGGATTATTTTTGATCCCACGCCCAGGAGCAAGCCACGTCGACATCAACCAGAGCAGCAGAGAGCCATTGGATTTATCACGATCCAACGACGATAGATCAGCCACGTCGCCTCGTGAAGGAACTGTAGGATCATCCTTGATCCTACGCATCTTGATCGCGCCACGTCGCCCTGATCCGAGCCTCTTCCCCGACCTCTAGGCTTGGATCAACCGAAGCTTCTCCGAGCCTTCGACCGAACCTCCACAGCAGCCGAGCCTCGTCCCGAGACGCCGAAGTCACCTGAGCCAAGGGCATCCCACGTGAGGAGCACGTGCGGCCTGGGCAAATTGCATCAAAGCCCCGGGAAGTTTTTGAAATTACAAATCAGTCCCTGTGAAGCGCCCCTACGTGAGGAGCGCGTGCGCCTTTGGAGAAATTACATTCCACCCCCTACATTCTAGGTAATTGCATAAAGGTCCATGCCGGTATATTTTATTTTTATCAATTTTAAATTCGTGTATTGCAGTTATACCCCTGTCTTTGCACGTATATTTAGGTGTCCATATTTCATCATTTTTAAATTCCAAAAATTGCATGTTGTAGTTTAATTTTTCCTTTATCTTATTTGACACTTGGCATAATTTTGTGATATCAGTGGAATTTTTAATTAATTAATTGGTCAATTTTTGTCATACTTTACCCAATTTCACCTTTTAATTAATATTAATTTCTCTGTGACACCAAAAATTCCCAAAAATCACATTAGCTCTAGGATAATTAGATGCACCTTGAATAAAAATTTCATCTCAATTGCACGCATTTCGAGGCCTAAATAAATTAATTGGTGATCTCCTTTGTTTATTTTTAATAGGTTCATTTCACATCATAATTAAGGTCTGACAATTTTCCTGGATTCCTCATCTTTAGTTCTATCTAGGATAATTTTTGTTCCCTAAAATATTGTGATTTCATATTTATTAAAATTAAATCAGTTAAAATCACCCTGCATTCATTGATAATTTACAGTAAATTCATTGTGTCAGAAAATTCCAAAAAAATTAGGGTAGCTTAATTTCATCATATTTCATCATCTGGCCAATTTTCATTGTTTTTGGACTTCATTTGAATACTTATTTGATTTAAGTTCTAAATTGGCCTGATTTTGCACGAGTCTTGCATAACAAATTGAAAAAGACCAAAAAAAATTCCCCGAAAATCGAACACTGGAAGTTTTCTAAAAATTCACCTAAGGAGACATATGCCTCCCTGAGTTCGACCTTGGACTTCCCAAGTAAAAAAAGTTTCCACTCGAAATTAACTTGCTTAAATTAAAAGTGGTTTTTGATTCGCTCTCGTTATCCGACTGCAACGAACATCAGAAATAATTTGGACATTAATTTGCCTGAATTAACAAGGGTAGTGGGAAGCGTCATCAAAATGGCGCCGTTGCCGGGGAGGCACGGCTTAGGTTAATTTGTAGTAATTTCTGATTGTTTGATTTTTTCCCCGGGTAGTCTGACCCCTGGTTTTCTTGTGAATATTTTCTGTCTTTTAATTTTTGCATTTTTCTTGTGTCATTTCTCTGACCTCAATTTATTTCTGTGCGAGGAACGTGAGGAGTCGAAGACGCTTCGAAGATTCGACATTTTAATTTATTGAGTGATTTGAGAGAACCTGTATTTTCATTTTATTTCTTTTTTTTCGCATCATTTCCAGTGGTTCCCGTTTGGGTTCTCACGCGTGTAAAAATAGTGAAACTGTGTCCCCGTGTGCTATGTGGATGAATGGTAATTTAGGCTTGCACTAGCGGCTCCTCGAGCCAATCTAGGATTTGCTTGTGCTCGTAAATTCTTAGGACCACACAACCACTTAAAAGACGCACTTAGACCGCAGATCTAGCCAAATCAAATTGTTCTTCACTCACTAATAGAATTGCTTGTTTAGGAGCGGATTTTATCACTTGCATTTGCATTTAGTATAAAAAAGTTTTCAATTCTGTTTTGCATCCTGCATAAAAGCAAAGGGATCATTGTAAGTCTCCTTCACTCAGCATACGCATCATTGTTTTTCGTGCATCGGCTTTTCTCGATTTCCCCCACTATTTTTCACATTTGATTTAAAAGGAAATTGGGACTGGACGATAGGCGTGCTGTGTGGTTGGACTAAATCAGTGAGAACTTAACTTAAAATCGGGACTGCTAAACATTATTGACCAAAAAAATAAATAAAATTGGAAAATCTGTTTGCGGGAGATTAATCTCCGACCTTGTTTTCAGGCTGAGTGAGGGTACTTGAGTGTGTGTGAACACCTTAAGGCAGAGCCCAAATCCCCTCCTTCCATATCACGTTCCGACTAATCCTAGCAAATATCACAGGTTGAATTTTTAAGGTTCACTGACTAGTACCAAGTAGCCTCCGCCTGTCTCAGGTAGATAGGGGCAAAATTGCGGTACTTTGCGACAAGTTGCCAGTAACCCCCCCCAGGGTGAAGTTTCGGCCTTGTCAGCCTCCGCCTGCTTGCAGGTAGATAGGGGTGTGGTCTTTGAATCCATCAACTTGGGATAGGAGCAAAGAAAGGAAGGACCGGTGATATCTTAGGCGACAGGTTAAACAGGGAAGACGCATCCGGCTCTGAGCTGACTTCCCTTTAGGCCGCGTAATCCTTGCTATCTTGCTTTAAAAATCACACTTAAAATATACGAGATAAATTGGACTCGGTTTCCGGTCCTTAACTGTGTTGAGTGTGAACCCAGGGTCTTGGATTGAATTGTTTGCTTCAGGTAGGAGTAAAATCCTATCTTCTTCTCGCCAAATCAAGATGAGTGACTGGGGGGATATCGATTATTTATTCACCAATCTCTCTTTGATCCCCCCACGAAACTCCTCTTCATCGGCCCAAGCGCACCTTGGACCACCCAGGACTCATGACCCTCTTGAGTTCTGGTCCCCTCACACCCAGGGTGGTTACTCTCAAACCAACCCTTTCCTCTCCTCTGAGCTTACCGAGGAAGACCATCGCCTCGGTAAGAATCCCTTCCTTGATTCGCCCTCTAACACCGACATTCTTTCATACCCAGGAATAGAGGACAAGATGCCGCCTAGACAACCACCGGATGAGGATCAGTTGCGACAAATTCTTAATCGCCTTGCCACAGCCGAACAACAAAATGTAGATCTCATGGCTAGAATGGGACGAATCATTGCAACAGCAGGAATCAACCGACCATTGGTTGATGCCTACAACCCAGCGGAGAATGAGATACAAAATTGGTTGACACCAGCGGTTCCCGCCGAAGCATTTGAGCTCAAGCCCCACTTCCTCAGCCTACTACCGAAGTTCAACGGAAATGCTCATGAAGAACCGTATACCTTCCTTCGAGACTTCGAGCTGGTTTGCAACAATCTTAGCCATCCTAATGTTGGCCAAGATTACATTAGACTGAAGGCCACCCCCTTTGCCTTAGGAGATAAGGCAGCACATTGGCTAAAAAACCTAGGGGTGATATGTACAACTTGGATGCAGTTCAAGGACCTATTTTTGAAGAAGTTCTACTTTCTTAGTAGGACTAACCAAATGAGAACGAAGATCGCCAGTTTCTCCTAAGGACCCAGTGAACCCTTCCATGATGCCTGCGATAGGTTCAATGACTTAGTTCAGAAATGTCCCTGCCACGGCATTTCTAAGGCGATCTTAGTCCAGACCTTGTTCTGTGGTTTAACCCCGGAGATGAAGGGGTTAGTCAATGCCGCTTGTGGAGGAAGCTATCTGAACAAGAACGAGAACGGTGTATGGAAGATCCTAGAGCAGATGGCGGAAACCGGCAGGTCGCAGGCCACCAGGGCCCATCAGTTGTCTCCCTCAATCCTATCCAACGAGACAACGCGAAGGACTGTAGCGGATCTGACCGAGGACCTCATCCCCAGCATGGGGATGATTGCTGATAAGTTAACCATGGTCGAGCAGATCCACAAGAGGGTCACTGACCTTGAGTCTCTCTCACGTTTACCGAAGCAAGTGGAGGAACATACTGAGAAGGTAGCTAAGATGAAGCTACCTTCCCCTTCTGCACCACATGCACCTGTACATCGAGTCCATCTTGTACAGGAACAGGCACCGGGGCCTCAGAGTGGCTAGGTGCAGGATCAGACTTACACCCAGCAGGACCAGCATGCACCCCCACAAGTGGAGACCGGATACGAGGAGCCTCCGCAGGTATTCGAGATCAATGGGCTGTGGTACAGCCGTGACCCCATCAGCAGACAGTCGGAGATGGGGAATGGTCAGCCTCACCGACCTACCCCAGCTTACCAAGGAACTAGCTCCGTCCCTACACCGCGCTTTGTTCAGTCCAGGTCCGAACAAGGGCACCAGCCTCAGCAGCACCAGCATCAGCAGCACACATATCAGTAGGTCCCAGCACCATCCCACTAGCAGTAGCAGTATCGACATGGCCAACAGGGCCAATACAGAACCTCGTCCGCAAATCAGCCAGCCCAGTCCACCGAATTGGAGTCCCTCATCTTGGCGATCCAGACCCTGTCTGATAGGGTCCAACAAATCCAGAATGACTATCTGGATATGAGAACCAATCTGAATCGTGTCTCTCGTACCCAGGATCAACAGATGGCGTCAAAGACCTCAATTCCCGCACAAGTTTAGGCCAACTCGAACAGCATAATCCATGGCCAGAACCGACCTCGTGATCAGGTATATTATTCAGATAATTATTTATCTGAACATGAGATCCTTTCATATGATAATGTGAATCATATGTCCCTCAGGAGCGGAAGGAGTGTGACCATACCTGATCGGGCACGGGCACCGAAGGAAGGAGCCGCTAAGTCTCTACCTGAGGAGAACTTGGAGGAAGAAGAGGAGCAGCACCACCATCACCACCAGCAGAAGAAGAGGACGTCTGAGTCCTCGAAGCTGCAACCCCACATCAGCATAGAGTCCGACGGAACTGATGAAGAGCCCGCACCTCCATCTGAGGAGGACCGTCAAGAAGTCGCGGAAGATGCATCAACGGTTTCGCCTCAGCATTTTCTTTCAGTCAGAGTCAGAATCCTAGTCTGTTCCAGAGTCAGATTCATGTACAGAACTCAGTTCCAGATTTTAATGAAAGCATTTCAGTTTCAGAACATGAGTTGGAGTTTTATAATCCCTTTCCCCCGAGCTCTCAAGGGTGGAAAGAAGAAAACCAAAAAATCCAAAAAGATGACCATGAGATGGCAGAGTTCTGCAACAAACACATCAAGGTCACAATCTCGTTTGACAAGTACGTGGAAATGACCCCTGCATTTCAAAAATACCTTAAGGTGAGATGCACACCTAATCGGGTTAGCAGGAAGACCAAAAGCCGTGTTGAGAAACACGTTCTATCAGTAGCCACGACTTATGCAATAAAGAACTCGTTTCCCAAGAAACAAAGAGACATGGGTGCACACTATGTAGTGAGTCATGTTGATGACATCGCGTTTGCACGCACTCTCCTGGACAACGGTTCCTCAATTAACTTAATGCCTACAACCCTTTATGAGCGGCTTAATCTCGGACCTCTTAGGAAATCTAGAGCCCTCTTGCAGTTCGCTGATAAATCAACCAAGAGGTCCCAAGGAGAATTGAGGAATGTTGTGATTAAAGTCGAGGGGCAGGAATACATGGTGGACTTCACTATCCTAGATATGGAAACCCCTTGTAATTGGAGAGACTCCCAGATCATCTTAGGCAGGCCCTTCCTCAGGACAGCAGGGGCCTTGTTTGACTATAAGATCGGGAAGATCCAGTTCCAAACTCCAGGCAAAGATGAGGAATTTGAGATGAAGCAGACTAGATGGCAGAGACCGGATTCCGAATCCAGCACCGAGTACTCTTCAACTGAAGCAGACTGCGATCATGTAGATATAGTTGGGCCATGGAGACAGAACCCAGCCAGCACCGACGAGTCCCTCCCCTCCAGAGATGATCCCATGCATGAGTCAGTTTGCGAGGTCCTAAAAAATGAGTACGGCTCAGAACCTGCGTCGCCCTACATCTTTGATGACTTAGAGGCCCAGCTGGGCCTGTCAGTCCTTACCTCTTTAGGACAATCAGAAGATGAGGATGACGAGTCAGACGAGGCTTTTGCCGATTGCATGGAAACCTTTGACGATCCGACTCTAGAGCCGAACAACTTGGTGGCAGCAATAACAGAGAAAGATCCAGCCACCTCTAACACCGAGCCAAATTCGATTGAGCCAGATTTCTTAGACAATCACACTATACCTGAGCTCAAACCTTTACCCACAACACTGAAATACGCCTTCCTTGCGGGTCAGGACCGGAAATTTCCGATCATCATCAGTTCGCGATTGACCGAGGAGCAGGAATCTCGCTTGCTAGAGATCCTGGAGAAAAACCACAAGGCGATAGGCTGGAGCATTTCCGATCTCCACGGGATTTCCGCTCTGTGTTCGCACCATATCTACTTGGAGAATGAAACCAAACCCTCTCATGAATTCCAACGTCGTTTGAATACAAATTTACGAGAGGTCGTGAAGAAGGATATAGAGAAATGGTGTAACGCGGGTTTCATTTACCCAATTTCCGACTCTAAATGGGTGACCCCAATTCATGTGGTCCCGAAAAAGTCGGGAATTCAAACAACCATCAATGACGATGGAGAGGAGATCGTGACGTGAGTGCCCACGTTGTGGCGCGTCTGTGTGGATTACAGATGCCTGAATATTGCGACGAAGAAGGATCATTTCCCCCTACCATTCATTGATCAGATCGTAGAGACTAGCGGGAAAGAGTTGTTTCTTGGATGGGTTTTCAGGCTACAGAAAAGTAGCCATAGCTCCAGAGTACCAGGAAAAGACCACGTTCACATGCCCCTTTGGTACCTATGCTTTCAGGCGCATACCCTTGGGTTATGCAATGCTCCAGGTACTTTCCAAAGGTGCATGATTGCTGTATTTGCCGAAATGGTCGGCGAATTCCTGGAAGTCTTCATGGATGACTTCTCGGTCCACGGCGATTCCTTTGATTCCTGTCTTAGGAATCTGGACCGAGTCCTCAAACGATGTTGTGAGGTTAATCTGGTGCTCTCCTGGGAGAAAAGTCACTTCATGGTGACGAAGGGCACTGTGTTGGGGCACGTCATCTCCAAGAGAGGAATGGAGATTGACCCTGCCAAGGTAGATGTTATCAGACAACTCCAGCCACCAACCAATGTCAAACAGTTGCGGTCTTTCCTCGGGCATGTCGGATTTTATCGGAGATTCATTAAGGATTTTTGTAAGATTGCCCGACCGCTAACTGAGCTTTTAGGCAAAGACATGGAGTTTGTTGTTGATCACAAATGTCTTGAGGCCTTTAAGCTATTACAAGAAATGATTATGGACGCACCTATCCTACAAGCCCCAGATTGGTCTCTACCTTTTGAGATCATGACGGATGCCTCAGACTATGCTGTTGGGGCTGTGTTTGGACAAAGAATAGATGGCATCTCGTTCGTAATTCACTACGCAAGCAAAGTGCTTGACACCGCTCAGCATAACTATACAGTTACAGAAAAGGAAATGCTTGCGGTAGTGTTTGCATTGGACAAGTTCAGATCTCACTTAATTGGATCCAAGGTAATTGTGTTCACTGACCACACAACACTGCGATACTTGACTGAGAAGAAGGACGCGAAGGCGTGCCTTCTTCGGTGGATTTTACTTATCCAGGAGTTTGATTTAGACATCCGTGATAAACCTGGAAAGAAGAACGTAGTAGCCGATCATCTCTCTCGTCTCGAATATCTTAATACTTCCAAGGATTCACCAATTCGAGACTCCTTCCCTAACGAGTCTATTTTTGTTATCGACTCACTCCCATGGTACGCCAACATCGTGAACTATCTTGTCTCCAAGAAGGTTCCCGAAGATTGGCCCAAGAGCCACATCGACCGACTGAAGTCGGACGCTAGACACTACCATTAGGAGGATCCAATCCTTTTCTTTGAAGGACTGGATTGTGTCTGGAGACGGTGTATTCCTCAGGAGGAATACCAGAGTGTCCTTTCTTTATGCCGTAGCTTAGAGGCAGGAGGACACCACTCCGCGAAGAGGACCACATGGAAGCTACTTCAATGTGGCTTTTACTGGCCGACTCTCTTTCGCGATGCCATCACCTTTGCGAAGTCGTGCCCAGTATGTCAGAGAATGGGAGGAACCGTTTGTTCCAAGGATGAGATGCCTATGCAGCCTGTCATCATTTGTGATGTTTTTGACACATGGGGCATCGATTTCATGGGCCCATTCCCTGTTAGCCACGGATTCGAGTACATCCTTCTTGCGGTAGAATATCTATCCAGATGGGTGGAGGCTATCCCGATCCGAGCCGCAGACAGCGGGACTGTCCGTAAATTCATCAGAGAACACATAATCTCTAGGTTCGGGATCCCCAAAATGATGATATCAGATGGGGTAGCCATTTTGTAAATCGGGAGGTGAAGAAACTCATGAAGGACTACGACATCGAACACCGCATCGCTAGTCCTTACCACCCAAAAACTAATGGTATGGCTGAGGTGTCGAATCGGGAGGTGAAAACTATATTGCAAAAGCTTGTCCGCCCGGACAGGAAGGACTGGTCTCAGATCTTGGATCAGGTCCTCTGGGCGTATAGGACAGCTTACAAGACACCTTTAGGAACCTCCCCATTCCGAATGGTATTCGAAAAGCCATGCCATTTGCCTGCAGAGTTAGTGCATAAATCAGAATGGGCAATCAAGAAGGTCAATTGGAACACGCACCCATGGCAGAAGCATAGAGAATTGGATCTGAATGAGCTTGTGGAAATCAGAAACCGTGCATATGACAACAGTTTGGTGTACAAGGACAAGGTGATGCGTTGGCATGATAGATATATCAGACGAAAGACCTTTGTTCCTGGACAGAAGGTATGGTTGTTTAATGCTAGGCTGAAGATCTTCCAAGGCAAGTTGAAGTCCAAGTGGACAGGCCCATTTGTCATCCGTACGGTGCATGATAGTGGATGTGTTGAGATCTCAGATCTTGCAGATGACGCACCGACATTCTTGGTGAATGGACAATTGTTGAAGCACTTCGTCGAATCCAATGAGCAGTTAGTCCATGTTGAGGAGATTGTATTCATGCGCAAGACAGATTCAGCAGATACACCTCAAGCCACGTATGAGACCTTGCAGCAGTGAGCTCTAGCCATCAACAGCATCTTGAAAGATTCAGACCGACCCACTTGTATATATCATCCTTCCTGTACATTCTGTCCTTTCTCCCCCACGACTCTAGTAACCCATCCCCGCCTCATTAAATCACTATCTTGGACTATACTTAGGATGACCAGATCCTAAGTATAGTGGGGATGAGCCACCTGAGTCGGTTCACTGGACATTCTCCATATCACATTGGTCCTCATACTCACTTCCGTCCTATACTTAGGCTGACCTGAGCCTAAGTATAGGGGGGATCGATGCCCGCATTGTATACTCATCCACTTCTCTTCTTGACCTCGTCCGCCCTACTTTTTGACTTTCTTCTACACTTAGGCTGCCAGAGCCTAAGTATAGGGGGGACGGTCGATTTCTATACATTTTCCATTCTCTTTAACTCTCTTATGCTTAGCACGAGCTATGTCTTTTTCCTCTCTTTTCATGCTCTGAGGACATAGCACACGCTAAGTATAGGGGGGCGTGTATATATTACATATATACTTTACCCATAGCTCGTACTTTCGCATATTTTCGCGTATCTCTTGTATATATTTTACAATAATTACGGGTGGGTAAAAATTCAAAAAAAAAGAAATGAAAAAGAAAAAAAATAGGCTTCTTATTTACTCTTGCATATCATCTCTGCATCTGAAAAGAAAAGAAAAAAAGAGTCTTGCATTTACATTCATCTTCATAGCATGTCATCTGCATCTCATCTGCACATCTTGTATATGCAAGGTGGAAAGCTAGTGGGTTCTGAACCAAGTTATGAGTAGATATTGAGGATGGACTTGATTTGACCTTAATCCACCTAATTTCAAAGGAACCTTATAGGAATTGGAGTTAAGATTTCTCAGGTCAAGTGACTTAATTCTTTGAGTCCGCAAGTCTATGTTCACATGTCATCTTGATTAGTCTAAGTAGAATATCTCGTGCACACGCATGATTCTTATATACAGTGACCTAACTTGGACAAGCACAATGCACGTAGCTCTTCATTGATGAGGTGGTGAGTAGGTAGAATCCTTTAGCTTGGAGTAGCACACTGGTGGAAACATCCGTCCTCCTCTAGGGAGGGTAGTGCATCTCAACCTAGTCTGGTGGTGTTGACATCTAAGGACAGGATGTTGTGGGTTGCAATAATTCTTCAAAAGAGGGATAGTCTACTGGCTCAAGAGGAAAAACTCCTGATGTACATGATGCACCTTGTATATAGTTTAAAAAAAGTTGCAAGAACTCCAAAAAAAATCAGACAGGTCCAAGTGAAAATAAAATACCTGTCGGAGTATGTATATTATCAAAAAGTCTGCAGCTGGATGACTTGGCTACACTAGTTAGGCATCCCGGGATAGGTAGCTACACTGGCTACCATCCATTCTTTTCTCCACCCTCTCCTCTTGAGCTGGTCGCACTTGAACTTAGAAGGGAATACCCCGCTCCTCGAGGAAAGAGTTACTGGACCGGGTTATTGAGTTACCTTGTTAGAGGAGGCTGGTTCTGAGCCATTTCTGATGTGGAGAGTTACACCTCACACCGTACAAGTAAGAATCATAGTCATCAGAAATTTGCGTTTGAGGATTTGTTCTGACCTGACTATTGAGGTGTTTTGAATAAAAGACTTGTGGAACTTGAAGTCTATTAGGAAGTTCAGGTCCCAATAAGGTTCCGCCACACAATTAATCCAAAGGTCGAGTCAAGCTCCATTTTCAACTTTTGTTCATGACCTTGGTATGGAATCCAAAATCATTTCACTATTGCATTTCATTTAGTTGCTCGGGGACGAGCAAGGTTTAAGTATAGGGGGTAGATGAATCTGTGATTCATCACTCTAAAAGTTGAAAATAGAATCTTGTTCTCGAGTAAATAGCAGCATATTTCCCTTTATCTTGCACAATTAGCATTCATACATGCATTCATAATATATGCATTTTAGCACTCACATTTGCATTAAATAAGAAGCAGGATCACTTGTAAAATATTCACCTATAAAAATAACACCTTCCTTATAAAATATACACCTTTAGTTAATAATATAAGGAGGAAGCCCTAGAATCCCTGATTCATAAAAAGCCCATAATTCTCTTGTACCAACCCCAAAATAGGTCTACCCACTTTCAGATGAATACACATTAAAAGACCTTTAAATGAGACTAATTTCATCAAATTTGGAGCTCGTAGGAAGAAGTTGGGTTTTTGGGCCTCTTTGTATACTATATATGTGTATATTTGTATTCCTGTATTTTTGTATCGTATTTGACCTCATCTCCATCTTTGGTCAACATGAAATTTGTAGATCTCATCAAGATCTACAACTTTAATGTTTTGAGTTTTTCCAAATTCGGCCTCCTTCTCTTTCTAAACTTATTTCTCCTCTCAGCCATTCACAACTGGCCACGTGGCGCCCTCTGATTGCGCCACGCGGCCTGCTTCCTTTTGTCTTATCCGCCCCTGCCTCCAGCCGTTGGATCTCTTCTTGATCCAACAATCAGCTGTTCTCTATGTGTGCCTTTTACTTCCACCGCCTGATCATTTCCCGCCTCTCATCATCACCCTCCATTCGCACCTCAACCAGATCACGCCACACGTCGGCTTGCGTACCCCACGATCGCGTCCATGCCTTTCCATCACAGTCGCTTATTCCGCCTCGCACCTCAGCCCTTAGATCGACGTCCTAATCTAATCCCTTCTGTCCACTGGCACCTCGCCTTCGACGCGCCACGTGGTGCAATCACACCCTTTGATCGCTTCGCCTCAGATCAAATCCAAGCCGCTCCGTAGCGCCTCGCTCTAGACCGTTGGATCACAAGATCCAATGGTTGGGAACTCGTCTTCCACCTTCGGCGCCCCTCTCTCCCACGATCTCGATCTTGCGCGAGGGGTTGCCCCTTTCTATTCTCGGACCCACTCCAGCCACCCTCTCTGACCGCCAACACCGCCACGATGGAGCCCACTCTTCCCTCCTCGCCAGCTCCCTCACTCACCACGACTTCCACCAGAGACGCTCCACAACTTCAACGAACTTTGCCTCTCCTCCATCCTTGCCGCCACCATTGCCCTATAAATAGACTATCTCCGGCCACATTCACGCCCATCCGCCACCAAAGAGAGAACCCTCGAGCTCAGAGCCATCGATTGGTGACAGCAATTGACCGTATCTACGAGCGAAGACAGGCGTCTTCTCCGACGAGATCCACGGTCGCCACCGTCGTGCTGCAGCCCCTCCTCCGCGATGCTGCCCAAGCTCAGGCCTCTATCGACCTTCGAGCGACAACCTGGAGCTCAAACCTGAGCTCCATTCCCCAGGTAGCAACCTCCATTTCCCTTTGATCTTCTTCTTAATTGTTCTTTTGATTTCTCCTAATTTATCTGCCTTCCACCCTCGTTTTCTCGCTCCACCTTCATCCCTCCGAGCTCCGCGACGGAGCTCCAATCTTCGTGCTACATTTATTTCCCTCAAACACCGCACATCACCTTCTCTCGACTCCAGCTCCGCCACCTCGGCAGAACCCGATTGCCGGACACCCCTCACTCCGTTGTAGGCCTCGCCGTTCACCCTGCACGACTCCACGAGCACGCGCAAGCTTCGGCTATTTCCTCTAAGCAGGTACTCACTTCTTCACTGGCCGGAAGCTCGTCGGAGCTCCCTTCGAGCTTCATCATCATCGAGCTCCAACGCTCCTCCTCCGCTCCTGAGGCCACCAGAGGCTTCACCGACCATCCACGCATCTTCCGAGATACCTCCAACTCGCCATCGACCTTCACCGACGACGAGAAGGGAGGGAGGAGCAAAGCCAGCTTCGTCGGAGCCCCGCCTTCTCCTCCGCAGGAGGCGGAGGGCCGTTGGGGGAGACGTTCAGCCACCGTTCGATCATCTCGATCGAACGGTCAAGATCACGCCACGTCGCCTCGCGAAGGAGCCGTAGGATCATCCTTGATCCCACGCTCAGGATCAAGCCACGTCAACATCAACCGGAGCAGTAGAGAGCCGTTGGATTTATCACGATCCAACCACGATAGATCAGCCACGTCGCCTCACGAAGAACCGTAGGATCATCCTTGATCCTACGCGTCTTGATCGCGCCACGTCGCCCCGATCCGAGCCTCTTCCCCGACCTCTAGGCTCGGATCACCCGAAGCTTCTCCGAGCCTTCGACCGAACCTCCAGAGCAGCCGAGCCTCGTCCCGAGCCGCCGAAGTCACCCGAGCCTAGGGCACCCCACGTCAGGAGCACGTGCGGCCTGTGCAAATTGCATCAAAGCCCCGAGAAGTTTTTGAAATTACAAATCAGTCCCTGCGAAGCGCCCCCACGTGAGGAGCACGCGCGCCTTTGGAGAAATTGCATTCCACCCCCTACATTCTAAGTAAATGCATGAAGGTCCCTGTCAGCATATTTTATTTTTATCAATTTTAAATTCCTGTATTGTAGTTATACCCCTGTCTTTGCACGTATATTTAGGTGTCCATATTTCATCATTTTTAAATTCCAAAAATTGCATGTTGTTGTTTAACTTGTCCTTTATCTTATGTGACACTTGGCATAATTTTGTGATATCAGTAGAATTTTTAATTAATTAATTGGTCCATTTTTGTCATACTTTGCCCAATTTCATCTTTTAATTAATATTAATTTCTCCGTGACACTAAAAATTCCCAAAAAATCACATTTGCTCTATGATAATTAGATGCACCTTGCATAAAAATTTCATTTCAATTGCACACATTTCGTGGCCTAAATAAATTAATTGGTGATTTTCTTTGTTTATTTTTAATAAGTTCATTTCACATCATAATTAAGGTCTGACAATTTTCCTAGATTCCTCATCTTTAGATCTATCTAGGATAATTTTTGTTCCCTAAAATATTGTGATTTGATATTTATTAAAATTAAATCAGTCAAAATCACCCTGCATTCATTGATAATTTACAGTAAATTCATTTAGAGTCAGAAAATTCCAAAAAAATTAGGGTAGTTTAATTTCATCATATTTCACCATCTGGCCAATTTTCATTATTTTTGGACTTCATTTGAATACTTATTTGATTTCAGTTTTAAATTGTCCTGATTTTTGCACGAGTCTTGCATAAAAAATTGAAAAAGACCAAAAAATATTCCCCGAAAATCGAACACTGGAAGTTTGCTAAAAATTCACCTAAGGAGACAGATGCCTCCCTGAGTTCGACCTTGGACTTCCCAAGTAAAAAATGCTGCCACTCGAAATTAACTTGCTTAAATTAAAAGTGGTTTTTGATTCGCTCTCGTTATCCGACTGCAACGAACATCAGAAATAATCTGCACATTAATTTGCCTGAATTAACAAGGGTAGCGGGAAGCGTCATAACCTATATGATTATATACTCTATAATATGTTAATTATTTTAGTTTCAAAAATTAAGAAGAAACTAAAAAAATAGCAAAATGAAAACCCTAAAAACTTAAAACCCTAAAAAATCATTATGTATATTTGGTTGTTCTCTATCTATAAATATCTCTACATTTATCTATATATTATGATATATAATTAGTTATATTTATAGATATATTGTATTAATAATTAATTTATAAAAAAATATAAAAAAATTAAAACCAAAAATTATAAATAAAAAAACACCTAAAGAGGATGAAAGACAAGTATGTACATAATATACACTGATTAGCAATAATCATAGGCTACCTAGCTTGCTCTCTAGGGTACGACCTCTACAAGCATACATGCTATACATTTATTTATTTAGAATTAAAAGAAAAAAGTGACTCTCAAATTTTTGAGATTTAACTGATTCATTCATTAATTGTGGGTACTTGTTGATTGAATCGGGCTTTCATGAGTCGTCGCCTCAGCGACATGTTATCTTCGCTTTTTTTGACTGAGGATTATTTTAGACCCTTGCCAAAGTCCCCTTCATCAAATGGCATCATTGTCGGGGAGCAACATAGTGTCTTCGTTTTTGTACTTATTTTTCTTTTATTTATTGGTTCATTTATTTATTCATTTCTTTGTATGTATTTACTTGATTCATTTATTCTCTATCTCTTACCTAATTTCATATTTTTTACACTCTTTGATTCATTGTGCTAATACATCTCTTTTGTTATATTTGTTGTGAGGGTCCGCCATGCGAGGCCGACCTCTTAGGAGGATGATGCAGCCAAGCAAGATGGAGATTGGTCCTTCTATCATGACCTGTTGGAGAGGCAACAACCATCACAAGGAGACTACTTAACCCAGATTTGTAGTTTAGATTTATCTTTACTTTTGTGAGAGAGTGATTTATTCATTATTTATTGTAATAATTATGGAATTGGACACTACTCTTCTCTATGAGGTCCAGTGCATGGGTGATTGTTCACCTGGGGGCCATGTCATGGTTTTCTCGCATTTTCACTTCCTTCTTTTATTTTGTTTATTGATGTTTTGAGTTTCTAGCCTTTCTTTTTATCTGTTTTATGTGCATGTATCCCATAGAATTTAGGTTGCTTGAATTCGTAATTAGGTCCAAACCCTAATAAGAATTATGTTCCTATAGTCTCTTACATTTGGATCTAGTCAAATTAATAATTGCTAGTTCTTTAGACTTAAACCCACGTGCCGAGAAATGCATCATACATCGTTAATAGAACATGTTGTGGTGGGCACCGAGATGTCTCCAAGACCATACCCTAGGGTTTATTTCTAAATAATTAGCATAGGGTTCTTCATGCATAATAACAACTACTATTTAGGGCGGTTTTGTCGATTGCACACCATCATGTAGATAGGTTTAAAAATTATATTTTGCATACCTCATGGAGAGAGTTGGGAAGCATTGTAAGTCCTCTAACTATGCATGCATCATTAAAATTCAATGATGAGATTTCCATCATCGAATCGACTTGCACAGCTTATTCGCTTTCTCCCTCTGATTTTGAGCACCTAGGACTTAAATGAGAATCTACAAAACTGTTAGGTGCTTATATGCAAAATATCCAAAAAAGTGAAACCCAAAAATCTAAAACAAGAGGACTGGTAAATAAACTTTGACTTTAACTAAAATATGTAATGGACTTCATTGCTCATTGCCTTGGGTTCATAAAGCCCTCATTGTTTTCGGTACACTAGGAGGGGAGCTAAACCCCTCCCATGAGCGACGCATGACACGTTAAGGATTAGAGCCAAAAAGCCAGTTTGTAACTGCCTTGTGTATCACCTGGATTTTTGAGGTATTGGCACTTCTATCATACGTGACCAAGTAGGTCCTTGTCAACGATGGTGTTCCCGCCTTGTGTGGAACATCGACTTTGTCCGAAGTACTGAGCTTAGGCCACACCCTTATGGGTTCGTCTATCTCATCAGTTTGCGTCTGAGTAGGTCCTTGCACACTCACGGGTGATTCTGTTGCGAGCGAGGTCTGAAGTAGTGGTTTCATCTATCGAATGCCTCCCTCTTATTCTTTGGCTGAGTACGGATTGAGGAAGGTTTACAATGACTCAAAAAGTGCAAACTACATGTCACAAAGGAGGATGACAAGTACGAGATACTTTTTTGGTCGTACTCTCGCCTTATAAGGATAGCATGATAAGAACTTGATACAAGATATGCTTGAAATAAAAACTATAAAAATGAAAAGATAAAAGTAGCCGATCCTTTACGACTTCACATTACATTGAGATGGTGAACCCAATTTTGTATTGTGTTTGTATAGATCCATATTAAGGTTCAAACATCAAGTCATGTGTACCAGCACAAATTTTGTCATATGTGTCTTCTCTTTGACCCATTGCTCGTTTCGAGCTTATATACTATTTTATACCCCTTTTTATTCCTCGTTGACTACTGTATCCTTCTTTCTGCATCGATCTTCTCTTTATTCATGATAAAAATTCATGGATGGCTTAGTTGAGACTCCGGCGACACCTACATCGATTCCATGGACTCAGCATCGTCAATAATTCGAGATGATTCCCGAGAACCCGGTTCAGACCATGCAAACCGATTTCCAGACTCCTCGTTTTCTTTCTACTTTCCTAAATAATCGGGACCACTCGTGTCCCACTATTGCTAGTTGCGAATGGAGATCAATTTCAGTTATATCTTTTTCTCCATTCATGACCATATGGGATTGACCCTAATCTCATATTCATCACGGCAGCTGGTGTTCAATTTCAAGTGTTCTGATTAGGATTCTCTTACATTGCAGATAGAAGCCAGTCCATGTCCTAGAACCCAACACCGAGTTCATATCCTCGGATTCTGATCCAGAAATGGATCCTCAAAAAAAGGGTAAGGGGCAGCAACCGCCCCAACCAGAGCAAGGTTCCACACCAGACCAGAATCAAGTGAACGCTCAGTTGCTAGCTTCCATACAAGCCATCCAGTAGTAACTTATGGAACAAGCTCTCATGTATACTAATTTCCAAGATATATTGAATGACATGAGGAACATACCAGTAGGAGGAGGAGGTAGTGGAGAACGACCCCGTGATGATCCAGACCACGAAGAAGAGGTGGCAAGGAATGAGAACCCCATACCAACATTGAAAGAAACATGTAATGGGGGGGATAGTCAGATGATCGAATGGATTTGCATCTTTCCGATTCACGCTCACTTTGAGCTAAAGCCTTAGTTCCTTACACTCCTACCCTCATTTCATGGAAATACCAATGAGGAGTTGTACATTAACCTGCAACAGTTCACTCGCATCTGCAGAACCACCCACTACCCTAACATTCCATTAAGTGTAGTCAAGATGACTGCATTCCCCTTCAGCTTGCAAGACAAGGCTCTGTACTAAGTCAATCATTTGGGAAAGGTCGGGACAACATGGGAGGAACTAAAATATGTGTTCCTTCACAAGTTCTACACTCTTAGTAAGCTCAACCATATGTGAGCCAGGATTATCAACTTTTCTCAAGTAGCCCACAAGTCTGTACATGAGGCACAGGAACGATTCACTGATCTGCAGGAAAAGTGCCCCCACCATGACATACTGAGGACAGTTTGGTCCAATACTTCTTCGGGGGCCTAAATATGGAAACCAAAAAGTAGTTGATGTTGCATGAGGATGATCCCACTTTAACAATGATGAAGATGTGGTATGACAGATCTTTGAAGAAATGGTCGAGGGAGAGGCCACCCTATCTTCATCATGTGCTTACTAGAGATAGCCTCTGGACCTCCACAAGCCAGTCTGCATGGTAGCATCCTGTGAGGAAGAGAAAGATGAGAGCTCCAACCTCATTGGGAGTCATCTTTATAAGGTCAACATTATCGAGAAGCAATCACAGGATCTTGAAAAGCTTGATGTGATAGAACAGAGGATGCAGAACTTGGATAAGCTGGACCAAATCACCAAGTGGTTGGAGCTTTTGGTGAGCACCATTAGTTCTTGTCAGTCAGCGACACCATCGTTGAAGACTTATTTGAGAAGAAGGATGAACCATCACCACCACATCAGCGTCAGCCGAGTCAACAATAGCCAACGATCCAATAAATATACTACGTGTAGGCCCTCGAGTAGACCACGCCACAACAACATATGGTGGTTTATCAACCACACTTTCTCCCATCTTCTGATCTAGCATTCCCACCACCACCTCTGATACTGGAAGTCAATGGTGACTGGAGCAACGATGCACAACTTGCCCATCCTACTGGACAACCCCAGGGCTAACTACCTACCAACCGGACTTACCATCGACCTCAAGGTGGTCATTTTTTATAGACATTTTAGTCTCGGCCTCAGTCCTAGTATCAACACCATTAGTCTTTATAATACCAAAACAATTGGAGACTGTCGCAGTAGTATCCACAGTCATCATACCATCATCAACAATCGTACCCTCAGTACGTGACTTCACATCAGTAGCAATACTCTCCTCCTCCATGCCAACAATATCATCTTCCTACACCTCCACAGTATTACCAGCAGCCTCAGCCTCCCACCAGCAGTCACAGCGTGGTCAGCACGTTGAACCTCCTAAGGCAGTTCTTGTGAACCCCAACCTTGATTGCCTGGCCCAACTCGTAAAAGGTCTAGCAAAGATGACAAATAAGATAAATTAACTGACATCCACCAAAATTTCTGTCCCAGCTCAGGTCGAAGCAAATCCAATAATTTTAAGAGGAAAGAGCATGTAGAATGTGATGTCCCGTCTGTGCCTGTAGAGTCAAATGCTTGTAATTTTACCTTGCCTAATGTTGTTACTCTCCGAAGTAATAGGACCTTGCCTTTGTATGCCACAATCAAAGGGAAGAAAAATGCTTCACCGTCATATTTTGCATCAGTCGTGCCAGCTTCATGTTCGGGTGAGGAAGAAGGAGGAGGAGCCATGCCAACTGTAAACCACCACCTCCTCCATCAACAAAAAGAAAAAAATCAGAAAATGCAAAAAGACCAAAAATAAGATGGCAGTCGAAGTGAAGTCACGCCAGTCATGGAGGAGCCAACACCAATTGTTGATCCAGCGGTTGCCGACAGAGTGGAGACCGTACTTTTTGCATGTCCACTAGCAACATCACCTTCATCTCCAAAATGTACACCTTTTTGTAGACCGCATGTACATACTAGTGTGGGCAAGAATTATATTGTAAATAAGAATACTACTTTTGATTTCAGTTCTATAAATATTTTGTTTCCCGATGCAATACAAAATCCAAAATAAATCAAATATAAAAAGTGCATTATCTAATACATGTGTTGTGGATATTCTGAAAAATTTAACCGTTGAGTTACCATTAATGCAAGCCATGGAATATATGCTCTCTATGAAGAAGGTCTTGAAGGAAACGTGTACAAACAAACATCGGTCGAATCTCAGAAACATATGCTAGCAAGTTGAGAAGCATGTCCTTACCATGGCCACAGTTGCAGCCATCAGCAATTTCCATCAAAGAAGAAAGGCAAAGGAGCACCTTTGATCATATGAGAGATTTTTGACCAAGATTTCGAGTGGACCCTGCTTGACAGCGGCTCTTCCATCAACCTCTTACCCTCATCATTACTGCAAGAATTTGGGTTGGGTCCATTGAAGCAGACACACATGATCCTTCAGCTGCTAATCGATCTATCAAGCGACCCATAGGTCCGCTGGAAGATGTTGTTGCAAAGGTGCAGGACATGTAGTTTCTGGTTGATTTTGTAGTCCTTGATATGGACTCTCTTGCACCATTAATTCAGACCTAAATTATCCTTGGACGACCATTCTTGTGCAATACAGAGGTCGTGGTTGACTAAGGGTCTGAGAAGATCACGTTCAGTTCAAGCAATCACAGAGTTACCATAGACATGGTCAATGAGACAAAAGTTATATTTGATGAAAGTCATGCAACACCGCTTGAAGCAGACTCTGAATTCATTGCAGAAATCAGAGACACATAACTCTCTTTGAATGATACATGGACCATTGAAATTCTCTCTCCTGAGGACCAAGAAAGCAATATCTATACAAGCATTGATAGGACTTCGGAGACAAAATCAAATTTGTTGATGCATCACTTTTTGTCAAAAGATTCATGCCAGTCTGAACATGACGAATTCATTGCAGATCTGTTCGGCATATTGACAGTTGAACAAGAAGCCATTGAGGTTAGCATTACTTGTAAAGTCATGGCAGATCATCCACCTACTAGCACAGTTTCTGAAGTGATCGAGAAGCAGCCAGATTAGAGCATGAATTAAAGCCACTTCCAGTAGGCCTTATGTATGCCTTCCTTACGGGTGTAGAGAAGATGTATCTGATCATCATCAACAACGGACTGACTCTGGGTCAAGAATCTTGACATCTTGAGGTTCTAGAGAAAAATCGCAAGGCACTTGGTTGGCACGTCTCAGATCTCCACGTGATAAATCTTGCCATGTGTTCACATCATATCTATTTGGAAGAAGATGCCAAGTCATCCTGAGAGTTTCAGAGAAGACTGAACCCAAATTTGTGGGAAATCATCATGAAAGAAATCACGAAGTGGTGTGATGACGGTTTCATTTATCACATCTTCGATTCACAGTGGGTGAGCCCTCTGCATGTAGTTTCAAAGAAATCCATGCTCATCGTGGTTACAAATGACAGAGGAGAGGAAAGATCTACTCGGGTACCGACATCCTGGCGGGTATGTGTTGACTACCGCTGCCTTAATGCAGCAACCAAGAAGGACCACTTCCCCTTGCCATTCATCGATCAAGTTCTAGAGAGATTAGCCGGCAAGGAGTTCATCCACTTTCTAGATGGGTATTGCAGGTACAATCAAGTGGCAATCGCTCTAAAGGACAAAGAGAAGACTACCTTCACTTGTCCTTTCAGCACCTATGCCTTCAGAAGAATGTCCTTTGCTTTGTGTGATTCTCCTGCTACATTCCAAAGATGCATGCTTGCAGTCTTTGTCGATATGGTTGGCAGTTTTCTTGAGATGTTTATGGACAATTTATCAGTCTATGGTGAAAATTTTGATGCCTGTCTTGAGCACCTGAACTGAGTACTTAAAAAATGCGATGAAGTCAATCTCATGTTATCTTGGGAAAAGAGCCACTATATGATCACAGAAGGAATTGTGCTGGGTCATGTCGTTTCCAGCGTGGCATGGAAGTCGACCTGGCAAAGGTGGATGTTATCAGCAACCTTAAGCCGCCTCAGAACATCAGACATGTGAGGTCATTTCTGGGGCATGTGGGTTTCAACAGGAGATTCATTAGAGACTTCAGCCACATCTCTCAACCTCTTATAGAATTGTTGTGAAAGGACATCGAGTTTAATATTGATCAGTAGGTTCTCCTTTCATTTAGTCAGTTGAAGGAGCTAATCACTCAAGCTCCTATACTACAACCACTAGATTGGTCTCTTCCTTTTGAGATCATGATGGATATGTTAGACTTTGTAGTTGCGGTTATTCTAGGATAAAGAAAAGACAAGGCACCCTATGCCATTCACTATGCTAGCAAAACTCTAGATGAATCGCAGAGAAATTATACTGTCACTGTCTACACTAACCACTCTACTATCCGATACTTGCAGCAAAAGAAGGATGTCAAGCCTAGACTAATCAGATGGATCCTTCTCCTCTAGGAGTTCGACATGGAAATCAAAGACAAGCCTGGGATTCAGAATGTAGTAGCAAATCACCTCTCCAAAATTGAACAGCAATGGCCTCTATTAAGCAATGCACCAATCATAGACGCCTTTCTTGACGAGTCGATTTTGGTTGTAGATTCACTCCCTTGGTATGCCGATATTGTGAACTACCTCATCTTTGGTGTAGTCCCACAAGATTGGACGAAAATTAAGAACGACAAATTCTTGTCCACCATCCATTTCTACACTCACTTCAGTTCAGGGAAGGAGAAAATTACATTTGGTGCCGGTGTATTCCTTAGGAGGAACATCATAGTGTCCTCGAGCATTGTCATTCGCTCGAATCTGGTGGAGACCACTTTGGAGATAGAATGATAGCGAAATTACTGTAGTGTGGCCTCGGGTGGTCAATACTATTTAATGATGCTACAGCATTTGTGAAGCACTGCACTGACATTTAGAGGTTGGGAGGCACCCTTATAAAAGATTCCATGCCCCTGAAGTCCATTCAGATTTCAGATGTATTTGATGCTTAGGGCATAGACTTCATGGGACCATTTCACAATAGTGAGGGATATGAGCACATCCTTCTTACCATTGATCACGTGAGTGATGAATCTGTGATTCATCGCTCTAAAAGTTGAAAATAGAGTCTTGTTCCCGAGTAAATAGATGCATATTTCCGTTTATAATGCATAAATAGCATTCATACATGCATTCATAATGCATGCATTTTAGCATTCACATTTTGCGTTAAATAAGAAGCCAAAATACACTTGTAAAATATTCACCTATTAAAATTAACCTCTCCCTTATAATATGTACACCTTAGTTAATAATATAAGGAAGAAATCAGGAATCCCCTTTGTAAAAGCACCCAATAAAGCCTTAAAACCCTTGGACCATAAAATGCCCATAGCTCCCTCATATAACCTCCAAAATAGGTCTACTCACTTTTAGAATAATACACATTAAAAGACCTTTAAATGAGACTGATTTCATCCAATTTAGAGCTCATATGAAAAAGTTGGGTTTTTGGGCCTTTATGTACACTATGTATACTATATTTGCGTATATTTGTATTTTTGTATTATATTTGACCTCATCTCCATCTTTGTCAACATGAAACTTGTAGATCTCATCAAGATCTGTAACTTTCATGTTTTGAGTTTTTCCAAATTCGGTTTCCTTCTCTTTCTACACTCATTTCTATCTTCAACCAATCACAGCTGGCCACGTGGCGCCCTCTGGTCGCGCCACGCGGCCCGCTCCCCTTGCCTTAGCCGCCCCTGTTCTCAGCCGTTGGATCTCACTTTAAATCCAACGGTTCCGCTCACTCCACGTGCGCCTTAAATCTCCACCGTCAGATCCTTTCCCCCTTCTTATCTGAACCGCCCGTTCGCGCCTCTCCAACAGTGCGCCATGTGGCGCATTATACGTCATCAGATCTCGCCTTCAGCTCTTCGATCTGCACCGTCCACTAGCACTTTAATTCTAATCGCCTGATCGAATCCCTTCATCTCATATCCACCGTCCGCTCGTGCTTTGCCCCCATCGCACCACGTGGCGCCATCACATCCCTCAGATCGCCTCGCCCCAGATCTAATCCTACCCGTTACATCCCGCCTTCTTCTCCGCCGTTGGATCACAATATCCAACGGTGAGGGCCTCGTCTTCCACCTCCGACACCCTCTCTCTCCCACGATCTCGACCTTGCGCCACACGCTGCCCCTTTCTATTTTCGGCCGCATGCCAGCCACCCTCGCTGACCGCCAACACCGCCACGACCTTCCCCACTCATCCCTCATCCTCGCCAACTCCCTCACTCGCCACCACTTCCACCATAGACGCTCCACGACCTCCATGAACTTCGCCCCTTCACCAGGCCTGCCGAGACCTTCACCCATTAAATACTCGAGCACCGGCCAACTTCACGCCCATCCACCACCCTAGAGAGTAACCTCGAGCTCGGAGCGTCTATTTTGTGATAGAAATTGAGTGAGTCCTTGAGCGAAGATGGGTCTTCTTCTCCGGCGAGATCCACGGCGCCACCGCCGTGTTGCAGCCGCCCTCCGCGAAGCTGCTTGAGCTCGGGACCTTACCGATCCCTCGAGTGACGACCTGGAACTCCAACCCGAGTTCCAAACCCCAGGTAAACTCCTCCATCTTCGTTGATCTTCTTCTTCATCTTTCTTTGGTTTTTCTCCCATTTTATTCGCCCTCCACCGTGACCTTCTCGCTCCATCTTCACCTCGCTGAGCTCCACGACGGAGCTCTGATCTTCGCACCGTACTCCACACCCTTCGACGACGCAAACCGTCCTCCATCGACTCCAGCTCCGCCACCTGGGCAGAGCACCAACGTCGGACCTCCCTCACATCGCTTTAGGCCTCGCTGTCCTTCCTCCACATCTCCACTAGCACGCACACGCTTCGGCTATCACTTCTAACCCCTGCAGGTACACCCAGTTCACTGGGCGGGAGTTCACCGGAGCTCCTATCGAGCTTCATCGGCAGTGAGACCCGACGCGCCTCCTCCGCTCCTGAGACCTCCTGAGCCTTTGCCTCACCGCCGCGAATCCTCTAAGCTACTTCAGAGCATCCAGCGAGCTTCAACGATACCTGGACCATTGGGCGGAGCAGACCACCCTTCGCCGAAGCCCCGCCAACTCCTCCGCAGGTGGCGGAGGATCGTTGAGGACGAAGCTCCAGCCACCGTTCGATCATCTTGATCGAACGGTCCAGCGCCATCCACGTCGCCCGTCATCCGCAGCAGCAGACAACCGTTGGATCGGCTGTGATCCCACAGACAGGAGCGAACCACGCGTCCACATCTGAAGCAGCCCAGGAGATGTAGGATCAATTGTGATCCAGCGGTCCGCATTTAGCCACGTCGCCACCTTCATCGAAGCCCCTGGCACCATTGGATCGATCCAGATCCGACGGTCTCTGATCACGCCACGCGCCAGCCACGACAGCCTTTGGATTGATCTTGATCCAAAGGTCCAGAGCATGCCACGTAGACGGGTCCGAGCCTCTTCCCCGATCTCTAGGCTCGGACCACCCGAAGCTTCGCCGAACCTCAGCCGAACCTCCAGAAGCCCCCGAGCCAAGACCCGAGCTGCCGATGCCACCCGAACCTAGGCGCACCACGTGAGCAGCACATGCGCCTGGGTAAATTGAACGGAAGCCCCTGGAACTTTCAGAAATTGCAAATTGGTCACTGTGAAGCGCCCCTACGTGAGGAGCACGTGTAGCCGTGGAGAAATTGCATTCCACCCCCCAGCATTCTAGGTAATTGCATTTAAGTCCCTGTCAGCATGTTTATTTTTATGTAATTCTTATTTCCTGTATTGCAATTACACCCTTGTCTTTGCACGCATCCCTAGGTGTCATTTTGCATCATTTTTAACTTCCAAAAAGTGCATGTTGAAGTGTAACTTGTCCTCTGTCTGTTGTGGCACTTGTCAAATTTTTGTGATATTAGTAGAATTTTTAATTAATTAATTGGTTGATTTTTGTGATATTTTGCCCACTTAGACCTTTTAATTAATAATTAATTCTCTGTAACTCCACAAATTCCCAAAAAATCGTAGTAGCTCTAGGATAGTTAACATAACGTGACATAAAAATTTCATCTCATTTGCACACATCTCGAGGCCTAAATAAATTAATTGGTGATTTCCTTAGTTTATTTTTAGTAGTTTCATTTCACATTAAAATTTAGGTCTGTCAATTTTCCTAGATTCCTCATCCTTAGATCTATCTAGGATAATTTTATTTCCTGAAAATATTGTGATTTGATATTTATTAAAATTAACTTAGTGAAAATCACCCTGCATTCATTTTAAATTCACAGTAAATTCATTTAGTGTCTAAACAAAAAAATTATTGTAGCTTAATTTCATCATATTTCATTATCTGGCCAATTTTTATAATTTTTGGACTTCATTATACCTTAACTGAGTTAACTTTAAATTGGCTTGATTTTTCCATGTGTCCTGCATAGAAAATAGAAAAAGATAAAAGAAAATATTCCTCGAAAATCGAACACTTGGACTTTGTTAAAATTCACCTAAGGAGACAGATGCCTCCCTAAGCTCGACCTTGGACTTCACCAAGTAAAAAAATTTGCCGCTTGAAATTGACTTGAATCTAATTAAAAGTGGTTTTTGATATTCCCTCTCGTATCCGACTACAACGAACAATTAATATTAATTTAGACATTAATCTGACCAAATTAACCAAGGGTGCGGGAAGCGTTATCAAAATGGCACCGTTGCCGGGGAGGCACGGCTTAGGTTAATTTGTAGTATAATTCTGATTGTTTGATTTTCTCTCCCCGGGTAGTCTGACCCCCGGTTTTCTTGTAATTATTTTCTCTCTCTTTTATTTCTTTGCATTTTTCCTGTGTCATTCTCTGACCTCAATCTATTTCTGTGCGAGGAACACGAGGAGTCGAAGACGCTTCGAGGATCTAGCATTTAAATTTATTGAGTGAATAGAGAGGCTTTGTAATTTTCATTTTATTTCTTTATTTCTTTTTCGCATTATTTCCAGCAGTTCCCGTTTGGGTTCTCGCGCATGTAAATATAGTGAAACTGTGTCCCCGTGTGTTGTGTGGGTGAATGGTAATCTAGCTTGCACTAGCGGATCCCCGAGCCAATCTAGGAATTGCTTGTGCTCGTAATTTTTAGGACCACACAAATCACTTAAAAGACGCACTTAGACCGCATGACTTAGCCAAATCAACTTGTTCTTCACGTTAATAGAACTGCTTGTCTAGGAGCGGCTTTCATCGCTTGCATTTGCATTTAGATTAAAAAGATTTCAATTCAATTTTGCATCCTGCATAAAAAAGAGAAAGGATCACTGTAAGTCTCCTGAACTCAACATACGCATCATTGTTTTTATTTTGCATCGGCTTTTCTCGATTTCCCCCTCTGATTTTTCACATTTAAATTAAAAAGGAAATTAGGACTGGTCGTTAGGCGTGCTGTGTGGTTGGATTAATTCAGTGAGAACCTAACTTAAAACCGGGACTGCTAAACACTATTGACCAAAAAAAGCAATAAAATTGGAAAATTGTTTGCGGGAGATTAATCCCTGACCTTGTTTTCAGGATGAGTGAGGGTAATTGAGTGTGTGTGAACACCTTAAGGCAGAGCTCAAATCCCCGCCTTGCATATCACGTTCCGACTAATCCTAGCAAATATCACAAGTCGAATAATTTCAGATTCACTGATTGTACCAAGTAGCCTCCGCCTGTCCCAAGTAGATAGGGGCGAAATTGCGGTACTTTGCGACAAGTTGCCAGTAACCCCCCGGTGTGAAGTTCCGGCCTTGTCAGCCTCCGCCTGCTTGCAGGTAGATAGGGGTGTGGTCTTTGAATCTATCGACTTGGGATAGGAGCGAAGAAAGGAAGGACTGACGGTATCTTAGGCGACATTTTAAACAGGGAAGACGCATCCGGCTCTGAGCCGACTTCCCTATAGACCACGTAATCCTTGCTATTTTGCTTGAAAATCACACTTAAAACTTACAAGATTAATTGGACTCGATTTCGAGTCCTTCACTGTGTTGAGTGTGAACCCAGGGTCTTGGATTGATTTGTTTGCTTCAGGTAGGAGTAAAATCCTATCTTCTTCTCGCCACATCAAGATGAGTGACTGGGGGGATCTCGACTCTTTATTCACCGATCTCTCTATGAGTTCCCCACGAAACTCCTCTTCATCGGCCCAAGCGCACCTTGGACCACCCAGGACTCATGACCCTCTTGAGTCCTGGTTCCCTCATACCCAGGGTGGTTACTCTCAAACCAACCCTTTCCTTTCCTCCGAGCTTACCGAGGAAGACCATCACCTCGGTAATCCCTTCCTTGATTTGTCCTCTGACACTGATCTTATTTCACACCCAGGAATAGAGGACAAGATGCCGCTTAAGCAGCCACCACCGGATGAGGAGCAACTACGACAGATTCTTAATCGCCTTGCTGAAGCCGAACAAAGAAATGCAGATCTCGCGGCGAGGATGGGACAAATCATAGTAGTAGGAGGAATCGACCGACCAATGGTCGATGCCTACAACCCAGCAGAAAATGAGATACAGAATTGGTTGACCCCAGCGGTTCCTGCCGAAGCATTTGAGCTGAAGCCACACTTCCTTAGCCTGCTACCGAAGTTCAACGGGAATGCCCATGAAGAGTCGTATACCTTCCTCCGAAACTTCGAGCTGGTTTGCAACAATCTTAGCCATCCCAATGTTGGCCAAGATTACATAAGACTGAAGGCCACCCCATTTGCCTTAGGAGATAAGGCAGCTCATTGGCTGAAAAACCTAGGGGTGATATGTACAACCTGGATGCAGTTCAAGGACCTCTTTCTGAAAAAGTTCTACCCTCTCAGTAGGACTAACCAAATGAGAACGAAGATCGCCAGCTTCTCCCAAGGACCCAGTGAACCTTTCCAAGATGCCTGGGATAGGTTCAATGACTTTGTGCAGAAATGCCCCTGCCATGGCATTTCTAAGGCCATCTTAGTCCAGACCTTGTTCTGTGATCTAACCCCGGAGATGCAGGGGTTAGTCAGTGCCACCTGTGGAGGAAGCTATATGAACAAGAACGAGCACGCCGTATGGAGGATCCTGGAACAGATGGCGGAAACCGGCAGGTCGCAGGACACCAGGGCCTATACGTTGTCTCCCTCAATCCTATCCAACGAGATATCCCGAAGGACTGTAGCGGATCTGACCGAGGACCTCATCCCCAGCATGGGGATGATTGCTGATAAGTTAACCATGGTCGAACAGATCCACAAGAGGGTCACTGACCTTGAGTCTCTCTCTTGTCTACCGAAGCAAGTGGAGGAACTTACTGAGAAGGTAGCTACGATGAAGATACCTGCCCCTTCTACATCACCTGCCCCTGTACATCGAGTCCATCTTGTACAGGAACAGGCACCGGGGCCTCAGACTGGCTGGGTGGAGGACCAGACTTACACCCAACAGGACCAGCATGCACCCCCACAAGTGGAGACTGGATATGAGGAGCCTCCGCAGGTGTTCGAGATCAACAGGATGTGGTACAGCCGTGACCCCATCAGTAGATAGTCGGGGATGGGAAATGGTCAGTTTCACCGACCTTCCCAAGATTACCAAGGAACCAGCTCCGTCCCCGCACCACGCTTTCAGTCCAGGCCCGAACAAGGGTACCAGCCTCAGCAGCACCACCAGTAGCAGCGCACATATCAGCAGGGCCCAGCACCGTCCCACCAGTAGCAGTATCGGCATGGCCAGCAGGGTAATATAGAACCTCGTCCGTGTATCAGCCTGCCCAGCCCACCGAATTGGAGTCCCTCACCTTGGCGATCCAGACCCTGTCTGATAGAGTCCAACAAATGCAGAATGACTATCTGGATATGAGAACCGATATTAATCGTGTCTCTCGCACCCAGGACCAACAGATGATGCCAAAGACCCCAATTCCCGCACAGGTTCAGGCCAACCCAAACTGCTTAAACCATGTCCAGAACCGACCTCGAGATCAGGTATATTATTCAGATAATTATTTATCTGAACATGAGATCCTTTCGTACGATAATGTAAATCATATGTCCCTCAGGATCGGAAGGACCGTGACCATGCCTGCTCGGGCACGGGCGCCGAAGGAAGGAGCTGCCAAGTCTCTACCTGAGGAGAACTTGGAGGAAGAAGAGGAGCATCACCACCACCATCACCGGCAGAAGAAGAGGACATCTGAGTCCTCGAAGCAGCAGTCTCGCATCACCATAGAGTCCGACGGAACCGATGAGGAGCCCGCACCTCGATCTGAGGAGGAACGTCTAGAAGTCGCGGAAGATGCATCACCGGTTTCGCCTCAGCATTTTTCCTTCAGTTAGAGTCAGAGTCTGTTTCAGAGTCCGAGTCATGTACAGAACTCAGTTCCAAATCTTAATGAAAATCTTTCAATTTTCGAACATGAGTTGGAGTCAATAATCCCTTTCCCCCGAGCTCTCAAGGGTGGATAGAAGAAAATGAAAAAAATCCAAAAAGATGACCCTGAGATGGCAGAGTTCTGCAACAAACACATCGAGGTCACAATCCCCTTTGACAAGTACGTGGAGATGACCCCTGCATTCCAAAAATACCTTAAGATGAGATGCATACCTACTAGGGTTAGCAGGAAGACCAAAAGCCGTGTTGAGAAACACATTTTATCAGTACCCACGACTTGTGCAATAAAGAACTCGTTTCCAAGGAAACGAAGAGACATGGGTGCACACTATGTAGTGAGTCATGTTGATGACATCGCGTTTGCATGCACTCTCCTGGACAATGCTTCCTCAATCAATCTGATTCTTACAGCCCTCTATGAGCGGCTTAATCTCGGACTCTTAGGAAATCTAGAGCCCTTCTACAGTTTGCTGATAAATCAACCAAGAGGTCCCAAGGAGAATTGAGGAATGTTGTGATTAAAGTCGAGGGGAAGGAATACATGGTGGACTTCACTGTCCTGGATATGGAAACCCCTCGTAATTGGAGAGACTCCCAGATCATCTTAGGCATGCCATTCCTCAGAACAGCAGGGGCCTTGTTTGATTATAAGATCGGGAAGATTCAGTTCCAAACTCCAGGCGGAGATGAGGAACTTGAGATGAAGCAGACAAGATGGCAGAGACTGGATTCTGAATCCAGCACCAAGTACTCTTCAACCGAAGCAGACTGCGATCATGTAGACAGAGTTGGGCCATGGAGACAGAACCCAGCCAGCACCGATGAGTCCCTCCCCTCCGGAGATGATCCAGTGCATGAGTCAGTTTGCGAGGTCCTCAAGAACGAGTACAGCTCTGAACCTGCATCGCCCTACATCTTCGATGACTTAGAGGCCCAGTTGGGCCTGTCAGTCCTTCCCTCTTTAGGACAATCAGAAAGTGAGGATGACGAGTCGGACGGGGCTTTTGCTGATTGTATAGAGACCTTTGACGATCCAACTCCAGAGCCGAACAACTTTGTGGCAGCAATCACAGAGAAAGATTCAACCACTTCCAACATCGAACCAGATCAGATTGAGCCAGACTTCTTAGACAATCACACCATACCTGAGCTCAAACATTTACCCACAACATTAAAATATGCCTTCCTTGCAGGTCAGGACAAGAAATTTCCGGTCATCATCGGTTCGCGATTGACCGAGGAGCAGGAATCTCGCTTGCTAGAGATCCTAGAGAAGAAACGCAAGGCGATAGGCTGGAGCATTTCCGATCTTCATGGGATAAATCCCGCTCTGTGTTCGCACCATATCTACTTGGAGAATGAAGCCAAACCCTCTCGTGAATTCCAACGTCGTTTGAATACAAATTTACGAGAGGTTGTGAAGAAGGAGATAGAGAAATGGTGCAACACGGGTTTCATTTACCCAATCTCCGACTCTAAGTAGGTGGCCCCAATCCATGTTGTCCCGAAAAAGTCGGGAATTCAGACAACCACCAACAAGGACGGAGAGGAGATCGTGACGCGAGTACCCACGTCATGGCGCGTCTGTGTGGATTACAGAAGCCTGAATGCCTCGACGAAGAAGGATCATTTCCCCCTGTCGTTCATTGATCAGATCCTAGAGAGACTTGCGGGGAAAGAATTCTTCTGCTTCTTAGATGGGTTCTCGGGCTACAATCAAGTAGCCATAGCTCCAGAGGACCAGGAAAAGACCACATTCACATGCCCCTTTGGTACCTATGCTTTCAGGCGCATGCCCTTTGGGTTATGCAATGATCCAGGTACTTTCCAAAGGTGCATGATTGCTGTATTCGTCGAAATGGTCGGCGAATTCCTGGAAGTCTTCATGGACGACTTCTCGGTCCACGGCGATTCCTTCGATTCCTGTCTTAGGAATCTGGACCGAGTCCTCAAAAGATGTTGTGAGGTTAATCTAGTGCTCTCCTGGGAGAAAAGTCACTTCATGGTGACGGAGGGCAATGTGTTGGGGCACGTCATCTCCAAGAGAGGAATGGAGGTTGACCCTGCCAAGGTGGTGTGATCAGACGACTCCAGCCACCAACCAACGTCAAGCAGTTGCGGTCGTTCCTCGGGCATGTCGGATTTTATCGAAGATTCATTAAGAATTTTCTAAGATTGTCCGACCGCTAACTGAGATTTTAGGCAAAGACATGGAGTTTGTTGTTGATCACAAATGTCTTGAGGCCTTTAAGCTATTGCAAGGAATGATTATGGACGCAACCATCCTACAAGCTCCAGATTGGTCTCTACCTTTTGAGATCATGACGGATGCCTCAGACTTTGCTGTTGGGGATGTGTTAGGACAGAGAAGGGATGGCGTCCCGTTCGCAATTCACTACGCAAGCAAAGTGCTTGACACCGCTCAACGTAACTATACATTTACGGAAAAGGAAATGCTTGCGGTAGTGTTTGCCTTGGACAAGTTCAGATCTCACTTAATTGGATCCAAGGTAATCGTGTTCACTGACCACACGGCTCTACGATATTTGATGGAGAAGAAGGACGTGAAGGCACGTCTTCTTCTGTGGATTTTGCTTATCCAGGAGTTCGATTTGGACATCCGTGATAAACCTGGAAAGAAGAACGTAGTAGCCGATCATATCTCTCGTCTCGAAGATCTTAATACTTCCGAGGATTCACCAATTCGAGACTCCTTCCCTGATGAGTCGATTTTTTTTGTCGACTCACTCCCATGGTACACCAATATCGTGAATTATCTTGTCTCCAAGAAAGTTCCCGAAGATTGGCCCAAGAGCCAAATTGACCGACTGAAGTCGGACGCTAGACACTACCATTAGGAGGATCTGATCCTTTTCTTTGAAGGACCGGATTGTGTCTGGAGACTGTGTATTCCTCAAGAGGAATACCAGAGTGTCCTTTCTTTATGCCACAGCTTAGAGGTAGGAGGACACCACTCCGGGAAGAGGACCGCATGGAAGGTTCTTCAGTGTGGCTTTTACTGGCTGACCCTGTTTCACGATGCCATCGCCTTCGCGAAGTTGTGCCCAGTATGCCAAAGAATGGGAGGAACCGTTGGTTCCAAGGATGAGATGCCGATGCAACCTGTCATCATTTGTGATGTCTTTAACGCCTGGGGCATCGATTTCATGGGCCCATTCCCTGTTAGCCATGGATTTGAATACATCCTTCTTCCGGTAGATTATTTATCCAGATGGGTGGAGGCTATCCCGGCCCGAGCCACAGACAGCAGGACTGTCTGTAAATTCATCAGAGAACACATAATCTCTAGGTTCGGGATCCCCAAAATGATGATATCAGACGGGGGTAGCCACTTCGTGAATTGGGAGGTGAAGAAACTCCTGAAGGACTACGACATCGAACACCGTGTCGCTAGCCCTTACCACCCACAGACCAATGGTATGGCTGAGGTGTCAAATTGGGAGGTGAAAACTATATTGCAAAAGCTTGTCCACCCGGACAGGAAGGATTGGTCTCAGATCTTGGATCAAGTCCTCTGGGCGTATAGGACAGCTTACAAGACACCGTTAGGAACCTCCCCATTCCGAATGGGTATTCGGAAAGCCGTGCCATTTGCCCGCAGAGTTAGTGCACAAATCAGAATGGGCAATCAAGAAGGTCAATTGGAACACACACCTTGGGCAGAAGCAGAGAGAATTGGATCTGAATGAGCTTGTGGAAATCAGAAACCGCGCATATGACAACAGTTTGGTGTACAAGGATAAGGTGAAGCATTGGCATGATAGATATATCAGAAGAAAGACCTTTGTTCCTGGACAGAAGGTATGGTTGTCTAATGCCAGGCTGAAGATCTTCCAAGGCAAGTTGAAGTCCAAGTGGACAGGCCCATTTGTCGTCCGTACAATGCATGATAGTGGATGTGTCGAGATCTCTGATCTCGCAGATGATGCACCGACATTCCTGGTGAATGGACAACTGTTGAAGCATTTCGTCGAATCCAATGAGCAGTTAGTCCATGTTGAGGAGATTGTATTCTTGCGTGAGACAGATTCAGCAGATACAACTCGAGCCGCGTATGTGACCTTGCAGCAGTGAGCTCCAGCCATCGGTAGCATCTTGAAAGATCCAGACCAACTCATTTGCGTATATCATCATTCTTGTACATCCTATCCTTTCTTCCCCGTGACTCAAGTAACCCATCCCCACCTCATCAAATCACTATCTTGGACTATACTTAGGACGATCAGATCCTATGTATAGGAGGGATGAGTCACCTGAGTCGGTTCTCTGTACATTCTCCAGATCACATTGGTCCTCATACTCACTTCCATCTTACACTTAGGCTGACCTGAGCCTAAGTATACGGGGGACCGATGCCCGCACTGTATATTCATCCACTTATCTTCTTGACCTCATCCACCCCACTTTTTGACTTTCTTCTACACTTAGGCTGCCAGAGCCTAAGTATAGGGGGGGCGGTCGATTTCTATACATTTTCCTTCTCTTTAGCTCTCCTACGCTTAGCACGAGCTATGTCTTTTTCCTCATTTTTCATGCTCTGGGGACATAGCACACTCTAAGTATAGGGTGGCGTGTATATATTACATATATACTTTACCCATAGCTCGTACTTTCACGTATTTTTGTATATTTTGCAATAATTACGGGTGGGTAAAAATTGGACAAAATATGTATACTTGATATTTTATAACACTTATACAACTCTTGTAAATTGTTGTAAAATAGGAGGTATACCCAAAAAATGAAAATAAAAATTAGGCTTCTTATTTACTCTTGCATATCATCTCTGCATCTGAAAAGAAAAAAAGAGTCTTGCATTTTCATTCATCTTCATAGCATGACATCTGCATCTCATCTGCATATCTTGAATATGCAAAGTGAAAAGATAGTGGGTTCTGAACCAAGTTATGAGTAGATATTGAGGATGGACTTGATTTGACCTTAATCCACCTAATTTCAGAGGAACCTTATAGGAACTGGAGTTAAGCTTTATCAGGTCAAGTGACTTAATTCTTTGAGTCCGCAAGTCTATGTTCACATGTCATCTTAATTAGTCTAAGTAGAATATCTCGTACATACGCATGATTCTCATAGACAGTGATCTAACTTAGACAAGCACAATGCATGTAGCTCTTCACTGATGAGGTGGTGAGGAGGTAGAATCCTTTACTTGGAGTAGCACACGGGTGGAAACATCCGTCCTCCTCTAGGGAGGGTAGTGCGTCTCAACCTAGTCTGGTAGTGTTGACATCTAAGGACGGGATGCTGTGGGTTGCAATAATGCTTCAAAAGAGGGATAGTCTACTGGCTCAAGAGGAAAAACTCATGATGTACATGCTGCACCTTGTATGAGTTTGAAAAAAAAGAAGAAAAAAAATGCAAAAACTCCAAAAAAATCAGACAGGTCCAAGTGAAAATAAAATACATGTCGAAGTCTGTATATTAGCAAAGAAATGTAGCTGGATGACTTGGCTACACTGGTCAGGCATCCCGAGATAGGTAGCTACACTGGCTACCGTCCATTCTTTTCTCTACCCCCTCCTCTTGAGTTGGTCGCACTTGAACTTAGAAGGGAATACCCCGCTCCTCGAGGAAAGAGTTACTCGACCGGGTTATTGTGTTACCTTGTTAGAGGAGGCTGGTTCCGAGTCATTTCTGATGTGGAGAGCTGTATCTCACTTACACAGTACAAGTAAGAATCATAGTCATTAGAAATTTGCGTTTGAGGATTTGTTCTGACCTGACTATTGAGGAGTCTTGAATAGAAGACTTGTGGAACTTGAAGTCTGTTAGGTCTTAAGTTCAGGTCCCAATAAGGTTCCGCCACACAATTAATCCAAAGGTCGAGTCCAGCCCTATTTTAAACTTTTGTTCATGACCTTGGTATGGAACCCAAAATCATTTCACTCTTGCAATTCATTTAGTTGCTCGGGGACGAGCAAGGTTTAAGTATAGGGGGTTGATGAATCTGTGATTCATCACTCTAAAAGTTGAAAATAGAGTCTTGTTCCCGAGTAAATAGATGCATATTTCCCTTTATAATGCATAAATAGCATTCATACATGCATTCATAATACGTGCATTTTAGCATTCACATTTTACATTAAATAAGAAGCCAAAATCAATTGTAAAATATTCACCTATTAAAAATAACCTCTCCCTTATAATATGTACACCTTAGTTAATAATATAAGGAATAAAATCAAGAATCCCCTTTGTAAAAGCACCCAATAAAGCCTTAAAACCCTTGGACTATAAAATGCCCATAGCTCCCTCATATAACCTCCAAAATAGGTCTACTCACTTTTAGAATAATACACATTAAAAGACCTTTAAAATGAGACTGATTTCATCCAATTTGGAGCTCATATGAAAAAGTTGGGTTTTTGGGCCTCTATATACACTATGTATACTATATTTGTGTATATTTGTATTTTTGTATCATATTTACCTCATATCCGTCTTTGGTCAACATGAAACTTGTCAATCTCATCAAGATCTACAACTTTCATGTTTTGAGTTTTTCCAAATTCGGCCTCCTTCTCTCTCTACACTCATTTCTATTTTCAACCAATCACAGCTAGCCACGTAGCGCCATCTGGTCACGCCACGCGGCCCGCTCCCCTTGCCTTAGCCGCCCCTGCTCTCAGCCGTTGGATCTCTCTTTGAATCCAACGGTCCCGCTCACTTCACGTGCGCTTTAAATCTCCACTGTCAGATCCTTTCCCCCTTCTTATTTGAACCGCTCGTTCACGCCTCTCCTACAGCGCGCCACGTGGCGCATTATACGCCATCAGATCTCGCCTTCAGCTCTTCGATCTGCACCGTCCACTAGCGCTTTAATTCTTACTGCCCGATCGAAGCCCTTCATCTCATCTCCACCATTCGCCCGCGCTTCGCCCCCATCGCGCCACGTGGCGCCATCACATCCCTCAGATAGCCTCGCCCCAGATCTAATCCTACCCGTTACATCCCTCCTTCTTCTCTGTCGTTGGATCACAAGATCCAATGGTGAGGGCCTCGTTTTCCACCTCCGACACCCTCTCTCTCCCACGATCTCGACCTTGCGCGACACGCTGCTCCTTTCTATTTTTGGTCGCACGCCAGTCACCCTCGCCGACCGCCAGCACCGCCACGACCTTCCCCACTCGTCCCTCATCCTCGCCAACTCCCTCACTCATCACCACTTCCACCATAGACGCTCACGACCTCCATGAACTTCGCCCCTTCACCATCCCTGCCGAGACCTTCACCCTTTAAATACTCGAGCACCGGCCAACTTCACACCCATCCGCCACCCCAGAGAGTAACCTCGAGCTCGGAGCGTCCAATTTGTGACAGAAATTGAATGAGTCCTTGAGCGAAGACGGGTCTTCTTCTCCAGCGAGATCCACGGCGCCACCGCCGTGTTGCAGCCGCCCTCCGCGAAGCTGCTTGAGCTCGGGACCTTACTGATCCCTCGAGCGACGACCTGGAACTCCAACCCGAGTTCCAAACCCCAGGTAAACTCCTCCATCTTCGTTGATCTTCTTCTTCATCTTTTTTTGGTTTTTCTCCCATTTTATTCGCCCTCCACCGTGACCTTCTTGCTCCATCTTCACCTCGCCGAGCTCCGCGACGGAGCTCTGATCTTCGTGTCGTACTCCACACCCTCCGACGACGCAAACCATCCTCCATCGACTCCAGCTCCACCACCTGGGTGGAGCACCATCGCCGGACCTCCCTTGCATCGCTTTAGGCCTCGCCGTCCTTCCTCCACATCTCCACTAGCACGCACACGCTTCGGCTATCACTTCTAACCCCTGCAGGTACACCCAGTTCACTGGCCGGGAGTTCACCGGAGCTCCTATCGAGCTTCATCGCCAGCGAGCTCCGACGCGCCTCCTCCGCTCCTGAGACCTCCTGAGCCTTCGCCTCACCGCCGTGAATCCTCCGAGCTACTTCAGAGCATCCGGAGAGCTTCATCGACACCTGGACCATCGGGCGGAGCAGACCACCCTTCGCCAGAGCCCCGCCAACTCCTCTGTAGGTGGCGGAGGACCGTTGAGGACGAAGCTCCAGCCACCGTTCGATCATCTTGATCGAACGGTCCAGCACCATCCACGTCGCCCGTCATCCGCAGCAGCAGACAGTCGTTGGATCGGCTGTGATCCCACGGACAGGAGCGAACCACGCATCCACATCTGAAGCAGCCCAGGAGCCGTAGGATCAATTGTGATCCAGCGGTCCACATTTAGCCATGTTGCCACCTTCATCGAAGCCCCTGGCATCGTTGGATCGATCCAGATCCGACGGTCTCTGATAACGCCACGCGCCAGCCGTGACAGCCTTTGGATCGATCTTGATCCAAAGGTCCAGAGCACGCCACGTAGAAGGGTCCGAGCCTCTTCCCCGACCTCTAGGCTCGGACCACCCGAAGCTTTACCGAACCTCAGCTGAACCTCCAGAAGCCCCCGAGCCAAGACCCGAGCCGCCGACGCCACCCGAACCTAGGCGCACCACGTGAGCAGCACGTGCGCCTGGGTAAATTGAACGGAAGCCCCTGGAACATTCAGAAATTGCAAATTGGTCCCTGTGAAGCGCCCCCACGTGAGTAGCACGTGTAGCCGTGGAGAAATTGCATTCCACCCCCCAGCATTCTAGGTAATTGCATTTAAGTCCCTATCAGCATGTTTATTTTTATGTAATTTTTATTTCCTGTATTGCAATTACACCCCTGTCTTTGCACGCATCCCTAGGTGTCATTTTGCATCATTTTTAAATTCCCAAAATTGCATGTTGAAGTGTAACTTGTCCTCTATCTGTTGTTTCACTAGTCAAATTTTTGTGATATTAGTAGAATTTTTAATTAATAAATTGGTTGATTTTTGTGATATTTTTCTCAGTTGGACCTTTTAATTAAAAATTAATTCTCTGTAACTCCAAAAAATCCCAAAAAATCACAGTAGCTCTAAGATAGTTAACTTAACATGGCATAAAAATTTCATCTCATTTGCACACATCTTGTGGCTGAATAAATTAATTGGTGATTTCCTTGGTTTATTTTAGTAGGTTCATTTCACATTAAAATTTAAGTCTATCAATTTTCCTAGATTCCTCATCATTAGATCTATCTAGGATAATTTTATTTCCTGAAAATATTGTGATTTGATATTTATTAAAATTAACTTAGTGAAAATCACCCAGCATTCATTTTAAATTCACAGTAAAATTCATTTAGTGTCTAAAAATTATAAAAATATTATTGTAGCTTAATTTCATCATATTTCATCATCTGGCCAATTTTTATAATTTTTGGACTTCAATTGATACCTTAATTGAGTTAACTTTAAATTGGCTTGATTTTTGCATGTGTCCTGCGTAGAAAATAGAAAAAGATAAAAAAATATTCCTCGAAAATCGAACACTTGGACTTTGCTAAAATTCACCTAAGGAGACAGATGCCTCTCTGAGTTCGACCTTGGACTTCACCAAGTAAAAAAATTTACCACTTGAAATTAACTTGAATCTAATTAAAAGTGGTTTTTGATATTCCCTCTCGTATCCGACTGCAACGAACAATTAATATTAATTTGGACATTAATCTGACTGAATTAACCAAGGGTGCGGGAAGCGTTATCAGTGAGTCACTAGGTTGAAGCGATCCCTACCCGAGACACCGACAGTAGTACAGTTTGTTGATTTCTGAGAGAGAACACCATTTCACGGTTCGGAATTCCAAAGATTTTGATATCATGCAAGGGTAGCCACTTCATTAACTGAAAGGTCAAAAAATTAACAAAGGAGTACGGCATCGAGCACCGAGTCGCGTCTCCTTATCATCTGCAGACCAATGGCATGTCAAATTATCAAATAGAGAAATCAAGACGATTCTGCAAAAGCTTGTGAAGCCGTACAGAAAGAATGTCCCAACTCTTGGACTACGTCCTTTGGACGTGCAGAACTGCTTACAAGTTTACCTTGGGCATGTTTCCCTATCATTTTGTGTATGGAAAGCCATGCCATCTGCTTGTCAAATTGATCCGCAAATCATTATGGGTAATTAATATATACAACTTGGACGCATAAAAAAGGTGATCAGAAAAGAAAAGAGGATCTAAACAAGCTCCTGGAATTTTGAGATTATGCATATGATAACACATTGATGTACAAGGAGAAGGTTAAACGTTGGCATGACTGCACATCAGACAAAAGACCTTCGAGACTGGACATAAAGTGTGGCTATTTGATGCGAAGTTGAAGATGTTCCCAGGCAAACTAAAGAGTAAATGGACAGGGCCATTCAGAGTTCAAGAAGTATGTGACAACGGAAGCATTTTGATATCAGATTTGTCACCTGACTCACAACCATTTGTCGTCAATGGTCAGATACTGAAGCCATACCTTGAGCATGACACTTTCCTTGTTGTCGATTCTTTCCAAGAGATATGCAATGAAGAAGCATCCACAACCTCAGCAGCATCAGAAGATTGAGATAATGTTCGTCAAAAACTTTTCCTCTAGTTTTCTTCTTCTCTTATTTTCTTCGTTTCTGTTGTATTTTCTTACTTTCTGCTTTGTTTTCCTCATTCATTGCATGTATACTTAGGATACGCTTCACACTAAGTATAGGGAGGATGAGTGACTTTGTATATTCATTCCTTGTCTCACCACCTGTCTCCTCTCTTATTTATATTTCTATCTATACTTAGGGATATCTGACCCTAAGTATAGGGGGAGGTAGGATGAATCGTTGAGTTGTTCATTCTCATCCTCGACCTTCCCTGCATGTAGATACAGTCCGCTATATTTAGGTTATTTGATCCTAAGTATAGGGGACGGTCGACTTCTCATTCTTCTGATTCTTTTGTTCATTATTCTTTAGTTGTTCTAGTATATGCGTTTCAATACTCAATACGAGTTATGTCTTCTCTTTGTCTCTTTGATCTACGAGGACATAGCTCAAGCTAAGCATGTGGGGTCGTGTATACTTTGTGTATAATTTTGCCATAGCTCGTATTTTCGTATTTTTTAAATAAATATGGCTAAAACATTATATGTATTCAAATGCAATTCATTAAATCAATTAAGTAAAATATGTTTATTATTCCTCAAATTCTTTTTATACATGGATTAATAGATCAGGTAAAAATATTTTGCAAAATGTTTGAAATTCTTTTTTGAAAAATCTTTTAAAAACTATTTGGAATGAAATATTTTCAACCTTTGTAAAAATGTTTGGTTTGTAAAAATTTCTTTTCTTTGCATGAAATAAAATGTTTTGAAAACCTATCTACAAATGTTCGGGAAAATTGTTGCAACAATTATTTTAAAAAATCTATATATATTATTTGAAAAATATTTGTGAAATGGTTTTCAAATGTTTGTAAATGTTTGCAAAAATTATTTGCAAAAATTATTTTGGACTATAGTTTTCAAAATTGTTTGTAAAATGATTCTCAAATAAATTTGAGGAATATATACATCATACAAAGAAATAACCACTTTTCACCAACTGTATATATATTCATGAAAATAATAATATATCTCATGTGTAAATCCTTAAAAATCTCAATTCTTGTAAATAATTAATGCACTCATGTATAAATATTTGTACCTATCGTTTCTTCCAAAAATCTTTTGTTTTGAAAAAGCCCTAAAATTTTGCAAAATCCAGAAATCTCAAAAACATTTGCAAAAATCTTTTTCAAAAATTGCATAAAAATTTGCAAAACGTTTTCAAAAGTCCACAAAATAGTTCAAAATTAGAAAATGGAATCACAAAATTATTTTTCTTACAATGTACATAGCATTCATATTTTTCAGAATAATATAGAAAATTGAACAAGTCAAAATAATGTCTGGATATTGGAGCTTGGAATAGACCTTAATACTCCTAATTTCATAGGACCCATTGAGGACTGAAAGTGGAGATGTTTCCGGTCACCCTGACTTAATTCTTTAGGTTCCATGAGACTATGTTCAAGAGTCAATTCAGCGTGCTTAAATAGAACCCTTCGTATCATCCGTACGACTTCTGAGACAGTGACTTGACTAGAAACCTCACACTTAGCACTTAGCTCAACTCAGATGGACTGTTGAAAAATCTTGGAGTCTAGGTCGGGACGATGCAAGACCGCTTCGTCAAGGGTGGCTAAGGAACCATTCTTGGGGATTACCGACATCGATATTATAACCCACTTATTTTGGTAACAATGATAACTAAACATTGGAGACGGATTAAGATAATGCTTCAGATGAAGAATGGTCTACTGACGCAACTTTTCCAAGACCCCAAAACAGTTGGTGGAAAAAAGATGCTATATCCACTGGGGCACAAACAAGAATGCAGATGCTATACCAAGTCAAAGAAAATATCCAAAGAATCCTGTACCAAAAATCCCACAAAAGTTTGAGCTTTAGGAAAAGCCTACTTCTTGGTGAAGAATCGGTTACACTGACCAACTTCACAAGGGAATGGAAACTACATTGGTCCATTCCTACTTCTTCTCCCATTCTTTTAACTTCTCCCCCATTCAGTTGTGAAGACCGAGAGCACTGACCTTCGAAGGGAAAACATGTATACACAAGGATGAGTTACCATAAGAGCAGACGCCTTGATGGGTCGATGGTTTTGTCTGGGAAGAGCTGAAGAAATTCACACACGTGGTTCTATCATTACAAGGTAGCAGGAGTATGCAACTGAGAGGATGGTTCTGACCTGGTTGTGGATCGGATTGGATGATAGGAGTATGTAATCTAAGGTCTATTATATCACACTTCCCGACTTCCATGTGGTTCCGAACACATCGTTAATCCAGAGGTCTGCTTTGATCTCCAAACTTTGACTTTATTAAAGACTAATTTAAAAGTCAACTAGTATTCCAAGTTATTTCTTTTTCTTTTTCTTTTTTTCTTTTTATTTTTTCACTTATTGCATAAGTGTTTGTTAGGGACTATCAAAGGAAAGTATAGGGGGTGATGAATCTCCATTTCATCACCTTTGTTCTTTCATTTTGACCTTTAAACCCTAGCTAAATGCATGTAAATATCATTATTTTGTACAAATAAACATTCATTATTTATTATATAATTATTGTATAAATTACATTAATGAAAGCCAAAATAAAAGAATAGAGAGAAAAGAAAAGGAAAAAAATGTCGACGGTATTTTATGACCCTAAATCTCGAGACCAAGTCAAGAATTAAATTGGTCGACAAGGAATAAAGTAGGAGGGAGATAATGACCATATATACAATTAAAACCCCACTCTTTTATTCATCAATAATTCATTTTTGGGACCCATTTTATTCTTGATTATTTATTCATCAACTCAATTAACTTTGTCCATGAAAGTTGTAGATAATAATACTTAAAAAAATACAAATTTAATTTTTCACAAAATAATGCACAATGTACAATTTATACTCAAAATAAGAATCCAAAATCTCAACTTCCCAGACTCATATCTCCTCAATAAAAACTCAAAATGTATCAAAATTACTTTAATTGTATATAACTTTTAATAAGCTATTTAATGAAGGTGGTTTCACTTAATTTTGAGTTAAGATGTGAAAGTTAGACTTTGGGCCCTATTGTATAGTTTATCTAAATAAAATATTCACTTTATTTATTTTTTTATTATTTTTATAATTTCATATTTTTTTAATTTTATAAATATTATTTATAATATCTGTAGACATTCAAAATAGAATAAAATCATAAAGAAAACACGAAAATAAAATTGTCTATATGAATATATAAATGAAATACCTATACTTATACCTACATAATATGTACCCCTATTTATTTAAGTGTAAATAATACTTCAAAAAAAACAATAAAATTATATTTGGGTATACAAAAATAAGCTACAAATATATAAAATAAGAAAATAAAACAATAAAATCAAAAATACAAAATAAAAATAAAATATGCAAAACATAGGTAAATGTACCTATAAATAAAACCCTAAATAATAACTCGTAATAAATAACATCATAAAAAGAGTAATTAAATACAACATAAAATAACAAATATTTTTATTTTAAGCTCAAAAATTAATTAATTCATTATCGATTTAATATTGATTTTAAAATAATTTCCCATCGGAATTTTCTGTTTTATCCACGTGGACCAACTAGAATCAAGCACTAATTGACCTGGGTCAACTCTTCGACCCAGATCACCTACCCCGTCAGATGAGAAGACACATGTCTTCTCCCATTTTTCTTGGGATTTTAATCACTCAAATCCGAGATGATTTTTCATCAAACTCTTCTTTGATTAGGGTATACCCTACTCCCTTGTACATAGTCCCCATTCTTCCCAAATCACCGAAAAATAAGGATCCCCAACTCTGATTATAAATAGATGTTTTCCGCTCCATGCTCGATTTTGATCCCTCGTGGAGCTCCATCTTGCGTCCTTACATGTTTGTCGAAGTCCGTGTAACATAGGAGACCTTCCTCGAGCTCGAAGACGGTAGAGCGATGAAGCGGCGGGCGATCCACGATGGTCCTCCAACCATCGTGCTCCCTGCTTCATCACATGTATAAGAGCTATGCCCTTTTCTTTATTAGGTAGATTTATTTCCCACATTTCCATTTTTGCAATTAGATTAGATTTTACTGATTTCGATTTGTAGGTTTACCAATTTTAGTGTTCGCCCTCATTTCATTCCCCAATATCTTCTTCATGAGATCGACCATTCAGACCAACCTGATGCATGTGGATCTGCGAAGTGAGGTTCCTCTGCCGCCTCTCGCCAGAACCTCTCTGCTCCATCTCATATCGATGCATGTCAGCTTCATTCCAGGCTGAGGTCTATCGCCTTGAGCCCAGAAGTGATTTCGTGCAGGTCCCAGCTTTGAAGGACCTGTTCTGGGTTGATTTCGATCCTCCAGGCCGAGCTCCAGGTGCTTTGGTTTCCACGATGTGCCAGAACCCCATCAAAGGGTCCTAGACATTCTCAATACCATCAGTTGTTGTGAAAGACCTTCGCGGAGGTGTAGAGCCCAAGGCCATCGAAGAAGATAGTTGGATGGAGGAGAAATTGGCAATCAAAGGCAGGGAAGTCCATTGTTCTTCCCTATTCTTCGAAGAAAGCATCCACCATCCGATCCAAGGTCAAGCCCTAGTTTATATACGATGGGGTCATGGACTTTCTTGAGCCCATCAATCGTTGCGGAAGACCTTAATGGAGGTGCAGAGCCCAAGGCCATCGAAGAAGACCGCCAGATGGAGGAGCAATCGACAATCGAAGATAGGGAATTCCATCATTCTTCCATGTTCTACGAAGAAAGCAGCCATTGTCCGATCTAAGGTCGAGCCCCTGTTTATATCCTAACTGTGCGATCATCGAGCGAAATTAAACGCGCATCAACCGTTGGATGTAGTTAAGTGACGTGATCTGTACCGACCCCTTACGCACAATAAGGGGTAAATTTCATAGAGCCCCTCCACCTTTTGATTTTATTTTTAGTATAATAAATGTCATTTGGAGTGTAAAATATTTAGGAAACTTTGCGATAAGGCCCCTGCTTCTTCTTGTTAATTGTAAAAAGACTCGTGTCATCTCAACTCATGTAGGGTCTTTACGTGAGTTGGGCATTTTGCGCACATACCCTACCTCATTTATGTATTCATAGACCAGGAATTTGTATATGCCACGTATATTTTTGAGGAAATTGTACAAAGGACCTGTAACTTTTGTATATTTGCACTTATGCCCTTTCCAGGCAAGTATAGTTTAATATATTGCATGAAATTTTCGTGTATGCCCCTGAACTTAGGAATGTTGTTCCGAAATGCAAGTTTATTTAATTATAACTGCAAAACGATCATAGATATTAACTGCATTGTATTTTCTTAGGATTTTTGTTAAAAAAACCTTCTTGAATTTTTATTTTGCAAAAATTATTGAATATGCCTTGGATGATGTTCCTCATTTTTATGATTTTTAATTTGGATTTTAAGGAATTTATCTATTTATTAAAATTTGAATAATGACTTATCCCTATTTAACCTTGAAAATCATAAAAAAAAATAAAACACCTCTAAATTCTCCAAAAAAATATATTATCTATATTATGTTATAATTTCACTCCAGACCAAAAATCACATAAAAATATAAAAAGAAAAACATAAAATCACAAAGTACTCAAAAACTTGTAAAAAAATAAAAATAATTCAAAAGTACAAAAACATTGATTTTTGTTTTGTAATTTTCTTTATTATATATATTATCTATTTATAATTATTTTGGATATTTTGTGCTCATTTAATATTTTTAAATCCAAAAACATTTTTTTTGGATTGAAAAGTCCCTATTTTGTCTTTTTTCTATTATTTATAAAGCCATAAAAATATGTAAAAATACGAGATAAAAAATATTTTTCCAATACTTTTAAGCTATTTATATCTATGTTTATGTATTATATACTATATATAGTTATGTATACATATATACCCTATATTATTATGTACTCTATTATATATTAATTATTTTATTTTAAAAATTAAAAAGAACTTAAAAAAATTGCAAAATGAAAACCATAAAAATTTAAAAACCCTAAAAAAGTCATTATGTATATTTGGTTGCCTCTATCTATATATCTCTCTATATTTATCTTTATATTATTATATATTATATATATTTATAGATATATTATATATAATTAACTAAAAATATAAATATTAAAAACCAAAAATTTAAAAATAAAAAAAGCCACATAAAGAAAATGAAAGACAAGTACGTACACAATATACATTGATTAGCAATAATCATAAGCTATCTAGCTTGCTCTATGTGGCTTGACCTTTACATGCTTACATGTTATACATTTATTTATTAGAGTTAAAAATAAATAGTGACTCGCAAATTTTGGGATTTAATTGATCCATTCATTAATTGTGGGTACTTGTTGATTGAATTGGGCTTTCATGAGCAATCGCCTCAGCGACACGTTATCTTCGCTTTTTTTAGTGAGGACTATTTTAGACCCTCCCAAAAGTCCCTTTCATCAATCGTCCTCCTATACTTAGGATTAACTAATCCTAAGTATAGCAAACTGTACGTAAAGCAGGGATGATCGGGGGTTAAAATGTACAAAAACGTCAGCTTGGTCTGTCTCCCCCTATACATAGGGTAAAGATGCCCTAAGGTATAGAAGGATTATCAACAAGTGTAGAGACATGCGATTGATTAAAGAGTGAACACCTAAGTCAGTCACCCCCCCATACTTAGGATAGAGCATATCCTAAGTATATCAGTGATGAAAGGGATGACTTCGTAAACGGTAGAGGAAAGAAGAAAAAGAAATGAAAATAAGAAAAGAAGAAAAGAAGAAAAATAAATGATATTTTTGTGTTTTCTAGTTGTTTGATCCATCAGCACCAGGGATCTCTTCTTGGTATATCACATCAACGGAATCAGACATGAAAGTATCATGCTCCAAGTATGGTTTCAACAACTACCAGTTGACTACAAAAGGTTGTGTGTTAGATGACAAGCATGATATTACTATTATTTCCATGCACATTTTTTACAATGAATGGTCCGAACCACTATTGCATGAGACAACCACACCTTCTAATTAGGCTCAAAAGTCTTTCTTCTGATATGTTTGTCATGCCATTACTTGACCTTTTCTTTATACATAAGGCTATTGTTGTACTTTGAGTCTCAGAATCCAATAATCAATCCAGATCAATCTTTCTATTCACATCGGCTTTCTCCCTATCGAGATTGCATACATTGAATAACCATAAGGATTTGTGAATGAGTTCTACAGGTAGATGACATGGCTTACCATACACTAGGCGATAGGGAGACATGCCTAAAGAGACTTATATACAGCTCAATAATCCCAATAAATCAAATCAAACAATTATGACCGGTTCTTACGATCATGATGCATAATTTTGCGTAGTATAGTCTTGATTTCCCTATTTGAACATTCAGACAAGCCACTAGTCTATATGTGGTAAGGAGATGTGACACGGTGTTCAATGCCATACTCCTTGGTCAGCTTCTTAACTGATTGATAAAGTGGCTACCCCTATCAGATATGAGGATTTATAGAATCTTGAGCCTTTAAGTGATGTTATATTTGTAGAATTGACAGACAGTATGATTCTCAGCAGCTCGAACGGGGATAGCCTCCACCCATCGATTGGCATAATCGACAACGAGCAAGATGTATTCAAAACCCTAACCATTAGGATACAGGCCTATGACATTGATACCCAATGCATCAAAGATGTCTGATATTTGAATATACTTGAGAGGCATGGTATCTCAGGAACTAATGGTGCCACCCATCTTCTGGCTATCAGTACATCTTTTACGTATTCAGTAGCATTTTTGAAAAGAATCGGCCACCAGAAGCTGTATTGAAGAACTTTGGTTGTTTTCCGCTTTCCATAATTGTGTCCTCCAGATTTTAACTTGTGACAATGATTGAGGACACTTGCATACTCCTCCTCAGAAATGCATATTTGACAGATATAATCTGTACCTTCATGAAACAAATAAGGATCCTCTCAATGTTATAAATGTTTATCAGACATGAACTTGTCCACTTTCAACTTCGGACGATCTTGTGGAACTTCCTTGAAGACAAGGTAGTTCCCAATATTAGCGTATGAAGTGAGTGAGGTAACTGAAAATATAGCTTTACCTGGAAAGGTCTCACTGATTGGATTCATATTCTGCTCGGGAGTATCTAGGTCAGTAATTCTGAAAAGGCAATCTACCATAACATTTTAGACTCCAGGTTTATGTCGTATCTTCTAGGTCAAACTCCTTGAGAAGAAGGATCTAGTGAAGTAGACATGACTTTACATCCTTCTTGCTTTGTAAGTATTGTATGGCAGAATGGTTAGTGTACACATCACTTTTGATCCGAGCAAGTGAGACCTAGATTTTTCCAACATAAACACTACTGCTAGAAGGTATTTTTCTGTAGCGGTGTGATTCCCATGGGCTTCGTCCAGAGTTATGCTAGCGTAATGAATAGCAAACTGTCATCCATCCCAATACTATCCCAACACAACCCCAATGACATAATCATAGGCATCTGTCATTTTCTCGAATGGAAGAGACCAATCCAGAGGCTGTAGGATAGGAGCATGAGTAATGAATTACTTTAACTGATGAAAGGTAGAGAGCACTCCATCATCTATAATAAACTTTGCCCAGAGGCTCTGCCAACTGTCGGGAAATCTTGCTGAAATCTTTGATAAACCTTCAGTAAAAATCAACATGTCCAAAAAAATGACCTGACTTGCTTCGAAGAAGTAGGTGGCTCAAGTTTTAATATCGCTTCCACCTTGGCCAAGTCGACCTCCATGCCTCGCTTAGAGGTGAAGTGGCCCAACACAATTACTTCAGTCACCATAAAGTGACTCTTCTCCCACGAGAGCACTAGTTTCACTTCGCAACATCGCTGAAGTACTCGGTCTAAATAAGTCATACATTGATCAAAGATATTTCTATAGATCGAAAAGTCATCCATGAATACCTTAAGAAAATAGCCCACCATGTTAGCAAATACGACCAACATACATCTCTGAAATGTAGCGGGGGCATTAAACAATCCGAACAACATGCGTTGGAAGACTTACGTCCTAATTGGACACATAAAGGTGATTTTCTCTTGGTGTTCAGGGGATATTGCTACCCGATTGTATCCAGAAAACACATCCAAGAAAGAGAAATATTTCATTGAAAGGTAAAGGGAAGTGATCTTTCTTGGTGACTAGGTTCATGCGCATGTAGTCCAGGCAGACTCACTAAGATATATGTATTCCAGTCGGAATATCCTCTCCTTTATCATTCAACTACAAAAAAAAGGCACGATTGGCATGTACATGGTGGCTCGTTATGTGCACATTATGTGCACACCTTGTGCATGCCCAAACATCAAGTGAGCACATGTGCTCGCCTGACGTGTGCTCGTAGATAGCCTCATCACAAGGGCAGGCAGGCAAGCACTATCTGTGCATGCACATGTGGTCTCACCCAATTGCTCACCTGCATAAAAAAGGGAGAGCGTTCTGAGAGCCCTTGGTGAATACATGTGCTCGCCAAACCTGAAGAGCAGAAAATATATACAGTTTAGGCGGGGTTTAGATACCCCATCGAGCCTGTAAAACCTACCAAGAAACCACTGTAGGTGCTTATTAGAGTTAAAAAATGCACTGTAAATGCCAGTAGCCGAAATATTCTTATACTTGTACAATTAAATTGTACATATCAAACTCACATAAAATCTATGAACTTACTTACAAACTAAACATATAAGTTCATATAAATCTACAATATATGTAAATGTGTAACTAATAGATGTTCTAAAGGTTCTATAGTTGAAACAATCTACAAGTACAATTAGATCTAATATCAAAGTTTCTAAAAATTTAAAGAGTTGCTTGTAATTCAAAAACTACATGAAATAGAAAAAACAAAAAAATCATTTCTTCTTCGATCTGAATTATTTTTGAAATCAAACTCTGTTTTTGATTTCTTTTTCTCCTTCTCCTTAAACCTTGCATACATGTGTGCTGCATCTTCCGGATCATTCTCCTCCTCCTCGTCATATGATTCAATCTCCTCATCTTGAGATTCGCACCCTTGTAACCTATATTAAGGAAAATATGTATAAGATATGCACGTGAAGAAAGAAAACTTTGAAATTATTACTCGTTTTAAGGAGAATACTTACATGTATGTTGTGAAATCTTCTCAGAGCTTCGTCACCTACTCCACCATCATCATCAGCTGAGACTCCATCTGCAGTGCTGACTGTGATTATTGTGGTTGTAAATATGATGGTTGACCATAAGAAGAATACGATTGACGATGTTCCTCCACATGGTACGGAGGAAGACCACCAAGCGTCTACTTCTGATTCACCACAACATCTCTCTCATCCAACACCTATTAAAATTATCATTGTGTAATATGCAGATATATTTAAAAATTGAATAAAATATATTAATATTTTTATATACCTATTTCTAAATAGCTTTACCAAATGGTGGTTGGTCCCTATCAGAAGTCCTACCCCATTTTTCTGCAGATAGGGCCAAATAACGATCCTGAATATAAATTTAAAAAATATATAAGATTTCTTTGTAAAATAGATTTACCAAATTGATTTCAAATATAAAGACTAGTCAACAATTCTCTTGCTTCAGGAGTGGATCATTGGGAATGCTCCCTCTTCCCACTCATGTGGGACCTAAACATCCCCCCTCCTGAAACGAGGGTTCTCTTTCAAACCTAGCCGCCTGAAAAATAAAGATAAATAATAAAAATAACATAATAAAACTTAAATAAATTAGTATTTAAATTTTAGTTTTTAAAAGAAATCATCAGCTCTGCTCTAATCTGTTCTTCTATTTTTGGCGGTTTTCCCTTCCCAACGTCGACCTCCTTCCAAAATCAGAGTTTGTAAAAAATGCATCACAAAAATCCACCCGCCTGCGAAAATATTAAATGCATGAATTTTTTTATAAAAATTGCATTTTAAACTATGATGATAAGACAATACCTTTCCTCCGTGCACCATGACGGTGGGAACCTCTTCATCTCCTTAAGATTCATGTTCTCGCGTCCCATTTTTGCATGCGAGTCTCTCCTGACCTTAAAAAATGTATCGCTCGTCCTATTCTCCACCAAACAAATAAAGGCTTAATGGTAAGTTGCCTTCCCTAGACCAAGAATAAAGAGGTACCTACTCTGAAAATTTTTGAAAAAAATTAAATAAATGAGTTGCAACAATTATCGAATGATTCAAATAAATGAGTTGCAACAATTTCAAATGCATTATTACTGGGAAAATCTCAAACAATCTCTCATGCTCTACATCATGTTTAATCCTCTTATATGTATACATATTTTTTCTAATCTCTTGCTTTCGTATCTATACCCTTAAATTCATATTTGTACACATACATATCATACCATAATTCTTCTTCACCTAACTTCATATCTTACCCTAAGTTAACTCCATACCATCAAAGACAAATACAAATATTTATGCACCTAAAACTTCTTTAAAATAATATTACATAAGTCAACTCTAAACACTTCATTATACACCTAATAATAAAAATGTTGACATAAGTTTAACCCTAAACATAACATTAAATTCCAAACACAACATTATGTAAGTTAATCCTAATTACCTTCATCATACATTTCATCATTACCTAATCTAGTTTAATCTATAATGCCAATATAGTTTAATCTATAATGCTAATTTGAAATATGTAATCTAATTTAAGCATTTAATCAAACACCTTATATTCAATAATATTTTGATCAAAACTATACTTATCTTAAATCAAATCAAACTTTATTACATCTTAAACTAATGATTATGCATTTAAAAAGACAACATATAACTAAAATTCTAGCAGAAATAAGTGAAATAATATCAAAGTTAGATGAAATCCTAAATTATTTGTTTTCTCTAGAAATATGCAACATAACCAAAAAACAAGTTAAAGGGTTGTCGGATATACATGAAGGAAGGAGGTAAGAGGGAGGCATTGGAGATTTGTCGGCAGAAATGGAGGTGCTTCAAAAATCGTCGGAGAGGTTTTGGGGGAGAGGAGCTAGAACAAATGATCCCTGGAATCGAGCCATCATGGTGTTTACAAACTCTGGAAAGCACACTTCAGTGTTCACCCAGTGGCCCTACAATGTTTGCCCGGATTATGACACCCCCCACCCCCGAGACCTGCCTTGAATTTCAACTAGGCAAGAACATTTTGAGCAAGCACTTGTGTACCATAGGTGCTTGCCCCCAATTTAACACACGCCCATCCCAAGCCCAGCAAAAAAATTCAAATTGGCGACCAGATCAAGTAAGCACAAGTGCAAATGATGTGCTCACCAAGAAGCAGGCGAACACATGTGCTTTCTAGGTGCTAGTCTATGTGTGCACGCCAATCATGTCTTTTTTGTAGTGTTCGCTACAAAGGTGATTTCTGATTTATTAGTGATCACATGTAATGGACTTACCCATTTTGACTTCGAGATGGGATTAATAAAGCATGCATGGTATCACTTCATGATTTCCTTTATCATGATCTTCTAGAGGTTTGGGTTCAACCGGTGTTGAAACTCACAAGAAGGCATGATGTCTTCTTCCAAATAATGTGGTGCGAGCGCAATGAAGGGTTTATCCCATGGAGAATCTTGAGCAAGCAAGATTCTTGGTCCATAGTCAGATGAGAGCTAATGATGACCGGGAACATGTTCTCCTCTCCCTTAAGGAAAGTGTACTTCATCAATGAGGGTAATGGTTTTAGCTCTAACACGGTCTGTATCAACTCTGTGGTGATTTCAGCAACTGTAGTCAGTGCAAGCTCTGTTGGTTGTTTGCTATACACCGTGATTATTTCTGGCTATAAGCACAAGACATCATAAAGAACTGCAAGGAATTCATCTTTCTCTATTGGGGATGGATTAATTTCACACAACTCAATTAGCTCATCAGTAAGGATTACATCTTTAAGGACTGGGGGAAGCTCGACTATGGTTTTCCAAGCACTCTTCCTTGGAGAGGAATTCTGAGGTTTCATTATCATCCAAGAGCAATGTTGTGTCTCTGATTTCTGATAAAACGTCACAGTCTTCTGTCTCCTTCTGAATCTCCTCACTCTCATCTAGCATGGACTCTATGAGCTTTGGTACTCCGATCGTTTCAATCAGGACCTTGTCACTACTTGAATGAAAGGTGATATTTCCGATGCCATAGTCAAGCACTGCTTTGTCTATTCAAAGGAACGGTCATACCAACATGATCGGGGTATAAGAAGGGGTGTTGAGGTGTCCATATCAAGAACAAGGAAATCTATAGTGAGTTGCATCCCTTGAATTGTGACGATGACATCATCCAAATTTCTTTTGGTCGTTTCACTAATGTATTCGCAAATTGCAGAATCATTCTTGTAGATTGAAATGGTCCTAATGCAAATTCTTTGAGAAGTGATATAGGCATCAGATTTTTCAATAATCCACTATGAAGGAGTGTTCTTTCAAAATCTCAGTTGAACATCTTGTATCTGATGAGAGGCGCTCATGTGTCCTTCTTGCTCGGGAGGTTGCTGATAGCATTAATAGTTGCCATGGTCAATATGTGCTTTACAGGTTTCTCGTGCCCTCCCTTGTGACTTTTAATTGTACATGCCTCCTTTAATCCTTTCCTCATTACAAGCATGTACTCCATGATTTTGAGCATTGGCATTTTCAACACAATATTTTGCAATAATTCCTCATTATTAAGATTGGACAAGGATGCTTTCATTTTTTATGGTTTTTGATTTCAGTGCATCAGAAAATGGAACAAAAATATCATCAAAAACCTCATTTTCATGCAAAAATGTGGTCTTACGTGTAGACGGATGATTAAGCATATCATAATCATCTACAACACAAGGGAAAAAAGTAGGAAATTCTGATGTGTCAACTTACACGGGATCAACTGTAAGGATGAATTTTTTAATGAGAGTAAGCAAATAATTAAAATAAAAATTAAATCACATAACCACCCTCACATCACCCTTAAGATAGTACAAGATAAGATAAAAAGAGATAAAATAGCCAACAACCCAAGTTGGTTATTTCTTTATCTCTTAATTAAGATCAATTTATTATTATTAATTATCTTATTGATTGTGCCTATAAATAACATGAGACTCCAATGACTTACCCACACATTGCCCTTTGTGAGAGAGTTCGTCAACGTTGGAGTTTTGATCCGACGAAATTAGAGGAGCTGCGACGTGGACAATAATAGTACAAATTGGTGGAATCTTGGTCGACGAATTTCTTACGTCGGCGAGGTTTGTGTCGAACCTCTAGGAATGATAGACGCAATATTGGTTGCTGAGTGATTTACATCTATAATTGTGTCGATTAATGTTATTATATTTAGTTACATGCACCAGTACCTTTTCTTGCTCGACATTGCTCACGATAAACAAAAGATATGAAAACCTTTGAAATTTCAAACATTCTCTGATTTCTAATCGCAAGCATGTATTTTATTATCATGATATTGATAAAGAATTAAAAAAAGAAACTTAAGATAACCTATGAAGCCTATGCACGTTAAGTACGAATATTGTCGAGTGACATGATGCACATGCTCTCTTTATGTAAATCAAATATAAGTTGATTTCTTCAAATCTGATTCTTAATCGGACTTATACGTATATAGTTTGAGTTGCATATGTTTCCTTTGCCAAGCCTTTTTCTATCATGTGACATTTATAATTGGGAATATTTGTGATGACCTTAATTATTTCTAATAATAATTATTACTGAACTTGAGAGGTTGTTGGCAATTAACGACAAGATTATAGATTGGTACTATTGGAATTGTTTCAAAAAAAGATCAGTTCAGCAACATCAAAAAGTTTATTTTATTATGCATAAAGAAATTTTATTTTTATCTTTTACTGCATGAACAATGTTAGCAAAGAATAATGATCTAATGTTGATAAATGTCGTACTGTTACTTGGTATAAAAAGTAAGAACGACTTAACACTCATGGTTAAATGACAAAACTTTATTGTTCATGGTTCTTAGATAATAGTCATAATAAGTGTGCTTTTGAGAAGATGTCAAGATCTTGGCACCAACTTGAACTAAGGGAACGTAAAGGCCTAAAAGGCCAATGCCTACCAGGGGCGTGAGGCAAAAGATAAGTTCTCTACAGTTGTAGCTACACTGTCATGTTATGTATTGTTTATGCACCGCTTGAGCCAGCGGTAAATCATCAAAGCCATCAAAGTCGCCTAAAAATTAACAATCAAGACCACTCTAAAGATGAAAAATGCCATGGGCATATATGCAATTTATGTTAATGTTATGAGCATATGTGCAATTTATGTTAATGATATGAGCATATATGCAATTTATGTTAATGTTATGTGCATATATGCAATTTATGCTAATGATATGGCATATATGCAATTTATGTTAATGTTATGTGCATGTGTGCAATTATATTAATGATAGGGGCACATGTGCAATTTATGTCAAGTCTATGGGCACATGTGCAATCTATGTTAAAGCTATGGGCATATGTGCAATCTATGTTAAGGCTATGGGCGTATGTGCAATTTATGTTAATGATATGGGCGTATGTGCAATTTATGTTAATGATATGGACATATGTGCAATTTAAATTAATGCTAAGGGTATATATGCATTGATGTTAATGTTAGGGGTATACATGAAAATATGGTAAAACTTACGGGTATATGCACAAGTATGTTATGTGATATGCATTAAATAAGTTGATTTATGATTCATATGATAATGACTTTTGTGACTTGATTTCTACGCTAGCCGGCTCGACCCCAACTCGGCACATACTGAGCGTTAGGCTCATAACATGTGTTGTTACTCTTTTCAGGAGAACGTGAGGATTAATTCATTTTTCTTAAGGGTGAATTCACCATCTTCAAGAAGTAGGATCGGTATGGAGATACTGTTGGGTCGGTTTGGAAGGATGTCATTATACCCACTGGAATAAGGAAATCGTAGATGTGATTCATCTACTTTATTTATCTTTTGTTTTACTTAAGGAACTCTTGGACTCGTGTTCTTATTAATAGTACAGAAAGGAAGTTTTTTTAAGTCCATTCTTTACTGCTCTTATGTTATGATTGATGTTATGAGTAATAATCCTGAGATGTCTGCTGAGTTCTCACTTCCGCATCATTCTCCGATGATCGGGTTCGTTACAAGTGGTATCAGTGCAGGAGTTCCTATGGGCATAAGATATCCGACCAATTCAAACTTATATCCACTAGTTTTAGAAAATATAGGCTTTGGCCATAAATTTCACATTTGGTCATTACAGATGGCCCCTCATCGTGGGAATGAGGCGAACGGAGATCGTGATTCTTCATCAACCTACGGTATGGCTATGGACATGCAATGGCTGATAGCCATAGGGTGCGCAGCTTTTTTGGATAGTTTAATTAGTATAAAACCCTCTATGGTGCAACTTAAGTATTTGGAGGTTGTACAAGATTTTTCTGATATTTTCCAGACGACTTTCCAAGTCTTCCGCATAGAAGAGAGATTGACTTCACTATTGATGTACTACCGAGTACTACAGCCATATTTAATAGATCGTATAGGATGGCTCCTGTTGAGTTGGATGAGATAAAAACGTAGTTGCAAGAACAATTAGATAAAGGGTTCTTGAGACCAAGTGTTTCGCCTAGGGGTGCTCCCATCTTATTCGTTAAAAGAAGGATAGATCACTTAGGATCTACATTGATTACATAGCTTTGAATAAAGTCACAATAAAAAAACACTCCCTATCTTACATCAATATCTATTCGATCAATAGTAGCAAGCAACAATCTTCTCCAAGATTGACTTCGACTTGGTTACCATCAACTCAGGATTAGGGATGAAGATTTATCAAAGATAACATTCAGGACAAGATACGAGCATTATGAATTCCTAGTGATGCCTTTTGGCCTCACAAATGTGCCTACTGCATTTATGGAGTTGATGGATAGGGTATTCCGAGAATACCTGGATAAGTTTGTGATCTTCTTTATTGATGATATCTTGGTTTATTCACCTAATACTGAACAACACCGAGTGCATCTCAGATTTGTTCTTGAGACATTGCGACAACACCAACTTTATGCCAAAATATCCAAGTGTGACTTTTGGCTTCAGGAAGTTGCATTCCTTGGACATGTTGTATCTAAGAAAGGCATTTTCGTGGACCCTGCAAAGGTAGATGCGATTTTAAAATGGAGTCAACCCAAGAATGTCTCAGAAATCCGTAGTTTTCTAGTATTGGCAAGGTATTACAGGAGATTCATTCAGAATTTTTCCACGATCTCCCTACCATTGACTCGATTGTTGAGGAAGGATGTACAGTTGGAATGGTCAGAAAAGTGCCAACAAAGCTTTCAAGAGTTAAAGCAATGATTGATGTCTGCTCCGGTGTTCACGCTACCATCGGGTAGTGGTGGATTTGCGGTATACACTAATGTGTCTACACTAATGTGTCAGGCTCCGGGTTGGATTTGTCCTCATACAGCATGGAAAAGTTATGGCATACGCCTCTCGGCGGTTAAAGGAAGCTGAAAGAAACTACTGACGCATGATCTAGCACTTGCAGCAGTAGTTTTTGTGCTAAAAATTTGGCTTCATTATTTATATGGAGAGAAATTTGAGGTATTTACTAATCACAAAAAGTCTCAAGTATATCTTGTCGCAGAAGGAACTGAATATGAGACAAAGGCATTGGTTGGAGTTTCAATCAAACTATGATATTTCCATCTATTATCATCCAGGAAAGGTGAATGCGGTCGTCTACGCTCTTAGCATGAAATATGAAGGGAAGCTCACAAGTATGACATTCCAATGGCAGCTAATGAAAGACTTGGAAGAATGGAACCTGTTTATTGAAAGGAATACTAGAGTTATTATGGTTGGAATGGAGATCCACTCATCGTTCGTAGAAAAAGGTTATATTGGCTCAAAAGAATAATAATGGACTTCAAAAATTAGCAATCGCTTCTCAGAAAGAAGGATCTGATTCCTCAATTGGGTTGGACGGAGCATTGAACTTATGTAATAGATTGTGGGTTCCAGATAATGGTAAATTAAGACAAGAGATTCTTGAAGAGGCTCACAGGTCTACGTATGCCATTCACCCCGGTACAACAAAGATGTATAAAGACTTACAACGAAATTTTTGTTGGTTGAAGATGAAAAATGACATTGCAAAATTTGTATCTGTGTGTCTTATTTGTCAACAAGTAAAGTTGAGCACCAGAAGCCTGCAGGTCCTTTGCAATCTCTAGAGATCCCTGATTGGAAATGGGAGCATATCACTATGGATTTTGTCACCGCATTACTAAAGACAAATAAAGGCCGCTTTGATACAATTTGGGTGATTGTTGATCGATTGACTAAGTCGGCACATTTCTTACCCATTCGCTTGGATCAGTATACAGAGAGCCTTGTTGAATATTATGTGAATGAGATAGTGAAATTGCATGGTGTTTCGGTATCGATTCTGTCAGACAAGGACTCAAGATATACCTCCCGATTATGGAAAAGTGTACAAGATGATTTGGGTACAAGTTTGAAGTTCAGCACATCATTTCATCCTCAGACCGATGGATAGCTCAAAAGAAAATTCCGGATATTAGAAGCCATGTTGAGAGCTTGTGCCCTAGACTTTACGGGAAATTGGGATCGACATTTACCTTTGATCAAATTTTCATATAATAACAACTATCATGCAAGCATTAAAATGGCTCCATATGAAGCTTTATATGATCGACCTTGTAGATCACCATTATGCTGGAGCGATGTAGGTGAAAAATACATATTGGGATATGAATTAGTCCAGACTTGCTCAAAGGGTGTAGAGGTGATTCGAAAGAGACTTTCAGCCGCTCAGAGTAGACAAAAGTCTTATGCCGATCGTCGAAGACGATATTTGAATTTTGAAATAGGTGATCATGTGTTTTTACAGATTTCTCCTGCCAAGGGAGTAGTGTGATTCGGTAAAAGGAAAATTTGAGTCCTAGATATGTGGGACCTATTGAGATAATAAGGAAAGTTGGGGAAATAGCTTATCAGGTTGCTCTTCCACCTCATTATTCCAAGCTACATGACATTTTTCATGTATCAATGCTAAGGAAGTATCATCCTGACCCATCACACGTGATCGAACATGAAGTTCCGAACATTCAGCCGAATCTGACATATGAAGAAAGACCAATTCGTATCGTAGATCGTAAGGAGCATCAATTGCATCGTCGTATAGTTTCGAGGGTCAAAGTACTTTGGCAACACCATCAGAGGGAAGAAGCAACTTGGGACTTGGAGGATGAAATGCGCCAACATTATCCGCATATTTTTGTTAAGTCTCTTTTTACAGTATAAATTTCGAGGATGGATTTTCTTTAAGGAGGATAGATTGTAACATATGAATTTTTTTTAATGAGGGTAATAAAATAATTAAAATAAAAACTAAATCACATAACCACCCTCACATCACCCTTAAGATAATACAAGATAAGATAAAAAGAGATAAAATAGCCAACAATCCAAGTTGGTTATTTCTTTATCTCTTAATTAAGTCCAATCTATTATTATTAATTATCTCATTGATTGTGCATATAAATAACATTAGACTCCAATGACTTCCCCATACATTGCCCTTTGTGAGAGAGAGTTGGAGAGAGAGAGAAATCAGCGATGACATTCTTTAATCGTATCGTTTCCGAATTCAACATTGACAACCCTCTCTGTCAACATCGGAGTTTTGATCCGATGAAATTAGAGGAGCTACAATGTGGCCGACAACTGTCCGGATTGGTGGAATCTTGGTCGACGAATTTCTTGCGTCAGCGAGGTATGTATCGAACCTCTAGGAACAATAGATGCAATATTGGTTATCGAGTGATTTACATCTATAATTGTGCCGATTAATGTTATTATATTTAGTTACAAGCACCAGTACCTTTTCTTGCTTGACATTGCTCACGATAAACAAAAGATATCAAAACCTTTGAAATTTCAAACATTCTCTGGTTTCTAACAACAAACATGTGCTTTCTTATCATGATATTGATAAAGAATTAAAAGAAAAAAACTTAACATAACTTATGAAGCCTATGTGCGTTAAGTACGAATATTGTTGAGTGGCATGATGCACATGCTCTCTTTATGTAAATCAAATATAAGTCGTTTTCTTCAAATCTCATTTTTAATTGGACTTATACGTATATAGTTTGAGTTGCATATGTTCCATCTGTCAAGCCTTTTTCTGTCACGTGACATTTATAATTGGGGATATTTGTGATGACCTTAATTATTTCTAATAATAATTATTAGTGAATTTCAGAGGTTGTAGGGAATTAACGACAAGATTATAGATTGGTACTATTGGAATTATTTCAAAAAAAGATCAGTTTGGCAACAACAAAAAGTTTATTTTATTATGCACAAAGAAAATTTATTTTTATCTCATGAACAATATTAGGAAAGAATAATGATCTAATGTTGGTAAATGTCGTATTCTTACATGTATAAAAAGTAAGAACGACTTAACACTCATGGTTAAATGACAAAACTTTATTGTTCACGGTTCTTAGATAATAGTCATAATAAGTGTGCTTTTAAGAAGATGTCAAGATCTTGGCACTGATACGAACTAAGGGATCGTAAGGGCCTAAAGGGCCAATGCCTACCGGGGGTGTGAGGCAAAAGATAAGTCCTCTAAAGTTGTAGCTACACTTTCATGCTATGTATTATTTATGGACCGCTTGTGCTGGCGGTAAATCATCAAAGCCATCAAAGCCGTCTAAGAATTAACAATCAATACCACTCTAAACATGAAAAATATCATGGGCATATATGCAATTTATGTTAATGTTATGTGAATATGTGCAATTTATGTTAATGATATGAGCATATATGCAATTTATATTAATGTTATGTGCATATGTGCAATTTATATCAATGATATGGGTATATATGCAGTTTATGTTAATGTTACATACATGTGTGCAATTATATTAATGATATGGGCACATGTGCAATTTATGTTAAGGTTAGGGCATATGTGCAATCTATGTTAAGGCTATGGGCATATGTGCAATCTATTTTAAGTCTATGGGCATATGTGCAATTTATGTTAATGATATGGGCATATGTGCAATTTAAATTAATGCTAAGGGTATATGTGCATTGATGTTAATGTTATGGGCATACATGCAAATATGATAAACTTACGTGTATATGCGCAAGTATGTTATGTGATATGCATTAAATAAGTTGATTTATGATTCATATGATAATGGCTTTTGTGACTTGATTTCTATTCATGCCGACTTGACCCCACTCGGCACAGACTGAGTGTTAGGCTCATAACATATGTTGTTACTCTTTTCAGGAGAACATGAGGATTAAGTCATTTTTACTTAAGGGTGAACTTACCATTTTCAAGAAGTAGGATCGGTATGGTGCTACTGTGGGTTGGTTTGGAAGGATGTCATTATACCCATTGGAATAAGGAAATCGTAGATGTGATTCATCTAGTTTATTTCTCTTTTATTTTACTTAAGGAACTCTTGGACTCATGTCCTTATTAATAGTATAGAAAGGACGTTTTTTTAAGTCCATTCTTTCCTGCTCTTATGTAATGATTAATGTTATGAGTAATGATCCCAAAATGTACGCTGAGTTCTCGCTTCAGCATCGTTCTCGGACGATCGGGTTCGTCACATCGTTGTCGGCATTATCTTCTCCTTAGTTGCATCAGCACGACTTGGATGTTATTGCTTGATTCTTTTTGGTTTTCTTTATTTTTTGTCTTTTTGGTGGTTGTGTTGCTCCTTCTTCCTCATCGAATCCAGACTCATGTGCGTGCTCAACAAACAGAGATGAAGACTCACCCACAGAAGCTTGACCTTTCCCTTTAGGCGAAGCAGTCAGTTGTAGTGGTCTTCCGCTCCTGAGATTAACAGCATTAGATAACACAAAATAATTTATACCTGGCTCAGGAGATGTTATGGAACTTCAATCTACATGCTCCTTTCGATAGAAGTTATTGGATTTGTCTCAACCTGTGCTGGTATGACTATCTTTACAACAGTGAGGGTCATTTAGCTTCTCTGGTCATCTTATTCATGTTCTTGATCAGTTGAGCTAAGCTGTCTAAGGCAGGTTTCACTGAAGTGGCCTCTGAAGATTCTACAATTGGTGAAGTTTATGCTGGCGGTACTGTGATTTGTTGATAGTAGTCCTGAAAGTGATGAGGAGGGTATTGCTGGTTTTGGTAATGAGGAGAAAAGAAGTGATTCCATATTGAGCAGTCAGTTGTTTTGATGGTATGGTTAGCGTATGCAGACTACTAGTGCTGATATTGCGATCTCTAGTTGTTTCATTGGTGTGGAGACTAGTGGGATTGTGTTACTGGAAATACGTCCACCCTTTTGTGGGTTGAATGGCCAGATAGTTGTACTCTGACCCTAAGGTTATCCTCAAAGATGGATCACTGCTTGTTCGTTGCCCCACGTGGCCATTCACCTCTTGGATTTGAGGAGGTGGTGGATAGAATGGCTCGGTATATGCTTGGGGATCCAGATGGTATACTACCATTTGCAGATGTGGTGGTGATACTAAAGGATATTGTTTAATCCTCAAGCGCATCACGGAAGTGTGAGCATCATATCGAACACGACGAAGAACGAATAGTCGAACTAGTTGTTCTGTGCAGCGAAATTTAAAAAATTTTCATGCGATGAAACCACGTGATCGAAGAACGATTCTCAGATCGTTTCATCTAATAGAACCCACAATAAGTATAAAGAAATACCTCTTGAAGCGTGGTTGATCGAGTCTCTACAAAAAGAGACCTCCTATCACAAGAACCATCGTCGGAGAAGACACCTGCGAGCGCGAGGATGAGTCGCATGATCCTCACAATCCAACGAGTTGATCCAAGCACGGTGAACTCCTGATCTCGTCGTACGAGATCGTACGCCTTCTTCGCGAGCGTAGCACTCCAAAGAAGACGGAGAACCGAAGAACGTAGAAACGGCAGTGCGATGGCGATGGCGACGATGTAGCTTTCCTCTAGGGTTTTGGTGATCGACCACCAAGGAGAGAGGGAGAGAGTTGATGCGTAGAATGAGAGAGAAGAGAGAGATGTGCTTCAAAAGCATAACTCTAGAGAGCATGGTATGCCTCTCTATTTATAGGGTTTTGGGATCCATGGATCTCAATTCATGGACACATAAAGTCGATGGATGAGATTGATTTATGTTTAATCCAATGGTCAAGATTGTTGTTGGTAAAAGCCGACAACTAATAACTTAATTTAGATCAAATATATTTGATAAATCAAATACAATTTAATCCTAAATTAAATCAATCAAATAAAGGAGATAATAAACATGGAGATTGCATCTCCCATGGAATATGGTGGACGGCCACCAATTCCATATTGACTTGGTAGCCGTCCACTTATTTCCAAGTGGGGGCAATCTCATGAAATCTCATAAGATTGCGAATCATCATGGAAATCTCAATTATTTAATCCAACAACTTTTGTTGTGATTTATTCTTCAAAAATAATTCATAATTAATTTTGAGAATATTGTAATCTTGACATTGGAAATTTGTGAATCACATTCACAACCCAAAACAAAATATAATTTACATTTTCAATTAATTACACAATGTGTATCCAATACACATCAATAATTAATTGACAAATATAAATTATAATAAGCTCTCTCTAATACATTATAAATCACATTTATAATATATTATGAATAATTAGATATTGCTATCCACATTATTCTTATCCACAATAATTAAATCTTATTTAATTATATTGGATAATTTCTACATGCATCAGGATAATTAAATCATATTTAATTATCATTCTCTTACTGCTCAGATATAATTCAAACTATGGAATTATTCTTGAACACTTTCAAGAATAATGCGATTTCTCCGCAGATACTTGGAGATAAGGATAGGGCGATTGTATATCTTCCACGTATAGTGACTTGGATATTGAGATCACATCTCAAATCCAGATCTCATGGACCTCCATAGATGCTTGGTTAAATTAAGGACGTAAACCTAATCTTCTCATTGCATTTGAATCTCATCAGATCAATGTCCAAAACTTGGACTAAGATTAGGTCACTTCTCTGCTGACAGGAGTCACTAAAATCCAAACCTGTTTCATCACTACCTCAGAATGGAAGCGTCATGGTTATACAAACGTTTATGATCACATCACCCTCAGGTATTCCCAACACCTGTACATCATGCATACTGGAAGACCTATGATCATCCTGAAGATATAGATCACTTTTACACTGTCATCTTCAGGGTTTGATCACTAAGTTTCTCAATCTTGGTCTTTGGATATTATATAGATCATATGATTTCACAAAGCATATATCTTACCTTCAAATTCATGTCATGCTTCCAAAGCATGACGAACATACTTGGAATTTGATCAGTCCCAATACCTCATGAGTGAGCTCATGTCTCCCGTTCACAAATGAACATGTATGATCCCATTGAGAGATCGTATTACTCATATATCCTTACTTGCACACCAGCTCACCAGTGTATAAACCTTGGTTAGGTCATCAACCTATTGGTCTGCCAAATGTACATACTCAGACATATAGTAACACATCTGTCTCTGGTCAGAGGATGCATGTGTATGTTGTGACAGTATTCAACATAGGTCTTTGGTTATCTCGATCCCGTTAAGTCAACCCTTGACTTCAACTAATCTGACACCTCCAAATCACTATTCCCATGAAGAGGACCTGCATCAAGAGGTCGGTCAGATATCAGCCAAATGAGAAAGGATTGCCATTCCTACTGCTGGAGATGGCATCACTTAACATCATTTGGATGATATGGCTTTGATGAGTCCTCTATCTAACTCCTTAGATATTCATCCAAGCATCAACCTCTATGATTCAATCAATGAATCAACAGCTGTATGATTATCAAGTTGGCCATGGTACATAACCCTTATTGTACAGAGGAACCTTATAGTGCATTCATTCATTCAATCTCAAAAAGGGAGTGAAAAACAATCAATAACTTTTATTGATAAATCATTTATTAAAATAATATTTATTGCAGGAATGGTTCGCCTTGGGCTCACATTGCTAACAATCTCCCACTAGCCCTCAGAACCATTCAGGAACAATATTTAAACTCATACTCATTACATGCTAGACGAAAACCTTCTGTGTCAGAGGTTTGGTAAGAGGATCAGCAACGTTGTCGGCGGATGCCACCTTGGGGATGATGATATCACCACGTTTTTTAATCTCCTGAATGATGTGGTATTTCCTTTCCACGCACTTGCTCTTTTGATGCCATTTGGGTTCCTTCGCCTGGGCAATGGCTCCCGTGTTATCGCAGAGTAACGGGATGGGGAGTATCAGAGGAAACTATGCTAAGCTCCAGGATGAACTTGCGCAACCACACCGCCACCTTTGCAGCATCTGATGCGGCAATGTACTCGGCTTCTGTTGTTGAATCTGCTGTAGTGTCCTGCTTCTTGCTTCTCCAGCTCACAGCACCACCGTTCAATAGGAATACAAACCCTGATGTCGACTTTTGATCATCAATATCCGATTGGAAGTCAGAATCTGTATATCCTAAGACTTGGAGATCACCATATCCATAGACCAAGATGTAATCTTGAGTCCATCTTAGAAATTTGAATATGTTCTTTACTGCATTCCTGTGTTGTTCTCCATGGCAGGACTGGTAACAACTTACTACTCCCACTGCATGGCAGATATCTGGCCTAGTACACATCATGGCACACATTAAGCTTCCTACAACTGATTTGATGCATAAGGGCATCCAGCCATGGCTTTCTTTTCCTCAATAATTTGAGGAGCCATCCCTTTAAACATGGTGGATACCATGTCTTAAGAGGAGGAAACCTTTCTTAGAACTATCCATACAGAATCGTTCAAGAATCTTCTTAATGTACCCATGTTGTGACAATCCCAATATCCTCTTCTCTCAGTTTCTGAACAATTTCAGTCCTAAGATGTAAGAGGCTTATCCAAGATCTTTCATCTCAAAGGTATGGGATAGCCAAATCTTCACACTGATCATCATCCCTGTATCATTCCCAATGATAAGGATGTCATCTACGTAAAGCACAATGAATACAAATGGCTCTCCCACTAAGCTTCTTGTACACACAAGGTTCATCAGGATTCTGCACAAATCACAACTCTTTATGGTTTCGTCAAATCTGATGTTCCAGCTACGAGAAGCTTGCTTGAGCCCATAGATGGATTTCTTCAGCTTGCATACTTTGTCATCCTCAATTATGAAGCCCTGGGGTTGCTCCATATAGATATCCTCCTCGAGGTATCCATTGAGGAAAGTCATCTTGGCGTCCATCTGCCAGATGTCGTAGTCAAGGTATGCAGCTATAGCTAGCAGTGACCTGATGGATTTAAGCATAGCCACAGGAGAGAATGTTCTCATCATAGTCGATGCCTTCTCTTTGTGTGTAGCCCTTGGCTACAAGCTGAAGTATATTGAATAATCCTCAAGCGCATCACAGAAGCGTGAGCTTCGTATTGAATACGACGAAGAACGACTAGTCGTACTAGTTGTTCTATGAAGCGGAATTTAAAAAAAATTCATGCGATGAAACCACATGATCCAGAACGATTCTCGGATCATTTCATCTATAACCACAACAAGTATAAAGAAATACCTCTTGAAGCATGGTTGATCGAGTCTCTATGAAAAGAGACCTCCTGTTTCAAGTCCGATCATCGGAGAAGAAGCTTGCGAGCGGGGGGATGAGTCGCGTGATCCTCGCAATCCAACAAGTTGATGCAAGAACGGGGAACTCCTGATCTTGTCGTACGAGATTGAACGTCTTCTTCGTGAGCATGGCACTCCAAGAAGATGGAGAACCGAAGAACGTCCGAAGCTGCGATGCGGTGGCGAGGGTGTCGATGGCCTCCTCCTCTAGGGTTTGGTGGACGGCCACCAGGAGAGAGGGAGAGAGAGTTGACATGTGGGAGAGAAAGAGAGAGAGATGAGCTTCAAAAGCATAGCCTTAGAGAGTGTGGTATGCCTCTCTATTTATAGGTTTTAGGATCCATGGATCTCAATCTATGGGACATATAAAATCAATGGATGAGATTGATTTACGTCTAATCCAATGGTCAAGATTGTTGTTGGTAAAAACCAACAACTTATGATTTAATTTAGATCAAATATATTTGACAAATCAAATATACATCAATCCTAAATTATACCAAGCAAATAAGGAGACAATCAACATGGAGATTACATCTTCCATGTTAACATGGTGGACGGCCACCAATTCCATATAGGACTTGGTAGCTGTCCACATGTTTCCATGTGGAGGCAATCTCATGAGATTTCATAAGATTGCATATCTCCATGGAAATCTCCTTTATTTTTCCAACAACTTTTGTTGTGATTTATTCTCCAAAAATAATTCGTAATTAATTTTGAGAATATTGCAATCTTGCCATTGGAAATTTGTGAATCACATTCACAACCAAATTAAAATATAATTTACATTTTCAATTAATTACACAATGTGTATCCAATACACATTAATAATTAATCAACAAATATAAATTATAATTAGCTCTCTCTAATACATTATAAATCACATTTATAATATATTATGAATACTTGGATGTTGCTATCCACATTATTCTTATCCACAATAATTAAATCACATTCAATTATATTGGATAATTTCCACACACATTAAGATAATTAAATGACATTTAATTAACAATTTCTTAATACTTAGATCTTTGGAATTATTTTTAACCCTTTCCAGAATAATGCGATTTCTCCGCAAATACTTGGAGATAAGGACAGGGCGATTGTATTGTTCCACGTATAGTGACTTGGATATTGAGATCACATCTCAAATCCAGATCCCATGGACCTCCCATAGATGCTTGATTAAATCAAGGCTGTAAATCTAATCTTCTCATTACATATGAATCTCATTCAGATCAATGTCCAATACATGGACTAAGATTATGCCACTTCTCTACTGAGAGGAGTCACTAAAATCCAGACTTGTTTCATCACTCCCTCGGAATGGAAGCGTCCATGGTTATACAATCGTTTATGATCACATCACCCTCAGGTATTCCAACACCTGTACGTCCTTCATACTGGAATACCTATGATCATCCTGAAGATATAGATCACTTTTACACTGTCATCTTCACCGCTTGATCACTAAGTTTCTCATTCTTGGTCATTGGGATTTGGTATAGATCATATGCTTTCACAAGCATATATCTTTTTTTTAAATTCATGTCATGCTTCCAAAGAATGACGACCATTCATGGAATTTTATCAGTCCCAATACCTCATGAGTGAGCTCATGTCTCCCGATTCACAAGTGAACCTGTATGATCATTTTAAGAGATCGTATTACTCATATGTCCTTACATGCACACCAGCTCGCCAGTGTATATACCTTGGTTTTAGGTCATCAACCAAATGGTCTGCCAAATGTACATACTCAAACATAAAGCAACACATCTATCTCTTGTCAGAGGATGCTTGCCTATGTTGTGACAGCATTCGACATAGGTCATTGGTTATCTCGATCTCGTCAAGTAAACCCATTGACTCAACTAATCTGACACCTCTGAATCACTATTCCCATGCAGAGACCTGCATCAAGAGGTCAGTCAGATATGAGCCTAATGAGTAAGGATTGCCATCTCTTACTCAGACTGGAGATCATCACTTAACAATCATTTGATGATGCTTGATGAGTCCTCTATCTAACTCCTTAGATATTCATCCAAGCATCAACCTCTATGATTCAATCAATGAATCAACAGATGTATGATTATTAAGTTAGCCATGGTACATAGCCCTTATTGTACAGAGGGACCTTGTAGTGCATTCATTCAATCAATCTCAGAAAAGGGAGTGAAACATAATCAATAACTTTTATTGATAAATCATTTATTACAATAACATTTATTGCAGGAACGGTTCACCTCGGGGCTCCACATTGCTAACAATCTCCCACTAGCCCTCAGAACCATTCAGGAACAATCCTTAAACCCATACTCATTACATGCTGGTCGAAAACCTTCTGTGTCAGAAGTTTGGTAAGAGGATCAGCAACATTGTTGGCAGAGGCCACCTTGGTGACGATGATATCACCACGCTTTTGAATCTCCCGAATGATGTGGTTTTTCCTTTCCACGTGCTTGCTCTTTTGATGCCATCTGGGTTCCTTTGCCTGGGCAATGGCTCCAGTGTTATCGCAGAGTAACGGGATGGAAGTATCAGAGGAAACTACGCCAAGCTCCATCATGAATGCGCAACCACACCACCTCCTTTGCAGCATCCGATGCGACAATGTACTCGGCTTCTGTTATTGAATATGTTGTAGTGTCCTGCTTATTGCTTCTCCAGCTCACATCACCACCATTCAACAGGAATACAAACCCCGATGTCGACTTTCAATCATCAATATCCGATTGGAAGTCAGAATCTGTATATCCCAAGACTTGGAGATCACCATCTCCATAGACCAAGATGTAATCTTGCGTCCGTCTTAGATATTTGAATATGTTCTTTATTGCATTCTAGTGATGTTCTCCATAGCAGGATTGGTAACGACTTGCCACTCCCACTGCATGGTAGATATCAGGCTAGTACACATCATGGCATACATTAAGCTTCCTGCAGCTGATGCATAAGGGCATCCAGCCATGGCTTTCTATTCCTCAGCAGTTTGAGGAGCAATTCCTTTAGACAGGTGGATGATAACCACACTTTATCGAGGGTCTAAATACGTCGCTGTGGCGACCCACAATAAAATGCGATTAATCAACAATGAACCCACAATCAAATATCAATCAATGAAAAATAAGTGTGGAGTCAAATTTATTTTTAACTCTGCATAAATGGTGTATAGTGACAAGTATGCAGAGAGTTCGAACACAGGGAGCAAACAAGGTAGTTCAAACAAATGTGCTCAAGTATGTGTGTGATGTGTCTACACTAAGCAATCAAGCAAAGGGAAATTATTGTGGTTTAGTTTTCAAAAAAAAATTTATTTTTTTAATTTAATTTTTAATTTTGTATTTTGATTTTAATTTTCTGATTTTTATATTCTCTTTTTATATTTTGTATTTTTTTCTCTTTTTCAATATTGGAAAATAAGGACAATGTAATAAAAGAGACAAAGAGGTATTTATAAAAATAGAGAAAAATATTCAAAAATTAGGAAATAAAGTCTTTTTGGTCTTTTTATACTTTTTTACTGTTTTTGTGGTTTTTGGGGAATTTTTTAAGATGTTTTTGGTATTTTAATTATCAAAATAAAGAAAACAGTGAAGAAAATACAAGGCTGAAACTAAAATGGAGAAATAAAATAGCAAAATGTGACAAAAATTCTCCAAATTAATTTTCACTTAAAGATAACAGAAACAAGAAAATTCAGGAAAAAAACACTATTTTTGGATTTTTAATGAATTTTATAAATTTATGAAGGTTTTTAGAGTTTTGTGATTTTTAGGAGTTTGGTTTTGTATTTTTTAATGATTTTGGTCTGAAATTAAAACACACTAAAAGGAACAAAATATATTTTTTGGGATTTTTCTGGAGAGTTTTTATATTTTTTGTGATTTTATGATGCAAACAGTGCTGAAAATGGCTATTTTTGAATTTTTATAAATAATAAAATGCAATATTTATGGAAAATAAAATATGGCGTGGAAGTACTATGCAACAGAGACTTAAGTTAATTTTTGTAGATTTTTTTGGATTTTAGAGACGCATGCAATAAATACTAGAAGCAAAAAGAAAAGGCACACATGCAGGGGTAGTTTTGTAATATTCAGAGAAGGCAGGGGCCTTCGTGCAATTGTTCCACAAAATATGTACTAAAGAAAATAGTTCTGGACTAGTAGCCAAATTCATTAAATGCGAAGGCTATGCCAGCAAAAATCCCAGGCCCACGTGCAGAGACACGCAGCCTGGGAGGGGGGATTTCGCAATTAACAAAAACGCGCGGGGCACAGTTGCAAATTTCCAAAAAGATTACAACTAAATACACTTTTTGCTAGACCGATTAATCAATCCCCAAACTTGTGAGTCAAACCCGCAAAAACGCCAGGGCGCGCGTGACACGCACGCGCGCCTGGCAAGGGCCTCAACTGAATTTCCTCAAACTTAGGGGCTTGGATAAAAAGTTCACAAACATATAAACAAGCCAAGGAAAGCTTATGCTGTGAATATAAAATTCAAAAATGCCTGGGCGGATAATGCAAAATACCCAGGGCGGGATGATCCAACGGCAGCGCGGGCTTCACTTAAACACGTGGCAGCTGCGGATCAACCGATACCCCTTCATCGTGCGGCTCAGATTAGACGGCAGTTGGGTAATCGGACGGCTGGGGAAAGCTTCATCCAACGGCACCTGTAGCGCGCCTCCTCCCCACGTTCTTGTTCTGCACAGGCGCGCGCGGCGCGCGCGCGGCGGCGGCTGTCTTCTCCGGCGATCTTCAACAAAAACGAGCCTCAGCGAGGCTCTCCTAGCACGGACCTGCAAGAAGGGATTAAGGGGGTCTGTGGGCAAAATGCCACAGCCCCCAGGTGGACGTGATGGCGTGGAAGGGCGGATCCAAGACTCGCCGGAGGTAGCTCCGGCGAGGGGGTCGGTGGTGCGATTAAATAGGTGAAAAGGCAAACTAAACGTATGCGCTTAAACCTACGACTACTGCTTGTCTTAGCTACACGAAAATAAACAGAAAAAGTACCTCAAGGGCCAGATGCCCAAGGTAGTGACCTCAACGGCGGCGAACCACCGGAGGTGGTGGAACGACGCCTCCAACTCGCCGAAGGCCTCCCCGAATCGCTGGAGGGTGAGCTGTCACCACACCCAGTCCGGAGCTGGCTCTTGGAAGGCTTCAAGCGGGTCAAAGAGTGTTCAAAGTGAAAAGGGAAGAATGGGTTGGTTTTTGAAAGTTGGACGAGGGGCGATCTTCGAGGATGCGTATCTTGCGAATCGCAACTCCAATCCCCGAGGTAAAGGCTAGGCGTGATAGCTGGATGGTAGGGCAACACTTTGCAGAAGAGACGAGGCCAATCGGTGAAAGATTTGGCCTGGAAAAATCCGCGAAGTCCAAGGAAAATGCAGTCTGACAATAGCCAGACCTCGGTCAAAGAGTTGACCGAGGTCAACCAAGGAAGAGCTCTGGTTGGTCCACGTGGACCAACCAGAAAAACCTTGGCAAAAATGCTTAGAAATTCAATAAAAAATAGAAAATGATTTATTTAAATTTTGGTTATAAAATAAAAAATGTTTATTTTTTATAAATTATTTTATGGTGATTTTTATTTATTTTTATGAGACTTATTTTTACAAGTTTGCATTTATACCCCTATAGGTATCTATATCTATATATTTAAGTATTTTATTTTTATTTAGGTATTTTTTATTTATTTTATTTTGGTTTTTATTTTCTAAAATTATAAAATACTTTTATATACACAAATATATTTTATTTCAATTTTCTGATATATTTTATACACTTAATAAAATGAAAGTGTTTATTTGTATAGGTATAGCTACATGTATTATACCTATGTACAAGCATTTTTATTTGTATTTTATTTATGTTTTTATTCTGATTTTTAATGCACATAATTATTACAAGTATTATTTACAACATTATAAAAATATAAAATTATAAAAATAATAAATAAATAATAAATTGAATATTTTAATATGCACAAGTATACAATGAGGGTCCAAAAGTCAACTTTCAAACCGTAGCTCCGCCAAATGCGAAACCACCGCCATTAAAATAGATATTTTCTTCTATATACAATTAAAGGTGAGTATGCTGCATTTGGAGTTTTTATTTGTGAGATACAGGTCTGGGAAGTTGGCATTCTGGATTTTTATTCAGACCATAACTTTTTATCTGTACATTATTTTTCTGTGAAATCAATTTTGTATTTTTCTTTATTTTATTATCTACAACTTTCATGTACAAAGTTTCTTTATTTGAAGTGTAAAAAGTAGAACCAAAAATAGGTCCCAAAATGAATAAAGAATGAATAAAATGTATAGGTATTTTATCTGTGTTTTGGCCCTTATCTCCCCCTACTTTATTCCTTGTCGACCTATTCATCAAGATGCCTAGGTCTCGGGGTTTCGGGTCATAAAATATATACAATATTTTATTCTTTTTCTTTTCTTTTCTTTATTCTATAATTTTGGCTTTAAAAACCGCATTTTATACAATATTTACACACATATGCATGAATGCTAAAATGTCTATATTAAGCCTATTTACACGCATTTACTAGGGTTTTTAAGGCCAAAATAATAGAATAAAGATGATGAAACGTGGATTCATCATCCCCCTATACTTGCCTTTGCTAGTCCCTAGCAAACACTTATGCAATAAGTGCAGAAAAAGAAAAATAAAGAAAAGAAAAAGAAGAAAGGTGGACTGAATTTAATTATCAAACTTGTCTTCACAAAATCAAAGTTTGGAGATTAAGTCGGACCTTTGGAATTTTAGTGGCGGGCGGAACCTTGATGAGAACCGAATTTGAAATCCAGCAGTCCCTGAGAATCCCAAAACTCTGCTCAAGTCTCCTCAATAGCCAGGTCCAGAAATATCTCAACTCATACGCAAACTCTTACGACTATGAATCTGACTTGTACAGTGTAAGTGATGGTGGCTCTCCCCAACTAGAATGACAAAGAAACTGACTTCTCCAATACGACAACCCAGTGATTCCCCAATCTAGCAACTCCATCCTCGAGGAGCAGGGTATTCCCTTCTAAGTTCAAGTGGCAACCAGCTCAAGAGGAGGGGGTGAAGAGAAGAATGGACAGTAGCTAGTGTAGCTACCTATCCTTGGATGCAAGACCAGTGTAGTCAAGTCATCCTGCTGCGGCTCACATGATATGACTTTGGAACTCAAGCTTGCTTATTGACTTTACAACATATGTACATACTTTGCAGGCTTTTTATTTTTGTACATGCCTGAACCCCTTTTTTTTTTGAAATACTATTCACAGCAGCATTTACATAAGGAGTTTTTCTCTTGAGCCAGTAGACTATCCCTCTTTTGAAGCTTTATAGCAACCCACAGCCTCCTGTCTTTAGACTTCCTAATCACTGGATGGGTTGGGGTGCACTTCCCTCCCTAAAGGAGGACAAGTGTTTTCCACTTGTGTGCTCTCATACCGGCAAATCCAATCCCCTTATCACTCCAACTGAGTTGAGCCATGTGAAAGGTGCAGGTGTCCAAGTTAGGTCATTATCAACAAGAATCGTACGTGTGCTCCGAAATACTCTACTTAGGCAGTCAAGAATCCATTGAACCAAGTCCCGTGATCCTCAAAGAATTAAGTCAACTAGACCTGAAGTACCTCAAACCCAGTTCCTATAAGATTCCTGTTATTAGGTAGATTTTAAGGTCCAATCAAGCTCCAATCTTCGGATTTACTTAGACTCGTTCAACTATCAAACTCAATCCGAAAAATGCTCATGCTATGCAATGCAGAAAATATTTTTGTGATGCAATTTTCAAGATTTTGAACTTTTTATGGGTTTTTGAAAAGATGATGATGATGCATATGCATTTTTTTTGTATTTTCAAAAAGTTTTTTCAAATGTTTTTGGATTTTAATTTTTGCAAATGTTTTTGGGAATTTTTGAAAACAAAAAGATTTTGGCTGAAAACAAGGTTAAAATATGTACACGGGAGTGCTTCTTATATTTACAAGAAGTGGATTTTAGAAATTTACAGGGTAAGTGGTCAATTTTATACATATATACAAATATAGTGGATTTTGGTGTGATGTGTATATTCCTCAAACTTATTTGAAAACAATTTACACACAATTTTTGAAAACTATAGTCCAAAATAATTTTTACAAACATTTTTGCAAACATGTACACACATTTGAAAATCATTTTGCAAAGGTTTTCGAAACAGTATATATAGATTTTTCAAAACATTTTTGCAACCGTTTTCAAACCATTTGCAAATCATTTTTCAAACATTTTATTTCACACAAAGAAAAGAAGTTTTACAAACCACACATTTTTCACAGGTTGAAAACATGTTAACAAAATATTTTCAAAATGGTTTTCAATAATTGTTCACAAAGTTTTTCAAACTATTTTTCAAACATTTTGCAAAAAACATTTTCACCTGATTTATTAATCAGTAGGGAGATCCTGAAAGAAATTAGCACCTTCCACTCTAAGTGATAAAGACTTTCTATCTATAACTAAACGGATAAATGAGGTTATCCCCCGCGACGATCAGGACCCGGGAAAGGGGGCCGGCCCGAAGTGAGTAGACATCTGCCCCATTTCCGCGTCATTGAGAACGGAAGCCTCACTGGATGAGGAATAACCACATCTTTTTTTAAGGATTTTTAATGAATTTTAAAGCATTTTTAAAGAATTATTAGCCATATTTATTAAGAAAATACGAAAGTACGAGTTATGGCTAAAGTATATACGTAGTATATACGACCCCCTATACTTAGCTTGAGCTATGTCCTCATAGATCAGAGAGAAAAGAGAAGACATAACTCGTACTGAGTATAGGAAATCTAAAGAATAAAGGAATACAGAGATGAATGAACGAATGAGAAGTTGACCGTCCCCCCTATACTTTGGATCAAATAATCCTAAGTATAGCAAACTGTACACAAAGCAGGGAGGGTCAAGGGTGGGAATGAACAGATCATACTCAGATTGTCTCCCCTATACTTAGGGTAAGATATCCCTAAGTATAGACAAGAAGAAGAGACAATGGAGAGGATCGAAATGAAAATGAAAGAAACTCGGGGTGCCAACCCCCCTATACTTAGGACAAAGTACGTCCTAAGTATGGAAAACTGTCTACAAGGGCGGCACCTTTTTGATAGATAAAGAAGATAGAAGAGGAAAAGAAGAAAAGAAGAAAAGAAGAAAAAGAGATGAAGATGGAATAGATCATGGGGATGTACACACCACTCCCCCTATACTTAGGGTAGAAGAAGCCCTAAGTATAGGCAACAACAGGAGTGATGACACTGAACGACAAAAGAGCACTCGGCTCGTCACCCCCCTATACTTAGGACAAAGTACGTCCTAAGCAAGGCAAACACGAGGAATGGGTGGATGAGCAAAACGGGAGAAGGAAGAAGATGAACATATGAGAGAATATACAACAAAGATGGATGTACACATGATCAAGAAGGTTGAAAGCGAACCTTCTTGCGGGACCGCTGAGGAATGGATCTGGTGTGATGCAGGTCGACATCGGGGTCCACAGTGGACGGAAGCCGATCAGGGTCGACAAAAAGTAAATCCTCAGGGGCCCTAGGGTGTGAAGGCACAGACTGGGTAGTGGAAGAAGTACGGCTCGGTCCGGCCTTGGGAGTCTCGCTGATATCAAAGTGGAATGGGAGGAACTCATCATCATCGGAAGTAGTGTACTCAGAGTCGTCCTGCGAGGAGTCATCCAGGTCAAAACCAAAAGGCACGAACTCATCGGTGGAAGTAGTCGAACTCTGGTCGTCCTCTATAATTTCAACTGGATCATCTTTTTCATCAAAAGGTCCGAATCTCTGAAGAAAAGCAACTAAATCAAATTCGGCCTTAGTCTCATCAGTATCTACATGGGCAGGAGCGGACTTATCAGTGGAAGTAATCAAAGCATGTCCGTCCTGTAAAGTCTCTAAATCTGCCCTCCGCTCAATGGTATCGATCGTGTAAATCCCGCAGATGTCATCAACACATCGCCAAGTCACGTAAGAAGGAACTTCGAGGTCCATGCTTTCCGAGTCTTCCTCAATAGGAGAGAATCTCGGGTCTCAGTGGAATCCAATAGACAGCAAAATTCTCTGATAGTATCATCAAGGTCATGGTCCTCGAGGTCGGCCAGAACAGGTGTAGTCACATCAGGTGCAGGTCTCTGGTCGGCAGTAGGTGCGGTGATCAACACTTCGCTCTCGTCAGCAGGACAGGAAGCGAATCTCTCCTGATCCGTAATCAATAACGACCCTCGCAGAGGCGAGGAATGGTCGTCCCAGGATGATTGGAGAGTGCTCCCCAGTGGAGGTCTCCATGGGCAATACACAAAATCAATGTGATAGCTCATGCCCTGAATCGAGATGACGGCGTTTTCAAGGATACCCTTCGGCCTCTTTATAGATCCATCAACAAACTGAACGATCATCCTGGTTTTCTTGAGAGGCCCTAAGTGAAGAGACTGTACCAGCGAGAAGGGTATGATGCTAATCGAAGCACAGCCGTCTAGGAGTGTGATCACTTGTGTGGTCAGAGATGGTGCAGCTAATGAAAGGTGTGGCAGTGTTCCTCTTCTTGGGAATGGAACGGTGTGTGATGGCGTGGACAGTGGCCATGGTCAAGATATGACGCTCAGATCTGCTCCTCCGCTTTCTCTTCTTGGGAAGAGGAGCAGATAAATCGGTCATGGCCTGCTGAAGTGGGGCACGGATAATCTCATGAATGGTGGCCACCACTTCGGGTTCAGTCAGCATTTTTTCGAATTTTTGGACCTCCTCCACACAAGGGAGGAAGTCGGAATCAGCATATACACGAGGCATGCCAAGAGCAGTCTGTACAGCAGCATCCTCGGGGTCAAAGGTGGGACTGGGTGTGAATGCATGTGTGGTCCAGGGTTCTGGCAAGTGGACTCTCTCCTCAAAATCTTGATCAACCAAATGTCTCCCGAAATCTCTTTGGATTTTAAATTTTTCTCTTTTTTTGTATTTTTGGTGATTGCAAGCTCTCATGGAAATCCTCGAGTGAGCCCATATCATCAAATGGTGGAACATCATGGTCGCTCTTATTGGTACTGGTGAGGTGGTCAATCCTCTGTCTCATATGATCCATCATCTGGGTCAAGTGCTCAAGGGTGGACTCCATGAAAGGTGACTCCAACAGCTCGGCCTCGGGTGGATGTGAAGGTGGAGAATATGGAAGTGGGGGTGGGTGTGGATAGAAATCCAAGGTCTGATACTGTGGCTGAGGCGGATATGTACAAAAATCAGGAGCAAAGTCCTCCTGGAAAAAGAAGGTGGACCGGCTGGAGTGAACGAGTGATCCGCAAAGTCCGGATGGAATACACTCCAGTCAGCCATCTCGAAACAAAAGAAAATGATCGGGAGAGTACGATGGTCAAGTCAAGAGAGAGAAGGCGCAAATGCGCAGAGACGATCTAGGACACACAAAACAATCACAAACAAAAATAAGAACAAGTCAAACCCTCAATTCACCTACTCAACTCGGTAGAGACCGAAAATTCGGTCTTTTAATCTTGTCTTTTTTAGAGTTAGGTGAGCAGTCAAAAGTTGCACAAACACTTAGGTGGCTGAATGGGATTTGGGCACTATCCTTAGTGTGTGCGCGAGCAAGTAAAACGAAGACAATGAGGGGATTACTCGCCCAAGACAAGATTTTTCTTTTTGATCGGTTTTAGGTCAAGTAATATTAGCAGTCCCAATTTTATTGATTATCACTTTTTTTGGATTTTTAATAAGAAATGCACCGCGCCCTAACGAGGATTCAATTCCTTTATGATCCTAGGTTGGCAAAATCAGAGGTAGAGAGGCGGAAAGCAATGCAACGGCAATCGATGATGAATGCTAAAGAGAAATGCTCACCTTGCCTCCAGCACTCTACATGCAAGGATGCTCAGCAGAATTGAAACCTAACTATATTCAAATGCAAAAGCCGATGAAATCGCACTAGGTTCAGAAATTGCTATTAGCGGGAAGAACCACAAGCCGACCACCAATCCTCAACCCTAGAGTCCGGTCTAGGCTCACCCTCCTCTGCTCAACAAATTGAGGGTAGGAGAAAGCGCTTTGCGGGGAGAGCTCGCGGCGCGACGGATCGAAGGTGATGATCAACTGTTTATAATTTGACTAAGTCCAAACGATACTATAGGAGCATGCAAGGTATTAGGTGTTTGGCCTTAGTCTATCGCAAGCAATCCTAAAAGCTAAGGGCTCAATCACACAAAAGAAATAAAAATCGAAAAACAAAACAAAATAAAAGAATGCGAGAAAACCGTGAAAACCGCGGTGAGCCCCCAAGTGAACAATCACTTGGAAATTAGGCTCGAATGTCCAAGTTCGGAGGTACCTGTATTATTACAAATAATAGTCTCTCTCTCACTACAAATTACAAAAATAAAGGCAAGGAAATAAATGAAACAACTAAGCGGAGCTAGTTCTACAAAAATCTCTCCTCGTCTCCTTGGTGCTAGGCTGGCAGAAGCCGGCTCACGTGGGTGCGTAAGCGCCTAGGTGGAGCGCCTCCCTCGATCCACGGTTCCTCGCACAAAGTCAACAAGAGAGGGGGTTAGACAGCTCAACAGATATATCAAAAATAAAGAAAATAAAATAGCGAAAAATAAAAGTCGCGAAATAGACAGTCAATCACAAACACAAACAAGACCCGAACTACGCGCTGTTGCTCCCGGCAACGGCGCCATTTGATAACCACACTTTATCGAGGGTCTAAATACGTCGCTGTGGCGACCCACAATAAAATGCGATTAATCAACAATGAACCCACAATCAAATATCAATCAATGAAAAATAAGTGTGGAGTCAAATTTATTTTTAACTCTGCACAAATGGTGTATAGTGACAAGTATGCAGAGAGTTCGAACACAGGGAGCAAACAAGGTAGTTCAAACAAATGTGCTCAAGTATGTGTGTGATGTGTCTACACTAAGCAATCAAGCAAAGGGAAATTATTGTGGGTTTTAGTTTCAAAAAAAAAATTTATTTTTTAATTTAATTTTTAATTTTGTATTTTGATTTTTAATTTTCTGATTTTTATATTCTCTTTTTATATTTTGTATTTTTTTTCTCTTTTCAATATTGGAAAATAAGGACAATGTAATAAAAGAGACAAAGAGGTATTTATAAAAATAGAGAAAAATATTCAAAAATTAGGAAATAAAGTCTTTTTGGTCTTTTATACTTTTTTACTGTTTTTGTGGTTTTTGGGAATTTTTTAAGAATGTTTTTGGTATTTTTAATTATCAAATAAAGAAACATTGAAGAAAATACAAGGCTGAAACTAAAATGGAGAAATAAAATAGCAAACAGTGACAAAAATTCTCCAAATTAATTTTCACTTAACGATAACAAAACAAAGAAAATTCATGAAAAGAAAACACTATTTTTAGATTTTTAATGAATTTTATAAATTTTTATGAAGGTTTTTAGAGTTTTGTGATTTTTAGGAGTTTGGTTTTGTATTTTTTAATGATTTTTGGTCTGAAATTAAAACACACTAAAAGGAACAAAATATATTTTTTTTTTGGATTTTTCTGGAGAGTTTTTTATATTTTTTTGTGATTTTATGATGCAAACAGTGCTGAAAATGGCTATTTTGAATTTTATAAATAATAAAATGCAATATTTATGGAAAATAAAACTATGGCGTGGAAGTACTATGCAACAGAGACTTAAATTAATTTTTGTAGATTTGTTTGGATTTTAGAGACGCATGCAATAAATACTAGAAGCAAAAAGAAAAGGCACACATGCAGGGGTAGTTTTGTAATATTCAGAGAAGGCAGGGGCCTTCGTGCAATTGTTCCACAAAAATATGTACTAAAGAAAATAGTTCTGGACTAGTAGCAAATTCAAAAAATGCGAAGGCTATGACAGCAAAAATCCCAGGCCCACGTGCAGAGACACGCGCGCCTGGGAGGGGGGATTTCACAATTAACAAAAACGCGCGGGGCACAGTTGCAAATTTCCAAAAAGATTACAACTAAATACACTTTTTGCTAGACCGATTAATCAATCCCCAACTTGTGAGTCAAAACCCGCAAAAACGCCAGGGCGCGCGTGACACGCACGCGCGCCTGGCAAGGGCCTCAACTGAATTTCTCAAACTTAGCGGCTTGGATAAAAAGTTCACAAACATATAACAAGGCCAAGGAAAGCTTATTGCCGTGAATATAAAATTCAAAAACGCCTGGGCGGATAATGCAAAATACCCAGGGCGGGATAATCCAACGGCAGCGCGGGCTTCACTTAAACACGTGGCAGCCGCGGATCAACCGATACCCCTTCATCGTGCGGCTCAGATTAGACGGCAGTTGGGTAATCGGACGGCTGGGGAAAGCTTCATCCAACGGCGCCTGTAGCGCGCCTCCTCCCCCACGTTCTTGTTCTGCACAGGCGTGGGCGGCGGCGGCTGTCTTCTCCGGCGATCTTCAACAAAAACGAGCCTCAGCGAGGCTCTCCAGCACCTGGACCTGCAAGAAGGGATTAAGGGGGTCTGTGGGCAAAATGCCACAGCCCCCAGGTGGACGTGATGGCATGGAAGGGCGGAACCAAGACTCGCCGGAGGGTAGCTCCGGCGAGGGGGTCGGTGGTGCGATTAAATAGGTGAAAAGGCAAACTAAACGTATGCGCTTAAACCTACGACTACTGCTTGTCTTAGCTACACGAAAATAAACAGAAAAGTACCTCAAGGGCCAAGATGCCCATTGTAGTGACCTCAACGGCGGCGAACCACCGGAGGTGGTGGAACGACGCCTCCAACTCGCCGAAGGCCTCCCCGAATCGCTGGAGGGTGAGCTGTCACCACACCCAGTCCGGAGCTGGATCTTGGAAGGCTTCAAGCGGGTCAAAGAGTGTTCAAAGTGAAAGGGAAGAATGGGTTGGTTTTTGAAAGTTGGACGAGGGGCATCTTCGAGGACGCGTATCTTGCGAATCGCAACTCCAATCCCCGAGGTAAAGGCTAGGCGTGATAGCTGGATGGTAGGGCAACAACTTTGCAGAAGAGACCGAGGCCAATCGGTGAAAGATTTGGCCTGGAAAAATCCGCGAAGTCCAAGGAAAATGCAGTCTGACAATAGCCAGACCTCGGTCAGAGAGTTGACCGAGGTCAACCAAGGAAGAGCTCTGGTTGGTCCACGTGGACCAACCAGAAAAAACCTTGCAAAAATGCTTAGAAATTCAATAAAAAATAGAAAATGATTTATTTAAATTTGGTTATAAAATAAAAAATGTTTATTTTTTATAAATTATTTTATGGTGATTTTTATTTATTTTTATGAGACTTATTTTTACAAGTTTGCATTTGTACCCCTATAGGTATCTATATCTATATATTTAAGTATTTATTTTTTATTTAGGTATTTTTAATTTATTTTATTTTGGTTTTTATTTTCTAAAATTATAAAATACTTTTATATACACAAATATATTTTTATTTCAATTTTCTGATATATTTTATACACTTAATAAAATGAAAGTGTTATTTGTATAGGTATAGCTACATGTATTATACCTATGTACAAGTATTTTTATTTGTATTTTATTTATGTTTTTATTCTGTTTTTAATGCACATATTATTACAAGTATTATTTACAACATTATAAAATATAAAATTATAAAATAATAAAATAAATAATAAATTGAATATTTTAATATGCACGAGTATACAATGAGGGTCCAAAAGTCAACTTTCAAACCGTAGCTCCGCCAAATGCGAAACCACCGCCATTAAATAGATTATTTTCTTCTATATACAATTAAAGGTGAGTATGCTGCATTTGGAGTTTTTATTTGTGAGATACAGGTCTGGGAAGTTGGCATTCTGGATTTTTATTCAGACCATAACTTTTTATCTGTACATTATTTTTCTGTGAAATCAATTTTGTATTTTTCTTTATTTTATTATCTACAACTTTCATGTAAAAAGTTTCTTTATTTGAAGTGTAAAAAGTGGAACCAAAAATAGGTCCCAAAATGAATAAAGAATGAATAAAATGTATAGGTATTTTATCTGTGTTTTGGCCCTTATCTCCCCCTACTTTATTCCTTGTCGACCTATTCATCAAGATGCCTAGGTCTCGGGGTTTCGGGTCATAAAATATTTACAATATTTTATTCTTTTTCTTTTATTTTCTTTATTCTATAATTTTGGCTTTAAAAACCGCATTTATACAATATTTACACACATATGCATGAATGCTAAAATGTCTATATTAAGCCTATTTACACGCATTTACTAGGGTTTTTAAGGCCAAAATGATAGAATAAAGATGATGAAACGTGGATTCATCAGTGGATACCATGTCTTATGGGTAGGAATCCTTTCTTGGAACTATCCATATGGAATTGTTCAAGAATCTTCTTAATGTATCCATGTTGTGACAATCCCAAAATCCTTTTTTCTCGATTTCTGAACAACTTAAGACCTAAGATGTAAAGAGGCTTCTCCAAGATCTTTCATGTCAAAGGTATGGGATAGCCGAATCTTTACACTGGTCATCATCCCTGTATCATTCCCAATGATAAGGATGTCATCTACGTAAAACACGATGAACACAATGACGCTCCCACTAAGCTACTTGTACACACAAGGTTCGTCAGGATTCTGTACAAAATCATAACTCTTTATGGTTTCATCAAATCTGATGTTCCAGCTACGAGAAGCTTGTTTGAGCCCACAGATGGATTTCTTTAGCTTGCATACTTTTCCATCCTCAGTTATGATGCCCTGTGGCTGCTCCATATAGATATCCTCCTCGAGGTATCCATTGAGGAAAGCCGTCTTGACGTCCATCTGCCAGATGTCGTAGTCAAGATATGCAGCTATAGCTAGCAGTGTCCTGATGAATTTAAGCATAGCCACATAGGAGAATGTCTCATCGTAGTCGATGCCTTCTTCTCTGTGTGTAGCCCTTGGCTACGAGACGTGCCTTGAAAGTCTCTACTTTCCCATCAGGTCCCCTCTTTCTCTTGAAGATTCATTTACACCCAATGGGTTTTACCCCTTTAGGTGGATCCTCTAGGGTCCATACACTATTCTTATGCATGGAGTCAATTTCTGACTTCATTGCTAGCATCCATCTATCCATGTCATGATCGGGGAGTGCTTTCATCAAATGAAGTAGGATCATGTTAGTCTCACTTGACACATGGAATCCATACCTTCCAGGTGGTGCAACCACCCTTGAACTCCTTCGAAGAGGTATGGGTGTTTCATCTTTATTTATCTCTTCAGTTTCTGGTTCAGGAAGCTCAGAATCCTCAGGGGATTCAATGAGTTCCTCTACTTCATTTTTGTCTTGACTTTAAGGAAATCATTCTCCAAAAATTCACATCTCAAGAAACAAAACCTTTTGGGTCTCAGGGTCATAGAGTTGGTATCCAATACCATCTCTAACATACCCAATGAAGTAACACTCACGAGAGCGAGATTCTAGCTTACTTGCGTCCACATTCTTCGCATGGACCAAGCAACCCAAAACCCTCAAGTGATTAACACTATGTTTGGTTCAATACCAGAGCTCATGAGGATTCTTCGGTACAAATTTGCTCAGAATCTATTCAGGATATATATTGCAGTTTCTACTGCATATCCCCAGAAACTAAGTGGTAAATGTGCTTTTATCATCATTGAACGGACCATATTCCATGATGGTCCTGTTGCGTCTTTCAGCAACACCATTAAATTGGGAGTTCCAGGAGGAGTGAGATTGGAGACAATTCCATTCTCTTTAAGATATTCCTTGAATTCATCTGAGAGGTACTCACCACCTCGATCAGATCAACCCTTTAATCTTCCTATTGGTTTGGTTGTTAACCAAAGCCTTGAATTCTTTGAACTTTTCAAAGGTTTCAGACTTATGACGTAATAGGAAGACAAACCCGTATCACGAATGGTCATCAACAATCGTCAAATAATATAGATTTCCATTTCGAGTCGTGGTACTGAAGGGACCATATACATCGGTAATGTACTAGGTCAATAATAACTTCCCATCTTGTAACCTTGTTACAGAAAAGCATCCTAGTCATTTTACCTTGAATGCAATGTTTACAGGTAGGCAAAGGTTTAACCTTTAGAAAATCTAAAGGTCCATCCTTTATCAATCTATTGATCTTATCAACAGATAAATGACCAAGCCTTCGATGCCAAATCTCATTCGAAAAAGTTTTGTCCTCCCTGGATCTTTTAGGGTTTTTATTAGTGGTTGTAACATTCATAATACATTTATCAATGCACAATTCATGGAGTCCACCAGAAGTCAAAATACCATCCGCAATAATATTTATCATAATGATTTATGACTAATTTATTACATAATAGGAATGAATATCCACTTCTAACTAATTTAGATACAGATATCAAATTCCTTCTGACTTCGGGTACATAAAGACACTCTTTAAGTACTAGGAGTCTACCACTAGATAATGATAGTCGACAGGTCCCGACATCGACTGCTGCAACACTTGCATCAGATCCCATCTGGATGACTATCTCCCCTTCTTCCAGATTTCTAGTTTCCTGAAACAAATGCAACATATTGCATACATGAACAGAAGCACCAGAATCAAAAACCCAACTTCCTTCTCGTTCAACGGAGAAATCTGGTTTCAATGATAAAAGTAGATTTCATACCTGTTGAGGCTTTACCTTTGTCGACCGACTTCAGGTATTTCGTGCAGTTATGCCTCCAGTGCTCGGGCTTCTTGCAGTGGTGACAGACTCGGTTTTCTTCGATGCTATCAGTGTGGATGCCTTGGAGATGAGCCACACCTTGACCCTTCTTCTTTCTCTTTTGGGTCGGGCCCTTCCGAGAACCTTACTTCCGACCGCGCTTCTCTCTGACATGTGCAACCATTGCACTGCCAGCGGGACCATCTTTCTTCATTACGTCTTCAGCAGACTTTAATGCAACAAGAAGTCCAGCATTCATCAATTCTGGTTTGTTCATGTGGAATGAAACCACAAAGTTATTGAAAAACTTGGGCAAAGACAGCAGAATGAAACCAGATTGCATGTCTGCATCCATGGTTGCCCCAAGAGTTTCTAGCTCCGACAAGTACCCAAACATTTTGAGTACATGTTCACGGACCGAAGTTCCTTCCTGCATCTTGCAGCGAACGAGTTCTTTCATAACGTTGTATCGTTGGGTGCGGTTAATGTCACCAAACATATCTTTTAGATTCTGCATAATTTCTGGGCATGTGCTCATCTCCACATGTTGCTTCTGAAGAACATTTGTAGAGAGAACCCAGGATATAGCATCTAGCCAAGACATGATCTTCATCATACCTTGTCATTGTATGCCTCCTCTTCCTTTGATTTAGGGCTTTTCATGCTTGTCTTCTGAGAACACATAACTTATGCGCTCAGCGGAGAGAACATGCTCCAAATTACGGATCCAATACGAGTAATTCAGTCCGGTCAACTGGTTGACCTCCAGAAGCCTGCTTAGTGGGTTCATGGACTTCATTTTCTGAAATTAGGAATGCACTATATAAGAACATATAATCATACATTCAATTTATGATATTTGATTAAGGCATTTTAAATCAAATTAGTCTTGCTCGGTCAACTATGAAGTTTATTCCCTTAATCACTTTCAAAGTAAGAGATATACTTACCGCTAAATCTCAAGCAAGAACCGGGATCTCCTCTTTATCTTTGTCACATCCCAATATATATGAGAATCTGTAACTCCAATAAAGAGAAGCGGGAACACATTCCGCCTTGCCAGTCCAACTTTGCATTTCCAACTTGCATTTCCCAATTCGGTCTTTAACACTCGGGCCCACACCCCTAAGGTGATGTTGACCCGTCGTTAATTGAACCAACCGTCAACAGGAATAGTACTCACTATGCGCAATCCAATACCGCCCGAATTATGAGGATCCGATATTGGGGTCACTACACATACGGCCTTACTCTTTCGAGAAGCAAAGAGCCCGATCCAGATGCGCTTGCATATAGGAGCTGTCACTTCGTACATGCATCTCCTATATGCAATCCCTGGCGACGGAAATCCTTCGCCTTGATGGGAGACCATGGATGTCACTTATGTGATCCTCCACCTCTTATTCAAATTTTAATCTATTATCATGAATCATATTCATATAATTAATTCTTCCAAGGGAAATAATAACTCTATTCATAATAGAGTGTATCAATTGGACATAATTAATTCAATTCATATTAAATTAATTATCAATCCAATTCAATCAACAAACTTGATTGGTTTACTTGAATATATATGGTATTATCTCATAATAAGTATTAATTCGAATTTTAATAATTAGAAAAATACATCATGATCACTTAGGAATCATTCGTTCCCTACCCGTTGTCATGGCCAGTACCGGCGGGAGTGGGACGGACCGCACCCGGTGCGACCCACTACCCCAACGATCCCCGACTAGACACCATATCTGCCTCGGGAAAAAATAATGCCGAGTCAATCACTTTGTACTTGAGATGATCATCGGTTCTTCAACCGAAACCATATAGTGATAGTCAAAACATTTTTTATTTTAAGGAAATTTGCTAAACAAATTCCCAATCCTATTCAAGCAAGGAGTTTGATGATTGTGTTTCCAATTATGATCTAGATTAAATCTAATGAATTTATTGGTTGAGGCCAAGTCAATTAAGGAAATAAATATCATTAAATATTTCTCAAATATATTCCATAATTATTTCATGAAATTAACAATTAATTTAACTAATTGACAATCACATCGTTCTTGATTAGGACTGTAATTTCAGCAGTGATGCCTACTTACTAAAATTAGCCTATCTCAATCAATTTAAATCCAAATAAGACAAAATCAATTTTCAAAGATTGCTAATTTGATTTAGGACAGAACCTAAGTGATATTTTACGCATTTCCTGGCAGATAAAAATAGTAATTAACTCATTTATCATGTTAAGATTTGCAGTTCCCGCAACAGTGAATACATGTTCATTAAAACGACCATATCTCAAGCAAATGGAATCCAAATACGTAAACTCAGATCCTATGGTTTCCTTATTTAATGGGGAACAAAATACAATTGATTAATTCGTGATTAAACATTTTAAAAAGGGCCGAATTATACACTAAACACATTGTGCTAAAATCAAATGCGACAAAAACTTTCGCGACCTTAACGAACCCAAATCGTCCTAGGTTTGCGGATCATATCCAAAACCTTCGACCTAAAGCTCTGATACCACTTGAAGGATATTGAATAATCCTCAAGCGCATCACAGAAGCATGAGCGTCGTATCGAATACGACGAAGAATGACTAGTCGTACTAGTTGTTCTATGCAGCGGAATTTAAAAAAAAATCATGCGATGAAACCACCTGATCCAAGAATGATTCTCTGATCGTTTCATCTATAACCACAACAAGTATAAGAAATACCTCTTGAAGCATGGTTGATCGAGTCTCTACGAAAAGAGACCTCCTGTCTCAAGTCTGATCGTCGGAGAAGAAGCTTGCGAGCGCGGGGATGAGTCGTGTGATCCTTGCAATCCAACGAGTTGATCCAAGCACGGGGAACTCCTGATCTTGACATACGAGATCGAACGTCTTCTTCGTGAGCGTAGCACTCCAAGAAGACGAAGAATCGAAGAATGTCGAAGCGACGGCGTGGTGGCGAGGGCATCGATGGCCTCCTCCTCTAGGGTTTAGTGGACGGCCACCAAGGAGAGAGGGAGAGAGAGCTGACGTGTGGGAGAGAAAGAGAGAGAGAATATGAGCTTCAAAAGCATAGCCTTAGAGAGCATGGTATGCCTCTCTATTTATAGGGTTTTAGGATCCCCGGATCTCAATCCATGGGACATATAAAATCAATGGATGAGATTGATTTATGTCTAATCCAGTGGTCAAGATTGTTGTTGAAAACCAACAACTTATGATTTAATTTAGATCAAATATATTGACAATCAAATATACATCAATCCCTAAATTAAACCAATAAAATAAGGAGACAATCAACATGGAGATTACATCTCCCATGTTAACATGGGTGGGCGGTCACCAATTCCATATAGGACTTGGTTGCCATCCACATGTTTCCATGTGGAGGCAATCTCATGAGATTTCATGAGATTCCATATCTCCATGGAAATCTCCTTTATTTAATCCAACAACTTTTGTATTGTTATTTATTCTCCAAAAATTATTCATAAATAATTTTGAGAATATTGCAATCTTACCCTTGGAAATTTGTGAATCACATTCACAACCCAAAATAAAATATAATTTACATTTTCATTAATTACAAAATGTTATCCATACACATTAATAATTAATCAACAAATATAAATTATAATTATCTCTCTATAATACATTATAAATCACATTTATATTATATTATGAATAATTGGTTATTAGTATCCACATTATTCTTATCCACAATAATTAAAGCACATTTAATTATATTGGACTAACTTCACATTACATTAAGATA